>JAWNPD010000134.1:0-1452896 GCA_035045305.1 Drosophila maculinotata | reverse complement strand
TATAAACTTGAAATGTAGAATTAAACTAGATGCCAAATATTGACCAAAATGGCTTCCGGATTGGACAATCGGTTCAGATTTGACAAAGTTATGGCAGTTTGAAGTCTGGGAAGGTCATTTATAAGGAACTTTTCGTTGTTTGGGCACTTTACAAGCCAATTTTTTTGTCACTTTTGGCGTGATTTTTGACAGAAAAATGAAACACCACAAAATCACTTTTCGTATAGTTTTTTAAACTAATTGAGACACCCACAATCAATTAAACGTAAAATTTCAAGATTCTATTTTTTGAAAAATCAAAATTTGTAAGGGTCCCCCTTATGCTTTTTTTGCCAAAAAAATCCTGAAATTTTAATTTTTTCAAAAATTCATAATCTTGAGATGTAGAATTAAAGTTGATGCCAAACAATGACCAAAATGGCTTCGGGATTGGACAATCGCTTCAGATTTGACAAAGTTATGGCAGTTTGAAGTCTGGGAAGGTCATTTATAAGGAACTTTTCGTTGTTTGGGCACTTTACAAGCCAATTTTTTTGTCACTTTTGGCGTGATTTTTGACAGAAAAATGAAACACCACAAAATCACTTTTCGTATAGTTTTTTATACTAATTGAGACACCCACAATCAATTAAACGTAAAATTTCAAGATTCTATTTTTTGAAAAATCAAAATTTGTAAGGGTCCCCCCTTATGCTTTTTTTCGCCAAAAAAATCCGAAATTTTATTTAATCAAAAATTTATAAACTTGAGATGTAGAATTAAACTTAATGCCAAATAATGACCAAAATGGCTTTGGGATTGGAAATCGGTTCAGTTTTGACAAAGTTATGGCAGTTTGAAGTCTGGGAAGGTCATTTATAAGGAACTTTTCCTTGTTTGGGCACTTTACAAGTCAATTTTTTTGTCACTTTTGGCGTGATTTTTGACAGAAAAATGAAACACCACAAAATCACTTTTCGTATAGTTTTTTATACTAATTGAGACACCCACAATCAATTAAACGTAAAATTTCAAGATTCTATTTTTTGAAAAATCAAAATTGGTAAGGGTCCCCCCTTATGCTTTTTTTGCCAAAAAAATCCGAAATTTTTTATTTTCAAAAATGTATAATCTTGAAATGTAGAATTAAACTAGATGCCAAACAATGACCAAAATGGCTTCGAGATTGGAAATCGGTTCAGTTTTGACAAAGTTATGGCAGTTTGAAGTCTGGGAAGGTCATTTATAAGGAACTTTTCGTTGTTTGGGCACTTAACAAGCCAATTTTTTTGTCACTTTTGGCGTGATTTTTGACAGAAAAATGAAACACCACAAAATCACTTTTCGTATAGTTTTTTATACTAATTGAGACACCCACAATCAATTAAACGTAAAATTTCAAGATTCTATTTTTTGAAAAATCAAAATTTGTAAGGGTCCCCCCTTATGCTTTTTTCGCCAAAAAAATCCGAAATTTTATTTAATCAAAAATTTATAAACTTGAGATGTAGAATTAAACTTAATGCCAAATAATGACCAAAATGGCTTTGGGATTGGAAATCGGTTCAGTTTTGACAAAGTTATGGCAGTTTGAAGTTTGGGAAGGCACTTTACAAGCCAATTTTTTTGTCTTTTTTGGCGTGATTTTTGACAGAAAAATGAAACACCACAAAATCACTTTTCGTATAGTTTTTTATACTAATTGAGACACCCACAATCAATTAAACGTAAAATTTCAAGATTCTATTTTTTGAAAAATCAAAATTTGTAAGGGTCCCCCCTTATGCTTTTTTCGCCAAAAAAATCCAAAATTTTATTTTTTCAAAAATTCATAATCTTGAGATGTAGAATTAAAGTTGGTGCCAAATAATGATCAAAATGGCCTCGGGATTGACAGTGGGTTCAGATTTGACAAAGTTGTGGCAGTTTGAAGTTTGAAAAGGTCATTTATAAGGAACTTTTCGTTGTTCAATTCTATATTTTGAAAAATCAAAATTTGTAAGAGTCCCCTCTTATGCTTTTTTTTTCGCAAGCGCTGCTACTATGGAAATAGTTCATTTGTGAACATCAAAAATAATCGATCAATCAACAATTAAGTTTTTAATGTTATTTTTCTCGTCTTTAATTTCAATTTTAACTGAATTCACTTTGATTTAAAATACATAAAATTCCATTTTTCACAGATTTGTTTTTATTATATGGGAAAAAAAAGTTCCATATATTTGTATGTAGTCTATTATATATATTTTGATACATATTTGATTTAAATTCAGCTTACAACTGAGTTTTAGAAACTTGATAGCTTAATTACTAAGTGATTAACATGCTTGGAGTATGTTTTGTTTGGTTATTTGTACATATTTTTAGTCCCAATCCGATTCAGTTAGCTGGCGAGGATCGATATGAAGTCCCATCTTCTCCAATTTGCGCACTTTGCGCATTTGCTTGGTCAATCTGCGCTTGAAGACGATCTCGCGATTGAGATTCATTATCTCAATGGTATCCAGCTGTCGTAGATTCTTGATGGTCTGCAGTATCAGATTATCGGTTAGATGCAGCTTGATCGTGGACATCTTCATGAAGGGTGCGTCCCGACGACGCAGCTCCTCCCGATAGGCGTAGAGTGTATAGTGCAGGGAGGGTAGCTGCGGCAGTGGTCTCTCTAGACCCGGAAATAGTTGCTCTGCCATAATGTTTATATTTCTCTCGGTATTATCTACTAAGGAACTGAGGACGTCACTTTCAGCTACGTTCTGTTGTGTTTGGTTTGTGCGTTCGAAGCGCAATGAGTGTCCTGCCTGCAGGATCTGTGATTTTTATAGTCAGCCTCGGCTTACCTGCAGTTCTGACAGCTACCAGCTGGCACAAACAATTGTTTCTGGAAATTTCCTCAACAGTTCCGGCAGTGCCTTTTCGGGGAAAGTTTTGGCAGCTGGCGCTGAGCTACCTGCTGCCAAACTGAATCCTCAGCAGCTGCAAGTGTCATTTTCTTTTGGGCACGCGATTAGCTCGAGTCTCGAGGCTTGTGTCTCCTATCTGCTATCTGCTATCTGCTATCTAGTCGCAAATTCGATTACTCTCGAGACATTTTCAGTTCACGTCTGCGCATCCATTTGTATTTTATTTCACATAGAACTATAAACCGTTGTCGCATATCGCCCTAATGCGATGTTTAATTTTTAATGAGCTCGTGACCTAGAAAACGACTCCTGAACCTTATATAGTATAAACATTTCTTTATTTTTAGTTTTTTTATCTACCTTTTTTTGGTATTTAACTGCGATTGCAAATGGTTTTCTTTTACGTTCTTTCAATTCGGTTGCCGCATTGCAATTAAAATGAATTGCATTCGCTGAAAGGATATTGCAGCGCAATTTCAGTTCAAAGGACTACATTACATTCACTTAATTATACAAATTAGCGCCGGGCCTCCTGTTTATAATCCATTAGGGCTTACACACTCTCATTTCTGTGTCCAAACATGTGATATTCTATTTGAGTAATTGGATTCCAAATCGATTGAAATGCGAGTGGACAACAGCTGGGTTAAAGTGACTTGGATTAAGAGTTTTATGGACATATATAATTAAAAAATACTGAAACATATAAGATTGAAAGTCTTTTAGCTTTGTGTGTATTTTGATTATTTTGTGTTCACTTTAATTTATAACTTTTTGGGAAGTTCCTGAAGCAAATATTATTACCTGTTTATGTCATATGTGTACCTGAAGTACTTTTGTCCTATACTTTGGCTATAAATATTCAATGGAACTGTACTGTCAGTTAAAATCCTTTTCTTAAATCCAAGTAGCATTGTTAATGAAACTATTAAGTAGAAGTTGAACATGCCGCTAACAGCAGCTGTTAAGTTTCGGTTTCGTTTGGTTCAGCTGCTGAGTTCAATGTGTTAATCACAGCAGCATTTGTGGCATGCAAGCCGAAATGATTGCCAAACACATTATGTGTCTTATTAATGAGCTGCATGCCACACATGCCACACGGGACAGACATACTTTTGCCTCCGACTGCTGCAGCATTGCTGTTGTTGTTGTTGTTGTTGCTGTTGTTGGTGTTGGTGTTGTTGTTGCTGGTTCAATGGGCTGGCATGTCAATGGGCTCGTTGGTTATATCAACTGGTCGGTTGGCTGGTTTGTTGGCTGGTCATTCTCTTTACGGGGCATTGCATTTTTATTATTGTGTCGTTTTTTGGGTGTTTAATTAATTGAATGCCTTTTTTACCGACACTTTTTGTGGCTGACTCCGTCAACGCTTCCTTTGTTTCCCATTGACCATAATAATATTGACTTTCTGCCGGCCCGGCTACTGCAATCGCTGCCAGGATAGGACATTCAATTAATGTTAAACAATAAATGAACCTGGAATCCTTTGGCTGCCTTTAATAAATTGAAATATGCATTTTACGTATATATATATATTTTTTTTAATTTATCTTTTGTCGGTTCCAATTTATTTCTTCATTAATTTTAATTATTTGTATTAATTTATATCTCGCAATTTATTGATTTGTTATTGATATATAGTATTTTATAATATTCTTGAGATACATCTCTGCACCGTTTAAAGTCAAACATATTTTCCATTACCATATTTCTCCGTTCTGCATATCAAATTTGTTGTCAAACATGTTAAATGGAATTTTTTATATGGTGTAATCAAAAGGTACTGAAAGGCGTCCGTTCACAAACATTTTACAGAA
Source organism: Drosophila maculinotata (assembly GCA_035045305.1). Taxonomy (NCBI): domain Eukaryota; kingdom Metazoa; phylum Arthropoda; class Insecta; order Diptera; family Drosophilidae; genus Drosophila; species Drosophila maculinotata. Next base: position 1,448,200 of record JAWNPD010000134.1, on the reverse strand, counting down.
TAAATTCAATAAATTCCTGTTCTTTGTTGGCAGCACAATCATAAAATGCAAAACATTTGTTCAATTTAAACTTTTTGATTCATTTCAATGGATTTAATTGTCATAAAGGCTATAATAATTATATGAGCATGTGGGAAACTGTTTCTCTACATATTACATGCAGCATATTTAGAGAAACTTTTTCAGCTCAGTAGCAATGCGATAAAAACAAATCTTAATCTTCAGTGATGTGTAACATTTTGTCATGTTGTTCATTTTTCATGAAGCTGCCTTGCATTAAACTCTACGTATTTTCAGCACTTGATATTCAGTTGTTATCCTCAAGAGTTTGAGTAAGCTGGAAATGTTAAAGCCTTTCCCTTTTGACCATATAAGTTCATATGTATGAGTTTAGCCAGAAATGCCAAAGCATCATCCAGTATTTGTTGCTGCCGCTGTTGCTAAACTCTTGAAATACTCGCACTTTAACAAGAGCTGCCCGACTTGGCTCAAACTTAGCTGCAGGCAACCGTGTGGGGCTTATGCGAAAAATCTAGCCTGAGGTGGCTAAAATCACTCAAAGCCAAAACGTTACACAAAGATCAAAAGCGTATTTTTATATTTGCATACATTGATGGAATATATATAAGCCAAAAGTAACAGCAGCATTCTAATAACTAAGCCTTGCAGTGCCTTCAACCGGCTAACAACATGTAAATAAATATTTCAAACTGTTTTTATCTGGCATACGGGCAGCAGCTACCTGTGCAGCATATTCAATGAGTTTTCCGCCGAACTGTGCACACACACACACACCCACAAACATACACACACACACAACCCGCGACCGCTGTCAATTGAATTACCTGGAAGTTGAATGTTGTGCGGCATGTGTAAAAGAGTCCTGTCAGTATCCTAGTTGCTGTCCAGGATCGCAAATTTCGGTCTGTGTGTGTGTGTGTGTGTGTAATGGTAACATTTTGAGATCTTTTGATTTTGTGGTTTCACCCAGTAATTAAAGATACAAGTATTTATGCTATGCATACAAGTTGAAGTCCTGCAAACCGTTCTCGAAACTATGTATCTGATAAATGATAATATAGTAAGAGATTTTTATTTTTATAATAATATTCACTTTTAAGCATAAGTCTTAATAAAGAAGTTTATTATTCTATATTTATTTGTAAGTAATATTCATCATTATAAGTTTCTTATTTATTTTGAAATTTTTCGGCAATATTCAATTGCTGTACAAATGTGACCACTGAAAATGCCAATTTAGCGACCTTTAAAAGAAAACAACTTATTTAATAATATACCAAACTTGTAAATACCCTTACTTACGGTTATATTCGTGAACAAACAAATGATGAAAATGCCACCCGCGGTGAGGACAATGGGTCTCTGCACATTTTGCAGAAAGTATCTCAATGTTGTCTTATAACGAATATTGGCACTCAGCCAATTAGAATGGAATAGACAATTCGCGAGGTCCTCGCAATCATCCATGATCATATTGCATATGTAGCAGAAGGGAAATGTTTGCAGCAAGAGATCAAAAATGAATACCGCTGTCCCCAGTCCAGTCCAGAAATTCGAAAAGAAAAATATATTGATCATGGATAAGCCGATGACTATGCCACAAAGCAGGAACTGTGTGAAAATGGTGGCAGATATGACAGGACGAAGCGTATCGCAGTAACTGTAAGGAATTATATACGGTATATTAAAGAAATAAAATGGAATGAAAATTTACTTGAGTATCAGATGATGATCCTCAATGCACTTAACAAGCTCCTTATAATTATCCTGCTCACTCATCATTGGATCTGTGCGTAATAGTCTCAGGCGCTCCTTAAGCAAGGATATGTGAGTTCGGATTGTCACAAAGTAAATGATGGGATAAAGGTCAGCCATTTGGTTCTGCAGCACAGCGGTTGACATCCACACATATTCGCTAAAACAAGTCACCCAAAAGTTAAGCTTGCTCGCCTTCGAGTCAATTAGGGGATTATATAACTTCCAGGGCAGACGACCGCTGAAGGCGCCAGATAGAAACGTGGATGCCGCATACAGAGAATACATAATTTGGTATGTCATATAGACCCGATTACAACGTGCCACAGTTGCATGCAGCTGACTGCGCTGCTCCTCGCTGCTGACGCGCTCATCCAAAATATCGAGAAGCCTTTTGGCCTGCTTGAAACGCTTGACACCTGCAAAGGTGTAGCTGGCCTTGACGCTCGAGCCGAAGACATCGATGCACACCTGCAGCGAGGTGAGAAACTGGCCAGCGGTGAAGCTGCTAAAGTCTTGAAAATAGCTAACCACCATCGATATGGCCAGCAATACAATGCCAAACGCAGTAGTACAAAGTGTCCACACACTGTAGATCCATCGCCAGTGTTTATCCTTCGGTGGCATCCAGCCAGCTACCCGCATGCCGCGATCCAAGTAGACGAACGCATCGCGGGATTGCAGCTGCTCCGTGAGGGGCTTAACGCGCAGTCGAGGGAACAGCTTGAAGAGCATGTTACCAAGTGGGACTCGAAGACGGCAATGATTCGCCCAATGCGATAAATGGAACGCTTTTATACTGGAAACTTTCTCATCTGTTTTTTTTCGCTTTTTTATTATGCAGTAATAGTTGCCGCCCCAATGGTTTTTTTATAATAAATTATTTAGCTTGGAAATTCATACTACTAGGATATTATATACTACTATCATTTGCAGCCGTGCAGTGGCTACGCCCCGTTTTTATGAAAAAAAAAAATCGGGTGTATATTGAAAATGTACCTCCCACAATATCCACGCAGCTAAATCTAATCAATCGAACAGAGAACAAACATTTTTTTTTTAAAATTGTCAGCCATTTATTAAAAATTTGGAAAATTTTGAAGGTTATGGTGTTAATATATTGCTATGTAGAGTTTTCAATATAAGTTTGAAGGTGATCGGATGAAAAGTCAAAAAGTTTCATAATTTTTTCAAAAATTTTGAAATTACGTTGTTTATAGTTTTTTTACGTGAAGCTTTGAAAATGAGTTTCAAGGTTAGCTTGCATATTCCACGCAGGGGGAAAGATTTTCCACAAAAAGTGAATATACATTTTATGGAAACTACTAAGAGATCTTGGAAATTGATTTTAAATCGGAGAAAAAAATGTTTATTCCAAAATATTTTCGACAATTTTCCGGATTTTCCAAAGATTAAAAACTACAACGATTTTCCAAAATTTTAATGTCATGTTGCTAATATTATATTATGTAGAGCTTATAAAAAAAGTTTGAAGAAAATCGGATGAAAATTCATTATTTTGCCCATACAACCTTGACCCCCCATTTTCCTGCCAGGGGGTGGATTTATTGGCCAACTCACAGGCAGTGCCGTCAACCGGCTAACAACATGTAAATAAATATTTCAAACAGTTTTTATCTGGCATACGGGCAGCAGCTACCTGTGCAGCATATTCAATGAGTTTTCCGCCGAACTGTACACACACGCACACACCCACAAACGCACACACACACAACCCGCGACCGCTTTCAATTGAATTACCTGGAAGTTGACTGTTCTGCGGCATGTGTAAAAGTGTCTCGAACTGCAAATGCCGCAACTGCCGTACGCAAATCCATCATCCCAGCGAGCAGCGAGTAGCGAGTAGCTAAAAGCATGCCACCCAAAAAACAAACAAACAAAATTGTATGTGGTGCAGTGTAGAGCAGTCGGTGAAGAGCGCTACCACAAATTGCAATTAGTGTCCCTATTTTGATTGATAGTAGAGATATATTTCACATAGTGTACTCTCACTCTCACTCTCTGTCTCCCTCTCTCTCTATCTGTGTGACTTGTAGAGCAACTTAAAACCTGAGAATATCAAGCAATATATGCTGTCATTGCATATCGCATACAATCTTTAAGATTTAAAAAAGTTTCAAAACACATGAAGCTTTTAAATAAATGTATCTGGACAAAGGGCTTTGAATGCACATGACAGCTTTTACTATGCCGATTTAATTCACATACAAGTTTCCAACATTATTTATATGTCGCAATGAGCTTTGAAAGCTCTTTAAAGCTGCCTTGAGTTTGTAATTAAGTTCACTTAAAGCTTAAAGCTCAACTAACTGACTGTAAGCTGTAAGTGTTAAAAATCATATTTCGTTGTATCTAAGTGAGAACTTTTAGCTTTTCACATTAAACCGTCAATTAAAAGTATCAAAAGCTAATTAGAAAACTACACTAGTCACTTTGTGTGCTCATTACGTTTTGGCTTTTCAATTAGCTGATATATATTAGCATATATGTATATATAGTATATATCTACAACTCATGCTGAAGGCAATACTTTCATTATTCAATTAGTCAAAATATGTGAATTAATATTGTGAAATGTCTAATGGCAAATGGAAATTCCGTTTGCCAAAATTAACTCATTAAATTTTGTAAAATAAATGCACACATATTGTGTATGGACAAATATTTGTTCATAAATGCTGACAGCAAATTTAAGCGCAAAAACACTAACAAAATTAATTTTCGGGATTTATGCTTCATGTCCTGCGGTGAGTGTCCTAATTTTGTTAACAGCAACAAAAGTTGTCAAACGAAAATGAGGCAAATAATTGTGAAATATGTTCAAATTTCATTTATATGTGGCTGCATAGTTTTTGTTGCCACTGTACAATTGATGGTGTTGTCCTTGTGGTGAGCTAAACAGTGTGGCCCGGTTTTTGTGTTAATCAGCTTAATTCGGTCAAAATATGTTACATATGTGTATCATAAATATATTTTATTATTTTCTGAATTTCGCTGCCGTAAATATTCCAATAACAAATGAGCATCATTTGTGGAATTAGTAAAAATACTAAACTCTAAATTCGATTACTAATCAGCCGTATAAATATGAGCTGGAATTTATGATATTTTCTGAGCTTGGACGCATAAAATAATATCCGATATATTTACGAATGCAAAACTTTGTTTACAAATCAAATTGTATCTGAATTGAAATGAATAATAATGAATGCAAATGGATATTCAAGACTGCATTTCGATTTATTTCTTGGAATATAAATTTTGTAACAATTAATCAATATCAATAATAGTGGAGAGCCCTAGAGATAATCCCAATAAAATTTTACAAGCGCCTGTAATCAAGTGCCCAAGAAATAAAACAAAACTCACAACTTTTGCCCCGAAAAGATGAAAGCAAAATGCAAGCACTGTATGTGTGTATGTGTGTGTGTGTGTGTGCGTGTGTGCGTGCTGGTGTGCGTGTGTCCGTGTCCACTTTTCCTGTCCGTGTGCGGCCATAAAGCAGCTCGTAAATTTCAGCACACTTGGCACGCGGAACAGTTACCAGTTGCCAGTTGCTAGTTGCCGGTTGTCCTCGCCTTTGGCTACACACACACACACTGCCAAATTGCCAGGGTTGCCATACAGTGTGCCGTTACGCGGATTGTCTGCTCTGTCCGGTTTTTGTATGTGTGTGTGTGTTCATTGTATAACCGTACAGTGGCTTGTTTTCTTTTCTTTTTATTTGTTTTTTTGTGTGCGCTCTCACATCTCAACAATGAAAACTCAGGCTGCACAATTTTACGCGGCGGTCATTGTTGTTGTTATACTCTAACATTGGATTGTATACACTTTTCACTCGGCTAGTAACGTATGTTATTTAGTAGTTGCATAAGTGTATTTTATATTCGACGCGTTTTTTCCTCCCTCTCTTTTTGTTGATTTGCTGCGGTCCAATTCTCGTTTATTACGCAAATCCTTAGTTACGCCTCCGCTGGCCATATCCTGACACTATCCCACTTGCTGTCCAGGGTCGCGAATTTGTATGTGTGTGTGCGTGTGTGTGTGAGAAAAGGGTGTTGAACAATAGCTGTGAAATAATCACTCGCTTGCCTGCACTTTATTAAGTGGAACCGCGTATCGGCATGTTGGTTCTGTAGTGCAGCTTGTAACGCTTGAGATACATATACTAAGACGAATATCACTTTACGTTTTGCAACACTGGAATTCATTATGAGAGCTTTTGATATTATGGTTTCACTAGTAATTGAAAAAACAAATGATTTGAAGTCCTGCAAACCATTCTCGAAACTATATCTAATAAATAATAATAAAATAAATGATTTGTTTTTATATTTTTTTTTTCAGTTATATTCACATTTAAGCATAAGTCTTAATTAATAAATTTATTATTCTATATTTATTTGTACGTAATATTTATCATTATAATATTCTTATTTATTTTGAAATTTTTCGGCAAGATTCAATTGCTTTACAAATGTGACCACTGAAAATGCCAATTTAGCGACCTTTAAAAAGAAAACCACTAATGAAACGATAAACCAAACTTGTAAATTCCCTTACTTACGGTTATATTCGTGGACATACAAATGATGAAAACGCCACCAGCGGTGAGAGCTATTGGTCTCTGCACATTGTGCAGAAAGTATCGCAATGTGGTCTTATAACGAATATTGGCACTCAGCCAATTAGAATGGAATAGACAATTCGCGAGGTCCTCGCAATCATCCATGATCATATTGCATATGTAGCAGAAGGGAAATGTTTGCAGCAAGAGATCAAAAATGAATACCGCTGTACCCAGTCCAGTCCACAAATTCGAAAAGAAAAATATATTGATCATGGATAAGCCGATGACTATGCCACAAAGCAGGAACTGTGTCAAAATTGTGGCAGATACGACAGGACGAAGCGTATCGCAGTAACTACAACGAATTATTATACGAATTTAATTATTATTATAATTTAATATAATTAAATACTTGGAATGAAAATGTACTTGAGTATCAGATGATGATCCTCAATGCACTTAACAAGCTCCTCATAATTATCCTGCTCACTCATCATTGGATCTGTGCGTAATAGTCTCAGGCGCTCCTTAAGCAAGGATATGTGAGTTCGGATTGTCACAAAGTAAATGATGGGATAAAGGTCAGCCATTTGGTTCTGCAGCACAGCGGTTGACATCCACACATATTCGCTAAAACAAGTCACCCAAAAGTTAAGCTTGCTCGCCTTCGAGTCAATTAGGGGATTATATAACTTCCAGGGCAGACGACCGCTGAAGGCGCCAGATAGAAACGTGGATGCCGCATACAGAGAATACATAATTTGGTATGTCATATAGACCCGATTACAACGTGCCACAGTTGCATGCAGCTGACTGCGCTGCTCCTCGCTGCTGACGCGCTCATCCAAAATATCGAGAAGCCTTTTGGCCTGCTTGAAACGCTTGACACCTGCAAAGGTGTAGCTGGCCTTGACGCTCGAGCCGAAGACATCGATGCACACCTGCAGCGAGGTGAGAAACTGGCCAGCGGTGAAGCTGCTAAAGTCTTGAAAATAGCTAACCACCATCGATATGGCCAGCAATACAATGCCAAACGCAGTAGTACAAAGTGTCCACACACTGTAGATCCATCGCCAGTGTTTATCCTTCGGTGGCATCCAGCCAGCTACCCGCATGCCGCGATCCAAGTAGACGAACGCATCGCGGGATTGCAGCTGCTCCGTGAGGGGCTTAACGCGCAGTCGAGGGAACAGCTTGAAGAGCATGTTACCAAGTGGGACTCGAAGACGGCAATGATTCGCCCAATGCGATAAATGGAACGCTTTTATACTTGAAACTTTCTCATCTCTCTTTTTCGCTTTTATAATTATGTATTAATAGTTTTTTATCATAAATTATTTAGCTTGGAAATTCATAGCAACAAAATAAGTTGGTCGTTAAGTTTAACGAATTTTAATGGAAATGTCTTAAAGTTTTTCAATTAGTTTTAGTTGTGTTTGAATAACTTTTTTACTTTGCTAAACAATTCATTTCTTGGTAAGGATACATCAGCTATTGAATTCTCGTTACATAAAGTGTAGAATTTACTGCTTAAATGAATTGAATGTTTCTTAGGTTTATTTTAACTCCTGTCATACACAAAAATAAAGAGCATACATCAATTTGTATTGGCTTAATTTGTCTATTTTTGGCACGCTTCTAAATGGTCAAAGATAGCTAAGTAAATGAAGCTTGAAGCCATTTTCAAGTGCCTTTTGTTGACTAATAATGTCGACATCATTGAATGCACCAAGAAAAGCGGAAAATGCGCACAGTTCGACAATGTCAGCAGTGCAGTCTCTCCGCTTTACTTTTGTTTGGCCTGAAAGTCCTTTCATTCGGTGTGCTGACTGAGTTATTTGTGATATTTGAAATACGCGGCGTATGAACTATTTTCTTAAGCTACGCCTTCCAGCAGCAATATCAGGAGCCAAAAAGACTGTGGCTGCTTGAACTTTGCAAGGATTTCGCCTCCATTGCTTCCTGTGTGTGTGTGTGTGTGTGTGTGTGTGTGTGTGCGTCATGTGTGTTCTATTATGTATCACAGACTCTTTCTTTCAGCTATTCTCATATTGAAAGCATCTGTGAGTTATTTTTATAGAGCTACTTTATGTTTGTAGGTCTGTGTGGCTCGAGCTAAGTCCTTAGAGAGAAAAAAACTAGATGAAGGACAAGAACAACATTGCACAAAATGCGCTGTCAACTTGAGCAACGGTTTATTTATATGACCAGCCATTAAAAGCAACGCGCTTTGATCATCTTTTGTATACTCTAACAAAGCATAAATACAAGGAGAAGACTCCAAGGAGACTATTATGAACAATGATGAACAAATATAGCATTAGCAATAAAGTTCTTATGAAGAATACAACTGGTTGGAGCGAGAAGAGAATAGTGGAAGCTTTGTGTGAGCTTTAATATGTAATATAAATACAATTAAGCTCATTGACTGCTTTCGTGTGCTTTCAAAGCTCTTTAATATTTTCGAGCTAACACAAAGTTCATATTCGTAAACTATCATACGAAAATATAAAGCTTTCAACACTGAAAGCTTTATTTTGTGGCGTTAAATAACTTATAGAGTATTACTTTGAACTTATGTCATATTATTTAAAGTAAACAAGCTTCGACTTGTTAGATAGCTGCAATTCCCTGCAGTTGTTGCTGTTACCATAATTTATTGCTTGTTAGCAATCAAATAATTCAAGTGCTGCAATCTAGAAAAATTACGCGCTCTCTATGCAGTCATCTATTTTAGTTTTTTAATTAAAGAGCAGCAGCAGCAGGAGCAGCATACGGGGACAAAAAGGACGAGCTGCTGCTGTTGCTGCTGCTGCTGCAACATTTGCCAAATAGACAGACATAAATCAAGCAAACGAGACGTCGTCTCAGTCTGTTAGCAGTCAGGACATTAGACAAGGACATGGGTGTGGACACGCTGCATTTTTGATGCGACCCAACAGTTGGCAACTGGTTGAAAATTTGTGAATTGCATTGCCGGGCCGAAAAGGGGCAAGCATTTCGGGGGCATAGGGTAAAGTTTTAGCCAGAAAAACTAACGAGCATCCGTGTAAACTGTCGCGTCGAACTCTCATTAAACTTGCAACTAAAATGAAGCAAAATGCTCGAATGGCTGCCCCAGCGCATTAGCTCTGTTGCTTAGGTTGCAGCCGGGGAGTTGCAACCAGCCCCTCGACCCCTCTCTCTCTCTTCCTTTCACCGTGTCCCCCACGCTCTTCAGCTGACTTGCCATGTCAACATTTGACAGCGACTACAAATTAAATTTATCCATTGCATACTTTGAGGCGTCTTCAATTCGCGAATGCGCTGCCTGAAAGGAATAGGAATATAAATATAATTATAGTACAATAAGATCAGAGTCAAATATGACAATATATAGTTAAAGTTCAAATACAAAGATTAACAGTAAAGCGAAATTACATGAGTTACAATATGTCAAGCTTCTTTTTGGCCGTGAAACAGTTTTCTTTAGAGTCATGAATATACATTTATTTAATGTTATAGGTATATTCCATAAATCTGATTAATCATGTTTCTTATAGTATTTAATACCTAATACCAATTAACCTTAAGCTGCAACTAATTCGTTCCGTCTGGCCTTAATACCCTACAAAGCAAACTCTATAAACTTCTTAACAGAAAAATCTGTCAAACTTTTGTTTCTACGCATAGTTGTGAACATTGTCATTGTCTCTCTCTCTCTCTCTAAATTTATCGCTCTCAGTCGCACACGCTGACAAACTATTAGCAAAGGTTCACCCGAAAAGTATGCAACACAATGCAACTAGGAATTGCATAGATGTTGGGCATGGGCCTCCCCCCTCACCACCCTACTCCTTTTCTCCTAGCCCATGGGCGTGTATTTTGAGCAAACTTTTGCAACATTTATCTTCGTTATTATGACGCCCGAATGGGCTATCAGCGCCAAGCGGAGCGACTGTTAAATATTTGCAGAGCAGCGACAGTTGCAAACAGAATGCGTTCGGGCTCCTAATGCGGGCACCCAGCAACGGCGACTGGCTAAGCATATGCCCCCTACCCCATACCCCATACGCCCAGGCCCTCTCAAAATCTACCGCACTACGCGTAGTGTCAAAAAATGCTACAACTTGTCTTACATCAGAGACAAGAAGAGGAAGCGAGGGGGGAGTTGTAGGAGAGCGAGAGGACAGGACAGGACAGGACAGCGTTGCATTTAGCTGGAAGGGCAGACAATGCGGCTCGCAACTCCAGCGTCAGGATCAGGAAGCGAGAAGGAGAAGGAGAGAGACCGGCAGTTGTAAGCGGGAAGGAAATGGTAACTTTTTCCTGCACTTAATTAGTTTGGGCATAAGTGGAGCAGAAAAAGTTCTGCGCCATGTTTCAGAATTTTGCGAGCTGCAAAAGACGACGAGGACGGCAGGACGATGGATGGCAGAGGAGCAGATGAAAGGACAGAGGGCGATGTCGCCGTTGCCAACGGTTTGTCATCTGTCTCTGTGTGTCCCCAGTGTGTGTGTGTGTGTGTGTTGTGCGAGTGTGTGTTGCCAAGGAAATTGCCTCATAAATGTTCATTACACAGTTCTGTGCAACTGTCGAATGAATGGGCGGTGGCTGGGGGCCTGGCTAACTGGGCGTGGCTGCACTGGCTGTGCAGCTAGCTACTCGAGTATTCAAGCCAAACATTATTGCAGCAAATAATTTTTGCACTGATTTATTAACGCAATTGAAATGAAACAATAGATTTGCCGTTGCCGAGCATTATACAATAATTTATATGACTCGCACATAACGGGAATGTTTATGACAGCGCATATGGAAAAGGCCATAGAAATTGCACTGCAACTGAGCGCTAATTTTAAATAGTGACAAGAAAAAAAAAATATATAAAAATAAAATAATATGATTTAAAAGTGAATATTTTTGTAGTTAAATAGCTGATTGAAAATCACAATTAAAAATGTATGGCTGCATGCTATTATCATATTATTCAAAGATTAATATTTATTAAATTAATTAATTTTTTAAATTAAGTGTAACTATTGTATGCATTGTATTGTAGTGCTTATATGTATAACATAAAATATATAAAACATATAAGATATATTAAATGAAATAAGTAGAGGTCATTTGTTGACAATCTACAACTTGTTAAATATAATTTTAAATTGGTCTGTAAAAATATGAGTAAATCAGTATAGTTATCCCCCAAGCCCATTACACTTTAACAAATTCTTTAATCAACTTTAATATGAATGCAAAATCTCTTCAACTCCACTCGTGGAATATTTCAGTACTCAAAATCACACCCAATCACCAATGAAAGCATTCATTTTGCGAACAAAGCCCGTTCCAATGAATGCCAGTTGATAACAGAAGCAGCAGCAGCTGCGTTCAGGCAACCATTTATGAGCACATCCCAGTTCCAATGCCGGACAACCCCATGAAATGTGCGTCCACATTGTAAGCAGCTTTTTCACACAATGTTGTCTTTTGTATCTTTGCGTATTTTATGTGCACCTTTGAATGACCCCAGCGCGTTAATTATACACCTGCAGCTATCACAGCTACAGTAATGGCATAAATATACGCTCGCAGCAGCACAGTGCCTGCCGGAATTTAGCCGACACACTTGTAATGCACATTAACTCGAATCGCAGGGGTTGCCTGCCCGCCATCATTTGTAGCAATAAGCAAACAATAAAACATTAGCGCACAGCTGATAATGCGAAGCATCCCCTTACCCCTCTTTTGCCATACCCTACCAATTCCCCCTTCTGCCCCGCTGGCGCGTGTGTCAGCGAGCTGCTTAGCGCCCTAATGCGATTATTAAGTGCCAAGTGCGATGGCAGCGTGTAAAATTCATTATATTAGCTCCCGCAGTGTGGAGTTCATTGGCATACCCCCCCGCCCTTCCCACCCTGCCCTACCCCCACCCCCTCCCCCTGTCACTCCTACTAGCAACCCCTGCTCTGTTCGTCACATGCTGGACTCGTTCATGCATTACGCGTACTCAATATCCTGGCACTGACTCTGGCTCCGTCTCCATCTGCGTCTGCATCTCCGTCTCCGTTGCGAGTCTCCTCCTAACCGCGACCGTCCGCCGGCTGTGGCGCAATAAATTAAGAGCACAAATAAATCATCCATTTTAATGTGACAGTTCCGACAAACGCGGAACGCGCAACGCGCATCGCTCCCGGGTGCGATGGTGGCAACTGAAACTGAAGCCTCCGCATCGACAACAGGACATTGTTTTGAATGCGCCTTTGTTACACCACCCACCACCACCACCATCCACCACCGTCCACCACAACCCCCCCAACTCCCTCATGTTTGTTGGCCATATTTAGCGGGTTCATTCTCATGGCTTGGGCTCATTGTTTGCACATTGTGTTGCCCGACGCCTCTGTGGGTGGCTCCGGCTTCCATTGCCTACTCCCGCGCCCGCATTCCGGTTCCTCCTTCAGCTCCTATTACGCCGGAGCATTTTGTTTGCGCTAAGTACTTGGCCCAACTGCGGCACTTAATATTTCTCGATTCGCGCGTGTTCCTTTTTGGGCCGGTGGGCCAGCATACCGCTTTTTGAGTTTCCGTTGCGGAAGTGACGCCATTACACAGTAAGAAAATGTGTGTGCGTTGAGAATTTGTAAAAAGCCGTTTTCAACTGTGCAACAGTGCGTATGATTAATACGTTTCATTGAGGCTATTACTTCGTATAAAGGTCGTCGATTGCCATCATAGTAATTCGAAACGAATTTCCTGTCAGCTCAAGCTTTTAGTAGTGGCAGCTGGAAATTGCAGCAAACTTAAGTATGTTACAAATCTGTGAAGTTTACTCGACTTTCACGCCACACAACTGCTTACTTATTTTTTAGCAATAACGTTTGCTTTCAATTAAAGTTTAGTATTTAAATTACAATAAACTAAGTATTTAATTATTTTTCAAGCACTTCCTTTTTCGTTTCGATGGGAAAATGTAATTATCTTAATTAGACTCCTTTTTCCGTTGAAAAGAGCTTGATTTCCTTTCACCTGGTTACAGGTGCCACATTAAAATTGAACCAACTTTTGATTGCTGCTTGCCCCGTTGCCAGTTGCATGAAGTTCTCAGTTCCTGTTTCGACTGCATTTGGGGCAAGGAGCAACTGAGAAATGACGATGTCAGTTGACTACCCAGGCGGCTGTCCAGGATGTCTGGGTTCTGGTTCAGAGTGGCGGGCACATCTTCATCAGTTGACACCTCATATCCTTTGAACATTTTCCAATTGAACTGTTTCTGAGCCCAGATACCCCCACCCTCTCCCTCTCTCTCTCTCTCACTCATGCTCTCTCTTTTCCTTGTCTATCTTCCTAGCAGGCGCCATTAGAAATATTGCGCGTCCGACGATTCGATTTCTTTATTAGAAAAATCTTTTTGTTGCATTCGCTGGACTGCCAAGTGGAAGAGCATTGAAAAAGGCATTGCCAATGCCAATGGCAGGTAAGGCAGTGATTGTGGAACACAGATAGACTTTGTAAACAGATGAAATGTTGCCCAGATACAAGTACGACACACACACACACACACAGAGAAGTTGGCATTGTGTGTGCTGCCTCAGCAATTCAATTGGCTTGAGCACTTTTCCAATTTGATCGAGTGAATAGCGTTACAAAGTAGCAAATAGCAACTCCAGCTTATTGAATTCAAATAAGAACTGTAGCCAACTCAACTGGCTTCCATAACTTGGCATTTGCACTTACTAAAGGTAAGGTTTATTTTAGAGCAGATAAAGTTTAAATATCATGTAGCTAAAGGGATTGAAAATCGTTTCAGTTTTGGCGAAGTTATGGCAGTTTGAAGTCTGAAAAGGCTATTTTTAGGATCTTGCTCAACTTGTTGTCATGATTTTTAACAATAAATCCGAAAATATCAAGTTTCTCAACTTTGAATGTAGAGTTGGTAAATATGAAAAACCATTAACAAAATGACCTCGGAAACTGAAATCGGATCAGTTTTGGCGAAGTTATGGCAGTTTGAAGTCTGGGAAGGCTAATTTTAGGATCTTGAGACTTCACATGTCCAACTCGTTGTCAAGATTTTTGACAATAAATCCGAAAGTAACAAGATTCTTAACTTTGAATATAGACTTGTTTAAGATGAATTACCTTGAACAAAATGTCCTTGGAAATATAAATCGGATCAATTTTGGCGAGATCATCATTACTTTCTTAATGAGAAAGAATACACGTAGTAGTAATTCCAAGTTACAACCATACCCTTGTTACATTGAATAAATGAATATAAAGCTGTAATTCTGGTTTTAACCAACCGAAATCAATTCAGACACCTAATAAATAAAATGGCAGAGGCAAAGCCATTAGAAAATGTTGCACAAAAGCAATTGTTGACTGTGAGTGAGTCTGCTGCTGCAGCTGATCCAGTCAGGCAATGCCAATGCAACCTAAAACAGACCTGCAACAGCCCAAACAACCCAAAGAGCAGCCACAACGTTGTCCGTTGCTGACGCGCTAATCAACAACAATTGCTGCTGCCTGTCGGCATAGACCGCGCAATGTTTTGTAATTAGAGAAAAAAAAGCAGCATTTTCGTTTCTCGCAGCTAAAATCGGCAGCGATGGTCCTCGGCAATAGACAGCAATAGCAGCAGCAGCAACAGCAACAGCAGCAGCACCAGCAGCAACAGCAACATTTCCATCAGCCAAAAACCATGGCAAACAATTTAACCAAAAAGCAAACTGCAAGCGAATATGGTAAAACTCATTAGTGCCAAATGCAGCAGCATTGCCAGAGTTGCCACCTCTCTTTACCGCTATCGTTGACTGCCCCTTAAATATGCTAAAGACATTCATACACATTTGCATGAATCATTTTGTTTACTCTTACGGCAGGGTATAACAATTTTGTTTCTAATCCTATAAATTATGTATATTCTCGAACAAAGCGAGCAATTATCTAAGGCTGCAGTGAATAAGCCACTAAATTTTTGCAAATATTTGTATTATATTTGATAACATAATAAATGTCTATGAGCATATTCAATATTCGGTGCACCATTCATTTAATGCTTTTCTTGTTTTTCGTTATTCTAATTTTGACATGCGGTGTTGCTCTTGTGTGAATTTTAGCGCATATCAAAATTTTTGCCAAAAATTGCCTAACAAATTATTGATAATTAGAAAGCGGTTGAAGTTGTTTTTCTCTATTAGATGCTGATTCAACATTTTTGGCATCAATTGAAAATGGATGAGTAATTTGCATGCAAGGCAAACATATTTAGATAACTCTGCGTTTATTCAAATTTTACTGATTTATGAATCATTTGTGTGTGTGCAGTTTTCGTTGGAAATATTTAATTGAATAATAATTTTAAAACAGTGATTTACCTAGCTGAAAAATGTTGTCTGAATTGAATCGATCTAGAACAATGAATATAATTTAAGCAACTTGAGAAAAAGAAAACGTAGCTTAACTTTCACACATACTTAAACTTTTCATGTAGCGCCCACATTTGTAACTTTCTGCAAGTATCATCTATTTATATAATTTCTTTAATTAGTCACAGACACACACGTTCGGGATGACAGGAAAACAAAAACTCATATGCGCTACTTAAACTCTGCCTTTTTCACAGCGTTCACTCATTAATCAGCTTTCAGTTTCTTTTGGCGCCAGGTTTGGATCCTGTTGCCTCCGCCTCCAAATTTGCTGGAGCTGCCACTTTGACTGTTCCTTTAATTTTTAACTTTGAACACAGATGTCAACTTGACGCCTCAGTCCAGCGTTAGTGCTGAGCCACGCCCACCAAACACCCACAGTTGCCTCAGCCCCAAAAACTTTAGCAGCTAATTTGCCTAGCGCGACAGGGCTGAGGAGTGGGCGGGGTGTGTTGGAAAAACAGGCCAGTGACGTCATTACCGTCTATGTAAAAGAATGAGGAAAAAAAGCGAAAGAAAAGAAAAGTTTCCAAGCGGCGCTTTGTCACATGCAGGAGAATACAGGCGAAAAAATTTGTTAATTGAATATTTTGGGCGCTTGCAATTTTTTAAGGACAAACACAAGCAAGGCAAAATAGGAGATGCTGGGCGAAAAGTCAACGTCAAATTGGGTTAGCTGCTAAATTTGCTGGCGCTGATGTCGAGCTGAGCAAATCGAATCTGGGACGCATTATCCAGCCCAGGCACTTGGCCTCGTCCTGGCGGCAAGAGGCGAACTGCAGCGAAGGCAAAATCATTAAAATTAGATTACAAAATCCTTCGGTGGTGTCACATTTCCGGCGGAAATTGCACTTTGCGTGCGGCATGGGGCATGGGGCAGCACAGTGCCTGGCGCCAGGATTGCCATCTTGCCAGCCAAATGACAGATTAGTTAATAAAATCTTTTTGCTGTGCATTCGTTTTGTCCGCAAGTGGCTCGGACTCGGGGCAACAACTAGACGAAATTTGTCATGAGAAATGGGCAATAAAATATGGAAATTTCTTATGACAGTTTTGGGTTCGTTTCGTTTTCGGTTTCGGTTTTCATTTTTTCTCCTGTTTTGTACCATTTTTTACTTGCAACGGGCAAAAGTGTCGAAAAGTTCCTTTGGCCAAAAGCAGCGTGTTGAGTTTTCTTTGTCAGTGACAAGTCAGAAACTTTAGACAGCCAGACAAGCGACTACAACCAAAAGAGGTGGTAGCGTGACGTGACTTTCAGCGAGAGCAAATTGTTAGCAATTTGAAATTATTATATTTTAACGCTATATAAATTGTATTGCTAGGGTATGTGTACACTGTACAGTACTAAAATGACATCATATATTATATATTAAACAAACAGCTCACGCCCGCATCTCTAACAGCAGCAAGAAAAATAAATAAATATAACAAAATACAGACTGTCAGACTTGTTGCATTATTTGCAGTTTTTCATGGCGTCAAGTGGGTAAAAGAGAGAAAAAGAGAGAGAGCGAAAAGTTTGGGTAGTTGTGCCATTTTTTTGGAGCTTTAGGAAACGCATAAGCATGTTATAAAATATGCACATTATAAAATGCGATGCGAGCTAGACAAAAGCCGAAAGGAATTTGCACACTCATGCAACAAGAGCTGCGCAGACATTTTTTTATATATATATGTGTTTAGTATATAGCGAATATTTTGCTTTTTTTTGGCTTTCATAATTTCCTTCCTGCATTTTTTTGTTGGCTTTCGGTGTTGACAACTGGCTGCAAAATGTATGCTGTCATTTATTTATTTGTGTTTTGCGTTTTGACAGTTTTATTTCTTGTTACGAGCATCTAGAAATATATTTCTTTCGACTTTCACAGCACGAACAGCGAAAAGCTGTTCAAGTGCAGACAACGCTGCGTATGCGTTATACATATATGGTTATTGCAGCTTATGCAATAAAAGCCGGACAAAAAGTGTCTTAAAAGTGCATCGAGTGAAGTGCGTAGCAAAAGTTGATACAAATATTATAAAGTGACTGCTGAGGAGTGAAATCAAATCAAATCTTATCGGAGTAACTTAATTTGTATACCCTGATTTTGATTTATTTAAATCGGAAGAGGTTTTTTTTTTAGCTGAGCAAACTTTGAAAGCGTATTCTAATTTGCGGAAATATATATGCAAGACAACCTTAACGTAGATTTCGATTTTAAGAACCTGAATTAAACACTCCAACAAAAATGTATCACGTATCACAAAAAGGGGGAAGAACAGCTTACTATTGAATTAGTTGGTCTCTTGTGGAGCAAACCCGAAAATCAAACAAATCGCACATTAAATTTAACA
The DNA here is from genome assembly GCA_035045305.1 of Drosophila maculinotata. Lineage (NCBI taxonomy): Eukaryota > Metazoa > Arthropoda > Insecta > Diptera > Drosophilidae > Drosophila > Drosophila maculinotata. The sequence goes on along the minus strand of JAWNPD010000134.1, from coordinate 1,430,086 downwards.
CACAATGCAATCAAGTCAAACAAGATGAAGCCAAAAATCCAAAATAACAATGGAAAATGGCAAATGGCAAATAGCACACAACGAGCGAGGGGTAGCAAAGAGTGAAGAGCGTCAGGAAAATTGAAATCAAATTAAAGTGCAACACCATTTTGCAGTGAAAATCGGAAGAAAATCATTTGACATCGTTACGAGTTGCTGCTGCGGCGGCTGCTGCTACTTGCACCAGTTGTGTCCAAAATACTCTCAGCCAGAGGCAATGCGAAGTGCAGTGAACTATGCTCCCTGTCAATCCTCTGCGTCTGTCACCCTCTCCTCCCTACTTGCCCGGCGGCAGCCAAATTGCCGAGCAGCCACCGTTGATGAGATGAGCGCGAGTCAGTTTGCCAGCTGCGCCCCACAGTGCGTATGTGTAATCTCATGTGTTGTGTGTGTCGAGTTTAAGAACGTCACACAAAATGCATCCGGCATCTGCTGCTTTGCCAGTTCCGAAACATTTAGCTTTTGCTCAGTGTATTTGTGTGTGCTCTCTCTGTGTCTGTGTCTGTGTGTGTGTGTGTGTGTGCCTGTTTCCTGAAGCCATGGCAGCAAATCAGTTGAAGTCAGTGGAAAATTCAATGCTGCCTGCAGGCTGTTCAACATTTTTTTTTTTCTTACATTTCTCAGTGTCGTTTTATTTATGAGAGTACTTAAGAAGCTACCCAGTAAATCGGGGTCTTTGGGTTGGTGGCCCCTATTAAGTGGCAGCTTGGTATAAATATATAATTCGTAAAGTTAAGAGAGACATATTTAAAATTATTATCTAACTTTTATACGTCCCTATCTTTTTAACCTTTTGTTTTTATGGTTTGCACAACCCATTTAGCTGCTGAAAATCTGACCTACCATTTAATATCCATGTCATCTTATTTGTCTATCCGTTTAGCTCCAATTATATCATAAATATTTATGATACTTCATCCTTTTATTTAACCAACGCTTGGTTTAAATTTTACTCTTTTTAATTCATTGCATCAATCAAATTTTACTCTTTTTAATTCATTGCATCAATCATCAATATTTCTCTCACCCATTTATGAATATGAATATATCAAAACTCACATTTAAACATTTATTTCAATGCATTTTTTAGCAAACAACTAAATTTTCTACATTTAACTTAACAGCGACACTGTCAACAGTCTGCTAACCCAATTGCAGAATATTAAACATGCTGTTATTTATTTAGTCAGCAATAAACTTGCAACAACTTGCAATAAAATAATAAAAGTCACACTTGAATATTTTACTGTTTTTCTTTGGGGATTTTTGTCAAAATATAAATAAAAAACAGAAATAAAAATATCATTGGATTCGACACATTGACGCATTGCCTGTGCAAATATTTTCAGCAAAAGAATAAAATAATAAATTAAATAAACGTGAGGGAATTTTGCATGTTTTATGTAAATAACTAAACTAATAGGCACAGGAAAGCTGAATACTGAAATGAAATCTATTAAGTATGCACAAAAAAAATACTATAAATCTCGGCATTGATAGTGTTATAAACAGATTTTCATTGAATCAAATTTATTTCAGTGGTTTTTTAGGATGTTCTTTTACTCGCTTAAAGGGCTCCCAGTAGTATAATGATTGATTATTTATGAACTGACGAAAAGTGGTATGTGAAATCTTTAACCCAGTAACGATAACGACCGGCATCCAGTGAAAAAACAGATATATATTCTTTCATATATATAGATACTGTGGCTACTCTCGTACATTTTCACGTAGTCTCCATAAAAAGTCAATTTCAGTTTTTGGGTCTTTTACGATTTAATGGTGTCTGCGCATCGCTGACAAATCGTGCACGAGGTCAACAACGAAGTGGTATGGGGAAGGGAGTGGTGGAAAAGGGTGTGTGGGGGGACCAAGTATATGACGTGATAAACGTCAGTCATTTCACTGGTTTGTCTTTGCCCTGCTCATTTCAGGGGTTTGATTTTGACGAAATCTAATCAAAACGAAGATGACAAAATAAATTGCCAACAAATCAAAGACAAGAAATTGTGAAAAAAAAAGAAACGTGACTGGAGAAAAAAAACCAAGCAACACATTAGAGGATATTGCCAGCATTTCCGGTTTCTAGGCTGTTTAATGGCAATGCTTATGATGATGTAGATGATGATTATATTTATGTTTGGGCCACTCCTTGAGCCAGCTAGGCCCACTCTTATGACACAATTAGCCTTGGCAGCTGGCGACAGTCGTTGACTTTGTCGGCGTCTTAATGGTATTTAAAGCATTATAAATAAAATTTAATAAAAGTCAACTTTTGACTGGCGCTTAATTATAATTTAGTGCCATGGCACGCGCCCTCCAAGGCGGACAGGTGTAATTGTAATTACTCCACGCTCCACGCTCCAAACTCTGAACTCCACACGCACCGTTCTCATTGCTAGAAATGTCCATTTAAATGGCTTGATTAATGCCAGCGACAAGCTGCCAAGCGGCAAAAAATTAAGCATACGCACAGTGGACAGTCAACACAAATAATATAAAAACCTGACAACTGTTTTAGTATATAACCTTAATATAAAGTGTACTAATTTAATTCTTGCAAAATATGTATATTTAAATTAAATATTATCATTATAAGAACTGCAACTTAATTTTGATTCATTTGATTTATTTATTTTACCAAGCATCAAATTATTTTAATTATATGAATATTTATATTGGTTTCACTGTTAATTCTGTTACATACTTAAGTGCTCGTACCACTGTGCAGTGCTTGCTGACCACTGTGGTAGCCCAGTCGCATTTGACGAGGCCACCAACTAACCGACTCTTTTTTCCGTTTTAAGTGTATTTATTTGCTCTTTATTTTTATGACTGGGCCCCGTGTAATTGACGCTGTGCGCGCTTGGTAGCCCATTTTGATGGTCGTATAGGAGAGCTCTTGTGCATATATAGTTGTTTGTGTGCATGGTGGGGGTGGCCATGGGGGGGAGGGGCGAGTGGCAAGTGGCGAGGCCGCGAAGGTCGGCGGAGTTCTGCACAACGGCATAAAGTGCATGCTGCTTGCTTTTATGCTCTTTATTTTTGTGTATTTATTTAAAAATTGTGAGTCGCTTTGGCTTCATGTTGTTGCATTTAAATGTGGGTGGTCCATGTGTGTGTGTGTGTGTGTGTGTTTTTGTTGTAGATTCTCAGCTTTGCTCATTTAAATTTTTAATTAAATTTAAAGTGCAGATGGTGTGCAGCACACTCATTTTGTTTTCTGTATATTTGTGTGCGTGTGTGTGAACATGCAAATGTTTTGCACTCGGTAAATGTGAGAAGAGCTCAACCAAAAAAAAATATATATTAAAAAGTGTTAATAAAGAATAATATAAAATGAATTGCTAGCTTAATTGAAGCATTGTTGTGAGATTTAATAATAAAATGCAATTCAATGTCCACTTGCCACGATAAGTTGCAACTTGAAGAAACTGCAATAAACCGTTTAATCAAATGGTTATTAAAATAATGAATATTAAATCGATATTTTGAAAAGAACATTTCGCCACAAATTGTCATGCTGTGCCCATTTGACATTAAGATGGCTATAATTTCTGGCTAATTTCAATTAGGTTTAGTTGCATTTCACGTTTTGGGGAAATTCCGAGCTGCATTCAGGCGAAAACTGTTTTGTTGACAGCAATTGAAACGCCCACGTTATAAATCACGACGGGAGTAAACCAAATAACAACGACAGCGACAGCAACAACAACAGCAACAACAACAATGAGAACAGAAGCTGGAAAACATGAAATTCATTTGCATGCAACACGTTGCCGACGACACAAACAAGAACCGGTGGTCGGCCCGTGCCATGCGGCGTATGAGCGACGTGGACAACGTGTCGCATGTCGCATATCGCATGTGCAGCAGTTTACAGTAACAGACGACGACGCCCAAAAATATGCAGCCAACTAAACAAAGACCAACCAGCCAGCGTCCAGCTGCTGCACTCATTGCTTAACCAGGGTTGAACAGGCTCAAAAGTGTATTCAAGTCACAGCCAACAATTACGAGCGAGTTGCCCAAAGTGACACTTGGACTGACGATTAATCTTGTCAGTCAGCTTTCATACTGCTAATATGTATATCAGAACTGAACCGATTTGCATGCAGACTGCTTGCTGTCTTGTCTTGTGTTAACTTTTACTTGACTATTAATCTATAACCTAGTTATTACAGATATGTAAATACAAATGTTTAATTTTTATAAATTTACAATTTCATTTATATATTTATATTTGTAAAAGACTTTAATCAGTTGAAACATATTGTTTATAAAACAAATCCTTTCATAAAAGATAAATTATAAGCTAACAATGCAAGTTATATTCACATTTAAGCATAGGTCTTAAAGAAGAAGTTTCGTGTTATACATTGAAATATAAATCATTCTAAATTCTTTATTTATTTTGAAAGTTTGCGGCAATATTCAATTGCTTTACAAATGTGACCACCGAAAATGCCAATTTAGCGACCTTTAAAAAGAAAACCACTTATTAAATAATATACCAAACTTTTATATACCCTTACTTACGGTTATATTCGTTGCCATACAAATGATGAAAATGCCACCCGCGCTGAGAACAATGGGTCTCTGCACATTGTGCAGAAAGTATCGCAATGTGGTCTTATAACGAGGATCCGCACTCAGCCAATTAGAGTGGAATAGACAATTCGCGAGGTCCTCGCAATCATCCATGATCATATTGCATATGTAGCAGAAGGGAAATGTTTGCAGCACAAGATCACACATGAATATTACTGTACCCAGTCCAGTCCAGAAATTTGAAAAGAAGAGTACATTGATCATGGATAAACCCATGACTATGCCACAAAGCAGGAACTGTGTGAAAATTGTGGCAGATACGACAGGACGAAGCGTATCGCAGTAGCTACAAGGAATTATTATACGGTATATTAAATAAAATACTTGGAATGAACATTTACTCGAGTATCAGATGATGATCCTCAATGCACTTAACAAGCTCCTTATAATTATCCTGCTCACTCATCATTGGATCTGTGCGTAATCGTCTCAGGCGCTCCTTAAGCAGGGATATGTGAGTTCGGATTATCAGAAAATAAAGGATGGGATACACATCCGCCATTTGGTCCTGCAGCACAGCGGTTGACATCCACACATATTCGGTGAAGGCAGCTAGCCAAAAGTTTCGCTTACTGGTCTTCCAGTCAATTATGGGATTATATAACTTCCAGGGCAGACGACCGCTGAAGGCGCCAGATAAAAACGTGGACAACGTATACATCGAGTACATGATTTGGTATGCCATATAGCACTGATTACAACGTGCCACAGTTTGACGCAGCTGACTGCGCTGCTCCTCGCTGCTGACGCGCTCATCCAAACGATCGAGCAGTTTTTTGGCCTGCTTGAAACGCTTGACACCTGCAAAGGTGTAGCTGGATTTGACACTTGAGCCGAAGCAGTTGAAGGAAACCTGCAGTGAGGTGAGAAACTGGCCGGCGGTGAAGCTGCTGAAATCATGAAAATAGCTAACCAGCAGCGATACATCGAGCAATACAATTGCAAACGAAGTTGTATACAATGTCCACAGGCCGTAGATCCATCGCAAGTATTTATTCTTCGGTGGTATCCAGCCAGCTACCCGCATGCCGCGATCCAAGTAGACGAACGCATCGCGGGATTGCACCTGCTCCTTGAGAGAACTCACTCGCAGTCGGGGGAACAGCTTGAAGAGCATGTTACCAAGTGGAACTTGAAAATGGCTATGATTCCCCTATTGCGTTAAATGGAGCGCTTTTATACTCAAAACTTTCTCATCTAAGTAAGTCTTTTTTTTTAGTTTTTTTTTCCTTTTTAATTATGCATTAAAAGTTGCCGCAATGAATTTTTATCATAAATTATTAAGCTTGATAATTCACAGAACAAGTTGGTCAATAATTTTTTTTATATTTTTTTTTTGGATTTTTCAAAGTTTTTTAATTAGTTTTTGTTGCACATGAATAATTTTCTTACAATTAATTTATTGTTAAAAGTACATCAGCTTTTAAGTTCTTTCTTTCTTGAAGTCTCTAGCTCTTATAGTCTCTGAGATCTGCGCGGTCAAACATATCAAAATGGGTTCACGGTTTAATTATATATAAACCTTCTAATAATTGCCAATTGGAAAAAAAATCGATTTTAGTGGGAAATGATTTTCTATCATTTCTTAAAATAAAATGTTGTTAAATACAAAAATTGCTTTGATTCTTCAGCCCTGGTGTGGAGTATTGCACACCGTAATCTAATTTGTGATATTGCCAGATGACAGGGAATGGTGCAGCCTATGTGAATGAGTGTACATGAGTACAGCTGCAGTTGACAGTTAAAACGGAGACGAAGAGAGTGGCCAACGGGGAAGAGAACCGGATATGATGAATTAGTAGTTGCCACTCATTCTGTCGACCCATTTGAGAACCAGTTGCAATGCAGCTCACATGCAGTGAGTGCTCTTTAACTTGGCTAATATAAAGCAGAGTTTTATCTCTGCTAATTGAATCAAGTGGCCAAAAATCCAGAAGTTGTGAGTAGCATCCTCAGCCTGGCCAAGCACTGAGCTAGCTTTCAATTTAATTTTAATGTGCCTGCCGCACGAGTTGCAACCTTAAATAAATGCTGTGCTTGACTTTATCATTGTGAGAGATACACTGAGTGGTTGAGGGGGTGGTGGGGTGCTGCCCCTCACTTGTTATTGCAGCAATGTTGCACTCATGTGTGCGCCGCTTCCTCTTGCTGTGAATCATGAGCTGAATTTATTAGAACCAAGCAGCACATCTCGACGTTGCTTTAGTTAGTTAGTAACCCGCAAAACATACACAACACTTAAATGCACTGCAAAGTGTTGACCTTGTGGTGTGGGTGCCTGTGTCTGAGTGCGTTCAAAGTGTGTGTGTGTGTGTGTGTGTGTGTGTGTTTGCTTGCATCTGACACGAACACACTTCAATTTGTTTACTGTCAACGGGAGAACGGACAGGAAGCCAGTCAGCCATGTAGTTGTTTCACCTGAGGCAACAATCACAACGAATTCAATAACACAATTTCCACAATTTCCCATTTTTCATTCAGAACATAAATAAATAAATATTTGGAGTACGTAAAACACTAATATTGAACAATTACAAACGAATTCAAATCAATTAAAATACAGTTTAATTGATTTTATCTGATTTCAAGCACTTTTTGTAATTCACTTGCAAATAATATTTTAAATTTAACAACAATGAAATTCCGCTGAGACTTGCTGAAAAGCCATTAATTAATCTGTACAAAAAAAAAGCTATAAAAACCAAATTGGATTACAAAGCTTGCAAAGTATCTACAGTCATTCAAAACTGTTCGACTGCTTAAGCAAATGTCATTTAGCTCACTTATAGTTGCAAACTTAAAACTATTCATCAATCTTTACAAGTAACCAGTTGCATTTCTCATATTCTGCAAAAATAGTCGAATATTGCAGTTGCAGTGCAGCTTTGAAGGTAACTTTATTACAACATCATCTTGCAATGATATATTGAAAATAATCTGTTATATTTCCATTTTAGAGTAGCACTCCAAAATAAACCAAGCACACACACACACACACATATGTGTATATATAAACACACACTTAGAAAGCAGGCACTTAAAAAGCATTTTGATGCCATTCCGTTTTGGTATTCCCCCCAGATATCATATCTCAGTCCCCAGTTACATTTCAGATTACAGCAGACACATTACACGTAGATATTTTAGTTGCCAACTCACCGTCAGAACTTCATGTGTGGCTTTGCTTCCTAATGAGAAAACTGCATTGCTCTGTTCCTGGTCCTGGTCCTGGTCCTTGTCCTGGTCCTGTTCTTGTCTCTTATCATCTGGTCTCCTCCCCCCAGCTTGAGCTTGTTTGTGCTTTCTCTTACACTTTTACTTAATGGCATTGCTTATTGCATTTTATGCTTTACTTTTGCTTTCTCATACAGAAAGAAGGAGGGAGTTTGTGGAGCAGGAGGGGGTGAGGGAGTGAGAGGTGAGCAAAGCCTCAAGCTCATTACGGCGATGACAAATCAGTTTTCTTGTCAACACACAAACTGGATGTCAACTTTGCGGATAACATTTTCCAATTTTATACTCAGCTTTAGGATTACTGCTCCCAATCCTGTGCAGACGTGCGAAAATTGCATCAAATCGAATTTTATAGCATTTTGAAAATGCACCCTCCCACAATTTTAAATTAGAGCAGATTTTAGTTCAGATTTGAATTTAAGCATTAATTATAAGGAATACTTTCAGTTTGAATAAAACTTGAATGTTTTGGGTGAAGTAAATTGGGATCATAAAGCTATAATATTTATATAATATAGTTATAGCTATATAAGCAATCCAATCATACAGATTAAAGATATATCTGTATTTCTTGGATAAATAAAAATGTTTAATATCTGATAAAGTAACATGAAATACATAAATAAATTAGTTTGCCCAATCTCATGCCAGGAAACAATAAATTCAGTGCGAATTCCAATATTAATGCAGAGTTCTAAATTCGGAATAAAGTAAGTACTTGAGAATCTTTAGCGATTAGCTGGGCAAACAGTAATCTATTGCTGAATGAGAGACAGTAAAGTAAAGTTACTAGAGCAAATAATGCTGCTTGGAATCAGCTCAGTCCCAATCTAATTGAATGGACGAGCATTTCATTTCATTTCTGGTTTTTTTCCCTCCTTTTAACGTGGCTTTTATGCGCATTCAAATGATTTTAATGACAGCAATTTGTGTTTCGAAATCGCGCAACATTAGCTTTCGGCTCGCCCAGATATCTTAAGGGTCTAAGCCGGCTGTGGGCTGAGGGGGTTCGATGGGCGGTGAGGCGGTGGTGCGGTGTTAAATGAACGTGTTTATAACGCTTAACTTTCAAATTAAGGCCGCGGTCCCAGGCAACATGCGGAAGTTTCGATTTGTCAGTGCGGCCGCCCCGAGGCCCTTTGAAAATTACGCGACGCTTCTTGCCGAGGATAAGCCACAGAGCTTGCCGCACCATCCACACCCACACACACACCCACTCCGCTGGTTGCGAGAGGCAGACAGTCTGTCCGTTACGTCATTATCAGAGCGGCGCGGCGCGGCGCGGCTCAGCTCGGCTCTGAAGGCTCAAACGTCATCGTTTTCGGGCAGCAACAAATTCGTTTAGACACAACAAAGTTGGCCAAAAGCAAAGCATGACAACGTTCCCGATTCCTGCTCCATCTCTCCACCTCTTCGCCTGTTCGTCTTCGTCATCATCATCGTCGGCCAAGTGTAAACTGAAATGTGGGTTAGTGGCGGCATGTGGCAAGTGGCAAGTGGCATGGGCGCTGTTTAGTTAAAAGAAATTTTTGTGATTTCTCGCGGCATCCTACAAAATTATCACACTAAGATTTTGATTGATGAGATTTTCGGCTGCTGCCACCGAATCCGCCATCGCACACGTTGCCCCATTCACAGCATTTCCGGTTTATGTGGGCGTTGACAGACGCCTCACTTGGCGGCCAGTTCGCACCCACAAAGCCGCAGGGTTTGATTAGCTTTTTGGCCTTAGTCCGTGCCACATCCACAAGCGAGGCTTTTTCTGCTCTTTAAATGTCTGCCAAGCGATTCGGTTTGTTATTTAACTTCATTTTCGAAAGAAATACTTATTTTGTTGGCCCTCTAGAATCTAGAGTTTAGATTGTTTCTATTGTGAATGCTGTCAAGTCACATGACTGAAAGTTAATCAAGTAAAAACGATTCAAAATTTAGAGACTCTCATGTGTTAATTTGCGTGTGTTTCGAAATACATAAATTAACGGAAATTGCCGCATAAATAAATGAATAATTTTGCAGACGCCCCACAGACACCAAAGCCTATGCGAATTCTGGTATTGCAACAACAACAACAACAACAACAACAGCAGCAGCAAAAACAATAACAACTTATCACACAGCTGGCAGTCATAAAAGAGCCGTAAAAAAAGTATCCACATGGCTTGCAACATCAGCGCAATTTGCAACAAGACATAAAAAAGACAACCTGCAACTTATCAAAAAATAGAAGTACCAACAAAAAAATCAGACACAAGATATTTTGGCCAGCAAAAACTACTTTAAAATTTGCTGTGTGTGTTTGTTTGCCTTTTCCAAAGAAGTGCGAGACCAAACAGACAACAACAACAGCAACAACAACAACAACAACAATAGAGGCTAAAAGTCTGTTTTTTATGATTTAATATGGGAAAATTGTTGGGTGGTGCTGACCAAAAAAAGCACAGCAAATAAAAACAAACAGAAGCACATTGTGGTGGGGGAGGAGGGGACGGTGGACAGAGGGGGGGATAGGAGATAACACACGTGAACAACATAATCGCACATTTAAGCGGCTGGCAACATTTTGTTGTCCCTCTCTCTCTCTCTCTCTTTCCCCCTAGTGAGTCGAACTGATGTCGTTGCCCCACGAGTGCAGAGCGCCACTTGGTTGGGGCAATGGGGCAACAAGTGTGGACAGTCGCTTGCTGTTGTTGTTGTTGTTGTTGTTGCTGTTACCCATTGTTGCTGTTGTTATGGTAGAGACGTAATAGCCAGCTCTGTGGATGACGCCAAAAGCATTGGAGCTGTTTACTAAATATGAACAGCAAGAAGGGAAGAAATAAAACTGCCCCAGCATGTTATGTTATGTTATGTTATGTTAGAGTACATAACAACTCTATGCTGCTCTTATGTAATTTACAATGTATTCAGATATGGCGAATAGTAGTGGATAAGTTCCACAATGCCTTTTACATATTGCATGCGCATTGAAAGCTCTTGAAAACTTCAGTATTAAAGCTCTCGACTTGGCTCTGGAAAATGTTCAAGAATATTAGTATATAAAGTATATTTTTTGAGTACTTCTCAGTGCTATTTGTTAAGCATATTTATACACATAACATTTTTGAAAGTACTCTGATAAACTCTTCATCCGATTTTGTTAACAATATTTTTAGTAAAGGGCTACTGAAATTTTGTAGAATTTATAAGTGTGCAATCAAAACTCTTTAAATATATTTTCTTTTTTAATTGCTTGTTTTTTTTTATAAATATAAGCATATAAGCAGTTGAAATAACATCCAACTAATAATATTTAATTTAAATGCATAAATAAACCTGACAAACATCCACTTACAGGTTATTAAAGTTGTGGGCAACAATTTAGTATTTATTTACGCATGACATTTAACATTACATAAGCATATTGATACTATATTTATAATTGCCAGCGTTTGCTTATCGTATTTGTAACTAACGGCAAATATTTGTGTATTGCATTACAGCTGAACGGAAAGTTTTGGCATGTCAAAGGTCAGGGCAATTAGTGAGCGGCACTTTAAGTCGTCGCCAGTAGCGGAGATCCCTTGGGGGATTTGAGTATTTGATATGACAAATCACAAAGCTGCCAGAGCTCTGGCATAATATTATAAACTCAGACACTTGCCGGCTTTTGCAGCTTGTTGGCCAAAATATGCTAAGAAGGCCAAGACGGCGGAACGGAATGAGAGGGGGAGGGGCAGTGAGCTGCTGCTTCCTACGTACTTAATGAACGCACCTTGTGTCGAGGCTCTTTAGTATGCAAAATTTCCAAGGCTGTTGCATTAATTAATTCACACGCTGGCTGATGGCAAAGAGAAGCAGTCGTCTGCCAAGCAATTGTATAATTAGTGCTCTCTCTCTTCCTATCTCTTCCTATCTCTGTCTATCACTATTGCAATCTCAATCAAGTATTTTCCGCAGCCCAACTTGAACAAAACGCCCACTTGCTCAGCATCTCAGTTAAATTTGTCAATTTGTGTTGGCGCACAAACACGAAGGTGTTCAATTACACAAAGTAAAACAACAAGAACAACAACAACCACACAACAGTAGTGGGGGTACAAAAAAAGGTGCAGAAAATGTCAAAAGCATTCGAAGAAATATTTTCCACAATAAACTGCCAGCTCGAGGCGTGGACGTCGTGCCCAAAATACACAAAATTGTTCAATGATGAGGTTGACTTTGGCTCGTGGCTTAAATTGGAAATGGGTTCGAAATTCGAATAGCTGTTAGCCGATGATTGTATTTGGCTTATTTAAAGCAACTTATTTGCAAGCACAATTGACTTTGGAGCAGCTAAATTTGTAGAGTCCTGAAGTCTTTCAAATGGAATGAGCTATTTTCTAAAGAAAGTATACCGAGCTCTCTTATGCTGCTATGCAAATTTAGTTTGCCAATTCCTCTATGTTTTGGCATTCGTAAACGTTGCATTTCATTTAAGTTGATATACCTTTTTTATTTGCGCATTTATTTATTTTTTCTCTAACATTTAAACTCTGGTGAGCTATTTTATTTGTCTTTTTAAAAAATGTTACAACCAAAAATACAAAAATTATTTTTTGTTAAATTATTATGTTTTAATATTTTTAAATTTAGGCCTGTGAACTGTTTTTACTTTGTCGAAATCAAAACTTTGCGTTGAGGGTATTTCCTGGTAGTGCACTCTCGACCATAGCAGTCCACAGTTTAATTTTCTCTTTGTTCTGTTTACAAGATTGATTTTTTTTGTTATCCCAAAAGCTGTTGAAAATATTGCTTCACTCTTTCCCATATACGCAAATCTATGATTGCCTTGAAAATTTCCATAAAATTGCAGCCAGCAAATATCATAATCGCTACCACGCGCTAAGAGTCGCTTTGTAGGCGTTGCCACGCCCCTACACTCAAAGGTGGGCAACAAAACGATGCCAGCTACAGTGAAATTACGGCCAAAGCCAAAGCCAAAAGCAAAATTGTTGACGGTTAATGATGACGCCCCAGCAATGCCAGCTACAGAAAACAAATCCAGACATACTCATGCCAGTACTCATACTCACACTCATACTCACACTCACACTCACACTCATAGTCACACTAACACTCGCAGACGCCCCTGATGACCTTATTCGTGGGCGTCTTTTGGGATGCAGGAGGCCTTGGCGCGTGCTTAAGTAATGAGGCCCAAAGAAGAAGTCAACGGCAATTAGTCGATGCAAAAAAGATGTCGACGCCGTGTCTCAATGACTCTCTCTCTCCGTACATTTCCTATTTTGGTAGAAACGGGTTTTTTTCTAAAAGTTGCATCTAAAGGTTAAACATTCAATTAAGTGTAGTGCAGCCGAAGTAGCGGCAGCAACAACAACAACAACAACAACGGTCGAAGCAGGAAAAGTGAAAACTGAATAAAAACTGACCAAAGTAATAAAACGAAGCGAAATGAAATGAAATGAAACGGAAATGAAACCTAACGGCTGCCAAGTAAATAGACAAACAACTGGCAACAAGCCGAGCAACGAGCAACTTTTCCACATGCCGTTACATTTAGCCAGAGCTGCATGTGTGCGTGTAAGCGTGTGTGTGTGTGTGTGTGTGTGTTGACGCTAGTTAAAGTTTATAAAAGCTACAATAAGAGCAACAACTACTACTACAGCCACACAGGAGCAACAGGGAACAGCAGCAGTAGGATCAAAGTTTTCTCCCTCGAAAACAAGTTGGCATCGTCCTGGCTTGGCTCCAACTACTGCTCCCGCTCCTGCTCCTGTTGCTCGCTGTGCTTAAGTCGTAAGTCCTCTTTGGGAGTTTTTGACTTCTCAAGTTCAGTTGTGCTCGCTCGCGCTTATCCAACTTATATATATCATATATATATATATATATATATATATTCTTTATATATTAAGAATAGAATTGAGAACACGCACACACTGTCTAAAACTCCACATGCAGCCAACTCTCTCGCACCTCACTCGCTGTCTCTTTCGATATGCTCCGCTATCGTTACTCGACTCAGTTTATTTGATTCGATGCAACATACACATATTTTTTACTTACTTTGCCGACTTCGTAAATTTGGCTGGACACCAACTTTTGCCACACACTGTCGCCCATAAACTTGCCAATGAATTGAAAGGTGTTTTGTGTTCAGTTACCCACATATGTTTTAACGCTTTAACTGTTAAATATAATCCGAGGGATCAGCTGTGGCGTGATACAAAATAAACAAACTTTGAAAGTTTGCCAAGAAGAGAAGTTAAGTAAAGCATTATTTATAAGAATTCTTTTCTTATTTGCGAAATATACTGTGAAAAATAGTTTCGAAAATTTTATAAAAATGCTATGCGCATATTATTTATTTAAAATAGCCTTTAGTTTAAGTTGATAATTATGCATCCTCTGTAAATTTCATTTATGTAAGTTGATAATTATATTTCCTCTGTAAAATACATTTATATCCTTCGTTTTTCTCTATGCCATAAAGTTAATATCATTATTTACATGTCGCCACCTTTTTTCATACCGCATATGAATATTATGCTCTCAGGCTAAGAATTAATTTTGTATAATAATTTATTTACATATTTATGTATGTATTTAGTATGATTTATATTGTTATGCGCATTTATGGCAATTCACGGGATTTTCACGCATCAGTGTTTGTATGTATGTATGTGTGTGTGGGTGTCACACATGCTTTGACACGTGAAAAATGCTTACATGACATATGAGTGTGTGTGTGTGTGTGTTATAATATACATATACATATACATATACAATACATAATATATGCATATATAGGTATTTTTAATTGTTATGCAACATTTGATGCAGTTGAACAAACCTGCTGACCAAAAATAAGTTCAAATAGTCATTCATTTTAATTTATTATGCAAATTGAAATCAAACGATGCAAATCTAAGCCCCATGTCTCCATGGCCATCAAATTAAAAGCAAATAAACTATACAAAATAGCAACAAATCAAAAATGTCACCGGCTTCAAAATGGCCACAAACCAATCCATAGATTGCAGAGTAAAAGCCAAGGCCTACTAAAATTTGGCAAACAGATTTCCTCGACTGTCTCTAAACAATGGCCAGAAGCAAAAGCTTCTGTTTCCGCTTTTGGTTAGAACAATTTCCATTGCCCTGTCACTGGGAAATGCTCGCAGGGGTGTAACGATGAAAATATTTGCCAAATGTGGCACAAATGCCCCATAGAAAACTAGGAAATGTTGCGTGCGTGGCGTGGTAGTGAGAGGGGTGAACTTAGGGATATGTAGGGGGTAGCAGGGTAAATCGCTGCAAGCGTATGCAGTAAAATGTAAATTTCTTTATTGTTGTTGCATCAAATTGAAATTTAGTATGCAATTTTGTTCATAGAAGAAGAGAAGAATGCATGCCACAAACTCCAAGGCTAAGATATACCCTGGAATTACAATATAAATGAATAAAGAAATAATAATAAAATATATTTGCATGAATTAAAATAAAATGTCTGTTGTATTAGCTACATTATAGCAAGAACTACAAAAGTATCTCAAAGTAAAAAGTAATTCTTGTATATTATTTATACTCAAAAGATATTTATATAATTTTTAAAATGTATATTTCTGTATGCAAGCCCCTTCTACAAAGTCCAAAGGGTATCTCAATGCAATTTGAATACATCTGCTGCAATCGCTTTTGTCAGGATACAGAATTCCGGCTATGTTAGAAATGTGTAGACGTTGTTTAAAGCGTTGGCACTTCGAACCGGCCACTTTTTGTTTTAAACCCTGTTTTGTTGTGTGGGACCGTTAGACTGTTTATAGGGCGGACGCCGTAACAGCAGCACTCACTGCAAATACACCCCAAAGAGGACGCATTACATGTGTGTGCGTGTGTGTGTGGCATTTTATAGTTCACTTTAAGGCGCCATAAGCTTATATTGCACTTAATAGCATATAAAAAATGGTACGTGATAATGCAACCCACCACAAAAGTGGCCATTCGATGTGCGAAAGCCAAAATATGGCAAATGCGATTGTCGGCAATGCCGAGAAAAACGCCGTGGAGCAAGGGAAGTAATGTTGTTGAGGTGCCCCAAATTTAAGGGCTTAACATAATAAGTGTACAACGAGAGAGTGAGAGATGACATGAATAATTGGCAAGATTGAAATTAAAAAAGAATTTAAGTTAACAAATAAGCTTACCCTCAGGCACAAGAAATGCCTTTTCCAGACTTCAAACTGCCATAACTTCGCCAAAACTGATCCGACTCCAATTTCCAAAAGCATCTTTAACAACTCTCCATTCAAAGTTGAGAAACATGTTTTTTCAGATTTCTTGTCAAAAATCATGACAACAAGTTGGAAATGTGAAGTTCAAAGTCCCTAAAAATAACCTCTTGAGACTTCAAACTGCCATAACTTCGCCAAAACTGATCCGATTTCAATTCCCAATGCCATTCAAAGTTCAGCAACTTTGTATTTTCGGATTTCTTGTCAAAAATCAAGACAACAAGTTGGACATGCAAAGTCCCAAGTCCCTAAAAATGCCCTCTTGAGACTTCAAACTGCCATAACTTTGCCAAAACTGATCCGATTTTAATTTCCGAGGGCATTTTGTTTATGTTCTTTCATATTTAACAACTCTACATTCAAAGTTCAGCAACTTTGTATTTTCGGATTTCTTGTCAAAAATCAAGACCAAAAGTTGGACATGTGAAGTTCAAAGTCCCTAAAAATGCCCTCCCGAGACTTCAAACTGCCATAACTTTGCCAAAACTGATCCGATTTTAATTTCCGAGGGCATTTTGTTTATGTTCTTTCATATTTAACAACTCTACATTCAAAGTTCAGCAACTTTGTATTTTCGGATTTCTTGTCAAAAATCAAGACAACAAGTTGGACATGCAAAGTCCCAAGTCCCTAAAAATGCCCTCTTGAGACTTCAAACTGCCATAATTTTGCCAAAACTGATCCGATTTTAATTTCCAAGGGCATTTTGTTCACGGTTTTTCGTTTTTAACAACTCTACATTCAAAGTTCAGCAACTTTGTATTTTCGGATTTCTTGTCAAAAATCAAGACCAAAAGTTGGACATGTGAAGTCGCAAGTCCCTAAAAATGCCCTCTTGAGATTTCAAACTGCCATAACTTCGCCAAAACTGATCCGATTTCAATTCCCAATGCCATTTTGTTCATGGTTTTTCATCTTTAACAACTCTACATTCAAAGTTCAGCAACTTTGTATTTTCGGATTTCTTGTCAAAAATCATGAAAGCAAGTTGGACATGTGAAGTTCAAAGTCCCTTAAAAATGCCCTCTTGAGACTTCAAACTGCCATAACTTTGCCAAAACTGATCCGATTTCAATTCCTAATGCCATATTGTTCATGGTTTTTCATCTTTAACAACTCTACATTCAAAGTTCAGCAACTTTGTATTTTCGGATTTCTTGTCAAAAATTATGACAACAAGTTGGACATGCGAAGTCCCAAGTCCCTAAAAATGCCCTCTTGAGACTTCCAACTGCCATAACTTCGCCAAAACTGATCCGATTTCAATTCCCAATGCCATTTTGTTCACAGGTTTTCATCTTTAACAACTCTACATTCAAAGTTCAGCAACTTTGTATTTTCGGATTTCTTGTCAAAAATCATGAAAGCAAGTTGGACATGTGAAGATCAAAGTCCCTAAAAATGCCCTCTTGAGACTTCAAACTGCCATAACTTCGCCAAAACTGATCCGATTTCAATTTCCGAGGGCATTTTGTTCACGGTTTTTTATCTTTAACAACTCTACATTCAAAGTTCAGCAACTTTGTATTTTCGGATTTCTTGTCAAAAATCATGACAACAAGTTGGACATGTGAAGTCGCAAGTCCCTAAAAATGCCCTTTTGAGACTTCAAACTGCCATAACTTCGCCAAAACTGATCCGATATTAATTTCCAAGGGCATTTTGTTCACGGTTTTTCGTTTTTAACAACTCTACATTCAAAGTTCAGCAACTTTGTATTTTCGGATTTCTTGTCAAAAATCATGACAACAAGTTGGACATGCGAAGTCCCAAGTCCCTAAAAATGCCCTCTTGAGACTTCAAACTGCCATAACTTCGCCAAAACTGATCCGATTTCAATTCCCAATGCCATTCAAAGTTCAGCAATTTTGAATTTTCGGATTTCTTGTCAAAAATCATGACAACAAGTTGGACATGTGAAGTTCAAAGTCCCTAAAAATGCCCTCCCGAGACTTCAAACTGCCATAACTTTGCCAAAACTGATCTGATTTTAATTTCCGAGGGCATTTTGTTTATGTTCTTTCATATTTAACAACTCTACGTTCAAAGTTGAGAATCTAATTTTTTCTGATTTTTTGTCAATCTTCATGAGAAAAAGGTTGACTTTCATTGTTTATTTTTAAATATTAAATTCTTTACGTTTAAAATTTCAAAGTTGTTAGAAACATGGACAGAAATTGATCGGCTGGTTTCACATCAAAAAAACATTATGCGGAACATAAAAAAAATTGTAATAAGGAAAATGTTTCCAGAGCTATGCTGAAGCAGATGAAAATCTAAGCAAAATATAAACTTTACTCTGCATGTCCTTCAAATGTGAGTCACTGACTGAAACTATCTATTATGGAGTGAAAAATCTTGAACTTTGCTGTCAGGACCACATCACTCATGGCAAGGACCAATCAGGATGCTGCCAAAGCTTTTGCTTTAATTGACAACTATTTTCGGTCTATTTTGGGGAGTTTTTCTAGTTGTTTGAAAAACTTATAGCTGCATGTCACATATCCAAGTGTCAGTTAGTTACTTAGTCATTGTTGTTATTGTTATTGTTTATTGTGATTGCTGTTGTTTTCCATGTTGTTGTTCAAAGTGGAAAAACAAGGGTCAGGATGTTATCCACTGGCAGGACAATGCCTAGCGCGTGGCTGTAAGCAAAGCTCACACATCAGCAATACAAACAGGCCAATTAAAGTTTATCAACCGCCTTCACGCATCTTTAGAGTATATGAGCAGCCCCCCACCCCTGACCATCAATCACCAATGGTAAACTATGTGAATACATGACGAGCAGAAGCAAACACACGTGTGTGTGTGTGTGTGTGAGTGTGTGTGTGTGATTGTTTGTTGTGCGTGATGGCAAATGTTAAATGCTAAATGGGAAATAGAATTTTCACACTTAACGATTGCAACATGTAAATGAAAACTGCCACATCAAATCAATTGACAGCTTGAAAAGCAGCTGAACATTTGTTGCTGCCACAAAAGTCCTGTTGCCACACACACACACACACACACACACACACATTAATTCAAATGCAAAGCCCAGTCATTTAGTCAAGCATTCAAGTAGTCAATTTCAGCTGGACACTAAATCTGGTCAACAGTGGGTGGGGGTTAGCCCTTGGAATATAGCCCCACCCCACCCTGTGCAAACATTTTACTTGCAACGCACTTTGTTGCCTCATGTTGCCATTCTTGTTGTCTGTCTCCTTGTTCTTCTGCCTGCTGTTGTCCGTTCTCGTTCATCTGCTATAAAACTTGCACTTTACTTTCCTGACTTTCACCCAGCTTCCGGCTGCAGCGACCCACAAAATGCACTACACTCTTTTATGTCCCAGCTAAACTGAGTTTATTACGTTCACACATGTGTAGTATATAAAGCATATTTAATAACTTTCTTATATATACCAAGCTTTCCACTGCCATAACTTTGTCAAAAGTTAAGCGATTTTTAGAAGCATTGTCTTTTGAGTCATGGTTTGGCTTTTATATCAATACTAGCTTAAAATCTAATTTGATAATAATTTAATTAGTACTTAGACAATTTATTAGTCAAAGTTTTAAATAAAAGATTTCTATTCAACCGAATAAAATAAACAAATGAAACTTTAATCAATTAAAGAGCATCAATTCACTCACAAATAACTGCTCAGCATTTTCAAGGTTTATCTCTGCTTTGCTTAGCTACATGCTCAGCTCCCATAGGCCCTGCCTTTCAATTCCCACAAGCACACATTAACACACACTCAAACACCCACACACACACAAACACACACACACACACACACAGATAGTAATGTGACGATAAAGTTTTTGGAAATCCTTTAATTGGCTTTGCCATGCATTTTTTTTTGCCATCTATCCACAGAGATGAGTAGCTGCAAATTGTCGAGCAACTGCTTCGACGAGGCGCTTGAAGAGATTGGCACTGAGGACATGGGATTTGCAATTATTGAAGCTGTCAAAGTTTGTGCCCAATCTCTCCCGATTAGGTTAGAGGGCCAAATATTCGGTCTGTGTTTCATGTTTGGTTTTCTTTCATTTTGCATAATCGATTTTCCGGGATTGGGAACTTTTTGGGCTTTAGCCTGTCATGACCGACTGAAATTGTGATGACTCGACGGAAAATGCTACATAGATACACATATGTGTATGTGTGTGTGTGTGACTTTCATTGTCTGGTTGTGTAACGTCAGACAATTATAGATATTTATGATGATGAGTTACAATTTTTAAGCCAAAGATACGCGCACACACGACTAATTCTAGGACAAAAGCCAAAACCAGCCGAAACCATATATATATATATATATATCTATACTTATCTATCTATATATATCCATGTTTTCTATGGCAACCGCACACATCAAATTTTATGCAGAACAATAGACTCAAATAGATGTATGTACTTTTTTTTTTGTTGCGATTTTGTTGAACTTTTTGTTGTCTCAAAATTGTGTGGCAAAAAGTGGCGCACAGCAGGCGAATTGACAAAGGCAGCCTTGGGGCCGAACACACACACACACACACATGTACACATGTACATATGTTTGGGATACTCTGCAAGACCATAAAAATGTCTAAAAAGGGTAGAAAGTTGTGAAAGTGCATGTAAAGCTTCATATTTTCAATCATAAAGACTGGAAGCATTTTCATTTTCTGTATACTCGTACCCTGACATAAGAACTTAAATAAGCTTAATAATATTTGGTATACAAGTACTTCAAACTCAAAATTAGATTTACTTGAAAATTGCATTCTAATCGCATGATAAATACAAAAATTTTAAAATTATATTTTAATTATTTTTCTTTTACTTCAGACTTGTCTGTAGAGCATTTTCCAATCAAGCACTGACCGTTATTTTGTATAAGTGGGTATGTGTGTGTGTGTGTGTGAATACATTGATAGGTTGGCAACATATTTGGCTTTTGTTTGGACCCTGTCTGCTGGCCATACATCTTCAGACCAGCACTTGGGGCATTGTTCTTAGTCGTAGCCATAAACGCAGACACTTCACCACTTCCACTTCCACTTCCATTTTCACATCGACATCCAGATCCACTTCCAGTTTTAGTTGCACTCTTCTGACTCCTGTCCTGAGCCGGCTCTAGCTACACTTTTGGCCACTTTGAAGGCGGCACTCTTAAATTGCAGTTGTCTTTGGTAATTTATGGCAAGCCTGCAAAGTAACCAATTCGCAAGTTTTGCCAAAGCAATAAAGTTGTGTTTGGGAAATTGCTGAATGTGTTAAGAGTTGTTTCTGCTGTTCTTAATAATGTTTTCAATTGCAGTGAAATATTGAAATACTGAAGTAGCTTAAAGTTCGCATCAGATTAAATGAAAAATTAACAATGGTTAGATTGTTAAATATATATATTATTAAATAACAGCTAGTAAGTCGAGATTTAAGCTCTTTTTGCTTACATTTTAAGCTGCTTGAAAGCTTTCATATGCTTTAAGCTCTTTATAATATATTTATTTAACTATCAGCAATAAACTTTTGCAATTTTAATGGTTTACATTTTGTTGTGCCACTTTAATTATTTGACCCTTTTTGCATTAATTGCTTCAAGTTTTTCTATTTTTCACTCCGTTTTTCCATCCTTTTTTCTGACAAGGCTCCCATTTCTCAGCAATGTGACTTCTTCATTTCATGCCTGGGTATAGAAGAGTTTAAGTCTATGACTTCATGATGTCAATTTGTTCTCTTCTTTGCAGCATTCTCCCATTTCTTTACGAACAACCTTTCTGTTTTCTTTTCTTTTTTTTACTTCCACTGCCACTCTTTATTATACTCAAAGGAAGCGAACCTAAAAATAACGAATCCTTGCCTCTTTAATTACAATTGTAACATGTGCCTCCCCTGTCCAGATGTGTACCTATATTTGGATAAAAGTTCATTTTCCTGCTGAATGCCACGCCTACGTATTAATGTCAACTCATTAGGCAGTGCTAACCATAATCGCCACGAGATCCTTGGGGAACACAACAAAGTTGCCAGCTCTCCAGAACTCGGCCTCCGACTCTGACTCGGACCTGGACTCAGACTCCAAGTGAGGAAGCGGACACGTAGCAACGCATAATTACAACTTAATCGCTTGACAAACAAAGCAGACAAAACCATAAACATAAAAAGCAAACCAAGAATTTCCCGGAAAGCCCGGCTGTGGGTGGTTGGGGCCATCTAGGATCTGCCATCTGGGCGTGCCTTAACTTTTAAACAGTTGCCAAACATTTTAAAGGGCTTCCCGTTCCCCTTCACCTTCACCTCCCCTCCCCAGCCCAAAGCCCCCACGCCACTCGCATTACAGGTGCTGCTGCTTGCTCCATGTTTATAGACTATTATCCCTCGGTTAATAGTTAATGGTCGGTTACCCAAAATAATAAAAGACACAGCGAGGGTAGCCACAAGAGTTGCGGACGCGAAGTTAATTAATAAAAATACCATTGCTTCGCTTTGGAAATTCTGTCAGCTTAGTTAAACTTTAACATACAAATAATTATATTGCTTTGCTTTAGGAATTCTCTCAGAATGGTTCAAATTTATCAGATTTTCACATTAGTTTAGCTTATATAATTACTTAAATGTTTGATAAGCATATTTTGCATACTTTTCAAGCCACCCTCGACACATATACGCAGCAGCATTTTTGGCATATGTACATAGATATGTGATTGGGGACATGCAAAAACTATTTTCATGTTTAGCTACCTTTGCTGCCCCTCCCAGCCCCCCCGCCCGCCATCACTGAATATTTAATGGCAGTTAAAATGTTAACTCTGTCAAGCGTCAATGCACGCACATAGACCATGCATTAAGCTGCCACGCCCACGAACAACCCCACGCCCACCCCAGCCGCACCCATGCGCTGTCCCTTACAGCCCAACCCTTTTGCAATGTCCTTTCTATGGTTTCGCATGCAACATTCATACGAATAATGTTGCGGTCAATTTCGTTAGCCCTGCGTGTGTGCTATGGGTGGTTAGAGGGGGTTGGGGCTTGGGGTCGAGGGGGGTTGTAGTTGGTCCCTTGCCGCGTAGCCAGCGAGCACATAGCTTTGGCTTATTGACATTAGGCAATGGCTTGGCTCAGTTTGTGGCCCGCTGTTGTTGTTGTTGTTGCTGTTGCTGATTTGACAGGCGCCTGCAACAGCAGCAGCAGCATTTGCATTGTTGTAGGTCGGGAAAGCGGCTTAAGCCAGACGTTAAATGATTCAGCAGCTGCCTGGCCTCAACTTCAGATTTTGCATTTTGTGCGGGTTTAGTTTGGGTTCTATGCACATACATCAACATCACTTCATTAAACGTATCAATGTCAACGCTGCTCCAACTTCAGCAGCAGCAGCATCCTCATCAGCATCCTCATCAGCATCCTCATCCGCATCCGCAGCAGCAGCTGCATATGCATCAATACCGTTGCCCATTGGCATTGGCATTAGCATGCATCATTTGTCAATTTGGCTGGCCAGGAGCTGGAACTCCTCTTATATAACATTTGCCAGCCATCTAATTGCTAAAGCAGCGCTGCGCAACGTCAGCAACATCTACGTCACTGGCCTGCCTCATCTGTGACGTCAAATGTTGCCCAGGACGAGGACGAGCTACGTTTTGTGGCCCTGGCAACTGTTAAGTGTTGACAAATCCTCTTTTTTCCCCGACAAATATAGCAAACAGCTGGAATTTTGCATCTGCTCGTTAATTTTGCAAAATATCAGTATTATTTATAGCAATACATCTAAAACTATAATAACTGGCAAACTTATTTTTCACTTAACTTAAATAGATTTTAGATTTTTTCTAAAATGTTGTCTAAGAGTTGAGAACACTGTACTGCTTGATTATAAAGCTGTTGTCGGAATCCTGCTCTGTTGTTACCAAATTGCTATTGCCTTTCATTTCAGCGGTAGCGCTTAATCATATTAAGTATACGCAACGTGCACTCTGCGCACTCAGTTCACGGCTCGCGGCTCGCAGCTTCAGCTTCGGCTGAAAGCTTTTGATTAAATAGAAAAACAAATTTTTAAATTGATATTTGATTAAGCACAGGCGGATATTTTTAGAGATTCTGAACTAATCTTTTCTAAAAATAATTTATTCATTTTTGCAACCCCTCCCTTAAATGCAAGGGTTCATGTGGAATGTAATTTATACAAATATGTCAGCAAAACGTATTTATAGCATTTATAAATTATGTATACACAATTTAGCCAAAAAATAGACAACTTATACAAAAAAAAAAACAAACAATGAATTTGTATTATTCAAATTGCAAGTAAAAAACAAATAGCGATTATGGGCAGCATTTGAATAATGTCAAAGTATTTAGATAATCGCAGTTAAAACAAATAGCAAAAAAAAAGTAAATAAATATTGAAGGCTGATAAACAAATACAAAAAACTAAACAAATATTTATTGTGCTATGAACCATTTAAGCATTTATCAAATGGTCAAATTTACGGAACAACCGCAAAGCGCAAACAATGAATGTGATTATATTATTAAATATTTAGAAAATGCATTGCTAAATTTATACAAATAGCTAAACAAGCTGTTAGAATCTATTTGAGCTGAGGCTTAAAAAGGATTTTTTGGAAATACTGTGAAATTATTGTGTTTTCCATTTATTTACTGACTGAGCAGCCGCTGCTCAATATAAAGCATTTAATTGATATCAATATGGGGAAAATTGATATAACGGTTGTCATTAATGTGATTTCTTTTAGCTGTCAATTAAATGAAAGTGAAACCACGCACATAAAATTGCATGCTTTTAATTTTTACAAATATGTATAAATAATTATATATATATGTAAGTACTGGGAGCATACACACATACACATACACATACACATACATATGTCAATTGCCACGCGTATTTTACAATTTAATGTACACGTCGTGCCCCATGGCGTATACATAATTGAGCGGACGCTATTTATATTTTTATCAATTAAAACCAAATGAATTGCAGCTACAAACAAATTAGAAATGAATTATACAATAGTCCGCCGTCAAGTGGCGTTTTGCAATTGCAGCATATATAAAGTGGCCTATCAAATAAAACGTTAATTAATTTGCAATTTTATTTTTCCCGCCACTTTGGCCTTTGGCACAATATGCAGCTAAAATCAAATTGATAAGTGGCTTTCCATGAAAATTCTATGCCACAAACCATGCGAATTAAAACACATTTATTTAATTTCGCATCTTTTTTTAGAAAATCAACAACATTTTACCCTATTTTCCAGGCAATTCTAAGCATTTGGTGTAAAAGGTTTTATGGTAGTTAAAAAGCTGCATTTGTGAATTTTTCCGTAGAGATAACTTCTATTGAAAACTGTATAAATATATTTTCGATAGATTTCAGTATATTTGTTTCAAAAATGCATTTATTTCTACTCAAAACAAAGCTCTTTTGTTTTGCAGAAATGTCAGAAAATTCCAACAAACACTCGATATTTTCTGTTTACAAAATTATACAAAATACGCTTAGCTAATTAAAAATATGAAATTGTAATTATTGGCACTCACTTGTGCATAGCAAAATTATGATGCAATTAACGCTCATTCAGTAATTAGCAACATAAATTATATTAGACAAACATTGTGGCTATAAATATGTATGTATATAATTAATATGTTTAATATTTATTTATGTTAATTTGTATTTATTTATATTAGTGATTTACTGTAATTAGCAACGGCAAACAACAAAATTTAACATAATTGGCGACACTACTTAGTTAGCTACTCCATGGGGGTTCAAAACTCCCCACAACAACAACAACAAAAGGATGAGGAGCAAAATTTAAGCGGCAATTACCCAACATATTCATAGGACCTTAAAAAAGGCTCATTAGAAACTTTTGGGCCAACAATTTATAATAAAAATCAGCTTAATTTCTGCACGTTGCCACGGTAACAAATATTAAGATACAAGATACAAAATGCAAGATATGAGAAACGAGCCACGAGATACTCTCTCCATATATAAAAATTTAATGCGTTAATTTTGCGACAATATTTTCGTAATCTGGCGAAGCGTGCCACACATGCCACACATGACACACATGAAGGCAGCTGGAGTAGGCCAGGAAGCAGGCAGGACACGTGCGAGGATATCGCGTAGAGAGATGATGGAAACGTTGACGTCACTTTCAACTACGTCTTTATCGGCGCTGCCTTCCTGCCTTCGTGACGCTGATGCTCACCTGTGCCAGGATATCCTTTTGTTGTTAACGTCTTTGACTTTTATCGATGCTAATATGCTGAGGAGAGGAGCAGCAACTGCAGCCGGCGGCGAAATCCCGCTAACAACTCAACAACTCACCTTTATGTGTGCTCCCAAAATGTACAGCAGGTGAGCATTGAATGTGTCTCTCTGTCTGTTTGGAAAACTTTTGCCTCAGCTGGGTTCGCAGAGCGGCAGTCAGTCGGGCAGGCATATGAAAAATTGTGCGCATAACTCGAACTTCAGTCGAAAATCTTTGTAAGAAACAATTTTTGCCAAGTCAACTGAAGCATTTCAGTTATTTTTGAGGGCTGCCTGGTTTTTACGGCCCAACTATTTAGAGCTGGCCCACATATTCCAGCTGCATAATTACTTCCAGGTTAAAGTTTGTTAAAAACCCCCCCCAACTACCTCCATCCCCTCCCTCCTCCCCCTACCCACCACAGGTTTAAGGCTACTTATCGTTCGCTGCAGCAGTTTCAGAAACTGTTAACTACAAACAAACTATGCGGTTTATATTACTATGCTGAGATGAATTGCAGTTAATGTTGTTGTTGTTGTTGCTGTTGATGTTGATGTTGCCTAAGTGCTGTTAAGAGTTGCCCACATGTTACGCACAGGTTAACAGTGGTCGGTAACAGCCCCAGCCACTGCTAGCTATATATATATACATACATTCATATAATACTGTGGTTGTTGGCTCTTATGTCTAAATTGTATGGCTAATGGTTTCAGAAATCATCTTAAATGCGTGATGAATAGTTTGCCATATTCCATTAGCTATATTAATTTAATATAAAACAAATTGAATATTGAATGAAATTATCAGTGATTTATGTCTGCATCTGAGTTTGAGTTTTTTAACCAACATTTCCTAAATATTATAATACATATATAAACTAATATTTCTTAAACCAAAAAATTATGTAATTAATTATGTAAGTATTTTTTAACTTCTATCAAGCCTTACTTAAGTTCTTAAAATTATCATTTAGCTAACTTTGAATTTTTTTTGTATTTAAATTATTAGTTTAAGGATTGTCTACAAAATATGAGAGCCTTAATTACAAATTATATAAATTATATATACAAAAGTACATATTTAAAGAGTCATTCAAAATAAAATGACTCATGCGTTTTTAATAGATTCTTAAGTCGCATAAGTTTATAAGCTCATTTCACGAACAAAATTTCACATACTAAAATTAGGCACCCACCGCTATAAAATATGAGATTCGCAAACTTCAAACTACTTTTAAATCACTTTTTAACCGCTATCTAAAAAGTTTTACCAAATTTAGATAAAGCCTTTTGCAATTTACTGCTACATATTTTTTAAATTTTTGCATAATATTCCATAGTTTAAAATGATATTTATATTTATTTCGAATGATGTTTAAATGCTTTTTTAGCCTCTGCATTTCCTCAAGTTAATTGCACTCTGCTACTTAATTAAACGCTCTCAATTATGCTTGCATGTTAATTATCGCCAATGGTTTTGGGATAAACATGCAAAGTCCGCTTTGTTATGGCGATTAAATCCGAAAATAAATGCACGAAAATATTATTTGGAAATATTTTGCGTGCCAAATACAGCGGCATGTTAGTTAACAGCGACGCTGGCGTTAACAGGTCGCTTGACGCCCGCTGTTGCTGTGCGCTGCGCAGCCGACGTCGCTGCCTACACTTCGTGTCGACAATAACATTGCAGCTTCGGCTCTGTCTGCTGCTGTTAAGGCTGCTGCTGTTGCTGCTGCTGTCGCTATCGCTGCAGCAGCGCAGTTCAGTTCTTGGCTTGAAGCCTGCTGACGCTTGTCTCAGTCACCTGCCGAGGCTTGAGCGCGTCGCAACGCAGCGGCAACTACGCAACGGTTTCTTAACGGTTTGTGTTTCAACTCTCGCGTTTCATTCAGTGTTGTGTATGTGTGTGTTTCATGTGCATGCGTATGTATGTGTGTGTGTGTTAAGCGTGTCATCTTTGTTTTTATTTACATTTTGTAGATACATACATACACTGTGTCAACGTCATCAAACCCCAAAAAACACGCACAAATCCTGCTGATAAACCAGTTTAAGTTTTTTTTTTGTTCTAACCATTTGATTTGAACTCGATTCCCCATTCTCGATACCAAACACTCGATACTCGATGGCCAACGGCTTTGGGTAATTGGCTGGCATGCAAGAATTTTAAGCGCGCGCCGCGTGACGTCGCTGCCCCCCTTCGCCGCTTCCCACCTCTTCTCTCTTTCACCCCCTTTCCATCTGACTCACTCCTCCTGCTGCAGTTCTATCGATAGAAGCTTTTTCGTTTTTGTTTACCGTTACGCGGTTTGCTAGTTTTCAGTCTAGTCTCTCTCTTGTAGCTAGTTGTTGCTGTTGTTGTGGTTGTTCTTCACCATTCTTGAGAGCTGTCCAGCTCTTCTTCACCTACTACTACCACTTCTTCTTCTGCTTCTTCTTCGTCACCTCACCCGCCCGCTGGCCAACGAAGCGTGTGGCTGGCTTCATCTTTCTCTTTCCTACTCTCTTGCTTTGGGTGTTTAGAAAGCCACTTCAGACTCAATACTAAGTTGCTACTGCTTCTTCTGCTTCTTCTCTTCTTCTACTCGTTCTTCATTATCATCTTCAGTCTGCAGTCTGACGTTCTTCTAAAAAAATATACATACATGTATGCTTAATTAAATTTATAGCAACAAACCTTGGCTCTTTAGACAGACATAAATTGACCGACTTCTTGTACCGAAACCGAAGAACCGTTAATTAATTCGATTGTTGTTTTGTTGACGCTTCTTCTTGGTATTTATTTATTCTTGCCTAAAACAATTTAAACCCCTAATCAAAGCATGCATACCTAATCAGCATACTGAAACATATACATACATATATGTAAACAAAATGTTAAATGATCATAATGTGACTGCCAAAATTTGATTAATGAAGTTTTGACTTGAGTTATATCTGAGATCATACTGAACAAAGTGGCTTTTAATAATATTCTTGCATCATAAATCTTAATATACTCTTTACAGTTCACAACAAATGTCATTGATTTATAAAAGTTCGTTTTTTAATCGAAATATACATTTATCTATTAAATGCTTTGCTTTATATACTTTTACATTTTTTAATAACTTTTATAAATTATTTATTTGTATTGAATAGTGTTTTAAGCATATTTGAAATATTAATAAATGTATTTATTGCTTGTTAATTTCGAGTTTTTTATTTTGTTTAACTTGTTCTTCAATCGAAATTTGTAAAAACTTTTGAAGCAATGACTAACTTGTAGACTTTGAAAATTACTAATCTAATTTACTTAATAAAAAAAAACTGTTGAAAATATTCATATTTAAAGAATTTCAGACATCTCTCAAAATCGAATTAGCCAATTAGTTGCATATTAGCCCATAAGTTAACGGTGATTGCTCAGTATTAGTTTCATTAAATAAATTTGAAATTATTTTGCCAAACAGGTTGCCATAAGCAACAACAGCAACAACAACAACAACAACAACAACGAGAAACAAACCGCTCACCTGCAGGGCTCAAAAACAAATGCAAACAAGAAAAACAAAAATAAAAAAATAAACTCAGCTACAACAACAAAAACAACAGCAAAAGCAACAGCAAACATGCAAATTACAAAGACCAAAACGCAAACAACGTAAAAATTTCAAAAACTCGCCCGCCAAATTTACAAAAAAAAAGCAAAAAAAAAAATACAAATAAAAAATATATATATCAAAAAGCCAAAACATCGAAAAATGCTGTTAAAAAATTAAAAGAGAAGCGAATAAAAAAGAATTTCCAGCGCTGGCGTTTTGTCAACCAGAAAAGGGCCAAGCGGCACTAAAAGCGCACAAGTGGCTGCAACAACAACAACGACAACAACAACAACAACAACAACAAAAGGCAGCAGCGACCCTGTGAGCCAAACAACAAGAACAACAAAAAGAACTGAGGCCCAAAACGAAAACCCTTTTGAACCCGAAGGCAGGAGGAAAACGCTTGTTTCGACAAGGCAGTGACAAGAACAACAAGAACAAGAACAACAACAACAACAAGCACACACAGGTGAGCAGTACATGAATGAAGTGAATAAATGAATGAATGAATCGAGGGGATGGTGGGACGAGGGGGTAGGGTGTTGCTGGTTGGCAGCTCCTGTGCGATTGAGTGATTGAAAACTGATAAAAGAATAATAAAAAGGCGCCGGCTAAAGAACCCACACACACACATACAAACACAAAAAACACAGGTTTTTCTTTTTTTTTGGTTTTTTGATAACCAACCCTCCACTTCTGGCCAACTCAATAAGCAATTAATATGCACAAGTGTCTGCGAGGGCTGCCTCAACTGAATTGCGCTGCGTTTCGATAAGCGAGCAGAGTTCAGAGTTCTTTTTTCCACGGCTGCTGCCTGTAGTTGGCCCAGAACAATAAGCGTTAACAAAAATCGCTGCCATAGTCCCAAAAAACCAAAGTGGCTTTCCTCCATTGTGTGCTTGTCTCTGTGTGTGTGTGTACTTGTATGTGTGTGTGTGTGTGTACAGAACGTGGCACATTGTTTTGGTTTTGACGCACAACAAAGCACATTTTCTTTATAGAATTTTTACGTTTTTTCATTTCAAAGGCAAGTGCCCAATTCAATTTTATTTTTTAAATGCTGGTATTTTAATATTTAAAACCAGTCTAGCAAGAACTTTTGATTTGATTTGGGAATAAAAATTACTAGAGAATAATACTAATAATCTCGACAACTTTATGTTTAAATTGAATGAACATTTTATTTGTATGACGCTAAAAGTCTTAACATTTTCTTCACCCATTATTGAATTCTTTGAATTAAGAGAAAAACAATTTAGCAGAAAAATATTTGTACTTTTTACAGATTTATTATTTTTTATAGAATTTATTGAAGCGGCAAGTCTCTGCCTTGTAATCATTGATTTATTGCCAGAATAACAGCTTAAGTCTTTCGAGTAAGCAAGAAACAAATTAAAGAGTATTTGTCATTATATGCATGCATTTTTCAGAAATCTTAACTCTCAAATGCTTTGTACTATGTTAAAATAAACTTCCCAAGATTCCTATCTCAATTGTGCTGTAGTTACCACAGAAAACTCCGAACTTGAAGGCAAATCATATTTTTGATATTTGTGAGAATTGGCTGTGGTTAATGTTATACAAATTTCGCAAATATGCACTGCAGTATTATTATTTGTTGTATCTCAAAAAAAGCTTATTATAATAACTATCCGATTTTCATAAAGGAAACTTGATTTTTTGGCGCATTCTCTTAACTCAATCAAAATTATAATTAACTTTGCGTAAAATGTTTGTCTGCTGCAGAAAACAATCAAAATTCTTTGGCGCTTTGCTGCTTTGCTTGATTTCGATTATTTGTAGTGTCTTTAACTTGATTTTCACTGTTACAGTCACGACTTTTATAATCCAAGCCAATTTGTATGCGTCTTTGTGTATTAGAAAAAAGAGGGCCAAAAAAACAGAAACAAGAAGTAAAAAAAAAAACTATTACTATAATCCAAAGTCTGTCACAAAACTTTTACAAGCCGAGTGAAGTAGGAAAAACAAAAAAAAAATACTAAAGAGAATAAAGAAATAAGAATCTAAGATGTCGCAAATGCGTTAAAAGAAAAACAAAGAGCACAAAGGGTCGACTTGAATGAAGTCAGAGTTGAGTTGAAGTGTAGCAAGTTGTATAGCACATTGCATACTATATAGTAAATATACTACATATATGTTTATATACTTATGTATGTTGAAGAAGTTGTTATCGTTGGTAAAAATAGAAATTGAAGAAAAGTTCAAATCAACAGAGGAAAATACAAGTAAACAGACTGTCAAAGGCAAAGGCAGAGGCAGAGGCAAATAAAAGCACAAGCAACAAACAAGTAATGTAAAACATAATAAAAGTGTCTAACTGTATAAAGAAATGAAAGTCAAAATGTGTGTTGTTCCCATACCAAAACCCCACCCAAACTGACCCCCCGCCTCTTTGCTGTGTGGTTCCCCTACACTCGCAGCATCTTTGGCATCATTAGCGGCAATTGAGTTTTTGGCCAAGACGTTTTGTCCGACACAATTTTACGACCGTTTTATTTCTCTCTCTTTCTCACTCTTTTGGTCTCTCTTTCGAACAGCTTCATCATCTGTTCGCGCTGATCGTGAACTCAAAAATATGTGAATAATGTGCTAAGGTGCCGCCGTCTGTAGAATTACGATTTTGAAAGACGAAAGTCTCTGCCTAAGTTGAGAAGAAAGCGTGCAAATCTTCTCTCTCTCTGTGTGTGTGTGTGTGTGTGTGTATGTGTGTATCTGTGTGTCTGTGTGTCTGCCTGAGCCGCTTAGAAACAGCAAGCTATCGGTACAGTGGTCCATTTAACGTACTCTATTTAGAGTATATTTTAATAGTGAGATAGTATTGAGTTTGGAAATTAAATACATCAAATAAATACACTAAGAGAAATAAAAATAATTAGAAAATTAAAAAACACTATACAGCTTTCCAAATAAATTATTGTATTTTAATCAACCAAACAAATCTTCAATATTTTGATAAATTCCATTTATTATTTAATTTATAAGAAATAAATATAGTAATAAAAAGAATGAAATTAAGAAGAGAATGAAAAAAAAAATCAACAAAACAAATCTCCAATATTTTGATAAATTACATATATAATTCATCCAAAAAACGATCGTAATATCAAGTACTCAACTCGTATAAATGCCGTCTTCAATTGATATCCATCTCACTTAACTCTTCTTCTTGGAGAGATCAGCCATAATAGAATATTCTCTACCATCAAATATACAATTTCCCACACTTATCATTTATTTGCCCATTACTCACATCCGAAATATTCACCTGAGAACTGTAAGTACACCTCTAAATCGCTATTTCCTGCCACTGCAACTAAGCCAACTAATTTGTAGCTTACTTCAAGTACTATAATGCCGCAATTTTCGTAATGTTGGCCACTTCCTCTGCCCAAAAAGAAGAAAAAGCAGAGAATACAAATTGTGTTCCCACTGTTGAGTGGGTTACTCTCATAATTGAATTATGATCACCGACTGTGTCAGGCGTTCACTCAAACAGACAAACTAATGAACACGCCAAGCCAGAAGGGTAGTCAACTGAAGCGCATGATGACGTACAGAAGGCGATGATGATGTTGATGATGTTGATGATGCCAGTTGCAGATGCAAAGCGAATGAATCTGAGAAAAAAAGCAGTGCAAGTGCCAGACCCAGGTCCAACTGGAGCTCCGCCTCTCTGTTTGCTCGGTTACAGCAGCGGCAATGAACTCAAAAGAAATGCCAGACAAACAAAAACAAAAACGAAGCAGAAGAAGATAGAAGATAGAACAGCAGCAGATGGCAGACACAAGCAAACATACAAACAAGAGCTCGGCTCGAGAAATGCAGCCAACAAATAGCTACAAAAAAGATGCAACATTATCCATCCGACAGATTTTAGATACAGCCGCAGTCCGACTTGGGCCTATTAGCGTCTACTCTCGTGGAGCATCAAACGGACGCACTTTTCATATTTACTCTTGTGCATTTCGTAGCTGAAACCAATTTTGGTTAGACTCGAAAAAAGCCAAGAGCTGGGAGAGTGTCGGGTGAGAGAGGGAAGAGAGCGGGGAGAGCTATGGGCGACACACAAAGCCAGCTGTAAAGGTCATTCATCCAGTCCGGAGCGTTTATCACGTTTATCATGCTGGCCCCGGACTCTGGACTCGGTCTATGCCACTTTATTAACATATTTCTATACCCTCGGCAACACAATATTAGTTGGAGTTGTGCATAATGGCCGGAACGAATCTGGAGTCATCCAATTTGATATGCACTAGCTCAGTTACCAAGCATATCTAATATTTATTTACATAGATTAAGAAGAAATACTCACACAAAGGTTTATATAAATTGATACACTTTTATGTTGCCATGTTATTTATATAATTGATAAATTGTATGACTATTGCTTCAAAGATTTTGAAGTTATACAACATATAGAAAGATGGGCTGAGGAGCTGGTTATATGAATACTTATATTTGTTTATATGTCTTCAAATGAAATCTAAGTAAAAGCATCATTTATACAATTATAAAATATTACAAAAGATTTGAATGACATTCTTCAAGTATCCATCAGAAGGTATGAAGTCACTTTTAGGGCCTGCAATATAGGATTGATGAGGCCTTATGGAAAGAGTATCGTCTGCTAGATAGAAAACCTTTATGCCTGGAAGATTGTTGCTATATATGTATTTACTCCAACTGCCCACTTAATTATAGCCAATGAAATATTTCCAGTGATACCTAAAAAGTTCCAAACAGAGTATCTGCTAGCTTATCATGCTCATTTGCATGTTGTGGCTGTGGCTGTGGCTGTTGTTGATGTTGATGTTTTTGTTGCGTTGCTTTGCTGTTGCTGTTGCTGTGGCCCCATTTCCTTTTGCACGTTTCACGCGCTGGCAAGAAAAATGCCACAATCATAGGCCATAGCTATGCACACTAACACATACACAGACACACACACATACACATACATATACATAGTCGCAGAGTCAGAGACCTATTCCAAACCACTCTTCCTATCATGCTCATACTTTTCTGTGCCCCTCACTCGCTGCTGTTGCTGCTGTTGTTGGTGACGCACAAGTTTGGGCCCTTTATGCATTTTAGAATGCTTCATGTTGCCTTTTTCTGGCTACTCGCTCCCCGTTTGGTTTCTGGGGTTTCGGCCAACAGGAAATGGCCAACATTAAACAGCCGGCACGTGTTTGCTGCTGCTGCATACATTTATCCATGCAGACGGAAATGCGACATTCTATATAACTTATACAAATGTGATAAAAATAAAAAAATTATTATTATCACTTTTATATAATAACAGCAAGTGCAATTTGAATCTATTAGATATTTTTAAAGTGTTGAAGAATTGTGGTCTTATCTGACATCTGAGTTGAAACTTTTAGTTAGCTGCCAGCAGCTGAATTGTGTGCGGATTTGTGTCCTCAAGAGAAATGAGGGGGGGGGGGAGGGGGTGCAACTCTTGCAGCTC
This sequence comes from Drosophila maculinotata, assembly GCA_035045305.1. Taxonomy (NCBI): domain Eukaryota; kingdom Metazoa; phylum Arthropoda; class Insecta; order Diptera; family Drosophilidae; genus Drosophila; species Drosophila maculinotata. Next base: position 1,394,604 of record JAWNPD010000134.1, on the reverse strand, counting down.
ATTTATTTCATTAATTTTCTGTTTGCTCCTTCTCTCCCTATTTATACCCTTACAGGGGCATTTTCATTTTGTCAGAAATTAAATAATATATGACTTTTTATATAATAATATAATAAAAAAAAATTATAAAATATAAATGAAGTGAAATTTGAAAAGTTAATAAATAATTTGGATATATTTTTTAGTTTAGTTGTTATAGCTGCTTAAAGTTTTTGTTAGGTTATGAAATAATATAACAAACTTTTTGTTTTCCAAGACATCCTGACCAAACTTACCAGTTAAGAGTGTTCCTATGCTATTACGACATATCTATTATTTTATTTATTTAATTTAAGACATTTTTAATACTTATAATTAATTTTCAAGAAGTGGACTCTGCCCTGCCAGGGTCTTTAATCTTTCTTGTTATAACCTTCAGTCACTCTGCGCACTGTTGCCAATTCTTAAGCACTCAAAAGTCACGCTCCCCAAACAGCTGCTGTCACTCACCCCCCGCCAAGCGCCCCACGAGTTTTTATCCTCAACCGCCGTTCAGTATCAAGAGCATGCAGCTTGTGGACAGCCCGTTGGTCATCAATGGTTAAAGCGATGGTACAACAGAGAGAAGAAGGCATACAATAAAAAAAAGCTGCAAATTTTGTATTCTTTTGTTCTCGTTGTCATTCTTTTGCACACAGTTTCCATCTCAGTTTCCACACAGTGTTTTTCACGGGCAAAACGTTTTGTGCGCTTTCACATAGTTTATTTTGTGGCTCATTTGCATTATTTTAATTCATTTCGCTTTGGTAATCGCCCATCGTTTCGTCTTGGCATCCCCATAAACAAAACGAAATGAATTCTAAAGTGAAAACTGGCTACGGTTCCTGTCGTTATGCATGCAGCATACGCTTAATTAATTTTTGACCCACTCCAATGAAAGGGAAACCCAACAAATAGCTACAGAGCACAAATAAAAACGAAAGACACTTAAAAAAAAATAGTTGTTGATGAATTGGAATGAAATCATATGCCAAAGTTGGCAATTCAATTTATATTTGCAGAACGAAAGCCAAAAGACAAATTACCAACTTTTTTGGGCCAACTGAAATCATGGCAGATAGTTTTACGCTATTTCAGGTAGCAGAACCAAGCGACAGGCGACAGGGGCGTTGGGGGGCGGGGTTGGAAGAGTAGAAAGTCGAGACACAAAGCCATAGGAAACTTGGTCCTGGCAATGCCAGCAGGACACTTGAAACAAATTGCAATTTGTTCCATGCCAACACGCAGCACATATTGGAGGGGTTAAGGGGGTGGTGGCGGGCGGTAGCGGGCGGGATAGGAAAAGGCTGCTTGGCTTTTCACTTCGTGTGGAGCCTATAAATTAAGTGCTGCAATTAATAATTAAAATGTGTGTTAATTAGAGAACGGGACCAACATTCGCCGCCTTCGGCTAATTGCAATTTCAATTAGGCACATTAGAATTTCTCCCTCTCTCTCTTTCTCTCTCTCTCTCTGTCTCTCTCTCTCTCTCTATCTCTGGCTCTGACAAATAAAACTTTAAAAATCTAATCAACGCTTGCTGAAAGCAATCGAAAGGGCAAACATTCGGAAAGTGAATTTATTTGCTTGAGTTTAAATAATTTTATTTGAGTTTTTAGATAAATGCAATTTACAGATGAATTATATATGTATATATGTAACGCAAAGCTTACAGCGCATAATAAACTATAATAAAAAAAGACACAAATAACTAAAAATTTGTAAACGATTTGATTGGCTGCACTTATTTGCTATGGGAATAATCATAAATACTTCAAATGTAATCAAAGAAGATTTAATTACGAATGTGATAAAAATAGCTACAGTTCCGGGGCCAAATTAAAATGCCTGAATAGGTAAATTAAATATTTCAGCTAAGACACAAAAAAGCTGTGTCTGCTAGCAATTATATTATTAATATATGGCTCAGTTACTATGGGAATAATGCACGTTACGTATACGTATAGTATAATTCTTGTCATCTTATCTTATTTCTGCTCTTTCGTTTCATTTCATTTTTGTCGTATGCCCAAATATTTTTCGCTGACAATTCACAGGTCCAATGGAGGGCAGACTTTGTGTCCAACTCGTATTTCATTCGAGCTTCCATTGTGCGAAGACCGTAACGAGCAAAGGATGCACCAGACGACTATTATCCTGACTGCCGTCGACCACCGACTGCTGACTGCTGACTGCTGAATATTTCAGCTGGCTGTGAATCAGTGAATCTTTTATTACATAACACGGTTTAGATTTCTTGTGGTCCCAGTATTGGGTTGGCCCAGACTTAAACTGCGCCTAAATGCCCCACTGCTGCTCTTCGTCGACAGCTCTTGTGGCATGCCCCTCACGTTTCGCTATAGCCCATTTGTTTTTGGTCGCGTAATTGAGTTATGCTGCAAGCACTGGACAAGAGTTCCTGTATTCACATATTGATAAATGTATCTATACGATATATGCATTGAATATTTACATCAATCAGCGTATTGGATTTATTTTCTCCCTTTTGTTTTGGGGCAACTTTGTGGCCCAGCACGCAATTAGCTTGCAACACATAAATTCGATTGCCTTTGCAAATTGTTTTTATTTTTTACTGCCAATTAGTTAATTAACGCTGGTGAAAATATTTCATTGGTTTCGCAATGCTAAAGCTTAATAAATAAATCAGTGCGTAAATTACAGAAAAAATATAAAATAAAACTTTGTATATTTGTCATTAAATGCTATCAAATTCGAAATTGTTTGATTATGTGTAAAGAATTGCATAAGCAATGATAAAATCAAAGCCTTAAAAAAGTATTAAATAAATAATTAAATGCTTGTAAACCTTTTGTAAACGTTTCGCAAATTAAAAAGAACTAGTTAAATTTGTTGACCGTTTAAACGCTGCCAGCAACAATCATAACTAGTCTCAATGAATGCCATTGTATATATTACGAATTGCCACATGCTGGCCAATTCCAATAGCCAATAACCAATAACCAGCAGTCAGATCGAGCACAACATTAAAAAATCACGATTGGCAATTAAAAGCTGTATAATTCGAATCTTACAAACGAATAAATACATCACAAAAAAATAGCTCGTTGCATTTATTTCTTGTGCAACACACTGCGTATGTGTAATTTGTGCAAAATGCGCATAATTAACCATTTGTATTGCAGTTCTGTAATTTATTTCCTGGCACTTGATCACCTTGCGGCACCAAATTCTAATTTTCATTTTAATGAAGTATAAATACCAACTGAAAAGCTGAAAAAAACTCAAATGAAAAGCTTTAAAATAAGAGTAATAACAAAATAAATTGTGGCACTGATTAGGGCCAATTTAAATGAGTTGCAAATATTTTGACGGGGCGATAAACTTTAAACTACAAAATTGTTTGACTTTGAGATACCCTGGCCTCTTTTTCAATACTGCATTTAAATCCAGAATTGTTATTTTTTTCTAGTCTGTTATTATCTGCCACAACTAAGGCGTACAGGGTATCTGGGTATCCAGCGAATGCAGCAGGAGCAACTGGTTGAGTGATGTGGCTAATTGACGGCATGACGAACTGACAAACTGATGGATTGGACGGGGGGCTGCAGAAAGCAGCAGCAAGTAGCAAAAGTGCCTGACCCAAATACCAAGCGCACAAAAAAAAAAAAAATACGAAAAATAAAAAAAAAATCCAAGCAAAACAAAAAATGTTTCTAATGAGGCAAATTAAGCAAGAGCCAAACAATTAAAACAAAAGCAACAAATGAGCGCATAATTATTTTATAATTAAATTCCATTTAACGCAGTCTACACACAAAAGCACACACGTGTTGCTGTTGTTGTTGTTGTTGTTGTTGTTGTTGCTGTAGTTGAAGTTGCTAAATTTTGTGTAAACTTTTGTGCATTTTTCATGGGTTGACTTTATGCCAGCGCCAGCGGGCCAAAAGCGCAACAGGTGTAAATTACAACACAGCGCGAAAAGTGCTTAGACAAACAGTCAAGCAAGTGCCACAGGGCCAAAAGGGGAAAGTGGAAAGAGGCACGGGGCATGGGGCATGCGGTACGGGGCAGTGGCAGAAAGCAAGCGGTGCAGCTATAATCGCTGTAATCAACTCAATGAGCAAAAATTCTCGTGCCACTGCAAATTTGTTTGGTTGAATAATGGCCAAAAATGTTGAGCAAGATGAAAGAGTAACGTTTTCGGCAAGTAACTGAAGTTCAAATACCCTAACATTACAAACATAAAATACATTTCAACAGACAGAAACCGAATCTTGACAAGAAAACAATTAAAAGCACATGTTGTCGCTGCCAATGGAAATAATTCGAATAATGATTGCGATAATAATAATGTTTATTATTTTTGTATTTTGTTGTTGTTAGTTTTGATTGCTATTGTTGCAATTGAAGCAGCCACAAATTGGTGAAAGTCCACAAAGATATTTGAAGAAGCATAGTAGGCTGGCCTCTCCGGTGCGTGCAACAATTTTCGCCATGTTTCTGTGTGTGTGTGTGTGTGTGTGTGTGTGTGGGTGGCAGTAATAAGAAATAAAATCGGAGAGTTGGAAGGAAGGGGGCAGAGAAAAAGGAAAATGCCTGGTTGTGGGGAAAAAAAAACAACAATTTCATTGAGCTTCTTGAGAGCTGGCGTCGTGAACTAGTTTCAATTTTAATAGCCTATAGTCGTCGGCTGTGCAACGGCAGGAAAGAGAGCATGAAATGTGCAACGAATTGTGGCAGCCACAAAGATTTATTGAAGCCCAGTCGCGGCCGGGGCTATTAACAAAATTACTTAACAAGCGGCCAACTGCAATGGACAGCGGCAAATGCATCACATTTTGGACTGCAGCAACTATCGAAAGCAACCCAAACAACGAACAACAACGAACAACAACGAACAGCAAGTGAACAACGCTGAATTATTGCCAAGCGAGTGAGTTTTGAGTTTTGGCTGAGGCGAACCCAAGACCGAGTTCACAACTGTTTGGATCCACTGGCTCATCCCTGGGTTCTGGTTGTGGGTCTGGGACTGGTCTGGCAGCCAGGCGATATATTCTATTTAATTGCATTCGCGGTCGTTGCCAGTCGAGGCAGCCAGCACAAAGCACAGCACAGCAGAGCAGAACATGGAACACCACTGCATCCAGAAGGACACTAAGCCTGTCCCTAAACCCTGCCTTATCCCTCTTTTGGCCACGTCCAGTGGCGTGCGAAATGCTGCTGCTGTTGATTCTGCTTTCTCGGGAGAGGAGTGGGGGGGGGGTCAGTTAAATGTTAATCTCTGGCTCAAAACTGACAGCGAAAAAAGTAAAATGTGTAATGGCATCAAGTATATACGTAATGCGTTGATTTATGATCTCGGTCCAGCAGTGGAAAACTACTCGAAACAGTTGCTGCATCCTTTGTAATGTGAATTTAATTAAAAATTCAGTTTGAGATGGTAGTGTGAACATTTATAAAAAATGTTGCAACGTGTTGAAAGTGATATTTAATAAATGTGTATACATTTATTTTGATTCTAGAATTTTCGGATATATACTTGTATAATTAATTTTCTTAAAATTATAAATATCTTAAAAATTATTAAGAACAAGGGTTATCAACAAATTCCAAATATTAAATATTTAAATGCAGCGAAATATGTGAAAGAGCTACAATTTTAAAAGACTTGCTGCCCATTAATTTTGTAGCCACAAAAAATAAGATTATTTAAAGCAACTGGTTCTCAAAACTCATTAAACATTATAATTCAGTACTTAACAATTCAATGCGTTTGTTTCCAACTTTACAAAAGCTCAAAGTCAGCAACTTTTCTTCTACGCTTAAAGTATCTTTTCGAAGTGCAAGTCACTTGCTTTTTTTTTTGCAGCTCGTGCTGCTTACGCCCTGTTGGCAATTTGCGCTAACGACGCCTCTGGCGCAATGGGCTGCCTTTTAGGGGGGCAGGTCCAGTCACAGTTTTATAGACAGCAACACACAACAACAGCAACAGCAACAGCAACAACAACAACAATTCTAGCTGCAAGCGCGGTTGCCGCCTGCCAATCGGCAAAGTTGCAAGCAAAGTTGACGACCGCAGTGACTAAAAAGCAACAACAGCAACAACAACAACAACACACAGCGGTAACATCGATGCAATTTGTTATTTTGAATTTTCGCAATTTTCGAGTTCAAACTATTTTTGTGCGCTTGCAAAAAGCAATCACAGAACGCAGAATGAACACACGAGAGGCCTTTGCCACCAACTTGGTTACAGGAAATGGTACGAGGGGGGCGGGGTGCATGGTTGGAAGTGGGGCGTTGTGGAATATGCAACCCAACATACTGACAGCTCCTTTGTTAAACCAAAGCAAACTATGCCGAGTTGCAACAAATATTTAATTAAATGTTGCTTTGCCTTCAACAATCGGAGATACAGCTCCACAGGGGTTCGGTATGTTTCGCTCCTCCCCCAGCTACAACACCAATGCCTGGTGAAGGCCATCATTAAGCCGTGGCATTGATAATGATTGGTTCGCAGTCAATAAAATGATGCCTTTTGCCAAGCTAAATATAAATCTTGAGCTATTTTTATCGCAGGCACTTTGTATACTCATCACGTTGCCATTTTCAAGCACCTCGCATAGTCAGCGGCAGGGGATGGGCGGACTGGGGGTGAAGGGTGCTTGAGTCCCATTCCTTGTCAGCTGATTCGATTTATGCAGTTCTTTTTGCCTGAACTTTCACTCACCTCTGAATGCTTTTAATCGCGCACTTTAGAAACGGCAACGTCGAACGCCGATTTCAAATTCCAAGTCAAGGACTAAATAAACTTTGTCGCCTGGCACTGACAAAATAGAGCACACAAAATGTCCTTTCCACAATTTTTAGCATCCCAGCAGAGCGCTTCAATCTCAATTTTCATACCCTATAACCACATAAATGGGTAAAGAGGCATTGATAATACTACAATAGCATATCTGTGAAACTAACATTACAAGATTATAAACTTCAATTTTGGAGATTTTCTTTCAAATTTCATGACTTAGTTTTTGAAGATATATAAAGTTCCCAAGCCCTATCCAGACTTCAAACTACCATAACTTTGCCAAAACTGATCCGAATTCAATTTCCGAGGGCATGTTGTTCATGGTTTTTTATATATAACAATTCTATATTCAAAGTTCAGAAACTTCCTATTTTCGGATTTATTGTCAAAAATCATGACAACAAGTTGGACATGTGAAGTCCGAAGACCCTAAAAATGGCCTTCCCAGACTTCAAACTGCCATAACTTTGCCAAAACTGATCCGATTTCAATTTCCGAGGGCACGTTGTTCATGGCTTTTCATCTTTTACAATTCTACATTCAAAGTTCAGCAACTTTGTATTTTCGGATTTCTTGTCAAAAATCATGACTACAAGTTGGACATGTGAATTCGCAAGTCCCGAAAAAAGCCCTCCCCAGACTTCAAACTGCCTTAACTTCGCCAAAACTGACTCGAAAAGCAGGGTATATCCAAGTTAAGCACTTTTATCTGTCTTCATTCTCACTTGGCTTCATCTGTCTCACTCTTGCCCCGAACATATTTTATGTGTCTATCAATTGGAACTGTAGACTGGCAGCAAACCGCGCATCCATCCTTGAGATATGCAATGTATAAGTGAAAATATACCTCGATATATGTATATATATATTCATATCAGTGGCGTCTACCTGTCTGTGCTTCTATCTCCGCTTACTGTTTCGCACTATGCAAAATTTATTGAATTTAATATGCATATTGCAATAAAATTTATGCATTTTGCTGTCTCCCTTTTTTTTCTCCATATCCTTTTGTTATTAAATTTGCAGCATCAAGGCGTAAATTTGTTGTTGTGCTGCCATCGCTGCAGGGTGCAATGGATTTTCAATTTGATGCAGCTTTTTTCTGCAAGAAAATTTGATAGGTGCTGGCAGCTGAGTAAAATATTTTCGTAAATAAATATTAAAAACGTGTTTCGTATCTTCTGAGTATCTTTTATGAATTTTATATGCTGTTAGCTAGTGCTCTGATAATAACATAAATTGCTGGTAAAACGTTTATTATTTGCTTGACAGCTCAACTGGCTGAAATTGATATTTGTGACTTTGATTACATAAGAATAAGTACCAAAATATACATGTTTGACATAATCTGAGCTTTATTGCATTAAATCCAAGAGATATTTCATAAGCCTTAAAAGCGGATGTCATTGCTTTTGTCAAGGATCTTTGGCTTACTTATTTAAATATTCTTAGATATTTTTAAACAAAATTTAAATTATTTATATTGCTTACTAAATTATAGAACTAATATTTTCTCTTATTTCTTGTATCTTTTCAGGTATGCGAACTACTTTTGTCAACTGTTTAAAATTCGCCAAGGTAAACCGAAAATTTCTCATGTTCTTTGACCCAGTCTCTGGATTTTCGCTGAGCTCAGCTAATTAGATTTGAAGCTACTGTGTATTTGTTGTGTGTTGATCACTTCTCACAAAGTGCTCTCGAATGACCCATTAAAATGTGCCATTAATTTTTAGCCAATGACCCTCTTAACGGCCAAGCTAAGACCCCCTAAGCCAAAAGCCAAATTAAAATGGAAAAAAAATAGAAAATACATATTTGCCGAAACGCACATAAAACAAAATAAATAAGCAATTAACGGCAAACATCGGAACCCTGGGCATTACGATAAGAGGGCGGCAGGAGGCGTGGCAGGGCAATAAATATGTGCGAAATGTAGTGCGAATACCATTAATTAGCCATAACGAGGCGAACCGATGGCCGATGGCCGAATGGCATCAAGTGGGGTCCAATTGGAAGATTGGCAGATTTGGTCGATTGTCATATGTGTGTGGATGCCACATGTGGCGCGTGTCATGTGTGGCAAATGTCGCATGCAACATTTAAGTGCAAAGTACACGAGAACACAGGGCCCAAACATGAAACACACATAAATGCGGCTAATTACCGCCCCAATGGATGCCTAAAGGTCGGCTTACAGCCTGTCACAGTTGCAGATACAGATACAAACACAGATATAGATATAGATATAGATACAGATACAAATACATTAACACGCATAGATACATTTGGCAGATACAAAACGCATAACTAATACTTAGTTGACACACATAAGTTGGCTCATAAAATGTTTGGGGAAATGTGTGTGTGGGGGTTGCAGGGGGCTGCTTTAAGAGGGGACTTTCGTGCTCAGATTAACCGTTAATAGCTTCAAATTGTTGCCACGCTTTTTGATTTTTGGGCATTTTGTTTTCGTCGCTGTTTTTAGTTGTTGTTGCTTTTGTTGTTGTTTGTTACGCATTTTTCCTCGCTTTTCTTTTTGGCTGTTTGGTATGCAACTCAACTCGATTGACTCGTTTCTGTTGTTGTTGTTGTTTTTGGGCCGCCTCTGTACGGTCATCTTCATAATGATGCTGATGATGATGCGGTAACTGAATCGCCTTCTGCTCCACTCGCTCCATTGGCCATCGGCTGGCATTTGCCAATGTTTATCTGGTCATTTGAAGTCGTTTTTCGAGTTGGAGCTCGAGCTCGAGTTTGAGCTTGAGTTCGGCTTCCAATTTCCAATTGACTTGTACAGTTGTTCGAGAAATACCAATCTCCAAATCCACTGTCTTGCATAGCTGCGCACACAGTTTTGTTTGCCGTTCAGATTGTTGGTGTCCGATAGCATGTTTGGATTGAGATAATGGTTCCACTCGCGATTTATGTGAAGGGGATTCATTTCTTTTGCATTGAAAGAGTTAATAGTTTACATATTTATCTGATGCATATTAATAATACTAGAGCTTAACTAATTAAATTTGATATGCTTAAATTATTTATTTTCTTGAATCAAATCAACTCTTCAACTTTTCATCGCTAAGCAAAAATGAGTCTTTGTTAAGTTAAGTACATATGTACATATATCCTACTCAATTGGTTCCTTTGTAGCTATATTATTTATGGCTCTTCAAAGGTCAAAACCTGTAGATTATGATAATTGTGTCATACAACTTAAATATATCTTGGCAACAAGGGAGCCCTTCATCTATTCCATATTAAAATAAATGCAGTATTTATTCTTCCGACTTTCTATGAGTTTTGCTTACACGTTCTATCGAGCATGCTAAGTACATCCCACTCACTCACTCACACATACACACAAGCACACACACACATAATACTAGACATTCTGATGACAAGTTGTGCTTATTGTTGTTGTTGTTAGACTCGGTTGTTACTCATATGAATTACATAGACTGATCCCCACGCAAATCTCTTGCTAACTCGTTAAGAAAACAGCACCAAAAAATAAAAAGCGGGTCTTCGAGTCAGACAACAGTTACAACATAAATAAACAACAGAGCGAAGTTGAAGTCATGCGTATTAAATACCAAAAAAAAAAAAAAAAATGAACAGAAAAAATACAAATAAAAAACGGAGAAAAAATTCAAATCGTTGCGCACGACCAAATTGTAGACAATCATTTGGAAATATACACACACATTTTAAATGACATATGTGTGTGTGCGAGTGTGTGTTAATATTGATAGTTGGTTATTCATGTGGCTAAATAGCGCAATATCGTCACATGTATGGAGTTATTCCATATAACTGTGCTCAACTGTCCCACTTGCTAATAATTCATTTGAAATGTGAGCCACAGCGAAGGAGACGGATAGAGAGAGAGAGAGAGAGAGAGGCGGCTTTGATTTACAACAATTGGCGGCAACTAAATCAGTGCAACTAACAGTGCAACCTGTTTGAAGTGCAACAGACAACAACACAACACAACACAATCCCGAACGATGACAGCGCTTGGAGCACTTGAAACAAGTTTCAAATGCCAGCCAGCAAATTGGCCCGCCAATACAACAGACCCCTCCCTCCTATGCAGCCCCTGCCCAACCACCCAACTCTTGTGTGGAGCTGCAACCGCAGCTTGTCGCGTGTTTGGCAAAGTGCAGCGACAACGAACGGGACACTTAACGTTTTGGCCATTGACAACGATTAAAAACAAGTTTCCCCTTGGCGCAGCCTGCCACCTCCCAATGCGCCACATCCTCCTGCCTCTTGCCTCTCGCCTCGACGTGGCCCAAATACGCTGCTGCTGCTGCTGGTGCAAACTGGATATGGAACCGGGACCGGGACCGGGGCAACTGCAGCAGCCAGGCGACTGGTGACCAGCCGCGACAGCATTGCTGACCCAAATACAAAAGACATTCAATCGACGGCACTCCACGCTGAACTGTATTTTGTATCATATATTTGTTCTCTCCTTTTTTATGGCCTTGCTAAACACTGACGGCAGAGAGAGCGATAGAGCGAGAGCGAGAGATGTGGCGGGTATTATGATGTGGTCATGAAGTTTGAAAGTCTTGGACACACCAAAAGGCAGTCATGAGTAAAATTATATACGTATATATATATACATATATATATATATATATATATATATATGTGCGAGTATCCTAACTGCATATAAAAAGTGTGGCATTCAACTTTATAGCTGAGCTGCTGCTCTGAAATGTTTCACCTAAAGATGTCTATAAAGTTGAGAGCTATATAAGCTTGGTCGTTTTCCGCAGTCTAAAAATGTGTCGCAGCATCCGAGGTATCATTTGATAACTGTGTGTTGTTTCTATAATTATAAACAAAACCTTAAATCATTCATTTAACTTCCCTACAAATAATTGAAAACCGAAACAAATTTATAGAGCATGAATATGTCGAGTTGCAAATTGCCGTTTTGCAGTTCTTGTAACGTGTATAAATAAAACATTGAACGCTGTTGCCAAAACGAAACGGAAATGTTGCAGAGCGAGGCAGGTGCAGTTGGGGGGGTGGCGGCTGGGTGCCACAGCTGGCGAATTGGCGGGCGAGTTTTGTCGTCATCAAAGCGCACGAATGCAGGTGTGTGTAAATACATGTGTGTGTGTGTGTGTGTGTGTGTGTGTGTGTGTCTGTATCTGATGATTTACCGTTGTGGCCTCAGACACACAAAAGCCAGAGACCGATGCTTCCATGCATTGATGTGGAGATCTGGTCGCCGGTTCGTTCGTATCCTCGCCAGCAACTGTTGCGACGAGTTGCCGAGCGGGTTCGTGTTGTTGTTGTTGTTGTTGTTGTTGCTGTTGTTAAAGTTGTTGCTGTGGCCATTTGAACGTTAGCTGCACGTAGTTGGCTTGTTAGCAAATGTACGGTACTTTTGCTTGCCACACACACACACACACACACATAGATACATATGGATATACAATAGCAAAAGGAGCATATAAACACACACACACACACTCTCTCACACACACATACACCCACTGTAAACATCAAAGTGAAACGATTGAATTTTAATGCGTAATCCAACTATTGGCCAAGTTTTAAACGAAATTTTCACACGGCCCAATTGATTCATTTTATTGTCCAACTACTGAACAGAAAAATAGCTCCTCCGAATTGCCCGATTCCCATAAAATGGCCAAAACAAAAGCGATTCGCACAAGGAATATACTTTTTGAATGATTCTTTTATATTTATTTTGACAATGCCATATTTGAGTTTGAAATCTGAATTTTTCGTTTTAAATTGATTAAAATTAGTATTCCAATGTATTTTGCTTTCTGGTCAAAACTGTAACCGCAATACACAAATTTAGGTTCAGGTTTCTCGTTCGCTTGGTGAAGCACAAAGTCTGCACTTTCGAGGTTACCCAATTTGATTTATTTTTATGAAATATTTCTCACATGTTGATGATGATGAGGAGAATGATGATGATGATGATGATGATGATGAACCTTGTGCGCTGCAAGAAGGGGGTTAAAAGAAGAGCAAGTGAGTGAAATGAATGAAATGGGCACAGCATGTAGAACAGGTGCTTGCCACGCCCACACAATGCCAAAAGTGGGCGGCAAAATAAAAGTAAAGAACAAAAACAAAAAAAAAGTGGCATAAAAAACAACAAACGGCAACTTTTGCTGCTTGAAAGAATAAAGCCCGCCAGTCATTTGCAGTTTGAGCAGGGGTGCTGAGAAGGGGGAAGGGCGGGGCTGGGGCGTCTGGTTGCTGGGGGCGTGGCACAGCCCTAGTTGCAACAAAAGTATTAGCTTCATTTTGCGCAGCGTTTAGCCAAGCCAAAAAGCGAACCAAAAGCGGCACTGCTACCCCCTTTCCGCCACCCCCTCCGCCCAGCCCATTCTCTTGCAGCTCCTTCAGTTTGGCTCGTCTTTGTAACTTTGTTTGCTTTTTTTGTTGGCAGGCCTCAAATGAATTGAATGTGAAAAATTTAAATGCAAACAGCCGCAGCCGTCGACGCAGCTTGCAACCTGCTCTCTGCTGCATGCTGCATGCTGCTTGCTGCTTTCTGCTTGCGTTGCATTACACAAGCCGACCTGCGACTACTACCACCCCCACCACTGTGCTACAAAATGCCCCCAATGCTGTGCAAAGTTCATTGTACCACGCTTAGGCTAAGAGCCACAGCAGCAACAGCAACGGCAGCAGAATCAGCGTCAGCAGCCCAAAAGAAAAACGCCGCCGCTTTTGATTGCCAACGGCCTGAGTGAAGCCTGCTGCGGGGGTGGCATAAGGGGGGGCGTTGGTGCTGCTATATAGTGCTGTGGGTAGCCAGGTCATAGACTTCAGCGCCGCACTGTGCTTGTTACTTAGGCCTGGTTAGGCCCCAAACTCACGCACAACATTTTTCTCATATTTGTTTTGGGCTTTTTTTTCCAAGTTTTTCTATGAACTCATGAGAAATGTTTATTGTTGTAGAGTGTGTTATTTTTTTTTTATGTGTACTTTTTTTTTTTTTTTGGTGCGTGTTTTAGATTTACGTTTAGTGTTGGTCGTTTGCTTCAGTTGAATGGATTTTGAATGGGCTGCCATACTCAGTGATTTCTATTGAATATTCTGTGCTGGCAGACTGCAGCTGACAACTATTAAATCATGTTTTCATTTACATACATAGCTTTGGAAGTACTCTAAGAAGTCACTGTTGTTCAAAATTTAACAGGCTGTGTAGCAGATTTGAGTATATTCAAAGTGCTATGAAAATATTTAGTATAAAAGATAGCATTTGAGGATATTAATAAATAACTAGGCTTTAAATATATATATATATTTTTTTTATTTAAGGACGTTGAGAATATTAATAAAAATGTCAAGTGTCTTAGTTCAGATAGACTATTTATTTGATTTTTGGCTAACAGTTGAGTGATTGTCACTTTTAAAGTCCCTTTCATGTGGTCAACTATTTGGCTTTCTTAACATGCCGTTTCATTTTGTTTACCTGTTGTGTACACAACATCAATGTTGGGTTCGATGCACTCACACACACACACACACACACACACAGAGGTGATCTGCACACGCTTTAGCACCTTCTCCAATTCGATGCCATTCTCTTTGCCTTTGGCAAACTGAACTTTCTCGCTTTTTGGAATTGACGTATGCAAAGTCAAATGAAACCCTTTTCGTGCGAGAAGGCTGGCCCATTCACAGATTTGGCTACAAAATTAGCACTTTAGAAACTACGCATGGCCGGCACATGCCAACGAAATTAGCGACTAACCAACCCACAAAACCAAATCTACTCCTCTCCTCTACTCCCGTCCCGTCCCGTCCCGCCTCACTAGCCCCGCCTCTCACTTTAGTCAGCTTTATGCGCGGCACTAAATAATACGCCTTAACGCGTTCATAACATTTTGCAGCTACTGAAGAGGCAGCTACTATTCAAATGCTCTCTGTTACTTCCCCACTTTGATGCCTCTCCCGCCCTCTCCCGCCGTCACCCGCCATCTCATTCCACACTCACCCGCAGCATTTTCATTATGCAGCGCACGCGTTCGCCATGAGTCCTGGCAGTTATCTATGAAGTCCTAGACACGCCGACTGCCAGCAAAGCAGCCATATTAGCACACACCTGCCCCCCGCCCTCTACCCTGCTCCCACTGACTGTGCCTCTGCCTCCTGCATATATTTTTTGTTTTTAGAATTCAGTCTGCGAGAGCTGCTTATGGAGTAAGGGCTCGACTTGAGCCTGGCTATAATAGCAGACATTGCTTGACAATAGCCTAATAATCAAAATCTGTGCCTTTAAGTGCCCAGCTTTAAAGGATGAATCAATTTGATTAATCAGACATTTACATAAGAGACATTCCAGTTAGTGCTGAGAATTTTAGACAGAAAGAAGCTTTCAAATATATGTAGGTTGATTTAACTTAAAGTATTTCAAGTTCAGAGTTGATTTAAGCTTACACTAAATATAATACATATACAAAAACCTCAATTTATATTTGTTCCTTTATAAATAATCCTATGACGTCACGAATGAACCTCCTGACATTCCATTGTTTCCACGTGTCTAGATTTCAGTGAGCTATCTTTGTGAGCAGTTAATGATTGCCCCTTACAATGCGATGGCAAACTTTTCACTTGCAGTCATAACAGACAATACACACACACACACACAGACTCACACACAGCGCACATGCAGATCACATAAATTACCCATACGCCACATTGGCCAGCCTGCCAGTCTCAATTTATTTTTGTTTGTTTTTTTTTGGCTGCCTGGCCCCGAGTCATGGGCATATTCTCTGGGCCATTCATCATTTTTCATGGCGTTGACACTTTCACTTGTTTCAGCAAACAAACAGCACTAAACAACAACAATGACAGCGACAACAACCTGCAGCACAAGTTGACAAGTCCGTTTTTTATAGGCACGCCACGCCCCTCCTCCTCCTCCTCCTCCTCCTCCTCCTCCTCCTCCTTCTCCTCCTCTGACCTGTTGTACTCTTTCTGTGGTGCTGGTTACGCGCTGTCAAATTTATTAGTTTCAATATAAATTGACATCACCAAAATTTGTTTATAAATTGTTAGTACCCTTATAAATGTACATTTGTCCTTTTAGTTGTTATACGCTGTTGTTGGAGTTTTTGATCCTATGAAGTATATATGTATATATCCCAATGAGCATATAGAGTAGACACAATCATACAGTATTTGAATTTATATCGAGTACTTTGTTTAGTGTATATTTATATTTATATAGTATATTTATTTCTGAAGATAAAATACTTTTAAATTATACATAAGATATATGTACAGAGTATCTTGTAGTCGGTCACGATTGGTCAAAGCACCCTTATTGGTATATTTATCACATTGTTGTCATCTGCTTGACTTTTTGAACTGTTGCAGGGCACTGGCTTTAAATTTCACTCTTAACATAGATTTATGTGTCGACCTTACCTGAAATTATCATAAATTGCCCCTCATTACGTGTATAACAAATAAAGTGTAGCAAAAGCAAAAGCGAAATGCAAAAAAGGTAAAAAGTAAAGCAAAAAAGAAACATAAACGAGCCGACAATAAATATGAAAAGCGTTTTTCATAATGTGCCCATAGCTCACTTCACTTCACTTCAGTTCAGTTCAGATGAGTTGAGTTGAGTTCGGTTTCGGTTTTCTCATTGGATGCTTCGTTGTTGTTAGTCAGTGAAAATCGCTTTCATCTGCAGCACGTAGCGAAAGAAACCATACCAAAGTGTTGACTGTCCGTCCAAGCAAGCAGCAATCCAACCATTCAACAATCCAACAATATAACAACCCATCCAACTATCTTTAATGCCTTCACTTTTATTGTTGCCGACAACATTTTTGCCGTTGCTCTTGATGTCTTCATTATAGAGCAGAGCATTATAATGCCGAGGTTCAGGTACATTTTTGATGAACTTAATTAACATCGGGCACGACTTTCAATGTCAATGGCAAGTGGTGAGTGCACGCATATAAATTATATTATATTGTCTGCTACACAAGGCAAATGAGTTAATTTCTTTCACTAGAAAAAACAACAACAACAAAACAAACACATAAACACATACCCCAGCCAGAGCCTAATGACAAAGAGTCTTTTCTTCTGTTCATTAAACAAAGTTGCGACCATCTGAGGAGACCGAGTGAGAAGATTAGCTGATTAATATTGCGTTGGCATATTGTGAATATGAAGTAGTGTGAGGTCTTTCCATTTATTACACCAGCAAATATTGATATTTTATTCAGGACTGGGGCTGTAAAAGACACAGGTGGAGTTCAACAAGAGGTTATTTAAAGCATTTGAGATGATAATTTAAACTCAATATTGACACAAGAAATTACATTTTATTATTTTGTGGCTACTTTAATTCTCAGAAATTCAAGTTGAAACCAATCGACTGGTTTAAAGCACCTCTTCTATGCAAAACGAAAGAAAGAAAAACAAAATGCTTGACTAAAATAAAAACTACTTGCAGCTTAAGCTATAATTTGTCATCCCTTCAGCTGCAATCAATCTTCAAATCGAGCAAAACAAGTTCTTAGCTGACTTCCCTTGAAGAGCGAGCGCCAAACACACATTTTACATTAACAAACACTTGAGTACGAGGCAATTCACTTAACTTTATTTGCTTGGGGAGTCTCGAGTCGAGAGTAAACTACGGCAATCTATCTATCATAAGCTCCATATTCCGTGGGCTCGTATTTACAACTCACTTGGTCACACTTGACCCAACAAGCCAACAAACCCAGCGACTTCTACTCGTTACGCAACTCGATCAGATGATGCCACACAAGCCGCACTTCAACGAGAGTCACTTGAAAACTAGAAAACTCCACAAGCCATAAAAAATGTAGAGAGACCGAAAAAATACAAAAAAAAAAGAAGTTTGTTGGACAGGCCAATTTGTTGTTTTTATATTTTTATTGATTAGTTGCTATTGATGCGAGTGCTTGACCTTGGCAAGTGTTTCATCTATTCGAATGGAATTTTAAATTACAAAGAAGCGCGCGAGGCACTTCCTCAATGCGAAAATATTTAACTGCCCACATCATCTGAATTCGTCAGACCACCTCATCAGCATTATTATCATCATCATCATCATCATCATCATCATAAGCCTCATCATCATCGGCATCACGAATATTTTCGGTTTTGGCCATCTGACATTTTGGTCAAATTTTTTATTTTTACTTTTTTTTAATCTTTTTACATTTTTTATACATTTTACGCTTCATTGTGCATGTTGATGTTTGACTGGTGCTGTTGTTGTTCCGTTTTTATAGACTTGAAATTAGCATATTTAAGAAATCTACTCAGCCCCGCAACACTCTTTAGGACATTAACAGAAACTTTGTCATTTGTATCTGCTTCTTTCATTTGAGTTCAATGAGTTTCGTTCAAGTTTTTTTTTTCCTTCCTTTCATTGTGGCAAAGAAAACTTTTTGTGCTGTTGTTGTTCCATAAACAGGAAATCGCAGACGAAATGTCGTTTCGATATTGGTAAACACAAAAGTTGTTGTCCGTATTATTTCGATGCTTGACTTGACAAATACATTTGTAATATTCTTTTTTGTTGCTAAAATTTTTCATGTTTTTAATTATGAGCAGCCGGTTTATTTAGCAAGTTCTTTATGAGAAATACACATTAACTATGGAATTTACGCATAATCTGGCAATAAACTGGTTGATAAATATAAAAACTAATAACTTAGTAATGTGCTTAATGCGATTAAGAAATATTGCAATAAATTTCATAGACTATTGGCACATTAAATAAAGATATTATTTTAAAAAATTAATAAGAAAAAATTGATGGAATTTATTAAATCTTTGTTTATTTGCGAGATGAGTTCATAATAAATTTTAAAAGTATTAAAAGGCATTATGTTATCATGAAAAACATACATACACATTTACATTGAAACAGAAACCCTACATACTCTACATAGACAGGTGTAAAGCTCATAAGCCTTTACTCTCAATTAGATAGACTTCTCGACCTTAGGAAATCAGTTCAACTATTAATCTCCCATCAAGCAAAACATATTTATTTATTTTCTTTATGCATACAAATCATATTTTTCACAATTTGGCATATGGAAAACCCACCCAAACAGAGAGAGCAACGAAACCACGTAGCAAATCACTTTACAACTGTCAGGCAAACAATGCTAAACAGCAAAAGAACACAACAATCGCAACCCAACCCATCCCCCACCCGCACAGCCAGCCCCGCCCACTGTTGGCTGTCCAACGTTTGACTTTATCACACAAATTGATTGCATGCAGGTCCAACCATATGCCAAAATATTTGATTGATAACTTATTAGTTGGGTTGCTTTCATGTCTGTAACTGGAACTAATCCCGGAGGGAGCGAGGAAGCGAGCAAGGGCGGCAGATGGCAGATGGTCGTGGGTGCGTGTCCTTGTGGCATGCGCCTTGTGGCGCTGCCCAGCTTCAACATTTTGCATAGCTTCGCAAAACTTTTGTCTTTTGTCTCGGACCGTTTATCGACTTGAGCTGAACGCATGAATGAATGCCTAATAAAGATGAATACACCCAAAAGATACGAGTGTGACTACACTCGGTTCCCCCTCAAATTTAAATATGCCTTTATATATTTATATATATATATATATGTATATAAAAATACAAGTTTTCTCTCTCAAAAATTTAAACGACTTTTGGGAAGTTACAAAATTTATTGGCGGTCCACGCCAAATGCTAATACAAGCAAGCGGATTTTGCGGTTTATGCAAATTGTTGCCCAAAGTCACAGCACAAAAATAACAACAATTTTTGTTGTGTTTTTTTTATATATATATATTTTTGTTTTTTTTTTACTTTTATATGCTAACATTGCCGTGTATACTTTGTGTATAGTGTTGTTTACTATACAAATAAATAAAGATTTAATGTTTTGAAAAGATTCAAGTAAAACAGTTCATTCAGGGTCGCATCTCTTAGTCGTATATACAAAATCCGGGAAACTGAGTGGATCTAGATAATAATCATAAAATCGATGATTACTTCTGCTGCAACAAGTGCTCTCTTAAAATCATTATACCCCGTTGGGCAGTGGGTATGAAAACACAACAAATTGTTTGTTGAAATATATTCAACCTGCATGTTCATGTGTATGTATATATTATGCTATAGTACATTTATTATATATACATTTAGTTGTTGCTCAGCTGTCAAACTGTGCAGTTCAAGGCTGGCTTTGATTTTGCTTTTGGCCTGGCCGACTGCCTGGCGGCAATTGCGATTGGCACCGAGTTCCGTATCATTTGCTGGGGTCTCCTTTTGGCCAGAAAGTGCGGGTGGCAAATACCATGAAGATAATGCCAAACGTTTTTGTTGTTTGCTTCGTTTGGTATTTATTTAAGAGCCGTCAAGTTTGTGGCGCAGTTTCCAAAAAAATCATTGTGTATGATTCATTTTCACTTTTGTACATTTTGGTTGTAGGCCAGGTCCCAGATTTGGGTGCAAAGTAACGCCCAAGAGCAATAATTCATGTTGCAGGTCCTGTGTGTGTGGACGTGTTGAATTTGATGAAAATTCTTTTAAATTGAATTCATCACCCCATACAACATTTGGTTAACATTTCAAATCGAAACATTTCTGCCTTAACTGAGTTGTGTGTGTGCGTGTGTGTGTGTGTGTGTTTGTTTTTTTAAGCCACTGTGGGACGTTGTGTATTGATTGCATTCTATTTTTTTATGCCACACATTTGAATTTTTATTCATTAGTTCGTTTGATTGGTTAGGTTGAAGCTTGTTTTTGGCACATCAATCTGTAAATCGGACGCCGAGCCATTCAAAATTGTTTGTGTGTTTATTTATCATGTTGTTTAAACTTTTCCAGCTAATATTTGATATGAGAAATTGTAAGAAAACATAGATAATCATGGAAATCGTATGAAAACTTGTTGGCTTATTTCAATTTAAAAGCGATTCTATTTGTTGAAATCTGTACTTAAATTTAGCTTTACTGATTAATTAATTAATATATATATATATATATATAATACTTATTAATATTATTTGTCGATATGCAGGGTATAAACATCTTGGTTCACTTATGAGTGATTAAAATGTATTTATTTTGTTGTTTATTGTTTCTTTTCAATGATTGTTTACTACTAAGTTTTTATATCCTATCCATTGGCATATTTATTTATTGTTTTTCAATTTGTTTGATGCCATCCAATGCATATTTATGCTCCTCGGGCTTGCTATAAATACCAAAGCAAATCGTTTATTCGATCCATTCACTGCTATATTGCTTTGGTTTGACTTTTGTCAGCTCTTTGTCTGAAATATGCAAACACTCATTAAACACAACAAAAGCCATTCGAGAGTCGCATCCAACATAGCCAGTGGCAATTGCACTTCACTTCACTGCTTCACTTTTTAGTTATTTTCAGTTGTTTTTGTTCTGCTTTATTTACTTGGTTTTTTTGGTTTTATTTACGTTTTAACTAACAAATTTTAGTCGCTTTTATTGTTTTTCTCTGCCGCTTCGTTTGGCGGTCACAGCTACTATTTGCAATTTGCTTCCGTTTCTATTATTATTACGAAAAATTGTCAAAAAAAAAACTTTTTTATCGTTCTGCGGGTGCTTCCCAGTTGGATAACCAGAAACAGAGCCAGAGCCAGAGCCACCAGCAGCAGTCCTCGAACCACAAAACTGAGTTGCAACTTTGCACACACACACACCCACCCATACACATCCACACACACTCACACGCACATGAGCTATAAATAATTTCGCACAAAACTAAAGTTTTTAGCAAATAAACTAAAAAATATACTTATACATTTGTTTAACATTTTTCTGTGCGTTTGTTTTTAGGTAAGGCGCAACTCTTAAATGTATTACGTTTAAAATTATTGGACATATAAATGGAGTTTTATTGGGCCAAGTCTGAGCACAGCTTATGGGTAAGTGAAACGCGGTAACTGGAGCGACTTGATTTTGGCACGTGCTCAACAACTTAGCCCACATCACCTGACCTTCGCCGTCAGCGGAACAATGGGTGTAAAAAATGGCACTTGTATATTGCCTGGCAATCTACCTAAAGATTCGCATCAAATTCTTGTATATTTTTTTGGGTCAGTTGGTCGTCGCCAAGTCGCTGGTTGCAACTAGCTACTCCCTCGTTTCCGTGGCTGAAGCTAATTTTTTCGCTTTCCATGACACTTCCGCCTCATCAGTCTCTGCAGTCTTTAACAGGTGCGGACTTGCTGCAAAAGGGCCCAACTGTATGGATCCAAACATTCCACTGCCATAACTTTGAGAAAACTGAACCGATTTGGAATCCCAAGGACATTATGTTAATGGTTTTTCATATTTAACAACTCTACATTCAAAGTTGAGAAACTTGTTATTTTCGGATATCATGCTAAAAATCATGACAACAAAATGGACATGTAAAGTCCCAAGTCCCTAAAAATGCCCTCTTGAGACTTCAAACTGCCATAACTTCGCCAAAACTGATCCGATTTCAATTCCCAATGCCATTTTGTTCATGGTTTTTTGTTGTTAACAACTCTACAGTCAAAGTTCAGCAACTTTGTATTTTCGGATTTCTTGTCAAAAATCATGACAACAAGTTGGACATGCGAAGTCCCAAGTCCCTAAAAATGGACTCTTCAGACTTCAAACTGCCACAACTTCGCCAAAACTAGGCCGATTTCAATTTCCGAGGACATTATGTTCATAATTTTTCATCTTTAACAATTCCACATTCAAAGTTAAGTAACTTGTTATTTTTGGATTTTTTGTCAAAAATCATGACGACAAGTTGGACATGTGAAGTCGCAAGTTCCTTAAAATGCTCTCCTGATACTTCAAACTGCCATAGCTTTGCTAAACAGAACCGAATTTCAAAGGCAATGTCTGTTTTTGTTCATGGGTTGGCTCCTTTATTAAAACTTTATCTTTAACTAGTTATAGAATTTTATCTCCAAATTCATGCTCAACTTCTGGCAACAAAATCGTATGAAGGCACTGAGCTGTGCAGTTTTTGGGCCCAATAAGTCGATGGACCATTCCGGCCCTGGACTAGTCAGAGCAGCGGAGTCTCATTGTCGCCGCAGTTGCTGCAGTGCAGCCTTGAGTTGCCAGTTAGCAGCTCTATAGACATATCTCAGACCAACTTGATTGCATCTAGCACAGCGTCGCAAGTGTTTACTGTTTACACTCATTTTCGTTAAAATTTGCATTTTAATTTATTGTCTTATGTCTGTTTTTGGTATTGCTTTAATACCCTAGCAAAGGTTATGTTAATTTGGACACGAAACTAAAAGCGGTACTTTCAAAGTTTTAAATTATGTAATAATTGTATATTTAACATGGGGTATGATACTAGTACTTTTAGTTTCAACTAGTTTAGTGGCACCAAACGAACCAAATCAATATTTTATATACTTGTCAACAGTGTATTGAGCTTGTCTTGTATTAAAATCAGTTCTCTTGTGATTTTAATCAGTAATTTTAATAGTAATTTATCAATTGCAAAGGGTATTTAATTATTCGCATACCGCGCTTAGTTAGTTCCTTCTTGTTAAAGACTCTTTTTGGCGCTTTTGTACGCTCGTTGCACAATTCATGAAGTTGTCGCCGTTGTCTTTGGCTCTCTTTACATTTCGTTTTCCACTGTTTTTGTCGTTTGTCTTCCGGCTTTGCCGTTTTCTTACAATTTATGCACTGACCTGTTTTCATCTATCCGCCTTCTGCCCCCCCTTTAGCCGCACAGTGTGGTAGAGTGGAGGGGGGTCCAGCTAAACGCTGATTGTTACCTTTAATTAATTTTATAGTTGATTTTTGCAAGTGTTGTGTCACTGCATGCACTGATTTTATGACATTTTTCTATTGTTAGCATAACAAGCAATTGTGATTACTTCATTAGAAAGTTAACAATAATAAACAATCATCGTTTCAATTGCATTTTATACTTAATGAATGAGCGGGATATTTATTAATCAATTTATTTTAGTCAACCACAAGCCACAATAGCTGCAAATGTTATTTAAACAGCTTTTAAAGCTTCTAGAAGATAAATGCGCTTGGTTAAGCTTTGAGCTTTAAGTAAGTTGAAAATTAGCTGAACTGTGTAAAGTTAGTCCAATTAAGCTCATTAAACTACTATTTAGCAAAATACACCTGCTGTGCTTTCATATATAATTCCATGGATTAAATTAAGATTTAAAACACATTTTAAATAATAGCGCACAGCATCAATATTGAAATATCGTATAAATATTGTTTAATATTTATTGCGGAGTCGGCAATATTTGTTCCGCTGACTTTTCCGTCATTTGCCAATGTGCACACGATTTATTCATAGTGAATAAATAAATATACAAACATACATGTACATACTTTCAATTGTTGTTTGCGGCTCATTTAAATGCGTTGGCCTCGTGCCTGTGGCAGCAAGTGATAAACACTATTTTATTGTTTTATGGATGCAAAAAATGCACATCGCAGAAGTGCTTAAAATGAATGCTACGTATTGACTGGAGCTCTGTTTTAATAACCCAACGATTGAATTCATACATTTGCCATACAGTACAACTCTCTTTCAAACTATACAAAAAATAAATATAAAATACAAGCATATGCTCGTAAAATTGCAACTGACAAATAACAACGAAAAAAGACGAGCGGAATTTTGTAAAATATGATTTTTTTAACTCACAATACTTGCGGCCTAATTTATTGAATTTGTGTTATTTGAATATTGCTGTGTTAAATGTTAAACTTAAATTTATAATGGAATTTTTATGGGCATCAGTCGGTTACTTGAACCTGCTTTTGTGTAATATTTTATGCTGGTAATATTACGTATGTATATTAAACTATTTTACATTGCAAATATTATCAGCAGTTTGACTCCGAGGCGTACAAAAGATAGCTGTTCTTTCTTGTTAAGCCCAACTTCGATATGTAATAAAAAATAAGTTGAACAACTACTTATTGGGCAGCTTACAAAGGGGAGTTTAGTTATGCAAAGCAACCACAATACAACTTTTTAATTGACCCAATTCCAAGAAACTTTGGTGGCTTGTGTTAACCGCTTTATCTATCCATTTGGCACGCACTTGTATAATTATATCGAAATTTTGTGTAAAGAGCTAAAAAATTCGTATTGAAATGAAAACAAACCGAAAACGCACTTGAAACAAAGCAAACTGAAAACTCAAACAATCGCCGAAACTTAAATAATTTTGTGCAACTGCAGAAAGTTGGGAAAACGGCAGCCAAACTTTTTTGGTTTATCATTTTGCGTTTATTTTTTGTTCGTTGTGTTTTCTTGTGCTTAATTTTTCTCTTTTTCCCAGACTGTCAGACTTTGTCTTGTTGAAAAATTGCGCATATTTCCGTTTCCGTTTTGCAGGCAGTTGCTAGTATGTGCGTGAGTGTGTGCGTGAGTGTGTGTGTGTGTGAGTATGTGTCAATGAGTTTCTGTGTGAATGTTTTGTGGGATCGTAGGGTCCTAACCCCCCGTCGACCTGTATGCCTTAGTTTGGCTGCCTGTGTCTGCGATGTCTGCGCATAAATTAAAATAAAATTCAATTTCATTTTGCAGACAAACGGCTAAACAGACACACACACACACACACACACACGCGCCTTTGCCTGCTTTCTGTGTGTGTGTGTGTAAATTAAAAACCAAATGCAACATGGCATATAAATGAAAACTTGTACGCAATGCATTTTTAATGCAAAACTGTCAACAATTTTTCTGCCTTGCAAATGAAACTTAAAAATTCTTAATAATCTTCTCGTGGCCCTCAACTCTGGCCTGAACTTTGCCCCTGTCAATGCGAATAGCAATCCCAATCCCCAATCCAATGCTCAACATTTACTGACAGCCAATCCATGCATGAATTCCAATAGCCAAATACGTTGCCATTTTAATATATACATACATATATACATATATATATATAACATTTCAAATTGATGAAATTTTCGTTTGCCACACACGGTATTTTTGATTTTTTTTTTTTGGAAATTGTTTGACAACATTTGAAAAATTGTGTTATTTGTGTGATGAGCTAACACGTCTACCTATGTGTGTGTTCACATGTACATATGTACTTGGTACATATGATATGCAAACTAGCGAGCTCTTCAATCAGCATTACTCGCATTTATTGTGCGAAACCCTTCAAGCAACTCTCGCTGCTTACATTTGCAGCATTGCTGTTGATTACCATTTTATGGCGTTTTGGAAGGGTTTAATGAACTCAATGGTATACTTTTATTTAAATTTCAAATTATTAATAACTTAACGAATTCGAGTATATTTTTTTTTTAATTTATATTTATTTCATCTTAGTCAAACTCCTATATGTGTTCCCTTTCAATGTAGATCTATATTCATTCCAAAATGTATCTCTGTAGCTGACTTACATTTTTTACAGGGTATCTAAAGTGGCAATCATTGCACGATGTGCAACATGGCCAGTTAATTTAGCCAGCGAGCGCTGTGTACATTTTTCCCCTTCAATATGTAGCATATCCATACGACTGATTGCGTATACGTAATGTGACAGTTACTGCAAAATGTTGCGTATGCGACGTGTGTGCACACAAATAGTTGAGACTCGTCGTCAGTCAACAGCGGATGGGGTTTGGGGGCAGGTGGGCAGGTGGGCAACCTGGCAGATGTGATTTTTAATTTTAAAATTTTTGACATTTGCGTTTGCATTTATATTAGATTTTACGAGGCAAAATTTGAACACCCCATCAGCAGGCAGCCCCTCAGACCCCAGACCCCCAGCCCACACACAGGTGGCTTCTTGCCGGGTCAATGGAGACTGACAAACCGAACGGGTCGAGCACCGAATAGTTGCAGGCGTGACAAATGGGATTTGCCAGAGCTACATATGTATGTATGTACATATTGTACATGTGTGTGCTACTTGCAACATATTCCACACTCGTTCACATGCCAGCCACGCTCCACATGGGTTAAGGGTTGGGGTCTGGCTGGGTGGTGTGCAATGTAACTCCGGCAAGGTAACGAAATTTCCGAGCACACGTAGACTCCGAGTTGCAGATAGCACTCGTTGCAGCAAACTGCAGCTTAGTTGGCAGTTAAGGCTTAAATGTTGACTGCTTCTCATAAATTCTACGGTAAACTTCATTTTGCAAAATGACCATTAAGCCAATTTGGCTGGCCCTCTGGCTTAGGCGCCTGCTCTAATTAAAACATTAAATTTGCAAAATGTCTTTATTCGATTTGGTGGGGCCAAAAGAAACGCGCGAAATACTATATCGAAAGTCTGAGACAATCAATGTCTTGGCCAGCTGCCTGTGGCACGTCACAGTTTCGCTGCAACATCATTAATTGCAGCAATATCCACAACAACAACAAAATTAAATCAGGGTATAAAAAAAGACAAACTGCGCTCCAATCAGTTTGCAACGCCAGCTCATTGAATAGCCGCTGGCAAATGGCTGTCACAAAAATGTTGTTGAAGCCACAGCAACAACAGCAGCAGCAGCAACAACAACACAACAATGCAGCAAGCGGCAAGCGACAGCCGCAACTTTGCGCCATCAAATTAATTTTAATAATCATGACGTTTATTAAACGAAAGTAATCATAATTAAAGACTTGCCCCAGAAAAGCGTCGTGTGTCCCACCAAAATTGCTGTAAAAATTAATTAAACCTTAACAGCTTAAGGGCGGCAAATTTATATGTTTATAAATGAAACATAAACGCTATTAATTCGTTTAGCACCAACAATGCAGTGAAAAACTGCCTTATTTCACAATTTAATCTACGGCACATTCTCATTTAACTTTTATGGTATTTTCGGATACAAGAATCCTAATTCTTTTATTTTGCTTTGAAGAGTTTCATTTCAGTTCTTTTCAGGCAGCTCAAGTTGCCAGCTATTTTTGTGTGAGCTGCTGTTCTGTTGCCAAGGATGCTGAACATTTTATGGATAGCTATCATATTAAGGATTTCAAATATACATTCATTTTATCATCTCTATACTTATATTCTTGATCATTTGCGTCTGTTTGACACCCTTCTACGCGATTCTCAAGAATTCAAGTAAAGTCTGAATCGAGTTGCTGACATAACAACATAACCCTTCTACGCGATTCTCAAGAATTCAAGTAAAGCCTGATTCGAGTGGTTTGCTGACATAACAAAGAAGAAGAACCTTTTCCCTTCAAAGTTATAAATAACTTTATTGAAAATAGTGATTTTGTATCATTTTTTGATCTTTGTTTTTGAAATCTCTTTGACTCAATTGTGCAGCTGTCAATTACTGCTGCATTTAAGTGTGTAATATTCTTTTTTATTTGCATTAACTTCTTTGCTTGGTATTTGATCAATGCAGATGACAGCTGCCCTTTGAAAATAGTTACACGATTTGAAAGTAATTTTTCGATTTGCATAAAACAATAAAGTTTATACAATCAATATGTAATCGAAATTTGTAAACAATTTCTGCCAAATTCCTAATCATAATGCACACAATTTGCTAACGCAATTTGAGCAACAACAATGCAAACACACACACACACACATGGAACAACACACTCACATGGTCGACTGCACAGGCCCAAGTTTGGCAGCTTCTTCCCCCCCTCCCGGCCGCTCTCTCCGGCTCTCTCTATCGTTCGACTCCATCATTATGCCGTTCACAATGAGTCGTAAAGTAAATTTAAGCGGCTGCCGTTTGACTTTTGGTTGTGTGCTCCTATTTGACTTTGCCTCCCCCGCCACCTACCTCACCCACACGGGCCAACAAATCTCAGCAAAGAAGCGTCGACGTCAACGTCAACGTCAACGTCGAAGTCGAAGTCGACGACAAGAACAATGGCCAGCGATAAATGGCAAAAGCGCAATAACATTAACCGTTAGAGGCAGCGCTGTTGGCGTCGCAGCTGCAAGCCAAAAATGCGGCATTTGACCCAATTCTCTATCTCTCTCTTTCTCTCTCTCACTCTCTCTGTCTCTTTCTATCTCTTTCACTCAACGTCGCGACGCGCTTAAACTCTTTCAACAGTTTTTTGGGAGCAGATTCAATCGTCTGCGTCATTGGCAAGCGGGGTGTAGCGTGTTGGACGAGGGGGGGGAGTGGCGTTTACTGTGGCAACATTGCCAACTTTGTCTGCTGCTTTGGCCGTATTTGGCACACACACACACACACATACACATACACATACACATACAAGTAACACGCACTGTTTGCCCAGCCAGGCGTGTGTTGGTCTATCTCTTAAGCACCCAAGCAGTCACTTATCTATGGGTCCATATGTGTGTGTCTGTGTCTCTGACTGTGTGTGTGTGTGTGTGTGTGTGTGTGTGTGTGTGTGTGTGTGTGTGCACTTGTGCCAGGCCACTGACGTAATTTTCTTGAGCTTCTCCAAATGCATTTTAGCTAGAGATGAGAGAGGCTTCTATTGGAAACAATTTCTCTGGTCATTTAGCTGATACAACATTTTAGAGCTCGATAGGCTTTTTTGAATAATATCTTTCTTAAGAACATACCACTTCACAAAATCTCCAATTTGTAATATTAAAGAAGTATAGAACTTTTGTACTTTTAGATTCAAGTCGATGTTTTGTTTATTATATATATGTATATATATATATATATTATATATATTTTTGTATATAAATTAATATTAAGTAGATATAATTTTTATGAATATGTATAGTTTATATCATATATTATATAACACCATTTAACATTCCCCGCAATTAATTCCGGAAATCGTCAACTAGTCTCCGCTCTATATTTGTGCATCTCGTACTTCGAATTTCTGACCACAGTCACCGCGCGTTGTCCGCAACTTTGAGCAAATGTTTGTGCGGGAAATGTTCATTTGTCTGTGTGTGTCTGTGTGTGTGGGTGTGTGTGTATCTATGTGTGTAAGCGTGTATGCTTCGATGCGTTTGTGCTAGCAGTTGTTTTCCAATTGAATTTCCAATTTGGTTGGCCAGCGCAACTTTTTCAATTGGAGATTTCAACTTTAAGTTCGTATTGCACGTTTTGCGCTTTTCACTTGCCAATTTAATTAGCCATTAAAAAAATGCTTTGGCCTGGCCTCCTTGGAGAATCGGTAACGCGCAGACATTTTCATAAATAATTCCTTCCTTTTCTTTTTTTGCAACAGCACTTTGTTATTTTTATACCCTGTAGCATTTGTTTAAAATATGTTGTCGATATTTGGAAAATGTATTCAATACACAGAAAGAGACTCTTTCAACCTTATAAAGTATGCAAAAATATATTTAAAATTGAATATTATATTAACTAGCCGTATTTCTCATGTCTAACTTAACCTATCGTATTTCACTCCAGATAGTTTGTTAACAATCGACTAATACATATAATAGGGTGTTCTGGCTACAGGATATCTCGCTCGTCAATCAGGCTCAACCAGAATATTCTTACATATTTATTATTAAATTTTTGTTGTTTTTGTTTATTTGTTGTAATTTATGGGGGCTGGCTGCGCTGTAAATTTACGCTGATTTCTCGACGCTCATATTCCGGCGGCTTCAGCTCGTATGAGTGAGTTTGCCTCATCATCATTTGCTCGTCGTGGCTGCCACTTAACACCTTTTGGCAGCAGCTGCCACGCCCCAGCAGGCAATGTTAATAAATGCTCCCTGCCACCCTCCCACCCCCTCTTGACTATCTGCCGTCATCTCTCATTGCTGCCTGTCCGCCCCCCGAGAGAACCGAGCACCGAGCACCGAGTTGATCTGCGAAAACCCAAAAGATACAGAACCAGCAAAAAAAAGAACCATGCAGCGACTTAAAGTTTTGCCAGCGTTGTTATTGTTTTTGCAGCTTTCGCCCTTTGCGCGGGGTATTAAAAAGTTTTTAAAGCCGTTTATAAGAATTTAAGCGTGCCGGCAGAATATTTGCTTCGCAATGTTTTTCTCAGCTTGTTTGTTTTAAAATATCGCCTCCCTCACAAAATACACCGCTTACAATGCTGATATCAATAATCCAATTTTGTCAGTTGCCGTTCACCCAAGAATTATGGAAACAAGTGTAAAATTAAAGTTTGCATTTTTCTGCGAAATTCTACTTGTGTATATTTGCCTGTATAAAAATGTAGTAATATAGCAAATGTAGCTTAAATCAATATTATGACTAAAGCCACAAGCGATTAACCTTCGGTCAAAAACTTTGAATAAATATTGATATATTTGTTGAGAAATAACGCTCTTAAAAAATGACTCACACACACAAATTAATTAGCTAAAGACAAATAATAAAAATGAAGCTTAAGCAGGTTAGTTGCCTAAGCGGATGTTGTCAATAGTTGAATTTAAGTTTTGAATGGCCAAACCTTAAGAGTATTTCAAATAAAACCATCGACATGCGGGCGTAGCGATAACCCACACAAAATTAAGTATACGCACACACACACAAAAGATGACAACGCTAATTGCTGGCAAACAATTGGCATCCATCTTCAATTACAAGTATTTGCAATCACTCTTCGCCTGGCTCAAGTGTTAACTACAAGACGAGTTATTCAGCCTTGTTCAGCATTTTGCAGCACTCTTGTGTATTTCACCATTTTGCCACACCCCAAACTCGTAAATTACACACACACACACACACACACAAAGCCATCAGTGTCGGGTGTTTACTTATGCATACAGCAAATTTATAATAAGCTGCTTAAGATTAGATTTAAGGCAGCTGCCGCTGACAAGCTTAATCAGACATCGTGTTACACCTCAAAAAAAAAAAAAAAAAAAAAAAATACAACTTTACAACACTCAATTTGACGCACCTAACCTCAACTGTGAGCCCCATAAAAAGAGTGTGCAATTTGTTGTTGCTGGTCTTTGGCACGTTTTAATCTTAATTTGAGTTGCTTCTCATTTTTTTTACACCTCTTTTGTTGGTTTTACTTTTAATTATTGAGTTGTGAAACTTATAATCTCAGTTCAGTTCAGTTGAGTTTTAAATTTTATATGCTTTTCCCTCTTCACTTTTACGATGAGTATGCAAATTTGTGCAGCTTCGTTTCCCACAGTTATATTTTATGCGCCATTGTTGAACTAAAAACTTCAAAAAAAAAAGCCCCTCAAATTATTTTTTATTACTTTGTCCAAGAGCCGCAGAACTCTCCATTTCAAGCAATTAGATCTTCGAGAGAGCGCTGCATACATTGAATACATTGGTTATGATTGCAGTGCCACCATCACTGAATAATTCATGTGCATAAAAGCTGAAATCTTGCCAACTCAATGCCCCATAACGAACAGTTCTTTAATAGCTGCGACACAAATAAAAGAAAATAGTATCATTCATTTTTATTCACAGCTACTTTTCAATTTGCAAGTACAGCGACAGCCACACACAGTTCAATAGAAATTGAAAATCTCAACAATTCTTGCATCTCACTCACCCATTCGCCATCTCTCTCTCTCTCTCTCTCTCTCTATCTGTGCTTTCTATGTCTCCCTGTATGTCTGCTATAATTCAATTTTCTGTGCAAGAAAAAAAAATAAAAACGCTTTCATTAAAATTCAACTGCATCAGCAAAATTGTAACACTGGCCGCACACCACATACACCACACACACACACCCCCACACACACACACACACACACACACACACATAATGTCCTGTCTGTGTGCATAGTTGTATAGGTACCACAAAACCAGCAGCAAATCAATTGGAAATGAACTTCTCCATTCAGCGGCCATTTCATGCCAAATTGATTGTGAGAATTTAATTAATTTTTTACCATATTATTGAAATCTACCACATTGCACATTCATACTATAAATTGTATAGTCATATCATATTTTTAGATTGTGTGTGCAATTTATTTTTGATTTACTAAGTGGATTTGCATTTGTGGCACAGCAAGGATATTAACTGACAGACAGCACTGTAAAGTATCTTATGTGATTGAATTGGCATGGCTAAAATACAAATAAAACAAGTTTTTGGCCGCCGCAATCAAAGGTAATTGAATTTACCGAATGGCCAGCTGAATGCTGATTGATCTAATTAGGAAAATTAGTATTACAAAGATGAAAACTTTAACTTTAACCAACTCTACTTAATTAGTAAAAGTTTTCAATCTCGCTTAAAGCTTTGCAAGATGACTGTTTGCTGGTGTTTGACACACATAACATTTTTGATGAGAAACTCAAATAAGAAAATACAGAATTACGAGTCAAGAAAGACGCTACAAAGTTGTTCTACTAACAGCCACTAAAGAATTTATTGAAAAGCAATATTATAAACATTGTAGGACTTTAACGAGTATCTTGCAGCTGCTATAAATTCAAAATACTTAAAGCATATTTATTTACTATTTTTTTGGCGTTTGCATATTTTTGTTTGGCGCCCAAGTGGATTCAAGTGGGGCTGTTGGAGGTAAGCGGCACGTTGTTGCAGGGCTGCACGACCTGCTGTGGCAGGCTTCCCCTCCCGACACACCTACGGCGTCTCCGACATGTACACAAAACAATTATAGCCCTTAGGTAATTTAGTGGCGAAACATTTACGAGTACCAGCAAAAGGCGCAGAAAACCAAAAACAAAAACACAAAAAAAAACATTGCAGAAAGTAGGTAGAGCGGGCAAGAGAGAAGAAATGTTTTATGTGTTGTGGCCATGAGGCGAAAATGTTCCTTCAGCTATGGCAACGAGTGCGCTTAAAATAATTTCTGTTAAACATGGCCCACAAAACCAGAGTTAGTTTGGGCCAAGGCATCGTATGCTATTTGTTGGTTTGAGTCTTTGAGTCGCCTTTGGCATAGACTTGTGTTGTTACCACTTTGGTATGTAGGCAATTTCCATGTCTCTAGTCTGTAGTCTGTAGTCTTAAGTCTGAAGTTGTGCAGTTGAATTCAAGTAGATGCCTTGTTGGCTGTCATTCGGGAGTGAAGTTTTTGCTGCTTGGCTAAAATGCTTGCCTGCAAATGGCTTAAAGTGCTACACACGAGTGTTGAGCGCTGGGAGAAATGATTATGTGATTAGATGTGGTTGTGTGTTTTGCCAAGTCGACATAAGTGTAAATGCTGTCTTGTTATAATTGATATTGTTAGCTCGAAACTGTTGTGGTTACCAAAACGAGCAACTAGAGTATTTCATAAGTGTGTGTGGTAATAATTTTATTGCGATTATGTTAAAACTTAAAGTTTACAAAAGCACCAATTAAAAACGAATAATATACATAACAATTTCATATCATATGCATACAACTTAAAAGCTATAAATATTTAGATATATATAATATATAATAGATAATGCATAAAGTAGTTCAGTTCTTCTAGTTCATGTTCTCTAAACAAAAGTCGTGCTCTCCGTGAAGGCGCCACAGAGTCTCAACTTGTCGCCCGTGACAATTGCTCGCATGAACTGGGGACCCAGATAGAGACCCTTTTCGGTGGATTTCGTATCCCCATCCAGGCGTATGACATAGTCCTTGCTGATCAAACGATTCGAAATATCCTGCTCCGGTTTGGGACTCAAGATATCATATAAGCTGCCAGCGCTGCAAAGCACATCCCCTGCTGCGCCCCGCTTCTTATCGACAATCGTGCAGCTATTCTCATTCTTGAGTATTTCCTCAAACTGCCGCTTGATCTCCGCCTGCGAGCTGCGCTTCGGAAAGCCAGCGAGTCGCTCAAAGCACTTGTACTGATAGAAACGACGCTCCAGTTCGGCCAGATCTTCAAGCAGCGCTTTCACATTGGGCAGCTCATTGGAGTGGGAGCGCGAGAGGCGACACAAATCACTCAAGAGCTGCTCGAGGTGTGTGCTAAACAGATCCTCGACGTGCGCATTGCTGTAGATGTCCTGGAGGGGCAGAAAACAAATATATCAAATTATGTGCGAAAGAACTAATTTCATAACTCTTAAAAAGAAACTCTTATGTGAGTTCTGCTGTATGGTTCAACTTGTTGAATATATGTAGTTTATAGGTACCAAATCTTTTTGATAGGCCAGGTATAGTTTAGAAGTTATATCGTTTAATCTATGATTACTTACAATCAACTTCAGTAAGGCCGTGTGCAGCGTTGGTATTATAGTCAGTCCATAAATCTCACTCATATTACGCGTCTCCAGATAGTGTAGCACCTTAAGCGCCTCATTGGTATCATCAAAGAGGCGTCGCTGCCTCGCAACAGGCACCGGCTGTGCCTGCTGCCACACCTTTTGCCAGGTATTGCCCTCGGTAGTCATGCGTACGCTCAACTGATGCTTAGTCTCTCCAATTCCTAAGGCAAGCATATAATAGTATTCTGTACGAACTGCTCTTCCTCCCGCGACTTACCATGCTGCACTTCTTCCCAGTCTTTGGGACTGTACCAGCGTATAAAGTCCTCCATTTTGCCACGCGGATTTGCCGCCTTGAATGCCTCCATATCGGACATCAGGGATGTGCACATCATTTGTGTGCTCAGACCCGAGCCGGGTCCCAGCTTCAGCATAACCTCAGCATCATCCTGCAGCTGATCCTCGGTCTTGGGCACCGGCTCCTGGGTTTCGGGTATATACAGAAACTCTTCGGGCTCGTCGAGCAAACGCTCTTCGCCCAAACGTTTCAAGCGACCCTCTGGCTTGAGGCTCAACACCGCCTTATTTGGTAAGCCACCAGAGGCACTTGACTCATCGCAGTCATAGAATTCGCCATCATCCTCCTCCTCATCGGTTAGCTGCTGCTGCTCCTTCGAATCTGGCTGCTGTTGTTGTTGCTTACGTTTGCCAAGCGCCTCACGCTGCAGACGACGCTCCACACAAACGTTGAGCATCTGCAGTTTCTGGTGCAGCAGACAGGTGCGTGTGTCGGGAAAACCAGCTGCAATCCTGTGCAACGAAATATAAGTGATATAACTATTTTGAAATGCAAGCAAATTTGGAGTATAAACTTGTAGAACTCGTTGTCTTCAGTTCCAAGAATTGAACTTATTCTTGGCTCATAAGTTAAATAGAAAAAAACACAAGAAAACCTAATACGATCTTAAAATCCACACATTTTGTGATCGGAATCCAAACTATGAACATTTCTCAGGCGATAAATAACACCTTAACTATTATTCACAGCACGAACTATTATTTAAACGATACGTGCTGATATGTATCTGTTTATAAATATGAGATATGCTATAAACAAATAAACAAAGGCAATTCTAGATATGCCCAACTTTTTTGCATACCCATAACAAAGCCGCCAATTCGAAGTTGTGAGCCCGTCTTCGGGCCATCAGCAAAGTGGCAATAAAAGCTGAGGGCGACAACATCATCATCATCAGCTGTCAAGTCGGGTGGGGGGTGGCGGGTGGAGGGTGTCGGGTGTGGAAGTCAGTCAGTGACAATGGCAACCTACATATGATATATGTACATATGCACACTATATCTTCAATCCATGACACGCACTGTCTTTAGGACAGAGACAGAGACATGGAGTTAAGCCAAGTCTTTGTCACCGCCGCCTGTCCGCTTTTGGCCCATTTGGTATTCAAGCTGTTGCCGGCTTTTGTGTGTTGCTTGGCTTTCAAGATGTGCATAGCAAATGAGCTAAGCGGTTGCTTGAGTAGCAGCAGGGGGAGCTGGAGTCGTGGCTCCCGTGAGTCATGAACAGCAAAAGCAAAAAAAAAAGAGTTTATTGAACCTCAAGTTGTGGCAATTTGTACCGTTATGTGTTGCATGCATAGCGCTGCTTTTTAGTCGAAAAGGAACTACCTTATTTAGCCAACAACGGCGGAAGTGTCCAGCAAGTGGTTGCCACTTCCCCTATACACACTCCCTGCACCCCTCACTACTCCCACTCCTGCCCCTCATGCATTTGCATAAAGTTCGCTTATGAGTTTTGCGTATGGATAGCTGCAGGGCGGCAGCTGCTTAAAAGCATTTTTAAAGCAGCTAAAACCAATTGACAAGCATGAACAATGCTGACCACAATAGAGCTTGGCCAGCTTAAGCCAAAGTGGCCCTGCACAGCCATTAATTGTTGACGTGGCCTTTAGGCCACCAGGACTCCAGGACACCAGGCTCATCATCACAACGCCCAACAATAAACTGGCCCGAATATATGAGCAAACGTAACGTTTTAGTTTGTGGCCAAAGCACAACAAATTGTTTCGGCCATTTTATGTTGGCCAAGTCACTTTATAGTTCTATTTATTTCCACTACTCAGATGCGGTGAATGGATAACCAGAGAGGCATGCGGAAATTGCCCCTAAGGGCCTTAAAGACCAATGAGAGTTAAGAGACTGTGACAAAAGTGTGGTAAATAATATATTCCAAGTCATTTTCTCGAGTCTCATGATTAAAAAGATAAAGTCTAGTTGAATTAATGGGCGTGTAAGCTAAAAATAGCTCAATTTTGGTATTGTTGAAGTTGACTTTCAGCAAAGCTAGAAAATCTGCTTCAAAGAGAGTTACGATTGCCGAAAAATATATAATATTTCATCAAATTAATAGGTTTATGTCATATTCATATGTATGGAGAACAATTCTGATAAATATATCTAAGTAGCGAAAAAGTGCAGCAAGAAGTTCAAAATTTAAAAAAAAAAAATAATAATTATAAGTAATTATTAAAAAATAAGCAAGAGTTAATTAGCAATTATCGGTTTAGTTTAATTACTGATTAAGTCTATCGCTTGAAGTTCTCTGTCATTTTATAGTTTTTTTTTTACTGTTATATATAGCTAATTGACAATTTTATTGGCAAGCGCCAGCTGTGAAATGGAAAGTGTTACAGTCTTAACACTTGGGACTGATAAGAACCATAGCTGACGTCGCGTCGTTTCAGCTTATCATCTTTGAGTATAGTAGACATAGCTATGGATTTCAGGTGACAAAATTTCCGTTAAGCTGAGGCTTTACACAGATTGATTTATCAATGTGACAGACAATAACAGAAACATCTGCGCAATTGAGCAAAATATTGACTTATATACTATTTGTCGTTAGCTCACGCATTATGTATATGGTATTAGGAATTAATCTAATCTCTTGGTATTTCCTTAAACAAGTTC
The DNA here is from genome assembly GCA_035045305.1 of Drosophila maculinotata. Classification (NCBI taxonomy): domain Eukaryota; kingdom Metazoa; phylum Arthropoda; class Insecta; order Diptera; family Drosophilidae; genus Drosophila; species Drosophila maculinotata. The sequence goes on along the minus strand of JAWNPD010000134.1, from coordinate 1,356,748 downwards.
TGCCATAATGAATACATATATATTTCTGTTGGCTTATCAAGCAGCTGCTTCACATCCTTTGATATAAAAGCAATGCAAAGTCGAGAATTGGAATTGTTTTCTTGATTAGTTTGGGGCCAGCTGGCAAACCGTATAGAACGCAAAAATGAAAGGTTTGTGGCTACTACTACTGAGTTTCATCAACTGGTTTTTAAGAACTTTCAACACTTGCAGTAAGCAGCAGTCTTTTGGTACTATTTGTCCTGACCCTCTGTGGTTTGAGTCAGGGACAGCGCATCGATGACATATGCACGATATTCTCGAATAGTACGATTATACGTGATCCGGAATCGTGCAGTCGTTCGATAACCTGCATCAATGGCAAGAGCGTCTACAGCGTTTGCAAGGGCACAACGCCATTTTTCGACAAGGACACGCTGAAGTGCGTGAAAACGCTGGAGGGCTCTGACAATTGTGATGTGTCCTGTGCGAATGCAGCAAAGGCATTTGTTGCTGATCCAAAGTCCTGTTTTGGCTACTATTACTGTCAGGATGAGGAGACGCCCATCTATGGCACCTGCCCGGATAATACGCACTTCAATGAGACGACTCAGTTCTGCAGCTGGACCCATGAATCCGAGTGCCATTCGACCAAATTTGACTACTGCAGCATCATCAAGAATGGCGTCAACTTTGACAATGTCCTGGGCTGCGATCGCTATCATGTCTGCACCAAGGGCGTACTGAAGGATGAGACCTGCAAGACGGGCTACTATCAGGCCACGACAGGCGCTTGTGTGGCCAAAACGCTGGTCAGCTGCGATGCGCATCCATTGCCCACCAACGTGTGCGGCACCGTGAAGATTCCCAAGAAGAATGTCCGGGTGCCGGATGGCGCCACCTGTCAAGGATATTTCTACTGCGCCGAGCAGCCGGATGGCACACCCGACCCAAATCCATTTTGGAACAAATGCAACGCTGATCTGTTCTTCGACAAGAGCTCCCAAAAGTGCATTGAGCCCATCAAGGTGGCCTGCTCGGAGGATCGCTGTCAGGGTCGCACCATTCCCTTTGTCCTCAGTGAGACCAAGGGCTGTCGCAACTATCTGCGCTGCAAGGATGGTCGCACCATGGATGAGAAAAGCTGCGGCAATTTCTTTTTCGATGAGGCCAATGCCGTTTGTGTGGCTCCGATATTAAAGTATGATATTTGCTAGTCGCTTTAAGTTATCGACATCATGACAAATAGATCTTATTCTCAAGAGCATTTTATTGAAGTCTATTTTATTAGTAAATAAATCTATATCTTAAGAAATCTATCGGCAGTGTAAATAAATTAAAAAAATATTATATTTTTTTTAGAATTCTTAAGTAGTTTAAGCAGCAAAGAGCACAAGTTTCAAGTTTATTTTCTTAAAATACAGCTAACCTTGAGCTAACTAATCACATTTTCACATTCTGTAAATGATTTTTCATACTTAAATACCAACAAAATTAACATTTATTCTAGCAATCAACTAGATTTCTTAGCATTTTGGTTAACGTGAAGATTATCTTATCGCCGTGCCACAATCCAGGCCATAATCCATCATAAATCAATAGGTAGCCGAACACTTTGTTTATTTAGAAAATCAAAAGCGTCACAACAATTGATTGTAGACGTGTGAAATGTTTATGATGCAAACGGTTGATATAAGTCGCCACTTGTTATTAATTATTTATAGAACAATTAATTAGCTAGCTATTAGTTGTAGTGAACGATAAGTAGCTTATCTCAAGGTAGGAGGATCACTTCAAGCAAACCTTGATAGCAACTGAAACTGAGCATTAAGTAAATAGTTTTTGAAGCTTCGGCAACATAGCGATAAATCAATGCATAGACATTATGGCAAGTATAAATCAATGTCATGACTTCTTTGACTTCTTGGTAGGATTACAAAAATCAAAAGCGCAAACTTAAAGCAAATTAAATTGAACTTAAAAATACATGAATGGCTTCTAATCACAGCAGACCACATATAAATTTAATTTACTTCTTTACATTTAATGCAAGCGATGACCTGAAAGATTATTTCAGCAAACACAAATTCAGCTAACACTTTCACACACTTCCACACACACACACCTGCACACCTGTACACACACTCTGGCTACCCAATCAAATTAGTAAACTTTTCAATTGACAACTTTTCGTCTTAAGCACCCAAAAAAAGAAGAAAGGAAAACCAACTTTGTACACCTGCAAATTCTAATCCACTTAAATGCTTAACAGCATTATCATGCGGTCGCCCAGCCACGCCCACAAAAAAAAAAGTGTTTCATGCCCTTTTGTTAAATAAAACTTCAATTAAATCTCGTTTTAAGTGAGGCTCAGGCCCTAAGGGAAAAATTGTTTGTAAGCTGTCCCAAAATAGATGGGGAAAAAGCGCAGAGGCAAAAGAACAAAACAAAATTTGTAGCCCCGCCTCGGAATCTCTTGGCCATTGTCTAAAAATGCAAATTGGGCAAGGTGGCAACCAAAAAAAAAAAAGTTAATAATTATGCGGCACCAAAAAAAAAAACCATTTATACCTTCAATTGGGCTGAGAGGAAAAAAAAAGGTTTTTGTGTGTGTTTTTTTTTTATTTCACTAAAAGTTTGTTGCACAACTGTACTTGATTCGCTTTTCATTCACTACTTTTGTGCCTTGCAGTTTTCGCACTTTTGCGTATTAAAAAATTTTAGTGATGCAATTAATACGACGCGCGGCTTCTGCAGAAAACTCGCCGGCAAAAATGGGTGCAAGAATTTTTTAATTAAATTTTGCGGCCGGACAGCTGAGTGAGAAATGAGTGCTGAATGGAGCTTGTGCAGCCAGTTGGGTTGGGAGTGGCGGGTGTTGGCGGGGTGTCAAGCGGAATGCGCCACTCAAGCGCAAAATATTTGTTAGCCACGTAATGCAATTCCAGCTTGAATTGTACAAAACGCAAGGAAGCCCACAAATGAAAAACAAAGAAGCAGAGACTAGAGACTAGAGACTAGAGAAGAAAAAAACGCAAATCGCATAAACAATTTAGTCAAGCGAGACGACATTTTGAGCCCCCGAGCTACACAAAGTAGTAGTAAAGAAATACAATCTGCTGAAAAACTATCAATCAAAAGACAAAATGTTGATTATTATTGCGAGGGAGCGAAGCGTGCAGCTTAATTTATTTATTATTATTATATTTATTTGTGGCTTTGCGGATGGCAAACAAATCAATCAAGCATTTTGTGCGGCCAGCGGAGTATAATAATTTGTAAGGGGGGGGTGGAGGGGGAGGCAACGCTATTGCAGCTTTACTTTTACTTTTGCCATTAAATTATTCAGACAAAATTGAAAGTGGAAAAACAAATATTTATTTCAAATGCATTGAACTCTGGAAAACTATTAAGTAATCGCATTAAAAATTTTACATTTTTCTTTATAAATTAATAAATAAATATAGATATAGATTTATTATTATCGTTTTCACATGGCTAGTTGGTATAATAAAATGTACAAATTGTCATGGTCCCATTCATGAGTTAACCTTTCGCACCACACGGCGTATGCGTAACATTTATTTAAAGTGCATTCAACCCGTCGCTGTGTGCGGGGGTGCCTAAGAAAACAAAACAATGGAAATCTCTCAAGCACAATAATAGAGACACCTCCTAGAAACGAAACTGGTGAGGCTCAAAATTGAGTGCGGCAATAATTCATGATTATGCAAAAAGGTCAACCGCTTTGACTGGACCAAAAGGGCTATTGTTCGTGTGCTCTGGTGGCGGGGGGAGGGTAGGGGCGTGGAGGGTTTCCACTTTTTTTTATGACGCGCCTGTCGCGTTTGCAAATTAAATTAAATGCCCGCCCGGCACACACACACACAAACACACACACAACGATTTTGTTGCTGTTAAAAAGGATGCAGGATTTATTGTGCCTTTCCTTTTTTTTTGTTGTGCATTTTTTATGCTTCGTTTTTATGGTCAGAAGAGCTGCGTGCCGTGCCTGACAGGTCTGGGCAGGCAGACAGGCAAATTAATCAAACTAAACTGCCAAAGGATCAGCAGGAGAATGAGAATGATGTGCAGAGGGACGGAGGACACAGCTCTTCACGCCCAGTTTGTTGTTTAACGAGCATGAAAATTAAATTGAAAGTAACTGGACAACTGATTGATAAAGCTAGCTGTCTGTCCGAACTGTCCTTCCGCATTGTCCCTGAGCGGCCGGTGTCCTTTTGAGCGACCGCTGTCTGGCAGCTAGCTTAGGCTGTAGTCAAATACATTAATTATCTAATTTGAGACATCGACCGCTTATAAAACCTTTTCAATATTATCTTTACTTTGGTCCAAACTCATCCGTCATCCCTTTTTTCGACTCCTTGCAGCTCTATGCCGGCGCCAAGATGAGACGCAGCAGCACTCACACAGCGACCACGCCCACAAATCGACAGCTTTGGCTGCCCTCGCTGCTTTTACTACTCGCTGGCAGCAGCAGCACCCGCGCCCAATGTCCTTGGCAGCGGGAAGTGCCCGATCTGCAGACCAGCTGCATATGTGCCTATAATCTGGGACGAGAGCTGAGCGTACAATGTGATCAGGTAAGAAATCGGTTGATATAGAATTCGAGCCATTAGTTTTTGCTAGTTTAACATTCTGAAAACCTAATCGTTTTGATCTGATTTGTAATTAATATCAGCATACTGCATATAAAAATAGACTCTATTTCAAAACCGTTTTTGTTGTTCTTAAAATATTTCAAAAATTAAATCACTATTGCAAAGCAATTAAATAAATATTAGTTTCAAATTTAATTATATCATAACGATTTATTAAATCTTTTTATATAATTAATAATTTTATCTTTAGGTCGAGTTCTCGCAACTGCTGGAGGCGATGAACAAATATGCGAAACTCAAGCCCGTGGATTTGCTGTACGTGAACAATGCAACGATTGAGGAGCTGCCCGATGATATATTCAGCAATCTGAGTCTGCACAATGTGCAGCTATCGAGCTGTGGCATCAAAAGGATTGCAAATGGCGCCTTCAAGGGGCAGGAGTCAATACTGAAGAATCTCAATCTGCAGGACAATCTGCTGAGCGAGGTGCCCGTGGAGGCGCTGCAAGTGCTGGGCCGGCTCAATCTGCTGGACTTGTCGCGCAATCAGCTCACCCAGATACCCGACGATGCCTTCGTGGGTCTCAGCAAGCTGTCCACGCTGAAGCTGAACGATAACAATGTGACGCTGGCTTCGGGCGCCTTTCGTGGTCTGGAGCAGAGCCTCAAGAATCTGAATCTGAAGGGGACAAGGCAGCGTCGAGTGCCGGAATGCATACGCGGTCTCAAGAGTCTGGCCTTTCTGGATCTCTCGCAGAATGGCATCAAGGAGCTGCCCGGTGCTGGTGGCATACGTGTCTTCGATGGCCTCGATGCGCTCACAGCGCTCAACATGGAAAGGAATCTGATTCAGAGCATTGCGGAAACGGCATTCGCTGGCGTGCGAAAATCGTTGAGCTCATTGAGTTTACTTAACAATTTGCTGGCCGAGTTTCCCATTGGCGCTGTGCACTCACTGAAGGAGCTGCGTGTGCTGGACATTGGTTTCAATTTGCTGACCACACTGCCGGAGGCTGCGTTTCGCGGCAATCCGAGCATTACGCTGCTGGCCCTCGATGGCAATCCACTCAGCACGGTGCCGGAGGGCGCCTTTGCCCATTTGAATGCCACATTGCGTGGACTCTCCCTGGGCGGTCGATTCCTGCACTGCGATTGTAAGCTGCGCTGGGTGGCCGAATGGATACGCAACGGTGATTTACAGGTGAGTTTTTTGCATCAGGCTCGTTATTTATTTTATGCTTCAATCGGCAATCTGCCGTCACCGCTGCTCAGGTCACGTCACGCGAACGCAATCCTCAGTTTTGTGGCACACCGCCGCGTTTCCGTGATCGCGGCTTCTACTCCATACAGCCGGAGGAGCTGAGCTGCCCCGAAATTGCCGATGCGGCGCTGCGTGGTCCTGTTGGCCTGGCCGACAATCTGAAGCCCACCTATCCCACCTCGCCAGACTCGGTCGAGTTCGAAACGGGCTCCGGCACGGGCACCGGCACCGGCAGCGGCACGGCTGCCTCGGCTCCAGTTGCCAGCAGCGTAAGCACCACAATGCCAACAACAACAACAACAACATTGTCGACAACATCAACAACAACAACGACAGCAGCGCCAACAACTAGTTTCAGCTCCAGCACAGCAGCCAGCACGGTAAGTTAACAAAAAAAAATCATATTTTAATAATCTTGAAATGGTTGTAAATAAAACTGAAGCCAGTTTTATATCCAGATGAAAGTATTTGAAACTTAATGGCAGACCACATACCAAATTGCCAGAGTCTCAATAACAAACTCGGTCCCATAAAGTTCTAATGTAAATGTAGGCCTTTCCCCCACTCGCACCGGTCTCTGAACCTGCAGCATGACATTCAACAACTCCTGCTATAAGCACTCATGCTGAACTAGCGAAATTACCATAAAATGTTGCAATTTATCATCAAATTTGAAAATGTCAGCAAGCAAATAATTTATGTCTCTATCGCTCTCTCGCTCTCACTCGGTCTCTCTCTTTCTGTCGCCCAACAGACACGTCCGCCCACAACAACAACGACGACAACGAAAGCAGCAGCAGCAGCAGCGGCTGCATTGCCAACAGCTGGCATCAATGGCACCGGCAGCGTTCAGGCCACGGCCATAACATCAACGAGCAGCAGCTCCTCCTCATCGTCGTCCGCCTCCTCCACATTGCATACGAGTGGGAAGCAGGCGCCTGCCTGGCGGCAGGGTGCCAATGGGAATACGAATGGGGGCAGTCCACATAAGCCGCAGCGACCGCCGCTGGTGCTTGGCTATCCGCCGCAGCGTGGCACACGCATCGATGATGCCAACGAGGTGCAGGTGAAGCATGCATTCCGCCAGGACAGTGCCGTCATCATCCAGTGGGACTCGGAGACGGCAAACATATTGGGCTTCCGCGTCGTCTATCGCCTGTTCGGTGAGAAGGCCTTCAAGCAGGGACCGCCGCTGGAGGCCAGCGAGCGTGAGTTCAAGATCAAGAATGTGCCGGCACAGGAGTGCATCATTGTGTGCGTCATCTCGCTGGAGGAGCTGCATGTGACGCCCGAAACGGTGCCGTATCAGCAATGCCGCGAGGTGCGCACCGTCTCCTCGCAGACCTCCAACATGGACAAGATAACGATTGCGGCCAGTGCCGCCATTTGTGGCACCATCATTGTGGCAGTCATTGTTTTCATTGCGGCAAGCAGGTGAGTGAAATTCAACAGCATTTTAAGTGTATATTTTTACAAATTTCCCAGTGCTATAACTTTGTCAAAACTGAACCGATTTGATTAATTTGATCAAGGTTTTCTCTTTTTATTAAAACTGCATTTAAATCTATAAATGAAAGTTTTGCTCAAAATTCAAGTTCAAGTTCTAGACTTGCCTTTCGAAGTTTCGCCTACCGAAGATAGCTGTTTATTTTTGGTTATTTTTCTTATTAAAAGTATTAAGTGCTATCTGAACTTTAGCATCATCATTAAATTTATATATTTTCTGCTCTCCTCCTTCGATTTGCAGGCGCTCGCGTAAACTGCAAAATAACCAGCAAAAGAGTCCACTGCCAATTGGAGGTTTGCCCGTTAATTGTTGCGGTCCAACCGGTTCGCCAGGACCACTTGGCTCCATTGCCACGCTATCGGCATTTAACAATCACAAGGTGAGTTTTGTTGCCAATTGGCTATGAAAAAGTACAAAATAGGTGGGCCAATGTTGGCCTACGGCTCTTTGGCTAAATTGGCCAGTGACTCGGAAATGGCCGCAATTGAAGCCAACGTTTTTTTATTTTTATTTTTATTTATGGGACAGCAAATTAAGCTGCGACGTTTTAAGGCAAAAAAGGAAAACAAGCTATATATTTTTTGTACTCTATATTCTGGCTTGTTCAGAGTTATGTGCCAAAACAAATATTTGGCTAACAGTTGACTAAAAAATATATTCAAATTTATGTGGCTGCACGAAGAGATTTCGACAGTTTATTGAGAAACTATTTATTTTTTTTCAATTTTCAAAGCTGTCAAAACTTTTTGCTAGTAAATTTATTTATATTTAAATAATTAACAAAAAAATCCTGAATTTAAAACAGTATATTTCAATTATATATCAAAGATTTCAACTTTCACTTTCTCATGCCCATGACCTTTGCCCTTTGTTCTTTGTTCTTTGCCTAGGAATGGGATCAAGTATCTGCGTACAGTGGACGCTCGATACCGCGACCACGCATGTATCCAGTCGAACAGCCTGACGACATGCGCAGCCATTTCTCTGGCATGCCCGGCAAGGTGGCCAAATCGAGGTAAGTGAGGGTAGCTGTCAAGTCGGTGTGATATGAACACTGCATTGAAAATGTTGCACAAATATTTGCTTGATTTTTGCCATTTATATGATTTTTGTATTTATTTAATTATAATTTCATATTTCATTACATGTTTTTTATTTGCTCACACACACACACACACACACACACACACACACACACACACACACACACAACAAACGCACACACACACACAACACTCATTTATGGACTTTTACAACACACCACCCCGGCCCACAATCCCCGCGACTCCACGTATATAGCAGATCCATAGCCGATGGGCAGTCGCAGCACAGTTTCTCGAATAATTCGCATCGCGGCTATTTGGGCAGCGCGTTTCCCACCAATCTGGTCAACTCACGTCCAGAGCTGCGACAGTCGCGCCAATCGCTGGCCGCTGCCTCCGAGCGCATGTCGCGCGCCTCCTACGCCGGCTCCATACACGGCGCTGGCCCCGGCGGCGGTGGCGCCATGGTCGGTGTTGGCGGCATGGGCGGCGCCGGCAGCCTGATGGGCATGAGCGGATTGGTCGGACCCGGCGGGCCAGCGAGCATTGCATCCAGCAATGCAAGACGGTCGCGTCCGCGCTCCAGATCACGCGATCAACTGAACACCACGCACATACATAACCATCGACCGGGAAGTCGGTAAGTAGAGCGAAGAGTCCACCAACTCCACTCCATACTCGAAAGATTCTAACCCCTGGTGTTGGTAACAAGTAACACACACAAACACACACACACACACACACATACTCACAGATCTGAGAAACTCGTGACAACTGTCAACAAGCTCAGACTTAACTCATGTCACTAATTACAAACGTCACACTTTCAATTTTTTTCGTTGGAAAGTTTTTGAGATAAAAAACTAGTTTTGATTGTTTTTTTTATTTGTGCCACTCTTTTTCCCCTTCTCTTCACGCTATCGAAGATGAGGCATAAAAAGCATATAAGCTTTTTTTAAGCATATCATAAAATTTGCATTTTGGTTTTAGTATTTTTAATGGTTTTCGTATAATAGGATTCAAATTAATGCCACATTAATCGCAGTACTAATCATGTACTAATAAATATTGCAAAAAGTAAACTATAAATATACCAAATATTTAATTAGAAAAATTTATTTAGATCTGTTGAGTTAAAAATATAGCAAAATCTAATGATTAGAAGAGACCTAAACAAAAGTTAGTTTACAAACCAGAAAATAAAGTACAAACAAAAATCAGATATCAAATATTTTTCAAGTTTGCAATTAAGAGTTTTTTTGAAGTATATAAATATATAAAGTAACCATTTATATTTATAATAACGGTCTTTTTGTCTAAAAGATTTGCCTTGCTGTAAAATTCTATTGATTAAAGCAGTAGTTACGTGTTATGAGCACATAATTTGTGATAATTTCATTAAATACCTGCCCCCCTCTGGCACACATAGTAGTTTTTAATAATCGAACACAACTAACTGTTAATTCAATACATTTTTGCTTTTGTTGCTGTGTTTGCAATGTTTGCTTTGCTCAATGTGTTATAATTTGTTACGACCATTATATTTAATTTCGTTTCGGCTTTAACAATTTCGCACAAGTCATTAACCGCCTTTCCCACAAATCTTTCCACACACTCGAAATGTTTTAATTGCTGTGTATTGTAATCGATCCATCCCGTCCATCCTCCCCTTCTCTTCTTGCCAACGCCTCTTTGTGATATAGATATTCGCAAGCGGGCTCAACGCATACGCTAAACAATTATTGCGATACATCGGATAATTGGACCGATCACGATATGGATATATATATGGCGCGCAATCCGACAACGCGCAACGGTTTGGTGCCATTATGAGGGCGGCTCATGTTATCCTGATATTTCAATGTTGTACTAAATTTGGATGGCATTTTCTGACAATATCTGACGCCGGCCATTGCAGCGGGTGGCGATGGTGGACGGCGTCGACAACAGCAGCAACAGCAGCAGCAACAGCAGCAGCAACAGCAGCAGCAACAACAACAGCAACGACATAGAAACAATCAGCAACAACAGCAATTGCAGCAGCCATATCAACAACAACAGCAGCAACAGCAACAACAACAGCAACAGCTACAACTACAACAGCAGCAACAGCGTTTACAATATTACAATGCAGCGCAGACACAGCGTTGCACGTCGCCGCCCGATGTGGTGCCCCGTGCAGCCAATTTCCATAATAGCAGCAACAGCAGCAGTAACAACAACCACAATCAGCAACCATTGCTGCTGCCAGCAACGACAGCCGCCAACGTTGGCATTGTTGTTGAGAACTATTTTAACGAATATGAGCGTCAGGAAATCATTTATCATCCCAACAGTAGCAACAGTAGCAGCAGTGGAAGCAGCATCAGCAGCAGCAGCACGCCAGCAACACGTCTGGGCAGCCGCAGCAATGCCTTTCGTTTACAGTTACCCGCGATGGCAACGACTCACAATATTTTATATAGACGAAACAATTATTTAATAGATGCAACTAATGCGCATACGTTTAGTGATAACTGTAACTGTACTTGTAATTGTAGGCTAAGCGAGCAACAGCTGCAACAGCAGCAACAGCAGCAACAGACAGCAGCAGCAACGACAGCAACAACAATAACAACAACATCTGACAGCAGTGGCGTTGACACACAAACAGAAGCATCCTTGGCGCCCAGCACCTCAGTGTCAAGCATTGAACAAGTGCAGCCAGCTAAGTATGAGTATGAGCATGAGACAGCAACAACAACAACAGCAACTACCACAGCAGCAACTGCAGCAGCTGAGGCCTTGTCTGAACTGAACTTGACATTGGCTGACATTGACAAGGACTTGGACATTAACATGGACACGCCTTGAGTGCAATACACAGTTGTCGTTGTTGTCGTTTTTGTTGTAGATATTCACAAAGTTGTTGCTGCTGTTGCTGCTGTCGGGTCCTAAACAATTTGCATATAATTTTACAAAAAATATATACAAATTTAAGTTAGCTAACTATTTTTGTATGCTGTTTAGAAGTGCAATGAATACACAGTATGTTTGTTTGTTAAAATATTAAATACACATTATCTTTTGTTTGTGTACATAAATGTATCTGTAAACTGCAATCTGTATCTGTATCTGTATCTGTATGTGTAATTGTAACAGCGCTTTCCTTAGTTCTTTGTCGTTGTACGCGTAGCTTTTGGTATAGCAGCAAATGTTAAGCAATCAAAGAACTAAAACGTAAGTCAATATCTTATAAAATGGTACTAATATACACACATACATACACACACACACACACACTTAATAGCTATTAAACAACTAAACTATAAAGCAACGTTATTTAATATAGCATAGAAGAAAAACAAACATTACAAATTATTTCAAACTGCGGTTTGACAAGCATTGAGAATTAAAATAGTTATTAAACATGATTTTTATTATTGCATATTTTAACTAGAATATCATTTTGATAATCTATTCTGTTTATTTTTGAGCCAATTATATTTATATTTATTGATTTACCGCACCCATTTTGAGCAATTCACTTAAAAGTCTGAATATACCTCGAATCAGCGCTCAAAAAAATATAAAAACTCTATTGTATATTTTATTTTCTATGCTTGTTAAACCGAGTTAAAAAAAAAAAACTTTTCAATTTCTAAAATGAACGTTTTACTGCCTTCAATGTTACATTCAAATTATGTATCACAAAAATTTGTCACGCAATTATTTTAGAGCTCAAGAATTTACTTTTTGTATAAAAGCTTCAGTCGAAACGTTTGTGTGCTAAGTTTATATAACAAATAATTGTTTAATTTTTATGCTTAATTATAATTTTATAGTGAGATTTTAATAAAATTAAACAAATATACATATATTAAATGTTTTTGATTTTGTTTATAGTTTTTCTATGATCTATATTCTTTTCAGCTTAAGTTTCCATTTTGGTTTGTATATTATTTGTATATTATTTCATTCAAATGTAATTTCATTTGTAGAGCCCACTGCAAGCTTACTGTAAATCTATGTACATAAATTGATAGCCCTAAGCTTTCGAGTTGAGTTTCAAGCATTTTTAATGAAGGGATTTGCCTGAGCGCAAATCCGAGCGAACACAGTTGACAGTTAACAATATTTAGTGCCCATGGGCAGGGTTCTGGCTAACAACAAGCCGAGCCCACAAACGCTCATGTCTGGCACTAGATAATTTAGTGATGTAAGGCAAATATATATATATATATATATTAGAATTAAATTTAAGAACAAGTTAAGACAACGCTTTGAGCATTAGAGAAGTAAACACAATTTAGATGGAAAACGGGAGCAATTATTTAGAACAACAACAATAAAATTATATAACGATATATTATACTATATATTGAATAAATAAATACTAAACAATTGTAGGCAATAAATTTGAAAAGGAGAAGAAGAAAACACCCAACAATTTTTGGCATAAATGTAATTCTAGAGCAAATGCAAATGTTTCACTTGTAAAGTAAGCAGCGTAGTTAAGAACCTTAACGATTATCGATAGCACGCTAAGCAGCCGATTTATCGATACCAATTAATATGTAAGAAATTTAAAATCAAACCTAGTATTAAGCTTAATTACAATGAATTAAATTAATAAACTGCCTTAGCACCAGCGAGAAGTTCGAAGAATTAAGAAAATGAAAGTTGAAAGCACGTGCTTAGTTTTTAGTTTAGCAGCACTTTAGAGAACTGAGATGAGCAACACTTTATGGATCTGTATCCTTAACACAAATACTGCCAAATCACAACAAGTTCTAACAATACAAAATCACGTGGCATTAAGACAGTTTTCTATATGACTTCTACCTATTATCTCCAAACTGTTTAACTCTTTAAAAAACTTGAAAGTACCTTTAGTATTTTGTTATCCTACTCAAATTCCAATTTGTTGCCCACTCGAAACATTATATTGAATGCTCATCTCTAGAAACAAACCACTGAAGACACCATCAATGATAGTACTTTAACCAAGACACCACCCGATTTTAGATTTTAGAACGGAATGAAGTTACTCTCTAACCATAAATGTGCGTTAAATTGTTAATGTATTAACTAAATTGTTAACCTTGCGGCTTCAACAGAAAAACAACTAAATATGTATTAGTAAATGTTCATTAGTGACAATTTTTGCCAAATTTCGTTTGTTGTATTGATAAAGAAACACGTTTTTAGTTTATACGCATCGAGTTCCAAATAAAGCATATTTTTGTTAATATCTTAACATGTTTTAATATTTAGCTGGCTTACTCACCCGGGCACCGATAAACAATTATCCCACAAAAGACGCAATTGACGCGTAAAAACCGCCCATAACTGGGCCATGCCCTCCAGACTGCCCAAGTGGGCGTGGCAAGTGGCCAACAGGGAGCTGAGACGACAGACCAAAGAATCAGCAACAGCACTCTTGATGCGCATCGGATCGAACTGCAAGAAGAAAATTGTGTAGTTTATAGTATAGTTTACGGTGAGGAAGAACAAGAAAAAGTGCTCTAGTAGAGAATTAAACATGAATGTTGAACCCAACATTTCAATTTGAATGTAGTATTACAAAAAAGCAAAATCATGATCAAAAATACATTGTTATTCAAAGTCGGTTCGCTTATGGCAAAGTTATGGCAGTTTGAAGTCTCGGGAGGGCTTTTTTAGGGACATGCGACTTGACATGTCCAACTTTTGGTCTTGATTTTTGACAAGAAATCCGAAAATACAAAGTTGCTGAATTTTGAATGTAGAGTTGTTAAAGATGAAAAACCATGAACAAAATGCCCTCGGAAATTAAAATCGGATCAGTTTTGGCGAAGTTATGGCAGTTTGAAGTCTCGGGAGGGAAGTTTTAGGGTCTTGCGACTTCACATGTCCAACTTTTGGTCTTGATTTTTGACAAGAAATTCGAAAATACAAAGTTGCTGAATTTTGAATGTAGAATTGTTAAAGATGAAAAACCATGAACAAAATGCCCTCGGAAATTAAAATCGGATCAGTTTTGGCGAAGTTATGGCAGTTTGAAGTCTCGGGAGGGCATTTTTAGGGTCTTGCGACTTCACATGTCCAACTTTTGGTCTTGATTTTTAACAAGAAATCCGAAAATACAAAGTTGCTGAATTTTGAATGTAGAGTTGTTAAAGATGAAAAACCATGAACAAAATGCCCTCGGAAATTAAAATCGGATCAGTTTTGGCGAAGTTATGGCAGTTTGAAGTCTCGGGAGGGCATTTTTAGGGTCTTGCGACTTCACATGTCCAACTTTTGGTCTTGATTTTTGACAAGAAATCCGAAAATACAAAGTTGCTGAATTTTGAATGTAGAGTTGTTAAATATGAAAAACCATGAACAAAATGCCCTCGGAAATTAAAATCGGATCAGTTTTGGCGAAGTTATGGCAGTTTGAAGTCTCGGGAGGGCATTTTTAGGGTCTTGCGACTTCACATGTCCAACTTTTGGTCTTGATTTTTGACAAGAAATTCGAAAATACAAAGTTGCTGAATTTTGAATGTAGAATTGTTAAAGATGAAAAACCATGAACAAAATGGCATCGGGAATTGAAATCGGATCAGTTTTGGCAAAGTTATGGCTGTTTGAAGTCTGGGAAGGGCATTTTTAGGGTCTTGCGACTTCACATGTCCAACTTTTGGTCTTGATTTTGACAAGAAATTCGAAAATACAAAGTTGCTGAATTTTGAATGTAGAATTGTTAAAGATGAAAAACCATGAACAAAATGGCATCGGGAATTGAAATCGGATCAGTTTTGGCAAAGTTATGGCTGTTTGAAGTCTGGGAAGGGCTTTTTTAGGGTCTTGCGACTTCACATGTCCAACTTTTGGTCTTGATTTTTGACAAGAAATTCGAAAATACAAAGTTGCTGAATTTTGAATGTAGAGTTGTTAAAAATGAAAAACCATGAACAAAATGCCCTCGGGAATTGAAATCGGATCAGTTTTGGCGAAGTTATGGCAGTTTGAAGTCTCGGGTGGGCATTTTTAGGGTCTTGCGACTTCACATGTCCAACTTTTGGTCTTGATTTTTGACAAGAAATCCGAAAATACAATATTTAAAGAAAAAAAAAAAAAAAAAAAGCAACAATTCTTGATTTTGACAAGAAATCAAAATACAAAGTTGCTGAATTTTGAATGTAGAGTTGTTAAAGATGAAAAACCATGAACAAAATGCCCTCGGAAATTAAAATCGGATCAGTTTTGGCGAAGTTATGGCAGTTTGAAGTCTCGGGAGGGCATTTTTAGGGTCTTGCGACTTCACATGTCCAACTTTTGGTCTTGATTTTTGACAAGAAATCCGAAAGTACCAAGTTTCTCAACTTTGAATGTAGAATTGATAAAGGCAAAAAACCATGAGCATAATGGCATCGGGAATTAAAATCGGATGAGTTTTGGCGAAGTTATGGTAAATTGAAGTCTCGGGAGGGCATTTTTAGGTATTGCGACTTACACATGTAAAACTGGTTGTCACGATTTTAGATTTTTACATTTCTGGGGACTTGGAAACTTAACATGTCAAGTATTTGAAAACTCACCTTATCCTTGAAGCTCTGCTTGGCATAAGGATATAGAGCCAGATCGGGATGCATATCGGGAAACAGATAGGCAAGCAGCTCGGCGAGCTCACTCTCGGTCATGGGTCCAGGCAGCCGCTTGGTAAGACCCGACTGCGAGGGCAGCTCATAGTGGCGCTCCCTCCTGACTCCTGTCAACTTGTGCTCGGTGAGTTTGTCCAAAGGATTTGTGCGCTCTGCGCCGCTGCTGATGCCAGAGAAATTGCGACCCACATACGAATCGAGGGAACGCGTAACTTTGCTCACCGCCTGATAATCGAGCAGGCAGCAGGTGAGATAGGAAAAGGCCTCCACGGATAAATAGATCTTTCCCAGGGGCGCCTTGGCGGGCACAAAATCCGTGCGCTGCTCGCTGTCAAAGGCCACATTCTCCGACAGCTCTGGCCAGGTGTAGACCAGATAGCTCTCCGTATACGATTCTGGCGCATAGCCATGCGGCAGTGCATAGAAATGCTGCACATCCAGACGCTCCACATCGCCATCGATGGCAATATCCTCCGAGCTGAGTCCATGATCAAAGGGAATATACAGAGGCATGCGAATGCGCACCGCATCTAGGGAGTAGGTATTCCGTACAGAGACTCTCGCCTCCTGACCGTACGAGGCGGGCAACTTGTCATGGAACAGCGTCAGCAAACCCATCAGATGACGGCACTCGGACGGCGCCTGCTCCAGTCCGATTAGTCGAAAATTGGTGCGCAAAGCAGGTGCCAAAGCGACGCCCGTATAAAAGTTCCACTTGGGATCGTAGAGCTGCACAAAGATCGGCACCACGCTGACCACCTCGGCAGCAACCACAGCAGCGGCGCTCAGAAAGAAATTGAACTCCGAAGTGGACTTCATATAGTTGCTACCCCCACTCCCATTCACCGGATGCAGCACCACAAACCGACGGAGGCCGTAGATCCTGGCCAGAGTATGCAGCTCACTGCAGTTTCTTATGGGTGGACCAAAACTATTCGCATTGCACATTAAATCATGATGGCAATTTGTTCGCTGCAAACAAGTGTTTACTGTAGTTGTTGGCCTTTCGGGTAGCTGCGCCTCGTAGTAGTCGACGGCAATACCGTTACGCAGCATGTTTAATGTTTCAGACTCCACGTTCCATTTGCACTTGAAGAGCTCCTCGGGTTCCAATGGAACGCCAACATCGACGGCCACCTCCCATTTTTGCAGCAACTCGCCCAGCTGTGCATTGAACACCTCCCAATCGGAGTCGGCACTGAAGTTTTCGCGATAGAAATCGTTATCATCTATTTCCTCGGCCATTCTTTCGCCAATTTGCGCGTATCAACAAAAACAAAGAAGATTCAAGCAATCAAAATACAAGTAAAACGCTGTCAGCTGTACAAACAGAGTTGCCACTTCGCTGCAATAAGTTATGCGAGCAGCTAGAGATGGACTACAACTGCAACACGAGCAGCAAAATAATTGAGCAAAATAATTGAGTTGAAAATTGTGAAACAATGGTTGTGAATTATAATAGTGATCAAAGACTTGTTATCTTTGTGGTCAATAAATTAGGCAGCTTGCATTTAAAATTGTATATTCCATTCATAAGATAATTTAAAAATTATGGCGATTTCTATAGCAAGTAATATTAACAATTGATATATAAAGCCGACGATTTTTTAAAATGTATTTAGAATTAGGATCGAAACTTATCAATACTATAAAGTTACACAGTTTCGAATTATTCTAAATTCCTTTTTTTCATATTGCGTGATCAGCGTACTACGCATTCCAGCAGGCAAGCCTTGCCAGACTATTTAAGACAGCATCAACATCCAAAACAAAACGCGTCTTATCGATTTCTGCCAATCGCATTATAACAAACGTCAACACCAGGAAAAACATGATGCGGAGAACGAAGAAAAGTAAATAGTCAAAACAATTCAAAAATTATGCAGAAATTAATGTAATATTTATGACATGAATTAGAAGTTGTGTGGGAACCGGCGCCCACGAAACTCTTCTTGAAACTCTGGCTGGAATATATTTACGATTTGCGGGGACCTCGATCTAATTCGCTAATTTATATTGAAATAGCAGCTAAAATGTCAAAATATGACCTAACACCGCTTGAACTTAAGGCCAAACTGGACAACATGACCAAGAGATACAAGTGTGTATTTGTATCACATTTTTAATACTAATACTGCTACCAACTGCAATATTTGCGATTTCAGAACGGAAGTGAAAAGAATATGCTCAACTGGAGAAGAGTCCACATGGCCATATTTCAAAAGTGTGCATGAAATATTGAACGGTTTCGACAAGGTTAACTCGCGCCTGTTCATGGCTGATAGTATTGGTACGTCTATATATAAATATATATATATATATATATATATGCAGCTGTAATAATATATGAACATACAAAGCCTTTTCAGACATTTCGCCCATGGAGGATTCAGATAGCAGCTATTCAGACCACTATATAGACTCACCAAATAGACCTCTCAGTGTAACTGCAGAACCAAGAAGCACTGAAGGAATCCCTGAAAGAAGCTCGGAAAGAAGCCCTGAAGGAAGCCCGGAAAGAAGCCCGGAAAGAAGCCCGGAAAGAAGCCTGGAAAGAAGTCCGGAAAGAAGCCCAGAAAGAAGTCCGGAAAGAAGTCCCGTTAGAAGCGACTCACCCTTAACAATTACTTCTACGCCAGCACCATCAACTCTTAGCAACTCAGAAAGAATATTGGCCATAGAGACAGCTAAATTAGATATACAGAAACAAAATCTAAAATGTATGAAAAATATGGCTGATGAACTATCATCCATTCACAGAGAATTTTTGCAATTTTATAAATACAAGAGTTGAATATTATTATTTCCAAAATCAGTTACGATTAGTTTTAATCGAAAACAATCAAAGGCGCAACTCAAACAGCTGTTTACTGAACGTAGATTAAAGGACAGATTGGCAACCCTGAAGAGAAACCGCTACTTGCGAAATTTGTATCGATAACTAATTGTTTCCCAAGTTTGACCGCGCTTTAAGTGTTCGCAGAAATGTGTTTGTGCTACCGTTTATAAGAAATTACATTTAATAGTGAATAAAGTTAAGCTTAACAATTACAATTGCTATATCCTGCACTGGCCCTGGTAAGTTACATGAAAAATTAAAACTTTTTTGCTTGCTGTTCGGGTTTTTTTTTGTTTGGTTGTTTTTATTAATTTACATCAATCCATTCACTATTTTGCTGTCGCGCGGGGGCTTTGCTTAAGCGTAAACAAGACTATTATATGGGCTTAACCAACGATTAGGGTGCCCTCGTCGGGGAACTCATGGGTGGGCACCTCCAAGTTCAATGGCGCTGGTCCCTTGCGGATGCGACCAGAGGCGTCGTAATGGGAGCCGTGGCAGGGGCAATAATAGCCGCCAAAATCACCAGAATTCGCAATTGGCACACAGCCCAAATGCGTGCAGACGCCAATCACAACCAGCCATTGTGGCTTAAGAACGCGTTGCTGCAGGAATATAAAAAAAGAAGGGGGCGGGGGGTTACAATTGATAAAACATTCGATTTTCGATATACACACATCGTCAGTTTCGGGATCACGCAGCTGCGATGTGGGCACAGCACGCTCCGTCTCGATCTCGGCTGGGGTGCGGTGGCGAATGAAGAGTGGCTTGCCACGCCATTTGAACGTCACCGACTTGCCCTCGGCTATGTCGGCCAGTTTGATTTCAATTTTGGCCATGGCCAGCACATCGGCTGTGGCGCTCATTGAGCCCAAGAAGGTGTTGACCAGACCCTTGGCCGCATAGACACCGCCAACGGCGCCGGCACCCACCAGCATATAGGAGAACGCCTTGCGCTCCTCGGCGCTCTCGTTGCGGCGACGCACATCCTTCACAGAGTCACGACGATACGGCGTGAAATCCGGCACCTGCAGATCGGTGTGAGCCTGGCGTGTGCCTGCAACAGTAAATGCATTAGTTGAGGTTTCATATTGATTATTTGTGCTGAATAAGAATAAGATTTATTTTTTTTTGGTTAGCAATTGAAACTCTGATTTTTAAAGCCCGCACAAAGCCGAGAAATAACTGACTCCCATACTCATTCATCAATCAGCTGTTAGCAGTGTTTGCCACAGGGCGAGGTTATGTTGAAATTACGTAAGGAAATTGGTCACTTTCGCCTTTTGGCAATTCAAAACAATGCGAAAATCATATTAAAAAATCAAAAATCTTTTAGTGTTTAGCCACAATTATGTAACTGTAACTGGCAGCTGCAGATTTCATTTTCATTTGTTGTTGCTTACCAACAGCATTGAGGGCAACTCCAGTGGATCGCAGGCTGGTGGAGAGCGCCTGGGCGCTGGCGCGCACGTAGGCACAAGAGGCGGCTTTCATCATCTTGTGGCTTGAGTTTACTGTTATTGCTATTTGTTTTTGTATCGAAAATCTCGTTGACGAGACCAACGTCGTCCGTTTGCTTTGCTGTTGCTGTGAAAACCAGAGTGACCGCACCCTGCAAACGTGAAAATACCAAACAAAATTATTTGAACAACTACATTTAAATTTTACAATTTGAAATACCTGTACAATTCTATGTTTCACAACATACAATGACAAGTATTTTTTTGTGTAACTGCAGAATTGTATTATATATTTGACAAGTAAATAAGTCTTACATTTAAATTTAAATCGTTTACGGATACGTTACGTTGCGCAGCGTAGCGCATACTCTGCAACGTTAGCGCAAACTACGTAACAAGTGATATTTGTGTTGCGCAGTTTTTGACTCACTTGAAGTTGGCTGCGCGCTAAATGTGCAGCCCGCCAAATTTGAAAGGTGTAAATGAATAAAAGAAAATTAAGAATATATGTATATATAGCGCAGTATGTATAACTCAAAGCTGTCAAATTTTGTAATATTCTAACAATTCTGCTAAACTACTAAAAGCATTAAATATACAATTTTGTATTACAAACAAACATATTGTGGACCTACAAAAAAAAGACTTGCAGACATTAAAATTAAATTTTGAGCAATCACTGATTGTATACTTATTGTCATTCAACATTAATCTGTGCTCTTATATAGGCTATTTTTACCCAACTAAGAACAATTAGAACCTAAAAACAATCCCTTATTTCTGATTTATTTACAGTTTCCACCTGAATAAGACTGCATGCTTGTTGTCCGGCTAATAATACACATCATCCTCGCCCCCCACCCGCTGTGTGGCTGTGCCACAAGGTAAGCAACCCTTTCAATGAAAACTTTTCCCTTTCCTTCTGTTTTCCCTCTGAAATTAGTTACTGCAACAATTTAGCTAGCGCCAAAAATAAAAAGGGTTTTCATGGAAAACCGGTTGTGCACCACCGAAAACCCACCACCATCACAGTCGACAGTTTGCACAGTTTTTCCGATTGCATTTTCCTCCTCTTCCTGTGCCACATGATGTCATTGATTAAATGGAATCCTGCGCTTTGAACTTCTCTGCGAGTGGCACAAAGTAATGGCTTAGGAATGGAAGGGGGGTTGGTGCTGGATCTTTTCATTTTATTTAATTATTAAGCGCTTTGGAAAATTATGCTAGGACATTTTGCAAATCGTTTAATTTGTTTAACGCTGACCTCATCGCGCTCAACCGCAAAACCATAAACAATAAACGCATAAAATGCCAATAAAAAAATGCATAAAAAATGCGAAACTTGTCAAAAATAAAAAATGCGCATAAAAGTAGGCAACAACAAATTTCAGCAAACTTTAAACCCAATCCGCAAACTGGAATAAAAAAAAAAAGAGCCTGAAAAAAAATAAAGCCGTAAAAAAAGCGGCAACGCACAGCCGGCAAAAGTAATTCCTTTGGCGCCAGGCCTGTGATTATCGAAAGTAGTTCTTTTTGATGTCGAAAGTTTTTGCCTCCCCCCTTAAGCCACCTAAAAGGCCTTACCACCCTGCGTTCGTCGCTAGGTGGCGTAGTGAAAGCGAAAGTGAAAGGAGAAACGGCGCCCGTTTCCTTTTTCAGCCTGCCAGCAAGGCAGCAAGGCAATCTGCGCACATAACGGCGCCTCTATGTACTTACCACGACACTTACACACACACACACTGAGACACACACACACTCGCATATACACTTTATAACATTCACATAGAGGCGCACAAAAAGTGCGTGAGTTTTTGGGCAAAAACAACAAATTCAACAGCAATCGATTTCAGCTGCAACGAACTAAGAATACTCTAGCAAATATCCTTCATTGAGCCCCAATTTCCCAGAGTTATTATCACTTATATGTCCATATCTTACAATTTACCAATTACATATTAATAAATAATAACTTTTATTTTCGTTTTTAAACTCTCTTCTATAAAGTCTATTTTATCGGAACGAGAAAATACATTGGGGAGAGATGACTTTATTGAGATATTAAAAAGAGTTTTTCCAAAAATATGCCAAATATTTAAAGACGTGCGAAGTTTAGGCCCAGTTAAGCTTATGTACAATTTACAATAGCTAGAAACTTATTTATAAATAAGTAAATCGAAAAGTCTTCATTAAATATTTAATCATATTTGATTTATTTTTTGCCTTTGCCAAACTTTGTCAAATATTTAACTGAACTGCATTTAGAGAGTGTATTGCAACAGCACAGTTAAAACTATGCCGCGTAGGCGACGCAGCAGCAACCCAGAACCAGAAACCAGCTCCCTTTTTTGCCCCTCCCCCCCACACACACACACAAACACACACACACACACACACAAACACAAGACTACACTTCCTGCCTCCAGTCAAGCCCCGCCTGCTGGCGTTAGCTGCGTTACACTTTTCAGCAACTTTTACATTGGGCAATGGCGCCAACTACAGCAGCAGCAACAACAACAATAACAAACAACAGCAACTTGCTTTTGCTGCCTATTTTTCAAGCCCTCCCCCCTTCCCTATGCCTAACGCCGAGGGCTGCTTTGCTCTTGTGTATATGTATATGTGTGTGTGTTTGTGTGTGTGTGGCGTGTGCAGCGTTGCGGCTGCGGCTGCGGCAACAACAGCAGCAGCAGCACCAACAACAACAACAACAATAACAACAACAATGACAATGACAACGACAACAACAACAACATTGCCAGCTCCAGCCGCTTATCGCAACATCAGCCAAGCATAAAGCTCAATACGTACAGCCGAAAAAAGCCTACCCAACCCACCCACACCACCAACCACCGCCCTGCAACAACAAAACTCGCACCGCACCCCGGCCCCCCCTTGGGCGAAAGTTGAAAGTGGAAAATTGTGCGTGGCTGCCAAAAGTTTCAGCTGAGCTGAGCTGAGCTGAGTGACGGCCTCCTAACTGACTGACTGCCAGTCGAGCTGACGCCCATGCACACACACACACACACCCCCCACTCCACTCCACTCCACTCGTTCGCCCCTTTCGTCCTGGACTACCTTTGCCATGCAAAACCCATCTACTTC
Organism: Drosophila maculinotata; assembly: GCA_035045305.1. Classification (NCBI taxonomy): domain Eukaryota; kingdom Metazoa; phylum Arthropoda; class Insecta; order Diptera; family Drosophilidae; genus Drosophila; species Drosophila maculinotata. Next base: position 1,333,325 of record JAWNPD010000134.1, on the reverse strand, counting down.
TTGGGCGGCTTCTCTGAAAATTAAATGAATAAGCAGCTCGCTCTGTGCATCGCCAGCAGTGCTGTGGGTTGGGGCAGTGGGTGGCAAGGGGATGGCGGCTGCTGGTTGCTGGTTGCTTGCTTGTGGCATGTGCAGCCTTTAAGATGGCATTTGGCAAATGTAGCACAGCTGGCAGTCATTTTCAGCTCGGCTCTCGGTTTGCATTTAAAGTTATTATGCCAACGGCCACGATTCAGCTTGGGTCTATATATTATATATACACACACACACACACACACTATATATATATAATATATATATATATATTTGTGTTTATTTGTTATTGTTGTTGGCACATGCTTAGCCGTGCGCTTTGTTGCCTGGCTAAGGACTTCTGGCTGGCCCCGGTCCTCTCGGCGTCTGCCCGCTGGTCCTTTGGCTGAGCCATTTTGTCAGCCAGGATTAGGTGACCATGACAATTGCTCAATGACCAAACGGGCTCTGGTCAGCGGTCGTCTGTTTCTGTTTATCCAAAGCACAGTGTGGGCAAGCAACAATTTTTCGATTTTATAAGCAAGTTTTTAATGTGCCCAAATTAGAGAATTCTTAGAAATATGAATTTCTAATAAAATATGATAAAAATGACGTGTAAATAACAGAATTTGACCAACATTTTTCCCATAATAATTACATGCTATATTTGGAAAGAAATTCGGATATATTAAATTGTTTAAAGTTCATTTATTTGATATAAGGAATAATGCTACAGGACAACCTAAGAAATAACTGGTTTGGAACTTGAAGATCGGTTTAGTTTTGGCAAAGTTATGGCAGTTTGAAGTTTGGGAGGCCCATTTTTAGGGTCTTGGGACTTCACATGTCCAACTTGTTGTCATGATTTTAGACAAGAAATCCGAAAATACCAAGTTACTCAACTTTGAATGTAGAGTTGTTATAGATGAAAAACCATGAACAAAATGACATCGGAAATTAAAATCGGATCAGTTTTGGCAAAGTTATGGCAGTTCAAAATCTAGGAAGGTCATTTTTTGGGACTTCACATGTCCAACTTGTTGTCATGATTTTTGACAAGAAATCCGAAAATAAGAAGTTTGTCAACTTTGAATGTAGAATTGTTTAAGATAAAAAACCATGAACAAAATGACATCGGAAATTAAAATCAGATCAGTTTTGGCAAAGTTATGTCTGTTTGAAGTCTGGGAAGGGCATTTTTAGGGAATTTGTTTTAGTTTTGGGAATCGGTTACTGTACATGTAAATTTTGTATCTAGATTTACTTTTTTCCCTTTATCGCATTGGCAGCAGAAATGCTTGAAGAATATATAATTTTATTGATTATTTCTGAATGTTAACTCAGAAAGAGACAAAAAGAAAACGGCAAATTTGAAAAGTACTTAATTTAAAATTTTAAAAATGTGCAAAAAGTGAGACGCCATCTTAAAGCTCATCTGCGATGCTGCGCTCGGTGGCTGCCTCATGGGGCAGCTCCTCGCCGTGCCAGGCGGCGACGCGGTTGATTGGTGGCTTCCTGGCGCAATTGATGATCATTTTTTGGCCACGCCCCTTGGCAATGTTCGCAAGGAACTCGACCAAGTTGTCCTTCGCAAATGAGCCCTTGAATAGAGCAAATTTCATCTGGTCGCAGTTGACAACGACCAGAGCTGGATAGCCGGAGCCAGCCACTCGCAGACCCTGCTCGATCACCGGCTGCTCGCCGGCCTCGTTCCACAGCCAGCCCCACGGCTGCATTTTGAACTTATCGCCCACCTGGCGTACTGTGTGCAACAACTTGTTGCGACACTTGGCACTGCAGTCCAGCAGCGAGGGCAGCACAGAGATCAGACACCAGGACTTCTGCTCACAGGCAGTTTTGTAGCTGGCCTCATCGGTCAGCTGCAGCAATTGTGGTGCCGGCACAAGCGATTCCAACTTCTTCTCAGCCCAGCTGATAACATCGGTTGCCACACGCTTGCCACCAGCATAATCCTGCGCATCGCTGGCCAGCTTGGACTTGGCGGGGAAATACTTGATGGTCGGATAGCCGCTTACATTGTACTCCTCCGCTTTGGTCTTATGCTCACTGGCATCCAGAGCGCCCAGACTCATCTTTCCCTTCAGCTTCTTGGCTGCCTTGGCCCACTCTGGCCTCAGACTCTTGCAGCTGGGACATCCGGGCATATAGAATTCCACCAGCCAATTGTGCGCCGAATTGAGCACCAGCTTATCAAAGCTATCCGTCTGCAGCTCAATGACGTCACCGTCCAGGCTCTTGCTCTCTAGATCGTCATCATCGCGACCCAAAACCACTTGCATCTTCTTCTTAATCTCGGCCAGAACCTCCTTTCCTATGGCCTTGGCTGAGCGCGCCTCAAAATAATCACTGGGCTTTGCCTTATTCACGCCAAATATTTTGATCATGGGAAAGCCGCGGATTTCATATTTGCTGCTCAGCTCGCGATTCTGCTCGCCATCGACTGCGCCCACCTTGGCCACGCCCTTGAGCGCCTTGGCCAGCTTCTTAAACTCGGGCACCATGGTGTGGCAATAGCTGCACCACGTCGCATAGAACTTCACTATCCAAACGGCATCGTCCTGCACCACCAAGCGATCAAAGTTCGTCGTGGTCAGCTCCACAACATCATCCTCTGCCCCATAGAACCCGGAGTGGGCAACCACGAGCGCGACCAGCATCAGGATGCTGGTCACAATCACAACTCCAGACACCATTAGGCGGCGCGTATATATCTTTGGCTGCATATTGTTTGTTTTGTTTCTTTTTCAAAATATCAAATCAAATAGTTTATTCAATTTATGCTCTGTGTGAATTTTGTGTTTGCATTTAGATTTGGAAAACAGAAATGACGACTTTCATAATTCTGATTACCTGAACGTATAAGCTTGCTTGGGTTGCTTGACTCTATCATTTTGATCAGTCAATCAGTCTGAAACTCTCAAGAAAAACATAAATTTATATATATATTTTTTTTTGCCTGATTTTTTATACTAATTTTGACACCCAGAATCAATTAAAAAAATAATTTCAAGAATATAATTTTTGAAAATCAAATTTTAATAATAATGATTTATGCCAAAAAAAACTTTAAAAAAAATATTTTTAAAAGTGCATAAGATATTAAAGTTGAGAACAAATATTGAACAAAATGGCTGTGGGATTGACAATCGGTTCAGTTTTGACAAAGTTATGGGAGTTTGAAGACCATTTATAGATAGGATTTTCAAAGAAAAGTTTCAGACTTATATATAGTCCATCCGGTAAGCTATTTATTATTACATCCATTCTATTTGGACTGGCAAAAACTTGACTAAAACTGCCCCTGCCGCTCAACTCCGCTGGCACTTTAAACTTTGTTGACATTTTTTCAATTTGCGACAACATTCAAGCTAGAAACTTGAAAGTTTTTCTTTTTAACAGCTAAAATACAAATATATATATAAAAACGTTACCTAGAAGCTGAGAAAAGCAAAAAAAAAAACAAAAGGAAAAGAAAAAGAAAAATATAAAAACAAGCTAGCAGGAAAAAGCGTCAATGAAACCTGCCCTAAATTCGCACAAGCGGCTTAAAGCAACAACAACAACAACAATAACAAAGACGCAAGGAAACGAAATATGAAATAAAAACAGGATACAAAGCGTGGCGAATAAGAGGAAGAACAAAAACAACAAGCATAAGGCGCACAGCGGGTGAGCAAAAAAGCAGCGAAAAGAAACTCTGTAGTCGAAGATGAAGAAGCAGCAGGAGCAGCAGCAGTGGAAACGTGTGAAAGGCAAAAAAGGAAACGTCGACGCTGCGTTTTCGTTGGGTCCTTGTTGCGTTTTCGCTCGTTCGCGCAGGACACGCGCCAAAGGAGGCGCAGCACGCATAAATCTAATGCCAAATTACATTATTTTGTCATTTTGGGGCGCTGCCACCCGACCCCCTCGGGCAACCCCCCTCCATCCCTCCACGCACTTGGTGTTTGCTGCTGCTGCAATGTCCTGGCCGCAGGGCATAAAACACTGTCAAAAATAAACTTGCGCCAAAAAAAAAATGCAGAAAGCTCTTGGGGTAAAAGTTTTGTTTGCCTGCCAACGCACAAAAAAGAAAGTAGAAGGAAAAGTACATTATATGCAAGCATGCAAAGGGGCGGTGCGGGGTAGTTCCGAATAGCTGTGTGTGTGTGTGTGTGCGTTAGGGGGTTGGGGCTTGTGGGCCTTGGCCCGGTTGTGGGTCTGGGTCTGGGGTTGTTTGCCAAGTTCGCGGCCAGCCGAAAGTGAAAGTAAATGCAAGCCGCCAAAACGAAGCTGACGCGTCGCCGTCGCAGTCTCTGCCGCTGCCGCTGTCGACGTCGCTGCTGGCGTCGTGCGTTTACCAAATATCCTTCGGCACGTTGCTTGGCCAAGGACATTGCGGCCATTAAAATGCTGACATTTCAAGCTTTTCCAACCGTTTTCTTGAGACGCGACTGCAGCCAAAAGGACTCTCTCGCTAAAGCGCACTCTCTCTCGCTCGCCCTCTCTCCCATTCTCGCTCTCTTTTGCGCTCTTTGCTTTTGCGCATTCGATACTTTCACTTTCGTTGCCTTGTCCTTTGCCTTCACAGCGTTCACTTTCGCTTTTCACACACAAAAACCCTGAAAGTTCGACGACGCCGCTTTCGTGTTCTGCCTCTCGCTCTCTCTCTCTCTCTGCCCCCCCTCTCTCTCTCTCTCTCATTCGCGCGCGTGCTATTTCAAGCGCTCGCTCACTCACTCTGTCTCACGCATTCTGACTTCCTGTCTGTGTGTGTGAGCTTCCGGTTTTGTTTTTACAACTGATAAGGCGTCAGCTAGGCGACGCTGGCCCCAAAAAGTATGCTATGCTTTTTACTCTGTGTGTCTGTGTGTGCTTGTGGTGTGTATGTGTGTGTTGGTGTGTATGTTTTTGTGTTTTGGGAAGACGACCAGCAGGCGCCCTTTATTGTTATTGCTGTTGTTGTTGCTGTTGCTGTTGCTGTGCGTTGCAAGGATCAAGGACGTTCAAGTTAACTGAAATGGGCGACTGCTCGGGCCTCGGCACTCGAGCAACAACGGCAAAAAGAAATGCAGGGCGTACATTTTCATTTACTTGGGCGGCTTTTCTCTACTTCTTCTTCTGCTTTCTTTGCTTTTTTGTTGTTTTCTTTTTTTGTTTTGGTGGTGGTTTGACTTTGAGATGGGTTTTGGTGGGGTGTTGCTGGGTGGCTGCAGCTGCCTCGCAATACATAACAGATGTGCGTGTGCGCCTATATATGCATGTATGTATGTGTATGTGTGTACCAGGCAATTTGGGGGCGCTGTGGAGCTCGGCTGCCACTGCAGTCCTTTATTGAGCCGAAAACCACCCAGAAACCACTTTGGCTTCAGCGACAGAAGCCAGCCAAAATGAAAAACACAGTAAATAATTTTAGGCTTAAAGGTTTTTTTTTTTTAATTTTGTTTTTAGTGTTAAATAAATATATGAAACAGCAACGGGTTTAGCGAGCTAAAATTTAACAACTAAAAACTAAATATATAAAGTATATAAAATTGTGTTCAAATTAAGTGATTATTTTTAATGCAATTTTTTAGCTTACAAATTATATCTTTAAAATTATAAATAATTTGGAGATTTAATTGAATTTAACTAGAAAAATAGCTGTATAGAAATATCACAAAAAATGTACATTAAAACTCGTAATTTTTTGCAGTGCATAGAAGGAGCGACCGACCGCTCGCTGCGTTTGTAATTTTGGCGCTTTTGTGCGTGTGCAGCGAGCGTTGGAAGGAGTGAGAAGGGGGGTTGGGGGTGGGGGCAAAAGGGGGCGTTTAGGAGCGGCATTGTGAGTGACGTTGATTGCTGTGGTTGTTGTTGCTGTTGTAGTCATTGGAGTTGTTGGTGTGGTGCGTGTGTATATAGCTTGGGTATATAGCAGCTTAGCCTTTGTTGTTGTTGGCTGCTTTTCTAAATTGCGTAGTTTTCGCAGTGCACAAGCAAAAATTTCATTGCCTTTTGGCTTTTTCCTGCCGCTTTCTTTACCTTTTCATTTTCTTTTCCCTTTTCTTGCTTACTTATGTGGGTCGCAGCGGGTCTCGGGTGTCCTCCTCCATGTGCGGTGCATAGCAATGAGAATTTATGCCGGTGTGTGTGTGTGTATGTGTCTGTGTATGTGTGTGTGTGTGTGTGTGTGTGTGCGTTAGTTTAAAGTTGAGCCAAAGGCAAAGTCGCTGGCATTTTACTTGGAAAAGTTGGCTCTTTTGAGGTTTGCCCGCCTCGGTTTTCTAATAAAGTGCGTGCCAAATGTTGTATGCGGTCTTTAGGCGGCTAGATTGCGTTTCCTTTACAGTTAATTGCCAACTTTAAGCTCTCAAAATGGGCGCCTTGCAAATGTCTTTCGGATAGCAAAGCAGGAAATGAAATTAATGTTCGCTTAATGTGCTTTCAAATGACAAGAAAATGTTCAATGTTCAAGGGATACGTATAACGGGAACGCGGCTTCAATCATATCATTAGGCTTTCATTCAATGGGTACGCAACCCAATTGATATGCATTCAAAACATTAGTTTATCAGTGCTATAACTTGGTATTATCTATGTATGCAGTTAGACTTATGAAGTTCCCGTACATATCTTTATGAAGATGATCATTTTGATGAGACTGATTTCGGTTTCCACAGGGAAAAACGAGCTCAGAGCAAAGTTGCAAGAATTACACATTATATAAAAGATTGAAAGGCTGCTCTTAAACAATCTTAAAGCAGTTCAAAGTGGTATCAAATTAAACTTAGACACGTAGCAACTCAGCGTAGGCGTTATATATCTAGTAATTTGCATGTATATACCAACTTTCTCCCACTCGCTTTCACTCTGCTGTATGGCAAATCCCAATGCGCATTCATCATTTGCATTGCAGCCCCGTCGCCAATCGCTCAATTCTCAATTCTCCACTCAAAAATGTGCTCAGTGACAGCACCTGCCCATCAGAACAACAGCTATAAATGCCATTAGCCACCCTCGTTGCCCCTTTACACTTTCACTTACACTTTCACTTTCCAAAATGTCAATCAAAACAAAATGTTAGCCTGCAAGCAGCTCCCCCCTCGTCCCGCTTGCCACCGCTTAACTCATTTAGGCGCAATCGTTTCGCATTTTCCGTGTCGTTTTCCAGGCTTTTTAGCTTTTCTGCCGAACAACAAAAACAATTAAAAAACTTTCGGGATTAAATGTATTTTTTGTAATTATGTATTAGCTAGAAAACAACAAAAAAATACCTACATACATATATAAAAACCATTTTTGCCTTTGAGCTTTGAGCTGCTGTCGCAGTTGTTGTTGCTGTTGTAATTGCTGTCATGCTGATAACACACACACACACACATAGACACACAGCCTTTTGCTATGTAAAAGCTTTTTGGTACATAAAGCGACAGGAAACACGCGCAGCAGCGACGTCGGCAGCGACAGCCAAAAATGTGTTGCATTAACAGACGCAGCCTACGCACAAGCCGCACACACACACACACACACACAGACACACACACATACACATACAGCTGCAGAGTAATTATGTTGCCCGGCATCTATGTGCCACGGCCACAGCTCCAAAAAGTCCTCGCTCTTTGGTATTTTTAGTTGTGCCCCTGCCTTGTTTTCATTGCATGCCACCACCAGACCACCCACCACCCACAACCGCCCTGATTGTGCCACTAGTTGGGCGTGCTTTGACGTCGACGTCGATGTCGATGTCGAAGTCGACTCTGCTGCGCAGCTCATTGAAATTTGAGGATTTTTGTCTCAGTGCCCTAATTAATTTTACGTACCATGAAAATCATTGTTTGTTGCTTTGCTTTTTCTATATCTTTGTTGTGGTGACTGTATGTGTGTGTCCGTGCGTGTGTGTGTGTGTGTGTGTGTGTGTGTGAGTCGCTTTGCAGATACCTGTTTGAGCTACATACACCTTTGAGCGCATCTGTAATGAATATCTTCTTGCAACATTACTCAGAGTTCTACACTGCAATCAAATAGTTGCAAATGTGATATATAGCAAGCAGAAAAATAATGATAACAATATATTTTACACACAATTTACCTTAATTGGATATCAGGTGTTTTGAAATTTAAATATTGCTGCAACATTTGATAGAATTACACTGGCATAAAATATGTATACTAAAGTACAAAAATTAGAAATTATAATAAAATAATATAGCTATTAGTTTTAAGGTTTGATAAAATTAGCATTTGTATGTATCTTATAGATTGTGTATCTTATAGATTGTTTGTTGATGTTTTCTGTTACATCCCTCTAAGGCTTTTAACCCTTTCATTTCTTGAAGTAATTCTCTTTTCTTCTTAACTGAAGGTCTTTCTCTCTTTTTAATAACCAAAGACATTTTGCTCAGTGCATTACTCCCCCCTCCCGCACCACCAGTTCTTTCTACTTCCTGCCCATTCGTTTAAAGCGCACTTAAACTGCGCCATATTTTCCATGCATTGTTGTTGTTGGCCTAAACGTTGACTAGAACGCTGAACTTGCTGTTGTTGTTGTTGTTGGTCGTTTGGAAATTTGAGAAAATTAGGTTTTGTTTTAGCTGTTGGCAAGCCGGCAAGCCCAGCGCAATGTCCTGGCACGTCTTGTGTTGGGTCTAACCTGTTTTTTTTTCTTCTTTTTCGCTGTGCGATTTGTTGTTGTTGCCGCCGTGGTGGGTTGGTAATTAAATGCTGCGTTGCTGGACCACAGCGACCGGCAGCAAGGACAAGGTACAGAGCAGAACGAAGGCCGCAGGACGCGCACAAAGTCGATGGCAGGCAGCCAGGCAGGCACCTAATCAGCAATCCCAGCGATGCTCGAATCTGAGCCGCTGCTGGCACCCCCCCCCATTCCGGGGTGGAAATTATGCAAATGCCAGTTGCCAAGCACTGAGGAGGACCAAGGGCAGTAACAGGACGACGGCCGTATTTTTGGCTGGCAAATTGTTTTTCATTGGCTGCATTTCAAATATGCTCCAGTTCTCATTTGCCATGGCTGCAAATAGCTCTGGCAGTTTAATTAAAATTTCACATTCGACGTACTTTCACCTTTTCTTTTGTTTTTCAACCCCACTGGGTGGACATATCAGCAAATGCATTATAGATATATATATCTATAGAATCTTAAGCAATAGAAAAATATAATAATTGCATAGCATGAAGATTAAATTTCTTATTTTAATTATATTTTTATTATTTATTATTAATTATAAATGCTCAAATTCAACTAAAATTCTATCATTAACCTTTGGATTTTTATATTTTGACCTTTGAGTTTTTATATTTTAACCTTTGTTATTTGATTTAATATTTATTTAACAATTTTTGCAAGTTTTATTTAAGAAAAATGGTACTCCAAATATATTTCTTTTATTACAGCTTTTAATTTGAACACCCCTCACAATTTGTATACAATTTCCAACCTCTTATTAGTTTTATTATACACATTTGTTTCATTGTATTTTTTGTTTGTTTTGGCCTGCCCGTAATACTTGTAACACCGCCCACTTGCACCCCGCCTCCAAATTGTGTTTTTGACTTTTGAGGATCTCCTTGGCAACCTTAATCTTTCGTATTTGCTGTCATCTATTAGGCTGATGCGCCGTTAGAGTGGCTGTGGCTAATTAAGTGCCCGTTAGGCCTTCATAAATAACAATTTCTTATCATTTTTTATCAACAAATTTCTTAGCCAAGATTACTGAAAGCTGCCTTAGATTAAAAGTGCTTAGTAATTCAGTATGAAATAGCTTTGATATTAAATGTATAAATGATACATAGATGAAAGAAACTTTGTAAATTTTCACATCTGCCGATTCCTTTAACAAATATCTTCGTATGTGAAAATATACTACTTTTCCCTTTATCATAAAGATATGTTTGCTCTCCAGCATATCGAAAGGAATCAACCGCATCGTTTGACTGCAGTGGCTCATGATTTATTTGCTCAAATTTGTTGCTGGGTGTCGCTGTGACCATTAAATTAATTGCAATTTATCGATTTTCAAATTGCAATCTCAACTTTGGGCCATAAAAAATGTTGAGCGCCGCATCGCACGAATCCCCAAAATGCCGCAGCACGACTCCCAGCGGTGAAGGGGTACTGGGTCCGAGTCCGGGTCCGAGTCTGAGTCCCAGTCCGGGCTCGTATCATGCGTGGTGCGGCACAGCACTCATGGGTTGGCCAGTGCCTGCGGCAGGATGCAGCCGCAAAGTTCGCGTCCTCTGGTGTATACAAAATAAATTTAGCCGGCACAGACTGTGCGCGAGTCTGACATGCGTTGCGTATACGTAACGCGGTGTTTGAGTTGAGCATGTGAGGCAATTATTTTTATTAAACGCCATATGATGAAATAGGGCTTATTAGCTAAGCGGCAAGTTTGCTGTTTCTTTTCAATAAGTTATCTTTTCATAATATCCTCAAATATTAATATGAGCTTTAAGCGCATGCAACTCTATGTATATAATGAATCCCTATACTTGTCCAATTTTAGTAAATATTTTTAAAGGCTATGCAACATTCGTTCATCTGAGTTTGCTGCAACATACTGTATATCCACATGTTTGACCAGCTACTGCTTTATTTGCCTGCGCCGTTTCTTTTATTTTTGTGGCAGCAGCAATAATGAAAAATATATGTGAGCACCATTAAAACACATCAGATACGCATAGATCACACCACGCTGTGTGTGGGTGTTTGTGTGTGTGTGTGTGTGTGTGTGTGACTCCTGTTGGTCATTTGCTTGCCACATGCATTGACATTTCTCGCACCATGTTGCTACATGGTATTGGAGTTGTTTGTCGCGTTATCTCTGCTGTCACAGCAACGTCCGTGTGCTTGCCTCCCTGGGCCAATCTCATGTGGGTGTCTATGTGCGTGTGTGTGTGTGTGTACTGAAAAGACGGATGTGTGCAGCTTTATGCAGGTTGTGGGTGGCTTGTTAGCGCAATGTTACTTTAATGAGGTGTTGCCCCCACAGCAGTTGAATGCGAACCCTCATATATATACATACATATGTACCTATGGGTACCAAGTGGATGGAAGCACCCTAATAACCTTGAGTGTTTGGCTCCTAACTCACTTGCGTTGCTCGTCCATAAGCTAAAGCTTCTAGCAGCTTTAAGATTGTATGGAAACAAATTCTAGGAAAAAGAAAATTATATTTGCCATGTATCTTAATAACTTATCGAACATTTACTGATATAGATATAAAGTGAAAACATTTTCTACATTTTCTAATATTATCCCGAACGGAAGGAAATAATGCTGATGAATATGAAAGTGTGTGCCTGAAAGCTGACAGATCGAAGAATATCTGATTAATAAGAATGTACTTCATACTTTATAAAATAAACATATCGCAGGAAGTGAATGATTGAACCTGTGATTGATCACTGATTGATAAATGTATTTCTGATGAATAAAGATACCTTCCTCATGCAATAAACTTATCTCAGGAAATGAATGATTGAATGATTGATCACTGATTGATAAATGTATTTCTGATGAATAAAAATACCTTCCTCATGCAAAAACGTATCTCAGGAAGTGAATGATTGGATGATTGATCACTGATTGATAAATGTATTTCTGATGAATAAAAATATCTTCCTCATGCAATAAACGTATCTCAGGAAGTGTATGATTGAACCTATGATTGATCTGTGATTGATAGAAATTCGAACGTATCTCAGGAAGTGTATGACAGTATTTATGATTGAAACAAATAAATAGCTTAGGCGAAACACTCAAAGGCTCCTCTCCCCCGCCTGTGAAATGGTCAACACTTATGTACCAAGAACAGACAATTATCAAGGTATTTAGGAGCTCATATATTCTGTCGTATGACAAAGCAGCTTATGCTTAGCATCTATGCCACTTTAAACTCAATGTCTAAGCAACATAAATTCCTGTACCGAAGCAAAAAAAAAAAAGAAAAGTAAAAGAGAAAGAACCGGATAGGGAAATATATTTCAAGTGCTTCTTGACTTGCCCTACTTGTTGTAAATTGTACGCTGGCAAAAAAAAAGAGGAGGAAATGGCAGGCAAGGCAAATTGTGAAGGAAAAGGAGGAAAAACAAGTTCGCAGCTGGAGGAACTTATGGTTCGCATGTGTTGTGGTCTTCCATCATGGCCCACAACTGCTTGTCTGGGTTGGTAAATGGGAGCATCAAGTATGCGCACCGTTGGCCAGGCATAGAAAAAAGCAACCAACAAAAATAGCTGAGCCTAAAAATTGTGCGACGCAGCAGAGTAAATCTTACCCCCCCCCCCCCCACAAAAACAGGAGGCGTGGCAACTCTGGGGGCAAAAGTGCGTGTGTCTGCATTGTAAAACTTTTAATGGCTTGTAGCCAGGCCAAAGGATACCGAGCTCCCCTGCATACACATATGTATGTGTCCCGCAGGTGTGCGCAGCAAATACCATCCACCCCCTTGTACCTTTCTTCCACCAGCAGCAGCTCGTTTATCGCTTGCCAGAGTTGCCATAATCATTAACGTTATTGCCAGTGCTGTGCAGCTGCTAAATCTGCCACTTGAATAACATTTTCTTTTTGTTTTCACTCTCGAAATGCATTTTCAATATACAACGAAGGCGTCGCCAATTTATTTTTGCCGCTTACTTTTGTCACATAAATCAAAAATGCGTAAAAATGTATGCGTCGTACGCAATGGCAACACGGAAAGGGGGACAGGAAGTGGTTGTGTGTGTGTGTGTGTGTGTGTGTGTGTGTGTGTGTGTGTGTGTGTATGCCAGGCAGTCAGGCATCTACTTCCTTGCTGGCAGAGCGGCCCCCTCAGGCAAACCCCAGGCCCATTATCATCATCAACAGTCAGCAAAATGGCCCCAACTTCAATGTTGAATGGCAAACGGCAACAGCAGCAATAGCAACAACGACAACAACAACAACAATTACAACAACAATTGCAACAACAGCAGCAACAAGCAACAGCAGCCGCACCTGAAGCTGAAGCTGGTAGCAACATACAATTTGTGACGGGGAACGAGAAGTGGACGGTCATGTGGGCGTTGCCAGTGGGCATGGTGATTGGGTGAACTAAACAGTTGCCGATTATCAAGTAAAGACACAAAATATTTTATATTTCTTATATTTAACCGTAATTCAGATCGGTATTCCCGGTATTCTATTCTGGCTAGAGTACTTCGTTCTTAAATCATTCAAATACAATTTAGAACCGTATAATAAATATAATTTTATTTTTGATAATTCCCAAGAAGGGTAAATGTTGATTGACCCATAAAAAAAACTGATCAAATTCCTTCCCTGGCTAGTTTTTGTTGTTATATATTTTCAAGCAGATTCTAGCACTACTTATTGATATGTTCACATGCAATTTCGACAGCCTTTTGAAGTGACCCTCGTTTTACCACCCCTTTTTTTTGTGTATTTCGGCAATAATGTTGCAGCAACAACAATAACAATACTAACAACAACAAGCAACTGTAGTAAAGGCCGCCAGCCGTCGCTACAAGTGCCCATGGCCAGCACCAGAGGCTGCAAGAAAACGACACGAAAAAAAAGGTAGCAACAGCAGCAGCAGCAGCAGCAGTTAGAAGGGGGAGGAGGGAAAGCGCAAAGGTGCGTACAATCATTTTATTGATTTATATGCCGAAGCTATTACAACTGACATTCGAATTTTCCAACAAAATGCGGCCCAACTTTTTGTGTACATGGCCAGAGCGCAGAGTGCGGGCTGCTGGGGAGGGTGTTGTCAGGGTAAGGCAGTATGGCGGGGGGGTGTGAGGGCGTGTAGCGCAACCCCAAACCAAAAAAAAAAAAAGTCCTTTTGTCAATGTTGCTGCCGTTGCTGCTGTTGTTGTTGCACTTGGCTGGAGCAGTAGCTGTAGCAGTAGATGTAGCTGTAGCTGATGGCCAAGTTGCCTCCTGCCACACGCGTCGCCGGGGCAACCTGCAAAGATGAAGACGACGCAGCAGCAGCAGCAGCAGCAACAACGACAGCAGCTTCGACCGGGCCCTTATATACTTTTGCTGCCTTATGTGTAGCACACTTTTAGGCGTTGCTTTTGTCTTTTTAGTTTACTTACTTGGCGCTCGGCTGGGCGTTGAGGCGGGCGGCAAGTGGGTGTGGCTGACAGTCTTGACAGCGTACTCGTTACTTTGACAACACAGCAGGCAGCTACCCACCGCCCCCCCCCCCCCCCTAGCCTACCCTTCCCCCTCCTCACGCTAGCACTCAGAAGTTACAGCTGCTGGCAGGCTCCGATTCCGCAACAGCTTGTGTATCCGTGAGATACTTTCGCGCTGCGCTTTTGCACTTGTCGCTTTTTGGGTCCACAAAACTTTCGCTCAGTGAAAATCAATTTATCACAAGCTCGATTTTCACAGCGACTCCTCCGCAAAATTTTGAGATATATATACACACACTATATAGAAGTATGTGTGTTTGTGTGTGTGTATGAGTGCTATGGGGAATGTCACTTGGCCAAAAATTAATTAAGGCCAAAATGAATCCCCGCTACAAAATGTTGGTTTCTATGCCGCCTTGTCTGTGTGTGTGTGTGTGTGTATGTGTGTGTGTGTGTGAAGTCTAATTAAAATTTATATATGCGCAGTTGATAAGTTTTTAGTGGCTTTACTTGTTGATGAGTAGCTGAAGCAGCTGTCTGTCGTCTTCGGAGTGAAGGAACGCCATTATTGGTTACCATAAATATTTAATATCCTACGAAATAATTAAGCACATATAAAAGCCAACAGAAGCTGGCAGCAACATTAGTTTATAGCTGTAATAATTGTATATATATTTTATAAATCTGAATATAGACCTTAACCACTTGAGAATTATAAGCGGTGTTAGCTATCATCATATTTCAGCAATCTATTAACTTTCGAAATGCTATTACTACAGTGCCTGCTAAACAAAAGCTCACTGGTGTGGAAGCACAGTGACCAACAATTATGACAAATTTTTAGCAAATTGTAATCTAATTTGACATATTAATTAAGTACATTGTTAATTTGTCGCATTACACACACGCATAAAGGCAACATCAACAGCCAGGAACAACCCCCACAAGGCCAAAACACAGTTCCAGCTACGGCTGTAATCCCCCAACTCCCCAACCCCAACACCCTCTACGCACGTTGGCCAACTTCTGGCTCTAACTCTAAGTAAGTAGTGAAAGTAATAGCCAAAAACTTTTTGACACACTTTGCGCCCTGCGGGCCCACACACACACACACACACGCATAGACACATAGAGACGCACAAGTGAAAGTATGTTCGGGACAGGACAAAGGACGCAGGACATAAGAAACACACAGCATACACGAAGTTTGTTGTGTGCGTGTCGAAAAAAAGGGATAAACATGTGGAAATTTATTGTGCGCGTATTTAGTTGTACATAAGCTGCATGTATATGTGTGTGTGTGTGTGTGTGTGTGTATGTATTTGTAGTCGGCAAGTGCAGCAAGCCAACAACAGGACACTGGCCCAAAATAAACTCAGCTCAACGTACTCGTCCTGGCGTTAAATGAGATATTTAAGTCATTCGAGATGCGTGTGTGAGATAAGCAGTTTCGGGCTGAAAACTGATTTTTTAGCACCTTTTTGAATACCCTGTATAAAAGTGGGTGAGGAAAGGCTGTGATGAAGCAAAAAAGAAAGTGTCTTGACCCTTTCACAATCCAAATTCCTATTCATATTTTCTTATATATTTACTAAATAGTAAACAACAATATATACATCTAAAAGCTTTATACAGGGTATCTTCGAGTCAATCAGTTACAGCTAGAGCATTTTCAGCCACCCTGATTTGCCGCTGACCCAAAGCGTACAATAACCACAACAACAGCGAATTTAGGCAATCAAAGTATGTGAAAATAATGCAAAAGGTCTGTTTTACATACAAAATGAATAAACGCAAATTTTGCCTAGCTTCATTTTATTTACATATTTCGCATCTGTAGAAAAAGGATTGGGGATAATTACTTGCAGCATCTCTTGACCTTATCCCTTTTATTTCCATCTCTGTAGATTAAAAGTTGTATTACGTTCCATATCAAGTGGATCAGTGGGCCAAGGGCGCTTCTGGAGCAGATTTGTTCGACATACTTTTTACTTGCGTTACAAAAATATTGCATACTTTGGGGAGCAAAACTGTATGGTTTATGTTTTAATGATATTATTATTTATAGAACAGAACAGACAAAAAGGTTTTGTGTTGATTCAAATATTTAGATAAAATACTTCATAATTTCATATATTTATTTAAATATAGTTAAAGTTTACAAAACTACTCAAAGATACTCAATATTTTTTTTTTTAAATGTTTTTATACTATGAAACTTAGTTTTGTGACTTAAAAATCACAATCAATTCAACGTAAAATTTCAAGATTCTATATTTTGAAAATCAAAATTATGCTTTTTTCGCCAAAAAAAAGTCTTATATTTTATTTTTTCAAAATTTCATAAACTTGAGATGTAGAGTTAAACTTAATGCCAAATAATGATCAAAATGGCCTCGGGATTGACAATCGGGTCAGATTTGACAAAGTTGTGGCAGTTTGAAGTCTGGTAAGGTCATTTATATGGAACTTTTCGTTGTTTGGGCACTTTACAAGCCAAATTTTGTGTCACTTTTGGCGTGATTTTTGACAGAAAAATGAAACTCCACAAAATCACTTTTCGTATAGTTTTTTATACTAATTGAGACACCCACAATCAATTAAACGTAAAATTTCAAGATTCTATTTTTTGAAAAATCAAAATTGGTAAGGGTCCCCCCTTATGCTTTTTTCGCCAAAAAAGTCCTAAATTTTATTTTTTCAAAAATTCATAAACTTGAGATGTAGAATTAAACTTAATGCCAAATAATGATCAAAATGGCCTCGGGACTGACAATCGGGTCAGATTTGACAAAGTTGTGGCAGTTTGAAGTCTGGTAAGGTCATTTATATGGAACTTTTCGTTGTTTGGGCACTTTACAAGCCAAATTTTGTGTCACTTTTGGCGTGATTTTTGACAGAAAAATGAAACTCCACAAAATCACTTTTCGTATAGTTTTTTATACTAATTGAGACACCCACAATCAATTAAACGTAAAATTTCAAGATTCTATTTTTTGAAAAATCTATATTGGTAAGGGTCCCCCCTTATGCTTTTTTCGCCAAAAACTCCTAAATTTTATTTTTTCAAAAATTCATAAACTTGAGATGTAGAATTAAACTTAATGCCAAATAATGATCAAAATGGCCTCGGGATTAACAATCGGTTCAGATGTGACAAAGTTGTGGCGGTTTGAAGTCTGGGAAGTTCATGTGTCTGCATGTGTGCGTGTGTTTCCATGTATGAATACAGATAAATAATTATGAATGAATGTTAGACCTTGGATCAGGGTATATCCTAGTCGGGCACTCTCGACTAGAGCACTGTTACTTGTTTAACCTAAAAAGTTAGGCTTTAATCGTTTATGTACTTATATTAAGTTCATTATATTATTTTATAATAATTCACACAAACTTATTACCTTAAGCTGAGTTTACAATCCACAAAGCTTTTCATGTATTTAATCATATATATTTGTATATTTCATTGGCAATTACCAGTAACCAATTTATTATTATCATCACTTTGCTCTTTTCCCAACCTACACCAAATATTTGTTAATAAATGTCCGAAATCACAAAAATATAAGATAAAAATAAATCGCAGATGACAGCCGCTGGGCACAAAACATGTCTAGAGAGGCATATTCCCACATATGGCAGACAGCGAGCATAACATTCATAGATAATACGAAAACGCTAGATAGAAAACCTCGAGCTGTTCGTCACTAGACGAAACCCAAACCCCAATAAAACTAATCGAGAGTCATTAAAAAGTGTCCGCTTGTTGTTGTTGTTAGTTAGTTCAGAGAAGGCACGATCCGGCAGATAAGATAAGATCGTTGTGGGTACGTCGGCGTTGTCGAAAGCTTTTTTGGCGAAAAAAGTAGAGACCACAAATGACAACAAAAAAACGATGTGTAGAAACATTTGGAAGCTTTTCGGGCACACGCATTTTACGCACACCGTCACATAGATAGGTCTATTAGTTTAAATTGTTTTTTTATATTTTTGTATTTTGCTTTGTGCGCTATTCGCTGTTTCGCTTTGTCGCTATTCTGATCGCACGCACTCTCAGCGTATGTTTGGCTCGTTGGGTTCCCGGTCTTGGTTCTTTCCCATCTCGCTAGCCCCCCTCCATCTTTCCCCAATCCAGCAATAGTTAATGTTAGTTTTTCTCTATGCCTGTGCTTTAGTTTTGCTCTATTTTTTCAGTCCTTCCCTCTTTGTGTTCTGTTTGCTTTATGTGTGCTTGATTTAATGGCACATACCTTGAACTTCACCGAATTTTCGCCATTTGTTTTGATATGTGCAAAAAAGAAACACAATAAAAAAGAGGAAACGTGTTGTTGTTGTTGTTTTTCTTTTTGATTTCGCATTTTGCCAATTTTGATAGTTTTTATTTGTTTTTCTCTGTGTTTTTTGCGTGTGCGTGGGGGGTGTGCGAATTATATTTTGATTGGCGTCGAACTGCGTAATCAGAACTATTTTATTTGGGGTTGCCTAATGTGGAACCCAGCGGGTTTTTTGTTCTTTTGTTAGTTCGAATGAGTCACGGTGGCTTCCGATTGTTGAACTACTTAATTATAGGAAGTACGTCAAATTTAGATATGCAATTTAAGAGTACTGATAATAGATGTGTATCAGAACTAGCTTTTTTATGAATTGCTGGGAAAAGTCGTAGTAATTTAGTGAAAATAATATTTTAATTGACTATTTCGCACATTTCAGTCTTCTTTAAAAACCTCTGATATAAGAAAGTTTTAACCTCAATATCTGTATTATATTTTTTTTTTTTTTTTTAACTTTTAACGAGTTTAGTTTTTTGTCGTTAACGTTACCCAAAATCCAATATGTTATCGTTGTAAAAACCGATATGATAGTATATGTATATAGCACAGCATATCATATCTGCACTGCACATAAATGTTTGATAAGATTACATGTTAGCACATAGCTCGGATCATACTGCCCACTTTCAAGGGGGGGCCTATATATATATATATATATATATATATATATATATATATATTCGTTGTCGATTAACCTGCAGTCGTGTGACACAAAAGCCCCGAAACCAACATAATTCAACTTTGAAAATTCGCAGAACTCGAAAAACTCTCTGCTAGGCTGATTGCACACGTGGCCTTTGCGGGCAGTTAAAAGAAATAAAAGCTGACCATAAATAGACGGGACTTGAAAAAGTGCGTATATATTTGCATTATAAACGATTCACGGTGACCGGTGACTGGTCAGCAGTTAGGGCAAACAATCGTTCCCCCTCTCTCTCTCTCTCTCTCTCTCTTTTGTATTCTCTATCTCTCTTTCTCTTCTATTTTGCGTGTGTTTTTGCGTGCAGGCAGCAAAAAAAAATAAATTATGTTATTTTTGTGCAAGTTTTTTACTACTTTTTGTTGCTGCCGCTGCTCTGGACTCTAGCGCTGCGTTTCGGCTTTTTTTTTTGGCAGTGGCGTGAATGAACTTTTCAAGGTGAAACTAGCTAGAATAGGCAAAGTGTAGCGAAGACGGCGACGCCAGCAGCGACTGAAGCAGCGCAAAACAAGTAAGCTCACAGGCTAGAGCTCGGCTAACAGATACTCTAGAAAAATATTTATACTTTACTGATCGAAATACTTATATATGTGTTTACCACAGTCATAACTTTCTTGTTTCTCAACACATTACAAGGAAATTTGAAGCCTTTATAGGCAATATGCTAAAAATATATATACATATGTAATAAAAACCAAGATCATATCAACCAAATTGTGCTAGTAATTCCAAAATACTAAACTGTATAAGGGTGGAAAAAAAGATTGGTTAATATCAAAACTCTAGTTTTTAGGTTTAATAAAATCTAAGATCGACTAAAATGGACAAAAATCAATTTTATTAGATCTAAACGTTGCGACCAACAAACTAGTTAAATACCCTAAATTTGTTAAGCTTTAGCATATCATTTTAGCCCATTGATACAGAGAGTATACAAATAATATAAGAGCTGCTTGCAAAAGAACAGGAACAGCTCTTGTGTGTGCCGGGAAGCGTGTGATTGGCGCTGCTGTTGCTGGTGCTGTTGCTGCCTCAAAAGCAACAACAACAACAGCAAATCGCACACGCATTTCCGGCTGGGACGGGTTTTTGGTTGCTGTTTGTTTTTTCTTTCATAGAAAGAGTCAAAGTCAGCGCTTGCAAGTCGCCATCGTTGGATACCACGCAAAAAAAGAAACAAGTAGAAAAATACAAAAAAAAATAGAAGAGAAGACAAAGAAACAGCATCGCCATCGCACAGAACATAGCCAGAATTGCTGGACAAAAATTCGAATGAGTCCATAGAAAAGTTTGGCGCTTGGTTCTTGTGGTTGCTGTTGTTGTTGTTGCTGTTGTTATTCTTGGTTGGAAAGTCATTTTTGTGGTCTCTGTTGTGCCTCGGCTGCTTCTTTTTGGCATTTGTGTTTTTTCTTCCACACTGCTTGACTCTCAACCCTGCCCACAGACATTCGACTGGTTGTTAATGGTTTGCACTGCCCCACAGTTTGGTCACTTAAAGCCAGGTTCGTTTTTTGCACCGTTGCTTTGCCAGTAATTTACAAATCATTCACTTAAAGTAGTAGGTAGTTTAGTGGAAGACTAACGTACATATGCACAAAGACTGCGATTTATAACTGTATCATATTTTACAATCTTCATGCTTCATTTTATTTATTTACTTCTTTTACGTATACTTAATATTTCCCAAACGGTTCAGTTTTGCCATATTCCACATTCCTCTGTTTCATTCCACTGTTCCACACTCGACAATGCCATTTGTTATTTATCTCATTGGTAGGGTGTTTATGATATTTTCGCATGCCCCTCGCCCAACACTTGTGCAGCTCATTAATGTATTCTATTATATGCCCAAATGTAATACTATTTTCCTACTGTTGTAGAGCAGCTACCACTTGAAGTACAAGACGGCACGACACGAGTGGCGTCCGTGGCCCACGCTTACGGTTCCCGCATTGTAAGTGACGTCTTGGCCAGCAAGTCTCAAAGTATCCAATGGCTTGCCAATCAATTTACAGCGTCAAAAAAAGAAGAGACGACGAAAAAAAAAGAAACTGTTGGTTAATTAATTGCTTGGAGCGCATAGAACGCACCATCAATTTATTCAAACTACTCTCACACAGACGCATAAATTGAGCCCATGTATATATGGCTATAGCTATCTAGCTAGATATCTGTGATGCTGTCTGTCTGTCTGTCGTTGTGTTTTGTATGCAGAGAGTGGAATGATCGCATCTACAAGTTTTCAAGGTTAACAATGTCTTGGGCTTTGCCATGCGAGCTGACATAGGCATCAATTTATGCTTAGCCTGTTGGCCAACTCTCAGTTTCCAGCTATTAAATTATACATATGAAAATTATACAGATTTTGTATAGCGAATATGTAGAAATATTGTATAAAAATTGTCTATTAGTTATTCGAATAATATTGACTTATGAGAATGACAGCTTTATAGCAACCAACTTATTTTTTCATAGCAGTCAGCTTTATATCTCATATCAAGCAGCTTAAAACATTTGGAGATAAGCAATTAATTAATTAATTAAAACTAAAACTTATTCCAGTTTTTGACTGGAAGCGAGTTACATAGCAGACAGCTTTTTGAATACGAGCTATATCAAGCAGCTTATATATAAACCTAGCTTAAACTTCAATCCTCTTCCAATTTTAAAGGGTATTTTAGTAGTCGACTTGTAGACTGAACAATACGCACATTCTTTTCACTTCTTTCCACAATTTTGGTATTCAATTTAATGCGCAACTGATTTGCATAAAATGTGCGTGAAGTCAGCAGCATCAAACTTTTTGCAGCTATTTGTTTGTTGTTACTATTGAAATTGTTGTTATTGTTATTGTTTTAGTAGGCGGCCGGCAGATAAATTGAAATTTATGCTTTGCTAATAGGCAAATGTATCCATCTGCATAATGAGCCGCATTAATTGAACAAGACTCGAGAGCGAGCGGTTGCAAGAAGAGGCGACGCCGCCTCTGCAGATCGTGCCATAAATTGGGCACACATGCGAATAACAGAGAGCGCGAGAGAGAGAGAGACAGCGAATGGGAGAATATGAGAAATTCACAGAGGAAATGCTCAGCATTAATTCTAACGTCAAACGCCAACGCCAGCGACAGCGTTGTAGCTGATTGGTGCACGCCAGCAACATATCACGACAGCAGCAGCAACAACAACAGCAGCAGCAGCAGCAACGTCAAGTTCTGGCAAAATACAAATATATAAACATTTCTAATGAAGTCAATGAACTTTTTTATGCGCGCGATGCGGTAATTTTTTTTTGCTTGCGAAATTTTTGTTTTGAGTATTATCAGAGAAAAAAAAACCTACAATAACTCAAGCTTAAAATGCTGTGGTTGTTGTTGGCTGATTTGAGTGCAATGACTGCTACAACAAAAGCAAATAGCAAATGGCAAATAGCAACAGCACAGGAAAAAAAAAACAACAGCTATAAATAATCTTTTGTGAGCTAAGTTGTGTGGGAGCTACAAAACTTCCAGCTACAGCAAAGCAATAAAACAAACGAAGCGTATACGCAATATTTTTGAAAACACTATAAATTAAGTTTAAATCAAAGTCAAATATTAGCAAAGTGTGTCATATGGCAATTTAACTGGCACAAGCCCCCCCCGAAATTGATAAAAAGTGATAGTGCTTTGCTCTTGTTGTTGTTGCTATTATTATTATTATTATGTATTTCAGTTCTTTCTTTCAGCTGGCAAACAGTGCTAAAAGCAACTTTCGTTACCTTTTTTTTATAACGTTCTTGCTTTTATTTTCTTTCACAGGAACGTGCCACAAAAGTAAAAAAAAAATCATAAAAAATGTTTGAAAAAAATAGCAAAAATCACAAAAACAAAATTTAGAAACACACCGTCCAGCAGTCAAAAACATTTGCTAGACACATCTAAATGTGTGTGTGTATGATATGTGTGAGTGTGTGTGTGTGTGTGTGTGCGTGCGAAAAGTAAAATTAGAATTTTTGTGCGTACGGCGCGAATGGCTAATCATAACAAAAGGCCTAAAAAATAAAAAGACTTTACTTCAGCCACATAAACATGAAAAGCCAAATATATACACCCAAAAAGCCTTCGTCAAGGTCATGGAAAACTTTTACCTACTGAACAAAATGCTCATAAATTTACATTAAGATAACAATTAGCTGGCTGCTGGCTGCTGGCAATTGCTGCTTGTACATACATACATTCATATATGACAGCATCATAACAACATCTAATTAATAAGCTCATTTATTTATAGACTGAGGTATTATTTTTACATAGAAACAAATGTTAATAGTTTAATTAGATATTATTTATAAAAAACAAAGTGCTCAAAAATAGATAATTGGGAAAAAAATCTAGTTTTGAGATGGGGGTCTGAAGTTTTGAAGTCATTTATAAGGCATACAATCATATTTTTTGGGGTTTTTGGCATGATTTCTGACAGAAAAATGTACCATCTCAGAATAACTTTCTCTCTCATTTTTTCTAGTATTTTTGACAGCAAAATTCATTAAAAAATACAAAAGTTAAATTTTTTATAAGCTGAGTTCTTGAATAAAAATAGAGGTAAAATAATGCACAAAATGACTTTGAACTTGAAAATCGGTTAAGTTTTGGCAAAGCAATCGGGTTTTTGAAAAGTTACCTTTCCGTCCACTTATAGGTCTTTGGGTACTTTACAAGCTACAATAAACTCAATGTATAGATATAGATACATATGTATGTATGTATATCATTAATATATACATATATTACAACAATATGCTTCTACCACCATATTCTAACTTCATTTACTTTTTAAGCTCTTCAGTTTATTAAGTTTTCGTATTTTTCTACTTCTTAATCTTCTTCTACGGCTGGTCTAGCCAATTTGTTGTTGTCTTTCAAATGCAAAAAACTTGTTAAGTGGACTTTGATGAATCGCCATTTTCAGTGCGTGGTTCGCCTTCTCCTTCTCGTTCTGGTTCTGGTTCTGGTTCCTCTTTGTTGTTGCTGTCTCTGCTGTTTGCCTATTATTCATGCTATGTCTGCCAAACCTCAAACCTCAAGCCCCGCTGCCCCAGCTCATCCCACATGTGTTGCTGTTGTTCGAATTAGAAACAAAAAGTCGCCGAAAGCAAAGTGCAGAGTGCGTGTGGAGAAGCAAAGAACAAGTGAGAATCCAAAAAAAAAAACAAAAAAGCTAGCGACGCCTTAAAAAAGAGTTGAGGCGTTTGTGCGAAGACGTTAGAAACAGTTGTTGCTGTTGTTGTTGCTGCGGCGTTGGCGTCGCTGGGCAAAATGCGTGTATTGCATCATCAAATTTAGAAAAACAAATTTAACGCACAGCAAATAGTAGCAACAACAAGTTGAACGATTTAACGAAGCATAGCCGATGGCTGCTTAGCGCTCGTTCGTTTCTTGTCGTTTCTTGTCGTTTCGTTTCGTTTCGTTACGTTCCGTTCGGTTCGGTTCTTAGCTGCGACCGAAACGCAGCGTTGCTGCTGACGCTGACGCTGCTGCTGCTGCTGCTGCCATCGCTGCTGCTGCTGCTAATGTTTGCTGTTTGTTGTTGCTGTTTGCTGCTTTCGCAATGTGTGTGTGCATGTGTTGGTGCGCGTGCCCGTATGCGTGTGCTGCGCATTTATGCTGATCATTGGAATTTTTGTATCACTAATACACACACACACACACACACACATGCACACGCACTACTTTTGCGCGGCTCGTCTAATTGTTGTCGCTGCTGCGTCGCTTACTGCTATTTTTTTTGTGCTGATTCGCTGATTGTCTTGTCGCTGTTGTTGTTGTTGTTGTTGCTGTTGCTGTCGCTTTGCGAAAGTGCAATAACCTCGCCAAAAAAATTACTTAGTTCTATAGGCAACGGTGGACATTGCGATAGTGAAAAGTCTGAGCATATTTCAAGTGGCGTATGCTTAATTTGTTTGCCGTTTGTTATTTGCAGTTGAACACACAAACTAAATAAACGAGAATATGGCAAATATATTCCCCAACTGTGAGTAAAACAACGAAGCTCTGTACTGTTGATAAGATCGTTTGGCTAACAGTACGTATGCGTAATTTTACTAGCGCTTTATTTCGATATGCAAGTAAAATGAATATGAATATTCTGATCTTTAATTGTTGTAAGTTTGTTAAGTTAAGAATAATTTTTCTGCTAGAAGTAAGAAGTT
This sequence comes from Drosophila maculinotata, assembly GCA_035045305.1. Taxonomy (NCBI): domain Eukaryota; kingdom Metazoa; phylum Arthropoda; class Insecta; order Diptera; family Drosophilidae; genus Drosophila; species Drosophila maculinotata. Next base: position 1,307,974 of record JAWNPD010000134.1, on the reverse strand, counting down.
TTCATTGTACAATATGGTAGAACTCTTACACCATTAATTTTAATGGGATCCTAAAATAAATACATATGTACATATGTATATGTAAGTATGTACATAAATAGTAATAATAATAACAATAATAATATCATGTATCAGATCCAGCTCTTCTTGCAGATCTTTCCCTTCACTAATAAATCGCAGATGTTTGCTGCTTGGGGACTTGAGATCTTAGATCTCTTTTATTTTTGGAGTTGCGGTTCAGCTCGTAGAACACGCATTCATCACATGATGTTTTGCTGCCAAAATTCCACCTAATGCCATGCACAGATACACACAGATACACAACACACACACACACACACAGATACATACGCTGCTGCTGCTGCTGCTGGAACTCAATACATTTTTGCCCACTATAGAACAGTTCTCAGCATTTGCACTACACAAAAGAGCAGCAGCAACAACAATAACAATCACTGACTAAGTTGTTTACGAAAGTGCGTGGAAAGCAAGCAATGAGAATTATTCAGTCATTTGGCAAATAGCAACAACAACAACAACAACAACGCACAGCTTTTGCTGTTTTGTTGTAGCTTCTCTGCGTTCTACCTGCAACGTCCCACACAGATACACACACACACACACACACACGATAATAGCACAACAGCATAGAAAACTACCTGTCATTATTATTTGTGCCTTTTTTATAGTTCGCATTCGGTTTTTTATTCTTTCTATCTTTTTGTTGTGTGCTCTTTTATTGCGGCTTCGTTTCTATGACATTTTTGCTTGTTGTTGTTGTTGTTCCTGCTGCTCTTTTGCGCTCCTTACGCACTGCGACTTGGAAATCAAAATGCGAAAAAAATGCTCAATTAATTTATGGTTTTTGTTGCGCTCTCAAAAAAAAAGAAGAAATAATACATAAAGAGGGGGAAAAAAAAGAATTGCCTCTATCGCATTTTTCAAAGTCAGTAACCCTCTAACCTTGAATGTTGCTCCTATGATTCTATGCCATGCCGACCCGAACTGGGAACCCCCGCCCTCCCTGCTCACAGCCTTGCCCATATTCCAGTGCGTATGTTATTTTTGTTTTTTTTTTGTAGCTCTTTCATTATGGAACGCAGCAGGGTGCTTATGGAACCAGACACTTTGTGTGTACTTTGCTAGATCTGCGATGTATGTTTCTGTATGTGTGTGTGTGTGTGTGTGTGTGTGTGTGTATGTTCGACAGACTTTTTAAGTTGCAAGTGCGTATAATTAATCTCTATTAGAAACTGTAGACAGTGTAGTAATCGCTTTTTATGCCGTTTGCTATATTGTATGGGGTTTAGAAAGCAATCTTCGTTTTTAATGCAGCTTATTTCATACTCTTTGACTCCAACTTTAATCCAGTGCAAACTTCTCACTGCCTTAACTTTGTCAAATCTGAATCGATTACTACATTTAAATGTAGAAATTAAATTTTATTCTATTCTATACATTTGCTAGGGTATTGCATAGTTTCTCAGTTCTGTTGCAAGTGCGTATGATGAATATTTATTTTTAATTTAGTTTTATGCTTCTTTTTTTGGCCATGCCTCGTTAAGACTATTATTTTATATGTATTTCTTTTATATTTATCTTTTAGTATTCTTTCTATAAGTATTTCCGTCTGCTAATGATACAACACCTCAGCGCTGCGATTGCTGCTGCTGTTATTTTGTGATTTTCTGAGTTATTTTTTTTTCACGAAATGTTTTTGGTTTCTATTTCAGCGCAAAGTGCGTAAGCTGCATGAGACAACAACAACAACAACAACAATAAGGAGAACAACAACCAACAGAAAATGGCGCTGCGTGTCTCGAATGACAGCTGTCAAACGCTGCGGTGAGTTCAGTTTTGATTAATGCCCCAGCCGCTTGCTAATTTTGCATTTAAAGCATACACACACACTCACACTTTGGTGACGCCTATGACAATATATTGGATGACATTTTCTTATGGGTGGTCCTCTGTCTGTCTGTCTAGATATATATTTCGAAATTGATGTGACTTATTTTGAAGGTGTTTTTTTGTTGTATTTAGTTTAGAACAAATACACAAATATATTTATATTTATGCTTAGCAATATTTCATGAATTTCATGTGATTAATTGAGCCAACAAAATCTAGTTACTACTTTAATCTATTATTGTAATTTAGTATTTGCAACATGAGGTGGCGACACTGGTTGCACACGACATTTCGTCATAACTGTCAACTTTAAATCAAAAGCAAATAACTCAACGAGACACTCGCATGGTAATTAGAGAACAGTAATTAAATTGTATGCTCGAATACCAAATAGCCGAAAGCAAAGCAAGGTCTAAAAGAAAGAAAGGGCATCCCACGCAAAGCGCCAACGGCAAATGAATAAAGCTGAAGTGAAGTAGTCGCCACAGAAGCCAGAAACAGACCCAAAACAGATGAAATGAAACGAAATGAAATGAAATGAATGAATGAAGAAAAGAGTCGAGAGTCGCGTGTGTGTCACACCTTTGAAATGGGCCAACAAAGCGGCAAGTGTGAATATGTAATTAAATTTTATGAAATAATCGCGTAAATATGCACACATTTTACATGATATACACATATTTTATAGGCACACCTCCTTATTGCAGCTCTTGCCTAGCCCCCACTAGCTCAACTGCCACGTGGCGTATACGCGATATTCTATTTACTCGCTTTAAAAGCGTGTTACGTTGTGATTTATGCATGTTGAATATATAATAGGATTGTGTGTGAGTGCCTTGACTGATAAGTTTAGTGACAAGGCTGAAGTGTACTTAAAACAGATTGCAGTAAGCTGAGTAAATAAAGTTTTGGCCCACTGAATGACTAAGAAATATATTAGTTAATAATTTGCAATTGTTTTACTATGTTTCTTGGCAAGCTATAATTAGCATTGAATAATAAATAAAATAATATTAATATTATTTGACTGAAAATCTATTATATTTTATTGTATTTCGCTTTAAATATTAAAATGAGGGAAAGTAATTACAATTGTAGATTCCAGATAATATTTTAACTAGTCTTTATAGTTCTGAAATAAGTGAAAACTCAACCTAACCAAGCCTTATGTGAAGTGTAACTATATTGACCTTATATCATATAATAGTTTTCAATTTTCCCTAAATTTAACTTAATTCGAACTTAATGAAAACGCGTCTTTCAATATTACCATAACAGAAACATGCACTCAGACACGTAGCTAAATGTTTAATATTAATTTCCACAAAAACATGAATTTGTAAACCGTTCAGATTTAGTAGAGAAACTACAAAAACAAAACTGAACTTCCTGTTTGATAAAATTGTCGTTTTATCAACAAAATGCACACAATGCAGCGTTGATCGCATGAATTAAAGTCGGATGCCTTCATTTCGAACTCGTGTGCATATTTATAGATCAAATTAAAACTGTTGTTTCAGCAGTTGCAGGCAGCAGCAACCAGTTAACCAGTTAAGTCAGAGGTCAAGTTGACCACAAAAATCGAATGTTGACCTTGAGAACAGCCGCCGACTTTACAAGTTACAATTTACAGCTCAATTTGAATATTTGAACAGCGCCCAGCGAGGGGTGTGACAAGTGTGAGTATTTCATTTTTCATATACCCTAACAAAGTGCATTTTGCTGTAGTCATAAATAACTGAAAAATCCCATTAAAATAGGAAAACCATTTGATATAGCTAACAATTAAAGGATACACTTATTTTAAACAGATCTGATTTGGGTATAAAATATTAGGGTATATAATATTCCCCAAGATAAAGGTTCCTTCTTAGCCTAAAGTTTTGCTTTGCTGCACGCAACATTTCCACGCGTTGTCAGTTGTTGCTAGACTCATGTAAAAATTATAATAAAAAACTGGAGGAAGCAATCTAATTGCTTTATATACTTTGTTGACCTTGGGTCAGTTCAATGCTTCCGCTGGGCCTGCAGTCTTCTAAAATGCTATATATATATGTATGTATGTATGTATATACCACTATATGTATAATCAAATTTATATTACGTGCGCCGCTTCTAATCAATGTTTCAGTGCGGAAATGAACGCACCAAAAACTACTACAACAAAAGCTCTATAAATGTAAACTTTATGATTGAAGGGCCTCCACACAACTACAACAACAACAACAACAACAAGAGCAGCATTTAATTGATATACGCATTGATAGCGCAGTCCGAGACTTTTCAGCTTTGCTTTTGGGTTACGTTTTCTAGAAGGGCAACGCAACGCCGCTCGCCTTGGCTACTGTGAGTGTGTATCTGTGTGTGTGGTGTGTGAGTGTATCTGTGTGAGTGCGCTTGGTGGGGGCCCTTAACGAACTACTCCAGCGATACTTGTGCTTTATAAAGTGCCCAAGGTCAGCAGCACCCAACAACAAACAAGCGACTATCGACTGACAAAAAAACAAAAAAAACAAAAAAAAACAAATCGAAATGTTTGCTTTGAGCAAATGTAACGTCAGTAAAAAATTCAAAGCATTTATTGTAGTTAAAGAATTGTGTTTAGAACTGAAGATCGTTTTGAAACGAGTTCTGTAAAACCTTCACGCCTTAATTATAATCGTAATAATTTATGCATTTATTGTTAACACGTGTGCACTGTTAGAGATCAGATTACAAATATTTCAAATAATGGAAAATTACAATATATGTATATTGTGTAAGGGAACGGATATTAAAAACCGTAAGATATAAAAAAAATACTATTAATAAAAAATTGATACCCAATAAACGACTTAATATTTAACTAAATTTTAGGCAATATTAATTAAAAATATATTGACATTTAAGTTATTCAATTAAGATTTTAAAGCTAAAGAAAATATAAGTAAAAGAAAAGAAACGTTCAAAATATTAATATATATTTCAGCCTAATGCCAATTTAATCAATTTAATATCCAATTAAAGAACCATAATTTATTGCCTTTCACGCATTTTTATTGCATTCCATATTCAACTTTTATTTAACCTTGAGTGATTTGTAATTACAATTGCTACAATTGTTGTGATCACTTTAATTATTGTAGTTAATTTTTCAAACAGTTTCTAACTCCAAAAAGCACACATTCAAATGTATCTATTTGTTTCTGCTGTCGAGTTGTGGATTCGCATACAGTTTGCACTGCAAATACAAATCAGTTGCGTAAATAATGCGTATCGCCAGCCGCTACAACAACAACAACAGCCAGCACAAAAACTACAAACATTTATTTTCCAAAATTTCGGGAAAAAAAAAATGCTTGTTAGGCGTTTATAAATTACAGCGGGCGACAGGCCCGAAGAGCATTAAGCATTTTGATTAGCAGCTGCAAAAAAGGCAACAAAAAAAAAACTAGAAACTACTAATACAAATACAAACACGAACGGAAAATATGCGTGAGCTACAACAAACAGCAAAAGCAACAACAAAGTGACAAACGCACTAACGAAAATTCGAAAAAAAAAAGCCGAAACTAAAATTCGTTGTCGATGGGATGCGTGTAGCCCTGAACATAACCTTGAATAGAGTCGCGTTCAGTTCAGTTTGGTGTGTTTTTTTATTATTTAAAGATTCGTTAATTTTTTGTTTTTTTTTTCATAAATTTGTAGTGCCTAGCTGTTGAATAAATGCGTTAGAGCGAGGCGCAGCGAGCGAAGAGTCCAACGAACAAAAAAAAATGCGTTACGCATATGAGCAGAAACACACACACACATAGAGAGTGTGATAGAAAAAGAGCGAGGGAGATAGGGAGATATGTGCGTAGCTAGTCGCAAGCGCATGACACTTGAGTTATGCGTTGTTGAGCTTTTGTTTGGGCTGCGTGGGCTGTTCGCATGCGCTTCAAACTGAGAATCGCATAGAGAGGCGTAACAAGTGCCTCGTTTGTCATCTGCATAACAATAGCGAAAAACGCTGAGCATTAAACACTATTTTATGTGGGGCAAACTCACTTCTTTGTGGGGCAAACTCACTTCTTTGTGTATTTCTGTTAATAGTTGTAACTCTATTACTTTTGAGTATTTAAAAATTTATTTTAGATTATTTTAAGTGAGTATAAGCAATAATTAGAATTTTGGAATCAATAAATATCAATAGTAATAAATATAGACATTGAAAGAAATGAAATAATTTGTACTTTATATTTTGAACAATCAGTTAGCAAATCTTGAAGAGCTTTGTACTATTTGTAGGGCACTTCAGTGTTCCAAAAGCACTTCAACTTGTGCTCAAGAAGAAGCTGAAGCACAAAAGGCAGCAACGAATGACGAAGAGGCAAGCAACAAGCAGCAAGCAGCAAGCAGCAACAGCGGCGAAAAAGACAACGAAACCGAAAACTTTGCCAAACGCATAAAATTCTGCGTACTGCTGTTGTTGTTGCTATATTTGTTTGTTTGACCGAGCTGAGCTTGAAACAGGGCCTACAGAGAGCAAACCAATTTTTCTAGGCATTTTGTATGCGGCTCAAAGCAGCAGCCAACAAAAAAAAAAAAAACCAGAAATTTTACTGTGAGATCAGCATGCGCCGCGTGTTGCCAACTGTCTTTTAAGTCAGTATCTGTGTACGTATCTGTATGTATGTATCTCTACTATTCGTCTATATCTGTGGCCGGGCTTTGTGTGTCTCTATGTGCGTGTGTATCTCACACGCATTTTGTGCGTAAGGTCGCAGCCTCAGCGGCGCATTTACGAAGCGTACAATAACCGGTAATTATGTGGCCAAATCCAAACAGTCAGTTGCTGGCCTGAAGGAATGACGCTGCAAACTACTGAAGCTGGGCATGAGAAAAACTGTTTGACAACAGCAAAAAATATCAGATATCATAAATCTTTGGCAACTTCCGCATTTCAATTGAGTGCTGCCAATTAAAACCATTTGTTTTGCGGCCATTTTGTAATTTTCAAATTTAACGCTTAGTTGAAACTTATTGGAGCTGCAAACCAGCTACTTAACGAAGCGGTCGCTTTCGTTCAGTCTGTTTAATTACGCCAACTGCACTCTTAGCTCTTCTCTTAACTTGTCGAATGAATCTATTGTTTAATTCCCCTTTACCCCAGTTGCACTGCTTTGCCTGCTGCGTCAGTCACTTTTGCCTTTGTCTCACTTGACGACTAATTCGTTGAGTTTGCCTCATTACCCCTACCCAATTGCATACTTGACGACAACTTGTCACTCTTGCTTTCGTTCAATTTGGCCAACTGCACTCTTTGTTTGCGCTGCTCTTGCTGCCTGCGCGCGTCACTTTTGCTTTCGTTCAATCTTGACGAAGATTTTCAAAGAGTCAACTGCACTACTTACTGAGAGCGCTGCTCTTTCCACTGCTTTGTATCTCTTTGCATTAATGTGGCTTTTAGGTTTTCAAAACTCATTCGATTTGCTTTTTATTGAGTTGTTATACAAATTATGCATAAAACGTTTAAGTTTCTGCATAAATTGAGTTTTTTTCTACTTTATGTTATCTATTTTATAAGCACACTTTTGTCACCTAATATATTTTCAACATATTTGCTTTTATTTCGGCTCTCAACTCACGTGCGAAATGTAATTTTTTTCTCACTTTTTGCCTTTTTGCTTTACACCTTTTCTGCTCATGTTTATCAGTCATGTTGCTTTGTGGTTTGCTGCTGATAGGCACATATTGAGTTAATTACAGAGAAGTGTGCGCTGCCTTTTTGTTTTGATAATAATAATTATCACGTTTGCCAACTGCCTTGACATCAACTGAAAATAATAAAATACATTTGTATCACTAAAATATTTTATGAAATTATTACATATGTATGTAGCTACATTTATGTTTGTTCTAACAACAGATCTAAGAGTTTTATCTCTTAAGATCTGATGACATTAAGTGATCTCTTGATAATCAGTAAACAGAGTCTGGTATTCAGTTCAATTCTCTGTTAGAATCATATGAAAATAATGTTAACTTAACATTATTGATAACAGCGATTATTAAATGATACCCTTCTACGCGATTCTCACGAATTCAAGTGAGGCCTGCAGAGCCTATATACATATCTCTCTCTCTCTCTCTCTCTCTCTCTCTCTCTCTCTCTCTCTCTCTCTCTCTCTCTCTCTCTCTCTCTCTCTCTCTCTCTCTCTCTCTCTCTCTCTCTCTCTCTCTCTCTCTCTCTCTCTCTCTCTCTCTCTCTCTCTCTCTCTCTCTTCTCTATCTTACTACTATATACATATCTCTCTCTCTCCCTCTCTCTCTCTCTCTCTCTCTATCTTACTACTATATATACATATCTCTCTTTCTCTGTCTATCTTACTGCTATATATATATATCTCTACCTATCTCTTTCTCTCTCTTCGCTGGTTTACTTACAACCTTATACAAGACAGGTTCAAAACCGGTCGAAAAACCAATAAAGCCTAGAAAAATGGACTCTAATTGCTCGATAAATATGAGCGAAGCAATTCAATTGACTGTGAGTCCTATTTAAGGAGTGGTGGGGGTGGGGCAGCTTTGGTGGCTAAAAAGTAAAATAGGCGCACAAAAAATGGAGAAACAAACAACTTGCACAACTGAAGATGGGGTCAACACTTCAAAAACAACTTGGCAATAAATGTCAACATATAAAAAAAGGACACGAGAGCGCAGAGCTAAGGCTACTGAACGGGGGGGTGTAAGGTGGCCAATAAAACGACGCTGTCAAATACAAAAAGTTCTAATGACAGTTGAAAAAAGGACAACAGCAAGGAACAGGACCAAGGACCAACTGCCAATACAGAGACATTAACATGTGGCGCCCACTTCTACGCCGCTGACCGAAGGAAGCAAAAACAAAAGGAAGAGCAGCACAAACAACATAAATCGGGGGCAAGTGACTTGAAGGTCTGCCGCACTGAACTGGGTCACTAGATGGCAATACGTTAAGTACTTGGCCCCCCCCCATACCCCTGCTTCCCCCTTGACTTTCAACTTCCAAATACATATCCTCCCACACAAAACTCCTGTTTTATTTCGTTGCTGTTGTTGTTGTTGTTGTTGTTGTTGGGCAATGCCCACGCAAACAAATTGCTGCGTTAATAATGCGAATAACAACGACAACAACAACAACAAATATCGACGATAGTCAATAAAAATATGTATAGATATTTTTGATTTTTATGCCTGGACACAAAAACTTTACTTTGCAGTAGGTTTTTATATACTTATTGACTGAGCAGCTTATAGAATATATGCTCTAGCTGCTTATATAAGGGAAACCCCCTAATGAAAAAAGGTTTGAGGCGTAAAATCATAAAGTAATGAAACTTGTTAGCTTTCGTTTTGTTTTGGTATCAGTTGCAAGGCTGGCTTGACAGAGAGTAAAGAGCAGGGAAAGAAACGAATAGTGGAAAGGAAAGAGTGCAAATAACTGGGTCTAAAAAGATACTTAGATATAGAGAAGCCCAGAAAGAGAATGAGAAACAATTTCTTTACAAAAAGTAAAAATGGTAAAAATAATAATACTCAATAATATTAAATATGTTGCAGAAATATACCTAAAAAAATGATTATTATACTCGTTTACTTCATATCAAAACTTCCTTAAAGTACCGCACGCGCGTAACTAAAACACTTAGTCCACCCAAACCGAAACACCCTGCTGACAACTTTCACTTTCACTTTGAGAACCCCAACCCCCCCGAAAATCTGTCTATCATGCGACTGGCATCAGCTTTGAGGCCATTCATGCAGTTTCCTAGACAGCCCCGAAACATTTTCCTTATCAATTTAATGGCCAAGTGGCGTCAGGCAGTGAAAACAACAACAACAACAACAAAAAAACAGTTACAGCTAAGAAAATGTTAAGAAATATATTTACAAATGTCACAAACAGCAGCAAAGGGCAAAACTGACAATGTCAGATGCGAAGACACACTGCACTATATAAATAAGTATATATGTACTAGATATACATATATAAGTTGTAACATTAAATGGAAGATGAACTGGCTCCGGTTCCAGCTCCAGCTCCATTTCACTGAGCCACGTCGCCAGAATGCAATAACTGTGTCTGGCCTAAACGCAAAACAAGGCCAAAAGATTAAAAACAAAACTATATGAGTGTGGTATATGCCATATAAGTATGTAGGGGTAGGCGACATTTCCACATTTTGTTGTGCTGCCGAGTTGCTTGAGTTATCCCGAGGTGATACACTTACAGAGGGTATTACTTTTTATTTACCAAAAGTGTTACACACTGAAAGGATGCATATCTACAAGATTAATAAGTTTGATTAGTTCAATAGAAAATAACTATTCGATGCTAAACACTTTCTAAAAGATATCTTATATAAAAAATTAATTAAAATAATTTATAAAATTATTAAGCATATCACTGATCAAGTACTTCAATAACATATATGCAAGGGCATTTCAAATGCGGCACTCGTCAATTAACTTTTCTTTCTTATTTTTCGGGCAACATTTTTATGGAGCCGTCTTGAGGCGCCAGCAATCCTGCTTCCTTTTCATAGGCTCTGCTGTGGCAGCAGTTTTCTTTTCCACTCCAACTTTCGCTTTCACTTGCAACATTATCAGCTCATTGTTGTTGTTGTTGTTGTTATTGTTGTGGTGATTGGATTGCTTTGCTGTTCTCTTTGACGCGCTGCTTTTGTTTTTCGCATTTTTCTTGAACTAATTTGAATGATTTTAGTGCCGCGCTTGAATGAATTCCTTTGCTTTTCCTTTTTGCTCCTTGCTGCCTGTCATATAAATTTCTAGTTTTTATTATCATAATTTTTCGCTAGATTTCAGTTCACTTTAGTTGCTATTGTTGTTTCGTATTCTGTTGTAATAATCATAAATTGTTATCTGCACAAATATGCATAAAATTCACAAAATTTATAAATTCTGAAATTGATGAAAAGCTGCGTAAGGAAATTTCACATTCGTGCCATAAAATATTACAAATGTTTCAATTTGACTGATAAACAAAGCAACCGAATAAGCTGAGAAAATTTTAGTTAATTTTATAAAAGACCTTTCAGATTCCCAAAGTCCAAAACTTTGAAGTTTGCTAATCCCCTTACACGTCAAACTGCCATAACTTTGCCAAAACTGATCCGATTTCAATTCCCGAGGTCAGTTTGTTAATGGTTTTTCATCTGTAACAACTCTACATTCAAAGTTTAGAAACTTTGTATTTTCGGATTTCTTGTCAAAAATCATGTCTACAAGTTGGACATGTGAAGTCGCAAGTCCCTAAAAATGCCCTTCCCAGACTTCAAACTGCCATAACTTTGCCAAAACTGATCCGATTTTAATTCCCAAGGTCATTTTGTAAATGGTTCTTCATCTTTAACAATTATACATTCAAAGTTTAGAAACTTTGTATTTTCGGATTTCTTGTCAAAAATCATGTCTACAAGTTGGACATGTGAAGTCGCAAGTCCCTAAAAATGCCCTTCCCAGACTTCAAACTACCATAACTTTGCCAAAACTGATCCGATTTTAATTCCCAAGGTCATTTTGTGAATGGTTCTTCATCTTTAACAATTATACATTCAAATTTAGAAACTTTTATTTTCGGATTTCTTGTCAAAAATCATGTCTACAAGTTGGACTGTGAAGTCCAATCCCTAAAATGCCCTTCCCAGACTTCAAACTACCATAACTTTGCCAAAACTGATCCGATTTTAATTCCCAAGGTCATTTTGTGAATGGTTCTTCATCTTTAACAATTATACATTCAAAGTTTAGAAATTTGTATTTTCGGATTTCTTGTCAAAAATCTACAAGTTGGACATGTGAAGTCGCAAGTCTCTAAAAATGCCCTTCCCAGACTTCAAACTGCCATAACTTTGCCAAAACTGATCCGATTTCAACCCGATATTTTGTTAATGTTTTTCATCTGTAACAACTCTACATTCAAGTTTAAAACTTTATTTTCGGATTTCTTGTCAAAAATCAAGTTGGACTGTAAGTCGCAAGTCCCTAAAAATGCCCTTCCCAGACTTCAAACTACCATAACTTTGCCAAAACTGATCCGATTTTAATTCCCAAGGTCATTTTGTGAATGGTTCTTCATCTTTAACAATTATACATTCAAAGTTTAGAAACTTTGTATTTTCGGATTTCTTGTCAAAAATCATGTCTACAAGTTGGACTTAAGTCCATCCCTAAAAATGCCCTTCCCAGACTTCAAACTACCATAACTTTGCCAAAACTGATCCGATTTTAATTCCCAAGGTCATTTTTGAATGTTCTTCATCTTTAACAATTATACATTCAAATTTAGAAACTTTTATTTTCGGATTTATTGTCAAAAATCATGTCTACATTGGACTTAAGTCCGTCCCTAAAAATGCCCTTCCCAGACTTCAAACTGCCATAACTTTGCCAAAACTAATCCGATTTCAATCCCGAGTCATTTTGTTAATGGTTTTTCATCTGTAACAACTCTACATTCAAAGTTTAGAAACTTTGTATTTTCGGATTTCTTGTCAAAAATCAAGTTGGACATGTGAAGTCGCAAGTCCCTAAAAATGCCCTTCCCAGACTTCAAACTACCATAACTTTGCCAAAACTGATCCGATTTTAATTCCCAAGGTCATTTTGTGAATGGTTCTTCATCTTTAACAATTATACATTCAAAGTTTAGAAACTTTGTATTTTCGGATTTCTTGTCAAAAATCTACAAGTTGGACATGTGAAGTCGCAAGTCTCTAAAAATGCCCTTCCCAGACTTCAAACTGCCATAACTTTGCCAAAACTGATCCGATTTCAATTCCCGAGGTCATTTTGTTAATGGTTTTTCATCTGTAACAACTCTACATTCAAATTTAGAAACTTTGTATTTTCGGATTTCTTGTCAAAAATCAAGTTGGACATGTGAAGTCGCAAGTCCCTAAAAATGCCCTTCCCAGACTTCAAACTACCATAACTTTGCCAAAACTGATCCGATTTTAATTCCCAAGGTCATTTTGTGAATGGTTCTTCATCTTTAACAATTATACATTCAAAGTTTAGAAACTTTGTATTTTCGGATTTCTTGTCAAAAATCATGTCTACAGTTGGACATGTAAGTCCAAGTCCCTAAAAATGCCCTTCCCAGACTTCAAACTACCATAACTTTGCCAAAACTGATCCGATTTTAATTCCCAAGGTCATTTTGTGAATGGTTCTTCATCTTTAACAATTATACATTCAAAGTTTAGAAACTTTGTATTTTCGGATTTATTGTCAAAAATCATGTCTACAAGTTGGACATGTGAAGTCGCAAGTCCCTAAAAATGCCCTTCCCAGACTTCAAACTGCCATAACTTTGCCAAAACTAATCCGATTTCAATTCCCGAGGTCATTTTGTTAATGGTTTTTCATCTGTAACAACTCTACATTCAAAGTTTAGAAACTTTGTATTTTCGGATTTCTTGTCAAAAATCAAGTTGGACATGTGAAGTCGCAAGTCCCTAAAAATGCCCTTCCCAGACTTCAAACTGCCATAACTTTGCCAAAACTGATCCGATTTTAATTCCCGAGGTCATTTTGTTAATGGTTTTTCATCTTTAACAATTCTACATTCAAAGTTTAGAAACTTTGTATTTTCGGATTTCTTGTCAAAAATCAAGTTGGACATGTGAAGTCGCAAGTCCCTAAAAATGCCCTTCCCAGACTTCAAACTGCCATAACTTTGCCAAAACTGATCCGATTTTTATTCCCGAGGTCATTTTGTTAATGGTTTTTCATCTATAACAACTCTACATTCAAAGTTTAGAAACTTTGTATTTTCGGATTTCTTGTCAAAAATCATGTCTACAAGTTGGACATGTGAAGTCGCAAGCCCCAAAAATGCCCTTTCCAGACTTCAAACTGTCATAACTTTGCCAAAACTGATCCGATTTTAATTCCCGAGGTCATTTTGTTAATGGTTTTTGATCTGTAACAACTCTACATTCAAAGCTTAGAAACTTTGTATTTTCGGATTTCTTGTCAAAAATCATGTCTACAAGTTGGACATGTGAAGTCGCAAGTCCCTAAAAATGCCCTTCCCAGACTTCAAACTGTCATAACTTTGCCAAAACTGATCCGATTTTAATTCCCGAGGTCATTTTGTTAATGGTTTTTCATCTGTAACAACTCTACATTCAAAGTTTAGAAACTTTGTATTTTCGGATTTCTTGTCAAAAATCATGTCTACAAGTTGGACATGTGAAGTCGCAAGTCCCTAAAAATGCCCTTCCCAGACTTCAAACTGTCATAACTTTGCCAAAACTGATCCGATTTTAATTCCCGAGGTCATTTTGTTAATGGTTTTTCATCGGTAACAACTCTACATTCAAAGTTTAGAAACTTTGTATTTTCGGATTTCTTGTCAAAAATCAAGTTGGACATGTGAAGTCGCAAGTCCCTAAAAATGCCCTTCCCAGACTTCAAACTGCCATAACTTTGCCAAAACTGATCCGATTTTAATTCCCGAGGTCATTTTGTTAATGGTTTTTCATCTTTAACAATTCTACATTCAAAGTTTAGAAACTTTGTATTTTCGGATTTCTTGTCAAAAATCATCTCAGTTGGACATGTGAAGTCGCAAGTCCCTAAAAATGCCCTTCCCTGACTTCAAACTGCCATAACTTTGCCAAAACTGATCCGATTTTTATTCCCGAGGTCATTTTGTTAATGGTTTTTCATCTATAACAACTCTACATTCAAAGTTTAGAAACTTTGTATTTTCGGATTTCTTGTCAAAAATCATGTCTACAAGTTGGACATGTGAAGTCGCAAGCCCCAAAAATGCCCTTTCCAGACTTCAAACTGTCATAACTTTGCCAAAACTGATCCGATTTTAATTCCCGAGGTCATTTTGTTAATGGTTTTTGATCTGTAACAACTCTACATTCAAAGCTTAGAAACTTTGTATTTTCGGATTTCTTGTCAAAAATCATGTCTACAAGTTGGACATGTGAAGTCGCAAGTCCCTAAAAATGCCCTTCCCAGACTTCAAACTGTCATAACTTTGCCAAAACTGATCCGATTTTAATTCCCGAGGTCATTTTGTTAATGGTTTTTCATCTGTAACAACTCTACATTCAAAGTTTAGAAACTTTGTATTTTCGGATTTCTTGTCAAAAATCATGTCTACAAGTTGGACATGTGAAGTCGCAAGTCCCTAAAAATGCCCTTCCCAGACTTCAAACTGTCATAACTTTGCCAAAACTGATCCGATTTTAATTCCCGAGGTCATTTTGTTAATGGTTTTTCATCGGTAACAACTCTACATTCAAAGTTTAGAAACTTTGTATTTTCGGATTTCTTGTCAAAAATCAAGTTGGACATGTGAAGTCGCAAGTCCCTAAAAATGCCCTTCCCAGACTTCAAACTGTCATAACTTTGCCAAAACTGATCCGATTTTAATTCCCGAGGTCATTTTGTTAATGGTTTTTCATCTATAACAACTCTACATTCAAAGTTTAGAAACTTTGTATTTTCGGATTTCTTGTCAAAAATCAAGTTGGACATGTGAAGTCGCAAGTCCCTAAAAATGCCCTTCCCAGACTTCAAACTGCCATAACTTTGCCAAAACTGATCCGATTTTAATTCCCGAGGTCATTTTGTTAATGGTTTTTGAGCAACAACAATTAACAAATCTACATTCAAATTTTGGAAAACTTGGTATTTTTTGGAACCGATTTTCACTCAAATAAGAACAGGAAACGAAAACCTTTTTACTCTTAATATACTCGGATTTCCCTTTTCCCAACTACTGTCAATGTATGATAAATAATTTTGAATGCTGTCCACTCCACTTGCCCCCTGCCGCTAGTCATTAAACATTTTCATTACATTATTATTACAAATACTCATTAACATATATCATATTGCAAAATTTGCATAATTGAGGGACAGGCCTGCAGCAAAGAGCTAATATGAATTATTTGAACTACCCCCTCTACGACGCGAGAAACCCCCTGCCTCAGGCACGCAACAAAGGCAATTGAGGTCGGATTTCTAAGGTCTAAGGTCTGGGTAAGGCAAAGAATGAAAACACAAGAATTAGAAATGAAAACGCAATTTTGCAATAAAAACCTATTGAGGCAAATAATGAGTCCGGTCACATTCAGTTTTACAAATTAAAATGCTCTGTAAACCAAGCCCCAAAATAAAAAAAAAACAACCAGCTAAGAAAATTACAAAAATAATAATAATTACAAAAATTTCGAAATTACTTAATTGTTTTTGTTGCGTAGAGTATTTGGGGTGGGGCTATTGTCATATTAGCGGCACAGAAGGTGGTCTAACCATAAACGAAGCGTAAAGAACGAAGGAATGAAAGGCTCATTTCATGAATGCGAGCAGCAGCAAGAAATTAACATTAAAATGCAATAAAGGACACAGAAAAGGACATACACACAACAACAACAGCAACAGCAACTACAAATAGTAAAGTACAAAAAAATACAGTTAAAACCGTAAATTTATGAGAAAATAATAATTAAAAGACTGCACAGAAATTTGTGGGCTGGGCTCACAGTGCGTATGTGTGTTCTATGATTTCGGAATATACGCATTCTCTAGACTTTATGGTCATTAACTTACACACAAACACATATGCACGGCTTGACCCTAGCGTAACCCATTGCGTATACATAATAATATTACGCATACGCCCGTTTGTGCCGCTTAGGCGCAGCTTCGTGCATAGTGGAAAAACCTTTTGCCGAATTTTTTGATATATGTTTTCGTGATTCTTATGTAGTTTTTTATGACTTCCCTGTGATTTGCGTTTTGGGGCATGTCAGCTAAGTTGCAGAGTAGCAGTAGTGTGTTTAGGAACCGGAGCTGAAAGGACTCTAATGGAAAAGTTGTTGGGAAACTGTGCTTGGAACTAAAATTGCTCAACCCCCGGCGATGCTTGACCTTTAAGCCGTATTAAATATTTATGTAGATGAAAAACTGGCAGATCCAATCCCCCATTTTCCGTTCAACTTCTCTCGAAAGAGCATTTTCAATTCGTATACCTGTACGCACAAGCCGCTCTAGGTTTGATTTATTATCATATTAGTTTCTACACACATTTTTTACACACTTTTTCTTTACGACCAACCTGACGAAAAATGCAAATTACAATAATTATGTGTGTGGTTTTCCTCCTGTTTTTTTTTTTCCTCCTTTCGCTCGGGTTGCGTGCAGCGTTGAAAGAGTTTCTTGGCACGTTGAAGGGTCCTGAGTGCAGCACAGACCCTCCTTGATTTGCGTACCTTGCTTTGATTCGTATTTTGATTAATTACATAAGGAGTGAACAGTTTTCAGGGAGAACTCCTATGTTTATAATATCTTTGTGCCTCAATCTTATAATTGCCTGTAACAAAACATATAAAAAAATAAACAACAACAAGAACAAGACACATTTCCGGCTGTTACATGAAGAAAACAGGCCTGAGACGTATGGTGAGAGGGAGAGGGACAGCGAGGGAGAAGGGAGGTAAAATGACCTACCATACAAGATTATACATTCAGCTAAATTCGATAGAAGCAGTTGGCGCAGTTGAGCAAGAAGTGAATGAAGAAGAAGCAGAAGAAGTTGAAGAACAAAGAGTTGCTCGTGGGGAGCTTTTGCGACTGTGAGATACCCTGTATTGAATTAGTGTATGTTGTATATTTATTTTTTGATATAGCTATAACTAGTAGTTAATAAGGTTGTTAAATATTTAAATAATATTTACACATAACATTCCAATCTTTTAGATCATTGATAGCTACTTACATAAGTTACTTTATTTTAAATGGCATAGCCACTTTCAACATTCTAGTTATACAGGGTATCAGTAGAAGAATAAGCAAAAAAAAGCATTGCCAGAGATCATTAATTAAAATGTTGCTGGACCAGTTCTTGAGCGCAGGCAAAGACAGGCAAAGGGAAAGGGATCGGCGGGGGGGGATAGCAATAGTTACAGCAAGCGCAAAAGCTTCAGCAGCAGCGCAGCAGCAGAGGCAGCAGCAGAGGCAGCCGCAGTCGCCGCAACGAAGCAGCATTAATAAAAGATCGCACGCTTTTTTAATCAGCACTAGAACATAGATACACACATACAAGAGTGTGTGTGTGCGTGTGTGTGTGTGAGTGTATTGGTGTGCGTTGGCCTCTAGCATACAAAGTGCGTCGGTTTCCCCACCCCACTGCCCACCCCTCGCCCCCTTCTTTGCTATGCGCGCACGCATTCCATGCTTCGCTTTTGCTCTGCGCTTTTTTTTGTGTGTTTTGTCCGCCTGCCTTTTGGCGCTGACATTCGCTGCGATGAGGTAATCGCCACATGTGTGTGCCTAGGCCTATGTATGTGTATCTGTGTGTGTGTGCGTGTGTGTTGGTGTTAGTTTTAAGTGCGTGAGCGCAAAGCTTGTTCGCTCACATTGCACGCGCTGACTGCTGCCCTGCCCCTCTCCGCCCGACTGCTCCCCCCACTACCTTTGCTGGCCTTCTTCATGTTTAGGTTCTACTGTGGCGCTGTCTGTTCCGTCCGTCCGTCCGTCCGTCCGACTCTCTGTCTACTTAGTCGCCGTCTTAGCAGCAGTCGTCGCACAGATTATGGCCCTTTGACATCCCATAAATTTCATGTCCACGCAGCGCAGCTCCACATTGTTGGAAGATTAACGCAAATAAAAAGAAAACATACAAGCTACAGAACACCGATATTTCTATACACTACCAAATTAAAAGTACTACAAATTAGCTGCGCTAAGCTTTTTCTACTCTTAAATTAAATTAAGTGATCTAGAACATAATTGTAATACCCTTCACTCTTGCTTTTCCATCTTAATCTGTGTAAAACTAATTTTTATGTTTATTATTTCTACTCTAACTATAAACATACATATATTTAAGCATATCTGAAATCAATTTTAATATACCCATTGTATACTTAATGCGTAAGTGTAACAAACAATAACAACATGCAACTACATTGGTTGAAACTCGTTTGCTACTCAAGCTTCTTAATGTATGTACATATATATTATATATGTATGTATGTATGTACATATGTATGTATGTGTATTACATATTCTCGCGTATCTGTTTGTATGTAAGTTGAAATCTCGACAATGCGCAATGGGCTCGTTTTGCATTCAGCAAATTCTCTGTAAATGTTTATATATATTTTGTGTGTTGTACATTTTCTTGTAGCTGTTATTTAAGCAAATTTCATGGCATAAACTATTTTGGCTTTTGTCTGTTTATTTCAGCATTTAATTTGATTTTTTTTTTTAATTTTTTGTTTTATTTCTTTTATTTTTTTATTTATTTTTTGTTTTATTTCTTTTATTTTTTTTTATTTATTATATTTTGTTATTTATTATTATTTAAAGTTAATTCATGTTAATAATGTTTAAAATCACAATAATAATTTCATTTCCTGATTAGCTATGTATAAAACACTTTAATCGACCCACTTAACCGTTATCTCCTTTGCATTGCAGCATTTAACGATCCGCTGGCAATCGCCATTTTTGCGCATCCAATGGGGAAACAGTTGGAGAACTGATTCTATAGTGCTGTCTCGCTCGCGCATTGCTGGCTGCAGTTGTTGCGAGATAAGCGAAAGCTTTTTTGCGAGAATTGCAATATGTGTGTGTGTGTGTGTGTGTGTGTGTGCTAGCCATCTCGCTCGCACTTGTGTCGATCAGTGCGACGCTGCTGCGGCGAATGCTCAAAGAAAACTAATTAGCTACAAATTGGCAGACATGATAGAAATTGTTTTTGTTTTAGTTATTGCTGTTGTTGTAGTTGTTGTTGTTGTTGTTGCTGTTGCTGTTTCTTTTTGCACATCATGTAATGGAGAAAATGATTGATTAACTCGAGCCCAGGGCCCTGCAGGCCAAACTATACTTAATGCTTGTAGCTTTGACCTGTTCAAACTTTCGTCCACCCCTCTGCCCCGATTCCAAAAGATGCGCAAAATCGTTGCCTAGTTCTAATTGTTGTTGTTGTTGTTGCTGCTCATTGCGGCAACTTAACCAAAGTCATTAATTTGCAATTAGTTTTGAGGCAGCGGCACGCGTGGGAATTGAAGTTGGAATTGAATTTGGAATTGGCTGCGATTTGCTTTTGTGAAACTTTTAAACAGACCAATAAAAGATACAAAACAGAAAGAAAAACAACAAAAAAAAAAAAAAGGTTAGCAGGCAACAAATGTTTATAATTACACGGCAGCCAATCCAACCCCACTTTTGCATCACTTTCTTTTAATATTCACAATTGCCTTTTTCGTTCTGCTTTTGTTTTTCCTCCCCTCTTCCCCGCTTCCGCATCTTCTGCTTACACTCAATTGAATTCTTCCGGTTGCTGCTGCTGCAAGACGCTGAATTTTACTCCACATTTACAATTCATGCATAATAAACAAATACAAGGAAATAATAACTATGCTCATCTCGGGATTGCCCTGTAATAAAGTTCTACTACTCACAAAACAGTTGTATGCCTTGAAAATTCGCTAAAATATCATATCATATTTGTATAATTTGTTTCTAACGGTTTACCTTGGCCTGCGGGGCATTATCTTAAATATAAGTCAATCTAGCTTTGCTTTTGATATCTGTGAGCCTACATACCAAATTTTCGGAATCTAGCACTTATAGATCCTGAGATCCATCCGGAATGAACTAAAAGAATTCACTTTACAAATAATTAACAATTAGAAAGAAAATGAAGCTATAAAGTATTTATTACTAAACATTTTCCAGTTACAAACACTTTCACAAGAATAGGCAACTATACTTTAATAATTACAGGGTATTCGAAAAGCGCCGAAAAACGCTTAAAGGAAGCATTTTGCTTTCGCCTCATTTTGGGGTTGCTCTAGCCATTAAATTGTGCAAGTTTTTCGGCATTTTCGGTTTGTTTTCATTTCTGTCTTCCTTTTTTTTTTTGCATAAAATAAATATAAATAAAACATGGCCAAACTGAAGATGAAAATGTCGAAGAAAATCGTGGACATTTGTGGTTGGAAATTGTATTTTGTGGCTTGGTGGTTAGTTTTCCGCTGGTTTCTGCTTAATTTAATTTATGCTTAACCTTTCTGAAGGTCTTCTAATGGAATAAAGTACTTAATGTTATCATGTGATTATGCTCCTTATATTAAATGTTATATACATAGTTGCTTGGGGGATGCATAAAAATGCTGCCTCATTTGTATTTAGCTGCTGGGATTTACGGATGTGTGGTTCAAGGCGGCGGGGTCAAGTGTTTCATGTTACGTAATCAATAAATATTCAGGAAGTTATCGATATTTAATGCATTTAATCTAATGTATGCAGTTAGATAAATAACACTTTTATAAATAACCAAATATTTTAATGTTTTATATATTTGTATATTTTGAAAAATATTTGTTGCTGTTCATCGGAAATTTCGGAAAACAAGGTCGATTTATTTGAAAAACTCATGAGTGTCCTTTAAAGTTCTTAAAGCTGTTGTCATAACTTTTGCCAGCGAGACAACCCCTACTCCTGCAACCCCCCATCATCAGCACTCTCAACCCCCATTCGCAAAGACTCAATGAGCAAAGCACGCAGCATTTTTTTTTAGGCAATTCTCTCAGCGGGTTCCAAAAATTACATAATTGCTCGGTGGTTGCACACAGACGGAGACGGAGACGGAGACTGTGGCAGAGACACAGAAACACAGAGACAGCAACGCAGACGTTTGTTCATTTGCTGCTGCGATTGATGGATTGCATTCTGAGTGTTGCCACACCGCGGAGCACAGCGGGCAAAGCGACTTCTTCCACTGAGGCATAAAAGAGCGAAGATCAAAGAAACCAGAAAAAAAAAGAACAAAACCGAAAAAAAAAACAATTTACTGAAATTACGACGTCAGCAGAGGCAGCAAACAGAAGCAGCAGCAGCAGAAGCAACTGCGCCATCAGCAACATTGCAACATCAACTAACACACACACACAAAAGCTCACACACATACGCATACTAGCATAGAAATAGAGGCACACGAGACGCACTCTAAATTATATGCATTGACCTAATTTGAGTAACCAACAAATAAACCGAAATGTACAACAATTTTGGGACGAGAATTGCATGGCACGATAGAAAATGACTGCCACAGAGATAGAGACAGAGACAGAGACAGAGATAGAGAGAATGACGGAAGGTGGGGCAAAGCGTGTGGCAAGAGATCAACGTGCGTCAATTAGATGCAAAGCGCAGCGCAGCGCCACCCACCGCCAGTCAACGCATTGACAATTTTACTGTACAGTAGCTGCTGCCCCATGGAAATGTCAACTGTGAATTACAGTGAAGACTAAATAAAAGGAAGGCAGCAACAACTTTAAATGGGTTAAATAGTTTTTATGTAAATATAAATATAATAAAAGTAAATAAAGTTCAAATTTAAATTAACAGAATAATTAAAATAAAAAAAAATAAAAGTAAACAATTAAATAAAAATTAAAACAATAAAAAAAAAAAGAAATAATTAAAAATTCAAATTAAAACTAACAAAAAAATGCAATTAAAGTTAAAAAGATTTTTAAGCCTACTAAAAATTATAAGAGTTAATAAAAAATTAGTATTAATTAGATAATAGATAATTAGATAAGATCATTTGTTGTTTGCCGAAAAAAAATTTAATATTGTTTATAATATTTGACAATATTTATTTGGTTTTACTTTTGCCTGTGTTCACTGTAGTTGTATGCTGTGTTGCTTGTAATTTGCATGCGTAATTATTAGCGCTGACGCTGATACCTTTTTTATTAGCTGCCCCTTGCAACACGTTGCGTCGCATTGTCTGCCACAAATGCTTGCTGTTCATATCTCGTATCTCGTATCTCGTATTTTGTATCTTGTATCTTGTATCTGGTAACGCGTATGCCACATCTATGTGTGACTACTGCGCAGCAAACTGCAACTGAAGCGTCGCGTCGCGTCGGCAGCGACAGTCAACACATGCGTGCGTGACCCAATTTCTGTGAAACCCCACTCCCCTACGGCCCTGCCCGCTCCCTTGTATTCCCCGCTTTGCCGCAGGGCGTTAATAGAGCAACGCTTTGCTCTAGTTCACAAATTGCCCTTTTCAATTGCGGCGCAACCAAAAAATACATTTTCTCTTGTTGCATGCAACGGAATATGCATACATATATAATAATAATAAATAATATATATGCATGCAAATAGCTGAATCTTTGACAATTCGCTCTTCACTTTTTTTTTTACAAGTTCATTCACCCAAAACCGTAATAATCGATTTGGCCCGGCCAAAAGCAGGAAAAGAAAAGGTAAACAAAGCCACGTAACATGCGACTTTGGTCATGAGGGGGGGGGGGGAGTTCTAGCCAAGGTGAAAAGGCAATCAATGTCGTCGTCCTAGAAGTTCCTTTCGCTTACTTTTTTATTTGACTACCCCCCTACCCCCTCCCCCACCTCCCGCGTCGCTCGCTGATTGTGCGTAATAGAGCGTTAAACCTTTCAAGCAACATCCTTTTTTTTATGTATTTTCTGCTTTTCTTCTTCTTTTTGTTGTTGTTGTTGTTGTTGTTGTTGCCTCTACTTTACTCGAGCAAATCAGCGCAAGGACGTTGTGGAATCCTGGCGCACATCTTCAACGAAATTATTACATTAGCATGAGAGAGTGCCGGGGGTGGGCAGGTGGGGTGGGGGGGGGGGTTTCTCTTTGTCTGCCCGGCAAGCGTGTAAGGTAGTAAAAATTATGTGTAAAATGTCCTTGAACCCCTTTTCTTTTTCTTTTTTGTTGTTGTCCTTTGTACATCTACATTTATTCTGTGCCCCCCTTTGGCTCCCTTCGCTCTCTTTAGCTTCATCTTCCTTTAAATTATTTTTTTTTGGTTTCTTCATCTACTCTCTGCAGGATTATTTCGACGGCGTCATTGTTTTGAAATTATGGGACAATTTTTTTTAGCTCTCTCAGTCATCGTCACAGTTTGTAATACCCCCATGCCTTTTTTTTTCCCCCACAATTTACAGAAAAGCCTTAGGCAACTTGTTGATTTGATAACTCGTAAGCTGCTTGTGAAATGTACCAAGTATATTTTACACTGAAAAATCAGAGTTTCTTAGACGAGAATTTGACTGAAAGAACTGAACTAAAACATCTTCCTATGGCAGCTATATAATAGGGTAGTACCGCACATATAATATTCTCTGAAAGTGTATACAAAATAATTGTTTTAGTTCATAGGACCTGGGGGTTCCAGGTACAAAATATAAAAACAAATTTCATAGGAAAATAAATCATACATAAGTATTTAAAAAATGTTGGAACATGAATATGAACCAAAATTGAATTGCTATATTTTAATGTAGCTATATAATAGAGGCCCAGAGTTATGTTTAGAAATGCATAACTTTTCAAAATCGGTTCAGTTTTGACAAAGTTATGACAGTGCGAAATTGTGCTGGAAATTGAATTGGGATTTTGCATATGAAAGCTGGATTTGCTTTAAGGCTGCGGTTAGAGTGCTGCAGGGCTTATCTAATCAAGGGTTGCAGCTCTCCCTCTCTTTCTATCTCACTGTATCTCACTCTCTCTCTCACTGTCTCTCTCTCTCTCTCTGGCTGGTATTACTTCATCTAATTAGCACAATTACCGCCCTAGACACAGTTCTATATACTTAAACATGAAATAATTTCATTGTCAAGTGTGTATGTATGTGTGCGTGTGTGTGTGTGTGTGTGTGTGTGTGTGTGTGTGTGTGTGTGTGTGTGTGTGTGTGTGTGTGTGTGTGTGTGTGTGTGTGTGTGTGTGTGTGTGTGTGTGTGTGTGTGCTGTCTGTTGACATAACTGGTTCAAACCAATTGACAAACCAAAAACAACAAAAATAACAATGAAAATGACAAAGAGCGTAAAACGCACTCATTGCAAGCGCCAAATTGGGCGGCCACAGACCGTTAGTAAAAACATATACATATACATACATACATACATACATACATACATACATACATACATACATACATACATACATATTTATATGTAGCGTAACATACAAAAATTTAATGTGCGCCAAATGCTACAAAAACAAATGATATCATCTTATCTGAAAGCGCAACACACACACACACACACACACACACACACAAAAAAGCATTCAGCTGTATGAGCTCTTTATGAAAAAGAAATAACTGTGCGTGTATGTGTGTGTGCATACATACACACATAAACATACGTTACACAAATACAAACCGAAAGCGAAACAAATTTGTTTTTGTGCAATTGTATTTGTAGCTGCTGTGGGTGGGGAGTGGGGGTTTGTGAGGCGGGCGACAAAAAATGCAGTATACACACATAACCAACAAAAAGTTTTTAGCAGTGTCACACACACACACACACACATATGTATATAAATACATACATACATACATGGCTCTACATAATTGCCAAATAGTGTATATAACGGGCCTACGCAGCAGCAGCGACGCAGCAGCGACGCAGCAGCGGCGCAGCAGCATTCAAAGTGCGCGCACATAACAAATAAATGCTAAAATTTCACAAAAACGCACACCCAAAAAAAGCAAACTCACACACACACACACACATACATACACATACACAAGCGCAAGCTGCAAAAGTGCGTTCAGTGCGAGTGAGTGGGTGAGAGCAGCAGCAGCAGCAGCAGCAGCGGCCTGGCGCCAAAAATGTGGAGCATACATATATATAAACCGCCCCAAAAAACTGTACATAGGCCCTGCCAACAACAACAGCAACCTAACCAAAAAAAAAAAAAGCTGTAGCTAAGCAAAAAGTGCGTGCAGCACTGCAAACGCAAAACGCGCACGCAAAATGCGACGCCGGCGTCGCAGTTGGCGTCAACGTTGGCGGCCATGCCAAAATACGCAATACATATAGCAGCGAGCAAGCATACATACATACACACATACATACATCGTGCATACACGCATATAATGGCCTGCATTGGTGTGTGCGCAGCAACGCACAAAGCTTTTTCTTATTGGATTTCTCGTAGGCAGCATAGCAGCAGTAGCAGTCGCAGCAGCAGCAGCAGCCACATAAGCGCCACTCACATACATACATAAGACAGAGAGAGAGAGCGAGTGAGAGCCAGAGAAAAATGCTCTCGACGCTGCGCTTGGCTGCGTTGACTGCGCTGCCCGGCTGCTCCACGTGTTTGTTTGAATTGCGTAAACTTGCTGCGACTGCGACGCTCGGCGCTGTTTGGTTCTCGTTCTCGCTGTTTTTATTATTGTGTGCAGGGCCAGCAATAAAATGACAGCAGCGCCTCGCTGAAGTTTCATTTTACTTATTTCTTGTTTTTTTTTGCGCGCGCTCTGAGCGACATGCGCGCTCCCCACAGCTGGGGAAGCTATGCCGAAAAAGCTCAAGCTCTCTCTCTCTCTCTTGCTGCTGCTGCTGCAAAATAAATGCGTATTGTTATTCTTTTTGTTGTTGTCTTTTTTTTATGCTTTTGCTTTTGTTTTGCCCCTGGAAGCGTGCAGGAGAAACGAGTTTTTCGCTCAAAGCTCAACGAGTGACAAGTTAAACGACTTGAATTTGCCTCTTTGAGTGCTTTTCGGGATCTTCTTGGTTTCGACTGGTTGCTAATAATCAACTTTTGATTAATAATAGAAATGGGACACTTGTGGGAATTGCAATCAAAGGGAACTCACATTAAAAGATATTGTTTTGTGTCCTTTATCTTACATTTTTAGATTAAACAAAGGATTCGTTTTTATTTGTTTGCAGCAGTGAACATATTGGAATATTGCAATTTTCTCAGGGTTTCTTTCAGCTCTTTTCTATAATCTCATTATGTATGCTAAAATTCAAGTACTTTCTGGCTATAAAATATATCCAATTAAATTATTTCTTGGGGTCTTTGTTTCAAAATATTAAAAAAGAGAAACTAAAAAAAAATGCATTTAAAAATGTATAATACTAAAATTAAATAACTTTCCTGATTCGATTTAGTTCTTCACTTACTATTAAATATTTTCTGTAACATTTTTAATTTATGTGATTTTTGATTTCCTCAAAATTGTGCTTAAAAATCGCAGGCGTAATTTTCAAAATCACTAATTGTAACTGTAATAATTGTAAGGACTACACCGGGCCAGCTGATGCAATCAGAGTTCACCTACCCCCCTTCCCTAACATTGCTTCGCCTGCTACCACCCCCTCTGCCCCTTCCCACTGACATACCCTGCTGTGGCAAAAGCAAGTTTCTATTTTTGAAGCCCATTTCGTTTACCCACGAGCATTTTCCACATGAAGGACTTGCGAAAGGACTCTTTCTCTCTCTCATTCTCTCATTCTCCCTCTCTCTCAGTTTTTCTCTGGCAGTGTGATTAGCTCATGCGACTTATGCAATTTGCCTGCACAGAGTGCTCTCGGAGAGACAGAGAGCGAGAGAGCAACTGCAGAGAGAGAGCGAGAGTGTGAGCGAAACTCACCCCAATGGAGGTCCTGGCGCAAGGAGGAAGGGGCGGGCAGCAGTGCATACACACAAAACATGCAAAGTTGCAGCAATGACATCATAAATTAAGCATAACAAACTAACTGCGCTTCCAGCAGCTACAAGCTTACATTAAGGCACCCTTAAAGCTTTCGTTAACAGCTAATTGATTTAAAACTCAGAAATGCGTATATTTGCATTTGTCACTCGAAGCAAACTCAAATTTGAAGATTGCAAGGCGTGCATTCCAATTGGATTAAACGCGCAAAAACATTGCACAGCCGCTGCGCAAGCGAGAGCGAGAGAGCAGGAGAGAGAGCGCGTACGCTAGCCAAAAAGAGAGTAAGAGAACGCGCCAAACTCTCGCACACTAATGCAAATTCTGCATTTGCAACGCAAAGCGAAACAAAATCAAAAACAAAAGCACACAAGCACACACACACACACGCATACAGGCAATGCAAAATGAGCGCACTCTCGCGCAGCAGCGACAGCGGCAGCGACGCCAGGCACAAAAAAGCGCCGAGCAGAAAACTTGTTTTTGCTTTGAAAGCTGACTCTCTCGCAGTGTTTTTTTTCGCTGCGCTTTGGTGCGTTCGGCTGCGTTTTACTCTTACTCTTACTCTCTTGGAGCTGTTGCGCTGCTGCGGCTTGCTGCTTTTGCGGCTATTGCCGATTGCTGCTTTTGCTGCTTGCTGCTGCTTGCTGCTGCTGCTGCTGCTGCTGGTGGTAGCTCTGCCCGTGGCTCGTCACTCTTCCGCTCTGTTGTGTGTCCGTGTGCCTGTGCGCCCGTGTATGTGTGTGCGTTTGAGTGTATTTGGCCGTGTGTGCGTGCATTTTGTAAGCTTGTGTGCGTCGGCCGCCATCGCCTGCCTGGTTGATAGGCCATAAACGCAATTTTTGAATTTCATGCTCGTCTATTCGGCGCTAGCTTTCGGTGGTGCGCAGCTCGCAGCAGCAGCGTTCGTTGTGTGCATTTCTCGTCTCGTCTTATAACATTTCCCCACAACGGCAACACAGCGACAGCAACTGAAACAGTAGCTGATTAAATATCAAAATTCACATTTTCAAAATTAATAAAACGCTACAAAATATTTATAATTCATCAAAATACAAAAAAACAACGGAAATGCAGAAAAAAAATAAATACAAATTCATTTGAAAATTCAATTGTGAAACGCAAAAATAATTAAAACGACAAATTGAAGCAGCCACAAATATTTTGTTATAAACAAGAAAAGTTTTCAACTAAACTGTATTTTAATTTATTATTTAAGTTTAGTTTATGTTTCAAATGAAAACACCACATACATATACATATATATAACTGAATAAAAACACGTCCAAGGCCGGCAAACAAAATACAAATACACATATAAAACAAAAACAATTTGACGGTATATGCACGACTGTGTGTGTCTCAGTGTGTGTGCGTGTGCGTTTGTTTCTGTGTGTGTGTGTGTGTGTGTATTTGACAAGTGATTGAAGGTAAATTCATTGTTTATTGTTATTAATCAATACAAATGCAAAAGTATTGATAAACACAAACCTATACAAAATGTTTACAATTATAAAAACAAGTAATACAAAGCTGATCAAATAATTATACAGTTGATTAATAATTAATATAACTTAAATTGAAAACAATAAATAATAAAAATAATTATATATAAATTATAATGTATTTATATATGTAACCTGACATAAATATAAATAATATCACAATAAAAAACAGCTAAAATATAAATGTAAATACCTAAAATAAAAATAGCATTTTTATATTTAATTCAAAAATGGTGCTATTAAAATCTGTACAATTTGAGAGTGAACTGCATTTTTAAAGAATAAATCTCAAGAGCCGATTAAATAATTTAAATGTTGTTATAAAAATATCTATTGAATTGTTTCGCGCTTGCTTTTAGTCAAACAGCCAAAAAGGAAACTACCACAAATATGTATCTTTGAGATACTTTTGAACTGTTCAATGAAAGACAGGAGAGCCCAGACTCTAGAGTCAGACACTAGAGTCAAGACTAGCAGCTCTACAAGTTCCCAGTTCCCAGCTCAGTTCCGGTACAAACCATACAAATGCAATTTGCATCCGTATCCCAATTCAGACTATGCGTATCTCACAGCAGTGCGTGTGTGTGCTTCTATGTATGTCTGCGTGTGTGTGTGTGTGTGTGATTTGAACATGGCAAATAGGGTTGCTCCGCATGCAACTGAAACTGGGAAACGCAGCAGTTAACGCAAACAAGAAGCGAAAACTTCTGCATTTTTAATCAAGCAACAACAATGCCTAGAGCCACAGCAGCACAACAACAACGGCAACAACAATAATAACTACAACAATAACAAAAGGAAATGCGCCTCAAACAATAAACAACCCTGCCCGCTCCGCTCCGCCCCACAGCGGCCAAAATCCCACAAGCAAAGATTTTGAGCAACCCAAAACTGAGCCGAAAACCAAAAACTCGAACCCCTTTTTTGAGACACGTGTGTGCGTGTGTGTGCATGTGTGTGTGCGTGTGTGAGTGCAACATGAAAAGTGCATAAGGCTTGTAAAGGGATTATTACATATAAATTTATATTTGTATACTTATATATTTATATAGAAGAGTATTCAAAAGACACTTGTTTGTGGTGAAAAATTAGGAACTAAGAAATTAATAAAAAAAACTGAATTAATTTTAATATAGTTAAAGGAATTGATAAAATTGTACTAATTCTTAGAAATAGTACTTATAATATAAAAGAAAGCAACAAAATTCTTTGAGATGATAAGATAAGAATAAAAACAGATTTCTAAGCTTGAAAACTGATTTGAAAATCAAACAGATTCGCAACTATTATTTATAATATATTGAATATAAATATTTCAAACTAGGGTATTCCCTATGATAACTTATAGCTGACAGTTTTTAATGGTTAATTATAATATTAAAATATGTCAATTTTAATGCCATCAATTTACTTTCATAGTTCGTTCCAAATCATTAAACCAGTTCTAAAAGTAGTTCAAAGTCAAAACTCAAAGAATAATTAAGCATGTGATGTAATAGATATAGAATAAATATAGGCCTAGTTTAAGCCCAAGTTTCATTCAGTAAATAGTAACCTTATTTCATTGCATCTGCATAGTGTTTCTCATTTTTTAGAGCGATAAGCGTTGACAATTTCCTGATGTTACGCACATGTTTAAAAGTGCTGTCTGTGGAGTGTTTCACAACAAAAACCACAACTACAACAATAAATTCCAAGATTAGAAAACGAACCACTTGCCACAGTCAAAATCGAATGCACTGCCTTAGAATCTAGGGTTTAAGATTGAAGAATAAATGGAACTGTTGGCGAAACAATTTCTATACTGATAAGCCGCATATTTTGACATTATTTTGCTCATGAATGAATCTTTTTTCAAACGAAATATGACAAATTTATGTAGAAGCAAGTCAACTAAATGAAACGTGTCTTAAGTAGAACAAGGGAAATCTAAACATGGGCAACTAGTAGATGCCCTTTACAACAAGTCCATATTTCACTAAGTTTAGTTTTGTGTAAGTATTATTATTACTTATGCTTAGCTGTGGGTAGATTTTCCAAAATTTTAAAACATTTTGTTTTAGCTTTGATGTTTAAGAATTCACGTACCAAATTTTCTAGCTCTTGATGCAAAAGATCCTGAGATAAACGTATTGAAAAACAAAAAGAATATAAATAATATAAAAAACAAATATCTAATTAAATGTATCTTGTATTTTTCAGAACCCAAATGTCACTGTGAAAATGTCTGCACAAACAAATCACGACAAGAAAACCAACAACAGGCGACAACAAAATTGTCGCATGCAGCAAAACGCAGCAGCAATTTTTGAACATTTAAACAACTAAAAGCTAAAATTAAATATAATATGTTTTATTTAAAACAAAGATACAACTGAAAAGCAAAAATGAACTGAAAAAAACAAACATTTGTAAAAGCAACGCAAAAATTTAAATTGGCAAAAATAATTTTGGGCTAAAATTTCGAAAACAAAAAACAAAAACTATTTTGGCAAGCTGCGTGCAAAAAGAAAACTAAAAAAGAAAATTCTAATAAAATTATTTGGCTAATTGAAAAAGAATAAAATAAAAGCAAGAAAACACACATAACTAAAAAAAAAATCAAGAAACAAATCAATTAAATGTAACATTTGGCTAAAACCGTAAAACAACAAAGCAAAAATCAGCTAAGAAAATCAAGGAAAAACCGCAAAAATTTAAGCAAACAACAAAATTGGACAACTCTTCAAAATTATTGGTTCGGACAAAACGCAATACTAAACACAGCAACACAACAACAACAACAACAGCAACAATAAGCAGCCATAACAACAACAACAACAACAACAACTACAGTAACTACTACTACAACAACAACAACAACAAATAGCAGCAGCAAAACGTGTGTGTTAGTTTGCATAAAAATTTCGTTTCGATAAATATAAAAAAATTATTGAAAAACAAAAATCAACAATTTATTAACATACAAAATCGAATATATATATGTATAAATATATATGTATAAATAACTATTGCTTCAAATTATATAAGCAAATATTTGGTAAACATTTTTGATAACAACTGAACTGTAAAACAAAAAAAGAAAACAGTACAGAAATTATAAAAAATCGAAGAAAAAAACTTTTGGCATAAGTGCAGTGCAGTGCATAAAAATTACAATAAATTGTAATTCAATTTATAACGAAAAAAAAAAACACAAAACAGAAAAATTTGTAAACATTTTTTACAATTAAAAGTTAAGGCATTTTTTGGATTAACGCGAAAATTTGCAATTGGATTTCAAGGTGAGTTATTGAAAGAAATTGCTACAAAAAATATAAATTTTATGCATATAATTTTGATGCTGAATATTAAATACTTTTATATTAAATTTGAGCTGTAGGTTTTTTTTTTATACTTTTGTATTTAAAATAATAATGCTTTAATTTCATAGCAAACTAAACAACACTACAAAAATGCATGAAATTGTTCAATACTGTTTGCAACATAACCTCTAACAATTTTCATTCAATATTTATGCTAATGACGCAGCACATTTTCACTTATACAACTAACCACCATTACCACCTTTACCACCACTCCCTTGCCCTTGGCTAGCTTTACCTTAGCCCATTACCCTACCCCCCTTTTACTACACTAAAACATTGTCACAGTCAACGTTTTTTGTTTTTTTTTTTTTCGAAAGTTTTTTGTCTTTTGGATCTATTTTACATGTCACGATGCGTCGCAAACATTTGCAAACATTTGCAGACGCACAACGTATGTAATTATAATCAACTATAATTATAATTTATGCAAAGCAAAAATACAAAAAAAAAGTAAACTTGAAAAATGAGTTTTTTTTATTTTCTACGCACTTTTCGGAATATGATTTATGAGCGTCAACGTTGCATATTAATAACAATTAGACTTCCAGTGAAGAAAAGCAAAAGTTGCTAACACACCAATACATATGTACATATGTATGTATGTATGTTAACTACATATGTACATATACGCATCATATTTTTTTTTCTTCTTTGCATAAATTAAACATTTCTTATGCTGCTGCTGCTGCTGCTGCTGGCACGCAACCCCCTCGCGGCATTGACGCTGCCACTGCCACAGCCGCTGTCTCTGTCGCTGTCGCTGTCGCTGCCGGCGTCGCTGCCACTTTGACCTACTTTAAGCGCAGCGCGTTCCAAATTTTGTGCGTTGTGTGTACTTTAGTTGCTCTCTCTTTCACTCCCCCTCTCGCTCTCTCGCTCACGCGCTTATTGTGCGTGCGCTTAAATGTAGTTGCTGTGCTTGCCCTTTGTTCGTTTTTGTTGTTGTTGTTGTTGTTGCTGCTGTTGTTGTCGGGTCTTCCGCATTTAATTAAATGCAACAACAATTTTTGTTTTATTTTCAACCTTTGTTTTACGTGTGTTGCGTGCTTTTTTTTGTCGTTGTTGCATTTTCACTTGTCGGAAATGCGTTCAAACCCTTCTCACCTTTCTCTCTCTCTCTCTCTCTCTCTCTCTCTCTGTCTCTTTCTTTCACACTTGCGTGCATTTGGACAATCGTTCAGTTTCCTAGAATATATGTACATACATAAACCACTACAGAAAGCTCCTTACCCCAACTACTTACTCATACTCGCTCCCTCTCTCTCTCTCTCTCTCTCTCTTTCTCAATCTCGTCAATGCATCGCAGACTGCGCGGCTTTTCAACTGACGCAACTTTTCGTTGTTATTGTTGTTGTTGTTGTCGTCGTCGGCAGTTGCGCAAAGTGCGTCGCTGCAGTTGAGTATTGCGTCTGTTACACCCCACCCCCCTCTCCCCGTTCGCGTTGCTCATGTTCTGCTGCTGCTGCTGCTTCTTCTGCTCAGCTCATGTTGCTGCTGTTTTAATAATTGTGGCATTTTATGACCTGCGACTGCAGTTGCTTGAATTTTAATGTGTCGGCTACCAAGAAAAGCGATTCGACACAAGAAAAAAATAAAAAACCCGTCAATAGCTTAAGCCGCCGCTGCTCACTTGTTATTACAGTTGTTTAGCTGTTGACATAGCGCGCCAGAGCACGAGAGTGGGAGGCGCTCTCTTTGACGAAGCCAATTGAGTCGTAATTGGTCGCTGCGTATGCACTTTCAATAAAGCTTGCTATTATTGCTGAGCTTGTTAGTTTTATGCGCAGCTCTGCACTTCTTTGAAGTGGCTCTTAAAATTGTTGAATACTTAATAATAACAACTGCTTGTAAGCTGAAACTCTGTTCAAATATCGTAACTGCATACTCTCTGACACTCCGGCAGGCAGGCAGCTAACTCAACGAAACTAACCAAATGAAATGAAATGCGTTTTCTATTTGTGCAAACTATTGCGATGACAAACACACACCCACACATACATACATGCATACATATATTCATAGGCACACCCACACAAATAGCCAGTAGAGGGCGCTTTTGCCTTGCCCACTCTATCGACTGCATGCAAAAGTTTTGCCAGCCCATTTACCGCTGCTTGCGAGCGATAGTGCGAAATATGTGCGAGTGAGTGAGCAAGTGTGCTTTAGCGAAGTGGAGCAAAAGGCAACTGGCAATTAGTAGCTGGGGAATAAAAATAAAGCTACAAGCAAGCGAATAGTTTGCCAAAGCAGCAAGCATTGCACATAGGCTCCGCCATACTATCAACGAAACAGTGTGTACATACTATTTACGAAAACTCTATGCTCTCTTGCACACACACACACACATACGCACACAGACAGAGACAGAGACACACCTACACTCAGTTTGCAGATAGCAACCATCATATTTGTTTGTATGTATGTATGTCGGTCGGTTTAGGCCTAGGCATATGGCCAACTCAGCTGGCTGGCCAGCAACATATTTAAGTGCTACAAACAACACAAGACGAGAAAAACAAATACACTGAGTGACACTGACAGGTTTTCACTGTAGTTGAATAATATTTATAAAACATATTTATTCTCTCATATATTGTTCAACTTTTTTTTCGCTCTTCTGTTGGTTTTTATAATGAATTTGTCTTGCGTTTTTGATAAGCTTAATTAGCACCACATAAATGTTGATTTCGCATATTTTTTTTTATATGTCAGGCACATGCAAGTTTCATTTCATTTCATATCATTTTTTTGCTATGGAAATAAAACTAATCATATAGTTTGCAATACAAATCCTAAGTTGGTGCGTGTCTCGTTTTTTTATAGGCCATGAAACATGGCAATAAAATTGCGGTTAAATTAGTATATAGGGTGTTAGTTTGAGAAACTTTGTAGCATGCAAATGAAATGAGTCAGAGAAATGCTAAAGAGAAAGAAAGGGCGCGAAAAATGTTTAAACATTCATGTAGTATGATTTAAAAAGATTTTAATAAATTAAGTACTAAAATGCATTTACTATAGAAAAATCTATAAAAACTAACCTACAAATTCAGCAGAATATCCTATAATGTACAAATTCTAAAACTTTTAATTTATTGTATAAACTAAAATTCCTATAGCATAAATAAGAAAAGAACCTCCAGTAATACCTTTTATTGTTCAATAAATATGACCAAAAATTTGTCAATTTGAAGCAATTACAACACAAAAAACGCGCTGATATGAAATACTTAGAACTGGCGGGCGCACACATACACACACACACACATACACATGCACAAGGGCGCAGCAAATAAATAAAATACGAAAAGGCCAGCCAATGGCCTATGTATAAGCTTTACATAAAGAACTACATAAATACATTTTAAATATGTGTGTGCACACTTGACGGCCCATACATGTTTGTGTGTGTGTGTGCTTGTGTGCAACACAGCGCAAAAATATTTACGCATTTTTTGTATTGTCGGCTATTTGTAGATTGTGTCAGAGTCGCATCTAAATTATTGCGGCCTACAATTAAATTGGCTGAAAGTGTGTATGGTGAGGTGGTGGGGGGAGGGCAGGGGGGGCAGGGTGGGCAAGCAGTGGCCGCTTCGCTCTATCGCCAACGCCTGCACAGCAACAAAAATATTCCAAAAAAAACTACAGCAGCGATAGAAAAAAAACCTTGAGCTCGCACAACATAATTAAAAATGTGCGTAGACGCACACACACACACAGACACACACACACACACACACACACAAGCAAACAAACACAAACACACTTACATACGCGCAACGTTTGCAGCGCTGAGCTTTTCCTGCTTTATAAATGACATTCACGCGCAATAAATACATATGTATGTATATATTCCAACAGCAACTACAACTACAACGAGCAACTAAAAAAAGCTCAACTGCAAATACAACAATGCGCCCTCCAACAATAACAACAACAACAACAGCAGCAGCAGCAAACGCTAAAGAAATCTAAAAATGGCTACGTCGCTTTGCTAGTCAGTGCCAAAAAAAAAACAAAAAGAAATAAACGAAACAACAACAAAAACTATATTCATAAGCCTACATACTTTTGGCTGCTCTCCCACAAATGCAAAAGCTAGCCGCTCTCTCTTTAATGCTCTCTGCGTTCACGCACTACTTTTATGAGCTTTGCGCACGCACTGTGCGAAAGCTTTTGCAATCGTTGAGATCGCCGCCATGCGGCTGACTGGTTCAGATCATGAGTTGTTCTATTTGAGAGCAGCGGCTGAACGAAAACTCTGTGCAGATAGGTCAAGAGTGTGGGCAAAGTTGCGCAAGTGACTAGAAGATACTTAGAACAGTCGAAAATTCTTACATTCCGGATTTGTAATTGAAATATCATAATAATGCAATGCGCTTGAATCTAAAATTTGAATTTTTGAGAACTATTCCTTTGTAATCTTTTGTATTTTTTAAATATATTGAACATTTAATATTTTTAAATGATCGATTGAAACTCTTCAAATTACTATAATTGAAAATATATATTTGATTATTCAATTTGTTGCATAGAAAATTAAGTATACTTAGCACTTCAAAAGGTTCCAAGTTTTTTTGAGAGCTGTTCATACAAATAAATAGTTTGATTCTGAGAAAAAATATTTCCTCACTTCCGATAAGCTTAAGTACATATGTATGTACATATATGCTTATGCAATTAATTTTATATTCAAAAATCGAATTCTAGAGATTATATTATGACGTACTATTGAACTATTCACATGCCTATGTGGGCTACTTGAAGTAATGAAACATTATATTTCATTTGCCCATTAAATTACCAATATTAAAATTAGTACAATCGCAAATCTATACTTAAAAGACACATAAGAGTATTCAAGATTATATCTATATATATTCTGGATCTCTTCAGCTGCATATTATATTCGTGTCTAATATCTTTCACAGTGCGTTCCTTACGACTGCAAGTTTCTTCTTCTTCCTCAAGAAATCTGTTCAAACGGAAGAAAAATGATTATTTAATTGTATGGAACCCTTTTTTGTTTTTTTTTTGTTCTCTCCCAATTTGTTTTTAATAACAGCTAATTAAGTCAAGCATAATATACGCATGTTGAGCACACACTCCAAAAATACAACAAATTTGACTTCTTCCAGCTGTGCTTCTTCTACCTCTTTTCGTCGCTCTTGCTGCTGGTAAATTGCCGCAATCTTCTAGCGCCGGCGTCAGCACTTAAAAGCATTGTGTGTCACATGAGATTCTTTATATAAACATATATGTACACATATATACATATTTATTTGGATATTTCGTTTGATTTTTTTTTCATTCTGTGTTTTTTTGTTTTGTTTCGGCTACGCCTTTCACAAGCCTTTGGTTCTAACCCCCCCCCACTCGTCCCAAATATAGCCCTTGGGAGGCAAGTGAAGCAAAGACGTTTGGAGTGCACTCGTCGCAGTTATGCGAACAGAAGTGGAAACAAAAAGCACAAAGAAATTGTTAAGGAAATTAAAAAGCATAAAAACAACAGCAACAGCTTCCGTTAAAACAAAGAATAGCTGAAACACAGGGAGAACGACACATAGAGAGAGTGAGTAAAATGAAAAAAAAATAAAAAAAAAAGGGGTTTCACAAAAAACACGCAAGCAGCTCACATATGCAGCATTTACCGTTAGCGCGGCAGTGGCATAGAGTTGGGGTAGCTTCGCTTAATTGCTGGCTTGGTTACGCGAGAGTATTCCGAGTGTGCAACCAATACTTGGCTTTGATGGGAAACAAGTAATTTCAGGGCAATTGCGCTGGTGCGAAATTATTCGAAATTTTAAAACGGTACTAACTACAGTTAGTTGAGTGTACCTTCTAACTTATCGGAAGCCTTTTATTCAACTTAAGTTTGATAGTTATATAATTGAACCTCAAGCTCTGATTTGATATAATTTGTATATAACACTGATTCCATATTGATATAAAAGATTGCTGTTTTAGGATCTTCTTTAGGATCGTTCCTTTTTCTTTCTTTTTCTTCACTCTTCAATTGTAACTGTTTTTACGAAGTCTTTACTTTTATATTTTTGTAATATTTTTACAAATTCTCAAGTTCTAACTACTTTATAGACGCGTCAAGATCTCTACCATATCATATTTTTTTTTTTTTTTTTTTTTTTTTTCTATGGACGTTGATGTACTAACGAACAGTACATTCAAGTGGCCCAACGATACCAAGCCAGGGCTTGTTAACGCGCGGACCCAGGCAACATGCAACCCATCTCCCGCCCAACCGACCGAGGGGCGCGCCGCATAACGTGCGGCTACGAAGATCGCGAACTAAGAATAGAACATACAATATAAATACAACAAATGAACATAGACTATTTAAATGTTAGACAGATGTTGTAATAGTACAGTTCTGAGAGTAGGGACAGAAGTAGCATTACTTATTATCGGGAAAAGGTTATTATAACTAGAGCATAAGATCCGAAAAGGGTTATGAACTGCATAGTTAGTATTACAGGCTTGCAGGGAAATCGGGAAAAAGTTCCTAGTACTTCTGATCGGAACAGCAAAACTAATTTGGCTAATTAATTCTGATGAATCAATTTCACCGTTAATTAGTTTGTGTAAAAAGATTACACCAAGCATGGTTCTACGATCAGAAAGAGAGGGAAGATTTATTAGTAGAAGTCTACTACGGTAAGGAGGCAAGCGAGTATTAGGATTCCAGTGAAGACACCGGAGGGCAAAGAGTAGAAATTGTTTTTGCACAGATTCTATTCTATCCTGATGAACCTTATATTGTGGACACCATATACAAGACCCATACTCAAGAATGGGGCGAACAAGTGAAGTATAAAGAGTCTTAGTAACGTAGGGATCGTCAAATTCTTTCGACCAACGCTTAATGAAACCCAATACACCAAAGGCTCGATTAGCAGCAGAAGAAATATGCTTGTCAAACTTAAGCTTAGGATCCAAAAGAATACCCAAATCATTAACTGACTCAATTCGTTCAAGTGGTTTTCCATTAAGAACATAATTATTTAAAAAAGGGCATTCGGCTATAAAAAGACATAACGTTGCATTTACCACAATTTAAATTTAATAAATTTACCCGACACCAGGTTTGAAAGCTCTCTAAATCAGTTTGCAACCTTTTACCAGATAGAAAGTCTGTAGACGAAAAACAAAGTTTAACATCATCGGCATACATCAGCACCAGAGAGTGTGCTATCACGGAAGGAAGGTCATTAATGAACAATGTAAATAACAAGGGACCAAGGTGACTACCTTGTGGTACTCGGACGTGACCTGAACAGACTTAGAGACAAGTCCTTTAAAAAAGACTTTTGGGATCTTAAACTTAGATAATTGGAGATCCAAAGAATTAAGTTTTTTGGAAATCCCAGAAGATGAAGTTTATGAAGTAAAAGAGAATGATTAACGGAATCAAAAGCCTTACTGAAATCGGTGTAAATAACATCTGTTTGCATTTTGTTTTGAAACCCCTTCATAACAAAAGAAGTGAATTCAAGTAAGTTAGTGGTAGTAGATCTATTTTTCACAAACCCGTGCTGGCAGGGTGAAATTATAGATCTACAAAGATGTTGTAGTTGAGAAGTTATTAATTTCTCAAAAATCTTAGGAATAGCAGACAATTTAGAAATACCTCTATAGTTTTGAACGTTTGACTTGTTTCCTTTTTTATGGAGAGGAATAATAAATGATTCTTTCCACATAACGGGAAAAGAGCACAGCTCGATGGACAGATTAAAAAGCTTATATAATGGCCTCAAAAGACCTTCAGCACAGTACCTAAGCACGCAGCCTGGTACTCCATCAGGTCCCGGTGAGAATACTGGCTTAATAGCCTTAAGATCATTTAATAGCGAGCTTTCCGTTATTAAAGGTCCAAATATGCAATTAGAGACATTTACATTGTAAGGATATGGCAAAACCAATTGAACATTTGATGAGCTATAAGTTGTTTGAAAAAACGCAGCAAATAAATCGGCGATGGCCTGATCTGTGTTAGCTGTCGTTTTTTCAAAAAATACGGTTGATGGAAGTGTTGATGATTTACGTTTCGCATTAACGAAGTTATAAAACTGTTTAGGATCCCGCTGAAACTGTAACCTGCAACTTCTAAGGTAATCCTGGTAGCATTGGTTATTCAGGACAGAGAAATTGGATCGAGCAATCAAGTATTTAGAGAAATCCAAGAAAGAGCCAGTTTCCTTGAACTTTTTGTACAATTTTGACTTTCTATTTTTCATGCTAGTTAATTCCCGTGTAAACCAAAGTGGTTTGTTAGAACTACGTCATTACGAACCGGGACACATAAATCAAGTAATGAATTTAAGGTTGAGTAAAAAATCGTGATTGCACTGTCCATGTCCCTACACCTGTAAAGCTGGGACCAGTCAGTCTGGGATAAGAGTTGAGTAAGTTTAATAAAATCGGTGTTCCGAAATTGACGAACTCGCTCTGGAGGTAGATTACGTGGGCACATCCCCCGGACAGGTAAATCTATCAACACTTCCAAAGTTGGGTGATAATGATCTTCAGGAAGGGAAATAGGTTCAATACGGGAGACAGATACGAGGGAGGGATCCAAAGCGAAAATAAGATCAAGCATCTTATTCTGAGAATTTGGGATAGCATTGATTTGACACAATGACATCCCAAATAAATTATCAAGAAAATCATGTTGGGTCGTGGGAGTCAATACATTGGAGTCTACATTAGAAATCCAAACAGTCCCAGCAATATTGAAATCACCAAGAACAACAAGAAAATCACGATCAGAAAGCATAGATGATACAGAAAGTATTGCAGAAAAATGCAAAGAATATACAGAATTGTCTGCAGAAGGGGGGATATAAGAACAAGTAATAAAAAAGGCTAACACCACGAAGGTTCACTTTGACAGCGACAAATTCAA
Source organism: Drosophila maculinotata (assembly GCA_035045305.1). Lineage (NCBI taxonomy): Eukaryota > Metazoa > Arthropoda > Insecta > Diptera > Drosophilidae > Drosophila > Drosophila maculinotata. The sequence goes on along the minus strand of JAWNPD010000134.1, from coordinate 1,266,770 downwards.
TATCTATAGAACTATCTATTATTACTATTTCTGAAGATAAATCGACATCAACAGCAATAAGTACACCCCCACCACGACGAGGAGTGCGATCTTTTCTATAAATTGAAAATTGTTTAAAAAAAATTTCAGAATTTAAAATGTCGGGCCTTAACCATGTTTCAGAAAAGGCAACGACATCAAAAGTAAAGGACATGCTATTTAGGTAAAGATTACTAAGTTTACTACAAATACCTCTTACATTCTGATAGCCCAGTGAGAGGGAGGATTTTAGTTTTTTGTGCTATCAGAGACTATAGGTGCTGGATTAGACCTAGCAACTACAGAGGGGAGTGCAACCAGAGTCCGATTTTTCTTTTTTGCAGTGTATTCTTTTATGATTAAGTGTTCAGGCCAAAATTCTTTACAACAAATTTTGTTGAAATGATCGGCAGGAACACTTATTTTAAATGAGGAAATTTCACGAAGATACGTAAATTTAAATTTTTCCACCGTAATATTGGCTTCAGATTTAGCCTGAATAAAGGCCTTGACATCATCAGATGTAGTATCAGGGGCAAGCCTGGAAACAAAAATTTGTTTTTTTGGTGGGACACCTACAAGGGTATTACCATCAACCGCAGCTGTAACTCCAGGAGGAGCTATAGCCTTAATTGAAAGAGCATTTGATTTGGCAGACATATCAGCAAGAGTATGCTGACTTGCAACAACACTGCCTGCATTCGCCAAAACAGAAATTTCTACTGGGTCAGCAGTAACAACATCCATGGGTAAGACGTTGATTTCCTCACTACTGACTACTATCTGAGGACGTGGGGATGTAAAATCCATCAGTGATGGAGCAGAATCATAGAGTTTTCTTTCTTTTTGAAGCAACTTCCTTTCCGGGGGCTCTTTGCACTTGTTTTCCGCTTAAAACACAAACGAAATAATAGAAAAACCCGATTTTCGACTAGAGTTTTTTGATTTTAATGAACTCTTCAGAGTGTCCCCCCCACTGCTGCCACTTGCCCGCTGCCACCAATCTAAGCCCTGCACTTGCAGCAACGTCAAAGCGTCGAATCGTTGCCGTGGCTGCATTTTGGTAATTAGAGTGGGTAACTAGGTGGCCAGCCAGTAGTAGCAGCACCAGTTGCCCCCACTGTCTGTCAGCCGCGCAGCCATGTGTGCAGTTAACCCTTGCCACCGTTGCACCCCTCCCCTCCGCCTCTGGCTCCCATCGAGTGCGACGCGGTTCGACGTTGAGTGCACTTCAAAGTAGCAATTCAATTTCATGGTTACCAAGATTGCCGACGTGTTTTTTTCGTCTCTTTTTTTTTGTTGTTGGTTTTTTTGTGATTGTTTTCTTTTACTTTTTGGACGGGTTCTGTAAATCACGGCCATAAAATGCAGTTGTTGTTGCCGGCCATTTGATGAGCTCATTCCGCACTGCAGTTGCATTAATTAAAATGGTATTGGGGCAAAAATAAGACTAGAATATGCTAAATCAAACGCTGCAGGCGGTCGACAGCTGAGTTGTAATTGCAGTTGGGATCGCATTTCTTCAGTGTAAATGAAACACCTTGCACAATGAACAACTGTACACCTGGGTGGGGGAAATCCACCCACGCATAACGCAGGGCCTGAGAAAATGCATAAATTAGGCGGGACAGCAAACTGACGGATGATTTCGTAAAAAGAAAAGCAACAATAGAAATGCATTGCTTCATGTACTACTCCCTCCTATACTCCTCCTCCTATACTCCTGCTCCTCCTCCCTCTTTTCTACTATGCCACGCTCAAAAGTGTGACTTACAAGCGAAATTAGGCAACGAAGCGTAGAAGCAGCAGCCAAATTGACTTCGGCTTTTGAGCCAACAGAGCGCAAAGTGGCCCAAACCCGAGCGGGTTGGCTCAAGATGCGTTAACTGCACTCTTGACTCTATGACTCTATTCCCTTTGCTGCTTTGCCCCGTTGCGTTTAGACCTTAACCCAGCAAACAGTGCAATCGTCTCTAAATCAATGCGTTTTGTATTTCATAATAATAATTTATGGCGCGATTTGATATGCAAAGCTGCATTCAAATAGTTAAATTACCTCATTTAATCGTACCTAATAAACGTCCTCGGAAACTGAAATCGGTTGGGTTTTGACGAAGTTATGGGTATTTTAAATGTGAGAAAGGCATTTTTTTGGGACTTGGGACTTCACATGTTTAACTTGTTGTCATGAGTTTTGACAAGAAATCAGAAAATACCAAGTTTCTCAACTTTGAATGTAACATTGTTAAAGCTGAAAAACCATGAACAAAATGACCTTGGACATTGAAATCGGATCAGTTTTGGCGAAGTTATGGCTGTTTGAAGTCTCAAGAGGGCATTTTTTTGGACTTGGGACTTGGCATGTCCAACTTTCTGTCATGATTTTTGACAAGAAATCCGAAAACAAAAAGTTTCTCAACTTTGAATGTAGAGTTGTTACAGATGAAAAACCATGAACAAAATGTCCTCGGAAGTTGAAATCGGATCAGTTTTGGCGAAGTTATGGCTGTTTGAAGTCTGGGAAGGGCTTTTTTAGGGACTTGCGACTTCACATGCCTAACTTGTTGTCATGATTTTTGACAAGAATTCCGAAAATACAAAGTTTCTCAACTTTGAATGTAGAATTGTTAAAGATGAAAATCCATTAACAAAATGCCTAAGGAAATTGAAATCGGATCAGTTTTGGCAAAGTTATGGCAGTTTGAAGTCTCAAGAGGGCATTTTTTTGGACTTGGGACTTGGCATGTCCAACTTTCTGTCATGATTTTTGACAAGAAATCCGAAAACAAAAAGTTTCTCAACTTTGAATGTAGAGTTGTTACAGATGAAAAACCATGAACAAAATGTCCTCGGAAGTTGAAATCGGATCAGTTTTGGCGAAGTTATGGCTGTTTCAAGTCTGGGAAGGGCTTTTTTATGGACTTGCGACTTCACATGTCCAACTTGTTGTCATGATTTTTGACAAGAAATCCGAAAATACAAAGTTTCTCAACTTTGAATGTATAATTGTTAAATATGAAAAACCATGCTAAAAATGGACTTCGGATTAAAAATTGGATCAGTTTTGATAAAGTTATTGGAGTTTAATGTTTTGGAATGTCAACATTTTTGTCAGCTTTAGCATGATTCTTGAAAAATTAACCACCCCGAGATCTATGATTTTTATTTCAAATATAATATTTATAGTATTTGTGCCTCCAGTTTGTGCCACTTCTTTTGGTATTATATTTTTAAATACACACGCTTCCTATAAATAATTACTTTATTTCCCAAATTAATTTATGCCATTTCCTTTTCTCTTTGCTCTGCTTTTCTTCCAGGTAAGCAGTTGCTTTGTATGCCAACTAATTAGGCCGTCTAACTGCACGTAAGTTGCTGTTGTTTTCAACAAATTCTTTTTTGGTATTTTTGTATTTTTAAGTTTGATGTGGCGCCTGGCGATGGCCAAGAGGCATTTGCCCGCTTTGCTGCTTGCCCGATTTCTGGTCATAAATTTAGCAATTAACGACAAATGTCACTTTGCCTGCCCCGCCAGCGGCGACTGCAGACTGCAGCCCCACCACTACCCCCCTACGCCCCACCCGCTAACCCTTCCAACGAAATGAATCTGAATGCTTTTAGCCCAACGGCCAACGAAGCGTGGCTGCAACCCCAGCACCACCCAGCACCACCCAGCACCACAGAGCCCCCAAGCAGCTGGCACCCACTGCCGCCCACTTACGGTCTGGTTCGTCCTGCAATTGCATTAAAAAGCATAAATTTACTTTAGCATTGGACGTTATAAAATCCATTTATGCACTTCACTTGCTGCTTTTTTTCTACTTCGGTTTTTTTTTTGCATTTTTTGCATGCCAGGACTCTGCAGTCCTCTCCCCTCACAGATCCCGTCGTTGCATGCTGGTCAGACATTGTCCGTTTGGTTTGCTCCTTCGCCTTCGCCTCTGCCTGCAATCTACAATAATTTCTGATTTCTTTGCTGTCCTTTTTCTGTGCATGTTGTTGCTGTTGCTGTTGTTGTTGTTGTTCTGGCTGTTGTCCTGCTACAAAAAATGCCAATTTCTGCAGCTGGCAAAGAAAAAAGGCAGCAGCAACAGCAACAGCAGCAACAACAACGGCAGCAACAAAAACAACGGTCTATGCAATTTCTACGAGCAACAAAAAATACCCAAACGCCCATTGAGGCAGCCACGCCCCGCTGTGGTGCGCTTTGTTTGCTTGCCTCCGTTTTACGTTGTGTTGATGATGATGAAGTTTAATTTAGACACGACTCGAGTGGCAGCCACAGCCACAGCCTCAGTCGCCGTCGCCGTCGCAGTCGGTTGCAGACGGCGGCGCCCGCATTGCACCCAAACCGCCCAACTGGCATTTTATTGCATGTACCGCCCCCCCTCTTCCCACTGCAAACCAACAACAACAACAACAACGAGTGGTACCAACTTTTTACACACAAACAGTTTTGCATAAGCCCCTGAAATATCCAGCAATTTGTATACACTAACTAGACTATAAATCTGTATATTTACATATTTATATTTGTACATACATATAACTAATGTATATTCTGGTTCATCAGATATCACTTAATTGATCTAAAGATTTATTATATTATACAGCAAAAATATAGAAATATAATTTTAAAAAAAAAATATAATAGTTTTTCTGCAATTTTTTAAATTTTGAAAAAAGTTTGAGATTTTTGAATCGTTTTCTTATTGTCAACCAATTTTTCTAATTTTGTAATATTTTATATACGAGTCATAATTTTTCTCAAACAAAAGTAGCTCAACAATTAGCCTCAACAAATTTAAAATTTAAATTTTTTCAGTTTTTTAGTGTATGCAATTTTCCATATTGTTCAGTTCGCATATAGTTTGCAGCTCGTTGCAGTTGTGTTTCCCAGTTTCCCAGTTTCCACACGTTGCCACTTTGCCAGTTTTCCACTTTACTTGAATTCAACGTTTTTGCCACTCTACTCTCTATATGCATATTTTGCACATTTCACATTTCACTTTTTGCCTCCTACTCGTGTGTCCATTTTCATTTCCGCTTTGCTGTTGGCTAATATAATTTCGATATTTGCCTGGTTTGTTTTTTGCTTTTGTTGTTGTTGTTGTATTTCGTGTGTCGCCTAAAAGTTGATTTCCTTTTACGTTTCGGGGCGTGGCTAGAAAAAGTGCTGCAGTGCCGCCTCCTGCACTGCAGTTCTTGTCCAGATCCAGTCCAAACAATCCGCAAACTGCAGCAACAGCATAAAATAACATTTATTTTTTTTGTTAACTCTATATACAAACATACATACATACATACATACATATGTATATATTTTGCCAACAGTTTCTGTGAAATTTGTGTCTGGCTTTTAAGCGCCGCTTTTTTGTTTGCTTTTGTAATTTCTTGTCCCTGTATGTGTGTCGTCTATGTGTGTGTTTTTGTTTGCATGCGCTTTTCTGCAGAATTTTCGGCAATATTCCATTAATACTTTGTTGTTTTTTTTTTTTTTTTTTTTTGGTGTGGGTTTTTTCTGTTTGTTTTGGCAGCGTTGAAAAAACTTTTGATAAATAAATTTTACGATAAAGTGCAATGCAGAAATTTTTATGTTATGTTTTTGTTTTGTTTTCTCTGCAGCCGCTGACTGCTTTTGCAGCATAAATAAATCATCGATGCATTGGGGGATTTATTTGCCTTTACTTTGGGGTTTGCTTTCAATTTATTGAGTGAGTCTCCCTACCTCGATATCCCCACCCCCCTGCCCCAGCCGCTGTTCGCAACAGAAATTGCAGTTTTGTGTGGAACAAAAATTGCTATCAAGCGGAAATGGAAATGCATGTGTCAGGTTTCTTTTTTTGCCAACCATAGTTGGAATAATATTTGGATGTTTCAAAGTTTAATTGAAAACATAACCGAAATATGTTAGAAATTTAATACAAAGGATTTTATGGCAAAGTAGTTGAGCTCTTAAGGAAAAGATACAATAAGAAATTTTGCATCAAATTCGAATACGATTAAAAAGATAACTTGCATTTATTTCAACTCTAATGAGAAAGAGAGAGAGAGCGTACCAAGTTAGCACATTAAAGATATCGAATTAGTATAATCGGAAGAGAGCAAGAAATAAGGTCAGATCAGCTTTTCTATTTTCTGATGCTTTAAGCGTATTTCTCAGTCAATTATAGTTGAAATCAGTTTTAAACTAGTATTAGTATAAAGCTCAGTTCAATTAGTGTAACTTTAATAGAATCCCAATCTATATCTGTTACCCTTAACCATCAATTTATTTGCAATTTCTCTTCACACATTTGCGCATCTAACTAAAAAAGGAAGCTAGAAGCAATGCAATTTGCGAATGACCAATGTCAAATACATACTGCACATAGTATATGCTACACAATATTCATTGCTTCAGTTGTGGGTAACGCCCACATGCAGGAGTTTATGGCAATTGGCCCAGACCCTGGCTCAAACGACAGCCAATGCAGCAAATCACACAAATTAACTAGACAAAACTGCCGCAGGATGCCACACAAAATTCTAATGAAAAATACGTCAAGCAAAAAAAAAGAAGGAAAACTTTACCCCCCCACAAACTTCTCTCCAGTTGCAATAAATGCGATAAATTGCTCAAGTGCAGAGTACGCAGCCACAAAATGGGGCGCAAAAGCAAAATGCAGGCAAATTATGGGGCCCAGAGCCAGCTGACGAGTGGCAAGCAAAATACTGAAGCCAAAACCAAAACCAAAGTCATTTTGATTCGATAGTAGTAAATAGTAGTAGAGCATAGTACTATGTAGTACTATATACTATATATATATATATACATATACATATATATATAGGCAAGAGTCAGGCGCAGGCCAAATGAATTTTCACTCATTTCCTTATCGTCTGTGATTTCCTTGCCAGACGGCAACAACCAACATGCTGACAATTTTAAATGAATTTTCTATGCAGGCAGCTATCTAGTCAGCAAAACTCACTTCCCCCCCAACCCCCTCCCACCAGCCCTACCCTCGCTGCGTCTGTCGCATTGTCTGCAGGCGGCACACACACACACACACACACACACATACACAGTGAAAAAATGCAGTTTGTGTTGCCCAGAAAGTTTTTTTTTTCCCGCCCGCAAAAGGCAAAAAATCAATGAAAATGTGGCAGTGGCTGCAGAAAGAGAAAGAGACAGGCAGAGGGAGAGGGAGACACAAAGAGAGAGAGAGAGAGAGAGAGAGGCACGAGGGTTGGACCTGCACAACGTCATCAACAACATGATGATGATGTTGCTGATCATCATGATGACGATAATGATGATGAGGCAGCATCAACGTTTTGGCTTGTCATCATTATGAAACACAACAACCCTCGGCCTGCAGCAGCAGCAGCAGCAGCAGCTGACTGCACAACCCCCAAATAAAAAACTGCAGAGCCCAAAGACTGCCAGCACACACACACACACACACACACGGAGAAAAACACACCCCCTCCCCTCCCCTCCCCGTTCCCCAACCACACAGACCGACAGTCATTCAGGACCAAAAAAGGAGCAGCAGAAACTTTCACTTTTTGCATGTAGATTGCCTCATGCGGCATTTCGCATAGTGCAATGCGCCAAAAAGCAGACTAGACATATGTATATACAAGCCAGAGCGAGACAGCGAGTGTGACAGCGTGACAGAGAGAGAGCGAGGGGGGGAGTGTGTGTGTGTGTGTGTGTGTGTGACTGTAACAGGTTTAGCAAATGCAACCCTGTTATATAGTTGCAATTATTTCATAATATTTCCATTTTCCAAGTGCAGCACGAGAAACTATAGCATACTTTATAGCTGTGTAGCAGGCTGTCTGTGGGGGTTGCAAATTGCAGCCAGTTCGTTGCGAGGGGGGTTTGGGTGGGTTTGGTGGAAAACTTTCGTTGTACATGACGGCAGGCGGAAATGCGAACGCTTGGAAAAACTTTAGCCACCAGCTGTATGTGTATGTGTGTGTGTGTGTGTGTGTGTGTGTCTATGCTGCTATTTGGGGGTTGCATGCTACGTGCACGAGTGTAGATAAAAATATTTTAATTTATTTTACTTTCGGCTGCAGCCAACTCACAGACGGAACAGAACAGAACAGAACAGAACAGAAAATAACAGGCAGCTTTTCCTATTCTGTTTTCTTTTCTTTCTGTTTCTTTTTCTATTTCTTTCTCTTTTTTTGGGTGCCTGAAGCTCTGTGCATTGTGTTTGCACAGGCATTGCATATGCTGCTGCTACAAATGCGAATATGTTTCCACAGATTATACCCTGTAGATACGACATCTTCGAGTTGCAGTTGTTCCAAATTAGATGTTACTCTCGAATTTCAAGTATGCTTTCTGGCATTATCACGAAATGAAAATTAAAATATAATTTTCTTGATCACTTATGCTAATTTTTAAGAGAAAAATAAATTATTGCACTTTCAAGTATTTTTAAAAATATTCTCTACATTTTAAAATACTAATGAAGTTACTCAAGCAAAATGCAGTTAATATGTCTATTATTCCATGTTTGTACAGGGTATTTGCTAGTCTAGTTGCCATTTGAACTCAGTTTGCAGCTGCATTTGTCGCATGCACCGCCCAAAAATAAATTCGCAAACAAAACGCTGTCTGGTCTGCAAATCGTTTGGCTTCGTTATTTTTGTTTTTTGCTTTTCCAGTCATTTTATTTATCTTTGATAAAAGGTTTTAGTTTTACACATATGCACATATGTATGTATGTGTATGGGGGTGTGACTGTGTGTGTGCTTTTGAGTTTTTCGGGGGCCATCAATAGTGGCTTAGGTTAAAAGGTTTTTTGTTTAAGGGATTTGACTAAACTTGCTGTGACTCGCATGCGACATAAAACTGCTTAGCATGAATTCAATTTGCCTGAAGTTTTTGAAAGGATATACATATATGTATAGTTGGGCTGAAATTTGATTTAGAATTGCACTAAAGTTTTAGTTGTATGAGCTTGTTAAACTTTTCTTGCACTGAAACTACAAATAATAGCTATATTTTGTATATATTTCAAATATTATACAAGTAATAAATTCGGTCAATTTGACAACAATGCATTTTAAAATATGATTCAACACCTATTAAGGCTTTCATTGACTGAATAAACTGCCATTGTCCAAAAGCTCGCCCACCAAAAAAGCCAATATTTTGTGCACAAAATGTCAAATGCTTATAAAAACAATTGATATTAAATTTATTATAAACAATAACAGCAAAAAGACAAAAGAAGAAAAAACGCGTATACAGCAAACATTTCTTCAAGCAAGACACACAAAATGTGTGACGCATGCACAACAACAACAACAACAACAACAACAGCAGCAGCAACATAACTCGCAACACACACTTAAACACCCACAAAAAAAAAATACAAAAAACCTACTGAAATTTGTAGGTACTTCCTTTCGTACACATGCATATATACATATATGTATATACATATATACATACATCTCTATGTATGTACCTATACATATATAAAGCCGGCACTCAAATTTGTTCCAGACGCGTTTGTCACGACTTCAACTGACACAAAAGGCGCACAAAAAAAATATATATATATCCAAAATGAAGTCAAACGAAACGCAAATGTCGCATGCAATTTACTGCAAAAAAAAAAAAAAACAAAAACTGAAATACTAAAAAAAAACAGAAATTTGCTTTGTCGCATGACTTTTACTTTTTACTTTGCACACACACACAGTTTATTTATTATTGTTGCTATTGTTGTTGTTGTTGTTGTTGTTGTCGTTGATTGCGTGCAACAACTTGGCAATGCGACGGGGACCTCTGAGGGTCGACACTGGAGATTCCCAACTTGGCAGCGCCGTCGTCTCAAAGAAAGCGAAAGTTATGACATTTTGGCAGCCAAACGAAAGTGCGACGCGGTCTGTCTCTGTGTGTGTGTGTGTGTAGGTGTAGGTGTAGGTGTTAGATTTGTATCTACAAATTGCAGTTGTCACAAGGCTGAATTGTGTTGTTCCAGCTGTTGACATTTAGTTCACTTCAAGAATATAAATATACATTTTCTTTGTTAGGTAAACTAAATTATGTCTTCTTCTTGGATATGTCAAGCACTGTTCATTTAATATATTAAGAGATCTATTGAACATATTAAATATTTAATTATAAAACATAACTAGAATTGTAAGTTTAACGCAATCTTTCGTCTCAAGTTTAAAGTTCACATATTTAACATATATGAAACCTTAAGAATTTTTTATATAAATTATAAATATATATATAAGTATAATATAAATGATGTAAGTTTAAGAAATATGATATTCGGCAGTTTAGCACTGAAAGATTTTAGCTTCAATACCTCAGAAATCCAATACCAAACAGTCTACATAGAAAATCATATGTATTATAATGATAATACTGTTGTTTATATATGTATGTGTGTGTGTAAATACAATACCTATGACTCACATAAATCAGTTATAATTTCTTTTCATGTGGAAAAGCGTTTTGCGCGCAAAGCTGAAAGGAAAAGCGTTTAAGTAGCAACGAGAAACTCCACTTCATTCAGCGCTGGGGCTGACTCTGTATGAATGAAAATATTTATGCATATAAAGCGGCAACAAGACACAGATACACTCACTCACACACACACACAGACAGATACGTTTGTATCTGTGTAGCTGTGCGGGCATGTAAAAAAAAGTAGCGTAAAAAGAAAAGGAAAAAAAGGCAGCTGAAATAAAATAAAATAAAATTTATCTTGAACTTGAACTTGAAATGAAGACATCGAAGTCAACGTTGGGGGAAGCGACGAAAACGACAACGACGACAACGTCGTTTTGTCTGCCGTTGTTGTTGTTGTTGTTGTTGTTGTTGCTCTTGCTGTTGTTGTTGGTAATACATTTAACGGCAATCTGTTGTGTCAGTTGATTATGTTGATGTTGATGAGCGCTTTAATGATGTGGCTTATTTATTATTAATAACGCTTACAAACAGCCGGCATTGCTTTTTGTATAGTAATAAAATTTAATATATACAAAGATGCAAACATTTATTTAATAAACAAATATTAAAACAATAGAAAGTACGTAAACGTATAAAATATATACAAATTCAAATGCACTGCGCAGTTTTCAATGCAATACAGCCGAACAAATAAATAATAAAAAAGCAGCCCCAACAAAATAGAAACAGTCAAAAAGCTGCCCGGAAAAAAACCCGCATTTTTGCAGCAGCAATTTGCAATTAATTTGATTTCATTTTATTTGTGTGTGTTTCTCACAACTACCCTGAAACCCCCTCTCCCCTTCTCACTCTCTGCTTGTGTCTCTTTTCGTGAATGTCATCAGCTCAAAGTCGTCCAATTGTGACTTTGAAATTGCGCCAGACATACAACAAAAACTGCAGCAACAACAGCAACAACAACAACAACAACCAACTTGTATTCATTTTGTTTGCACTGCAAAACAACAAGTAAAAAAGATACACCCAAAAATGTATTTCTCTTTATTTTTTTTTAAATGTCAGTCGTTTGTCAGGTTGCAAGTGGGGCTTGTGCGGGTTGCCTGAGGGGGTATTGTGGCAGACATTGTTGTTGTTATATTCACTGCTTAAAAGAGGCAAAAATTGAATGCATACAAAATGTATTTTAATGAGATAATCGCTAAATAAAGCAACTAAACTCACCAAATGATCGACTGTCAAATACTACAAAAATATAACATTTTTTTTATTCTAAGATATCGTTTTCAGAAAAAGGACGAAATTTATGGATTTTAAATAACAATATTTTAATGGATAAAATTCTCAAAATGTTTACAACAATTTACTAAATCAAAAAGATTAAACGAGATTAAAATCCATGACTAAAAAGCTATGCCGTCAGTTGAATTATGACACAGTTATGAGCTACAGGGTATTTAAAAACACTTCCGCAAAATAGAGTGAGAGAGCGAGAGAGATAAAAAAGATAAATAAAAAAATTTGTCTAAGAGAGCAACTGCAAAATGAAATGCGCCAAAGTAGACAATAAAAAAATTGTATAAAATGACATAACAGTGCAAATAAATTAAAAAAAATAAAAATAAACAACAAAAAATAAACAACAATTTGGTGCGAAATGCAAAAGTTCATAAATAAAATGATACGACAAAATAAAATAAATGTATTTATTTAAGCAATATATATGTATTTTTTTTGTATCCAAGTATATAAAATTGCACGACGCCAACGCAGCAAAGTGCAAATGAAAAGAGCGCAAAACAAAATCTATCTTTTTCGGCAGTGTGCAAAATGTATCTGCAGCTGTCTATCAGTCGCCATTGTATCTATAACTGTGTGTAGTTGCCGAAATTTCGCTGCTCTCTGCTGTCTGTTGTCAGTTGTTGCTGTTGTTGTTATTATTATTATGTATTAGCGTTATTATTTACTCGCTTTGTCGTATCTTTCGGTTAGCGCGATTCGCCGCTGTGTTGTGGAAGCAGCGTAGAATGAAAGATTCGTGGAACTGGGACACTTGTGTGCAGTGTGTCTGCGCTTTTTTTTCTGTTTTCGGTGTTTGCCTTGCGGCCGGCCTCCCCTCGCCACAGCCCCATCATCCGTTCCTATCCACTTGCTTCGTGTATCTGTGAGATACTTTTTTGTGCTTTTGTGCCATTTGCAATGCTGCAAAGTCTAAACGCCGCCCTACCCAGCTGCGACTGGGTGGCTCTCTCTTGTAGTTTTTTGCCACTGCTGAAAATAAAAATATCAACAAAAAAAATAGCACAAATTTTTTTGCGCGTGGCTTTCAATGTCAAATGGAAAATTGTAGTTGCTGTTGTTGTTATATATATATTTTTGGGTGATCATTTGAAAATTGTTTAACTGTCGCAATTGCAATTATACATAATTAATTTAAATATTTTAATCAAATTGGGATAATGCGGCGTATGCTTAATGTGCCTTAAACTGCAATTGACGCGCTTCCGTTTTGTAGCAGCTGCAGAGCTGTGTTTGCATACCGAAACTGCAAATAATAAATTTAAAAAAATTGCCAAAAAAAAAAAACTTGAAATGAGAAAAGAATACAGCAACAAAAATACCCAAATTTTTGCCAAACAAACACACAGTGAAGATTGCAACCAAGGTCAGCAATGACGAATAACAGCAAAATGCGCTGCTGCTGTTGTTGTTATTGTTGTTGTTGTGCTCTGTACCAGTCGCAGATCTGAGCAAATATACACACACATACACGCACACACCCACTGGTATGGTCAAAGAGTAAGTGCAAAGGAGAGGGCTAGAGCTGTTGTGCAACAGAGAGAGCGCAACAAATGCGCCTTTTTTGCTTTGCCGAACAAAAAGTAAATAATTTTTATTTGTCAGTTCGAGTCCGGGTTCTGTGCGCGTACATAGAGGTTCTATGCATATATAGCAATATACTATATATGTATATATATCATATATAGTAGCTATGTATGCCAACGATCCGTATTTGTAGTTAGAACTTAGTTAATTTGTGCATTTAATGTGACGCCAAAGGCGAATTTCAGTGAATTCTACAAATTTGAATTCTTCACACATATCTACATATATATTTAAAGTCTGAGAAGTCAAGCGAATAATTGCTTATATGTGAAAATTTTTATAATGTATGGGCTGTGAACGAAGCTGCAGGTATTCTTAAATATGTACTTCTGTATGATTAGCTTATAACTAGCATTTTGCTATTGAAATTGCCCCTATATTATATTATATATGTATGTACATACATATGTATGTACTTGCACTACAAACACTTTGCCACTATAGGATGTAAATTAAACCTGAGTCAATCTCAAAATTTATTCGCAAGCTGCAACAACTTGGAATAATTTAAATGAAGTTTAGTGATAAAATCACTTCTATCTTTTGTTAAATTTTTGGATTTGTTTTCATATTTACATCTAGCAAATTTAGCCCTTAGCTAAGCGCTCTTTAGAAGAATCCTTAATTCTGTGTATCATATTATTTTCTTCTTTTCTTCTTAAGTCTTTCTCAAAATGCGCTTACATAAATCCATTTCTTAAGATCATATATCCATTTCATGCTTCACTTCAATCTCTACTATTTATTTTAGCTACAAACTTAAGTGCCTGCTTTTAAATCACGATCATAGCGCATCCTTAACTTTAAAGCTGCTTAGGTAAGCACATTTTAATTGCCATCGAGGCACGGCACGCTTAGATATGAAAATCTATATGGTTATAACTCTCTTATGGTGAAGGTCAATCCGCAAGTCCAAAATTCCACTTCAAATTTTGAGCATATTTCACATGCATTAATTGCTTAATTGATGCCAATGTGCAAAACGCGCATTTGTCCAATTCATTCAATTTCGCATTCACAACAAACAAACACTTCAACACACACACAACCACACACACACAGATGCAGATACACATACACATACACACATACAAATAGAGATCCACTCGCAGAAAGATCTTGAAGTTTCAGTTCTCACCTCTCGCATGCGCGATCAATTCCTGGAATTCCTTTGACTAACTAACACGCAGATCTCGTTGTTGTTGTTTTTGTTGTTGTCGTTGCTGTTCTCACACGCGCAGCATACAAATTGCACAGAGAGAGAAAGAGAGAGAGAGAGAGAGAGGGACAAAGAAAAGACCGCAACGCGGCGCCGAATATCCTTGAAAAAGGCAAAAGCCGATAATAATAATAATGGCAAAAGTAAACGCAGCGCAAACTTGCGGCGCAGGCGCAGAGACTGCACAACAGCAACCGCAGCAACAACAACAACAACAGCAACAACGGAAAAGATAAATCAAACAGTAACTAAGCACACACACACACACATACAAACAAACACATATGCAGCGGACGGGCGACAACAACTGCCAGTAAACCGTTTTCGTCAGTTTTTATATGTACCCTGTAAGTCACAAGTTGTTAGAAAGGATATTATTATTATGTGCTGTGATAATCTTTTATTCTTATTTATTTGTATTATATTAAATTAGAAGAGTTAGGTTAAATACATCACATTATATATATAATCACATAATAATTAAACATTTTATTATATTAAAATTATGGTGTGGCACTATTATCTAACTCTTTAAATATTTACGTGTCATTTGCCAGTCGAGCAAACTTTATCTCTTATTTTGCTTCGGTGTCGTTTTTGTTTTTGTTTTTTTTTGGCAGTGCCGAATTCGCCGTCGCCGACTGAGCAAATAACTGCATTTGACCTTGTTTCGCAGTGCGCTTGTGTTGGTAGCTTAGAACAAACAAGATATGCCGATTCTGTCAGTGTGTGTGTGTGTGCAGATATACATACATACATACATACATGTAGAAATGTATATTTTAGATGCTTGTTTGCTTTGCTTTTCATATTCGCAGAGAACTCAAACTTGCTTTATTCGAGTGAGTGTTTCGGTCGGGCACAAGTGTATTAATTCAGCTGCACACTCACTCACACACACACACACTCACACGCATACATATACATACAAACACAAACTGACTCAGACGGCGACGCGACGCCTGCATATGCCATACAAAGTTCGCTCCAAAGTATTAGAACTATAAAACTTAAAAAAGCTTCCCTGCGCTCATCCGCTCCCGCTCCCCCCTCTCTCTCAGCGTTCGACCGCTGCCTGCAGTTTTTTTCGATGTTCGTTTCTGGCTATTCATCGCCTTTGCCAAAATACAAAATGTAGGTTAAATTTGCGGAAATCACGCGAGTGCGCATTAAAAAAAAAACATACGCAAAAAAAGAAATAATATGTATAATGGCTATAAAAAACCGATACGTGCGCAGATAGCACACAGACACACATACCGAACGTAAATAATAATGTATTCATTTGTTGTTGTTTAGTCTGACGTGCTTGCTGTTATTCTATTATGCAATAATCACAAATAATCGGTATCGAGTGATAGTCATTCAGTCAATCCCAAAGTTTTACTGGCAAACAGGTGCTAAATGTACATAGATACATATCTCAACTATTCATTCTTTATCTTTTCCGTGCTTTTCTGTGTGTGCCATCAGAAAATGTTTCATTAACAATTTAAAACCCATTTGTAGGGGTTTGTGTTGCTCTGTCTGGCTCGTGTCTAACGCAAAACTTCATCTGAAACGAATTATCTGTCTCGCATTCCAATTAGCTAAACGCCATTTTTGCGCATTTAAATGCGCCCAATCAGAACTGCACAATGCCGATATACATACATATGTGAACAATTATAACTGCATGCGCGTGTGTGAGTGCAGTTTCTTCTTTTTTTTTGCCAGCTAGTGAGCGAGATAGAGAACGTAACGTACGCGAGCGACATTCAACGATCGTTTAGCTCAGCTCGCTCGGCTACTGTTCGGCTGCTGCTGTTGTTGTTGCTGCTGTTGTCGTTGCAATTTATTCGCATGCGCTTTTTGCTTCGTCTTTTCAAGTTCGTGCATTGCTGTGAATTTTAATTCGTCGGCTTGGCAGCTTTTTGTTGCTTTATTTTGCATTTACTTAATGCACGAAGGCTTTTCGTTAAATAGTTGTTGTTGATTAGCATTACATGCGCTGTCGCCCATTGGTCGGCTGCAGTGTAAACTGTGCTCGTGTATGCGTTGCATTCGTATTGGATAGCTACATATAGATCTCGGTATCAAGGTTGGAGTAAGCAGATTGAAAATGGAGATTTGTATGCAAATCGAAATGCATATAAATAAGATGGTCTTCGTATATGGAAATAAATAAAAATATATTAACAATAAAAGTGACGACATTTCAATGCATTAAGCATAATTATTTAAGTATTCAAACCATGTTTCTATATAATCCTCAAGCGTATCGTATATTCTCAACTAATTATTTTATCTCTCTTTCATTGCAGGTAACTTAATATTTGCTTAACAATTAAGTACACACTCACAGGCTGTTGTTAACGTAAGTTTTCCTACAGCTCATTATCGATTTTGTTAGATTCACATCCCTCAGACCAGTCTCCAGCATCAATGCCCAGGCAGCGACACCATAAACATATGCCAAGGCAATTTCATTGTGCAAAGGGAAAAAATATGTTACTTTCGAGTTTGTTAACCCCCCACACCAATGAATAACAATGTAAGCCACCTATAGCCACCACCAAACTGATGCTCAACAGCTGAATGCACACAGTGCCCACTCCCCACCACTCCCTCTCTTTGGGCTACACTTCCTGCCACTTTGACATGCAACCACAACAACAACCGAAATAAAAAAAAATGCAATTTCCTTTGAAGAAAATTCAAGTGTAAAGCGGCGTCGTCCTGGCAACCACCTATTACGCTATTACACTGAGTTCCCGGCTTGGGAAAAAAGAGGAAAAATCTCGGACACGCACCGAGTGCAGCCTGCCCCCCCTCTACCCACGACCCACTATCCTGTTCGCAGTTCCTTTTTTGGGCACGTGCTGCAAATGCGCTGCGCTGATAATGAAGCCAGTGTTGCACACGCTGCTGCAACCCTCTCCAACTGCCAATAATGCCGGGCCAAAGGGTCGAGTGGCGCCCCTGTGTCTAGGGGTGGGTATCGCTTGTGCCTTGTACCTTCACTAAATCCTCGCTTTTGTTGCAGCTGCAACGTCATCAAAGCAACCCCCGAAATAATGCTAAAGTGCAACAGCGCGTTGCGCTTGCAACAACGATTTTGATGTTGTTGTTTTGTTTTTTTTTTTGCCCCGGGTCCAGTTAATTAAGCAACGTCGTCAGCATCTTTGTTGCAACTTGGTAAGGGTTGCATCCCTTACCGCTGCCAAGCGGCTGTTAAGCTGTCAAAATTGCTGATGTGACAGGCGTGTGCCGTTCCCAACTAATTGCAGTTGCCACAAACAGCCGCTGCCTGGCCGTAAATCCGTGAACCGGTTTCGTCTTCAATGTGTTGATCCTGCCTTCTGTCCAAATAGGTGTTGTACTTATTCAGCTCTCAACTGCATGTTGCCAAAGTGACATTTGTCAAGCAACTGTGTCCGGGTTTTCTTTTTTTTTTTTGCCTTGCTTCCTTGTTTTTTGAGCTTGTGGCTTTGGGGGTTGAGTTTGTGACTTGGGAGTCTCATATTGCTTTTCAAGAGATACTCTTAAGGAAATGAGTTTACTATAGATTTTTGTTTATAATTGTTTATTTTGGGACTCATTTGAGCTTTGCTTTGAATTAACTTTCCTTGAGAGAGTCTACATACTAAATTTGCTTAATCCAGATGTTCGCAGAATTCTACATTTTGTATCATATATTTTTGCAGAAATTGCTCGTGCACGCCACCAGCTAAGGTGGATGTGACATTTAACTACTTGCCACCATCCCCTTTCGTGTTCTGACACCTGAAATATACAGACCAAAATTGCAGCACAACTGAAAGTCACAATCAGCCATTCTGGGCGCAACAAATGGCAGTCTACGGCTATTGCAAAACCAAATCTAAAGATGCCATTTGTCTACATGCCAAGCCTGAAAACCAAGCACACTTTGAGACGCAATTCCAATCCCTAAGCAGAGTCCAAAGTAATCCCAGTGGCAGTTGTTGCTGCTGCTGCTGCAAATCAACTCAAGTAAAAGTGTCAAAACAATACAAACGACGCACAGGCGCACAGGCCCCAATCTGAAGCACAATTGTGTACACACACACACACACACACATACATACATGTATAGAGAGGAGCCGCACGCACATAATTTATGCCCATGTACAAGGAGGCAAAAAAGGGACTCGAAACTTGGAGAATTGCGTTTGGTATGCGAAGGCCTCGCAACGCACATAAAACGCAGACTGCAGCCGAACATAACTGCGGAAAAATCAATTTTCTTTTGTGCTTAAGGGTGGCTACAACTCTGTGGAGGTAGGGGTAGGGGTAGGGGTAGGGCGACCTGGGGTTGGGCGGGATGACAGCAACAAAATGCTTGAAATGGGCAGCCCGACAAAAGCATCAACTTATATTTGTCTTTTGGGGGTTGCACACACACACACACACACACACAAACCACACACACACACACTCGCAAGTGGCAGTTACGCATTTGTGCAGCAAATTGTCACCCAGTTTTCGGCAAATATTTACACCCCCCACCCACCTGCCTAGCCCTGCCCTACCCTGTCCTGTCCTGCTCCATTGACAGCGAAAGTCTACAGAAAAATGAGTTGTTAGCGCTTTGAAGTGCAAAAGTGCAGCATAATTTTTGGGGCTAATGCAATTAGGCAATTATTTATTGTAATAATCAGAATGTGGGTATGTGTGTGTGTGTGCTTTTTATGTGTATACAAGCTTAGTACATTCTGCCGTCTGCTTGCGTCCTGCGGCTGCTAATTACTCATGCCGCACGCATTTTTGGCGCACTGAGGCGTATACACAATAATTTACAGCGAGGCCGAGAAACGTGCACTGAATGCGCAGAAAGAGACAGCCAGAGTGAAAGTGAGTGAAGAAGACCGATATATATAAAGAGAGAGAGAGAGAGTGAGAGGGGGTGGCGAGAGTGTGAGACAGCCAACAGGGAGCAAGTGCAGCATTTTCTATTTACACAAGCGCCTAAAATAATGCTACGCACGAAGAAAAGAATGTCATTAAATGGCGCAGCAAATGCCTGCCTCTGTGTGTGTGTGTGTGTGTGTATTGGTGTGTGTGGCACTGACAGGAAAGAACAGATATATACACCGAAGATTACATACCCTAGCATACTATCATTATAAAATTTTACAAATTATTAAATATCATCTTTTCATGCCGATCAGGAATATATATTTTACGTTACACATTTTGTCACAAAATAAAAATGCCCCCTGCAAGAGTGCTACACAAACGCACTTGCCAATAGATATATACATAAATGTCAGAGGTTTGGGCAATGACGTCAGCGCCAGCACAAAGTTGTTATTAAAAGGTTGCGAGTTGATCCTAGCAATGTCCTTATTGCTGTTGCTGTTGCTGCTGGGCAATTGAGAACAGGCGGCGGCAGCAACTCAACAATTTGTGCTGCAGCCCCACAAAATTTTGGGTTCGCTCGTAGACCCAAAGTAACCCAAAATTGTAGGCACATAAACGTGACTGCTGCTCTGTATGTGTGTGAATGTGTGTGTGTGTGTGTGTGTGCAGATTGATAAGGATAAGAAAAGGAGGCGAGGCTGACACTATTGGAAATGTGTCATGGCAATTTTAGGGGTATTTGCCAGGACAACAAAGTGACCAGCAAAAGGAGCTCAAAGTTGAGGCTCAGATTGAGCCATAAGATAAGAGTAGAAATTGCATTTTAGAAACTCTTTTCAGTTCTTGATTAAATTGAGAAGAAAGTGGCACATAGATTAAGTATGCGACAAATAGACATATGTACAAATGTTGAGTATGCGATAAAGTGCATTAGTCTTAGATGTAAAATATAAAAAAATGACTCAAATGGCCTCGGGATGGAAAATCCGTTCAGTTTTGACAAAGTTATGGCAGTTTGAAATCTTAGAAGGCATTTCATAAGGCACTTTTCATAGTTTGGGCACTTTACAAGTCAATTTTTTTGTCACTTTTTTCGTGATTTTTGACAGAAAAATGAACTATCCCAGAATAAATTTTTTTATACTTTTTTATACTAAATTTAACACCTACAATCGATTAAAAGTAAAATTTCAAGTTGAATTTTTTTTTTATTAAAAAGTGGATAAACTTGGGATGTGGAATTAAAGTAGAGCCTAAATAATGACTAAAATGGCCTCGGGATGGAAAATCCGTTCAGTTTTGACAAAGTTATGGCAGTTTGAAATCTTAGAAGGCATTTCATAAGGCACTTTTCATAGTTTGGACACTTTACAAGTCAATTTTTTTGTCACTTTTTTCGTGATTTTTGACAGAAAAATGAACTATCCCAGAATACATTTTTTTATACTTTTTTATACTTAATTTAACACCTACAATCGATTATAAGTAAAATTTCAAGGATCAATTTTTTGAAAAAAAAATTTTTGTAAGGGTCCCCCCTTATGCTTTTTTCGGAAAAAAGTTGAATTTTTTTTTTATTAAAAAGTGGATAAACTTGGGATGTGGAATTAAAGTAGAGCCTAAATAATGACTAAAATGGCCTCGGGATGGAAAATCCGTTCAGTTTTGACAAAGTTATGGCAGTTTGAAATCTTAGAAGGCATTTCATAAGGCACTTTTCATAGTTTGGACACTTTACAAGTCAATTTTTTTGTCACTTTTTTCATGATTTTTGACAGAAAAATGAACTATCCCAGAATAAATTTTTTTATACTTTTTTATACTAAATTTAACACCTACAATCGATTAAAAGTAAAATTTCAAGGATCAATTTTTTTAAAAAAAAATTTT
Source organism: Drosophila maculinotata (assembly GCA_035045305.1). NCBI lineage: Eukaryota > Metazoa > Arthropoda > Insecta > Diptera > Drosophilidae > Drosophila > Drosophila maculinotata. The sequence goes on along the minus strand of JAWNPD010000134.1, from coordinate 1,245,456 downwards.
TGTAAGGGTCCCCCCTTATGCTTTTTTCGGAAAAAAAGTTGAATTTTTTTTTTATTAAAAAGTGGATAAACTTGGGATGTGGAATTAAAGTAGAGCCTAAATAATGACTAAAATGGCCTCGGGATGGAAAATCCGTTCAGTTTTGACAAAGTTATGGCAGTTTGAAATCTTAGAAGGCATTTCATAAGGCACTTTTCATAGTTTGGACACTTTACAAGTCAATTTTTTTGTCACTTTTTTCGTGATTTTTGACAGAAAAATGAACTATCCCAGAATAAATTTTTTTATACTTTTTTATACTTAATTTAACACCTACAATCGATTATAAGTAAAATTTCAAGGATCAATTTTTTGAAAAAAAAATTTTTGTAAGGGTCCCCCCTTATGCTTTTTTCGGAAAAAAGTTGAATTTTTTTTTTATTAAAAAGTGGATAAACTTGGGATTTGGAATTAAAGTAGAGCCTAAATAATGACTAAAATGGCCTCGGGATGGAAAATCCGTTCAGTTTTGACAAAGTTATGGCAGTTTGAAATCTTAGAAGGCATTTCATAAGGCACTTTTCATAGTTTGGACACTTTACAAGTCAATTTTTTTGTCACTTTTTTCATGATTTTTGACAGAAAAATGAACTATCCCAGAATACATTTTTTTATACTTTTTTATACTAAATTTAACACCTACAATCGATTAAAAGTAAAATTTCAAGGATCAATTTTTTTAAAAAAAAATTTTTGTAAGGGTCCCCCCTTATGCTTTTTTCGGAAAAAAAGTTGAATTTTTTTTTTATTAAAAAGTGGATAAACTTGGGATGTGGAATTAAAGTAGAGCCTAAATAATGACTAAAATGGCCTCGGGATGGAAAATCCGTTCAGTTTTGACAAAGTTATGGCAGTTTGAAATCTTAGAAGGCATTTCATAAGGCACTTTTCATAGTTTGGACACTTTACAAGTCAATTTTTTTGTCACTTTTGGCGTGATTTTTGACAGAAAAATGAACTATCCCAGAATAAATTTTTTTATACTTTTTTATACTAAATTTAACACCTACAATCGATTAAAAGTAAAATTTCAAGGATCAATTTTTTTAAAAAAAAATTTTTGTAAGGGTCCCCCCTTATGCTTTTTTCGGAAAAAAAGTTGAATTTTTTTTTTATTAAAAAGTGGATAAACTTGGGATGTGGAATTAAAGTAGAGCCTAAATAATGACTAAAATGGCCTCGGGATGGAAAATCCGTTCAGTTTTGACAAAGTTATGGCAGTTTGAAATCTTAGAAGGAATTTCATAAGGCACTTTTCATAGTTTGGACACTTTACAAGTCAATTTTTTTGTCACTTTTTTCGTGATTTTTGACAGAAAAATGAACTATCCCAGAATAATTTTTTGTATATTAAATTTGACACTTAGAAAGCTTAAAAGTACAATTTCAAGGATCTATTTTTTAAAAAAACATTTTTGGTATGCTTCTTTTGCAAAAAAGTTTTTGTTGTAAATAAACCTCAGATGTGGAATTTAAGTAGGGGACAAATAATGATTAAAATGTCTTCGAAATTGACAAAGTTATGGGAGGATAAAGTCGTGGAATGGACCACCCCATAATCACTTTCCCAATAGTTTTTTTCTATTTTACACACTCAATTTTTAATTTCATATTCAATATTCATAAACTTCACGCAGTATTTAAAGCTTGGTTTTTTGCTTGTTTTGTCAACCCCTAACGAGCTGTGCGTGTGCGTGTGTGTGCCACGCCCACTTATTTTTAGCAAATCACTTGACTTTTCATTAATAAAATTGGAGTTGACTGATTTTTCCCTTTTTCACAATATTTTTTTTTGTTTGATTAAATAAAAAAAATCATCAGACGTTAACATTTTGAGTGGATATCGTATACCCTTACCACCGCTGCACCCTTTTGTGTGTGGCATTAGCTACGCCCATGCGTTTAGGCTGCGAGTGAACCCTTTTGCCTCCCATTATGTTGTATTAAATTTCATAAATTCTTTCTCGCTTTTTTCACGTTTTTTGCGTCAACTGAGACACGCAAAATGTGGCTTACCAAAAGGATCTACATCGAAATCGCGAGTTCGCGAATATTTCGCTTAAACTTCTTTTCAATAGCCACTCACACATACAGACACACGCACTCACACGCACACTCGTGCATAGCAACCCTCAATAAATTCATAACTTTTTTTTTTCCCTAAACCCAAAAAAAAAATTGCTTTCCATACGCATTAATGCAGCAATGCGTGCGCTTTGGCAGAGTGTATATTTGTGTGGGTGGTGGGGGGTAGGGAGGCATGATATTCTAAAGGACACATTTATTGCCTGGACATGAGACTGGTTGGCTGCACTGCCAGTCTTTGATATGCGTCTGGGCTCCGCGCTGAGTTATTACTTTTGCACCCGGCGACTGATTAACGGCCGTCTTTTGTTTTAGTTAAGTGCGAGGAGAGTGGGAAGGCTATGAAAACAATAAAATATATATATTTATTTATGAATTTGTATGTATGCCATGCTTTTAGGCGATTTTGTGACTAGAACTTGAACATGAATTTTGACATAAAATATTGTTTCTAGAAGTTCGTATTAAAGTAGAGGCCAAACCATTATTAAAAATACACTGCTTTTGAATTTTGGATCAGTTTTAACAAAGTTATAACCGTACAAATTTTGTATCCATGGCTTACGATTTTCTTGAGTAAACATTGAGCATGAATTTTAACTGATAATTTTGTTGCAAGACTATATTTATTGTGTGATCGTCATTAAATTTGTAGGGCATTAAGATTGTACTCATATGTGTTAATTTAGATATTTGCAAGGAAGTCAAAAATAAGTTTATTAGAACTACTCAAAGTTTTCCCCTCAGAATAGTAGTTGCCATTTGACCATGCATCCGCTTTATGGCATCAACTCTAGCTTTTTGGTTCTGCCAACCCATACACACACACACACACACACAGAGAGAGAAATGACGCGTCAGTCGTCAGATCGCTGTTCAAAATTCAATGAGCAAAGTGCCGCATGGCCGTAGAATTTATTGAAAAATCATGATATGTGCCCATCAGGCAGACACACACGCACACACACACACACATACACGCACACAGGAGTCGTCGAGGAGGAGACAGCCAGGAGGCAGCAATCCTTGGCATGCAAAAGCGTCGATATGACAGCTTGACTGAACTAAAAACCGCGTACCATTTTGGTAGGGGGGCAGTGGGGCCTGTTGGGGGTAGGCTACGATGCTAGACAAAAGCCCGCACGCATACACGGAAATATGATTTTTTTTCATGCTGGCTGCACAGCGGGGTAGGCGTTGGGCGTTAGGGGATGGTGGGTGGGTGGGTTTTGATGCTTGAACTAAGTCTGAGGCTGAGGCTGAGTCTGATTCAGAATCTGAGTCTGAGCCTACTGCTGCCCCCACAGCCGCCTGCCCACCAATGCTGATTGACGTGCCTTTTATTGATGCTCTTGATTGGTTTTTACCTTTTACACACACACACACACACAGACACAGATGCGGGCCTCGTTATAAGCCCACACTCCGCCCTCCAACAGCCACACCCACCCCCTATAAGCCTGCTGTGACGGTCGTTAGTTCAATATGTGCGTGTGTGTGTGTGTGTGATTTGAGCGCCACCGTTATGATTTTTATTACAGGTGGAGTGATCACACGGGTACAGGTACGGGTACAGGTACAGGTAAAAATACGCCGCTGATGAATTGTGTTTGTATTTGCTTTGGACATTCGTTGTTGTTAATTTTTTATGCGCATGGATAATGCCGGGCCAGCAACTGGCCACCGGTTACCAGTTACCGGTTACCGGTTACCGGTTAACGTGTAGTGAGTGGCGAGTCGACTGTTTGCGTTTTTAATCAAATGCTTGAAATACGCGTTTAGCAGCTAGAAAGCAATACTTTGTATATAGTCCTGGTGCCTGGATCCTGTGTTGTGAGCCGCATATCGCTTGCTTGTTTAACTTCTATATCGTAATTGCATATCACAATGAGTGTGGGAGTGCGGCTGTGTGTGCGAGTGAGTATTTGTGCAAACAAACTAATCAAATGTCTGCAATCGTTGCTTGGCCAGTTGCCACTTCCACTTCCACTTCCGTTTCCGCTGTGCCTCTGCCTGTAGAATCTATATCTAACTCTATCTCTAACGAACGGCACAGTTGCTATCTCTTTCACTGCCTTAGGCTTCGCACGCGCTAATGCTTTAATCCTTGCCCAGGACCTTCTGCTGTCCGCGTGTATTAAATCGATGAAGTATTAACGACTTAATTGCATGTTTGTTAGACATTTTGCAGCGCTACCCAAACCCAAACCCCCATCCCTCCACCCTACTCACTCACACACCTCCTCAGCTGCTGGCCCAATATTGCTGTTTGAAGTTTATTAAATTCCCGCACAGGAGGCGTTGCAGTTGAGTCCTCTTCCGCATTTGCTGCTCTGTTGCCTCATTTGAGCTGAAATTCGCAAAATTCGATTAAAGTAATGGCTTTCTGAACAGCTTGTGGCTGAGTCCAGTCCTGGCCAGTCCTGTCAGTGACTGTGGATTGGGGTTACCTGTAAATGTAGACGATTATTAGTTAGTTAGGGTATTAATCATAGGATTGGGGTGCGTGCGGTGTCAGCTGTGTGGCAAATGGGAAGCAACAAATAGTTTTATAATGGAAACTGAATTACATAAGTACTTGGATTAATGTTTGAGTACTTTTATATTATGATCTGACAAACTGTGTGATATTAAAATATTTATTAATAATACAATATGTGAGACATATGGTAATATAATATATATATATATAATATACTAACAGAAACTTGCAATGTTAAGTGGCTCTCCTTTCGTGGAACAGTGAGTCAACAAAGTATTGGCACACTTCTCTTTGAAAAGTTTGTTTTATGACAACTTTTATGCCACTCAACATTATTAACAACATTAGCCAGTATTTGACAGCATCAGATTCCATAGATTTACAGATATCACGTCTACCAGATCATATCTAAGTACACACACATTACTCATCGAAAATGTCAATCCATCTAATGGAAAACCAAGTCCAACAACAATCCCTTATCAACTGTGGCAACAGCAAATTAAATAAAGCTCAATGACAAACTTCATTAGCCAAAAAATCAACTGGCCAAAATAACAATTTGCCTTTTTGGCCCGCGCACACATCCTCAGCTCCAACCCCTCCAGCTTTAAGCTAGCTACCGCAACCCCTCCCTTGGACTTACCCCAATCCATTAGCGTCTGTTTTGGGATCTGTTTGTGTAGTCGGTTCACAATGCTAGGCAAACGTTATGCCAGAAACTAAATTAAGATTGAAATGTAAAACTGAAAACGTTTTACACAATTATTGAACGTTGTAGCGAAATCGAATTGTCCTCAAAGGGGAATGCGGAGGAGTTGACATGTCCTGGCCAACTGGCTAATCGTACAGCGAAATCCACTCCAAAAAAGGCTGTCCAGTTGCTAACCCTTGGACATTTTGACGATTTGTGCGAATCAGTCGACTGCATAACTTACAATACCGTAAATATAAATTCACTGCGAATGGAGTTAGAGTGCAGGGGTGTGCAGCAGGGGGGGCGGGGGCTGAGGAGGTTTGATGTAGGCTGCTGCGTACTAATGAAGGTTTTGACTTGGGGAGCTCGGCCGCCCGCTTAATATTATCACTCCAGCATGCATTTTGCAAATGAAACGTTGCCAGTCACCCCCTCAAATGAAATGCGCCCCCCCCCCCCTCTTTTGCCACACGCACACCCACACACACACACACAAAAGAAAAAGTCAATGTATGGAAATTTTTGTTCAATCACAAATCCAATGATGTTCGCTTCGACGCATTTTGACAGTTAGACAGACAGAATGGCGGGTTGGATGGTGGGCGTTTGGGTTTACAGTTGAGGGTCACTTTGATGAATTCGCCTGTTCCTGCAGCAGCCGATTGTTGTTTGTTTCAAAAGGCTGCTGCTGCTGCTTTTTCTTCTTCTTCTGCTGTTCAACTGCATGTCCTGTGCGCCTGCTGATAGGCCTCGTGTTTTTCCATCTATTTGTTCTCTATCTCTCTCTCTCTCTCTCTCTCTCTCTCTCATTTTAAAGTACATGCTGCACATTGCCCATTGATTTTGGTATTTTTTGTTAGTATATGTATTTCTCTTTTTGGCCTTTGTCCTCTGTGGCGCCAGTGCTGCTGCTGCTGCTGCTGCCTGGCCTGTGTCCTGCTGCATTGATTAGAATGTTTGGACTTGGAGTACGTAAATATTTTTGCTTGCTTGTCAATTAGTGCGCTAAGCTCTTGCTCTTGTATCGTACTTCAAAAGGGGGGCAAGCAAAGCAATGCCATTGAGACTGAGTGCTTGCAAGCCAAAGCGAAAGAGTTTTTAAAGCTAGAAATTACTCAAAATACAATTGGCAACATAATAAAATGTTCAATATAAATTTCAATGATCTCAAACATTTTACAAATTTATCAAAAAAAGTTTATACACAGTCAAAAAACAGTCTAAAAAATTGCCATGAGTATAACTTAAATTTGTTAAATTACATATATTTTAGTTGCAAAAGACTCTAGATTCTAGCGGACAAAAGCTATGCTCTCTGAAACCCACTCATCAATAGAAAAGTCTCTGATGAAACCCTAAACCATTTCAATTAGCTGTTGTTAATCAAATCCTCCGCTTTGACACTTTTGCTTGCATAAAACATAAGCAAACCCAGAAGCCAAATGCAGTTTTATCCAACTTCAGTCAACTTGCCGTTGGCTCAAACTTTCGCCTAAACTTTTTGACAGCCGGCAAAATCGCAAAGACAATTTCAGCTGTCAGTGGCTGCAGCCAAATGAGGGTCGGGTCAGGTGCGAACACACGGAGACCTGGAGACGCGGAGAGACGGAGACACAGACACCTGGCGTTTGGCAGCAAAACAATTGCGCATACGACGCGTGGACTGCGTGAAAATTGCAACATTACCGCATGTAAGGCAAATATCTGCCCCGACTGCCACGACTGTCCTGGCTGTCTGCTGTGCCTGTTACCTTTTTGACATTTGATTGAGATTTGTTATCGGCGTATATTCATCAATGATATATACAATAAAAATACACACACGCTGTTGGGCTCGGCGATGATGGTTGGGCGCTTTGTCAGACTTGGCGACCGACGCATTGAAACAAAAAGAACGACCCAATCGAAAAGTCCTGTTGCCCACGTCCTGTTGCCTGGCCTCGTCTGCCGCGGCTCAAACCACGCCCCCAATTCACAGTAGTTATCGTGCGGGGCGCAGTGACATTTTTAGGCATTTGTTCAATACGTGGCCAGGACGCAGCAGGATGAGCCAGGAGGCGCCCGCCCGCCTGTTACTTCTATTAGATTTCTGGCGCTGGCCGACAAAAAAAAAAGTAGAAAACAAAAAACACAACAAGCAGCTGCTGTTGGTCGTGTGTCCTGGGCACCGCTCCTGGCCAGCTCCTGACCAGCTCCTGGCTCGTTTACTGCGCTGTGTATTTTTGCAATAAAGCAACGCACACAAGCTACCTAAAAAAGGGGGTGGTTAAAAGGAGTGGGCGGGGGGGCGGGGCGGTATGTTGCCAAACTGGCCATGCGTACCTTTCGATCCTTGTGTGACATTTGAATTCGCAGAATGAAAGTAAAGGAGGCTGGGCACAGGACGCTCCTCCCATGCAGCCCAGTGAGCCGCAACAACGTCTGTGTGTGTGTGTGTGTGTGTGTGTGTGTATTTGTGTTTCTTTCTATAGAAGTTGTGCCAACCCAATACCCCAAATACGCCCCCGCCCCTGGTTGCCCCCAAGTTTGCGTATCTATTTTTTAATTTTGCTGACGAGGCAGAGGAGAGAAAACATACAAACGCAATTGTTCCTCGGTCCACAATGCATTCCATGGCGGCTGTCTCCTGACATGTGTGCGTCTCATGCTGATAAGCAGCAGACGCCCCACAATCCAGCAATTCAGCCATCCTTCCCCAACCAGTGCCATTTGACGAGCCCACGTCCGGCTCCATTCTGTCCAGCTCAGCCGCGAAATGAAAAGTTAAACTGTGTGACGCGCTGTAAATGCGTGGCAACGAAAGGGTTCGGTTCAGGTTCAGGTTCGGGTTCGGCTGTGGGTTCGAGTTCGGTTTCAGTTTGAGGGATTGGCATACAGCTGGGAAGAGTTTGGAGGGGGGGGGGGGGCTGTCTTTCGTTTTGGTTTGGCGTGATGAATATTTACTGCGTGCGCTAACTGCTAACTACCTACAGGTATTTCCATTTTTTGACATTTTTAATTGGGTTTGAGCAATGCACACAACACAACACAACACAAACACAACACGACGACAACAACACAACACGACGACAACAACAACACGAGCAATGAAGGAATACGCCGCGAGAACTGTCAGTTTTTTGCTGCCACTTGACGCTTATCGTTGGGGGCAGCTATATTCGGCTGCTATGTGTGGGGGGCAGTTGCGGTAATGGAACCGCCTATTAAAGTTGCAAGTGAATTTTAGCTATTGTACCAACAGGCAGTTGCAATTTTCTTTCAGCGAACCTCATTTTATACTTTTCTCAACATTACTTAGTTCAATCTAGCTTTTAACTTAGAACTAGAGTCAAAAATGCACAGAAATATTTTGTCAGTAAATAAATATATTTTTGTTAAAGCTAAAAACTCAGTTTCGTTTTCAATTATATACTAATTTATTTATCTAATTATACATCATCATGAAGCAACTCTTTAACTAATATTTTCCCCATTTTCTCTTCTTCTTGCAGGTAACTATGCATTGCCAGGCATCAAGTGCTCTATCGCTTTCCCACATCACCAGAACCAACTGCTTGAATTGTGATTTTGTAAGTGCATAAACCGCTTAGCCACCCCCCTTCCCCCCAGTTTCCCATAGTAATTATGTGTTTCTGTGCAATTAATTGGTTTACGCTCAGATTATAGTTTATGTTATATCAAAACAATAACAACTGCAGCAGCAGCAACAACAATTGTAATTACAATTACAATTCGTAATTGCGTCTAGGCAAGCGTATCTTTAAGATACGCGTACATTAACACACAATGTTGTTTTCTTTTTTTGAGGTTATTTCTACATTTTTGGGCTGTGTGCAGCGTTGCGTAAACGTCTAACTGTCATCTATTTGTGTTGCGTTTTATGTAGCGTCATTTATCATTCATGCACTTGCATTTCCAACATCATTCTTTGAACTCAAAACATTGCATAACTAATTAATCAAGCTAAATTTGACAGTCTGAAAGGCTGATTTAATTTAGAAAAGAAATGGAAATTATGTTTTTGCCAAAAATAAAATAAGAATAAAGCTGAATTGTTTTATTTGAAATTTTATTGATTTGAAATATTTCAATCTTACCACCTGCAATTTGCGGCAATCAAGCTGTCAAAAAATCAGCATTTGACGGACGGCATTTGCCAACACTGGTTTGAGTAAACACTGAAATCAGTAAGCCGCCTCCAATTATTCAATTCTTAGCGCACATACACGAAAAATACTGTGTATTAAGCAGAACAACATAATAATATGCAACCGATTATCCGGCGGTTATGATATATGCAACAGTTACTCAATATGCAACTGTTTACCAGATGCAACACACACACCCATATTAGTTGCCACCCGCGGCGACACGAGGGGGGCATGTCATAACTCAGTAGCCAGAGTTTGGCTTGGCCTGGCTGTGGCGACTCCTCTTCTCCATAATCCACGCCCCGTTTTATGCAATGTGGCAGCCTGGCTAGGTTGACACTTGGCTTTGATGTGCGGCACCGCGGGGCGCCACAGAGCGCAGCGGTAATCCAACTCTTGTTGCACTGATTATGCTTCGCTTATTCTTAGACGAATTATGAGATATTCTTATTCTTAGACACACACATCGCACATCTGCAACTGCCGCTGCACCATTATGCGGACATTTGTAATACATACTTATTATACCCAGAACCAGGCGAGGACCTTTTTCCCGACCGAGCTACAATTTCACTTTGTGTCTTCCTTCGCCAACGCTTGCCGCGCTGTCAAGTGCAGCAATTGCTGTGCCACATTCTGCCTTTGGGTGCTAGCTTTGCCACTGACAGTCGCAACTTGTGTGGCAATCAGCCTCCATCCGCCTCCCACTCCACTGCCTCATGTACTTGCTAGCTTGCTACTTGCCACAGCGGCAAGTTCAAAGGCAAAAGACTCGCACTTTCTGAGACATACTGCATACTCATTGCCACACCCCACTTTTTTGGAGGCTTGTGCTTTGGATTTGTATTATTTGCCTTGAAGTTACGAAAAGTTAAGTTCAAAGCATTAAATTAAGCTGCAGCCATCAAATAAAAACACAATTGCGAATTAAAGCTAGTAAAAACATGTTTTTAGTTGGATTATGAACTGATTTCAACATTTTTAAAACTTGTTTTTTATATATTATACACGTTGTTCTTATACTCCCCGACTTTTACTTCAAAAATAATCAATCTATAAAAAAAAACTCACAGCTAGACAAAATTCAAAAACTTTAACAAATGGTGGCTTTTTTTGATGAACAAAAGGATGTGGATAGACATGATTTTGAAATATTCCTGGAGACGATTGTGGTGGTATTTCTGATTGTAACCCTGGCTGGCATCGCCATGCTCATACTGAGTCAGTTTCTTATGCATAAATGCAAAAATGTGTGTGTTTTGAATAGTTTTATAATATACTTGAATATAGACAAATATATATCTTATAGACAAAGCTGCGCGATTTGGAAGAAGCTAGGAATAAATAGTTGCTCAGAGCATAGGTATTATAATAATCAATAAACATGGAAAAATACTCGATATTGCACTTTGCTTTGTTGATTGAGAAGCTGAGCGAAAAGGGAAGAGCTAAAGACAATAAAGAAGAACAAGAACAAGGAAAAAAACAGAAAAAATCTGTCATTTCATAATAAAGTGCGTCATTTGTTTGTATTAATTGACATTCAAATCAAATTAAGCGAATATGGCAACAAAAACAAATGTGGAAACTAACATAGCAAGTATATGAGAGGGAGAGAGAGAGAGAGAGAGAGAGAGACAGATGGAGAACTCGCTTCAATTTATGAACTGCAACTCTTGAAAATGTATCGAGTGATTCATTTATTTGTATTTTTTTGATAGTATCAAAATAGTGCACAAGGTCAATTAGTTGAAATACCAGAAAAATATAACAATTAAATATTGAATTTTATTTATCGATAAAGTTGAGTTTTTTTGCTTTGATAGGCAAATGCAGCTTTGTATAATAAATGCTTGGAAGCTATTGCGTAATTTGATTTGGAGTTTTGTCTACAACTTTTATGATTCTATTGTTGTTAGAAAAGTGCGTTGTCAGAGCCGAGAGAACAACCCCAAGAAAACGCAATACCATTGCCAATAGCATTGCCAATGCCAATGCCAATCCCTTCCTGTTCCAGTCAGAAGACAACAACAAGAATATCAAATATAATAATACGAAACAAAAAAAGCTGCTCAGCTTCTTTGTGTGTGCGTCTTCCAGGAACACACTCGGTGTATTCATGTGTGTGTGTGTGTGTATGTGTGTGAAAAGGATTTACGCGTTGTTTTTCTTGTACGTTTCGCACATGGTCTCAAAACAGATAGCTCAACAGATACCTAAGCTATTTTGCCTTCGACTCGATAAAAACACCAACAAAAAAAATGTATTTCAAGTCCCAACTGCCTTCAGGTGTCGTCATTTGGCTGCCCAACAACTCAACTGAACTGAACTGAGCTGAACTGAATCAAGAGCACTGATCCTTTGAAAATTTGCTCTATTTTTTCACATAGGTGTAGGCCTACTCGCATTGTTGTTTGTGTAATTGAAAAATTGAAAAAAGCATTTCATATGCAGCTGCGTAATTTTTGGGTTTTGTTTTGCTGCTCAAGAAGTACAGTCGCATGCAAAGCTTTACATAGTAAAGAACTTTAAGGATTTGCCTTTGAGCACTGAATAGAAAGCTGTAAAGTGTTGTTGGCTGATACGCATAAGCTTGGTAGGGATAGGAATAGATAGGGATAGATTTTCAGACTGAATTACGTTCAAGATTTCGATGGGGTAGTGCCAATGGTAATAATGAAGAGCGGTTCTGTTAATACAGTTATGACAGTGCTAGTATTTGAAGGTAATATATTTCTAATTAGTTAAAAACGTAAACCACGCCCAACAACTGTCAAGTGTCTGATTCACTCACCAATTCCAAACACTACCTAATTTTTGATATGGCCAAAAAACACAAAATACAAATACTCGCACACTCACACAAAATATCCGCTAACATTTGATCGAAAATTTCGGCTGCTGCTGCTGCTGCCAGTTCAGTTAACCAAACCTGCAATAAAAAAAAACGCGAACCACAACTGCAAACTTCCCAGGAATTTGTTAATAGCTTTTTACCGATATCTTTTTGGAGCCAACCATTCAGCAAGGCAACCGAAACCGTTGATTTTTATACACACACACATAGAAATATGGCTTGAGGGCTGAAGGCGAAGGTTCTGGTTGTGGCTGTGGCTGCTGCTTCCACATAACAGCGCAAGAGCGGGGCGGGGCCGGGTTCGGGTTCGGTTGCAGGCAGAGGCAAAAGATACAACAGCAGCAACAACAACAAAAAAAAGAGTAAAAAGTTGCGCGGTCGCATTTTTCTAACGATTAAACAAATTCGAGGAAAAAAAGCGCATCCCATGCAACGCGCAGCCGCAACAGCCGCAACGTCCTCCGGACTTCAGAGCGTCCGTCACCTGCAGTTTCCAGGAATTGCGAATTGGGCAGCGTGTCCAAGGCTAAGCACGCAAAGGAGGGAAACCGTAGACGCAGACCTCAGCGAAGGCGCATACAAAACTCAGCTCAAAAGTGAAAAAAAAAAGAAAGAAAAGAGAAAAAGTTCTGGTTGCATCTCGGCGGCGGCATTTTTGAGCGCCTAATTCCAGGAATTAAATCGTATATCTTTCGGGTGCTCTCCGCTCTAAATGCTCGATTAATTTCTAATAAATTGGCTGCTGGCTGCTGCCCGATTTGTAGCCAACGGAAATGCTGCAGTCGCAGCCGCAGTCGGCTTCCAATATAGAATTACCCATACAAATGCATTACGTTCGATTTCGCCATTCGACTTTGAAATTTGAGGCTCCTAAACTTTTTCTCAGAACTTGACGAAGCATCGAGCCTGCAAGCGAGAGCGTAAGCGCGATAGAGAGTGAGGCTGTGTGCGTGTGTGTGTGTGTGTGTGAGAGAGAGCTTTAGATAGGCGAGCTTTATTGTTATTGTTGCATTTCACATTCGGATTTGAAGCTGAGAAAGTGCAAAGCAAAGCAAGGCAAAGCAGGCGCTGAATTTGCCTTCCTTCTTGTGTGTTATGTCAACAACGCATCATCTTAACTAATCACAATCCAAACAATTTCTCTCGTCATTCTCGTTGCAGCATTTGTCGTGTTCGGAGTGCGCGTCCTGAAATTCAACTGCTCTCTTTGTAAACCCCAAAACAAAAACAAATAAACATAACTGGAACGTTGCAAGTAAATAATATAAATAATAATAATAATAATACAAAAAAAAATACTACTACTACTACTATAATAATTCAAAATAAATAATTTCATGCGAAAGTCGTCGTCAACGCTCTACAAACGCAACAAACAATTGCAAAATTCCCTTTGGCTAAGAATTTTTAGCGGCCAAATTGCTTTTATGCAAAGCCGGCTAAATAATTCGACGAAATTCCATTTTGGCAACATTAAAAACGACGTTAAAACTAACAACAAGAAATTCAAGCAACATTATAACAAATCGAACTGTCCGCATATTGTGGACATCAGCAACAGCTTCCATTGGCCCTGGCCCGATCCTTTAACCAACGAACGAGCGAGCATAACACAACAACAACAACAACAACAGCAACATCAACAACAACAACCGCAAGCGCAACAAGAAGATAAAGTACAATCAACAAAATGGATCCACAACAGCAGTTTTGCCTCAAATGGAACAGTTACTCGTCCAATTTGGCAATAACGTTCTCCAATCTGTTCAAATCAGATCTGTTAGCCGATGTCACATTATCCTGCGATGGTAAGTGAAACAATCTTAATTACTATTTAACAACTCTTGAACGAAAATATATTTGAGGGAATTTTTGTTTGGACATGACATCAAATGCAATGTGAACTTCATTGGTGATAATATTTAGGATGAAATAATTTGAAATTGAACAGTATTATATAGTATTATAGTACTGATGGTACTATAATGGTTGAGTTTTGGTGGTTTCTACATTTTTCATATACCGTTTTCTGTTATTAACCTAACCCAACCTAACCCAAGATAATAAAGCAATCAGATAGGAGTCCAAACAATTCCGCTCGTACATTATATATTTAAAATAAAAAATATGAACTTTTCCAAATCGATAATTCCACAAACTGTTGAATACTAATATAAATATAAATTACCAGGAAGATGATATGTATGTACATTCATATTCTGCATTCCATTTTCGTAGCGATTCCACAGAAAATTAAATGACTGATAAATATATAAGAACCTGCAGTTTCGTGGTACTTTCAATTAAAGTTCATTTGAATTGATGCCAACAATTAAGCACAGCATTTTTCATGGAAATTGTTAAGAGCTGGCATTTTGATTCCAAATACAAGGGGATAATCACTTTGTATTTGAGCCTCAGCTAAATGTGCGGCCCCCAATAAAGAGAAGATATCACCTGTTTTTGGTCATAAATTACACGCACTTAACGTGGCTAACTAACAATCAATAAATCGACTTTGTGCTTATGTAATAAACACGCACAGGCAGACGAAGCAGAGAAATAGAGAGACGGAAGGACAGACACAAAGATAAACAGACAATGAGACAAACGCACATAAATTGTGTTCCTTTTCTGTTTTTTTTTGTTTTGTTGGCTTATTTTCTTTTGACTAATAAGCCGCCAAAGTGGCAGAAAAGGCAAAAGACGACCGGCAAATTTTCCAAAGCGACAGACATTGATTTTTTTCTGTTTTAGCGGGATGTGATGCCGGTGGGGGGGGGTGGAGTGTGGGCAACAGTGTTGCCCAAAGACGCGGCTCCTTTTTATGGGCCGTCTCGCTGTCTGTTGCGCTGTGTATATGTGTGTGTGTGTGTGTGTGTGTGTATCTGTGTGTTACTATTTCAGTTACAGCATTTTACTACAGTTTTATGGCGGCTTATTAAATGAATATAAATGTGGGTGAGCGCGTTGGCATTTAGCCGAGTATATGTATATACTAAGTATATAGGTTATGTATAGGCCTAAGTGTGTTTTTAGTATTTGCAAAAAAAAAAAGCCGCTGTGTATTGTGTGAGGTCAGTAATTTTTATGTTGCGGCTTTTGCCGCTGTGCCGGCTCATTTTCAGTTTTGGGACCCTTCTCGGCCTTTTATGCACGCATTTTGATTTGGGTTTCAATTTGCTTATGTGTTTGTTTGTGTATGTATGTGTGTGTGTGTGTGTGTTTCAGCATCTTGGGCAGCTTTTATATACACTTGCTGTATTATGTGGGCTTATGTTTTAATGCGCAAATTGTTGCGCCCCAAAACTTTGTTTTAAAGCGACTGCTTTAAAATTCAAAAATTGCGCATACGCTGCGTGCGCCCATCTTATTTGCATGCTTTGCACGTATTTACAGTTATTGAAAAAGCAGCGGCCAGTTGTATGCTTCACATGTCGGTTTGTTGACGTAGTCGTGCATATTTTTGTCGGCGGGATTATACCTATGCCTTGCCATATCACATCAGAGACTGAGGTTCAGTCTGTTGCCAGACGTCCTCAGCCAAGGGTTTCCACAAATCCTGGCTAGCCAAAAATAAAAGGAAAAAAAATTGCAAAATACCCAAAAAGCTCTTGCCTAGCTGCCGTTGTCATCCATATCAATCGAAGTGCTACCTTTAATTACAATTTTCAAATGCTCCCCCAACAAGAAAACTGCAAAAAAATATTTTTATTTTTGATATCTTTTTTTTTTGTACTTTGTTTTCGACTGCTGCTTTTAATTGTGGTTTTTAATATTTTGCGAATTTAAAAAAAAAACACATTTTCGTATTCATATGTTATGTTTGATTTCCCTTTTCTATTTGGTGTCCCTCCCCTGCCCCCTTTTTGTTTTTGAATACATTTCGAAATGAAGCATTAAATATTTGCCAGCCCTTCGAACAAAAGCAAATAACGTATGTTTTCGATTGTTTTTTAATATTCATGTGTATTTTGCTTTGGTTTTTTTGTGATCGGTAGTTGGGGTTGCATTGGTTTCGGGCATTTTGAGCACTTGAGAAATGAACATTTTAACAAAATGAACATTTGCCTGTCCTTGGGCTATTTTGTATGATGTCTGTGAATGGGCTTTTGGGGTTGGTATTTACCGTAAGGCAACGCAGTCATTAACAAGTACTCGAATTAGGTGTACTAATGGACTCAGACATGACTAAAGCTGTTGGAAACATCCTAAAGATTACAGATTCATTTTGCTGAAATTTTAAATTTTTTAGAAATATTTCTAACATTTTTTCCACTCGGGTGTAAAGTTTGAATAGTTTTTCGATTTCACGTATTCCATCTAATCACATGCAATAACATAAGTGCCAACTCCTATCTCATCAGACGAACCTTGACAATTTAGAGACCTATTAAAATAAAACTATGGCGCCGCCTTATTTTGCACTTGTGGCTAAAATCGAACAACGCATATAAATGATTCATCGACGATAAGATTATATGTTTTGCTGAATAAACAAAAACAGCATTCTACTGTTGTCATAGTATTAATCAATTTCAAAGTGCACTAAATGCGTTTCAGCCGAAAAAAATATGTATAAAAAAAACCCCAAATCAAAACATATTTTTTTTTTTTGATAGTTGAGCTCATTTATTATATAGTATATACACTGATACATATACATACGTAGTTTATATACGCAGAGTATGCGAGGCAGAACGTAAACAACAACCAGGCAATTAGTATGGCATTGTTGTTATTTTTCTTCTTATTATTTTTATTTTTATTCATTTGTATTTGTTTATCAGCGAATATTCGTATACATATAGAACTATGCGTATGTCTTGGGTCTGAAATATTTTGCGTTTTCTTTGAGACGCTTGTGACCTAATTTCTGTTGTATCAAGTGTTAGAAAATCAGCAAAAAAAAAAGAACGGAATAAAAATTATAATCAAAAAAAAAACACATGTTGTTGTTGATTATTTGGTTGATTTACGCCATGCCCCGCATGCATTTTGATTATACAAGAGTTGTATACCCTGTAAAAAAACGTATACTATATATTCTATACCTTTTTGTCCAGAAATATATTTATCCTGAAATTTTAAAAATGCTTCAGCACAAAACTTATTCGCCTTTTGCTTTTGTGAAGTCTTTTCCCTACTTTTTCGATTTCTTTTCTTGTTTTGATTCGACAACTAAGTTTATAAAGAAATTTCTCCGCTGATTGGCAGTTCTTATCAGCCGCATGGCAAGTAAAAATTGACACATTTTTGTTGGAATATTTCCTTTGGCTGCACTTCGATTAGATTAAAGACCTGCCGATTTATAAATACTGTACATACTTGCAGCCGGCTGGAGACTGTTAAAACTTGGGGCTATACATGAGACAGCTATGGGACGTAAATAAGTCAGCTCAGCTATATTTGAGTTCGCTTCCAGTTGTAGCCGCTGCGGGTTTGTCCTTTCAATTTGACTTAAGTAACTCGTGGCACAAGCACAACAAGTGCCCCATAAAGTCACCCACCCTCTGGCCGTGTCTGCCTGGGCAAAGCTTGCCAAAAAGTAAGAGCGTGAAAAATTGTAACACACAGAAAGCGAGACCCAAAAACACCACCCTCCCCCCTAAGTCCACTAAAATGTGGTATATAACAAAAGGCAGTCAGCGACGAGTCAAGAAAACACATAAAAATATACTTAGACTGTCGTTGGGGGAGCGGTTGGGGGGTTGCAAAAGGGATATTGCGTATACGCCACAGCAGCAGAAGCCGCTGGCTTTGTATGTCACAGGTACTATGTGTGTGTGTGTGTGTGTGTGATGAGAAGCAAAACGGAGACCAAAGATGTCGGCCAAGACGTTCTGATGTTGATGTTGAATAATAGCTCAGACACACACACACACACACACACCCATGCTCTATGTGTGTGTGTTTGTATTCAAGAGCAAAGAAATCATTTCCTTGCTTGGCTTTTATTATGCTTTTGTGTGCATGATATCTATGTGATTATATATGTATATGTATGTCTTTGGTGTGTGTGTGACATGATTTTTATGAGTTCAAGGTCTCTAAGCGTTTTACGCTTGCGGCGCCACCTGTTGCCTGCATTTTATAGCCAAAAAGCGCGCGCCCGAAAGTATGCTTTAATTTCTTTACTATTACATGTGTATTCAAAATGCGCCAAAATGAGCGCTATAAAATCGTTATGGGGACCAGCTGTTGTATGGTTTCGTTCAATTTGCCAAAGATTCTTTTGAGCTTGATATGAGAAGTTATTTTAGATGACAAAACGTGCCTCGGATTGCAAATCGGTTCAGTTTTGGCGAAGTTATGGCACTTTGAAGTCTCAGGAGGGCATTTTTAGGGACTTGGGACTTCACATGTCCAACTTAATGGCATGATTTTTGACATGGAATCCGAAAACAACAAGTTTCTCAACTTTGAATGTAGAGTTGTTACAGATGAAAAACCGTGAACAAAATGACCTCGGAAATTGAAATCGGATCAGTTTTGGCAAAGTTATGGCAGTTTGAAGTCTGGCAAGGGCATTTTTAGGGACTTGGGACTTCACATGCCTAACTTGTTGTCATGATTTTGAACAAGAAATCCGAAAACAAGAAGTTTCTCAACTTTGAATGTAGAGTTGTTAAAAATGAAAAACCGTGAACAATATGACCTCGGAAATTGAAATCGGATCAGTTTTGGCAAAGTTATGGCAGTTTGAAATCTGGCAAGGGTATTTATAGAGAATCGATCACTTAACAATACGAATTATGGGAAATTGACTTTAGATATAAGACAGACCCAAAGCTTTTACTCTCTTCTACAACAAGCTGCCTTTTATTATTTGCAGGCGCAGTTTTCCGAGCACACAAATTAATATTGGCAGCCTGCTCGAAAAAGTTTGCCGATCTGTTCGAGAACACGCCAACAAATGGCCAGTGCGTCATCATACTGGAGGCGACCACGCCGGACAACATGGCCGCGCTGCTGGAGTTTATGTATAAGGGCGAGGTCCATGTCTCCCAGGAGGCGCTCAACAGTTTTCTCAAGTCCGCCGAGAGTCTACAGGTGAGCGTTGACTATCAAATAGAAATAGCTTGGACAAATGTTAACTGTTGTTTTCGTTGACCAGGTCAAGGGTCTGTCCACAGAGACGGGCCGCCTGGCCGCACAGCAGGCGCAACAACAACACATGGGCGGCGACAGCTCACCGCTGGACTCGCCCACTGGGCGGCGCAGCATGCGCAACAGTTTAAGCGGCGGCGCCGGCTTGGGTGGCGCCAACAGCGGCGGCGCCATTGCCGGCAACGGGCTGAGCCTGGCGGGCGCCCTGAGCGGCATGTCGGCTGCTGGCGGCATGGCCGCTGCGGCGAGTGTGGCGGCAAGCGGATTGAGCGCTCTGGCGGCCAGTGCTGGTGCATTGGATCGCTGCGGCAGCGCTGGTGGCAACATCAACAGCGGCTCAGCGGCGGGCGTTGGCCCATTGAGCGCGGGCGCTGGCGGTGCTGGCGGCAACAATGTTGGCGTTGGCGGCAACAATGGACCCATCAGTTTGGGCAGCGGCGCTGGCGTCGCCTTGCATTTGGGCGGCTCGACGGGCAGCCTGAAGCAGGAATGCGACTCACTGATGCATCCGAGCAGCTCATCATCGCTGGGCGCCATGTCTGGCTATGTGCCGCCCATGTACCACCGTCCCATGTCCTTCAATGAGCCGCTGCGCAAGCGCGCCCTCCGCAGTCCCTATCACGAACAGGAGCTGCGCGGCAGTGTCCTGCGTGATGGCTCCAAGAACTCCTCGGAGTGCCCCAGCCCCATAAGTAAGCCACCGTACCATCGACCCTCGTCCAGCGCCTCCTCAACGGCGCCCACCGAGGCGGACACAATGCACTCGGAACGTGCCTCACCGCAGTCCAGGTAAGTCAATCACAACTTTGAGATACTTTATTGAAGTATATTTAAAAAGTACTTAAAAAATAACAAAAACTATTATTTTTCTCATTTCTATAAACTCAAAAATGTTTTTTTCAAATTGCCGAATATTTTATCTAGTTTTATATATTTCTGAATAAATGTTTATCGCACTCAGATTCCCATATTTCATAAAAGATAACAGCATAGTTTTGATCATTCCTTAACCCTTGATTTATTTATATATTTAATGTCAACCAAAGAGATAGGAAAATGCATTAAATAGTACAAATATTATTTGAAAAATAATATAAATTGTTACAAATTAAATCACTGAAAGGACTGACTCAGTAATCCTACAATCAGTTCCCGATTTGAACTATTTATCAACTTAATATTTTGGCCTTTTTTAATAATATTTCAAATCCTTTGCAGCCGCTATGAAAACCACAGTCCGAGCACCACCGCCGGCAATGGGAATGCGGCCGGCAGTCTGGATCGCATTGTCAAATCGGAGCGCAACAATGGCAGCGCCAATGAGGCTAATGATGACGAACGCGAACTGATGGATGAGTCCACAGATGTATGCCACTAAACACCCCAAAACTGCAAAACGAATAACTTTAATAACTACCCTCTCTCTCTCTCTCTCTCTCTCGCTCTTACGACTTGCAGAATGGCGCTGAGGATTTGCGTGTGAAGCTGGAGAATTCGAACTTTTCACCGCCACCGCCAAATTCGAACACGTCATCGACCACACCGAATGCGCTGCTGGAGAACCTGAAGAATGCGGATGGCACGCTGTCCGGCAATTTGGCCGCCTCGATAGCGCCGGCTGATATGCTGAACGTGTGGAATGCCACCAAGATGAACAACAAGAACAGCGTGAATACCGCCGATGGCAAGAAACTCAAGTGTTTATACTGCGATCGACTCTACGGCTACGAGACGAATCTGCGCGCCCACATCCGGCAGCGGCATCAGGGCATCCGTGTGCCCTGCCCCTTCTGCGAGCGGACCTTCACACGCAACAACACTGTGCGCCGGCATATTGCACGGGAGCACAAGCAGGAGATTGGCCTGGCCGCTGGAGCGACAATTGCGCCGGCGCATATGGCAGCAGCGGCGGCGGCAGCGGCGGCCGCCAATCATTCACCATAGGAAGCGGCCGCAACGGCAGCGGCAGCAGTAGTCATGAGCGCCCACAAGGAGGCGGCTAAGCAGCGTAAACGTAAATCACTCAAGATGGCATTAGAGAAGTGCATGCAGCGGCGGGATGCGATGGCATCCGCTGAAGCAGTGGCAGGGGGCGAATTTCAAGGGGGCGTAACGGGACAGGGACAGGGCGCGTCAGCGTCAGCGTCGGCGGCAGCGGTGGCGGCGGCGGCGTCCGCAACGGCGGCAGCGGCAACTGCTCTGCTCAGCTTTGAGCAGCAGCAGCAGCAGGTGCACCAGGAGCTGGCGTTCCAAATTAAGGCGGCCATGGCCGCCGAGCAGGAGCAGCGCGAGCACCAGGAGCTGGCAGCGGCTGCGGCAGCGGCGGCAGAGGCGGAGGCGGAGGCCATGGACACCACGGACACCACGGCCAATACCACAACAACAACAACAGCGACAACAACGACAACGGGCGAAACATCCACAACAACGGATGGCAGCGATGCGGAGATCAGCGATAGCGAGGCGGCCAGAAGAGCGGCTGCCATGGATATCGATGAGCCAATGCGTTCGCCGGACCCGGAGTCGGAGCTGGTTGTGGTTGAGCCGAAAATCGAGCCGCTCTCCGACAGCGAAGAGGAGGCGGAGGAGCAGCAGCGACATCGGCATCTGCAGGAGCAGGAAGATCAGCGGCTCTACGAATCCGCCCAGCTGCAACGCACGCCCACCTCGACGCCCACCAGCCCAATGATGCCACACGAAGCGCCCACATTGACCTCAACGCCCAAGCTCAATGTGGATGTCAGTGAGCAGATGTAATTAGAAAGTTCATTTAAACACCCGCCACAAGTCCCACAGAAAGAAAGAAGTAAAAACCCTCTAAAATGTTAAGAATTTAAATGCCACAAGCAAGATTGAGTGATGAAAAAGATAGAAGAAGAAGAAGAAGAAGAAGAAGTAGAAGAAGAAGAATGATACGTTTATGCACAGATCGCGAAGAACAGCTGATCTGAGTGAAGAAGATAATGATGATAATGACTACTGTTGCAACTGTTGTTGCCCTCGGAGACCACCTAGAAAAAGTCCCAGACTCTTGGAAGTCTGGTCAAAATGTTTACTATAACTAATCTAAACTAAACTAACTTTAAACACACACACACACACACAAACACACCTACACACACACACACACACACACACACACACACATACAAGTACACAACTGCAGTATTTGATGTTTAAATGATGAATTTTATTGACAAACTTAATTTCTGACAGCAACAAACAAACAAACAAACAAACAAACAGACCAACATCAAATTAGCAAAAGCAATTGAAATATTATAATTTATTATGAAAAGCGTAAAAGCAAAGAGAATTACAACAAAACGCAATCCGGCTGAAAAATCGTTTTCAGGGTGCTAATTAAACAACAAAAGGAAACTAAAAGCAAAGAAAAAGCAAGTCAGCAGCATATGAAAATTATATGCAAAACAAATAGTTATGCTTAAATAACAAAAGAAAAAAGTTTGAACGTTTTTGATTGGTGCCGCCAAACGTAGCTGAAAATAATTGTTTATGTATTTAATAATATAATTCACAATTATTGTTTTTAAAATACACATCTACTTTTTTAAACAACAACAACATGAAACAAACAAACAAAAAAAAACCACTGCAAGTTGCCTCAAATCAAAAACAAAAAGACAAAATATAACTGAATTTAAAAATAGTAAATAAATAATAAAAACAAAAAACAAAAAATAGCTGCATACTACAACAACAAACTACAAAGCAACAATAGCAACAAAAACCGCAACCACAAGTACCTGCAATAATTAAATAGTATAAAACAAATACAAAAAAAAAAAAAAACAAAATCTAAAATACAAAAGCATTTAATTTTTTACAACAAAAAAAACGTAAATATGCGTGAAGTCAGCTGCGAACTTTTCGCCTAGTTTTTTGTAAATAATTTTATTAAATTTATAATACAAAAGGCGAAAAACAAACACAGTTGGCTGTCACGCCCCTCCCCATCCCCCTAGCTGTGCGTTCTCTTGCTTCAAAGCAGAAGTTTTCAGTTTTTTGACTTTACACATTTTCGGGCCTCTCAAAATTCACACACGCACAACATTTTGGCAAAAATCAAATACGAAAAATCTTTTTTTTTTTACATCATTTTTTAACAACAACAAAAAGATAAAACAATTGGTAAATTGGGTGCCTATAAAAATATATAAATTAAACAACTATTAGTAAAATTTTATAAACAAAATGAAAACAAAAAAAATAAAAAAATGCTTATATATTTAAATAATGAACTAAAGAAAAAATAATTATAGCAAAAAAAAAGATGAGAGAAACTTGTTAAAAGTTAAATGCAAAATGAAACCACTCAAAAACGTTCTCAACAAACTTGAAAAAATAAGCAACAATGAAACAAGCAAACAACAATAATCAGCAACAATTACAGCAAAAAAAACAAACAAAAATTCAAAATCGAAAACTTTTGGCACACCTTTGGAAAACATTTTTCAACAAACATTTTTTTTTTCATTTTCTCAACCAAAAACACAAACAACACAAAAAATGACAAAAACAAAAAAAAAAACGAAAAAAAAATTTCGTAAATTCAAAATTCAGTTTTTCGGCTCCATATAATTTTTGTAACTAAAATGCTGTAAAAATAATTGAAAATTCTTGTTGTAAGCAAAAAATAAAATGCCAAACGCCTACTCAAACCAGTGGGCGTAACCAGGCACTGTATATACTATAAAAAAAAATACACACACACACAGTTTAGGAATTAAGGCTCAGTTGTAAAATGATATATAAGCATAATGAATGCCTAAAGTTAGGATCTATATATATATATATCTATATATATATATATCTATATATGTATATATATCTCTATATATATATATATATATATATATATTAAGCGCATATGTAGGAACACATAAGCTCGCCAAAAGTTGCTTGCATGTAGATTTTTCTTTTAGTTTTTCTTAACGTTTTCTCTTTTTTAAGTTGACACAATAGTGCAAGATTTTCGTTTACATATAACTACAGGGTGATACACACACACACACACACACACACACACACAACCACAATCACACATACACATACATAACTACAATAGTTGAAGAAAATACACTCAAATAGTATTCAAATAACGGAATAGCCAAATGTTAAAGTATATGAAATATTTAGTTACATACTACTATATATATCAAATGTTAATACACAATACACACACACACACACACACACGCACACACACACTCGCGGAATGGCTGCGCATTGCGATTTGAGAATCGCATAGAGCGGCCATTTTGAACCGTTACAATTCTTTGTGTAGTTCTTACGTAAATGTACCCAAAAACCCAGTTTGTTCTGTGATGTGCAGCGCTCGAACCGCGTTTGACGCTGCAAAGTTTTTGTTTTCTATTTTTTTTATATAGTTCTCTTTTATAGTTCTCTTTGACCCCGCTTTCCTAACCGTAACTCGAACAGCAAACAACAGCAAAAAAGTGAAGAAAACCAACTGCAATAACTTTAAAAAAAAATACCACAAAAAAAAAAATTAAGTTTATAATAATTAATGTCAATGCACTTATTTTGTTGCCTCTCCCCCCCCCCATCCTTCCTGCACCGCATACCCCTCGCTCAATTCTGCCTGACCACGCCTCCAGTTTTGTTTGCAGCAACGTTTGCCGCAGCAACGTTCTCTGGAGTCTGAATTACATATTATTTTTAAGTACGTTGCTGTCGGTGGGCGTTTTTGGCTGCAAATTGCGTGGGGGGCGTGGCTCAGTGGTCGCGTTAATTGCGTTACATTATGTTGAAAATATTACTAATAATTTGTCGGCGTATGATTAGGATTTTGTTTTTAGCACTTAGTTTTATGTTTAGACTTATGTATATGTAATATGTATATGTATGTAAATCAAACTCAGGAACTCATATACCTCAGAATGGAAACTACTACCTCTTTGTTTTTTTTATGGTTTGGCAAACAGCAAACAGCAAAACAAACAATATGAAAACATCCAAGCTAATTTGAAGATGCTAAAAAACAGCTTTAGTTCTTAGTCACGTATTTTTTGTTTAGTTTTTTCTTATTATTATTCGTATATATGTATGTATATCCTAACACCTAATTATAACTAATCTTACGTAATATGCAAAAGACACTTGCAACACAAAACAATAGCAATAACTACAACTACAACTACAACAATTACAATTACAATTACAACAACAATACAATATCGAACTGCAATAGTTAACTGAACTACCTCAATGGGCCCCATAGACTGCGCATATTGCAAATATCTTAAATATAAAACACAACAAAAACAAAAAACAGAAACTTTGAAAATTTTCTTTAGTTTTGTTTGTAAAATGGTGACACACACAGGCTATATACACACCTACACAAACACACAAACACTTTATACACACCTACACACACACACACACCTTTTGGCTTTTCATTTCGGAATATTTACAAAAACATTTGAGTAAAAAATTAATTTGCATACAATTTTTTGGCTTTAGACTTAACAAAAAAAACAAAAAAACAGAACTACAAAATTTGGTTGTAACAAAACAACAACTTTGGCAAAGAAGAAACGTTTTTTTTAGATAGGTTTTTGTAAATATGCGCTAAATTGAACACGAAATTTCAACAAATACACGAAAATAAAAACATTTAATGTAAAGTTACAATCTTTGGCTATATAACTAACTATAAATAATATCTAAAAATTTTACTATGTATATGTGTAGAGGCAAGTAAGAAAGAAAAATGTGTATACATAATTTTCGGCAAAGCAACTAAATGAGGCAAAAAAAAAAACTAAAACAAAAACATAAACAAAACAACAACACAAAACATTACATTATATTAACTAAATATGTAAAAACAACAACAAAATGCAAAGAAATTATTTTAAGGCGATACAAATTATGAAAACATAAAATTTCAAAACACACACACACACATAAATGCTAAATAACGGTATACTTTTGCTAGAGCTACGCGTAACTGTCCAAATATTTTGTTGACAGCAAGACAAAAAAAAAAATTAAATTAAATTCAATTCAATTCAAAGCGAAACCCAATGGTTATAAAAACAAAATATGTAAAAATAACATACGACTAAAACAAAAAAAAATCTTTCTTAAAGAAATTTTGCATGCATAAAAGCAAAAACTAAGCATATAAACAATTTTAGGCTTAAACTTTCGGCTAAAATTTAACAAAACAAAAAATCACAAAAAAAAAAAACGAAAATCGAAAAAAAAAAACATATTTTTATGTAAAACTTAACACGAAAACAAACATTAGGCACTCGCAGAACATAAAATATAATGAAAAAAACAAAAAACAAAAACAATTACCAGATATTTGCATAAATATTTATTTAGAGCGAAACGTAAAGTAAACATTAAGTTTTAGGCCCAACTTTCGACAAAAGCGGCCTAAAATAGTTTCTTTGTAAAAATGTAAGTGACAAAAATGCATTAGTTAAAACTAAATTTAACAACAACAAAAACACAAATGTCGCCATTTTGCATTTAAAGCGTTAAAAGTTAAACCAACAACAAACGGCAAGCACCGATTTACGAAAATTTGTTGTGCGAAACTGAAACTGAAAACAGAAAAACTTTTAATGTACATCAAATAATTTACAACCTAAATACAAATACAAATACTTGTGTATGTACTATATATATATATATATATATATATGAATATGTAATTTTGTGTTTATAACATTTCAAATGCTGTACAATTGTTTTATTCATTTAATTTTTTCTTTATTTTTCGTTGTATAAATTAATTAATAAGCATGAAAAGTTTTTGAAAACAAAAAAAAAAACAAAACATTGTAAAACTTGAATATGTGTAATGTGCACAGGTACAAAGAGCTAAATTTAAAATAAAATTTAAAATAATGCTAAAAATTGGCAAAAAAGAAACAAATGGAAATTGAAATAAAGTTCGTTGTATACAAAACGCGCGATGTAAGTAATTTTTGTTATATATTTTTGTTAGTACTTGTTTTCTATTAATATTTAGTTGAATATCGTCAAAGTAAACCAGAAAAAAAAAACAACAAGCCAATTGTACTTATTCAGGCAACACACAATTTTTCCTTTCCATTTTTTAAACTACACTCGAAAAATTAATACAGCCACAACCTAGTCACAGGAAAATGACTAAGAAATTCTTAATTTTGTTTTTGGTTTACCTCCTGTGTATTTATTTCCGCTACACAAAATCTTATCTAAGTTATTTGAAATAACTATAAAACGAAATATCAAGAAGAAGAAACCGAAATGAAATTAATTTTAAGTGGAAATGTATGTAAAATATATACTATATTATATTATTTTATAACATTATGTTTTACGTTGTACAATTTTAATTTGTTTAATCAGCACGCGAATTGGCTTGTTTACATTTTTTTATTTTGTAACATTTATGTTTAAAAAAAAAACTAAATTTAAAATATATATACACACAAAATATATATATATATATTTACGTAAATGCTAAATTAATGCAACTAAATAAATGTTAAAACCAAAAAAAAAGAAGATAAATTTTACGAATTGGCAATTTTTATTGGTGTCAGAAACAAAATTGATTTATTATTATTTTTGCAGTTATTTTAGCACGCGGACAACAACTAATTAGTTTGTATATATGTATGTAAACAACATTTAAAGAAACACACATACATATATTTAAAGGAAATTACGTATACTACAACAAAACAAAAAGATAATAACAATAAAATGTGTTTAGGCCTAAGCGACTTTACAGTTCAGTTCAGCGCTATATATGTGTATGGCAAAATTTTAGGTTTAGACCTTATAAAATCGGTGTTTGTACTCAACTATTCAACACACACGTCTCTCTCCCCCCCTCTATGAATGTGTAAATCAAGTTGTTGTAAATTTGTCTAAATGGAAATCGAAGAAATCGAAGCGAGTACAAATTAAATTTAATATATGTGCGTATTTATTCCTTTATTTAATCTCCTTTTTGACAGTTTTCATTATGTTTTCATTTGTAATTAAATTAAATGTAGGTCACACTTAAAGAAAAAGAAAAAAGAAAAAAAAAAGTAATGAAAAATTAAGGCAAAAAACGCATACAAAAACTTTTGGAACAATGACAAGTACAAAATTTCAGGTAATACAAAATTTAGCAGTTAAATTTTAAATTAACAAATATATTATGGAAATACGTACAAATTTTTCGGCATAAAGGATATAATGAAAACAAAAAAATAAAAGTTAAGCGACAACTGCCTAATATTTGGCAAATGGTGTGACTTTAGGATGATTCAGTTGAGAAACGAAATGACATTTATTTTGAATTTATTTTGAGTTTTTTATTTTGAAAAGAAATGCAACATAACTTGAGTTACACAGGCAAAAAGAAAAGAAAAGCAAAGACAATTTCAACTATGCGCTGAACTGCAAAGTGTGCAAAAATTGAAAATAAGTCTAGAAAACGGAAAACAGTTTTATTTGAATGAATTTGTTAAGGAAAGCAGAAAGAAATATACAGTTTGAAGAAAGTCCACTTGAAAATATGCATTATGCAAATGTACTCAAAATACTTATATGGTGTGTACATATACATATAATAAAGGCAAGCATACATAGTTTTAACATAAAAATAAAATCCGTTTGGAGCAAACTCAGGGCATTATCAAGACTCACGACGATGTATACATGCATTTAATACAAAACCAAAATGGAAAAAGAAAAATAAAAACATTTTTTCGATATGTATTACAACTAATTAAAAAAAAAAAAAAAAATATAAAAAAAAATGAACAAGAAGCAAAATTGTAATAATCATGCAAAACGATTATGAACAACTCAGGTATTAAATATTAAATGAAATATTTTTAAAGTTCAAGAGATGAAAACGACAGTTATGTCAACATTTTCAAAAGTTGTGCAATATTCTTAAAGTTTTCTAAAAAATACGTAATAGTATTAATCATCTTATAACAAGACAAAAAGTAAAGCAAACGAATAATGTAAAATGAAAAGAATGAAGATAATATGATGAGTGTTCATAAGAGAAAAGAAATGAAAAAAGAGTTAGGCATGGGATTTGGCTGGGTAGAGCATGGTGAGTTTTTGAAGCACATGACGACTTAGTATATACACATACATACATATGTACATATGTACATAAGTATGTACTACTTGTTTATCATTTACTTTTTTATGGACTTTTTTGTTAGTACCAACAACCCACAATACACCACTACAACAACAACAACAACCACAAAAACAAGCAACACACATACATAACATAAAAGACACATACAAACACACATACACACACACGCATACAAAGCGACAAGCGAAAATAGTGAAATAAATAGCTAAATGAAAATGAGTTTATATAAAGAAGGAAAACATAAAACTGTGATTACATTTGATTGTCGATGCGTTGATAAGAAAATGTTGCATAATTAATGATTGATTAAAATACGAATACGAAATGAAATGAAAAAAAATGAAGAAGAAATGGAATACTTATATAAACAGCTTATGATTTCTTTTTTTCTTTGACGAGTATTGGCAAAATGTCTATGAATGCGTAATGCGAAACTAAATAAATATTTAATTAGCCGAAATATTAAACTTCAAAAGAATTACTAAGAATAAAAAATATAAATTATAATTACTTGTATAATTATTTGACAATTAGAAAATAATGAAAGTCATATGCAAATTATTTTCCAGACTTTTTTCATTTCACAATAACTCTTAACAATTTACGATCACTAAAAAATAACATCAAATTTAGTTCACATTTCACTGAACACTTTCTGTATGTAGTGCACTTTAGTTAAAAATTAAAGTCTGAGATTTTACATTTATATGGTCAAAGTATACAACTAATTAAAAAATATAAAAAAAACCTTAAAAAAAAAACCAAAAAAATAATGACTTGACTAAGTTTATAATTATTAAACTACTTATGAAGCAAGCAGAGAAACACACACAAAAACACACATTTGTATTCGGCTATTATACTATATATGTATGGAAAAAAGTAATGGAAAGAGTGTGTAAGTGTGTAAACTGTATTTTCACTCCGTGCGTATGATTTCTATATATCTGGAATATGTGCAAGCGAGAAATTTAAGTAAACAGCTTAAATATATTTTTAATGACAATTCGTATTAAAAATTTACGATTATGGCATAAACTTTTGTGTAAAATATAAAATCTAAGCTATACACAACAAAAAACGTACAGAAAAAAAACGCATTGTAACAAAAACTCACACAGCATGGAAAATGGGGAAAACAGATATTGAGCATAAAAAGTATATGAACGAAAAATCTAAATTCAATAAACTTGTTGCTAAAATATAATAAAAACAAAAACAATCCTTTTATTTCAATCTCGCTTAACAATTTGAAAAATGTTGCTCAAATAACGGGATAGCATTTATATCGATATTTAGCGGCTTGTCATATTTTCGATATACCACTATCGGAAACATGCTGGTCACACAGTTTTATCCACAGCTGATTGTGTTGTGTACGCAAACTGTGAATGGTCAGACGCCATTGTGTTACGTGCTGACGAATCGAGTAAGTGCAAATTGTTGTTAAATACAGTTGTTTGTTGTTTTTATTCGTCTAATGCACATTTTAAGCTCTTCCTAAATTCCGGTTCGCAAACAACTTGAAAACTGTCGAGAAATTGGCACAAGAAGGAAAACATCCCAAAAAAAGAAAAACAGTCACAGTTAACAAAATGGTGAGTAATACAAAAGATATGAAAACAAATACAACAAAAAAAATCAAAGAAAGAAGAGAAAAGAAAACAAGTTATTTCGGTTGCCGCCCTAACTAACAAAAACAGGTGCCACAATATTTTGAGCGGTGAAAATATTTTGATAACTGGGGCGGGTAGTGAAATGAAACAGAATGTGACCTAAAAATATGACCATATATGGTAGTAATCCAATGGTGGGGAGGAGTGGCAAGTGAGGGGGCCACTTATCAGCTACTACTACCGAAATGACTCAAATTGCATGGGTAAATGCTCTAATCCCGAATCAGGAGTTAAAGCATTTCTTATCAAAATATGATCTCAAGAACTAGGCTCTGCAGGGAGGACAACTAGATAGCAGCAAGTATCTGGAAAGTGAGTTTTTAACAACTGCTCGGATTAGGACTGCCTCGGCAAGATATCTACTCTCCTTTATCAAAGATGTAGAGTTGAGGGTACAAAAGATCGCATGGGGTCGTAGTGCCTACACCCATCTTCTAATATTTGCCCTTCGTGGACTCAATTGACAGCCTGCTAGACATATTCCTTCCCGCGTCTAATTAACCTTCTTCACTCTTAAAAGCCGTAGGACTTAACAATGCATACAATTTTTGGTCTCCTTAAACTTTTTGGCGTAGAATCCAGTGCCCATGTCAGTTAATATCTCCGTCTCACAAATCTTTATCTTCAGCTTTGTTATTCCAACTACACTCAACATTAATCTTTCCGTATTGCCCTTATTATATGAAATAAATTATTTACAGTCGGAAATGCAAATGGATTGTGCGCTGGATTTGATGAGACGACTGCCGCCTCAGCAGATTGAGAAGAATCTGATTGATTTGATTGATCTGGCGCCCGATTTGTGCGAGGATCTGTTATCGTCTGTGGACCAGCCGCTCAAGATAGCCAAAGATAAAGAGCATGGTAAGGACTATTTGCTGTGCGATTATAATCGCGATGGCGACTCATATCGCTCGCCCTGGTCCAACACGTACTATCCACCGCTGGAGGATGGCCAGATGCCGTCGGAGCGTCTACGCAAGCTGGAGATTGAGGCGAACTATGCGTTCGATCAGTATCGCGAAATGTATTACGAAGGCGGCGTCTCGTCTGTGTATCTATGGGACTTGGATCACGGTTTCGCCGCTGTGATACTCATCAAGAAAGCGGGCGATGGCAGTAAAATGATACGCGGCTGCTGGGACTCCATACATGTGGTGGAGGTGCAAGAGAAAACAACGGGTCGCACAGCGCACTACAAGCTCACCTCGACGGCGATGCTGTGGCTCCAGACAAACAAACAGGGCTCGGGCACAATGAATCTCGGTGGTTCATTGACGCGCCAAACGGAGCAGGATGCGAATGTGAGTGAATCATCACCGCATATTGCAAACATTGGCAAAATGGTTGAGGAGATGGAGAACAAAATACGCAACACATTGAATGCCATTTATTTTGGCAAGACCAAGGATATTGTAAATGGATTGCGTAGCACACAGTCGCTGGCCGATCAACGCGATCAGGCGGCCATGAAACAGGATCTGGCTGCGGCAATATTGAGGCGCAATGTCAAACCCGAATCGAACTGAGCTATTGGCGCCTATGGCGCTAACGGCGTTTATTGGGACAGTAATCGAATTGGCCGCGTAATTCAATTTCATTATATGGAACATAAGCAACTACCAAGTAATTACAATGCGCATTTCTAGGCATTAAATTTGTTAACGAAACGAAAAATAGAAAAAACTTGTTAAATGAAAAAATGTATTAATGTAAATTGATTGCCCACATTTCTACTACCCTTCCCCCCGCCTTGTTGCAATTTACATACATATTAAACATATTAAAGTCCATTCTCAAATGTCGCGCCAGCTCCTCCGCCGCCCTCTAGACAGTATCTTTAAGAATTTGAGTATTTGTATCTGTATAATGCAATATATGATTTTGTGTCTGAAAGACGATCCAAAATATTCGCATTTCGTTCTGCACGATTCTTTTTTTTAATACGATTCAATTAGTTTGCATTTTTGGAAACGTATGCTGCGTTCGAGAATAAATAATGTGTTTATATATAAATAAATAAATAAATATGTATGTATGTGTATTCTAACAATAAGAAGCTCGAAGCATAAATTTTACATTATGTACTTTTACTGAAACGCTCTGTATTATGTGAAAAATACACATTTCGTACCGATCAGCGAAATTGTTCTTGATTTATTTACTTGGTAGCAAATCTACATTTTCAAAATCTTTGTTTCCCCGGAAACTACAAGGACTAATTGAATTTTCTTTATGTAGCTGAAAGCCCTGGTAGAAACGATTTGTTTGAAATTGCCAGCATCTGCAAGGATATGGATAGATAGTTATGTTATAGATTTTTGGTTTGGTATGGCTATGTTTTTTTATTTTATGAAAAAATTGCAAACTACCCTACAAGTTACAATGTATTTTTTCATTAAATAAGATAAGATGTGTGGCCTTATATCAAATACATGAATACAAATGTAATTTTCGATTTCGAAGAATCGAATTGAAACTTTTTCCTGTTATGCGATTCGTTTCTTTGTTTTTCTTTCATCATGATTATTACAGATAATATGTATATATATATATAAATATTTTTTTTGTGTATTATCAACTATATACAAAGAACGCGACAACATTGATAGCAACACCCAAATCTGGATGTGTGTGTGTGCGTGAGCGAATGATAAAGTATATCGAATTTTTTATCATATGAAGAAGAGTCGGACTTTAGTTTCATTACAAACGAGTAATTAGTCGCGTTAGATATCTACAACTTAAGCTAGTGATTATAAATAAATTAGATTTATTTAGGAGGTCGAAAGTTAAATTAGTTTACGATTACATACAATATTTTACACGGGCTGCTCAGAAAGCGTGTGTTGACTGACTGGACATGTGCGAGTCGAGGTGTGAAGCAAGCGAAACATAGGGATAGCATTTAGGACAAGAAGGATCAGTATGCAGAATGCAGTAGAAGAGTTGTCCAGCAATTAATGCCCTTCTGCTGTCATTAGTGCGTTCAATAAAAGTTGTAAATAAGTGTGCAACACAGTAATGTGAAAGTCTCTTAAGTACACAGCAAGCGAGGCAATCAGCTTATTGCATTTTGGAGACTTCAAACTTGGTATTGATGATCTCCTCGTCCGAATCGAGCACCGGAAGCGCTGAATCACCCATCGAAGATGGTATATTCTCCTCCACCCAACGCAAATCATCCTCCTCCGTTGTGGTGGCCGCACGCGAATTCGGTGTTGTGCGGCCAGTGCCATTCTGATGTGAGCCACGCATTTTAATGCCATACGCATCCGCCACAAACTGCTCCTCCTCATCTGGAATAGATATAATCGATTAGTTCAAGTTAATATCAAATATTAAGTCAGCTTTACCCTCCTCGTCCTCATCCTCGGGAGCGTCCAGCAGCGGCGTAAACGCATAACGCTGATTGTTATTTGTAGGCCGCCACAGTATCATTATAACCAGCAGCAGCACGGAGAACAATATATGCCAGAAGCCCGTATCCAACCATATATATTGCCAGCCCTTAGAGACAAATTGGATTAAGGATTAGAAACAGCGAAGCAAATCGAATTTGGAGTCAAGTTAACTTACGGGCGTGCAGTTTTCGGTTCTACGCAAACGCAACGCAAACAACATGAAGATAACGGAAGCGATAACAGCAAATATCAGCGTATTTGTGAAATGTCTATACAGCGATAGCTTAACCATGTTTCTGAAATATCAAATTTTATGGTAAGCGACTAGATAAGTGAGTGTATTAAGATGACTTTACCTGCGCAGACGCAGTGTGCGTGTGGTTTGAACCAGCGACGTAAAAATCCCCCAGCAAATGCCCGTGTCGAGTACGGCCAGAGGAATGGTGGCCACCAGCAGCTCACTGCGATCGTTCTTCACCTTGGTAATGCGCAAGTAGCTCTCTACGCAGGCTAATAAAAAGTACAAAGCGCCGATGCCTACAACGCGATGTAGCATGGGTCCCAAGCGAGGTCTACAAAGGGTCATAAGACAAATTAAAGGATAAGCCAGAAAGTTATTGTTGCCTATAATTACTTGACAATGCCAAAGCCCAGGCTCATAATTATGACCAGCATGCGTGCCAGAGTGCGCTTCGCACAGGAAACAAATTCCGCTACGAGCTCAGCATGCTGCACCGGATAGCCGGTGTTGGCCACCGTCTGATACTCCGCATAGAAGAAGGCTTTTTCGAGCATGCCCAGCAATATGACGCCGCCAATCCAGAATTGTATGCGCAACAAATCACGCCATTGTGCAAATGAAACAAATAGCCAAATGATGCCAAATATCACATACACAACGCACATAGTCAAATAGAACTGCAAATATTATATGATAGAGTTAAATTGCACAATATAGTTACAACATTTAAAGGGGTCTCTTGATTTACCGGTAAGAATGGCCAATCTATAGCTGATATATAGCCATGCGGTCCCAGAAATTCGATGTGTACCTTTGCATGAAAGGGTTGGCCAGGCGGCTTTGTTTGTATGCTCAGTTCCAGCTCATAGATACCATCTTCACCAATATGGGCAATTGATTTGGGTGTAGCCTTTAAATTAAGAAACATAAATTAAAGGGTTTTAAAGTTTAGTCACGATATTCAAAATATATATAGTCTGGATGTATATGCCATATATAACGGTCTAAAGTTTATTGGTTTTGAAAATTGACTAATATTGTTGATTAGTTAAATTCCGATTATTATAGCGTGCATCTATCATATGTCTGTTAGGGTATTTCATCTTCGGCAACCCCAAAAAGATCTTTCTTTTTTGCTAGCTTCCCAGGCATTTTATCAACTTTTCTACACTTCCGCATGGAACGGTACGCATGTCGACGCACAAAAGCGAATTACGATAAGTGAAGTTGTTGATAACGACCAAGTAATATTGCTTTAGCGTTGTTGTTGTTGCTCAGCGTGGCAGTGAGTGAGCTCTGAGTCACATTATCGAAATACATGGACATCAATTGCAGTCCTCGGTAGATGAGTTTAGTGGGCAACTGAACGAGGATTCGAGCATTAGCCCAAGACTGAGTCGAAGACTAGTTTATGACTATATCCTTTTATCGCATATAATAATAATAATTATAAGAATAATACCGAAAGCGGGTTCTGGCTCTGCTTCCAAGGATGCACCTCCTCTTGCGCCTGCTTGGTGCTCATTTCAAACATGTCCCACAGGACAATAAGATGCGTGCAGTTGGCATTGTTAACATTCAATTTTATGAGCTGACTTAGGCTCATATTTTGCTGCAGATTCGGATTATCGCTGAGTGCCTGCAGCTGCAAAATACGACAAATATTTAAGTAACAAATCATTGTTTTTTAGTTATATTTGTTTACTTACAAAACGTCCCTCGAAGAGGCATGGATGTTCGGTCAGCTTAAAGTTAATGGTAAGCGGAACTTCCCCGTCAGACAAGCACTCGACTGGCGTGGGGATGGGGTAAAGTGCGGGGTGGGAAGAGGGGAAATGTTTTCAGTTATTTGCGAACTGGTCACGTTTGCAATTTGAGTACTCACTTTTAATGTAGATCTTTGTGTTTGCCAGTAAGGGTCGCTGCTCGATTATCGGTTGCAGATCCTGTTGATATATGTACAGATATATATTCATAAATATAGTATATTTAATAGTTTTGTTTGCTTTTTACCTGATCTATATCAACTTCGATGATGCCCGGATCTGATCGGCCAGCTGTCAGAGTGGCAGTAATTGTAATTAGCGCCAAGGCGATTTTAAAATGGCACGACATTATGTATACGCCACACGGAATGCACTTCAATAAATATTTATTTATTTATTTTCTGTTTCTGGCTACGCGTTAGAACGATACTACAATTATCGGTATTGCGGACTTATCGATGGTTATCGATTCCTGTGTGTGCGCAGTCGAAGCTGTTGCCGGTGTCTGATCAGTATGCATTTAGCCCGCGAAATTAATTTATTAAAGAACAATTGCCACTTTGCGGTTAATTTACATAAATTTAGTTAAATATTATAATAATTTCAAGTTTTATCTATTTTAACAGCTGCTTTAGAATCAGAATATCAAAAGTGCTATCACAGCTGTATGCAGTCATTCGCTGTGAATACCGAAGTTACAAATGTTAACAGCAGTGAATTGTTTTGATTGTGCAAACTGCTTAATTTACGGTTTAAAATTAATTTAAATACTCCCGATCCAGCACATAAGTAATGAAAAATATAATATAACATATATAATTTATACTTATATATACATTGATGACAGTGCGCAGCTGTTAAATTAAATTTTGAGCGCCAATTTTACAGATTTTCTGTAAAGTTCAACTTGCTGTTAACGCGATGTTAACGTTTTAGGGTGCCCTCATGTCTAGCTTCTGTTAAGCATTCCTGTGGCATGTCTCAAGTGAGTAACAATTAGGCAAGAAGAAGAGCCAGAACAACAAATGCTTTTTTATTGGCATAAAACATGGTAAATGTTTTGAAAGGAGTGCTTGTGGAATGGTAAGTACATCAATTAATCGATAAACTTTACATATTAAACATATTTTGTGTGGGTGTTCGCAGT
Organism: Drosophila maculinotata; assembly: GCA_035045305.1. Lineage (NCBI taxonomy): Eukaryota > Metazoa > Arthropoda > Insecta > Diptera > Drosophilidae > Drosophila > Drosophila maculinotata. Next base: position 1,207,630 of record JAWNPD010000134.1, on the reverse strand, counting down.
GATCCGGCTATGAAACAATTTCTGCTGCATTTGGATGAAAAGCTGGCGTTGGGTCGAAAATTTATAATACAAGATTTGGACGAGAATCATTTATTCATTTCCACGGACATTGTGGAGGTGCTGCAGGCGCGCGTTGACGAGTTAATGGATCGCATCAGCTTTCCGTTGCACGAGAAGGACGCCTAAACTTAAAAAATTACTCAAATACAACCAAAATCATGACGGGTCGGGAATCGCATCGGATTAAGGATGCGGAGAAGAAACGTGTCCTAGATGAGGCGGCTAGACAGCGACGAGCACGCAAAGCTCTAGAAGCTCTGGAGCAAGATAATTTCCAGGATGATCCGCATGCTGATCTGGTCATGTCCAAGAAGTTGCCCAAATTCCAGGAGAGCATCAAGAATGGCAAGGAAAAGGGCAAGGGGAAGCGGAAGGGCGCCGAATACTTTCGCGCCAAATACCGCAAGAACTTTCAGCAGCTGCTCGAGGAGGACAAACAGAAGCCCAACTATGAGACTGCAGCTGCGCCGCCGCCCAAGAAACCCGTTCGTCATTTCTGTGCCGTCTGTGGCAACTTTTCCCAGTATTCCTGCACCGCATGCGGAACCCGGTATTGTCGCGTTCGCTGCCTGCGCACTCATCAGGACACCCGTTGCCTAAAGTGGACCGTCTGACTTGGTTGTAGAGTCCAAAAATAATGTAAATTAGCCTAAACTTCAATGCAATAAAACAAAAATAACAACTCGTCGACATGTTAAGTTCATAATAGTTTATAGGCATCACACCAAAAATTACAAAAAAAAGACTTGTAAAGTGTCCAAAAGACAAAAAGTGCAATATGAAATACCTTCTACGACTTCAAAGTGCCATAACTTTGTCAAAACTGAACGGATTGGCCACCCCGAGGTCATTTTGGTCATTGTGTGATCTGTATTTGAATTCCACATCTCAAGTTTAACAATTTTAAAAAAAAAAATAATTTTGAACTTTTTTCCGAAAAAAGAGTAAGGGGGGACCCTTACAAAAATTGATTTTTCAAAAATTAGATTCTTGAAATTTTATTTCTAATCGATTGTGGGTATCATATTTAGTATAAAAAAGTATGGCAAAAGTGATTTTGGGGTAGTTCATTTTTCTGTCAAAAAACACTCAAAAAATGACTAAAAAAAAGACTTGTAAAGTGCCCTAACGACAAAAAGTGCCATATGAAATACCTTCTAGGACTTCAAACTGCCATAACTTTGCCAAAACTGAACGGATTGGCAACCCCGAGGCCATTTTGGTCATTGTGTGATCTGTATTTTAAATCCACATATCAATTTTAAGAACTTTTGAAAAAAAAATAATTTTGAACTTTTTTCCGAAAAAAGAGTAAGGGGGGACCCTTACAAAAATTGATTTTTCAAAAATTAGATTCTTGAAATTTTATTTGTAATCGATTGTGGGTATCATATTTAGTATAAAAAAGTATGGCAAAAGTGATTTTGGGGTAGTTCATTTTTCTGTCAAAAAACACTCAAAAAATGACTAAAAAAAAGACTTGTAAAGTGCCCTAACGACAAAAAGTGCCATATGAAATACCTTCTAGGACTTCAAACTGCCATAACTTTGCCAAAACTGAACGGATTGGCAACCCCGAGGCCATTTTGGTCATTGTGTGATCTGTATTTTAAATCCACATATCAATTTTAAGAACTTTTGAAAAAAAAATAATTTTGAACTTTTTTCCGAAAAAAGAGTAAGGGGGGACCCTTACAAAAATTGATTTTTCAAAAATTAGATTCTTGAAATTTTATTTGTAATCGATTGTGGGTATCATATTTAGTATAAAAAAGTATGGCAAAAGTGATTTTGGGGTAGTTCATTTTTCTGTCAAAAAACACTCAAAAAATGACTAAAAAAAAGACTTGTAAAGTGCCCTAGCGACAAAAAGTGACATATAAAATAACTTCTAGGACTTCAAACTGCCATAACTTTGTCAAAACTTGAAAAAAAAAAATAGCATGTGAAGTTCCCAAACAGCGAAAAGTGCCTTATAAACCTTCCACGACTTCTAACTTCCTTAAATTTGTCAAAACTAAACCGATTGTCAATCCCGAAGCTACTTTGTCAATTTGTATGCTTTGTCCCCTAGAATAATCATACATTTAAAGTTGATGAACGTAATATTTTCCATGACTACAATATTGACAGGTTAAGTTCTCAAGTCCTAAAGAATGAACTTCCTTGACGTTATCGATATTAAAAAGCTTATTTATCAGTGTTGCCAAATCTGAGTAGTAAAAAAAGATCCAATTATAGTTTTTAAAAAAATAATGGTTTTTACATTACGTTTTGCACATAAAACATGCGCAAAAGCGTTGTAAAATAATATAAATATATTTAATAAAAATGTTGAAAAAACAATTTCAAAAAAATCAAGTCGACTCTGGCTTTTACACTTTTTATCGATATGTCAGCTGTGCGACATCGATAGCATATATTTGTAGAGTTGCAAGCGCTTTGTACAAATTAAATTCGTATATTTTTTTGTATTCGGTATGCGGTCACACCATCGCGCAGTATCATTATATATTTCAAACGACTAAGTTGCAGCGCTCGTTCCACGCATCGAACAATAAATGAAATTTTAAGTATAACGGCCAAAAGTTTGCAAAGACGCACATTAATCAATGCCGACAAGCTTTCATTTAATATTTTAACGCAATAAAATAGAAACGTGAATCAAAAGCAGCCGGTCGCACCTTTGAGTGTATCCGTGTTCGTGTGCGTGTGTGTGTGTATATGTGAGAGCGTGTCAAGTCCAATCAGAAAAAGGACACCAACAACAACGAGAATAACGAGAGCAACAACAACAAAGAGAAATGGATTTCAATTTCGCTGATCTGAAAAAGGAGGCTGCCTCCACGGCCGATGACATCTTCAGCAGTGCCAGCAAAAAGGTGTCCAACACCTATGATGACTTATTGGGCGACCTCAGCGGCGGTGATGGCGGCAACGGAACTGGCAGCGGAACCGGAAGCGGCGCTGCCAACGTCAGCAGCGGAGCGCAGGACGATAATGCGCATACCGAACATTATTTTGCCAATGAGCAGAAAAATCTGGATTTCGGTGACCCGCAGGCGTTCGTGCAGCGCATGTCCGCTGGCGCCAAGGAGGCACAGGAGCAGCTGGACGCCAAGTTTGCCCAGCAGACGGATGACTTTGCGGATATACTGAAACAAGCGGGCAGCGGTGCCAAACAGGGCATCGGTGAGCTGACCAGCGATTTTATGAATGTGGAGCGCGGACTCTTTGGAGATGCATCCAAGCCGGGTCCTACTCCAGCTGCCCCTGTAGCTGCCCCGGTGGCTACCCCGGTAGCTGTTCCCGTAGCTGCTCCCGTAGCTGCTCCCGTAGCTGCTCCCGTAGCTGCACCCATTACTGCTCCCGTAGTAGATGAGCAGCCGGATTTGATGGGCAGCTTCAGCAAGCCAATGTCCGTGCCGCTGCAGCCATTCGAGCCCACGGCGCCAACCAATTTTTATGACGATGACGATGACGACTTTTTCAGCAAACCCGCTTCAGCCGTAAACATAGCCGCCGCCGCCGCCACCGTCGCTACGCCCGTTGTGGCCAACAAGGATTCCGACACAGATTCGCCGTCCGTTTCGTATACACCGTCGCCGGCCAAGAAGCCCATTACTGATGCCCTCAAGGAACAGGATAATGAGAAATTTATTTCTTCCGAGGATCTGCTGAGCGATTTCAAGGATGAGCGCATCACAGCGCCAGCAGCTGTTGCCCCTGTGCCCGTACGCGCCCCTGCTCCGGCTCCGGTTCCAACTCCGGCACCGATTCCGGCTGCTGCTCTCATCACCGATTTGGATGATGACGAGTTTGAGGTGAAACCCAAAGCCAAACCGGAGCCAGTGAAGCCAGTGGCTAAAGTGGAGCCACCAAAGGTCAAGACATCAGCACCGCAGCCACAAAAACCGAAACAACAACAAGACGAGCAGCCGCAACCAAAAATTGTATCCGTTGAGGAAATCTTCTATAAGTACGGACTTGGTAAGTGACCACAAATCCAATATAAAGTCGGCAAGCCGACGTTTTAATGCCCTTGCAGCATTGTCGAAAAGGGTGAAAAATTAGTGAATAGAAGTTTCTTTTATTTTCATCTGCATAGCTAATTTGAAAATATCTATGTAAAAAAAAACATGTGTCTCCTATTTGACCTACATGTATATCAATAAATCCACCCACTTGGGTGGAAAATAGGGTTGGTGAGGTGTAAGTTAAATCTTTGTCCGATTGACTTCAAACTCACTTTGAAAGCTCTGCAAAGCAAAAAGTAATCGATACGAATGATTTGGCAAAACATTTTGCACATTCCGGCCAAAACCGGGTATGATCAAATTATAATGAATGCAATACGTGCTGCAGGGGTATCGAAATAACTAATTGTATTTCGTTATCATTTGGCTTCTAATTAGTTAGTGCCTGACAAATAGTCATCGTTTGTTTTGTTTTGTTGTTGTTGCTGTTTTGTTATTGATATTATAATGATATGTGTATCCTTGCGACCGCACCTTGTGTATACGTCACCAGGCCGCTCTCTCTGGTCAGTTATTTGTTTTTGGCTTTTGCTTTTTAGTTAGTCACTTTTTTTCTTGTGTAGCAGTTATCAACAAAATGCTTGCCTGCCGCTCTCTTATTTGCTCTTTTGCGTGAGATTTGCTTTACGGCTTTTGGCATTTGTTTTTGGCGTGAGTTTTGCCGCTTATGATGTCATTCGACATCGAGTTAGCGCTGTCTATATGTACAGAGTACACAATTATAATACAACAATGCTTAAATATATTTATCGCGCATAGAATTTCACTTGCCCAACTGGAAATTTGCATGCAGCCTCTCTCGCTCTTCGTCTCACGCTCTTTGAGGACGCTCTCTTGCAAAAGCTTTTGAGTGCAATTGATCGACAATCGAATCGGTCATCGAAGGGCAATTGAGCGGAAATAATCGTCATCACTTGCAGCTTGAGTCACGACTGCGCATTTAGCATATAATTAGCCAATAAAACTATTTTATATACTGCACATTGAAATTGAATGTGGCAGCACAGTTTTAGTTTCCAATTTCGTATTCATCTTGTGATGAATCACAGCAGCTTTGTTGCTGCTACTTTTGTCTTTTTCATTGACGTGTCCGTAGCGACGTTCATAATTCATTTTGCACATTTATATTTCATTTTTCTGTTAGCTTTTCTACTACATTTTAGCGTGTGTCCATTAAAGCAATTATCGCAAACAGACACACACACATGGACAAAGCAGAAAAGAGTGCTGTCTACTCTTTCCAGTGCTCTTTAATTTAAGCCTTTGCCTGCATAATCCAATTCTAGTCTAGTTGGGGGCCCGCTTCACTGCGCAAATTCATTTCAATATAATTTTTTCATTTGTGTACACTGTTTCTAAACTTAAAAAGTGTATATTGGTTTTGTGCAATATCGGTTTATTACTGATTAATGATCAAAAACTATTTGAAAGTCAGTAATTTATCGCACTAATGCAGCAGAGTTTGAACCTATTGTTAGCTGTTATAACAGAGTATCGCGCAGTCGGCTGCAACGTTTATAATTTTTTTGTGCTGCAATCTGCGCCTTTATTTTTACCGCATGCTGGCAAAATTTTCCAATTAGTAATCTTTTTCCTCTGCAGTCCGCGGCGTTGCCTTTGTCTTTGGTTTGTTTTTTGTTTTCCTCTGTTATTTTTATGGCAAGTACATGCTAAATATTGAACTTGTCTGACTGTATGTCTATCTTTCTTTCATTGTTTTTTGCTTCTTCTTTCTTTTTCCAATTGGCATTGACTTTGATGCGGCTGCGGCTGCGGCTGCTCTGCTGCTGCAATTGTCATCGACCCAGCTGGAGGCGCAATATCGATAACAATACGCTTTTATTTTCTTCACTAGTTGCAATCTCCTCTGTCTCTGTTGTCTGCCTATTAGCCCTTTCTCCCGCTCTGTCTCGCTCCCGCCACTTAATGAAGGCTTAGCACATGTTAAGTTCTGTACTTATCAGCCTCTTTGCTTTGCATTTATCGCCCGCTTTTGTAACTGTAGTTCAGTGCCAGCATTGGTTCACATGTCTCTATCAAAGGGCAATTAAGTGCTTATAAATAGACTGTACATAAGTGTATATGTACTTAGTAGTATGTACATAAAGTGTTGAGAAAAAAGTGCATTTACAAGGCGTAACGAAAATTGTGAAAGCTCCCGAGGCGACACGGTGTAAACAAAGTGTGGAAAAATATAATTTTAGTCTGCTTGTCTTTTCAAGTGCTCCCAGCCAGGCGTGATCGATAATGTTTTGGATCGCTTGCGATCTAGGGAGGGGCCATATTTAAATTTAGTTTTTATTGTATCAGGCTCCAAATTGTTCACTCTAGGAGTAACTGTAACATAAATTTGGTTGGAGGTACACTTAGATAAAAGTGTGCATACAATTTAAGACTTTGTGATTTCATTTAAATTAATAAAGTTTCTGTTTTTTTCCGAGTGTACGTCACAAATCTGGTTTTTGTATACATGAAATATTAAACTAAAGCGCTTATTTGTTTGTACAATAATTTCCCAGATGTATCCAAATGTATCACATCAAAATATACAATTTATTTGACATAAATAGGTCAACCCGGATAAGTGAATGTAGGCCACAAATATAATATATAGAATGTATTTAATTCTAGCCAATTCTGTTGAAAAAACCTCTAAAAAAAAATTCCTAATGACATGTGTCTCTTAAGAGTTAGGAAATGGCATTTAAAATTCTATAGTAGGTTAATTGTAGCGAACTTTGAGCACAGGCTCCGGAATTGCACAACATTTTCATATTTTCACCCCAGTTGTCTCTCTCATATGTATGTCATCAGCTTCTTCCTCCTCCACTTCTTTTTCTTGATGCTCTCTAATCGATTTGGTAACTGTGGAACTATGCTAAGGCGGCCAAAAGCCAAATATGTTAGCACATTTGGCACGCAATGCGCAAACTTTGCGTCATAATATTTACAACTATTGACAGCTGAAAGAAAAAATAGAGAAAAGAATATGCGTATAAAAAAGTTCGAGAACACATAAACTATATTGCAAGCCGAAAGCTAGACACAGATGCTTGACGCCGCTGTCAGCTCATTGATTTCAAATCTATAATTTCACACCGCACGCCACGCGCCTGCCCAAGGCGTAAGCAGTTCCAACAACACATTCCGGTTTCCAGCCACCCAACCCGAACCCCCTCACCCCAATGGGACCGCTGCAGTCACTGCAGGACCTGCACTGGACGATGTACACCGCACCCAAAAACGGAAGCCGCCGTCTGGTAATTTCCGGGCCACATGTCTAACCCTTAAAGAGCCGCCTCCCTGCTGCCTCCCTCAATTCTACACAAGCAGCGCATGCGCTTCGGCTAAATACAGTGCTGTCAATCAAGCCTTTTTTTTCAAGCCAAATCTGACGGAAGTAATTGAATACAGCGGGTAGCGGTCATTTTTGGCATTTTTATTTGAAATGAGTTTAGCTTATTTTAAATATATACAAAAAATAAACATCTTTATCAGGAAAATCTCATGCGCTATTTTAAAACAAAATGTAGCCTTATTAGTTTGTAGTTTTAGTTTTCCCCTACAACTTGGCAGCACTAAGTAAACTCTACACTCGTCCAAGCTCTACACAAGCTAATCAGCTGCAGTAGCAACGGCAACTGTGAATCAATAAACTTTTACACTGAGCTTGAGCTTTTTTCTAATGTGAGTTCAGGGCTAAGTGCGGTTGCTCAACCCAGCTCACAGGTCGCTTATCGATTTTGCTACACAGCACTCTCTATTCCACTCATCGTTCTCGCTGCGCCGTCGCTTTGTGTGCTTTTGGAACTAGTCCTTTGTTGGTTCATGACAGGCTTAAAGCTTTCAGCCTACGCTCAGTCTCTGTACGCGACGTGTGCCTATCGGACGGCAGTAAATTCTTATACGCAAATTCCAAATATTTTCCACGCATACGTTTTAACGTTACGTCGTAATTTACAAAACTGCGTCGCTCTCGCGCTCTCTTTCTGTCTCTCTCTCTCTCTCTCTGTCTCTCACACAACTGCGCTGTGCTTTTATTTGTTGCCTACCCAAAAGAAATATAGAAAAATACCTATATACGCAGAAACCGTTTAATATACTATTAAGTGCAACTGCTTGGCAACTGAGTGAAAGTTTTTGTTGAACAATAAATAACAAAATGTGTACAATTGGCGAAGCTGGACAAAATGGCGTCTGCAAGCAGCGCCCATTGATTTGCTCCATTTTGGATCCCAGTAAGTTGCACCCATACATACATACATACATATTAACATTTAACCAATCATAATTCAATGCGAAATCAGAACTAACCTCTGTCAATGGTGCGGAAATGCGATTTAGAGTTTCCCCAAAATGCGTTATATCTATACTAAATATTTAATACCCTGGTTTAGAGGCTGTCGTTTAAAATTCTGCTTGTTTTGCATGACTTTTTAATATATGCATATGTATATAATTATTTTCCGCTTTTGCGCCTAGAGGCGCGCTTTAGTTTAATATCAACACCGCTTAATGCACTTGCTCTATATATCTATCTCTCTTTCTCTCTCTCTTTTTCGTTCTCTCTCTTTATGTATCTGTCTCTCTATCTATCTGCCTTGCACAACACAAAACTTAATGCTAAACTAACGAAAATCAATATATCAATCGCCTATTTGCAGATGCCTGGTTCAAGCCCGAACGTTTGCACCCGCAAGGTAAGTGTCTGTGTTCGTGTATATTTCGCAGTGACTCTCAAACTGTGTCAACTGCTTGCAATGCGCAATAACTGGAAACTGTCCAACTGTACACTGTACACACAAATGGGAAAACTGTCGAATATGCGTTATATGAAAAATATGACATACAAATACTGTTTATAATGATGTCATTGTTGCGCCTGTACAAACAACCCCCCTCACCTTCACCTCTACCCCCCATCTTCCGCTTCCACTTCAGCTCCTGTATCTATTAAGCCTAAAAGTATGCCACGCTTTACTTATTTTCTTGTTATTGTTTTTGTTGTTGCTATTGCTTTTATTGTTGTTGTGCACTTGCTCTCGCCATGTGACAAAAGTGTGTGTGTGTGTTTGTGTGTGTGTGTGACTGTCTATTGTAATTTCTCTGAACACAGCAACCCTGAATGTATGCTCAAGTATATTTATATAGTATATCCATTCGTATTGCATATTGCGTTGCGTTTCTTGCTTTGTTTACCCTGTACTCTTTAAAAATAGGTTATTATAAAGTTTTATGTGCGTCGTACTGATCGAGAGAATGTATATACAACATAGGTATTATGGTTCAGGACGACGCAATGTAGCCATGTCTGACTGTCCGTCGATCTCCGAAACTATAGCAGCAAGAGACCCGAAACTTGGTATGTAGGTCCTCGTATAGCTTACGCAGATTAGGTCAATTTTAGAATTTTGCAAATTTGTACTGTTTTACCATTATTTGGCTTTCAAGCTATTTTGATCCTATATCTGAGATTATAAAACGAGATATTCGGGTGTGGATTCTAGTATACTAGCTTACACATTCTAAATCGATTTGATCTGCAGCTCAAATTGGTTCAGTTATAGAATAAACACATAATTTTCCCACAAAGACCAGAATATCTGCTAGTCGATCACTTTCAACTTTTAATTTCGTCGATTTCTTTGTTTCCTGCTTTTTGCATATTGATTTTTACGTTTGCGCTCTATCAAATTTTGCCGGACACCAACGGACAACGCCTAAAAGGCAACAGCAAAAAAAATATTCGCATCTAGCTAAATCGTGAGGAGCCAAAAGCCAAGTTAAATTGGTTAAAGCAAAGTGGGTTTTTATAGTGTGCCACGCCCCATGTAATTAGTAGGACTGCATAAATGCAGTTCAGTTACCTTCTTCTGCTACCCTGCATTCCCCTTGCAGCTCGCCCCGCTCTGTCGCTTGGCAGTGGAGCGGCAAAAACGGTAATCGGATCGCATGCTAAGCGCTTTCATGACGCTATATCCATATATGTACATACATACATACATACATATGTATACATATATATACATTTATAAATGAAAACTTTTCACTCGTCAAATGCAAGCTGATATGGGCCTGGGGCATGTCTGGAAGGTGGGCCGTCGACAGGTATACGGCGATGTGTGGAGTGGGGGATAGCTGGGGGTGGGGGATAGCAGCCCCTTTCGCACGAGGCTCGCATGCAATAGACGCCAACTAGGCATGCACTATATAAGCTATATAAATAGTAGACATACTATATGTATGTTCATATATAGCAGTTAGTTGAGCTTATTTCATCAGCTTATGAAAGCAAGTACGACAAGGTTTTTACGATTATCATCATCATCATCAACATCATCGTCATTCGACTGACTAACTGACGCCGTCTGAGCTTTGCACCCAACTACAACAGCAAATTTATACATACATACATACACATGTACATATGTATATACTAAGTATAAACTTAATCTTGAGCTCTGTACCCAATGCGATATATGTACATTCATATCATACTTTTAATTTGCGCTGAACAGCAGTCGCTGTCATTAGTTTGACATTCTTTAAATGGAATAGAAATACAAAGTTCTAGACATAGACAACCTATCAATAATTTACACATCAAACAGATCAATAAAGCGATAATTCTATTCACATAAAATTACTCATGATGCTGATAGAAATTTAGTTGTGACAAAGTTACGACAGTGGAAATTTTTAACCCATGCAGTATTAAATTTGAGCACGAAATTTCAAAAATTTTAAATTATTTTTTTAAACAAATTGAGATGTGGAATTCAAATACGGACCACACAATGACCAAAATGGCCTCGGGGCTTTCAATCCGTACAGTTTTGACAAATTTATGGCGTTTTGAAGTCCTAGAAGGTATTTCATATTGCACTTTTTGCACTTTACAAGTCTTTTTTTTGTCATTTTTTGAGTGTTTTTTGACAGAAAAATGAACCACCTCAAAATCACTTTAACTATACTTTTTTATACTAATTATGACACCCACAATCGATTACAAATAAAATTTCAAGAATCTAATTTTTGAAAAATCAATTTTGGTAAGGGTCCCCCCTTACTCTTTTTTCGGAAAAAATATCAACATTTTTTTTTTTTTCAAAAATTGTTAAACTTGAGATGTGCAATTAAAGTACAGATCACATAATGACCAAAATGGCCTCGGGGTTGCCAATCCGTACAGTTTTGACAAAGTTATGGCAGTTTGAAGTCCTAGAAGGTATTTCATATGGCACTTTTTGTCGTTTGGACACTAACAAGTCTTTTTTTTTGTCATTTTTTGAGTGTTTTTTGACAGAAAAATGAACCACCTCAAAATCGCTTTAACTATACTTTTTTATACTGATTATGACACACACAATCGATTACAAATAAAATTTCAAGAATCTAATTTTTGAAAAATCAATTTTGGTAAGGGTCCCCCCTTACTCTTTTTTCGGAAAAAATATCAAAATTATTTTTTTTTCAAAAATTGTTAAACTTGAGATGTGGAATTAAAGTACAGATCACATAATGACCAAAATGGCCTCGGGGTTGCCAATCCGTACAGTTTTGACAAAGTTATGGCGTTTTGAAGTCCTAGAAGGTATTTCATATTGCACTTTTTGCACTTTACAAGTCTTTTTTTTTGTCATTTTTTGAGTGTTTTTTGACAGAAAAATGAACCACCTCAAAATCACTTTAGCTATACTTTTTTATACTAATTATGACACCCACAATCGATTACAAATAAAATTTCAAGAATCTAATTTTTGAAAAATCAATTTTTGTAAGGGTCCCCCCTTACTCTTTTTTCGGAAAAAAGTTCCAAATTTTTTTTTTTTAACAAATTGTTAAACTTGAGATGTGGAATTCAAATACGGACCACACAATGACCAAAATGGCCTCGGGGCTTTCAATCCGTACAGTTTTGACAAAGTTATGGCGTTTTGAAGTCCTAGAAGGTGTTTCATATTGCACTTTTTGCACTTTACTAGTCTTTTTTTTTGTCATTTTTTGAGTGTTTTTTGACAGAAAAATGAACCACCTCAAAATCACTTTAACTATACTTTTTTATACTAATTATGACACCCACAATCGATTACAAATAAAATTTCACGAATCTAATTTTTGAAAAATCAATTTTTGTAAGGGTCCCCCCTTACTCTTTTTTCGGAAAAAAGTTCAAAATTTTTTTTTTTTAAAAAATTGTTAAACTTGAGATGTGGAATTCAAATACGGACCACACAATGACCAAAATGGCCTCGGGGCTTTCAATCCGTACAGTTTTGACAAAGTTATGGCGTTTTGAAGTCCTAGAAGGTGTTTCATATTGCACTTTTTGCACTTTACTAGTCTTTTTTTTTGTCATTTTTTGAGTGTTTTTTGACAGAAAAATGAACCACCTCAAAATCACTTTAACTATACTTTTTTATACTAATTATGACACCCACAATCGATTACAAATAAAATTTCACGAATCTAATTTTTGAAAAATCAATTTTTGTAAGGGTCCCCCCTTACTCTTTTTTCGGAAAAAAGTTCAAAATTATTTTTTTTTCAAAAATTGTAAAACTTGAGATGTGGAATTAAAATACAGATCACACAATGACCAAAATGGCCTCGGGGTTGTCAATCCGTACAGTTTTGGCAAAGTTATGGCAGTTTGAAGTCCTAGAAGGTATAAGGCATTTTCGTTGTTTGGGAACTATGAGTCAATTTTATTTTTCCAGGGTCTTGGAAATTGTTGTCATGAAATCGGAAAAAAGAAGTGTCTCAACTTTGAATGTAGAATTTTAGAAGATGGCAAAACATGCTTAGTTTTGACTCTTATATGCGATTTTATTGGGCAGAACTTGAACATGGATTTACATTTATTTATATATTGCTCTATTCGCAGTTATATTAAAGCACTTTTATTACTTAGCTGTTCTTTTCAACACATGCAATTAGCAGTTGTTAGTATTCTAACAGTAAACCTAAAAATCACGAACAGTAAACTGCTTGCTTAAATGCTACATATCTCTACTGCAATTACATCATAATTTTCTTAACTAAGACACTATTTACTACCAATTCTAATAATCATAAAATCTGCATCTGAATACTCTTGACTATTGTTAAACTCTCCCCCCGTCTGCACAGTCATAAACCTGCGGCTCCATTGATGCCACCCGCTTGGCACGTAAAAGTAATTTCTACTGATGCCCAATTTCGGTTACCGGCACTTTACAATTGAAAGCCGACGACCCTCCACTGCCGCCCATTCAGACTTCCCACTGTGGTCACTCAATGCTCTGTGGGCCTGGCAGGCAGTCTCCAGCCAACCAACACAGACAATTCGCCAGCTGCTAACTTGTCTTGGCCATAAAGAAAGCCAACGAGGCGGTTAGACGTGATTCGTTCAACTGTAAAAAATAAGCTTTAAGTTGTAAAAGTAGGATTTTGAAATACGCTTACTGGATCTGTGGATCTTTAGAAATAAAGAAAGGAAATTGTTTCAAATATTCGAACCAATTTAAGGGCATTTAGGATTTGAAACCATAATCAGGTATTACTATCAATTTTATGAAAAACTGTTTTCTCTGAGTAACTATAGTTAACTATAACAAGAAGTTGACGAATCAATCTAAACTATATAGTTGCTTATTCTGCGGGTCGCAGAGACCAATAAAAAACATTCCGTTCCTACATACGCGGACACATAAATGCTGATTCATAACTAGAAATTTCATTGTGCTTAGTCCAATTTTGGTCATGACCGCATTTGAAATACCTACATCTAAGCGACCTCAGTCTGGCTTCTAGTCCAACTGCCTTTCACCTGACTTGAAAGCCGGCCGGCTTTTGTTGTTATGTGAATGGTCAGAAATAGAATCGAAAACAAGGCAAGGGAGAAATGCTTACGTGCCGCTAATGCCGGAGCCAACTACGTATATACATATGTATGTATGTATATAGAGCCATATAAATACCACTTGATTCCAGCCAGGCGAATAGCTAACATCGAACATTAGATCATCACAAATTTTGCTTAGCTATTTTTTGCAATTGCAAAATATCAGTATGTACTATATAAAAATTTGCATTTATGTGCGACTCGAAATTGGCAAATTGATAAGTCAAGTAAATACAGACGCAGATATACTGATATAAAATATTATAAATAAGAATGAACGAGTCTAAAGGTACCCTATTTTTTTTTTAATTTTTAATTAATTAATTCTAGAGTATAAATCCATACCAACCAGATGTTCCGCAAAGCAATCCGTTTAACTTGAAGAATTTTGTGCAAACTTAACAATATTAACTGAAGCCATTTCCAATATACCCAACTCATTTCTTTCTCTACAGAGTATTTTGAGAAAGTGAACTTATCAGATAACGCCAACGCCTCTGATAAGAAAAGTCGAGTCATGTGCTATTCCAGTACAACTAGAAAGAAGCCAACGTCAGCAGCTAAGCTAGCTTTGACGTCACACGGCGGGATGTCCATAAAAATATTCTCACGACTACGAATTGTTTTCATCTAAATTTATTATTTGAAAATGAAATCAATTTTGGCGCGTTATTGACTAGGCGAGTGAGCTTTCGACTGCTTAGCAAGCAGTGCACCGCGCCCCAATTGAAATTAACCTTGAAATTAAAAGTGAGAGACAGAAAGAGAGAGCGCGCAATTGTTGCTGCTCTCAATTGTTGTTATTGTGTATGCAAAGCTCTCACAGCTGACGTTCTACACTTTTATTGCTATTGTGCTTTTGGCCATTTAGCCGCCTGTCTACCCGGCCGGTGTCTGCGACTAGAAAACGTTCGCATTTGTCTGCTAATTATAGCTTTTTAGCTGTTTTTGTTATTGTTGTGTGTGCTCAAGCAGTTTGATTTTCGGATTACGACGTGGGCTGCCACTGAGCATGAGGGAGATAGAGAAAGAGAAAGAGAGAGAGAGAGAGAGAGAGAGAGAGAGAGCAAAACTTGCTTGCATTGTGTACTAAAGAGCTAGAAACGAAATTTCACTGTCAGTTTTATGCTTAAAGCTTAAGGGCTGACACCATGGAGTAGAGATGCAATTAAGCGAGAGAGCTTTGCAATGCATTGAGATCACTGAGAGAGAGAGAGAGAGAGAGGTCAGTTAGTAGCCAATTCAGTTTCGATACGAGTTTCGCACAGCTGTTCTTTATAACAGTTTTAGTTTTATCTCAAACAAAATCTGCAGCCCTGGCATATGCCCGCTGCTACCCCTAACCCGTTTTGTACCTGCTGGGGCAACTGCTTACCTGCGCGAGGCATGCAACGACATGCTCGAAAACTGAAGTTGTATAGGATCGCTACCTACGAACGGATACAGATACTGAGATGCAGGCGGCAACAGCATTAACAGCTACGCATATGCGTGTATAGCTCTTGACCGCTTCTCTCTCTCAGTCTCTCTCTCTCTCGCTCGCTGGCTCTCTGAACCTCTCAGTGCCGCTCGAGCGTTCTATTTGCAATTCGCCATAGGCCGAAGGGGTGCCCCTATACATATACGCGTGTGTGTATCTATGTGTGTGTATGTACATATACATACATACATACATATGTATATACACTACCTATAGCAAATGTGCCCTGTGCCTGAGCGCATCTGAAATTAATTGTAGTTTAGTTGATGTACGGACTTTGTCAACGTCACACACAGCGTTGAGTGCTCAGTGCTTCGGTTACCGCGTCGTCACATTCGTCTGTTTCTCTGTTTTCTTCTCTGTAAGATACAAGATACTAGATACAAAATAAAAAAAAAATACATGTGCATACATTGTACTTGCAACCGAGACGTTGCCATCAGCTGTTGAACCCTTCGCTTGACCTCAGACCAGACAGGCAAGCAGACAGAGAGACGGACAGACAGCTACATAAATACTTTCGATTCCTTGGCACTTCAATTGCCAACTTCAATTCAATAATCTCGAGAGGAATTTTGGCGTATCTTCGTCCAACTGCAATCTTTAGTTATATAATTTATATAGATAAATATATGTGCCTTGACATTTTTCATAATTTCGTTATTTTGTTTAAATCAATTTGCTGCGTGCTTATCAAAGGCTTCGAAAAACTACACTCAGAGAAAATATTGTATACCAAAAGTGGAGTGCACTTAAAAAAATATAAAAACTGTTTATAAATATAATAAATTAATTGCCTTTCAAACATATGACAGAAAATTGTGATGCTTGTCCAACTAGTCAACTCAACGTCGCCCTTCTACGCGATTCTCAAGAGTTCAAGTAAGGTCTGTAGACTTTGATCGTTTTAGTTAGTGATCGGTTTATGAGAGGTGTTGTGAGTGTGTGTTGCTAATCGCAGTCTCTGCTCTCTCACTCTAACAACTCGTGTCTCTCACAATCTCACTTACTCCTCTATCACTCTCTTACTTCTCTCTCATTCTTTTCTCTCCCTCTCTTACTCTTTTCTCTCTCTCTCTCTTACAACTTTGTAATGGTAGTTCGTGTCTGTCTTATAATAAATATTTAAATAGTTGCTCTACAAATATTTCTCTGAGTGTAGCTTGTGGCACTTATCTATCATTGCAGTTGGACGAACGCGTTCTCACGTCTATTTTCACACTTGAAACATTTCTATATTTTTTTTCGGCAAGTCATTGGCCAAATTTGCCCATTGTCGTTGTAGTCTGGGGCCTCAGTCGCTATAGTGTGGTGGTTCTAGGTTCTCTGGGTTCGCTGATCGTTCGGTCGATTGCCTCGTTTCAGTTAACGGTTAATGCTAATGTCGAGCCCATACGCGTCGCGTGTGTAACTTCCTAATTCCGATTCGTTACGTTTCGTTTCGTTGCAGTTGCGTTTAGTGCTACAATATAAACAATACATACATATATATACTATATACTAGATATATATATAATAGAATTATACCCCCATAAATATAAATAATGGCTGCCGCTTTAGAAACGCTACAATCGCTGCTGCAAACGCTCAACGAAATCAAAGAGCTGCCCATAAATCGGGAGTCTTGTAAGTATTTCCCCAATCGGATTATTCAGTTTGCGATCTACATACAATACATACATATGTACATATATATGTAGGTAGGTATTTTAGGAGATATTCCGCCTGTGTTTTCTGTGAATATTCTTTTGATTCTCGCTCGTTGTTTCCAATTGCAGCTATGATTTATTTATAAACATTTTGTTTGCCGAGAGCAAAGAAAAAATGTGTGTTTTAGTTCTCAAAAATAAAAACTATAGCATTTTAGTTTATATAGGTATGTTAATTCCTTTGGGTTGCTTTGCCGCGATCATTGTTAAAAATGTGTTAATCATTTAAAGTGTATGTTATCTGTATTTCACCATATCACTTGGAGTTTTCCAATTCCCTCTTCTTGTCATACTTCTGATTTAGTTTTCTATTATCAGCACTCACAAAGCATATCAACATTTATTGGTTTCCTTTCTAAAGTTGCAATCAGTTTCGTATATAATCTTATATTATAGTACTGTCACTGTGAGTGAAACGCTTAAGGATACAAGTCAAAGCAAATGTGAGTTAACGTTTATGATCTAATATCAGCCACAGATTTCTTTAAGCCCATAACATTATATGGCATAGTAAGACTCTAAGCTCTATTAGTAAAGCTACAGCTGTTAACTAATTGGAAACAGGGGTATTACCTTGTGTAAATTAAACTATATTAATAATGACACAATCAATATTCTAGTTCCCAAATTATGTGTCATGTAAATAAGCTGGGTATTTCAGAGTCTTTCAATTGCTACATTGTTGCATTTATCTATTAATTTTGGGGTGCTTTCATTTTGATTGTTGCTCGCTGCTGTTGCCACTGAATTTGCTTTTAATAATTTCATTATCTTTTTATTGCGTTTGTCGCTCGCTTATGCAATTTTATTCGCCGTAGTCTTTTTTGACAATGTCAGGTGCAGTTTTTATTATTATTTGTTTATTTTCTCATACCGAAAAACCCGATTTGCGAATTATGTCAGTGGCGACTGTTGCTCTCTCTTTCGCACTCTTCGATTTTGGTCAGCATGATATCATTTGAAGCAGAGCTTTTATTACTCACACACTCGACCAACAAACGCAAAAATACATAAATCTCTTTAGGTGACGGGGTTGTTACTGAAGGGGGTTGTCTCTCGGCTATGATGTCACTATCGCCATTTACAGTTGTACATTCATTGTTATATTTATTCTGTAGAACGCAATTTGTTTTGATTTTGCGTTGCAGTTGGGAAAGTTCATTGAACAATTCGTAGCTGCGCAATGCTTGTCAAACTGCAGTGTCAACATACTCTCAATTTGTGCTCTATTTAATTAAGTGCAGCACATGAGCGTGGTTTATTTTATTGATTAAGAGCGCAATATAACACTCACACACGCACACACATTCGCAGTCGAACACGAACACCTCTAGTTGGGACAATGTTCGTCATGCTCGAAGAGTGTGTGTTTGACATATTGTTGTTGCTTTTGTTGTAATTGGTGGTGAACGCTCATGAATCACAATGCGTTTCAAACAGCGCCAGACCGCAACCGCGCCCACTACGTCAATTTGAACGCAACGTAAACTTCGTGGCATACGATTGCTGTGTTGCCCGCGGCCCGAAGTCATCATCGTGTGCTTTGACACGTTGCTAACATTCTTAACGATGAGCGCTTTCAATGCGCGCCTACGTAGTCAAGTTTTTGGCGTATATGCTGTTGTTGCAATTGCGCGTTATCTTTTTACTTTCATGCGCTCGGATCGCGCTCTCTGGTCGCTCGCTCTCCCAGCAAAGACAACAACGAAAAACTTGCTCCATTCCAGAAAACTTGTTTGGCGTGCGCGCTAGCTCGCTAGCTCGCTCTTTCGCACCCAGCTCCAATGGGATAGCAGCAGTGTTGCCAACATGCGAGCAGAAAAGTAGCTAGTCTACGTAAATTAAACAAAATCAAAGCTAGTACTACTATAATATATATATGTACATATGTATATAATTTATGTTTAATATATGGACAATTGTATATTTTATATAATTTTAATAAAGAGCTAAACTCATTTTAAATAAAAGCCTAATTTCCCGCTGGCCGCAAATGACACTTTCAAAAAAAAGCCAGACATGGCGGAAAAAAAGCACAATTGGCAACACTGGCTAGCAGCAGCAGCACCAGCAGCAACGACATCGGCTTATTGGTTTGTTTAGTGTTTGAACTTCTTCCAGTTCTTTTGCTGCGTTCAGAGCAGACGGCGGTCCGCAGTATCGCCCTCCTCAAGAGTTTACGAGCTACCATTTTATAACTGTGTTTGTGTGTGTCTGTGTTAGTGTATCCGTGTGTGTGTTAGCCAAGTTTTAATTACTGCCAAACACGCCAATTCCGTTTTGCATACATTTTGGCGCCAAGTTCCTTTTGATTCAAAAAATAACAGTAAAAACTCATAATGGCCGGTGGCAGCAAACGTTACTCACGCAACAATTCCAATGGCAACTTCCAGCTCCTACCAGAACGTGGCCCAGGTAAATGACAGCAACAACAACAACAGCACCCACAACAACAACATCATTTGATGAGCTTATCAACTGTCCAACTTGATTTCCCGTTAAGCGTTATCTATGCCTCCTCTTCGATTGCCAACGTCAGCAGGGACGCCAACGTGGCCGCTAAACTTAAATCGCTGCATGCTCTTTTTGCCCAAAAAGCCAACAATCAGCAAGCATAAAACTTTTTGCATAATTTGCTTTTATGTTTTTTTTGTTTTTTGGCTTTGAGCAATCGGCTTTTGAATTTTGATTGCCACGTCGAAATGTTGTTTTTGGTAGGCGGCGCAGTCAACGAACTTTCAAAAGCTTGGCAACCAGCAACAACAAAAAGCCATAAGCGAAATCAGCATATTCCAAAATTTAATGATTGCACTTGCACTCGCAGGCTATCACTGTCTCTATGGGTGTGTATGCGTCTGTGTGTGTGTGTGTGTATTTAGTCTAATTCAAGGTTATCAATACCGCGTGCCAGCAATGCACACATGATATGTGCTCGTGACGTCACGCTCACGCACGACTAATCACTAAAGACTCAAGAGTGATGTATAAGAAGAAGAGTGTTAATTTTGCACTGATTTCTTTAGTTTTATTTTTATAAATTTTTGGTTTTATTTTTATATCATTATTTTTGTCACGTTATTTTCATTTTTTTCGTTTTGATCATTTAAAATTAAGGTTTCTCAAAGAGAGTCGAAGAGCTTTTGATCTTAAGGCTTAAACAGGCTCGGCTTTATTTCCAATAGTTGTTTTTTTTGTAGATTATTTATAAGAGAACATAAGAGAGTACAAAATCGCAGAAACTTTAGCTAAGGAAGGATCGTATTTTTCAACAGCAAATGTCACGAGCTTATTTTTTTTTGCCTTGACGTATCACGCACATCTCTGTTACACACACACACCCAATCACACACACACACACACACTTGTCTCTCTCTTATCTAGACAAATATGCGAGCGCTTCTTATTTTCCTCGAGCGACTCCACTTCACTTTCAGTGCAAACTTGTTTCACCACAAACCAGTTGGCAGTTCCCAGTTTCTAGTTGCCTCCCTTCCAGACCCATCTTCCAGTATACCCAATGTGGCCAATGCAGTTTTTTTTTTATCAACCTACACGCTTTCAATACGCCTAATTGTAACCAAGTCTCTTTTCAATTGATAAAGAGACAGACGTATGAAACTTTCTCTCGCATCGCTTTCTTTATATCATATGGGAAAATACCCGTATGTCTGATTGTTTCTTATGTTTGGTACGTACATATGTGTGTGTGTGTGTGTGTGTCTTAACCCAGTTTTAATTTGTGGCCCTCTCATCAGAGCGCTTGTTTCCTTTCTAATTTACTGTCGATTTACATAACCTTAAGACTTGAGCTGCTTGGCAACTGTCTAGTGGAGTTTTTTTTTGTGTTTTTTCTTATGTCTTTTGCCCACCCCCAAAACTAGTTTAACAAATGATTTTTTGTTTTATTTTTTAAGCTTTGTGCTTGATATTTGCTTAGCTGTTCGTATTATCTATCTTTCTATTTCTATTTCTAAATGCTATTAAGCTCAAATTCAGCTTTCCATGCTCTTCTCCAGACTTGTTCTTTTGCGATCGCATCAGACAAATGCTGATGGAAAATTTTCAGGCTCTCCGAACTGGAAGCGATTGGAAAATTGAGCATGTATTTGTGATCACCAGCCGCTATTGTTTTTGATTTCCCAAACAGATCTAGCTGTGCTCCCAGTGGATGCCACATGGCTATCTTTTCAATTTCTATTGAAAATAAGATATGAGACAGACATGGTTTTAAAAGTGTTAATTTGAGTCAAGCTATTTTTACTATACACTTATGAAAAAAGTTGTTTCTATTCAAATCCTATATACAAATTGTAAAATATTTATTTTATTCTATTTTGTTTGTGATCACAAAACCTTTTTTGTGTGACTACCTGTACAATTTCTAAACTCGAGACCTTTAGATATGCAGATGATAAACAACCCTTCATAACAAAACCATTTACAGGGTATCAAGCAACATAATAATCAAAATATGCCTTTGTATTATTTTGAAAAGTGCTGTAAAAATAGAACAAAAATAGAAACATCTAAAAGTGTGTTTAATTAATCGCATTTCAATGGACCGTCAGCAAATTTGTTTATTGTATAATGAGCTGAACAAAAGTTGAAACTATTTATAGGTCAATTCAATTGAAAGGCTCTTCCGCCTATATGTTTCGATACGCTTTCGATCGAGAGCATTGACTGCTTATCGGTAAATTTAAAGGTGGGAAGGGGGTGGGGGGGGTTGGTGATTTCGGTTTATAAAAAATATCCATAAGATGCGTTTAAGTGTTTCAAATTCACATCCGTTCCTCAGCGGAGATTATCACTCTCGTTGTCTCTCTCTCTCTCTCTCTCTCTCTGATTTGTTTTTTGCGCTCTTTGTGCGTTTTCCGGCTGGGGTCCGGAAAATTCTTTTTGAGGCACCAAGACGCCAAATATTATTTGTCTAGTATAAAACTTGGCAACGAACGCCCAACGAACGACCGCACGGCGCGCTAACCACGAAACCACGAAGAAAAAATGTCGAGCAAAATCTGTGAGTGAAATATATATATATATATATATATACGTATATATATATATATGTAAACTACATATATAGTATATATACTGCATATAGTTTATACTTGTACTGCTAATAGTGCTAGCCGATAATTATTATCTGACATTTGCATTGGGCTTGCAACAGAATTTATGCTACACTCGCACAGTCCCCAAAAGATTGCATAATTGCTAAGGCAAAAGATATATACTCTACATAAATACATACATACATATAGACAGCTGTCTAATGATCATTCTCTCTCTCTCTCTCTCTGTGTGTGTGTGTGTGTGTGCTTTTGTATATTTTGGTATTTTCAGTCACTTATCAACTGTGCGCCAAGCAGCAAATTAATAGAAACTGAAAATTATAATTAAATAAAAAGAAGCATACAAACAAATGACTGCTAAACTGTTACGGTTGAATTCAATTTAATTATATTTAAAAAATCAAAAGTAATAAACGATTGTCTATAAAAACTGACTTTTCTACAACCTAATCAAATGACAAGTTCAGTGTCCGACTAGCAGATACTCTGTACACAGCTTTTAATTGCCGTACAAATCAGCTGCTCTGCTTCCACCATCTGGTAAATTGTTTTCTAGTTTGGTAAATTGTTGTTTAAATAATTTTTGTGTTTATTGCACAATCGGGAAATTTGGAGTGCTTAAAAATGGCATTTACATATAACAAATATTTTAAATGTGACTCTTAAACTGTAACGATCAAATTAACTAATTTCCTATTGCCTCCTTTTTTTGCAGTGGAATCCCTCATCTACTGGCGTGATGTGAAAAAGTCGGGCATCGTTTTTGGCGCCGGTATTATCACCCTGGTGGCCATCTCCTGCTTCTCCGTGATTAGTGTGTTTGCGTACTTGTCGCTGCTGTTGCTCCTCGGCACCGTCTCCTTCAGAATCTACAAATCCGTGACACAGGCCGTACAAAAGACAAACGATGGCCATCCCTTCAAGTGAGTACTCTCGAATATAAATATACTGTAATGAATTTATTATAACATATATTGTTTATTCGTTTTAGAGAGTATCTGGAACTGGATCTGACGCTGTCGCAGGAGAAGGTGCAGAACATTGCCGGCGTGGCAGTGGCACACCTCAATGGCTTTACTGCGGAGCTGAGGCGTCTGTTTCTGGTTGAGGATCTGATCGATTCGATTAAGTTCAGTGTCATCCTGTGGGTGTTCACCTACATTGGCGCCTGGTTCAATGGCATGACTCTGGTCATCTTGGGTGAGTGCACACACCTATTGCATATCCTCTAGATGAAATATATTAACTGTTTTTCATTATACTTCACAGCCTTTGTCTCGCTGTTCACCTTGCCGAAGGTCTATGAGAACAACAAGCAATCGATCGATACCTATTTGGATCTGGTGCGCAACAAGTTGACAGACATCACCGACAAGTAAGCATCAAGATTATATCTGAGCATTTCCATGATATGAAGAAAGTCCAAGTTAAATTCAAGTTTCCTTTTCTTAGTTTTGGTTAAAGTCTAGTTCAAAAGTAAAGTTCTTAGATATTCGCTTACAAAAAAGAATACGGGACGTGAAAATGTTTCTGTTTAAATTTTCCAATTGAAATAAAAGCAATTAAATGATTTTTCTGTGGAAATTCGCATATGTAAACTAGACATCCTTTATTTATATCAAAATATTATTATCCTTTGCAGAATCCGGGTGGCTATACCCATTGGCAAGAAGCCTGTCGCTGCTGCTACCGAGTCGGACAAAGACAAATAGGAAGCAACAACTATAACAGCAAAAACAAAAGCAAAAGCAACAACAACAGCAACTTGTTTATTTATTTATTAAGCATTATTTGAATGGTTTAATATTCATCGGGCATAACAAATAAATACATATATTCAATTGTATAATTACAATTTACAAAAAAAAACAACAACAACAACAACAACTTGCAATGTAAACCCAAACTTAAAATTAAACAACAACAAAAAAAAAAACATTTTAACAACAAAATTATCAACTCGTAGCAGTTTCCATATTGTCCAAGT
Organism: Drosophila maculinotata; assembly: GCA_035045305.1. Classification (NCBI taxonomy): domain Eukaryota; kingdom Metazoa; phylum Arthropoda; class Insecta; order Diptera; family Drosophilidae; genus Drosophila; species Drosophila maculinotata. Next base: position 1,183,396 of record JAWNPD010000134.1, on the reverse strand, counting down.
GTCTTTAAGTTTTTAAACGAACGAAACAAACTTGAAAACGTAAATAAAAAGAGAAAAAAAAAAAAAACACAGCCACAGCAATGCAATTAAACAAAAAAGTTTCCTCGGTTCCAATCAAATTTCTTTGCTTAAACGAGAGAGATTCTTAACGAAAAGAACATTTTATTTTAATTATATTATGATTTAGTCAAACAAAATGCATAAAGTTATGCAAAGAGCCTTTGAAAAAAAAAACAACAACATTGTACACCCATTTTTATTAGCAATTTTTTCTAATTAAAAACTCTTTGCTTTAGTTCTAATTTTAATTTTGTTGATTTTTATATAAAAAAATCAAAATAAAAAACAAGTGAAGTAAAAAATGATACAAAACTAAAACTATTGATTTAATTATTATTTTCTGTTATTATTTTCTGTTTCTAGCAAGTGTATCAAAATTGGTATATACCGATATAAAGTAGGCTGATCCTTGATCATACATACAGACAAACATATATACATTCAACGCTTTCGTACTTGCAGCAGGTGCAACTCAGCTTTGATAATGTGGCCTAATTACCAATTGGACCAATTTGTTTAAGAACGTTTCGAGTTGCGCTTGTCCAAGCCTGAAAACATCAGTTGGGAGGAGTTTTCCCCCCCAAGCACATGCATAACTTTTACATAAAAAAAAAAATAAATAACAAATTGCAAAAGCAGCTTCGCCTTGTTTCAATAAACATTTACTTATGTACAATTAATTTATAAGAATTTTTACATCGTAAATCAAATATTTAATGTACATTTTTTGTAGCACAGCAAGTTGAGTTTTTGCCAACGTTTTTAAGATTCATAATCATGTATACATCAATTGTAGCTTAAATGTTTTTATTGTAACCATTTGTTGCTCATTGTTATACAAAAAAGAAAAATCTTAAAGAAAGTTAAAATTTATGTTTTGCGTTGCTTTCGCTGAAAAGTGCAGCTATTAAGCAGAAGGAAATAATGGACTACTGATAACTTTTTAGGCGTCGTTTTTTCTCCCGTATAACTACGATAACAATAGATATTTTTGCATATTATATAACACTTAAAATGATATTTCTATATATGTATGTAATATGTAAGTGAATACAAAAAGAAACGTAAAAATCATCATAAACGCGTAAAACGAAATTTTCAAGTGCAAATGAACTATCCGTGAACTAAATGTCTTTGCTCTAGTGCAAGAATTTAAATGATCTTCATATACACGTATATCACATAAAAAGACAACAATGTTCTTACTTATTACATTCAGAAAAAAAGAACAAAAAGTTGATATGAACGTAAAAATTTCAATAAAAATAAACTAAAATAAAATAACAAAAACTTGTAATTTATTTGAGCTGGCGTGCGAAATCAAGCAGCCTTTGTCCGTCTAACGAACCAAAAAAAAAACAGTTGCAGTCAAAAAGCTGTTTGACAACCGCTGTTTGTAAAGCTTAACGCCAGAGGGCCGACAACATGGGCCGCCACAAAGCAAACAAAAAGCATACGACGCTCTGTCGAAAAAAATAATAAACAATACGCATGTATGACCTTCGTACAAGGTGACTGGGACACATTGCGCGCGCGAGTGTGATAGAGAGAGTGAATGTCAGTCGAAGAGCGCCAGAGAGTACTATAAAGCGCAATCTTAGTATGAAATGCAATTGAAGATGAACATAAAATTTGCCAATGCCTAATGACGCTCACTTAGCAGCAGAGAACTCGACGCGCTGATAAGACACAAAACGCAGAGTGGCCTTAGAAGTCAGTTGTTTACAAGAGCGAGCCCAACGAAAGAGCGAAAGCTTTGCAGTAAGAAACGAAAAGGTACTGAGTAGAAAGTTTGAGTTGAACAGAATAATACCCTGCAATGAAAAGCTCGCTTATTTTTTGTTTTTGATACATAATATTTTATTAACTTGTTTTGTAATGCCTTAACTTAAGATTAGTTGCAGCGATTGTTCAACTTAAAGCAAGTAATAAACTTGTAAGGTATTAATATAATTATAATTAATATTAAGTAAAAAATGCTTGCAAGTAGCTGGAGCTGTATTTTGTGATGAGTGAAACGATATACCCAATGCATCACTAGCTGCTGGCCACGAAAAGCTCTCGTGACTAATAACGCATGCGAAAAGTGCACGCCGTCTGAGAAGTGCTCCGGTTTTTGCAGCGAACGGTCGATTTTTGGTCGCGCATCGTTCACGTTATTCGCTGGTTCGCGTATAAAATTCGTATTCTAGTTTTTCCTACGCACCCACGCAGCAGCAGAGGTAGCAGCGCAGCGCAGCGCAGCAGAGGCAGCGACAGCGACAGCAGCGAAAGCAGCGACAGCAGCAGAGTGACATATAGAAACAGTGAAAGAACTTGCTCAGTTAGCAGCAGAGAGTCGAAGGCGAAATGTCGAAGCCACAATCGGACGCGGATCGCAGGAAGCAGATTTCGGTGCGCGGCATCGCTGAGGTGGGCAACGTAACCGAGGTGAAGAAGAACTTCAATCGCCATTTGCACTACACCCTCGTCAAGGATCGCAATGTTGCCACCCTGCGTGACTATTACTTTGCCCTGGCCAACACCGTCAAGGACAACATGGTCGGACGCTGGATACGCACACAGCAGCACTACTACGAGAAGGATCCCAAGGTTAGTTGCTAACCTACCCCTCTTTTTTTTTGGGTTATTGATTTTAATTCCAAAAAAAAAGTAATGGAAAAAATAACTACCTAACCCAACTTTTGTTGGCACTTTTAGGCGAGTTTTTGAGTTTCTGGTTAAAAAATGCGGTCAATGTTAAAAGGCTGTAATTTGGGTTGCTTCAAATTAGTTTAATTTATTTTTTTTTTTAGTGGCTATTACGACATGCATATTGCGCTCTGCGCTTTCAGTCTATATTCTTTTTTTTCTCTTTCTCTGCATTGGCTAAAAATTGTTTTTTGTATATATATAATTTTTATAACTTTTCTTTTATTTTCATTTTTGTTTTCGTCGCTCTCTCACTGCACTTTCGGCTGCACATTCATTATCATCATCCCACCTTTTTTGCTTTCATTTTTGTTTTTCTTATTTTCGTTTTTTGTTGTTGTAATTTTCTGGCTAATTGCTGCTGCAAAATTTGTTGAAGTGCAGTGGGATCAATGCCAAAACGCGTGAATGCCAGGCAAAAAAACGCTCGAGATACTTTCACTGAGACACATTTTGGCTTGGGGTGGACCAAGAACATTTCAAATATGTTAGTCTGATAAAAAAGCCGGTGGCTCCCAGTCTTTCTCCGCAACCAGCTGACTGAGATCCCCCCTTAGAAACAACAACAAGAGGGTGTACAAAAAAAACAATATAAATAGCTTTTTGTTGGCAATCAGCAGCTGTCGCTGTCCAGCACACATATGTATACAGATAGGGTGAGAGAGACAGAGATAGAGAGAGGGATCAGAGAGAGGGCATTTTAAAACATGATTTCAATATTAGCCAACTAATATTGATACCCTGTGTTTATTAAAGTGCGGAATAGGGTCAGAAAAAGTGTGGAGATACAAAAAAATGAGGAGTAAGACCGAGTAAAAAAGCCGAGTTGATATACCTAATCTGACTCCATATCCGACTCTCTTATATACATTCACAAATTAGGCTAGTTTCAAAAGTAGTATGAAAAACCAAAAAAATGCAAATCTACAAAAATATATAACTATTTAGTTGAAAATTTGGGAATTGGCAAATATGTTCTGGATTTATTTAATATTCAAATGATATCTGATCATGTATGTTTGAAGACTCAGTCATTTGTAAAATAATAAAAGTTCTACAGGGTATTTTTTAGTCAAATACATAAATATTTAGTTATTATCAGAAATTCCTAGAAATCTATAAACTTAGTTTTGTTATAATCTTTTTTAGCGATTTACGATACTGCATATCTACAGGGTATCTTCAAATGTAATACATTTGAATTAACACATTCCTAATTTTCTTAGCCATCTATAAGCTCAGCGCGTTTAAAATTGAGTTGCTGAGCTTTTAGCTTGCTCCAGTCAAAGCTTGATGCATGCGTATCCATCAGATACGTACACACACACACACATACAGACACACAGTTGCAATCACGTGCGGCAGGCGTGCGAATTTTGCGACTCACAAATATCTGAAGGGGAAAGTTTGTCCTTGCCTGAATGTCAGTCAGAGAGTCAAAGTTGCGTGTGGACTTAAATCACTTTCAATTTCCCCCAAAAAATGAATCTATGAGATACATTTGCGTATGCTGCAAACAGCTGTTAAATGAGTTGCATATACCTAAAAAAATTCCACAATATAAAATTTTGTCAATTTAACTAATTTATATACAGTATTATAAGAGCAGCAACAACAATAACAATTAGAGCATAAGAACTAAGATATTTGTATGTATAACAAAATGTATATATACATACACGGGCATAATAGACACACATATTTTCAAGGTCAATCAAAGGTTATTAACAAAAACGAGAGTCGGCTGTCGGCTGTCGACTGTGGGCGCCGTTGTCGCCAGCGTCAGGAAAATTTTCATTTATTTTTTTATTTTGTCTTGGTTCTTGTTGTTTTTGTTGTAGCAGTAGTTTTAGTTGTCTGTGTGTGTGTATCTGATGAATACGTATTTATTTTGGTTCCATGAAAATGCGATAATAACGAAAATTTTCATGAGCTCCATTTATGTTTGTTACACATTCATTACGCGCTTACATGCAATCTATTCCAATCCCAAGTATGCTATATATACATACATACATACATACATATATATTTATATGTATCCAAGCAGCTGCGTACATAGACGACGAGTTGAATCTAGTTACACTTAAAGTTAATTGAGTCCACTTCTTTTATGGTGCTTTCTTTGTGCTTCAAAAGTTGCCAATTGAAGGCTTGGCTCCCAGCAATTGATGATAGGTCAAAAGGGGTAAATGAACCCTATTCAAAAATTGGTTCTTTGAATTCAATATTAGAATAAGTCAGACAGCTTTGCAGCTAAAGTATTGGCAGCTGATGACTTTATATTTATGCTTTAGCATTCTTTCGTAACTCAGTTAAAATTATAGTTTAACCCGTTTCATTATTATTTTTTAAATATTCTCTATCAGTGAGAAAATAACTATTTCTGCCTGTTGACAACGAAAATAGTTTTTAGATATGAAAATCAATATTTTGTATGCTTTTAATAATAAGAGCCCAAACTCAAAATCATCCACAGTTAACTAGGCCCCGCTGCTTACATAACATACTACATGGAAAACTAATTAAATACCTCAGTATGTTAATTATCACTAAGCTGTTTATATACTGTACTCAGCAATATTAATTTGAGCAGCTGCGCGAAATAATGTGTATATTATATACAGTAAACATAAATATTACTACCTGTATACTTCTCTAGTTCTGGGTATACGATTACATTTATTATCATTATGTCCGGGACAAAAGCCGCAAAACATATGTTCTGGACTTTTAGTTTTTGCCAGAACGAATATGAAATCAATTAAGAGACATTTCTGCGGTCATAAATATTTATCAGCTATAGGGTTTACTTATTGGCAGCCTTATGTCACATGGGAATGACACATCTGTGCCTATATAGGATCTATATATATTGCATTATCTGTGCTGGCAGTTAATCAAATCCATAATAAATATTATCTACGTAATGCACCAGTTATGTATGTACTTGTAATACTAATTAGATTTCTAGACTTTACCAACGACTCTACCGACTTGAACCCTTTGTCTCAGTGTTGTTCAGTGTTGTGCATATCAGTGCTGATAAGCGGCGCATAGAACTATTAAACTATTCCAACTGGCGCCATTCACTTCGAGATACTGTCGTCAAAACAACTCGCATCTCAAGATCACAGCACAGCTTTGACCAGAGATGCACAGATAGGATTAACAACTTATGAGTGCATTCCATAAGCGGATGCATAGCAACATATTTTGTTTGGCCAGACCTACTTGTATGTAATCCGAACAAAGTATTGCCCTTAGCAGACGTAACATTAACATTAGGATTATCAAACCCGGCAGATCTCTCGATCGATTGCATCGCAGCGAACCGGCGAATGTAAATGTAAAGATCTATTTATAGTCTCCCAGTAGATCTGACTCAAATTATTAGCAGCTGATAAGCCTCCAGCGGGTGACCTTCTCAACATAACAAACTAGGCATAACTAGGTAATTGGAGCAGCTGTCGTCACCAATCACGCTCCTAATCAATGTACAGTTGTAACAGCTTCCCAATGAGTGCATGGAATGACCGGCATAGGTAGAAAATCTAACCAACTATGTTAACTATACTACTTATTAGTTTTGAAACGAGCACTTATGTAATATTGTATGAGTTTTTATTCAGAATTTATTCACTACTGCTTTTATAAGTTTTCAAGACGAGCTCTGATCTTATGTCATAATTCCTAAGATACTAAGAGATAGGTAATAGGAGGAATAATCATACGATCTTAGTATTAAATCAGGATTTATTAGTTTCTATGGTTGTTATATGTATAAAAAGCTTGCCTCTTTCAGTTTGAGCACATGCAGTATTAAATATAGATTTTATAGCTACAACCAGAGTTGCCACACATATTAAATATGCAAATATTTGGTCCCTTACAGCGCGTCTACTATCTGTCGCTGGAGTACTACATGGGTAGATCGCTAACGAATACCATGATCAACTTGGGCATTCAGAGCGAGTGCGAGGAGGCAATGTACCAGCTGGGTCTGGACATTGAGAATCTGGAGGAGATGGAGGAGGATGCCGGCCTGGGCAATGGTGGTCTCGGTCGCTTGGCCGCCTGTTTCCTCGACTCGATGGCAACGCTGGGTCTGGCTGCCTACGGCTATGGCATACGCTATGAGTACGGCATCTTTGCCCAAAAGATCAAGAACGGCGAGCAGGTGGAGGAGCCCGACGATTGGCTGCGTTTTGGCAATCCCTGGGAGAAGGCACGTCCCGAATTCATGCTGCCCGTGCACTTCTATGGCCGTGTGATCGATACACCCGAGGGCAAGAAGTGGGTCGACACCCAGAGGGTGTTTGCCATGCCCTACGACAATCCCATTCCCGGTTATGCCAACAACCATGTGAACACGCTGCGTCTGTGGTCCGCCAAGTCGCCCGTTGACTTCAACCTGAAGTTCTGTAAGTAGTTCTATCAGTATTCAATCTTCATCTTCAACCATCCGTTGATAACCCTTCTATCTGATTAGACCCTGACTTATGAATGTTCCCTCCTCTTCCCCACTCTCCTTACAGTCAACGATGGTGACTACATTCAGGCTGTGCTGGATCGTAATCTCGCCGAGAACATCTCGCGTGTCCTCTACCCCAACGACAACTTCTTTGAGGGCAAGGAGCTGCGTCTGAAGCAGGAGTACTTCATGTGCGCCGCCACCCTGCAGGACATCATCCGTCGCTATAAGGCATCCAAGTTCGGATCGCGCGAAGCTGTGCGCAACAATTTCGATCACTTCCCCGACAAGGTGGCCATCCAGCTGAACGATACGCATCCATCGTTGGCCATACCCGAGCTGATGCGCATTCTCATCGATGAGGAGCATCTCGACTGGGCCAAGGCCTGGGATATTGTTGTGCGCACCTGCGCCTACACCAATCACACTGTCCTGCCCGAGGCTCTCGAGCGCTGGCCCGTGTCCATGCTGGAGTCCATACTGCCACGTCACTTGCAGATCATCTATCACATCAATTTCCTGCACATGGAGAATGTAAAGAAGAAGTTCCCCGATGATCTGGACCGCATGCGTCGCATGTCCTGTGTCGAGGAGGATGGCGAGAAGCGCGTCAACATGGCTCATCTGTCGATTGTCGGCTCCCATGCTGTCAACGGTGTGGCTGCCATTCACTCGCAGATCCTGAAGGATTCGCTGTTCCATGACTTTTACGAAATGGATCCCAAGAAGTTCCAGAACAAGACGAACGGCATTACTCCCCGCCGTTGGCTGCTGCTCTGCAATCCCGGCCTGTCCGATTTAATTGCCGAGAAGATCGGCGATGAGTGGCCCGTGCATTTGGATCAGCTGGTCGCACTGAAGAAGTGGGCCAAGGATCCCAACTTCCAGCGCAATGTGGCACGCGTCAAGCAGGAGAACAAACTCAAACTAGCCACCATTCTGGAGCAGGACTACGGCATCAAGGTCAACCCGGCCTCGATGTTCGACATTCAGGTGAAGCGCATCCATGAGTACAAGCGCCAGCTGCTCAACTGCCTGCATATCATCACCCTGTACAATCGCATCAAGAAGGATCCCACAGCCAATTTCACACCACGCACCATCATGATCGGTGGCAAGGCTGCTCCCGGCTACTATGTGGCCAAGCAGATCATCAAGCTGATCTGTGCCGTTGGCAATGTGGTCAACAATGATCCCATTGTCGGTGACAAGCTGAAGGTCATCTTCCTGGAGAACTATCGCGTCACACTGGCCGAGAAGATTATGCCCGCTGCCGATTTGTCCGAGCAGATCTCCACCGCAGGCACTGAAGCCTCCGGCACAGGCAACATGAAGTTCCAGCTTAACGGTGCTTTGACCATCGGCACTCTGGATGGCGCCAATGTGGAAATGGCCGAGGAAATGGGCCTGGATAACATCTTCATCTTCGGCATGACTGTCGTTGAGGTTGAGGCACTGAAGAAGAAGGGCTACAATGCCTACGATTACTATAATGCCAATGCCGAGGTCAAGCAGGTCATCGACCAAATCCAGGGCGGCTTCTTCAGCCCCGGCAATCCCAACGAGTTCAAGAACATTGCGGACATACTGCTCAAGTACGATCACTACTACTTGCTGGCCGACTTCGATGCTTACCTCAAGGCACAGGATCTGGTCTCCAAGACCTATCAGGTGAGCTATCGTTCAACTAATTTTCCATCCTAAAGAGTGATTTGCAGTCAACAAAAACCATTTTATAACTATAAAAATCTTTTTTACTTCCTCCAAACAGAACCAAGCCAAGTGGCTGGAGATGTCCATCAACAACATTGCCTCCAGTGGCAAATTCTCATCGGATCGCACCATTGCCGAATATGCCCGCGAAATTTGGGGCGTTGAGCCCACTTGGGAGAAGCTGCCCGCTCCGGAGGATCAGTAATAAATCAATTAACAAATTTTTTGATATTATATTTTATTATTCGTGTGCTTTACTTTTGTTAAAGTCCCATTTTAGGAGCCAAATGCAACAACTAACTAACAAGAAAATTAAAATGAAAAGAAAGAACAACAAAGATTAAGCTAGCGCTAAGATGTGAACATCGATCGGGCTCATTGTTAAATATTAAATATCTTATTTAATAAATTTTAAACAAATCTAATGCTAATCTTCAATTTGATGGAATCGAATTAGCAGCTGCGACTACAACACGGTACCTATCGCCATTGAGACCTCAGGAACACTTTCAAAGTAATTAAAAAAGAAACCGAAGTTTTTAAAAACATGAGAATACAACTTAGTGCAATGCTTTGTTTTTAATATGGATATAAATATGCGTGTTAAATAAAAAAAAAAAAAACAAAAGAGAAAAGAAAAGTTCAACTGTTACATGTAAAGAAAACTATTTAATTTACATAATATAATAAAAACATTTTAATTCGATTCGAGTTGTCAAAGATCTGTCTAAAACTCAATTATATAGGCACGAGGGCTGGTTCAGGTCTGTGGCTATTAAGTTATGTTCCAGAGTGTCACGCATCACGGAATACCACGAGTGCCAAAATTCAAAAAATCACTGCCTACTTTTGGGCGCACAAACAATAATATTTATGATTTCCTCTGCTTTGGGCTGGAGTAAAACTTTGCTGTTTTTAAATAATAAAGCTACTGCAGCAGCTGAAGTATTTTACGAATATATTTAAGTATAGATATATATATTTAGATATATTACACATTAATCATGCAATCATGTAGCCATGGAAATAATTTCAAAATTTTCGGTGCACATTTTAATGCGGCAAAAAGTGACTTCGCTTGATGTACGGGCTTGTTCAATCGAAACTGACAGATAATACCGATACATAGGGTAGACATATGGAGCAACGTCAAAGGCTACTGAGCCAAGTGCGGCCAGGAGCCGCAATACCAACAAAAATACGACGCGTGCGTCGCCTTTGTGTTAATATTGAGGCTAATGGCAGCCGAATTTGCCGTTGCCCAAAGCCATTGATAGCACCTTTTAATCCCGCCGAAAGCCTGTACTACGATGCTTGGAGCGATGCTAGATATGAGCAAATGCAGCAGCAGATGTTTGCTTACGCTCTGCACAATTTGGACACAAAGGGAAACTCCGCTTCGAGTTGCTTTAAGCCACGTCAACCGGCTGGCTTTAACGGCTGCAATAATTATTCCGCAGAGGAGGTCATCAGTGAGTTGAAGTATGTGGTGGAAGCACTGGAGAACCAGCAGCAGATGGATGTCGATTCCTACTGCTCTGACTATTCCCAGGCAGCAACGCGAACGCCAAGTGAGGAAAGCTTTACAAACACCCTAACTCCACAAGGATCGAACTGCTCCGGTGGAAGCGACTATTGCTCCAGACCAAGCTACCCGGAAAGCGGCACGGGCTCAGCTACATCAATGCATGTGAAATTCGCCGAGGATTTGGAGAGTCGAGAAGCCAGCGGCAGAGATGCACAGATAGATAAGCTTACGGATCTGGTGCGTCAGACCATGTTTAAGCTGGACAGCTACATCGATCTGCAAGCGAAGCAGAAGCAGCTGAACATGCACTCCCCTGGCCAGAGGTTGCCACAGTTCCTAAATCCCGCGATGCAATTGAATCTGCTGGATAAACTGAAGCAGCAGAGCAAATGCCGACCTAAAAGAATTGTTAAAGTGATGCCGGTGCAGCCATTAGTCATCATGCCACGACCAGCACCACCAACACCACCGACGCCATCTACTCCCGCCGCAGCTACCAAGCCGGAGAGTAGCAGACCTCGTTTGCGTTCTCGCAAAAAACGTACTACAGCAACTGCTGTGGGTAAGTTGGCAATCCTGTACTGACAGAAGTCCCTAGAAATGCTCTGCTAAATCTTCAAACTCCTGTAACTTTGTCAAAACTTAACGGATTGGCAAGCCCGAGGCCATTTTGTTCATTGTGCGGTCTGTATTTTAATTCCATATCTCAAGTTTAACAATTTTTGAAAAAAAAATTATTTTGAACTTTTTTCCGAAAAAAGAGTAAGGGGGGACCCTTACCAAAATTAATTTTTCAAAAATTAGATTTTCGAAATTTTATTTGCAATTGATTGTGGGTGTCATAATTAGTATAAAAAAGTATAGTAAAAGTGATTTTGGGGTAGTTCATTTTTCTGTCAAAAATCACGCCAAAAACGACAAAAAAAAGACTTGTAAAGTGCCTAAACGACAAAAAGTGCCATATGAACTACCTTCTAGGACTTCAAACTGCCATAACTTTGTCAAAACTGTACGGATTGACAACCCCGAGGCCATTTTGGTCATTGTGTGATCTGTATTTTAATTCCACATATCAAGTTTAACAATTTTTGAAAAAAAAAATAATTTTGAACTTTTTTCCGAAAAAAGAAGTAAGGGGGGACCCTTACAAAAATTGATTTTTCAAAAATTAGATTTTCGAAATTTTATTTGCAATTGATTGTGGGTGTCATAATTAGTATAAAAAAGTATAGTAAAAGTGATTTTGGGGTAGTTCATTTTTCTGTCAAAAATCACGCCAAAAACGACAAAAAAAAGACTTGTAAAGTGCCTAAACGACAAAAAGTGCCATATGAACTACCTTCTAGGACTTCAAACTGCCATAACTTTGTCAAAACTGTACGGATTGACAACCCCGAGGCCATTTTGGTCATTGTGTGATCTGTATTTTAATTCCACATATCAAGTTTAACAATTTTTGAAAAAAAAAATAATTTTGAACTTTTTTCCGAAAAAAGAAGTAAGGGGGGACCCTTACAAAAATTGATTTTTCAAAAATTAGATTTTCGAAATTTTATTTGCAATTGATTGTGGGTGTCATAATTAGTATAAAAAAGTATAGTAAAAGTGATTTTGGGGTGGCTCATTTTTCTGTCAAAAAACACTCAAAAAATGACAAAAAAAACGACTTGTAAAGTGTCCAAACGACAAAAAGTGCCATATGAAATACCTTCTAGGACTTCAAAGTGCCATAACTTTGTCAAAACTGTACGGATTGGCAACCCCGAGGACATTTTGGTCATTGTGTGGTCTGTATTTCAATTCCACATCACAAGTTTGACAATTTTTTTAAAAAAAAAAATTTTCAACTTTTTTTCTAGAAAAGAGTAAGGGACCCTTACAAAAATTGGTTTTTCAAAAATTAGATTCTTGAAATTTTATTTGTAATCGATTGTGGGTGTCATAATTAATATAAAAAAGTTGAATAATTCTATAAACAAAGTGGATGAACTGATTTTTTTCGGATTTCTGTCCAAAGTCATGATTATGTTCAAGACTTCAAACTGGGATATCTTAGATTGCGTATTTAATTTACAATCTCTTTTATTATGAATCTCTTTCAGTTTCTAATGGGCAAATAATGCGTGACTCTGGCACCACCATGTGGTGCCCCAACGAGTGTTGTTGCAACTGCTGTGGCATCATCACAGAGAGCATGACACGAATACCACACTCAGCCAGTCAGGACAGGGAGCATGCGGAGGCAAAGTATGCGACAGATGTCGTAACTCCTATTCCCGTACCTCCACTCCTGGCAAAGAAAAAACCACCAAAGCAGAAACCGAAGCAGAAAACTAAGCAGGATCTACTAGACTATGAGATTTGCTACTGCTCAGAGTCTGAGGAGGAGCGTCCCAGAGGTGGCAAGCTCAGTTACTCCTATGTCGAAGAGGAGGAGCACGAGGCGGCGACAGATGACGAGCTAGACTCACAGCCAGAGCCTAGCAGCACGGATGCGTGGTTCCAGCATGCCCGAAAAAGCCTGGCCATATTGGAAACGCAAGAGAAATACTATTCAAACTTGGATGTAGAGCCACCTCCTCCGCCGCTGCTTGTGTCCAACTCTCACAAAATGCTGCAAACGGACACCTGCAGCAGCAGCAGCTCCACCGACAGCAGCTTTACGGCCGACAGCTTTATAGCCACCTCGGATAAATCCGTGTGCACCAGCGACATGCAACAGGAGGTGGCAGCTGTGAAGAATCCTGTTAAGATTGTGCGCATTTACAAGAGGTCTTCGCTAAAGTCCCGGCGTGCCAAGCCTATGCCTAAAACTAAGGCTAGGGTTAAGTTTGTAAAGTGGGTACCCAGGGTAGAGCCCAAGTCAGAATCCCAGTGGGTGCCTAGGGTAGAGCCCAAGTCAGAATCCCAGTGGCTGCCCAGGGTAGAGCCCAAGGTGAAGCACACGATGAAGCACACGATAAAGCACACGATGAAGCGTAAGGTGAAGCACAAGGAGGAGCCCAAGGTGGTACCCAAGTTGGTGCCGCAGCCGGTGCCCAAGGTGATGCCCAAGGAAGAGACCAAAGTAATGCCTCAACTGGAGACCAAAGCTAATCCCTTTCTATTGAGGTCCAGTACACCACTACCCAAATACCGCGTGCTCAAATCCATGAGCGAGGCCCAGACCAATGAGAGCAGCAACCGTCGCCGCTACTCCACCGAGCAGGAGGAGCGGTTCCAACAGCTGCTGGAGGAGGTAGCCAGCACCAGTGAGGCGGCGAGAAAAGCCTACAGCGAGTTTAATTGCAATCCTTTGGCCGTTAATCATTTTCGTTCCAAGGGCGGCGGCATCTCACCGCCTGCTTATCCCACTAGCTGGATGTAGTGAGCCCTTCCCTAAAACTCAAAACATCCTATTCAAATTGAGTTTCATATTTCAAAATATATTTCGAGCAGTGGGGGGGAGATGGAAACAAATTTATAGAGCAACGTGAAGTAGATTCGAGCCCCAAATGGATGTGAGCGGCTCCGGCGTTTCGTATGCCGCTGAGTCGGAGGGTGCGCACTGGACTGGGACGGACTCAAGTGCTGCAGTGCAGACGGCAACGCTTCACTCATGCTGTAAGAATTGCGTTGTGCATCAACTTGAAACGGATTCGGGTGCCAGATACGACAGCGATCCTCAAATGCAAGCGAATTCCTGGGATAGTTGCGAATCTGAGCCTCAAACCCAAGCTAATTCCTGGGACAACTGCGACAGTGAGCCTCAACAGCAAGCGAACTCCTGGGACAGCTGCGACTGTGAGACTCAAGACCAAGCTAATGCCTGGGACAGAAACTACTCGGAGCCTCAGCTGCAGGCGAGCTCTTGGAACAGATCCGACTCGGAAGCTCAACAAGCTAAATCGTGGGACAAAAACTATTCCAATCCACAAGTTCCCGGAAATTCGAAAAACCGTAGTCAGCCTGGCACTAGAGATTTAACCTATGCTGAGCCTCAGCCGCAAGCTGACTCTTGGGATGCTTCCGCTTCTCCAGCTCAGAGTGCTCAGCCTGCTAGTCAGCCCTATGCTTGGACCGAAACTGAAACAGGATCTTCGCCTCGACAAAAGCAACTTAAGCGCTCAGCTCCAAACCCATCCTTTGGCGGTGTGTCTCAAAAGGGTCAGCAGAGACCTACAATTCTGGTTATAGTGCTCAAGTAGGTTTGATTCTGATTTTAATTTTAATTTAAATATAATTTAATTAAATTTAATTGAAATTTAGTAAAGCGGCAATTTCTCAACCGGACAACGAATATGCAGCTGGTGCCTGTTCAAGCGGAGGCTATCCAATCGGCGACTATCAGGAGCCAGCTAATCAGACAGGAGCTTATCCAGTTGAAAATAGTCCGAGGTCTTAAGATTTGCATTTAGCTTAAGCTAATCAAAGTTTTTCAAATCAATTATTTCTTTTCCAGCTACGAGAAAATTGATGGTCAAGCATACCAAACTGGCTAGTAAGTTGAACATAATAATTTTGGCTCTTTATTCACACACATATTCCACAGCCACAGCGAAGCTTACCCAAACAACGACCAGGAACCGCCCTGTACATGTAGGTAAGTAAAAACTTCCTGATGATTACTGTTCACACTAATCTTATACTCAACTTGTAGGTCAAATGGACAAAGCCGCAACACCAGCTACAATCGGTCAGCCGCAAATGGGTAAGAGTTATGTTATATAAGAAGAGATCAATATGTAACCAATAATATTTGTAGATCAAATGGTCGCAATCGCAAGGCCAACTATGGTAAAGAGCAGCCCACTTCGCAGGAGTACAGACAACAATTCGACGATGATGCTGGACAAGAGCCAAATAGCTATCAGAAAAGTGATTATGGAAGGGATCCCCCTCGATGCCCACCAAGATGTTGCAATAAGGGAGAACCAAATGGCCAAGGCACGAAATTGAGTGTCGGTCAAGGTAAGCGCTGCTGCAACTGTTCTGGCGGCCGAGAGGAATCCTTCAGCATCATCACCGACCAAAGCGACGAGTGTCAATGTGAGGAGAGCGACCATAAGGACGAGTCCAACTGTCCATGCGACTGCGATCTGAGAGATCTGGAGCGAACGCTCGAGAGCCTAATACCGAATGAGGAGTGCATGTGCTATCTGGAGAGTCTGGCAAACGAAAAGAAGGCAAAGAAGAAGAAGCGACGGCCTAAAACTGTTTTCGATCGGTTCGCCAGTCCACCGTTTGTCATCGAACCGAAACCGTGCTGCATGAGCTACTGCAATAGGAACTGTTGCCGTCCCTGTTGTGGTCGCTGCTGCGGTCCCTGCTATCCCTGGTGCTGAAAAAGGAAGGCCCAAAAAACCCCAAGCAACAGCTAGCTCACATAAGAAATTACCAATAAAATCATAAGCCTAACCATACCAAAAATCAAAACAAATTGGAATTTGCGGCTGAAAACAGGTTTCCGGCTATGAAATGAAGTTTAAGTCCCTCTGCGGTATTGGCCTACTTTTGGCTAGACTTCTCTACCTTCCGAGTTTTGTTAACTTACTTTAAAACTGTGGGATATATTGGTCTTCCCGATAGTGGTTTCGAAGAGGTCACCAGTAATCTTCCTTTCAAATTAGAAAAATAACTTTAAAATAATGTTTTTATTGATTTAGACAAAGAGGTATTGTCTATTGAGTTTGTAATATCCGTGGTATTATAGCTAAGTATATATACCAAGATTCAAGTCGGACGGACACAAAACCATCTACCCATTTAGAATCCAGAGTATAGAATAGCCGTTGCTATAACTGTCAAAAAATGAGAATATTCCATAAATTGTGAGAGCCTTGTCGAACTGACAATGTAACACGACCTAAAGCTGACCTTTCCCCTGCCCCGACAATTGATTGGTGATGTCGGGTTTGCGCAAAAGGAGACGTACGATGAAACAGGCGCTGCTGCGAAGAGCTGTCCTTAAGACGCGAAATGGAAATTCCATAGATAGGTCTGCGCTGTCTGATGTTTCTGCAACTAGTTGCAGTTCCCGGTCAAAGGGCGTACCAGTTGTGTCAATCCTGGCCAAGGATTCACAACTAGTACATATCATGCAGCGCAGCCTGTCTAACTCTAGCTGGGAGCCGCGTGGAGCCAAGAGGATATCCCGAGTAACGCCGGAGTATAAGCTGCGAAGGATACTCTCCAAAACGCCCTTCAGAAGCGGAGCGCAGCGCAAGGAAGCGGGCTCGGTGCAGTGCATCAGAGCCAACCAAAATATGGCAACCAAGTCGTGGCGTAATTGCAAAACTAATGGTAAGAGTTACGGAATCTCCACAAAGAAATTTCGATAAATATTCAGTTATAATTCCTACAGACATCGCATCAGGCCACAGTTTAAATCCCTGCGAACGCTCTCCAGCCTCCCGAGGCTCCCGTGCTAGCTCCACAGGCTATCCGTCCAGCTGGAATTTGGAGGTGGTACACGATGATCAAGAGAACGAGGCGCATGACGAGGAGCTCGGCCTAAATGATATAGCCAATTGCGATGCCCTCAAACGCACTCCCTACGATCATCGCCTGAATGCACCCGTGCCCTTCCGACGACCCAAAATGGATAATTCCGTGCAGTGCTCGCTGCGACCCAAGCCAAAGTGCACGATACTGCGCTGTAAGAAGGGAGGCACTGTTAGCGTGGCCCAAACCCAAACGATTTTGCTAAGCAAACGGACTGTTCAAAAGCCAAAGCCAAAACCATGCATTCAGCAGTGCCGCCAGCCAAGGATGCGCACCAAATCGGTACAAAGTGAACAGGTCTGCTCGGGTGCTGGCCGCAGAAGGTGGCCGGGTGTCTCTGGTTTTGGTGGGCAACAGGGCAGCAACTGTGTGCGGCTCACAAGAGGGTTGCCGCAACGCGTCCACAGCGGCAAAGCCGAGAGTCGTTCGGAAAGCGCCTCTAGCAATTGTTGTGCCCGCTCCAGATCCCAGACGCAGAAAAGGTCAAAGGGGAAGTCTCAGAACATTGGCGGGTATACACCATCGGATCGCAGTTGCGCATCGAATGATAGTCAAAATGAATGTAAGAAAGTCCTTAGTCAATCCTCGGAGCGTTTCAGCCGCATTGAGAAGATCAGCCAGCCGCCCGAGCTGATCGATCGCAGGAACAGAGTCAGTCGTAATAGCTCGGCGGGTCAGTGTTCGGTCGATGAAAGCGAATCCGAGTTCCAGCAAGCCAAGTCAAATGTGAAGAAGAAAAAGAATATATGTAGCTGTCCGAATACTAAGTCAAATGCGTTCCGAAAGAATGTGGGCTTCGAGCGCAGTCAAAGGCAGCAGTGTCCATGTACTCCCAGTGAGCAGAGCGTGACTAATGCCCAATCAGCGGCTAGTTGCTCCTGTCAATGTCCTAGTTGCGCCAATGCCATAAGCCAAACTGAAACAGGTGGTCCGAGTGCAGCTGTAAGTTCTACTGGAACTGGTTACATGGGCTCAAAAAGCTGCCAGGATGAAATGAGTTCTGCAAAGCAATCTCTCAGTGACTGCGGATGTCCTGAGTCCTCGCCTAATCCAAGAGGAGCACCAACAAGCAGACAAGAAAATTTGAGGTCTGACTGCTCCGGTATATGTCCGCGTTGCCTCAAAGCAAAACAGCAGAGTACTGAACCCTCGAGAATCCCTGCACCCATCGGTTCAAATGGCAGACAAGACAACCTCAAGCAGCAGTGCTCCTGCAATGATCCTCCTTACCTCAAAAACAAAGCTAAGAGTTCCGAACCCACGAAAACTGGAGCGAAAGGAAGACAAGACAATCTCAAGCAGCAGTGCTCCTGCAAGTGTTCTGGTTGCCTACAAGCAAGAGCAAAAAGTCCTGAAACTACAAAAAGTGAGGCACCTATGGTTCCAAGTGGTAGGCAAGACAACGTCAAGCAGCAGTGCTCCTGCAAATGTACTGCTTGCCTCAAAAACAAAGCAAAGAGTCCCGAACCCACGAAAACTGGAGCACCCATCGTTTCGAAAGGAATACAAGACAATCTCAAGCAGCAGTGCTCCTGCAAGTGTTCTGGGTGCCTACAAGCAAGAGCAAAAAGCCCTGAAACTACGAAAAGTGAGGCACCTATGGTTCCCAGTGGTAGACAAGACAACGGCAGGCAGCTGTGCTCCTGCAAGTGTTCTGGTTGCCTCAGAGCAAGAGCAACAAGTCCTGAAACTACGAAAAGTGAGGCACCTATGGTTACCAGTGGTAGACAAGACAACGGCAGGCAGCAGTGCTCCTGCAAATGTCCTGGTTGCTACCAACGTAAGGCACAACAAAGTGCAGGCAGCCCCAGAGCAGGATCCGTAAATGTTAAGACAAGTCATATGGAGCAGAGCTCTTGTCAATGCAAATGTCCTGGCTGCCTGAAGCCAATCAAGCAACAGCAAGCAACAGAGAAATCTGCACAGAGAAAGCTAGCAGAGACGAATCCTTTAATCCAACAACCCTGCTCGTGCAAATGTTCTGCCTGCCTTAAGGGCAAGGCTCAGGCGACTTCCAGTCCCGCCAGAAATGGCGCAGCTATTCCACAGAACGGTCCCAACTCGTCCCGGCCATCTTCACCGACTCCAAGAGCTGCTGCGGCAAGAACCCTGGTTGCCACTGCTTCCTGCTGTCCCGGCTGTACTTGCTGCAGCAAGGTAATCAAGCCGACTTCAACAACTGGCATAGCCAAAAGAAAATCGTCACCGCCCAAGACGACATCAGCAAGGAACAGACCAGAAGCCAAGGCCTCCAGGCAGTCAAATCGACGAACTCAAGTCAAAAGTTCATGTCCAGCTTGCTTAAATTCCTCCAATGCATCGATCAGCGACTTTAAAAATTCCACTAACAATTCAGTAGCGCAAGTGCAGCGAACTGATTCTATGTGCTCCAACATCGAGGACAATTATAATTATGCTCCAAGTGTGGAAGAATTCGGCACGTCGAAACGTGATTTCAATGCATCAGCTACGAGTCAAAAGCAGTCAAGTAGCGCACTACAGAATCGATCATCCTTAAGTTCGTGTTACTGTCAAGAGGATGAGCCAAACGAAACTGCGAAGGAAGTGAAAGGAGCGTTAAGTAGCACGAGTAATATATCTAAGAAAACATTTCCTGGTGTGCCTGGAAGGCAATCCACAAGTACCAAAGCACCCAAAACTAAACTCAGAAGTAGCAGATCATCAGATTCAAACGCTACTGGCAAGGAGAATCAGAAATGCGACTGTAAATGCCCGAACTGTGGCAAGGAATTCTCCAGGCAGGCAAAAAGCACAAAACGTTCGGTAGATGAAAACAATCAAAGTCAATTCAATAGAACAAAGCAACAAATTTCCAGTAACGAATACGGATCTAGGCAGATCAAGGAACAAAGGAATCCCCAAGGGACAGTTCAAAATGCCAGACTGTCAAATTGCGGAAAATCTTCAGCTAACGAAAATAAGCAAAGTAATTTAAATAGATCAAAGCAACCAAATTCCAATTGTAAATGGGAACCTAGAATGACTAGGGAAGAAATGAAGCAAAAAGATATTGCTCAAAGTGCAGTTACAAAAAGTATGGACAGGTACCAAGGCAAATCCAAACAGGTCATTGATAAGGATGTACAATGCGATGGTGAATGTATAACTAATACTAATAAAAACAATGCCAATATCAATGCCAAGTGTAGAATAACACCAGCAAAAACCAAACTGGGCGAGGCAATGGTTAATCTGGTTGTCGATGAAAAATGTAATGTGACTCAAATAATCGAGATACTGCAGGAGGCAGTCGCCGGTCTGGAGGAGCAGAAGCAATTGGAAAGTCAGAATACCAATGGACACCAAAATGCTAATCGTGCTTCGACTCACATGAATCCAAATAATCCACAGTTCAATATGCCTGAAAACCAAATGTTAAATGCTCCATTCGGCTATGGCCAACATCAAAACTCTTGTCAGTGCTGTAGGCCCAGTTTTCCGGCTAGAAACCATTATAATAATGTGCCCTATCACAATCAGGGCTTTCAGAGTCCTGTTCAAAATTACATGCCCCACAATGCTTATCCAAATTACCAAAATCATTACCAACAACCGCCCAATATTCAAATGGCAAATAAACCCCAAAACAGTCCCTTCGTCCCAACTGCAAATGGTCCGAATAAGGCGCCTGCTGCACGCGTAGTCACACAAACGGATTACGAATATCCACAGACGGGAGATTACTATGCGGAGCAACCTATGAACAACTACCAGGAAGCAAACAACTTTGAGAATCAGCCGGAAGATGATTGCACATGCTGTCCGACTGATAATAATAATAATAACAGTCCGGTACGGTATATGGATCCGAATGTGCCAGATCAAGCTGGAAATCGTACACGCAGTGGTGGTAATTCGCATCCCTTTGACAATGATTCAAAAACATGCCCCATTCTAAAATGCAGCGATAGGAAGCGTAGAGCCCGCCAGAACTTGAAGCCCACCCAATCGTTTATTCACATTTTCGATATGGCAATGGCCTTAAAGAAGAATAGAAAATGCTTTAAGAAAGATGATATCAACTGTGGATTTAACGACCCGAAGCTACATAGCCCATTGTGCAATATAAGGCCCGGAGCGCACGAATATCGCTTATCGGCTAAAACCAAAAGGTTTTTAGACCTGCCAGATCACAGCAGTTTTGAAACAAATATAATGGAGGGACTTGTGAAAAAGAAAAATGCTTGCAAGCAGATCAGAAGAGTCAAAAAGTCTGCAAAATTAGAGCCAGTATTTGTCGTAGAAGAATTAAGCAATGTAGAATCCATGGAACATATTAACAATGCTTACCGCGAAGTCAAAGCTCAAAGTCAATTTTCAGAATATCCATCTTGTGGATACAGTACAGTGAATGGCAAAAATAAAAGTCCTCATCCACACCGGGGATTGGGAGAACCGAAAGCAGATCTGTCCCGAAAACATTTTAGGCAAGACCGAAATGAATCTGATGTTAGAGTTACTTACTATGAAACACCTGACAGAGATTTACGCCGACCACGAGAACAACCAATGCAAGAAAGTTCGGATTGGGGACGGGACGACATCGAGCAAGCTCCTGTTCGAAATCGAAATCAACCGCAACAAAATGATCAATGCCGAAAACACTCGAGGCTATACAGGGAATGTTCCTGCATGGAACGCGAACAAGGCCAAGGTCAAAGGGATATGCTAGAACGACAGGAGAAAAAAGATCTATCCCGAAAGCAAGAGCGGAATGGGTCTAATTACTCTAGAAAAAATGCCAATGATTCACGTCGACAAATACAAGAGGATTCATCCCATAAAAGTTTAAAGCAAGAAAAACTGGAACAATCCCAAAAACGCCCACAGCAAAATAAACAAGATTATACTAGTGTTGTGGATAACTGTAAAAGACGTGATGGAAATCCCAAAGAGTTCCACGAAACTAAAGCTGAATATTATAGTGAAGTGTGCTATTGCCCAACAAAAGCCGACCAAAACAGTATTCAGAAAAGGCCATTAGAAGACAGGAATTCAACATCAAGAGGTTTTTTGACGTGCTGCAACAGACAAAGGAAAATAAGTAAAACCAAATCAGAAGAAAAACCATCCTACCTCGTGGATTCAAAAGAACCCAACTTGCAAAACCAAGATTCAAATGTGTCCTTGAAAATCGAGAAAGAGCCACGTCAGCCGAAAACCACTTGTAAATGGCGAAAAAGTGATAGGAAAGATAGGGAGGGATCTGAGCATTCGGAAACGAAGAAATCGAAAAACAGTGTATCTCTTTGCAAAACAAAAAATCATGAAAAGAATGACAAAGAGGGATCAGATCAGTCGGAATCAAAGAAATCTAAATCAATAAGCAATTTATCTCTTAGGGAGGGATTCGAACCTTCGGAATCAAAAAAATCGAAATCAAGAAGCAGTCTATGTTGCAAAAGGAGAAAACGTGAAAAGCAAGAGGACGATGAATCGGATCATTCACAATCAAAAAAATTGAAATCAAAAAGCAGTGTATCACTTTGCAAAAGACGAAAACGTGAAAAGCAAGAGATTGATGAATCAGATCATTCATACCAAAGACCATATCGTGAAAAGATAGACGAAGAAGCTTCACAGCCAGAGGAAACAAAACGTTCGAAGTCAAGATCCTTTAACTTTTTTTCTTGCCTCAATAGATCAAAACGAGATAAGAAAGAATCGGTACCGTGCCCAGAAGCAAAGCCTTCCGAAATTGCGCAACGAGAACCCAAACAGAAGACAAAGTCGTCGAGTCTCTTTCCCTGTTGTAAAAGATCGAAAAAAGATAAGAAAAATAAGGAGCCACCGCCGACACTTCCAACAAAACCAGCGAAAAGAGAAGCATCCAAATCTAGTATATTTTCTTGCTTTAGGCGTCGCCAAGAACGTCGCAGTGCTACCCAAGAACAGTGTGCAAACGACGACGATGTTATGGTCCTCTACGATTCAAGTTATAAGTTTAAGAAGAACAGCTATGCCGAAGGAGATGCAAACACTGACTGCGATTGCATCTGCGAAACGGACAAAGAAAATCAAAAGACATTAAAATCGCAGCCAAGTACAAGTAGAAATAATTTCTTTACCATGCTGGAACCTCAAAATAAGTTCAAAAGCTACCATCGATAGTATCATTAGACCCGCAACCAAATTGTAAAAGTTCGCTAAATCATTTAAATAAAAACAAGGGGATTCACACTAAACTGAACTGTTTATTAACACTTACCAGCACTGTATCGATAGTATTGGGCGGTTGTTCGACTTTAAGGTTCTCGATAGATTTGCACTTACTAACACTAGTATAGTAGTATGTGGCGGATGTTCGACTTTTATCGATAGATCTGCACAACATCAACAATTGTGCCTCATTGGAATTGTTGCAAAATGTTAAAGTTTTTAAATAAAACACGACAATTGATATATCCAGGCGCACGCAATCTATCCAACACGCTTATCGCCAGCCAAAGCAATGCTTCCAGTGAGACGCCATCTGGTAAAATCAGTGCAAAAGCCGATCTAAGGCCGGCGCTAATTTTGCCACAGAATTACGGCGGAAATGAGCCCGTAAATAAAAACAGCGCACGGCAGGCGTGGATTGAGAATATTGATGCTGTGGCGGAACGCAAGGTGGGTCTCATCGAACTGCATCCGGATGTGTTTGCCGCCCAGCCGCGTGTCGATATAATTCAGGAGAATATCGAATGGCAGCGAAAGTACCGTTATGTAAGCATGGCGCATACCAAAACACGCGCCGAGGTGAGAGGTGGCGGTCGCAAGCCCTGGCCACAGAAGGGCATGGGTCGTGCCCGGCATGGCTCCATACGTTCGCCAATGTTCAAGGGCGGTGGCGTCGTCCACGGTCCCCGCTCCCCGACCTCCCACTTCTATATGCTGCCTTTCTACAAACGCGTCCTGGGGCTGACATCGACTCTGAGCGTAAAGCTGGCCCAGGATGATTTGCACATCATTGAGAATGTGGAAATACCTACACGGGATGCACAATTCCTTAGGGATCTGATAGCGGAGCGCAACTGGGGACCATCTGTGCTGATTATTGACAAGTATATATACATATAATTTATATTACTGTGGTTAGTCAAAATAATATAAACAAATCATTTTTAGGCAAGAGATCTTTCCGGAAAACATTTGCTATGCTGCGGACAACATTGGCTATGTGAATCTGATGCCATCCTTTGGACTGAATGTCTACTCGATGCTTAAGCACGACACCTTGGTGCTGACTGTGGAGGCCGTAAAGCATTTGGAGCAGCGTTTGCTCTACCAGCTGCATCGTAACGATGCGGCCAGCAAGGGCTCCAAATTCAAGTTGGATCAAGTTTAGATATAAGTTTTTAATTAATTGTATTTAATTGTATACAAAATGCAATTGTTATTCAGTTCAATCGACTATTGCTTAACTTGTTGTGCAGTCAGTGTGTTGCCTCGCTGTACCGTGTGCAAGGGATCCCTGTCCTTTTCTGAGATCAACACCTCGCAGGCGCCCTCCAAACGCTCAGTCAGTAGTGGCTGAAATTCACGCAGGAATCCACGCTCCGAGTTACTGTGGTTGCACAGCAGCACTGAAGTGCCATTGTGATTAAAGTCCAGGACTTCGTGATGTGACATCTCACCGGTTATGACCAGGTCCGCCGGCACACCTTGCAGCACCGAGCCGCCGGAACCGGCACAGATGCCGACAGTCTTCACAACGTGCTTTGAGTGATGTTCCACGGCGAGGGCCACATGCACGCTGTTCTCAATGTGATCCTGCAGCGCATGCACTACCTGAGATATGGGCATATTGGTCTTTACAAGACGGCCCGAACCGGTGTCCGGCTCAGCACCTGGCTCTGGGACCAGCGGTTTAATTCCCTGTACATCAAGAGCCTTGGCCAGCCAATCATTCACCCCACCCGGCACCTTATCCCAAGCCGTGTGGGGCGAGTAGAGTGCTATGGAGTTGGTCAAACAAGAGACCACCACTCGCTCCTTCCAGTTGCTCATTGTGATGCGAGTCAGCGGCTTGAAGATTGGCGGATGATAGCTGATAATCATGTCCACCTTCTTCTCAACAGCCTCGCTCATCACCGGCTCCGTGAGATCATTGGTAAGCAGTATTCTCTTCACTAGTTTCTGTAATTGAACCTTTCTTAATCTGATCATAATTGTTGATTAATGGGTAAATAATTACATCCTGAGATGGCTCGATCAGTAGACCCACGTTGTCCCATTTCTCGGCGAGAGTTGTGGGCGCAAAGCTTTCCAACTGCTTCACCACTTGCCCAAGTTTCTGTCCACAATAGCTGCTCATGCTTCTAACACTTGCCACGGAACGTAACATAAAATAAGGCACTAACAAATATTAATAAATGAATCAAAGTTTTGCACTTATTTATACTTTATTTTGGCATAAAGTGCTGTGTAATGTTTGTAAAAGTTTCGACTGACTTTTCCAACACAGGCTGCGAAGGCGGTTGTTTGAAAAGTAATTTAATGCACGTGACTTCGTACTTAGATTAGAAAACTTCGAAGGCCACTTCTAGGGTACAAAGTTGTAAGCGCGAAAGTAAAATTGTTGTCAGACGTGTTTCACATATTTGTGAAAAAATCGGATCATGTCGAAAAAATAGGTGAGAAAGTAAAATGTATAGAAAAACTTCTGCCACAGACAAAGCCAGGTAGTTTATATTTATTTTGCTTGAAAACCGTAATCTTAAGAAATTTAATATTTTATATTTCATTATTTTAGCAAGAACTAACCTAAAGAGTACTTCCATTTGTAAGACAAACTTTTTCACATATGTAAATATACATACATACATACATGTGTCAAATTTATTTAAATTTCTAGCTGCTTGGGATTTACAATATTTTATGTTCTTCCGATCCCGCATTCCTCTAAACTTCTTCAAAGCATTTAGGCGACGCTTAATTTTGTGAACTTGCAACTTATTGATGAAAATCCCAAGTGACGAATCGCAAACAGATAAGAAAGACGTAAACAACAAAGTAAACAAGAATAACCCCAGCGATTTTAAGAAATAAGGTAAATCACACGCTCAGACAGTTAGAGATCGATGTCCTTTTAAACCTCAAATAACTTTGCAAGCAGCGTTTTTATATAACTGAGATATTCTGATATGTTTTTAAACTCTAGAGTTGCATTCCCTTTGCCTTCCTATAGTAACAGATCGCTGACTGAACTGACTGCTGGTAAATTGAGTTCCTTTTTCGGCTGCAACAGCTGCTGTCATTTTTAGTGTATCTTCCATCTGCATCTACGTCCAGGCATCGACGTTACGACACACACTGACACTCTCGCTTCATTCGAGTTTTAGACGCGCTGCGCAGCGCACGTTTCTACATCGCAAGGAAAATACTAACATATGGTACTTAATTGTTGTTTTAAGAATTAAAGTTGTTGTTGCTGTTGTTGCTATCGTTGTTGTTGTTGTTGTTGCTGCTGTTGCCTTCAGATTCAAACTTGACTAAAGCTTTGGACGCAGCGCGCTGCATCTCAAAAGCTTTTGATACCAGCCAGATCAGTCTGGCAACGCCATTCGGTTTCTCCCACCCACCAAAGCTTTGCTGTAAATATTGTCACGGCAAAGCTAAATTTAACCAGCTTTAGCGCTGCTACAATTTAGTGCTATTTTCAACGTGAAGGAATCGAGACGTGTCAGTAAAAAAGCGGAGCGCAGTTCAGATTAACTACAAGTTAAAAAGCGAAACGCGTACATTAAATGTGGAATAGCATGCAAAACAAGTTACAATAACACTCAAGTCGAAAAGGTGTGTATGCGTGAAGCATAATAATAATTGTTTAAAGCGAGAAAACTAAAACAAAATGAAATAAACAAGAGAAGTGGAAAACTTATAATTTGTGTCCATTGGAACAAAAAAGAATTAACAGAAGCTGTTTATCTGCATGTGTGTGTGTGTGTGTGCGAGTTTGTATGCTTGTCGAGTGACTGTGTCTGTTAGTGTATGTGTGGTATGTGTGTGTTTGAAACGAAGACAGGTGTTCAAGTTGAAAATAGAGCAGACAAAATAAAATATAAGAATTACTCCCATATCTAACCAAATGGGAAACTTTTGTTGTTGGCAATCATAACTTTGACATGCGCTAATCTCAATCGTTTGCTGTTATTGCGTTTTCACTTGTATGCGCCACACTACATTCGTTTCACTCACACTCATGGCAGCGAATGCGTGAGTGCCAAGAGAGACGCTTAAAGCGCAGTTACGCTAGCGAGCAAATGTGTGTGTGTGTGTGTGTGAGAAGCTTGTGAACGCAAAGCTTAAAAGCAAAGTTCAGCGTGTGAATTTTCATTTCCCTTTAAATAAATAAAAGAAATTTTTGCAGAATCAACGACAAGCAACAGTTATTAAAAGGAAAGAAGAAGCAGACGTAGGCAAAAAAAAACATTTGTGCAGCTAGCGAGAAGAAGAGTAACTTTATCGAAAACCCCCCGAAAAAAAAGTGCAGCAACAGGCAAACAAGCTCAAAATGTGGAACCAAACGGCAACAGCAGCAACAAGTGATAATAACAAGGAAAAGGAAACGGTGGAGGATTGTAGCTGTGCTGATGGTAGCGTTGCCAGCACTGTAACAGCAGCTGTCAGTGTTGAGCAGCAGCAAAAAGCGGCAGTTGAAACTAACAGTAAACAATCGAAATCGGCAACAACAACAACAGCATTTGGCGGCAAAAGCAGCGACCAACAACAACAAAGCAGCGCCGCCATTAATAATCAAAAAGAATTTGCAGCACAAAGCGAAACAAGTGATTCTGGTTTCATCTCCGGCCCGCAATCAGCTCAAATCTTTAGCGACGAACTAACCGACGACGACGAGCAACAGCAGCAGCAAGAACAACAGGACCAGAACAAGGGCCACGAACAGAAACAGAATCAGGACAACGACAAACAACAAGTAGTCCTCGATTCGGGCATTATCGACGAAGAAGAGACGGAGGAAGCGTCCGAGGAGGAGGAGACAAATCAAACGGCTGAAGCTGGCGCCGAGCAGCCGGCCATTGAGCAAATGCGCTTCAAACACAACGTCGATACGGGCATACCGCAATGGACCGTACAGTCCAGTATCGCCAGCAGCGGCAGTGGTATAAACAATCTCAATGCATCAACAACAGCAGCAGCAACAACAACAACAAATGCCAACGCCTCCGCTGGACGAAGAAGCGCCCCACAGAACAGCAGTGCAACAGCAACATCAACAACAGTAACAACAAATGCAGCTGGAAATACTGCACCATTAAGCGGCAGCAACAACATCAACATCATGAACGCCTGGGAGCAATTCTATCAACAGAACGACGATGGCGACACGTGAGTAAACTCCAAGCATTTCCGTTTCAAATATACCCAAATAAAATATCGATAAGAAAGAGGGAAGTTACCGGGAATTACCCAGTAGCAAATGGGATTCGACACACAATAATAATACTAGACCAATGCTCGCTAAGAAATTGGAATTCTACAGAAATCACAATGCTATTTTCTAATGATCTAATGTTTTGTCCAGAAATTATAAAAAACCGCAAATATTGTAAGCTAAAGATCGGCATACAAATACAGACTTGACTGAGACTGTTAAGAGGTCTATATCGGATAGGAAGATATATTTAGAAGAGCATATAGACTCGGACTTTTATCCAGACAGACAGATGCAGACAGGTGCTCTTCCCGCTTGCTATATACCTTTTAGTCACCTTATAGCCACGGGGTATCTCGCTACAAATTTGACCACCAACTGTTTTGGGGGAGACTTTCATGAATCACAAAACATAAGACAATGAGGCGACTTCAGATGACGACGACGACGACGACGACTACAACACATGTTAGTCAGGCAGTCAGGGGTTTTCCTGGTATGTGTTGTTTGTTTGTGTGTACTACCTGTACCTGTACGCAAAACAGGTTTTTGGGCCGCGCAATTTCGTGGGTTTTTACCGTATAACGATCAGCAACAAGTGGGAAATGTCCAGGTAAAATGTTTCACTTCAGCTCATTTCTCACCTTTTTTTTCGGCTTTCTCTCCTTTCTTTCTCGCTACAGTCCACTGCACTTGGCCTGCATATCGGGCTATGTGGATGTGGTAGCTGCACTGATACGCATGGCACCACATCCATGCCTCCTAAACATCCAGAACGATGTGGCGCAGACGCCTCTTCATCTGGCAGCCCTCACAGCGCAGCCAACGATTCTGCGAATGCTTCTCTTAGCTGGCGCCGAGGTGAGTAGCCCCTGAAAGGCGCACCTTTAAAGCTAAACCCACTAATCGATCATTGTATCCATACATCTATCAATGATCTAACAGCCCACGGTACGTGATCGTCATGGTAATACGGCGCTGCATTTGTCCTGCATTGCCGGCGAGAAGCAGTGCGTGCGAGCTTTAACGGAGAAGTTTGGCGCCTCGGAGATTCACGAGGCACATCGCCAGTATGGACATCGTTCCAATGACAAGGCCGTTAGTTCCCTGAGCTATGCCCACCTGCCTGCCGATCTGGAGATACGCAACTATGATGGTGAGTACAGCTTTACAATTATATTATCATATAGTATTTAAATAGCTGCAACAACAAATTCTACTTTAATCACTAGAAATTCTTTAGCCCCGTTTAGTAATTGCTTTTAGGCAATAAAGTTATGATATAATTGCACCAAAATTCAAAATATTAATTCTTAATATCTATATTTGTCTTGGCAATTGTGCCAAACAAATTTTGGCACGTTTGAAAAAATTAGATCTGTTGCCAAAAGCAAAAGATATAATATAGTTTTATATTTTAGCTGTCCCGCCATCGGCTAGCCACAGTGCGAGACATTGTCTGTCCAATACTTATACTATTTATATGATATAGTATAAACGTAGATACATATCCCACATTATATATGCCCGTACTGAACACATGCCAAAAATACATTGGCCTCCGCACATTTTTCGCCTGAAAATACATTTCTCATTGGCTTTTTCGTGTTGTTATTGATTTACCCGTACATGAAGAGAACGTTAGTATATACATACAGTATATGTATATATACACAAAGGCGATTTTCTGTTTGACGTCAGCAAAGAACGGCATTGTTTATAATTTGTGCATAAATTTCGAAATTGAGTTTGAAATTGTGCAAATCTTTAGCCTCAAGGAAACAAAAACAACAGCAGTAATTCCATTTGATTTCCAGCTCATTTCATTTGCTCCTCACACACAAAACTGAAGCTTCAGCTTCAGATACTTTTACGATTATACGTATGTACATATATCTGACAGCATACATTGGCAGGGGCGGCCTTATTTCCTTGATTGTTATTATCGATTTATTTGTATACAAATGAGTTTGATGCGGCCATGCCTATACTTATTGATTTTCAACAGGTGGTGTGAGAAGAGTGTGTGGCTGAAGGGTATTGAGGTGTGTTGTTTCTTGTTTGTTGTACACGAATTGTTCAGTAATTGTAGATGTGAATATAACAAAATTCATATCAGATAATCCACTGTACTACGTTGGTTTCTCCGGCCAGTAACGATCCAAAGTTTCCCATTTCAAAAATCACCTGAAAATCGCAACTCAAATGGGGGGCATACAATACGAAAAAAATAACGAAACTAAGCCGGAAGAAAGTAAAAGTCGTCATAAGTATATGCACATATCTATATACATATGTATGTATGTATATTGTTCATACACAAAAGTTGAAGCTTGTGCAACTGTCGACACAAAAAGGTTAATAAACTTGACAGTATGGCCAAGCTGAGCTGCTAAGGGGTTCAATTTTATAGCCATGCACACACACACACAGACGTGTGTTTAATTTAACCTTTCGTTTGTTTAATCGATTATTGTGTTTTTTGGGCTATGTATAACCTTGCTAAAAATACAACAACACCAAACAGCTATTCACAAGACTTTGCCATCGTTTTTCTTCTGCTTTTGGTTTCGTGTTTTTTTGCTCTTTTCTCAAACATGTGGTGAACAAACATTTGCCAGCTACTTATAACCAGACCAAACCGGTCCTACATGCCTCTCACATGCATGAAAAACAGCTGCTGACCGAACAACTACACACTCGCACACACACACACGCACAGCTATACACGCCTACATTTGTATGCTAGTAATCTATATATATATAACAGAGCAGACATTACACATAACATTCGGAATAGCTTTATGTATTGTACATTCAAACATATCTTTTGCTCGGCTGGCTCAATGCAGACATAGCCGCCTAAAAGACTACGAAAAAACCTATCTAGTTGACGGATAGATGCCCTAGGTAAGGCAAAAATATAAAATCTTTAACTTAACTAGAATTTTAGTAAACTTTACTTTTCAATATTTACTCCATTAAAAAAATAATCAACAAAATCTTTTAATATACCATCAAAATATTCTTTCAATTCAAATAAATAAATATTATTTGAATAAGTCTTTCTTTCCATGGAAAATGCTGCATCAAATATGTCAAGCATACATATATTTACAATAAATGTAGACCGTCAGACAGTCTGACGTCTGTCAGTGTGTTGCATGCCATAGTCAAGCAAATCCCTGCTATTTAAAGAGTATCAAAAAGCAGGCGAAACGATGACACGAACACAACGACGGCTTTTTCTTTCAAATTTTTGGGTTTTCCCGTGCACAAGGCAGACACATTAATTTATATATTTATATATATATTTTTTTAAAGCAATTTTTAATGTCTGCGATTCGAGTGTCTAAAATGCCAGATGTTATAAAATCATGTTCAATTGGGTTCCTATAAAAGTCACAAGACTTTCTTGTTCAATTGACGTCATAGTTGCAAAGAAATTTGATTGATCCTGAGTAGCGCAAAACACAACAACGGCTATAAAAACACAACAAAAAAGGCGTACAATGAAAGAAAAATTCTTCGTATTTTGGCACGTAAAAAGAAAATAAATTCGTCACAATGTTTTGCAGACGTAAATATGAAGTGTAAACAAATTTAATAAATGGAAATGAAGATAAGTAGTCTAGATACTCTTTCAGCTTAACACGTATCTAAAGTTGGGTCATTTATACATTGTACTACAAAGAATACATCTTATAATAGCTCTGAAATTTGTCTAATTTTAATGAGCTATTTTATGTGTGTCTTTTGATTTTTTAATGCCTTCCTTTTGCATTTGTGTGCTTAAATTTAATGCAACTCATTTGCTGGCGTTTCCGAGACAGAAAATGTGGAAAATGTTACGAAAATAGTCACGGTTTTTTGCTTCTTTCTCTGGCGTGGCTCTTTGCCAAGATTTCAAACATTAAGTAAATAGTATGTCGGAAATTGGAAAAAAACATATACATAACAAGTATGCGCTAGTTTTTTTCTGGCAACATCTTCGAAATGTGCGCGTAATACATAATTTGAATAACCATTCGTTAAGACAGTTCAAAGGTTATCAAAAGGCAACTTATCAGCAATTTATAAATATTTAGTATAGAGTTACATATTTCTTGATGTCAACCACACGCTTTTCCTTGGCCTTTGGAAATTCCCAGCTATTTCTGTAATATCGTCCTAATTACTTACTGGCGATAATCGCTCCGGCACGGACGAGGTCATTATAATACATACGTATGTACATATGTATATATTTATGTATTCATTTGAACTTCATTCACGCGTTTGCTCACGCAACCGCAACTGCCTGAATTTCAATTCAATGAATATAAATAAATGCACGCAGGGGTCTATTATAAATAGAATTTGTGTATAGAGTTTTTATGGTCTATTCTCATTCGCATTTTTTGGGCAATAAACCAGCAAATTGTTTGAATTTAAGACTGACTTATCGGAAGATTAGAGAAATTCGCTTTGTGACGTTGTTATCGCTATTATTATGCTCAACTTTATAGATTTACAACCGATGCGCTTCAGGAATACCAAAGAATCTCTAGATTTTTCAACCGGTTTCGTTTAACCTAATTCATTAGTAATTTACATAATTAACATTTTCTAACGAAAATAATTAGCTTGGTCTAATGATGTTTTCCACATTTTTAAAGTGAAGACCCTCTCAAGGTGTTAACCATTCCATTAACTGTTGTTGCAAGCCCATTCGAGTTGCTAATAACAACAATCTTATCGTTAAAGCCAAAAACGTCATTGACGTCAGCCTCTCGACACACATTAAGGGAATTTCAGAACGATAAACCAAAGTATATTTGCAGCACATGTGGCGTCAGTAAAACAGGCAGCCAAAATCTGTTGTAAATGTGTCTCGGGGAAAAATCTAAAGAACTTTCCGAAAAATTACTTAATTTATTATAACGCACAGCCATTTGGGTGTTCTGTACTTCCCGTTTAGTTGGTAACTGTGATAAGCGAAATCCCATATCCCATAGGTATTGCAGTGAGCGTCGTCAAGCTAAGCCCAAAGCCTTATCAATGCTAGAAAAACCCCATTGGTGGTCGTTTATTATTGCTATGACGGCGATTATACATATGCCATGTACATACCTTGTCCAGTCCAATAATGCTATCTAAATGATAACTGCTATCAATGGTTTTCCCATAGACAAACTCTTTACCCTTTGTCAAGGGTATTTCAGCATTTTGTACTGAAATGTTAAATGCATTTCCGAGATTTGGAAGATTACAGGTATACGCAATTAAATCGGCCTGCATATCTTTATGTATTGTACAGAAATGTATATATTGTTTAGAAACCTTCTAAATATCATATATCACAATGATTCTATTCTTATTTTCCTTACCTGTTATCGATAGTTTTTAAATAACTTTGAACAGAAGTGCACTCGCCCAAACAGGAATTCCAGTACATTTAGATAGTACTATATAAAATATAAGAATTTATCGTTAGGTGTGTGTAACACGTGTTTTTTTGATCATTCTAACGCTATCAGAATGACTTGACGTATTTTTTGAAACCTTCTACAAGTACTGGGGCTTCGCACACATGACCACATACATACATATGTATGTATATAGTATTTATACAGATAGTACGTAATTGAGTGGGGAATGCCGTTGAACGATGGATTGATCGTTGGACGTAAGAAACCTAATTGATGAAACTGGAAATAATCAAGATGACGCGTATAAGAAAATAGTTGCTTGGCGGAAATGCATAATATGAATATTTAAATCACGTACACAAATCCCTAGTTAAAAATGCGATATAATAAACGGGTTTTTTTAAGTGTCGAAAAGATATATGTATGTACTTAGATGTAGATTAACGGCTCAGCGATCAAGTGATCACAATTCGTAATTGATCATCAAATAAAGTTTTTATAGCTGTGATATTTGACTGTTGATTACTGAGTTTAATTGCAATTAATCGATAATTATCGATCGAGTTTAATGCCATGTTTATACAGCTGCTTTCATTATAACATTTATCACTATTCAAAATATAATGATATGTTGTTTGTTTGCTTAAAGTTACAACTGTTCCTAAAGGAAATAATATCGATAATTATCGACTGCATAGCATGATGTGCTTTTTGAGCTTAGTGTTTGTCTGTTATTTCAAATGACAGGTGTTCTTACATAGGTGCTCTTATTAGTAAGTGATATCTTATTAGATATTACTTATGCACATTTCTTGTGCTCGATTATCGCATATTAGCAAATTTGTTCTATGGATTGCCTGTCCCCTGGTACAACTACGCCATAAGCCGTACAAGCCGTAAATAAACCGGTTTAACCCACAATTGTTAACGTCAATAAATAAAATGATTATTTACTAACATTCTGGAAATGTTTTATTGACTGCCAATGACATTTACATCACAACAACAACAACAACTTAGTCACTGCGAGTCAGCGTCTCTAGACAAGGTCAGGCCTCTCCCGTCTACCGATTGATAAAAAAAAAAAAAAAACAACACATGCTGTTAGGTATCTAGGCTCTGTATGGCATTAATTTATACGAGTAATAAGTGTTATGAGCTCATGAAGTTAACTGGTTAAGCCCCAATGCAATAATATCCACTCGTAACGGAAGTTGAAGATCATTATAATAATACGACTCTCTAAACATTACATACACATATGGTCAGACAATTTTCACCTAACCACATTGACACACTTTGGTACTTACTCGTACCGACGCCGCCACCTACAGCATTGGATGGGTTAAACCCTAACAACAAAATGCAACAAGTCTCACAATTGTCAACAAGACAACTTTTACCGCTCTTTATCAAGCACTTGACAATGCTTTGGGGCCAGCATTTTACAGTGCCTGACCTCTTGGCGCTGTGCTGCGGGTTTTGCCCATATGTCCATATATGTATATCATACCATACCATACGAAACCATACCGTACGGTATGGAGTATATTTACGTTGATCGTAACAAACACGTGGCACGATCATCCACACCTCCTCCAACCAACTCTTTAAACATACAGACACACAAATATATCGCATATATTTGCATTTCGTTGAAAAGAAAGTCAACAAATGGTTTCATGACATAACCTGACGACGTTTTAGCCGGCTACCAAGTTGGGCTTTTTTTTTGGCGCTTTGGGCTTGCAAATAAAAAAAGAGAAAAAGAAAAACCAAAACCAAATTGACTTGGAAAATCCAGCTATATATTTGTGCTAAATTATCGTTAATTGTTGACTTGAGACTTAGTGCTTCATTTGGCTGCTGTTTGGTTTTTTTTTTTTTTTACTTTGGGGTTTTCACTTAATTTCCACATAAAACTTTCGAACCACAAAATAACAATTGTGGCGCCAGAAGGCTTTAAGCAAACAGCCATTAACTCTATATTGTTCTCCTCTATAGGATTTTGGTTTAAACAGCTGTCTTTGCGTTTTTTGGGACTAGGTAGTTCCACAATCCCCTAATGGCCTGATTCTTTGTAATATACCAAAAGTGAATATGGCAAACAAAAGTTCAATGTCACAACTTTATTAAAGTTTTTGCTGTGATAAGCAAAAGACAGCAATGAGAGATTATTTAAATACTTTTTGCAGGGACAATCAATTGGCTTGGACAATCTTTAACGGCGATAACAGACAGCTGATCTATCGATATACAAAGTTGATCGCTTATCGAACCAGCCAAAATCTGAATCGTTACTTTTCTCAATGTAGTATTTGAAATTAAATTGACGTTGTTGTCTTATCCAATCGCTAAATATATACATATTCTTATAGATATTATATTTCATAAACAAAACAAATTTATGATTTAATTATGAATCAATGAACTGTTCAATTTATCCACTCGACTGAAGGACAAACAAGCAACGAACTGAGATTGTCATGAGAGTGGGCAGGGGGCGTGGCGAGGGGGGTGGGCAGTTGGATAGCGAACGGAATAAAATAAAAACAAAAAAACACGTTGTTATTAAATAAAACTCTTCAAAGTTCGCTGCTAACAATAAGCACAATTAATTAAAATTAAGCAAAGACAAAAAAAAAAAAATATTCTGTTTTGTCTCTTTTTAATATTTGTGCTGTCAATAAATTTGTGAACTTTGCGACTCGGGTTTTTTGCTTAAGGTCGCAGATTGCCGCCTGTGCTAACAAAATGGAGCAGGGACAAAGGAGGGGGCTATATGATAACAAAAGACCAGAACAGTTGAATAATTGCGGAAAGTACCGAGTGCAAGTATATATTTTCAAGTGCCTGCTCTTATTGGAACTTTGTTTATTTTGTTGAGGATTCAATTTTAGTGCGCAATTCTCAGAGCATTTCGTAACGCTTATTAATTGCTTAAGCTCACATTTGATTAGCGTGATTATTATTATCTGAAAAGCAGGCCGCTGAAACCAAATACCGATTTCAAGTTTAACTACTTTATTTTTTTGTTGTCCACCTTTTTTATTGGTGGGGGGGGGGGGGGTTTGTCGAGTTTTGTGCTCAGACTTGTTGGCTGCCGCCCAGATAGAGCTTTAGATAATAATAAACCCAACTCTGCTTAGACGCTGGAACGGATTCGCAGTTGAAATCTAAAGCGCGTGACGCAGCACGCTTGGGAATTCCCCAAGTTTGAGACAAACTTTTAGCGTTTAATATTTCATATTTAATCTAAACGCGCTTATTATTATACCTACATATACATATATGTATATGTAGATGCATGTATACGTATAGCTAGATTCATGTACAAGCTTTATAAGTCTTTAATCGTATGCCAACGATTGGCAGCACACGTCTTGGAGCCAAGCAATATATGTATCTATATAGCAACAAAGGAACTGTGCTTGACTTGACTTGGCCTGACTTGGCTTTTACTATCGCCTATCGAGTTTATGCGCTCGTATTATGATCTAGCCTTCTCTCGGGCCCCATGGTGACCACAGAGATGCTTGATTGCTGGCTCTGATGTTCATGTTGATGCTGATGCTGTCTTGAGTTGGCTTAAGTTGGCTCGGACTCGCTCCGTTTGGCTCGTTGGGCGAGACAACAAAATGTTGTCATCGTTTATATTTAAAACTTGTGACACAATTGTTGTTATTGTTTGAAAGCCTTTGGCCGAACTGGACTGAGACAACAATCAAAGCCCAACACACAGCCGGCTTTAACTTTCTTGGCAGCTATCTGCTTTCTTTCACATCTTTTTCAACTAAATTCATTTTGTATATCGATTTTAGCTAATATGCAGTGTGATTATTATTAAGTAGCTACTTTTAGAATATTGCCTATGCCATTGTCATAGCGTTAAATCATGCGCGTGAATACCGTTGAGACAGCTTTTTAATCATCACAATGATTAATTTCTAGCACTCGCTACGATTAATGTCAATGCGCATTTTTCGCAGCTATCGATCACTAACTCTAAATTAAAAGTTATCATTCAATTCAAATTGAAATCAATGCAGCACTCAAACGATAAGCATTTATCGTTCTGCATTAGTTGCCAACGATAAGCCTTTATTGTTCCCAGCCTACAATAACCAGTAGTTGGCAACGCATGCTCAGCTTTTATGCGTTTCTTTGAAAGTTCTTACGGAAATTGAATGCCAAT
Organism: Drosophila maculinotata; assembly: GCA_035045305.1. NCBI lineage: Eukaryota > Metazoa > Arthropoda > Insecta > Diptera > Drosophilidae > Drosophila > Drosophila maculinotata. Next base: position 1,145,443 of record JAWNPD010000134.1, on the reverse strand, counting down.
GAGCAAAACTGCTGACCAGCTGAGCTGACTGTGTGTGAAAGTCAATCAATAGCACGTGTAACAGCCAAATTTAAAATATCAACAACAACAATTAAGTTGCCCCTGTAGTTGTTTTTGTTTCCGTTGTGCTTTTGTTAATCTGTATGCACGATCAAGCAGCGGTATACAATTTGAGAATTGTTTTTTTTTCTACTTCATACATATAAATAAAAGCGTCGCATGTCAGTTGAATTATTGCAGCTATTGTTGCAGATTTAGTTGTTGTTGTTTTGTTTTATTGTTTTCAGTTGTTGTCTGTTTTGGACGTGTAAATTATGTGCAAACATTTTTGCTCTTTTAAACTCAAACCAATTTGAACTTGGGGCAAACTTGTTGGCCGCCGGTCCCACAAAAGTCAGCTTGTTTGGTTTGTTAACTTTATTTTATTTTACTTTGGCATTGTTGTTGCTGTTGCCGTCGTTTTTTTTTATGCCACTGCTGGTTTTTTTGACTTTTGCTGCTGCTGCTGTTGTTGTAGCTGTTATTGCTGCTGTTTTATTGTGGGAATTTCTTGGGTTTTTCAACGCACACCAATGCAAAAAAACACACACGTGTGTGTGTGTGCGTATTGTCTAAATATGGCAAAAGCGCTCGCTAAGCTGCACCCGGCTCCCCTGCTCGTCTTGCTGCTCTTGCCGTAATCGAAGCTTTTTCTGCAGCTGCTGATATTTCAAAATGCTACTTGTTAAACAACAACACAGCGAAGCTTTTTTTTTGATGAGCGCTTTTGAAGGGATCGTATTTCATTCATAAATGAAGCTTAAACAGTGCACTGTGGTTAGAAATTAATTTTCCTTATATTTAATAATTCTTAAATTTATTATTTATTCAATGGATTTATTTTTATTTGCAGGTGAGCGCTGCGTGCATTTAGCCGCCGGAGCAGGACACATTGATATCTTGCGCATTTTGGTATCTCACGGAGCCGACATTAATGCCAGAGTAAGTTTAAATAAATGTTATTAATATATAGAATTTAGTTGTATTAATAAAATATATTTTAAATTGTTTCGCAGGAGGGCAAAGGTGGACGCACACCGCTGCACATTGCCATTGAGTGCTGCAACGAGGATTTGGCCAATTTTCTGCTCGACGAATGCGAGAAACTCAATCTGGAGACAGCCACATATGCCGGCCTAACGGCATACCAGGTTGCCAGCATACTGAATAAATCCCGTATGCAGAACATACTCGAGAAACGAGGCGCGGAGACATTAACGCCACCCGATAGTGATTATGACAGTAGCGATATTGAAGATCTTGACGATACCAAGGTGAGCGTCACAGCCTAAGCAAAACAAAACAGAAAAATTAAAAACAAAAGAAACCATCTTTAGAATATCATACCCATAGAACATAAGTAACCATATTTACGGGTCACCACCAACAGCTTCCAAAATGTTCAAGAAAAACCATGAAAAACCCAAAAAAAAAAAAAACTGAACTGGTATTCAGTAAAAATTTAATCTAGAAAACAAAAATTGAGAAAGAGAAATTGTATTGTTACATTTATGTATTGTTAACCCAAACACTATAAAATTAGTAAACAACAAAAATCCGATAAGAAAAGAACAGCAGCAAATAGTATACATTAACCGTCTGCACTAAATGATATACATATAGTAAAAATATAGCTCTATGTTTTAGTAGAGCTATATTTGCTGAATAGTAAATGCTGAATAGTTGCCCATCAACCAACAAAATAACGAACAAAATGCAATATACCAAATATGTATACGTACATATGTTATGTAAAAAGAACTATCCATCTATCATCTGAGCATGAAATATTTATTTATTTACAGTGATCGCTCGAAAAGGTCAACATTTTTAATATGCTGCATTTTCCAGCATGAAGTGAGCTTTTAAGTTATCGAATCTAAATCATTTCTGAACATTTGTAAGTTCTGATTTTCGAGTGATTACTGTATTATAAGACATGCTCCCCACTTTCAACTGTTGTTTAATTTAAGCTGTCAATGTAACTTTGATGTTTCATTTACTCTCTTCTCTCTCTCTTTCTATCTGTATTATGTCTGAGTGTATGTGTGTTTTGTTCATAATTGTGCGTGTGTCTGTGTATGAAACTAACATATAGAATCTATATCTTTAACTACAACTAGAACTAGAACTAGAAGTATGCAAATTTACGTATTTAGCAGTCAAACATGTTGGCTCCTAACTCTCTTAACCACATACTTATAAAAAGAAAAGAAATTTAAATTAAAACCTATACTTACTATATATGCGCTAGTAACTTAAGTTAGTGAAATCTAATTGATGTTTCAATGTTCTGACTGAATGAATTATGTTGCAAATAAACATTTTATTCTAAAACCAACTACAAAATTGAGTAAATCAAAATTGAAATTTTAAATGAGCTGAGTTATTCTAAAAGGTATGTAAAGTGTGTCTCTTTTCAAATGCATGTCTTATAAGTATATAAATTTTAGTTAAATTGTTTCATGCGCGTTTTGTTACTTATTTTGTTGGTATTCTGTTAATTTCATTATGAATTTAAAGTTCATATTTTTCTCATGTTTCTTTTTCATTTTCTTATTCAATAATTTGACATTAATTTCTTGTTGACATTTTTCGTATATGTTTTATGTTTATTGCAGATGTATGATCGCTTTGGTGATCCGCGTTACTTTGTTAGCTACAGCGGCGGCAATCCCATGACAGTTGCTTGAAATCGCATCATCAATTGTATATATAAAGCATTAGCGCATCACTATGCTATATTTAACAACGCTATAATTCCAATAACAGCTGCTTATCAGCACCAACTATGCTGAAACCCGAAACCCATATGCGATATTTTGACACACGTTCCACCCACAACGATGAACAAATAAAAAATCCAACCCACGAAGAAACTAAGAGCTCCAACAATGCAACCAACTAATATGTACTTACGAAAACATACAAAAAATTATATTGTTTACCATGTAAGCCTGTCAAACATAAAAAAAAATATAAGAAAAGGTATTCAAAGAGAATAAAGCGTATAAGGTTGCAGTATGGCAAGCATTTTATTTATACATACACCTTACATATCAATCAAACTTAAATTTATTAAATACATAATATATAGAATGCACATTTTAAATACATATCTCAATGAAAAGTCACAATAATTATTAAACATCAATTGGCGTCTACAGGAGGTGTCTTAAAAAATTACACAATTTTCGTCTAGTTATAACAAATGCAAAACGTTGCAGTCTGAGTATTAGTTGATATATAAATTGGCCCTTAGCGTATGCTCTGGCGAAACACGCTCTTCTTGGCATTGCTATTCACGTTGGTCACCTTCTTGGACGCCATGGGATCGGGCGCAAAGCAGTTCCACAGTCGCAGCGTTTCGTCGGCGCCGGCGCTGATCACAGTGCTGCCATCGGGCGAAATGGCCATTTGCAGGACACGCGAGGTGTGTCCGGTTAGGTCGGCTTGCTTGACCATCGTCGGATACTTCCAGATGGTCAGCTGATTGTTGGCAAATCCATGCGCCGATATCAGTTCCTTGTAATGCCGTGAGAATAGCAAAGCGCACACCTGCGACTTGGAGTCCACGGATTTGATTAGCGAACCGTTGCACACATTCCAAAACTTGATGCAGCGATCAGCAGTGCCGCCGCCCGATGCTAGTGTGTTGGGCTGCCAGGGACACCAGGCCAATGCACGCACCGCCGCCTGATGCTCATTGAATTTGTGCAGCGGCTCTGGGGCGGTGCCGACGCCGCTGCTGGCCAGCGACCACACATTCACCAGATTATCATTGCCGCCGCTGGCCAAATACTTGAAATCTGTAGACCACTTGAGGCCGCACACCTCCTGGGCATGGCCGGCAAGTGAGGATAGTTTGTGTTCCCGCGAGCGCACATCGTGGTGTATAATGGTGCCGTCGCGACTGCCCGACGACAGCAGATACGAGTTCCAGGCCAAGGAGCCAACACGCGCACTGTGTCCATCCATGACGCGCAGACGCTTCACCTTCGAGCAGTCCCATAGCTCGACAGCACCAGTGCTGTTGCCAATGGCCAGGATCTGACCCTCCTGTATCCAGGACAACGCACATGCATAGTCGCCCTCCTCGTACTCCGTCAGCTGTTCAATGTTGCCGCTGGCCGCATTCCACAGATAAACGCAGTTGCCCAAAGCAACAGCGACAATATTATCACCGCTCCAGTCCATCAGATTAAGGTCTAGACGGTAAGAAAAACACTGAATAAGCTATTTGCAATACGTCGGGAGTAGAATTTTAGATTTAAATATAGTATTAAAGTAGAGGCCTAACCATGATCAAAAACACATTGCTTTTGAAAATCGGTTCAGTTATGACAAGACTTTTCATAGTTAATTATGACACCCACAATCAATTACAAATTTAATTTTCAAGAATCTAATTTTTGAAAAACAATTTTTGTAAGGGTCCCTCTTTTTTCGGAAAAAAGTTCAAAATTATTTTTTTTTCAAAAATTGTTAAACTTGATATGTGGAATTAAAATACAGATCACACAATGACCAAAATGGCCTCGGGGTTGCCAATCCGTACAGTTTTGGCAAAGTTATGGCAGTTTGAAGTCCTAGAAGGTAGTTCATATGGCACTTTTTGTCGTTTGGGCACTTTACAAGTCTTTTTTTTTGTCGTTTTTGGCGTGATTTTTGACAGAAAAATGAACTACCCCAAAATCACTTTTACTATACTTTTTTATACTAATTATGACACCCACAATCAATTGCAAATAAAATTTCGAAAATCTAATTTTTGAAAAATCAATTTTTGTAAGGGTCCCCCCTTACTCTTTTTTCGGAAAAAAGTTCAAAATTATTTTTTTTTCAAAAATTGTTAAACTTGATATGTGGAATTAAAATACAGATCACACAATGACCAAAATGGCCTCGGGGTTGCCAATCCGTACAGTTTTGGCAAAGTTATGGCAGTTTGAAGTCCTAGAAGGTAGTTCATATGGCACTTTTTGTCGTTTGGGCACTTTACAAGTCTTTTTTTTTGTCGTTTTTGGCGTGATTTTTGACAGAAAAATGAACTACCCCAAAATCACTTTTACTATACTTTTTTATACTAATTATGACACCCACAATCAATTGCAAATAAAATTTCGAAAATCTAATTTTTGAAAAATCAATTTTTGTAAGGGTCCCCCCTTACTCTTTTTTCGGAAAAAAGTTCAAAATTATTTTTTTTTCAAAAATTGTTAAACTTGAGATGTGGATATAAAATACAGATCACACAATGACCAAAATGGCCTCGGGGTTGTCAATCCGTACAGTTTTGACAAAGTTATGGCAGTTTGAAGTCCTAGAAGGTAGTTCATATGGCACTTTTTGTCGTTTGGGCACTTTACAAGTCTTTTTTTTGTCGTTTTTGGAGTGATTTTTGACAGAAAAATTAACTACCCCAAAATCACTTTTACTATACTTTTTTATACTAATTATGACACCCACAATCAATTGCAAATAAAATTTCGAAAATCTAATTTTTGAAAAATCAATTTTTGTAAGGGTCCCCCCTTACTCTTTTTTCGGAAAAAAGTTCAAAATTATTTTTTTTTCAAAAATTGTTAAACTTGAGATGTGGATATAAAATACAGATCACACAATGACCAAAATGGCCTCGGGGTTGTCAATCCGTACAGTTTTGACAAAGTTATGGCAGTTTGAAGTCCTAGAAGGTAGTTCATATGGCACTTTTTGTCGTTTGGGCACTTTACAAGTCTTTTTTTTGTCGTTTTTGGAGTGATTTTTGACAGAAAAATTAACTACCCCAAAATTACTTTTACTATACTTTTTTATACTAATTATGGCACCCACAATCAATTGCAAATAAAATTTCGAAAATCTAATTTTTGAAAAATCAATTTTTGTAAGGGTCCCCCCTTACTCTTTTTTCGGAAAAAAATTCAAAATTATTTTTTTTTCAAAAATTGTTAAACTTGATATGTGGAATTAAAATACAGATCACACAATGACCAAAATGGCCTCGGGGTTGCCAATCCGTACAGTTTTGGCAAAGTTATGGCAGTTTGAAGTCCTAGAAGGTAGTTCATATGGCACTTTTTGTCGTTTGGGCACTTTACAAGTCTTTTTTTTTGTCGTTTTTGGCGTGATTTTTGACAGAAAAATGAACTACCCCAAAATCACTTTTACTATACTTTTTTATACTAATTATGACACCCACAATCAATTGCAAATAAAATTTCGAAAATCTAATTTTTGAAAAATCAATTTTTGTAAGGGTCCCCCCTTACTCTCTTTTCGGAAAAAAGTTCAAAATTATTTTTTTTTTCCAAATTCTTTAACTTGATATGTGGAATTAAAATACAGATCACACAATGACCAAAATGGCCTCGGGGTTGTCAATCCGTACAGTTTTGACAAAGTTGTGGCAGTTTGAAGGTATTTCATATGTCACTTTTTGTCGTTTGTACACTTAACAAGTCTTTTTTTTGTAATTTTTTATAGTAAAATTAACCACCAGTATAACGTTTGGCCCTGTCCCACACCTTTTTGGAACCACTAAAAATGGGTAAAGGTTATAAAAAGTACTTACAGTAGTCATTGATAAAATCGGGGGCATCGAGTATGCGCTCCGATGTTGTGGGTATATAGCGTGATCCGCTCTTTGTCGAAATGGGCGTCTTCAGGGAGTAGACAACCTTCAAGGGATTCGTGTGTGATTCGGGCGCAGCAGGCGCCTTATTCTGATAACACAAAATGCGTCCACCTTTACTGCTCTCCCCTACCTGCGCCACCTCTGCGATGAGCTTCTGTCGCTCACCCTTATGCGCCGATGCCTGCACATTATTCTCATTGCTGTTGCTGCTCGTTGTTGGCTGCTGATCGTTTTCCTCATCCGACTTGTCGCCCGTCTCCTTATTGACCTGCGGGATAGGCAAAAGGTTAGTATAGCGATCAGAATCTAAACCTTCTATAGTTACCAGAAAGTGTGCCAACTCAAAGTTGGTTGCTGCCCGATTGGGTATAAACCGATCGCCGCCTCCTGGCGTCTTGGTTGGTGTTGTTGTTGACTTTTTGGCCTTTCCCTCCGCACTTTTGCCTGGAGTTTTCGTAGTCGTCTGCACACCCGAGAAGCTGGTGTTGTACGAGGCGGAGAGCACGGAACGTGTTGTATTCACGCTGCCATTTAGGGACGCCTCCATCTTCTTCTTCCAGCGGGGCGCAGGACCCCGCGTCTCGCCGTCCATAATAAGCGCATTTTGTAGATCGCTCACAAAATTAAATTGAGACATTTTCACACAAGCACAAATATTTTAGTTATTTTTGTTGTTATTTATCACACAAACTTGTTCAATTGATTGTTGCTAGTTTACTAGGTTTTTTTTGTATCTGCTTAGCTGTGAAAATTGCAATGGCGGTTTGGAAATGCATGGATATGAATATCTCGCGGCAAATGCTACCAGGGCTGCACAGTACACGCACCAAGATCTTCAATGCAGCTTACCATAAGTATACCAGGTATGTATGACAAAAATCACAAGCATACAGCAGTAGAATAAATTAAACATATCAACAAATGCTTAGTGGCACAATAAGCGTGATAAATTTAAATTTACTTGCAATTTATCGAAATCACATATTCGATAATTATCTTGCACGTTTTGTAGCCCTGGACCACAGCTGTTGTTATCATTCTAAACTACACACCCCACTGTTATGTCTCTGTTATAAATTTGTTGGTAGCTGTTATATACAATACAAAAATTTTTATCGTAAACTTCGATATTGGAACTTTAAAAATAAGACATTATTAACAATATTTCGAATGGCATTTAAGCACCCAAAAGTACTACAACCTGAGCGGCATTTTTAACAGCTCGCTGTTAGTAACATTGTATGCAAAAGGCTAAGTTAACAGAGCAGCGACAGCCACAGCTGTCATCATTGTACATGATTCACACACACATGTAGCAGGGACAAGTGCGTATTTTTATAACAATTGTAACTAAAGTTAACTGAGTTTTAATATATATACATAGCCAACAAGTATTCGTTACACACAAAGATGGCCTTCAACTTCACCGCATTCACGTACATTGTGGCGCTCATCGGTGATGCATTTTTAATATTTTTCGCAATATTTCAAGTCATTGCATTCGATGAACTAAAAACCGATTATAAAAATCCAATCGACCAGTGCAACAGTCTCAATCCGGTAAGCTCATTTAAACTTTAATTCTCTTAAATCTAAAATTTTGATTTTTATGTTTTCAAAATTGAAATTATTATTAAATAAATGAAATAACTAGTTGTACGCTTATCACGAAATAACAAAATGTTTTGTAATTTTAGCTCGTTTTACCTGAATATTTGCTGCACATATTTATAAATTTGCTGTTCTTGTTCTGCGGCGAATGGTATTCCTTGTGCCTGAATATGCCTTTGATAGCCTATCATATATGGCGGTAAGTCTTCGACTCATATCTCTATCATATCATAGCTTATAAAAACTTTCCCTTATTACAGTTACAAAAATCGTCCAGTGATGTCGGGTCCGGGTTTGTACGATCCCACGACTGTATTGAAAACGGATACATTAGCGCTCCATATGCGTGAGGGTTGGATTAAATTGGCCGTCTACTTGATTTGCTTCTTCTGTTATATATACGGGTAATAATGCTCATATAAATCATTTGCTAATGATCATTGTCTAACGTTTCGTTTTGTTCATATTTCTGGCTAATTTTAGCATGGTTTATTCGCTCATCTCGACATAGAGGGTAAAGAGGCAGCTGCCTGGGGATCTCATTGTTGGCACCTACAGTGCATCTACATCTGCTACTGCATCATCCAAGTCATCATCGTATATGCGACACACACATACACACACATAAGCAAATCCCTAGTGGAGCAAACAATATTTCATGTGTAAAATTTTTGGAAGTTAATTCATTAATGCGATTCATAACAAAGATATCTTCGGCATGCGTCTACATATATATATATATTTTGTGTATTGTTGAAGATTTGTAATGGTTTTTAATATTATTAGTTTTAATAGTTTGCATTTGGTAGTCAAAGCCCGGAAAAAAATAAAGTAAAACTAGTAAAAAGATAAATCTAATATTAATTTCTGTTTCGCATAGCTTCAAGGACAGCGGCATTTTTGACTGAGCTGTGGAGAAGATCTATGGAACAGCACTTCGACTTGACATTGTAAAGATTAGAGCGCGTTCTTATCAGCCCATAGACTGATATGGATATACTAATTGCCCAAGTTAAACATGGGAACATGAATACATTTCGTACGTATCTTAATAACTTTATTTTACAATCGTTAGTCGACTCGGATTTGGGTTCGATCTTTGCTATTGTACAATTCAAACTCGATATCCATTAAAAATATATATATATATATATGCCTTGTATTCACAATAATTTAGAATTGGAGGAGTTGGGTTTAAGGGGGAGATGGGGTGGGGGAAGGGGGGTGGGGTATTTAGCATTAATTATGTCATAAAAACAACGAAAAACAAGAAGAAAAATATCAAAACACCGAAAATCTTAATCATAAGCCAACGGTTCTTAGAAACGGATTGAAAATATTTGAGAATCTCGCCATGCGCCGCCTCAATATTCAACTCTGCATCCGCCACATTCGTATCGATGCGCTCAACAATCTCCTCCTGCTCTTTGACCATGTGCGCCAACTGTTGGAATATGCCGCCCAGCTCCACAATGGTCGACTCAATGTTCTGCATTGTCTCGGCACGCTGTTGCACATACGTATCGGACTCATCGTAGATGGCCAGCTGCTGCTGTTGCTGCAGACGTCCTTGCTGTCCCAGGAGCGGCGTCGTATCGCTGCCACCCATATCTATGCTGACGGCCTGGTTCTCCTCGCTAAGGAGCAGCGAGCCCTGCTTAGCGGTCGATGGCGAAACGGTATGTGCGGCCAGGGGGCCGGGTCCTTGGCTAAAGTGGTCGCGTCGCGTCTTCTGGTGCTTGAGATTTTCGGTGCGCACTTCAAGGATCTGCTTGAAGTCGGTGCTCATGCTGGCTAGTTTGGATTGCAGCGCGAGCACCATGTTTGAGGAATGTGATACCAGATGCTTGCCATTGGTGGTGCGTCGCTGATCCTTGGAGATGTCCTGCAGCTTGGCGATCTGTTGATTCAGCGCATTCAAATCACCTTTGATGATGTAAGTTAGCTCCTGAATCTCCTGCGGTCTGTCATCAAATAGACTCTTCTTTTTGGCCACTGCAAATTGATGGTAAAATGTGAGAGACTTCATGGTGAATAAGTCAGTAGCTACTTACACATGGTCAGCTTCTCCAGCTTGGCATAAGTGCTGGCAATGTTTTTCCCTATGAAACGGGCCACCATCATGAACTCGGAATAGCTCTGCACTTGTTTGGCTTTGCGCGGATCGCGTATATTCACGGCACGTGTGATGTTGCGTGATTGTAGCGAACGTATCGCATTGGCAAATTCGCCCGTACGATCTCTGGCTGCCATTATGAATACTTCCTGCTCTGGTTCCGAATTAAGGTCTTCACGTTCCGCTGCTAAATTGTAGACGTAGCTGCTGTTGTTGTTGTCGCCCTGTGGCTGTGGATGATTGCCAGTGACGACGGCCGCAGCGGCGCTCAGCGGCTGCTGGATAAACGTGCGCAACGCTTGGCCAGAGCGAGACGAAATCCCGCTGAACAGATTCCACTGGCGGGCTGCCTTGTCGTACTTATCGTCGGTGTCGGATTGTGGGGCTTCGCCTCCAATATTAATGGCCGCTTCCAACACTGGCTGCTGAGCTGCGTACAACAATGGTTGTTGTTGTTGTTGCTGCCCTGGCTGGATTAACGGTTGTTGTTGCTGCTGCTGCTGCTGTTGTTGTTGTTGCTGTTGTGGAGAGTAACTGTAATTGCTGCTGTATTCCTGCTGCTGGTCCGTTTGTTGATGACGTCGTCGAGTTTGCATCTCATTTCAAGTCAATTTGCTTTGCTGCCCTAGATTCTCTCTGCTCTCTTGCTGTTGTTGTTGTTGTTGACGTAGCTGCAATTCGTCATGCACTGCGCTGTTGTTGCATTTACTGTTTCGTTGTTTCTGTTATATTTGAACTTTCGGAACATTAATTTGGTATCTGCAGGCGTGTTTACACTTCTACGTAGTATCTAGTATTTTTTTATTAATATCTCTAAAACATTTTTATTAGATTTTGAGAATTTAATTAAAAGTTGCTAAATATGTTGACCAAAAAAAAAGACCCATTCACACACACACACAGCCAAGCCGTCCCAGATGACAGATGACGTGTTGCTATCGCTAGGTGCTGCTAACGCGCTTAAAACTAATGCAAATTAATAATGTGCGTCAAGCTAGCGTCGATTTTAGAATTAAAACCTGCGCATTCTTAAGATAAAATTAATAATATAATAGAAAATATAACAATCATTTTGACATATAAATCAGAATTTGCTCCAAGTTTTTCATTGAGAATAATTCATTCATTTTTAATAACATGTCAATGTGACCATCCATTAACATTTCAATACAGAAAAATTTATTAAATGTGATCGATCTATATGCAATTTATGCAACATAAATATGTATAGTAATAAACAATAAATGTATACATATTTATATAATATATATTAGGAAATTAAAAACAAAATTATAAGAGAAGTAATAAGATACAAAGTTTTTGTTTGTTAGATAAATAAAATTCAATTAAACTAAAAATAATTGCAATTTAAAAACAGGTTCCGATGTGTCACATTTGAATAATTAATGTTTTATTAGACAAAAGTATGTTTTTTAGTATTTTACAACTGAGTCTGATAGTTTGGGACATCCAGCCTTTGTCACGCTGCGTAACTCGATTGCACGCTACTAGCAATCGATTAATGCGGCAAATTCAGTTAACAGCGCAACATGTTGCTAAGCTACAAAAGTGCTCTCATTTTCTCTCTTCTTCGCTTTGTTTCGCCTTTTTCTAATTGGACTGTTGGCAACAGCACTTGTTAACATCGTACGTTGACGATAACAGCTGTTAGTCGAAACTGTTATTGTATATCTTGCTGTTGACGCGTGTAGTCGGGTTTTTTCGGCGGTAAATGCGGGTATTTTAAATCTAAGCAACTAAATCCAAAGTGCAAAAATCGGTAAAAAATTCATGCAAAAAAATTGAAGTAAATTTCGAAATGTGTTGAAAATTGCTATAAACATAGAATTAGTTGAAAAAGGTAAATTACCAACAAAATGTAAAGAGCAATTTGTATGTGTGTGTGTGTGTGTGTGTAGCAAAATCGATTATTCAATCTGTGTGTGTACGTGTACGTGTGAATGTATGCGTGTGTGTATGGATGTGTGTGCGTTTGTTTTAACGTTTTTTTATGCAAACTATAAGAAACATATTATGGCAATTTAACCTTATTTAAAATATAATTAAATAAAATACTGGGAGCAAGCAAACGACAAAGCAGACTGTGCAAAATGTAGAGAAGTGTATACCAAAAGCAGAGCGTAAAAAATTCCAACCAGAAATGCACACAGCTATACACACACACATGCAAACTCACTCACTTACTCACACGCACACACAGACACATATGTATACAAAGTAAATGAGCGTAAAAGCAATTGCGAAAAAACAAGTGCAAAAGCAAATGAGACAAAAGCAACAACAAGACAAAAGCAAAACGAAACAGCAAACGCAAGATTTAATAATTAATTTAATGCTTAAGCGCAGAAGAGAAAAAAAAAGTTCTCACTGAGCGGGCAGCTGAGCTGGCAGCGCTGTGTGTGTGTGTGCAAGTGCGAGCGAGCACGCAACATATACAACGGCCATCAGCTGTTTTGACACTTGACACGATCGTCGTCAAGTTTTTTTGTTGTTGTATTTCTTTCGTTGTATTTGAGTTTTGTTTTCTGTTTTTTACTGTTTTTCCCAAACGAGTTGCGCTTTTTTTGATTTTTGCTTTGTGTTAATTAATGCAAATTGTTTTATTTATTGAGTTAAATTGTTTTTTATGCATAGTTTGGTTTTAATTGACGCAAAAGCAAATGCAAATACAAACAAAGTCAAAAGTAATGACAAAAAGTAATAGAACAGAACAATCGAATAAAAGAAACATACACTGTAAAAAAAATTAATTAAAAAAAACGCTTTGTTAATTTTAATAATGTATAATAATAGTAATCAAAAATAATAGTTTAAAATAAAACAGCTACACTGTACAAAACTAGCACCAAAAAAAAAAACAAAAACAACTGTCTTTTAACGCTTTACTAATTATATATTTAATTGTGCACACACTCAAAAAAATATAAAAATTTTAAATTCAAATTTTATATGCTAATTTTTGTTATTTTCTTTTCTTCAACATTCTCTTGCAGCTACACAGTAAAAAAAATAATAAAAATATTAAATAAAATTAAAACAAAAGCGGAAAAAATAATTTAAAGTGTAAAACCAAATGTTAGTCTAAGCTTAAAGTGTTAAACTAGTTTAAGCCGCCAACAGTGTTAAGCAAATATAACATAAACAAAAACAAAAACAAACACAAAAACAAAACAAAAACACATTTAATCTAATCTAAAACTGCAAGAAACCCAACAACAAGAGCAGAAGCTTCCACTAATACAACAGCAACAACAACAACAAAATAAATCGCTAGCTGCACAAATTTCAGAAAAAAGGCTAAAATACAAGTGAAAAAGTTGCGCTTTGCTGCTGCTGCAAAAAAAGGCAGCGCAAAAAAGCCATAGCTAAAATTTTCTTTTTACCGTTGTTAATAAACTCGCCAAAATAGCTAAGTCCATTTTGCAATTTCTAAAAAAGAAAAAATCCCATCATAGTTCAGGAACGGCAAGCGGCAGCGGCAGCGGATCAGAGAGTAAGTTACAGCAGCAGCACAGCAACGAGGAGGAAGGCGGTGGTGCAGGGGGAGGACAGCAGGAAGCAGCCGCCGCTAGCCAAAAAATAACCTCAACCAACACAGCAGCGGGAGCAGCAGGAACTGCAGCAGGAGCAGGAGGAGCAACTGCCGCAGCAGCCACAGCAGAAACAAAGACAACAACAACAAGCGCCACCGCTGAAGCTGCTGCCAGTGAGGAGCAGCCAAAGAATAGCAGCAGCAGCAGCAACAGCTCCCCCCAGGCTCAGGTCACCGCTAGCGCCACGTTTCGCCTGTCATCGCTAACCGGGACGATCTCGAAGATGGGCAACAACGCGACCACATCCAACAAGAAGGTGGATGCCGCCGAAACGGTCAAGGAGTTTCTCGAACAGGCCAAGGAGGAGTTTGAGGATAAATGGCGTCGCAATCCAACCAATACCGCTGCCCTCGACGATTTCGAGAGGATCAAAACGCTGGGCACCGGCTCCTTTGGCCGCGTCATGATCGTCCAGCACAAGCCGACAAAAGACTACTATGCCATGAAGATACTCGACAAGCAGAAGGTGGTGAAGCTCAAGCAGGTGGAGCATACGTTGAACGAGAAGCGCATCCTGCAGGCCATACAGTTCCCATTTCTTGTCTCGCTGCGCTATCATTTCAAGGACAACTCCAATCTCTATATGGTGCTGGAGTATGTGCCCGGTGGCGAGATGTTCTCCCATCTGCGCAAAGTCGGACGCTTCTCGGAGCCGCATTCGCGTTTCTATGCGGCACAAATAGTGCTGGCCTTTGAGTATCTGCACTATCTGGACCTCATCTATCGCGATCTGAAGCCGGAGAATCTATTGATTGACTCGCAGGGCTATCTGAAGGTGACCGATTTTGGCTTCGCCAAGCGGGTCAAAGGTCGCACCTGGACGTTGTGCGGCACACCCGAGTATTTGGCGCCCGAGATCATCTTGTCCAAGGGCTACAACAAAGCCGTCGATTGGTGGGCGCTGGGCGTGCTGGTCTACGAGATGGCAGCCGGCTATCCGCCGTTCTTTGCCGACCAGCCCATACAGATCTATGAGAAGATCGTCTCCGGCAAGGTGCGCTTCCCCTCGCACTTTGGCTCCGACCTGAAGGATCTGCTGCGCAATCTGCTGCAGGTGGATCTGACCAAGCGCTATGGCAATCTGAAAGCGGGCGTCAATGATATTAAGAATCAGAAATGGTTCGCCTCCACGGATTGGATAGCGATCTTCCAAAAGAAAATCGAGGCGCCGTTTATACCACGGTGTAAAGGTCCTGGCGATACAAGCAATTTCGATGATTACGAGGAGGAGGCCCTGCGAATTTCCAGCACCGAAAAATGCGCCAAGGAGTTTGCTGAATTCTAGAAGATGCCCAAACCAATGCGCATCCTCGTCATCCTTCGTTACCATCGTCGTTGTTGTCGTCTCGTCTATATGTCTACTACTTACTACTACTACTACTAGTACTACAACTAAAACAGCTAAAGCAACTACAACTACAACTGAAACTATCACATCTACTTGCGTCTAGCTGGACATATGCTTCTATCATACAAACACCATCCCCATTAATGCCACCAAAATAAAAACAAACAACAATTTGGATTTTTCATACTCAAACCGCAACAAATAACATAACAGTAAGTATCTTAATTTTAGATTATAAAATAGTAAATTACAATGACTCTTCTAAATACATATATTATGTTTGTAATTTAATTTTATTGAAATTATAACCGACCAATTTTTGAAAGACTATAAATATTATGTTTTTTATAAAAATATTTTGTAATTGGATTTAACAATAATAATAAAAGTTATTAAGATTTATCAATGTATTTTCAAAGGTTTATACATTTTATTTTAAACAAGAATTATATATATACATATACATATATATATATATTTGATAATCGCGAGAGAGTAGATCTTTTTTCTAATGTTGAATAAATTTGTACCTTATTCTTACTATAACTTAGCCGTCGACATCTCAGTAATTAATGCTTTTATATTTTTGATATCAACAAAAAATTCAGAGAAATATGTCATATCAAAAATCATCATCACTATTTGATAAATTCAACATATTCTACTAACGATGTAATTTTTCATCATCATCTTTGAGTCTACTGCCGAGTCAACATTTCTCTCTAATCGCCGTTGACTTGTAAATGATAAGTAGAAATTAAACAGCTTATAGGTCAAGTTATTGATTTGTGTTGGCAGTGCTTATAATGATGGAAGAGCAAAATAACAGAAGTGATCGACGGAACAAAATTAGCTTTGATGATAGTTTTGAATTTATCAAAACATCGATTAGTATTTTATGTAAAAAATATAATTAATATTTATCAATAATCCGTTTGCGTTGGTTAATAATGGTTCCTATTTTTCTTTAGGGTCAAGCTCATGATATTTATTTGAATAAATTATTTATTTCTGTTAAGTTAGAAATGTTAAATAAATTATTTTCACTATTTAACTGACTCGCTGAGATATTTGCTTTCATGGAAAATTTAGTTTTGCAGAGGGAAATATTTGCATTTTTGTCGATCAGCATACACTAACCATTGGGTTTTAAGATTGATTGATGTTTGTTTGGGCATCGCCTTGAAGTTGATTAAACAAAGCAAGCCCCTTAAACACAATACCCCACTTCAGTTCATCAACTGTGAACTGTTCTGTTCAACTGTGCTTTAGACAGCTTCTACTCCTCCTTCGCCTTCTACGTCTCCCTCTCTTTGTTGGCGAACGCGTGCCGGTCATTCTTTTAATTAGTTTGACTCGTTGCAGCTGTCAGTGAGTGACTCGAACTTCTCGGTATTTGTCGGCCTCGGGTATATCGGGATCCGAAAACTTTGGCAACCTGCTTGAGGCACATGTTGAGCAAATGTTCTTTCCATCGAAATAATTCCTAATACGTGCTCTTACCTCAGTCCAATTTCATAAAGACTGACTGACTCAATCACTAAGCGCTGCTTGAGATAATAACTGTCAGGGAACTTTGAATGAATCAAAGTGAAAAAGGGCTTACGCTTGACACTAACTATGCAACTTTAGATAAGAAATTGCGGCCACATGTGAAATTTCAAATTTCAAAAATGTAATAAAATATTGATTTACAATGTTTGTTAACTGAAAAAGATAAATAAACTTTTTTAGAAATAATTCTAACTCATATACACAAATTCTAATTTATCTCATTTGTTATTATTTAATATTGACATAGAAAGTGTATTCAAAAGTTACTAGAATTGTAAATTAAATTATCAATAAAATATTATATGAAATGAGAAAATTATAACATTTAAATTATAAATTATTGTTTGTTGTGTTTTTTTAATTTTTAAATTCCTAACTAGTTCCATACGAATAATTATTTTATTATTTCTTAATTACCATTTCTATAAAATTGACTTTGTTTCTTTCCATAATATTTTACCTGGAAAGTGAAAAAGTAACTTCAATTGATGTATTGTTAGGTCACTTTCTTATTTAGTACAAAAAAATGTACTTGAAATTTTCTCAGAATTTCTGTGCCAACACAATACTCGTTATTCTTGAGGCCTTTTTGTTCTTTTCGTTTAATAAAAGTTTTGCGTATTGCGTGCCTGGAATTTCTTCTGCTGGTAAAGTTACCGCCCACACCTACCCACACCTCCCCTTGCAACGCCCACATTTCGCATTGAACTTTGCGTTTTACCAAAATCAACTCGGCCCTAGAAAATAGATATTTACTCTTGACCCATTTGGTTGCCTTGGCAGTACAACTGTGTGTTTGTCCTGAGCATAAATAATGTCAAGCCCAGCAGGGCAAACAAAATAAAGAATTTATATATATAAACATATACATATACATATAAATATAATTTTATGCGCTTCGGCTGTGCAGTTACAAATTGCTGTTGGCTGCCTTTGCGTGCTTCTGGGCCATTAGCCAAATATGTATTGTTGTTTATATCAAAGCCAAGACGCTGCTCATAATTAATATAATAATATATTATAAGCGGCTACTGTGCGGCAACTGCGTGTAAGAGGCGCATAAAAACCTAAACAAAAAAAAACCATAGAAAATTTATAATTATGAAATTTACAACTCAAGGCGTGGGACGTCATAAGTTGTCATAGAAGAGGACTATTTAGTTTTTATTTTTTTTAATGCTGACCTCCATAAAAAATACGCTGAAAATTTGCTACATTCCACATTGTCCGACCATGACCTTGCTTGACCTCTGGTCAAGCATTTTTGATGGTTTGTCAAATTTGTGTCTCTGTCTCTGTTTTTGTTTATTCATTCCTTCATGTGACACTTTTCTTGCTCAATTTTATTGGCACTAATTAATGTTCGCTTCCATTTAGCTCGCCAAAATAAAACAAAAAAAACCCAAACAAAAACAAAAACAAAAAGTATATTCATCAATCATTTTGTGTTGTTGTTGTTTCTTTTTGCTTTAGCCGGGGCAATTAGAATGATAGTCTGAGGTACTAGCACTTAAGCATTTACTTATTTACATAGCGCCAAAGTGCTCAATGAATATTTGTGATCGTTTATCAGGGCGGGACTTTGTGGGGGTAATCAAGTTGTCATTGAAATGACTTAGATAAGACTCGGACACGGCTTTAAGGTTTAATAAGGATAATGCCTGAGTATTGTGCTGAAATTCCTGGCAACTTGTCTAGTTCTAGGAATTATATTATGAATAAAAGACTTAATACTAAAAGTTACGACGCTTGCTCAATCAGTGCAAGATAAGAACCGACTCTATATAGTAAAACCTATATATTTCGTTATTCTTTGTATGCATGTATGAGCCAACTTTTAATGGAGGTTATAAAGTTCTGTGTAATTCTATATACCATATACCACACATATAACACTTGCAAATGTGCTTGGCTCTTTTGTACTTATGTTGTTTTTAAAATGTATTTTTTTTCTCTGTTACCTTTGAGTTCTCCGATGTTATATCTTGGGCAAGAAATTGTATGCAATTTTTAACGTTTTATTGCGCTATTTCATTACAATTTTAATGTTTATTAACTTCCTATAAATAATTTATTTTTCTGTAATTCGTGTAATGTGAGTTTTTACATAGATCGTTGAAGCTAAGTTAAGACCTAAAATATTTGTAAGCTTTATTATTTCACCCATTTCCCACGAGTGGGATGCCCTCATAGTTGCTCACCAATCAGTTAGTAAGTTTTTGATCGAAATCCAAACAATGTATCTCATATCTATCAATCGTCAATAAACTAAATTTGAACTCACAACCAAGCGTGAGCTAAAAATTAACAAGTTTTACAATCCTACAAAATGAGAAATGTCTTAATTTTTGGTTTGAACTAGAATTTTCTACTTCTTATTGAACAAATAATTGTTTTAACATGCCTATTGTTGTCTTTTTTCCATAAATATTCGAGATTTTAGTTTATTATCACTTACTTTATACTACTGTAGCTTAAGAACTTTGTATTAAGGGGTTGTATGATAGTACTTGTCATGCCAAAAGTGGGCGGAACTGTCTGATTAGTTGGGAAATGAGGTCGTTTTTGGTTCAACTGTCTGCACATCGTTGGCTGGGCGCCTTGAGCCATTGCCTAAAGTTCAGATCGCTGCTGGATGCCACTCAAAAGCAGTCACAGCAACAGCAACAACAACCACAAAGACAACAACAATCTAACAGTCGCTACAGAAACTCGTTTAGAACACGCACGAAAGAATTCGTTGCTCACATTTGTGTCGCTCCAATAAACACCTAGAGCAAGTTTAGATGCAACAGAAACAGCAACTGAAACAACAACTGAAACAACAACAACAGCAACGCGCCACATAAATCTCACGAAAAAGTGCAACTGCCAACGCGCTGAGACGGTGTCTGGCCAACTGGGGGCTGCCCGACTGACAAGATAGAAATACGACAAGAGACGGACAGACAGACAGACTCTGAGACTCTGAGACTATGAGACTATGAGACTCTGAGACCGACCAGGCCGGGCAGCCTTGTAACAGTGCCCTCAAATCAACTTGCAAACACGCACGCGCTGCAATAACGCTAACGGCAGCAGCAACAACGGCAACAACAAAAACAACAACAGCAGTAACTACAACTACAACAACTGCAGCAACAGTCATGACAGTAATAGCAAAAACAATGCGCACAATTAATATCAACAACAGCTTGCATAAAAGTTGTAAACAATTATCAAAAGACACGAAGAAGATATACTCTTTCAACTTGCAGATCTAGGTAGATTAGTTGTCTAGGTAACGGATTTATAAAGGTAACTAAACAAGCAGTATTTGAATGCACGACTTTATATGTGGATGTTCTAATGTCTTAGTAGCCAATGCTTTTAAAAGAGTTAGGTTTATAGTTTAATGCAATGACAATATCTTTAATAATAACCGAAATATTTATTAGGGCAATAGAATTAAAAAGACACAATTCAAAATAAATATATCAAGCAGAATTTGTGGTTTTGCTTTCAATATTACATCATTTGATTTATTTAATTAAGACATTCTTACGAATTTTCTTTTCATACCAATTTTCTTGACAGGAATATTTAATCTGTGTAGCCTCTAACCCATATAACAAGAATTATAAATGTTGCAATTATAATTATGACATGCTTCTTTTAACTGTTTATACTGTTAGCTAAAAAGAATCTAGCCAGAGAACAGCAGCAGAAATTGAAATATCTTAATACTGCTAATTACTAACTCTCTGTGAGTTCACAGATGTTCATCACTTAACTTGATGACACAGTTATTCACATTGTCTTTTGTGCTTTTTGTTTTCTTCAAGGGTAGTCGCGTTCATAATTAATTCTTAACGCGCTGTGTCAACGCGTCGTATGAGCAACGTAGCGAGTGAAAAGCAAAACAAATGATCGCCTGTTAGTTGCTTATCGAGTATTTAGCGTTTTCATACGCATCGAGAATAAATTAAATAATTTTCGCTGATACCAACATTATTTTGTTTGTTGCTTTTGCCTTGCTTGTTTTATTATTTTGCGAAAAAAAAAACAGATCTCAGGTCTGTGGCATAAAAACGAGTTTTGTTAGGAGCGCCAGCGAATGCAGGCTATAAAAAAAGCATTTAAATTGAGACAACAGCAGAAAAAAACAGCAACATAAAACAAAACAGCAACAACATCATCATTTAAATAACGCACACGTCGTCGTCGTCGCCGCCATGTTGCGCCCGTTTTAATTTTTTCGTTTGTTTGTTTTTGCACAATTATTTTTGTCGTTTTTTCGCTTTCAAATTGTAGCCGCTGCTTGCGTATGTGTGAGTGTGTATCTGAGAGATAAAACGCGTACATTTTGCCAGTTTTGCATTGCCTTCTGCCCGTTCTCTCGCTCTCTCTCTCTCTCTCTCCCTGTCTATCTGGCCCCCACCTAACCTGCTTCTGTAGCTGTGTGCTCGCTTCGCTTTGTCGCTCTCTGTCTCTTTGGCTTATACATTTTTCAGTGCCATGCAATTTTCATTCAGAATTTATGGGCAAATGAAAAAGAATTGAACATGGAAAAGGCGCACAATGAAAATTGAAAATTTGCCTGGGCTGTAGTTCATTTTTCTTTTTTTTTTTATGTATTTATTATTTGTTGCTTGTTACGTGTCTTTTTTGATGAGCAGGTGTGTTTTGTGTGTGTGTATGTGTGTGCGTGTGTGGCGGAAGCTGCTGGCTGTGCAACTCATTTGAAAGCAGCAGGAATCCTATTTGATTTGGTGTGAACCGGTTGCGAATTATTGTGGGAACAACTGATGAAAAACAGTGATAATACAATTGTCTGGCAGTTTTTAGATATCAGTATCTCTTGCCGGCATTTAGCATTTTTTGTAATCAAGCTATCAGGATTTCTTTAATTATCTAATATTTTATTATGAAAGTAATAAAAAATCGATCGATCAATTGGTAATATTAGTTTTTTTTTATAAAGATATACAGTTTAGGCGATGTGCTTTGGGTTGCTATATTTGTGCGATCATCGATCTGGTTTTATAGAGTATAAAAAATGGATTTAAAATACGTTTGTGTTTATAAATAGAATGAAATATTAATAGTGTTATAATTACACTATAAGTTAATAGACTTTGAGTTCTGGTGAAGCTGGAAAAACTGGTTGATCTTAGAAACATCGATTAAATGACATGAATTTAAGCAACACCTTCTATGGAGTATAATCCCTATAATATATTTTGTGTACTAGATTTCTGGAAATTTTACTGAAAAACAAAATGTTGAATTGAATGCTATACGTTATATTGCATGATTGATGTTATTAGATTCATATAAGTGCATAACATCAGCTGTTCAAACTGAAATGTGAGTTTTGTTGTTGTTTTTCAATTGTGCAACACGTTAAAAAAGAACGATGATAACAAATGCCAAATGTCTAGAATTGAATTGAATGCCAAATAGCCGTCAAGTGTTCCCCGGACGGGCTTATCAACAAAATCGTTAAAACTATTGACGGCACTAGTTGTTTTTTGTTTTTTAGTATTCTTGTTTTTGTTGTGTGCTTGAAACTAGCAATTAAATACAAAAAAAAAAAAACTAAACAACTGTGTGACGCTGATAAGAACTGGCAACAAACAAAGACATTAATTGCATTAATTTATGCAGCCAAGCGAATTATGCAGGTTGTCATCGTCATCCACATTCTAATTCTAATTCGAATTCGAATTCTCATTGTTTTTGTTTCTAATTTGTGTTCTCTGCGAAATGGGTTAAGAGTATGCACCCCAGCAGCAAACTGGACTCATTTTCTACTTTATTCTCATCGGTTTTGTTCTATGTATTATATAAAGCATTAATTTTTGGCCTGATAACAAAAGACGTCAAGCAAACGGAAAAACAAAAACAATAATAGCAACTTTGTGACAAACTTTATTGATATGTATATAATATATATATATATGTATGTGTTTGATGGCTAACACACTGTTACAGTTTTAGTATGCGGCGAGTCGTGCGCCTAATTGAATTTGTTAGCAGCTCCGCTCGCTCTTTGTTTCCCGCCAACAATTCAATACAAATGACATGTAATCAATAATAATAATTTGTTGTTGCGTTGACATTAGACAGTGGGTGTCGCGGGTGAATGGGGGCTCTTAGGGACCTCTTGGGGGCTCTTGGGTGAGGTCTGCATGCAACCAAATGCCAGAGCAGGTGCTTGCCAGCAAATTAATTGAACCTATTTTTACTTCTTTCTTGTCTTGATGCCTGCCCCTCAGTACATCTGTCTTGTATTCAAATATACTACACGCAAGGCGCAATTATTGATTAATTATTTCTTGTGAATACTGTTTGCTTTTTTGTATTTTGAAAATACACTGGTCAGCCAAGAAATGTGCTTGTGCAATTTATTTTTCGTTCTTAAGTCATTTTTTAATCATAATGCCTTTGATATTCGTTGATAAATTTAAAAGATTTTTTAAACATTATTGATTTCCTTGTATTTATATGATGAGCAATATTAATATCTAAGTTAATTTACTGCAGTTGAATATAAAATTTGTAGGGAAACTGGACAGAAATACAATAGTAAGCTCTGTATTAGTTTAACAGTAGCATTCTAAATGTCATGAGTATCTCAAGATACTTTTTTTTAACAAGTTTTGAATTATTGAATTATGTTAGATGTAAATGCCAAGTAATAAGGGAGAATAAGAACATAGACACAACATAATAGAATTTATATAAAAGCTTATATAAGTATGTACCTTATGCTCTTCAGTGTAACTTATTAACTATCACTTTTCCACGTACACTATGTACATATGTATGTATGAGTATGTATATTTTTGTCGTGTTGTATGTGGCTGGCTGTTTAATTGCATTTGCTTATTACGTATTGAAACGTCTGAAAGTTGCGATAGGTTGCATATGATTTTGTGTTGTAAACGATTCTTTGCTATACATATGAAACTACGCATTGAGTGGATTGTGTAACCGCTAAAGAAGAAATTGATACACACACAATATAATTGTACAGCAAAATAATTGTAGGCACTGTTTGGAGATATTATTTCAGTTTTTATTTGCATTAGCGAAGGTCGTCGGCTTGTAATTTAGTAAATGTTGTGGATTTAGCTTGGGCAACAGGCGTATACACAATATTGCATATAAATTACGTATACGCAGCATAATGCGAGATCCACGCGCTCTTCAGCATTGTTGAGTTTTGCAGCCTGCCAGCAACAGATAAATGTAATTACTGTCTTATCATAATTACCAGCAAAGCGAGAGCAGAAAAGGAAAAATGTAACAGAAAATGTAACAAATGTCAAGCAAAGAGGTGAAGGGGGAAGGGAAAAAGGAAAAGGGGGAACGTGGGGGCACAAATGATGGCAATGAATGACGATGCTTGCGAATGAGCTCAGCTGTGTTAGCCACACGCACACAAACACTCACACACACACACTCACACACACACACATGAACACCCACAACCACACACACATACACACAAGTGCACTTTGCGCGCAGCCACAAAGTGAGTGTAGCTAAAGGAAGAGAGAGAGAGAGAGAGAGAAAGCAACAGCTTCTTTTGCCTGTCGGTTGTTGCTGTTGTTGTTGCTGCTGCTGCTGCTATTTCAAATTTTAATTTTATTTTATTGCAGCGCACAAATTGAGTGCCGGCGGCGTTGTTGCGTGTAAGCCCCAACCTAAGCCTCAGCCTCAGCGTGTGCGAGGGTTGACCTGTCAGTTCCCGACCAAACAGCGACTAACTAGTTTTTCTCAGCTTTTTGGACTTTAGCCAGAGCTTTGCCTAATTGAGATAAAGTGTACATTTATTAACTAACACTTTAAGCTGCCCACACAATTTTCAATTTAATATGCATAGCATATAGAATAATATGTAGGACGGCCCCGTACAATTTATATTGCACTTGAGAACCATTTCCACAATAACACAATGTTAAATTGTTATTCTTCGCATCTGTATGAAAACTGGGAATTCATTTTGAAAATCACATCATATTGGTTTAAAGACAAACTCATTTAACATTATTTTCATCTTATTAGAACTGAACATACTGGAAATTAAAATGCCAATATTTCAGCAATACTTGTTAATAATAAAAGGAAAAGAATATTACAATTTTAAATATTAAAATTCAAAATCAACTATAAGATTTTTAATAACGAAAACCTTTTAGACATATTAGAGTTCGGAAATACCTTATAATAAGACTGTGCAAACTGTCAGCATGATTGATTATTATTTAAATAAATATAGTTTTCTTTCTCGAACTACCCCTTCAAAGTGGATGCGTCTGTGTGTAGCGTTAATTGCCTACATGCGCGCGCAAGTTGAGTTTCTGAGCTCCCAGGCCACTTCCTTTACATAGCGTGCACAGAGAGCCTGTGGGCTCAAGTTGTCCTGCCATGCCCCGACCTGCTCCTTGTCTTTAATTACTTTCGTAGTTAATTTCGTTACAACAAAAGAGACAGCAGCAGCAGCACCGGCAAACACAACAACAACAACAACAACAACAACAGCCACAGCAGTAATAACAACAACGTCAACGATGCCATTTGCAAAAATTGAAATTTGCTTTTAATTCACGCGCCTGTCTCCAGGTCCAGGATCAGGTCTGTTCTCGGTTCAAGTGTACTGTGTTCAGGCCATGCTCAGTTTCCGTTTCCTGTTCATTTCCAGGGTGACATTTTATATTTATTTGACATTTTCCTTTAGTCCCACGTAGAGTACAAAACCGAGCACAACATTTTTAATTGATTTGCCTCGAGGGCATCAATCGATTTCTGCTTTGTGTCTCCAATTTGCTGCAAACTTTTTTGCTTGCTCATGCTATCTGCCGGTGCTCAGCCCGAAAATTGATTTAAATTTCAAAGCCAGCAAGTTTATTGACATTAGATACGACGGCCGAACCGTATTCCACATATATTTTTACTGTTTTTTTTACTTACTTTGCCGCAAAAGTTTTCCACGCTGCGATTTCTCGATATTGGACGCCTTATAATTGTCATTTGCCCTTGGCCACGCCCAGAAAGCGCATTTGTTGTCTTATTAAAAAAGTTGAGAGTTCAAAGCATTGAACAGCCCTCAATGAGTGTGAGAACAAGCAGACACAAGCAAGACAGTCGCAGATGAATGATAACAGAAACCGTCAAAGGCAACAAGAATGAACGAAATTGCAGATTTTTGTTTGGCGTTTGTTGAACTCAAAGCACAACGCAACACAACGGACGCCATTTAACGCATCTTTCGCTTGATGAACTCAAAGCATATTCTTAAATGGCCCCAATAAGCTCTGGATGCTGCCAGTCTCCGTCTTTGTCGCTGAGACGAACCAGATGAGAAGGCCAAAAGTGCGTTCATCAACAATCGACGAGTGCAAATTTCCAGTGAGTGTTAATTAATAGGAAAAGAAACTTTCAGTTTCAATGAATTTTTTATCTTGAACGATAGATGATAGATATACATAAGTACATTAATATACATACATATTTATATGCTATCGTTCTCTTCATTATTTTTGGCAATTCGTTGATTCCTTGCGTTCGTAAACGTTTAACTAAAAGCACAGCTTGGGTAAAACTTTTGTATTGGAATATATTATAAATAATTTATATTTATTCATTTCTTACAGAGACTATAGTTATTTTTTGATTCCCTTGAAATAAAACGAATTAAATTCCTTACGCTTTAAAATTATGGTAAATTAAATTTCATCTTTAGCAAACGTAAATGTTGTAGAAACGTGGTGAAAATTGTTTAATGGCCTCGGGCCCACATTTTTATCTGAAATCTTGATAAGTCAAAATTGCCAGCCATCTTTTCTGCAAGTTTATAAAACTCACTTATCTAAAATATATCTCCCCTGACGAGTCTTTGCAACATATTTGACCTACACACAATGACAAATATGTTGCTGATTTAAGAGTAGAGAAATATGTTTGCTTGTACAAAATATAAAAAATATATGCGCCCATCAGATGAATATAAATTAAATTATATAAGCAATGCTCTTGGCCAGCTAAGAATTATGCACACACAAATTTACTACAAATTTATAAAAGCAAATACAATATCCCCCTACCAAACCGCCCCGAACCCCTCCCCTTGTTTAGCACGCAACCGCACAACATTTTAATAAATCAACAGGCCCGCCCGGCTAGCTAGTGGACAAGCTCAAAATATCGTATACTAGAAGCAAAACACTCTAGATACATATTTGCACAATATATAGACGCAAATATTATGAAAATGAAATGAACAAATTTGTTGTCGCCCAGTTGTTGCTGGCAATTTGCAAACTATTTGCGGCCACATAGATACATATGTATCTTTGTTCGTCTGTCTGTCTGTCTCTGATGTCTGTGTCTTGTCACTCAGGGCTGCTTCTCCAACTGTCGCTCCGACTGTCTGGCGCTCTGACAGTCTTTCTTTTTGTCTGCCTGTCGTCCATGCCCAGCCCTATTCATTTCAGTTTGTGTGTTTCAATAGTATAACCCTAAACAATAATAAAGTATCAAGTATAGAGTTGTTGAGTGAGTTAACCAATAGGGTTGGGTATTTTTGTTAATTAGAGTGTACAGAAGAAGTGCCAGAAGTCAATGCACTCAAACTAAAATGAACTATCATTAAAACGCCCACAATTATTAAGATAATTATTCAGTTAAACCTTTTGAAGGACAACTACTCAGCTCTAAAATACTCATTTCATATATATATATATATATATTATACATATTTCAATTTTCTCAGTTTTCACCCTCTTTTGTTAAACAATTGATATATTGAACTGCGCGTGATATATGATCAGCTTATTCATGTACATGCATATCGTAAAAGTAAGCTCCCCCCCCCTCCCTCCTCACCCAATGCAAATTAGTCGTTATCTTTATGTGTGTATGATATGTATATAGGTATGTATGTGAGTAGGTTGCTTTGAATAGTGCCGTAGAGTCAGTCCAGTTGTTCATTTTCCCCAGGTGGTAATTACGCATTTTTAAAATGCAGTTTGCTTATTTATCTCTGTGCTTCATGAAATATGCAGGGACTGAGAGCAAGTTGAATAAAAGGGGAGAAAATGCTGCACGCTCATCTGGCCCCATTGAAAATGCACAAAAGGCAAAGGCTGAACTGAAACACACAAAAGAAGGGACTACAGAGAACACAAAACATGTCATAGGGCTGGCTTTATAGCTCTTAAGTTATTTAGGTCTTGTGTTAGTTAGTTTGTTAGTTGAGACTAGTTAGTTACGTTACTTGGCAACTTGCTGACTCAAAAGAGCTTTTGATAAGGCAAAGAACTTATGTCAAGTTGGACTACCACAAGTTAAGTTGTGACATGCCTTTGAGTTTAGATAGTAATGGTGAAGTACCTGCTGTACAATTCACTGTCGAAGTCATATTTATTTTAGTGTTTGTAGTCATTCAAATTGAGCCCAATTATTTTAAGATATGTTTTCAACTGTTATGAACTACATATAATAGTGCTTTTCGTTTCCTAAAAACCATACAGATAAGTTAAAACTACCAAAAATAGCTAAATTAATCCAGTTCCAGTTAATCCGTTGTTGAATATGTCAGATATGGGGAAACTTTAATGTTGCACTTATCATATTTCATTTCAAAAGAGTTAAAGATGCTTTACAGTGAATACAAAAATGTTGTCTCGTTAACTTAAATTCATTTTGATCAATCATTTCATTTCGATTGTTTGAACTATTTGTTTAAGAATCTTTCAGCCGCTGATTCTCGCTGGACTGTTTTCACCTTGTTAGTAATTTTAGTATGTCTGTAGTTGATTTTGTGAGTTTTTAGCAGAGTTAATTAATAAATAGCTTCTTTAAAATAAATTGTGTAAACAAAACCTTCAAAAATCCCAAGCTGTATATCTGTATATCTCTTTAATGTAATATTTTGTAATTATATTTATTTTTTGAGGAAGCTTTCTTAAAAACAGTAAGTTTTGGAATATTAGTTTACAACACATAGTAATAACATAATATGATAATCAGTCAAGGCTTGCCTGTTAAGAATCTCCTATATTTCTAAAAATGGTTTAGATAAGAAAAGCATGGGATATTGTATTGTAGGTTGCATTTCTGTTGGGCTAGGTCAGTTAAGTTTAGGTTGGGCATAAATCAAGCAAAATCGCAATCAGACATACGTGACTAATGACTGTCATTTCCTAGTATTCATCGAGTTGAAGCTATCTAAATTACCTTTCATTTCTTGCACATTCCTAGGCAATTACCAACATTTTGGCATTATGATATTTCAAGGCCAGAAAATCACTTAGCAGGTGAAAGTTTCGTTTGGGAGCTGCTGTCCAAAATGGGTATAAAGTAGTTAATTGTTATCTGACGCACGTAATGTTCCCGACAATGGTTAATGGTGTTTATGTAATGTAACAATGCCCCAACAACAACTACAACTACAACTATAACAAACTAGAAGAGTTAATAGATCTGTTGTTAGCTGCACTCGTCAATATATATTTATACACATACATACTATGTGTGTTTGTGGTATTATATATCTGTGCTATTCTCTGCTCTTCAGCTTAGTATATGATGTAGCTCGCTGTAATTGTTGTTGTTGTTGTAGCGTGGGTGCAGGCAACAACCCGTCGCCGGTTCGACCACCGACGGCTTTTGTTTCAGCGATAAAACGCCGCCTGAAAATACAAAACTTTAGCTGTCTTTTTTTTTATCTTGTTGTTTTTTTTCCCCCTCATGTTTCTCCTCTTTGTTGTTGTTTTTGTGTTATATGATTTTGTGAAAAAAAGATTTGCTGCTGCTGCCAGCTGCTTACGTCATAGGCGCCCAACGGCAGCGCTGCCAGCGTCGACGCAGCAGCGACAGCAGACTGTTTGGTGTGTGCGGCACTGCTGATAAGGAGCAGAAATCTATAAAAGTTTCCACACATGGGAAAACATAACGAGTATGAGCGAACATATATATATATATATATATATATATATATATCTATATAGTCGTATATATATTAAAATATCCTTGGTTACAGGTCTGATTTGGTTTCAATAATGTGGGTTGCATATGGACTGATGAATCGGTAGAAACTCGTTAGTCATATATAATAATTATATGAAATGAGTACATGAGCCACATCAGATATTACTAGCAAAAGAGAAACTTAATTTACTGAGCTTTAAAGTTTTTAATGTTTAGCTAATTAAATGCGGTTCTTGCTTGATTGAAACCAATAACCTACTGCGCTCCTAACCAGTTGTTGAGTCTGAACCTTTTGGCTAAGGAAGCAATCTTAAGGTGCCATTAAACGAGTTGCTGCTATAACAATACAAGTTTTATTTATTGGTTAATTTAAGCGGAGTTCAAGAATAACTGTTTTCTATAATTTATAGTTAACGTATTATATTAATCTCAATGTTAAAATTAAAAAAAAACTCAAGGAAAAAATAAATTATTAAAATTAAGTAATTACTGTAATTTGTTGTTTAATTATTCAACATTGTAATGGCAGGCGCATTGAATGCAATAAAAAATTATACAATGAGGCCAATCAGGCATTGTGGCCAACATAAAGCTTCTGACCGACCCACTTTGCTAGCAACTCTAAAACTGAAGTTAAAACAGTCATACTTGTGTACTGAATGTTAGCTGTTGGTTATCTTGAACTTACCAGAGTTTAGACTAGAGTTTTAGGAGAGTCACAAAAATGGTTTGGAGAAAACAAAAAACTGGGAGCATGTCAATTAAATTCATAGTTTCTCTTAAATAAAAATAAGAAACAAAACGCATCTAACTTATAGAAAAATAATTGAAAGTCGCTAAAGTCTATTTTTATTAAACTCATGTATTCAATTCAAACCACAACTTTGCAGATTTAATTTATGGTTTATTTTTTAGCCAAAATGCCAAATTAATAAGTATAATGACCATGACCTCTTAGAATCACGTTGTGAAAACTATGGCAACATTTTGTCTGTTGAGCTGCTTAAACCAAAAGCCCATCAAATTTTGATATGGACTCTAGCGGTTTATGGTTATTGAGAGCTCGTCAAAGTTACGGCTTTTTGATTACTAGTCTCAGACTGAGGTTAAAAAACTCAAATAGGAAGTGGCCGGCGCACAAGCTTGGCCGCTGTCAAGGCTGCCAAAATCGTCGATTGGTCGAAA
This sequence comes from Drosophila maculinotata, assembly GCA_035045305.1. Taxonomy (NCBI): domain Eukaryota; kingdom Metazoa; phylum Arthropoda; class Insecta; order Diptera; family Drosophilidae; genus Drosophila; species Drosophila maculinotata. Next base: position 1,114,358 of record JAWNPD010000134.1, on the reverse strand, counting down.
CATAAATAATGTATGCATAATGAGAGACTGAAAAATCAGTAAATGATTTATGCATATTACGCTTAGACAAATACACTTTTAGTTTCTAAGTTTGCTGCTTTAAGCTGTTATAAACTAATTAAATCTTTTTTTTTTTGCAGTGCATACACGATACATGTCAGCAGCGGATACCATAAATGGAACTAAAAATCTCCCAATGTTGGTGAACGTACTTTCGATTCGAACCCAGAACCTCAACCGAAGCAGCCTTTAAACGAGCTTCAAACCAACAACAGCCAATACACTAATTAAAATATTAAAAATTCGTAAAATATTTCACATATGTAATTTCGGAACGCAGCTAGAATTACTGGGAGATAGAAAGGAGCGATAGAAAGGTAGAGAGGAGTAACCAACCAGCAGCAACAACAACAACAACAAAGTAATAAGTAACAACAATTTATGGCAAACACATATATAATCATTCATAACATATAGCGTATAGTATAACCACGAGACTACAGATATTTAGTTGTAAAGTACATAGTTTAGTTTAACTGAAAAAAAAGAAGATAAACATAAAATATAAAGCAGCAAGTGCAGAATACCAGAGATGCGTCTGGAAAACCATACAATGTCGATACAAGAACTTTGGTAATATGGGCAAGAGAATTGGTTTTTATTATCGGCTGACAACACCTCAACAGCAAGAGCAACAGCAGCAGCAACAACAACATCAACAACAGCAACAAAAAGAGCAACAAAATGTTTGTGAAAGTATGAAACGCTTTGTTAATTTATGATTTATAAAAAAAAATGTAAAAAAAGCAAAAAAAATTTATGGCGCACTTAGTGCGCTTGAAAAAAAAAAACAACCAAATATAAAGGAAAACCAAGAGCGAAATACAAGTTTTGACAGAAACAAACATCTATTTGAAGTCGCCGCGAAAAAGTCCCCTAGGTAAACTTCTCACATTTTCGTACTCGTAAAAATATGGGAAAAATTAAACAGGTCAACAAAGTCGAGTGCCAGCGAGTGGAATTTACAAAATACAAAATTTCTCATGAGCAGTTGAACAATTTGCAGTCAGTGTTGGTTAACTGGCGATAAAAGTGTTGCATGACTTTCTCAATAAACGTAAAAGTGTTGTCAAATGCTCAAGCATTTCGAATGTGTTGTTTAGTGAAGCGAATTACATACATGTTAGTGTTGCAAAAGCCGCCAAAAAACTTTGCAAGAGCTGTAATTCTTATGTGCCCCGCAGCACCATTTAGCCCCCTGCTATAAACTGAGCTTGCGTTTAGCTCTCGATGTTTTAGGCGTTTTAGACATACGGTACGGTACATATGTACTATAAATGTTGTACAATCAGCGACGACGTGCAACAATAAATAAACAAACAAACACACACACACACACAACCACAAAAAAAAAAACAAAAATAAATACTGTGGATAGTGACAGCCGAATGTTAATCGACATCCAACACACACACACGCTCATTAACAGTGGCACCTAAAAGTAAGCGCACTCACCGAACATACATATATATACGACATACATACATATTTACATACATATTAAAAAGTCAGGCGTATATATCCACGTATCACTCGCAGGATCTAGGGCCAAATACGCTAGAACCACATCAACTACTCAAATTCTAAAATAAAGATTAACATGAATAACATCAAAAATAAATAAAGAAACGCAGCAAAAAATATAAAATCTAAATGTTTACATTTAAGTCGCAAACATAAAAAAAACCTTAAATCATTAAAAAACCAACTGAAATTTGTGTGTATAAAAGCGTAAAAACGTAGAATTAATTAAAAATGGGGCGTCAAAAAGTCTATATATATATATATATATAAACATTAAATATTATACACTTACATCAATATAATACCAACAAAATGTGCATGAAAGGATGACAAAAAAAGAAAAGCGCCAACTAAGTTTAATAATTTAAAGAAAAAAGAAGAAACAAAGCAAAACGTTATATACATATATATTCGAGTAAACATCCATTATATTTATTATTTTAAACTTTTTTTTAACAAACTTTCTCAATGTGCAATGGTTCGGCATATAAAAGTTATAAAGATCTTAAGGGTTTACTACGTGGAGCAGCGAAGCCTTTTTAATATAGGCTAAAGGATTTAACAAATCATGTAACTTATAATTTTAATTGCTGTACTTTTTGTTAATTTATTTTTAAACGCCAAGCCTTTCAATTTATTTGTGAAATACAAACACGAAATCATAACAAAAATAAAACTTATTTATAAAAATGTACAACGTATGTTTTAAACTAAAACAACTCTATTAATTTTTTTACTAGTTGCGTCAAAAAGTCATAAATAGGCATAAACTAAACAAATAAAATTAAAACTGTTCATTTCTGGCGGCGAAACCCCCATAATAAATTCGAAGGGTCGGAGACGTAGCCACTAAATGTTAACACCACACATCACACTGTTTCTACATGTTTAATTATATTTTTGTTATAAACAAAACAAAACATAAAATGTGCAACCATTTTTTATTTAATAACACACACACACATACAAACGAGCGACAAAAATAGGCGCATTAATAAATAATTAAAAAACGGCAAATTTGCATACATACATACATATAAATAGTCTAAAGTAGTCTGAGCAAACAATTTAATACATAACAGCAAAAAAAAGTATATTAATAAATATATTGAAAATATATATACATACATATACATATAAATAAATATGTATGTAAATATGCATTGAAATATTCAAACATTTGTTTTGGGAAAATTTTAAAAACGAACTTGAATTTGTTTTAATTTTTTCATTGTGTAGACTTTTTTTAATTTCTTGTGCAATTTTGTTTATCTAATTAGTTAAAATTGTATGTAACTTATTTAGCAATGCTCTACAAATCAAATACCTGAGAGTTAATATTTGACTAACAATTTGTACGTTATACTTTATATATGTATTAAAAGAATACATTATATTATTATGTTAAATACATATATAATTTTGTATAACTTCCAAGAGAATCGCTTTAAGATAACAATCTATGGCTAACGCTCGGCAAAAATATGTATAACAAATTTATAGTTTGTAATTTGGAAAGCAAATCATTTTTTGTCAAATATTGTGAAAGAATTTAAAAATTAAAAAAACCCTTTTGTTGTTGTTTTATGTGTGTGCGTGCTAAATTTGAGGTACATATAATTATATATATATATAAAATCTGATATGAAATACATATAAAAAACCGAAAAAAAACAAAAACAAAATTCAAATTATTTAATTTAGTTTATACATTTAAGTTTATATAGCAGGTGCGTATATATATACATATAGAAATTTCAAAACCAACAAAAAGCAAGATGAAATGTCTTAAAAAACAAAATCCAAGCATACAATAAAAAAAAAACAAAAACAAATTTGCGAGCAAGAAAACCAATTATAAGTAATAATAATGGAAGAAAAATAAGAGGAAGAAACAAACACAAAGGAAAAGATAAGCAAAAAACAAAACAAACAAACAAAAAAAAAAAACAATAAAATGAATTTGAAATCCTTAAAAAATATATATGAAAAATATGTGCGTTCTCATTGGGGTCAGGCGATTTTCATCGGTATCATTAATATCAAATTATATTAATTGAAATTAGTTTTGGGGCAACACAAAGAAAGCCGCTGGAGATTTGCAACTTTATCAGCGTTCCATGGAAATTTACATATGGTAATTTAGAAACTTGTGGCGTGCCACGAACTTGTCCCTGATGTGAAAACTTCTTGAAGCAATTATTAAACATAATGAAGGATTTTGTATAGAACATCTACACGCGATCAAAATCCAGCATAATTTAATTACTGAGGTTGCGAAAGATGGCAAACTTCATTTCATACCTTTGTTACCACTACAAGGTGTTGCCAAGGTAGTAAGTATTTTTGTTAGGGAAAATACACACACACACAAATAGCCTTAATAACAATAAAGGCACATGCATATGTAACAATATTTGTATATATGTACACATGTATGTACATATATACTGTATGCACTGGTAAGTATATAGCAAGGCTATTACTGCATACAAATGTGTTGTGCCAAAAGCAACTAAAAAAACACCTGCGACTATATGCATATGTATGTATAATTATTTACTTGATTATAGTATATGTGAGGTTACCACACAGTCGGTTTGATAAACCAATTTCCAGTGAGAAACAGATTTTCTCTTATTTTTATAATTGCTAGCCTGTGATGTAATAGTCGTTGGCGAAATATATTACCCTTCAAATAGAAATTTGTTGTAAGTAACCTTTTCTAATGTAATGATTACATTTGACTTTTAGGCAGATGTGAAAGTAAGTAAGTAAGTAAATAACTGCATTATTTTTAAGCTGTTCTCAGAGAAGAAACTATTCGAGTCGGAATATCTTTTAGCAAAAAGTAATGATTTTTTTTAAAAAGTACGAAAATTTAAAGAATGACTAGTCTTAAATTAAATAAAATTAACACACAAAATAAGTTAAATAATAATTTATTCTTCAACTAAATTTTACTAAATTACTTTAAGATCCAAGAGAGCACAATACGAGCCAAAAAGAGCACAATATCTCTGAAGCTACCCCAACAAACCAAGTTTTGAAACTTATGTAGCCGGACAACCCACAAGAACTCCTCAACTTACTTCAATTTGCCAAACAGCGACTGCCAAACTTTTGCATAATTTTTGTTTGTTTTTTCCATATACGAGTTGCTTTGACACACTTGCCGTTGGGTTCGCTTTACAAACAAACAGAAAAAGAAATATACAAAAAAGAAAAACTGAAAACGAAAAGCGGGTTTTACTTTGTTTCCTTGATTTTCGTTGCAGACAAAAGTTACAAAAGTTGGCGTGTATACACGACAAATGCACAAAATATATACATGATGCATATACATATGTATATTATATGGTACATACTTATATGGCATGTGAGGTTAGGGCGAGGCTTGTGTGTCGAACAGAGTACAGAGCATGTCTAAGGTTATTTATAGCAACACTTTTTGGGCATACATATTAATATTACTTCGCCTCGTTTGTTTGGCTGCCACTTTTGCTGGCAAGTTTTGCATGCTAAGTTGGCCAGGACATGCGACGGGACAGGAACAGCTATACGGCTTTATGCTTTATGATTTAGGCCCATACTCACCTCAAGCAACGGTATGTTACACCCCCAAGCCCCTAGCCTAACTATGTTATTGATGATATCGGCATGCACTGGACACGGACATTCCGAAATTTTAAAGGATACACACAAATGTACAGTCCTGATTCACACACACTCACACACTCACAGACAACATCAATAAGCTTGTGGCAGGCACATTTTTTGAGGCCTTTTTTTTGCCTTGAGCTGACAACCCCTAAGTAGGTGATAGCCTGTTTTGTTGTTTTCTGTTCTGGCCTGCAGCAGAAAGAAAGAAAGAAAGAAAGAAAGCATAGAAAGGAACAGAACTTTTGAATGTGTCGTCGTCTCACCAATTAGGGCCCAGCCCAGTTATTGTTGTGGAAAATTTATATGCATATGGACTTGTTGTCAGTGGCTTCTTTTGTGCTGGGGAGTGGCTACAATACTTGTAATTAAGGCACAAATTTAAGCTGGTCAAAGCAATATATAAATAAAATCTGGCAATGACAGAATTTTCCATATAGATTTTATTTGTTAATAATTCAGCTGGTATTTCGCACACGGGCATAGTCTATTATTAGTTTCGACTGGCAAAAACATAAACTTTATTTATTGCTCATAATAACGAAGCAACAATCAGACGTACTATATAAAATACAGCTATAGACCATAAAATTCCACAGCAGATGGCCAGACTTAAAGAGCAACCAAAACTTATAACTAATCCATGTGAATTTATAAGAATCATTTAGACACACAGATATGTATAACAATAATATATAGCGGAAACATAAACAACTAGCATAATAGCAACAACAAATATGTATATTGGCAAGCAAAATAAGCAAACAATATATAATTTGTGATATATGTTTGTTTTTAATATTTCGCGCATCATTTATTTCAGCATTTTTATATGTAAGAAAATGATTTTGTAAATTGTCTGTGTTGGAAATTATTTACATGCCACATTTGAAGACACTTTCAGTTGGCGCAAATTAAAAAAAGATAATTTTAAAAGCATTGCTTGGCTTAACGCGGAATTTATATTAATAAATTATATTTTGTTAAGCATCGGCACCTGTGTAAACATTTAAAGTGACATGTTTTGTGGGTAGACTGATCAAAATTGCAATTAAAAATATTTCAATAAATAGATTATACAATTATATATAGAAATAAATCAAAAATACACTACGGAAAATGTAAATATAAAATACTCATTATAGTTTTGAGACCTAGCCAATATTAATGTATATATTAACAAAATACATATACATATGTATATATACATTGTATTATTTTCAAATTAGGTATACATTTTAAAATACAAAGATAAAAACTCGACACGTTCCGAATTTGAAAAGAAGGTGCGGTTAGTGTCTAACTTAAATTACCGCTTTGTTTTTTGTTTGCCAGCTAAGATGTGTATCTCATTAGAAATGGCGAAGATAGTGCTTATGATAAAGCTAAAATCTAGATTACAAGATTATTCTCGTTAAGAACGCAGATAAGATGACCTGAAGGGCGCTTCAGGCTTCAATTGATAGCTATTCTGTAAAGGAAGAATTTAAGAAGACTGTCAATTCGATGCGTATAATAAAATGTATAACGAATAATTACCGATTTTCTCTAATTGCCCATTCATCCATTTAAAAGACTACTAGAATTAATTTCGCACATGCCGCAAATTAAACAGCCAATTATTCTACTATTTCCACTGTCAGTTACATTTTAGCTGATATTCACCGAGCTTTACACGGCATTTCGTAACGCAGCAGCAGTAAAGGCAAATATAAGCAGGAGAACGTTAATCAAGAGTGCTCGACCTGATAATACCCTGTGCAAAGAGCTGAAGTTCGGTTGTAGTTCAATTTTTGCGAAACCTGTTATGTGAGAATCTAAAAGAATATTCTAAATATATTCCAAAAATAAGGTCTCCGTCTCTTATAGTCTCTGAAATCAAGTAGATAATTAAGACAGATTGGATATGACTAATCAATTTTACACCTGATAGCATACGATATGCCCTTTCTATCTGTGAAATTAATTTGCACAACTGCATACCCTTTGTCTGGTGTATGAAAATCCCAATAAATAAGCGGGTTAATTTAAGTTAATTATTAACATGCTATTGTTAGCAACACAATTGATAAACGTAATAATTTTCTCTCTGCTCTGATTCTGATTTCATTTCGCAGTTCTCTGCATGTGTGTGTGTGTGTGTGTGTGTGTATATATGTGTGTGTTTCAGTGCATGTGCCGCTAAAAGCTGTCAATGCTCGTTTTCATTTCGCGTGATGCACCGACAACAGCTGCCCAGAGAGTGGGCCAAGAAACCAGCATGGCCTGTCCGGAGCCCTATCATCTACCCCCCCCCTATCACCACCCTGTACATGGGGCCCCGAGCGAGTTCAACTCAGTCAGCCAGACTGGCACTGAGACTGGTTGTTTGGTTGGTTGCTTGGCTGGTTGGTTGGCTGATTGTTAAAGTGATTTCTGATTTCATTTTTCAAATGGCTGCACACACAAAATTCCGACGCTGCCGCCTTCGTTGTGGGCGTGGTGCTGCATTTGATGACTACCGCCTGCTGTTGGCTGCTGCATCCGTCGTTTTTCTTTTTTAGCGATATGTACACCTCGTTTTTATGGGCTCCAGCTCGATTGTATTGTGCTTTTTAATTAGTGCAGTTATTTAAATTATTTCGGCTTTCAGCAAGCGTACAAAATGAGACAGAGCCGGCTGTTAATAAGATAAAAACAAGCAAACCGAGGCTAAATGAAGTTAAAGGAGCACGTGCAAATAACGGCAAGAAAAGAAAGTCCAGGACCATTAATTGACTTCTTATGAGCAGCTTGAATTAAATGAGTGTTTATAGTAATTAAGAAGCATACAAATAAATATATATTATATACACAAATAACCATGTTCTTATTTTTGTATAATGCTCAAAGAAATTAGCTGAAAATAGCTCCCTGATCTAAAATAAGATATTTCGTCTTTAATATTGTGGAATTGTTTTTGTACCCTGAACCCATTAAAAATTGGAAATAGGGTATAATGGTTTTGTGCAAAAGTATGTAACAGACATAACGAAGCATCTCCGACCCTATTAAGTATATATATTATTGTAATTTAAGTTCTCGTACAGCCGGCAGTACGATAGTACGATACAATCTTATAGTTTTTTATACTAATTGAGACACCCATAAACAATTGAGCGTAAAAAATCCTAAATTTTATTTTTCAAAAATTTCATAAACTTGAGATGTAGAATTCAATAAGATGCCAAATAATGATCAAAATGGATTGACAATCGGTTCAGATTTGACAAAGTTGTGGCAGTTTGAATTCTGGGAAGGTCATTTATAAGGAACTTTTCGTTGTTTGGGCACTTTACAAGCACATTTTTTTTGTCAAATCTAATTTAAATTCTGTATATATACAGACATTTATTATAATGTACAATTTAAAAAGTAAAACGATATTTTATAATTAATGCAATAAAATGATATTTTATTGACTTGCAAGGAAAGCCAAAATAAACACACAGAAAATTGCTAAAGTCAAAAATATAAACAAATATTAAAGCCACTTAGGCGTATTTTAGCATATGAAAATTTTGGAAAATTTTTGACTCATGCATTTGGCTCTTGATGAGTGAAAAAATACTCAAATATTGTTGTATAAACATAGTTAAATATAGCTCAAAGCGTTTCAAATTGATTAATGCGCTATATAAGAGAGCTCTGACAGTTTAAAACATTATCTAATTGCGTAAACACTGCGTATGAGTAATTTACTTAAAATACAACTATAGCAAGAAATTAAACAAAAATTAGTTAGTCATTAGTATGAAAAATAGCGAACAAAGCTGGTTTTTCATGGCACACGTACAAATCCAAGTTTTTTGAAAACCGATAATAAAGCAAATTATAAACACTTCAACATTAATTATAAATTAACAGTTCTTAATTGATTACAGTTTTGCAGGCGACTGCTATATTTAGCAGCGACAAGTCATAAAATGTATAAAATCTCATATGATACTTATATACGTATGTAAATTGTAAATTTATAGCTATCGCGCTAATTTGTCTATAGTCCTGCTTTTGCTTTCCAATTCGTGGAGTGGGTGCTGATAATACGCATCTTGCTGGGGCCACTGATTAGTGCATATATAAAATCCGACTTGTTGTCTGGCTGTCGGTCTGTGTTTTTGTTTGCTCAATTTATTTGTGTGCCTGATGTGCGTGTGTGCCAAAGTGGTGTTAATTGATGGGGAGGACAAAGCTGACACAAGTCGCAGCATGGCAACAACAACAACAACAACAGCAACGGCAGCAACAACAAAAACTTGTTGCCAGTCGTCAGTCAGTCGTTTGGTCACATCAAAAAAAATTTGGCAATGCGCCTGCGCCAAACACAAGCAAACGATTTTTCTAGTACAGTGGAACTTTCCTAAATGGAATTGCCTCCATATTGAAATATTGTTTTTAAAGTCAAATGTCTAAGTGCCAATCAAATTTGCAAGCGTTGTCCTTAATTGTTAGTGTTGTGTGGCAATTTAAGTTTGTATAGTCCAGCGTCAGTCCATAAGCATTTAACAGCTTTTAAAGTTATATTTAATTTAAATAATAATGAATCGAACATGAAATGTAATGTTTGTGCAACCATCTATAATTTATTCCATGCGCAATAAGTTTGTAAAAAATCGAATACAAAAATTCATTTTATTTTCATTGCTCTAAATTTTCAGTTTTGTGTATCAGTGAAAATACAAATAAAAATTATGCACTATAATTTAAGCACTGAGCTTTAAGAGTTTACAATATATCTAGAAAATATAATTTGCATTTTAAAGGTCACTTAACTGCCGACAAATACAAATAAATAAACCTCTTGTTTTTAAAAAGATTGTAAAAATAATTCACCAATAAATTGACAGTTCTCGCTTATGTCTGTGGTACTTTAGAATATTTAAGCAGCTGCCAGTTCTTGATATATTTTTGACAGTTCGTTAAAACCGTATTTAACTATACTTATGTTCGTGCAGCATTATTTGTCGTCAGAGCACCAAATATACAGACAAATGTAGTTTGCGCACACAAATCGACGTATGCCGAACAAAATTGTGACAATTACGTCAATTTTGCGCTGATTTTGTTCACTCAATGTATCTGTGTGTATATGCGCATTCACTAGTATGAGAATCGATGTGCTTGTATCTGTGTGATTGTATCTGCAGCGCATCTTTTGGCCAGCCGTTGAATTCATGTTCACACGTGTGTTTATTTTGCGCCAGTTTGTTGCGGAGGCGGTCCCCGTCTGTTGGGCTTAGATATTGGATATATATATGTACAGTTATACATAGTAAATAAATATATATGTATGTAGATATGAAGTGTTATGGCATTTGTGGCATTGGTTTTGTTTAAATTTTAATGGCACATATATGCTTATGTATGTATGTGTATATTTCATTTTTATTGAGTGTCATTAAATTATTATACAATTCATTTTTGCGGTTGATGGCAAAATTTTATGCGAATTAATATGAGTATTTTAATGCCCAATTGCTTTTTTTATTTGATTTAAATTTCCGATGTCCGAATTTTCTTTTTTCCTACATTGTTTTAAGTATAAATAACTATTTTTATTATTTGTATATTATTGCTTGTGGCAATTAATTTGCATTTTTTATTATAAAAACGTTCGTTGCACTTTTTTGTACGTTAAAATAGAGTCTATGAATTTGCATATAAATTATACATCGTAAATAGATTTTCTGTATTTAAAAGAGAATTTTCAATTGCAGTATCTATAATTAATCATACAAATAAAATATTAAATTATAATTTGGGTATTATCAGGGTAAATCCCGCTTTAAGCAGTCTTTTTGACGGCTTAGTTGTCATCTCAAATAGCGAAAAGTAAAAGCGCTGAATCATGCCAGGAAATGTTAATCAAAATAATATGCGTCGTGGCTCTAAATTAGACACTATACAGTATAGCTCAGTCCAGTACGGACCGGAGCAGTGCGGTCCGCTCCTGGCTAGCCTCAGGTAGGCAACTAATTAAGGCCTGTGGCCAACAGCAACAGCAATAGCAGCAACAAAAATAACAAGCATGGCAAAAAGAAAGCAGCTAAATGTAATGGCAATGGCAAATTACAATTGTTTGCACTTTGGCAAGCCAAAAGTCGCTGAGGAGGCAGAGACGCAGATGAAGGCTACAGCTTGGTTAGAAATTACGGGGTTGGGGCTTTGGGGTTTGGGGTTTGGGTTGGGTTGGGTTGGCCTGGTTTGGTGTTTGGTGTGCCAGCGATAAAGACGGTAAAAACGGCAATTCAATTAATTTGTGATTATTTAGCAAAATCAAACAGAAAGCCAAACCGAAATGCAATTAAAATAAGAGACAAGGTAAAAGTAAATTGAGTTGCATAGAATATTCTATAAAATACGCTTAAAGTAAAGAACATTTTGTACGCTTCCCTTAAGTGAAAAAAGCTAGGATAGGCAGCACAACAAAGTCTAAAACAAATTAAATGTACTCAGCAGTATTGTACTGAGAATATTAGAAAATTGCTACTCTTTCATATTAATTGTTATATTTATTGTTATGGCTGCTATTAACAGTGCAATAAACTCATTACTCACCTTATTAATTACGTTTCGGTCAAAGTTTACCTAGAAAAGTAAACACATTCGCAGATTGTAGGGTATAATAAAGGGTGTAAGAATTTGTTGAAACAAACAGGCAGATGGAAAATTGCTGACTCTATAATTTAGTTTTATTCGTGATACGCATCAGTGGTCGAGTTTATTTTACATTAAAGTAAATGGTATGTAGTTTAAATTATAGCATACACAGATATTCCCAAAAAATATCCATATGGGCATGTTTTGAAGTATGATATGATATATGATACCATTATAGAGAATTATAACTACGAATATGTTTTAAAGAACTTCAAACATGATTGCAGAGAATCTCTTAGTCACTCTGGCACGCTCGACTAGATCATTCTTACTTGTTTTAATTAGAAATGATGTTAACACGTGACTATTCCCAGATATCATATTGTTTAAACATGCAAGCAGTCTGTATCTGGCGGGCCTACACATGTCGCGTCGAGCATTGCTTAAATTATTTCGAAAATTGAGATAACCACAACGGCATATAACACTCATACGCCGTGTTGGCGCTGCGCTCCCCTCACTCCCGCTGAGACAGCCCGATGTCGCCGTAATTGCGTCGAGTAGATCTCGAATGCTCAAGCGCTTGAAACGGTAAACGTGTTTGCCCCTAATTTGATTTGTTGTACTCTGCACCGCCGTCTTAATTGGGGCGTGGATTTGTTTTTGTCAGTCGTGAGATGAGCTCATTGTTAAATTCTTTAAATATATATATATATGAACATTAATTAGCCACATCAGTCTGCAAATATCTGTGGACTTTCGGGCATTGATTGGCTACAGGCGCGTGGCACTAGAATTTTATTTTTTGTTGATTGGCGTTTATTTACAGATAAGCTGAACCATAAAAACTTATTATGATTTTTTGCTGTAAATTCATATAAAGTAGTATGCATGTGGTAAGTATAGTATGTGGGTAGTATATAAGTATGAAAGTATGTAGTAGTACTTTTGTAGGAGCAGTAAAGATATCGAAATTTGCAAAAGCGATCAGTGCTAAATTTGAACAGTCTATTTACGGTTAATGACTGCTTTGAACTCTGAACCGGTTTAGGAGTAATTTAAGAGCATTTTCTTTGAGCTGACGTAGTTTGGATTTAAATTAAAACTAATTCATTATTTGACGTATCTTATCTTAAATGAAGCTTCACGCTATTTCGGCATTAAACTGGTTTTTTAATGATTCAGAAGTGGATTTTTCAGATGCGATGATGCAATTCGACGTGTGGGCTGGTATTATAGAGTTAAGTAGGGGCTTTAAAGCTACGCAAGTCTGATGCAAAAATGGTTAAAGTGTTTCATTTATTATTATCTGATGCTGATTTATTAGTATCATTTATTTATAATATATTTTTTATATAAAGAATGGAGTTAATTGAAAACATATGTATGTGTATGATGTATTTTCTACTAAAAAAGTGTACACACAAAATATAAGTAAATGAATAAATAAAACCAGGTTTTCCCAGGTAAACTAACAGTCCCTAGAAATGCCTTTCTCAAATTGCATTCTCCCATAACTTTGTTAAAGCTGAACCGATTCTGAAGGTCATTTATTGAAGGCGTATTTTCTAGAACAATTCTATATCTAAACTATATTAAATTTATAAAATTTAATTATTAAAATTATTTGTGTTTTATAAAACTTTTCAACCAGCCAGCCTTTGCCAGTCAGTCATAACTAAAGGTTTTAGTGCCATATATAATTTAATACAATATTAATAATACATTCTGTATTTCTGTGTGTCCATTTAAAAAACATATATTTTAAAAGGTCAAAACATAATGTTACATATCAAATCTAAATGTGATTCAAGAGTTGCATAGTAACGGGGCACTTTCATATAGTAGTTTCTGTGTATGTTTACTCATGCATATTCATTGGCTTCAGCATTCGTTCTCAAGTTACGCACACACCGCAAATAAGCAAGTCTTACTTAGTAAGTAAGTGAGAGTATGTGTCAGTATTTCACGCATCCCATGCTTCACGCACATTACATTTGCTCGCGTCACTCGAATGAAACTCATTGAACCGCATGAAGCCACTAAAAGTGACAGCGTCAACAACAATAATAATAACAAACTACAGCAGCTACAACAAAAATAAGCAAAACACCAATCATATCAAGTTGAATAACATGCCAGGCCACACGCGTCAACCGTTTCAAAATATGCGTACTAAACAAGTAAATAAGTAAATACTATAAATACACAACAAAAATAGAAATCACAATGAGAATATCTTAAATAGCAGCCATGTGTTTAAAATCCGATTGATTATTTGTAGCACACATGGGTAAACTATATGTATCTATGATGCAGGGCATGAACTTTGACAGCTCTTTGTTTGATATTAATTAATCAGTTGAAAGCCAAGAAATTTAGAACGATTTATCAAATATTCCATTTAATCGGCATTGTACTATAAATGCTTTGTCTAAATGGCAGTGGCATCAGTGCTACTGAACAACGAGCATCTGGGTGTCCATCCCAGCCTTCTGTTTTAAACGTTGCAATGGCTTGGCTGATAGGGGTCGAGTCCTTTGCAGATAATAAGCTAGGCTAACTAAAAGGAAGATAGTTTTGTGCAAAGACAAGCCAGACGATTCATAATTCCGTCAGTGGTGCACAAAGCTTAGCACTGGTGATAATAATAATACATATACAACAAAATAAAACAATGAAATTCAAATATATTTTAAGCTAATTATAATAATATTTAATGTTTATACCTCTACTCCACCATAAGTTATTTACCAGCGGCTTTGCTCTCATTGCAGAGTACCAATTACAGAAAATTATGTTTAGAATTTAAAACATAATCAGTTTATTAAATAGATGAATTATGAGAAAAATGTAAAAACAACAATATGTTTAGTTTGTATCACCTTCGAAATTTAACCTTACAACCTTCGTCCTGAGAATTAAATGTTATTTCGCATAATTACTATTGTAATGTCTTACATTATTTTGAAGCACAACGGCCAAGTGCTTCTCTCGTTTTAGTTTTCATAAATTTATGAATTATTTTTTATTGAGTTATCAAATAGTGCAGCAGTTTTTACTCAATTTGGAAAAAGTTACGAGTAATTTTTATTGCTGGTTGGAGTGGCGGCTTGAAACCGAGTTCATATGTTTTTGATTTCGATGTACAAAAGCTACTCGTATTGCTTGTCAAAGTACAAATATATGTCAGTTTTGTAGTTGAGTGTTTTCCATAGAAACTTTGACTCCTCTTTTCACCCACTTGCATGTCAAATTTTCCACAATCCCTGGGACTCAAGCCCGGATCCTAGTTGTGCAGTTGCTCGCACGACACTTAGAGAATTAATTTACCGAGAACTGCAAAGCAGCGTAAAATTATATTAGTAACATCAAGTAAATTTGTAACAATAAACTTTAAGCGTTTTCCAGCACTAGTTTCCCTTTAATTAATGGCTAAAAACTAAACTGATTTTCATGCGAAAATATCGATCGGACGATTGTTCATAATTCTTAAACAACGCTTAGAACTTAGAAGTGCATTAAAAGTTGCTAAGTTCAAAATTAGAAACTTTGCCAATAACTAAAAGGGAAAACTTGCTCCGCCTCACAGTTTGAAGCACCTAAGCCCATCAAACCAAAAACCAAAAACAATTCAAATGCACTACGAGCACAGACTGAGGCTAGAAATTCGTAGCGCTTTTTCCACGCACTCTTCGGGTGCTCACTCAATTATTCAACAAGGACGCGGCCAAAAAAGCGACTCAGTGGCAAAGCAATTACAGGCAAAGGAGCCAGGCGGCTGCCGACGCCGTTAGCGCCATGGAGCTGAAAAGGATAACGGAGACGGGCTGCTTTGGGCGGCGGCCTTGGCGGGCGACCTTCCGTGCAGCTTCTGCTCCGGATTCGCATACGGATTCGTTTAACAAATGAAGCGAAAGTTAAACTTTGCTCGCCAGCAGTTTTATTTGATTTACACAGGTGCACAGGCTGTGTTACCTGGTTGCCGCGTTGGCGTCAGGATGAAAAATGGCATTAAGCAGCGCCAGCCGAGTTGGCTGATAATAAATCAATGAACACAGGAGGCGCGGCGGAGCAGAGCGTTGGCCGCTGTGGTGCGGTGATGCCATTGGCAGGCCACATATTGAACGTTTGCATACTTCATTAAGTCAATTATTTTGATGCGGTTGCGCTATAAAATGTTAAACGCCGCAACGACAACGAATCAATATGCGCCGCGCTTATCGCTGTCACACGCGTCGTATGCGTAATGTCAACTAGACAACACACCTTAAAATCCTTGACCAAAAAGGCTGGCCCCAGCCCCCAGGCCCCGTGCACCCAGTTAGCTGTTATCCTTTTGTTTATCCTTGAAACTAAATACATTAGCGCTAAGTGGACGTTCAATATGAGCGCTTCTTCAAATGCTCTGTCTCACATTCCCAGTTCTTTAGTCATGCCAAAGCGAAGTTTGTTAAACAAATGTTTTCTCAATAATTCCTCATTTCATGCTGCTGCTGCTGCTGCCTCTGCTTGCATTTAATGGCCGCACACTTGGCGTATGAGTAATGCGTTTGATTAGCTGCGATTATATGGCATGAAAAGGGCGCGCACAATTATAATATGTACATATTTCCAAGTAGCCCTGCCATAAAAGCCAACAAATTACCCATATATTCAAGTAAGTGCCCACTTGACAGCTATTTTTATCAGACGCCTGCTGTTTCAATGAACAGAGCGAAGGAGGTCCACTTTTGGCTTTGTTGATAAGCCCGACTTGGTCATGAGTGTAACTTTAATGACCATTGAGTTTTTACACAGCTGGAAGCTTAATTGGTAGCGAATATGGCTAGCCTTGTGATGAAAAACTATTTAAAGCAACGGTTTAAATTAGAACTGAGAAAAAAGGTTTAGTTTAAAATTTTGTTTTACATAGTTATAAAATTAGAGCAAACGTAACTAGAGCTTTTAAACATAGTTATGGTATTTAAAAAAAATTGCACTTATCTTTCACATTACGAAGTACTAGTAAATAAATTCATTATCATATTTACTTGTTTCGAATTTTATAAAAATTACTAATAATTACTATAAAAATTAATATTGTACAAAACTTTTTTGGGCACAAAATAACTACTAAGTTAAGATTACAATTTTAAATTTAATGCTGTCATCTTAGAAACCTAAACTGCATCTACCAGATCATTCCCTATTTCCAACTCGGAAACTGTGACTTTTCGTCAAGTGACCAAGTTGTCTTGAGAACACGTGTACAAACATTGAAGAATAATATAATTAATTGTGATTAATTAAACCCTTTAGTTATACACTTTCACAACTATTAGTTGACGCTGAATGAACAAATAAATAATTACTTTCCCATCCTGCTAGAATTGCAAATAAGCAAAAACAATGGTGTTCACAATAGTGTGTAAAGAGTTTCATGGCAATATCTAGATATATGTATACGTATATATATATATATATCTGTATATAGTGAGAAGAGGGAACATTTTTGCATATCAACAACAAAGCCAAAGTTGCTGCCGGCGCTTGCCAGCTGCGTTAATCTTCTTAACAATCGCAGCCCCGGGGGTGGCATATCAAACTCGACGGGGTCCGGAATGAACAAATGGCTGAATGGACGAGCGGCAGGCGGACGGACAACCATTTCCGCCAAACAATGCGATAAACAAAATGCGAGCGAAATGAAAAGAAAATGCAAATGCCAGCAAACCCCCCGAAATGAGTCGAGCTTTGTAATTGAATGTGAAGCGCCCAAAGTCAATTTTGTACACAGATCTAGCCCTGAACGTTCCATCCAATAATGCATCTTTGAGTTGCAGCTAATAATTGTATCAAAAATCGTTAAGCTGTTGAATAGTTTGGCAGTTGAAAGTATAGATGCGAAACCAGCTAAGCTGTTCATTTATCGGATTTATTTGGCTATTTACGACGCGTGTTTTTTCGACCGCACATGAAAATCATTTGGCGATTGCTTCTGTTATTCCTGTGGTTGTTGTTGTTACTGCTACTAATACTACTACTGCTGTAATTTAACTACCATTTACATTTCAGCTTTTGCTGTTTTCCATTTGCTGCCAGCGACGTTGTTGTTGTTGTGGACAATAAAAATCGAAATCAATAAAATGAAAATTGATGCTTTCAGCCGTAAAACAAAACGGAAATTGAAATGTGGTAAAGTGTATATGTGTGTGTGTATTTGTGAGAGAGTGGGCGGCTTTAGCTATGGGCAGGTGGTGCTGCTGCAGCTCGGCAGCTCAGGGTCGATTTCCTATAGCTGGCAGCACGAGCAGTCACGAATTTATAGCCAGTCGATTCTCTTAGGTTTCGGCTCTCGTCGTCCCATTTAATTAAATATATGCATATATATGAGTGCACGTGTATATCGATTATCATTTTCCTCGTAAAGGGTTAGCTGAGCAGGCTGCTTATCAGTTTTGGGCAGTCCATAATTGTATTCAATTAAAAATCAATCACTCATTGTAGCTGTACAACTTTTAACACTTCCAACGCGTACAAACTTGGCTAACAAAAATGAGTAAAGTAGAAATATATATATATATATATATATGTGCAATATAAACAATAACAGCACACGGCGCCACTTAATCGCCAACAAACCAAAATCATATCTAAGCCAGGCTATCTACACACACACACACACCTACACATATGCTTATTGTGCTTGTGTATGTTGGCTTTTATATTTGCCCAAGATTAGATTAAATGTAACGTCTACTGAAAACTCGTTTAAAACGCGCGAATGAAAACAAATAAAAAACGTTTTGTTTTTTACTGAATTGGAGTCTAGTAATCATTTACCCAAGACCACTTACACACAGAAGTGGGCTAAGTGGGTTAACAATTATAAATTTCTATTTATAAAATGATGATTACGTACGTTTTACAACAATGACAAAGTAAAATATAATTAGTAACATTTTATTAAACAATAATAAAACTTCCTCGAAATAAATATAGTATATAACAACATAGTCTTCTTCACCTTTTTATATATATTTTTAAAAAGTTATATCACAAAGAAACTTAAAATGTTGCAATTTTGAAAACATACACATTTTGTATTATTTTTATATGACTGGTCACACAAACTAATGTTTAATTTTGATAAAATTATAGGTTTATTTTTATGGTTATAGTCAGTGAGCCTACACATTATTAAAAACAATTGCCTTAGTATTTATGTATATTTAGATGGTCAAATTTAATTGTTATAAAATAAAAAAATAATAGTTTATTTGAGTAGTCAAAGTTAATTGTTAAAATTAATAATAATGGCAAATACGTCAACTTTCCAGGTGTATTACTTTATGGCATACCATAAAAATTAATATGCAATACTAAAATAAGTAAAAAAAAATCAAATCTACTTTTTATTATTATACAATAATCAAGCATTTGATATACTTTTTTTTTTTGATAAATGGCGATCAGTTAGCTATTTGCTTCACTATTTTTAGCTCATTTAATTTTGTCACTTTTTTTCATGCGCTATTTGATTTTTTGTCTTTACCCGATTCTCACTAAATTGTATATATACTTCGTGTCTGTGTGCCTGTATTTATCTTATTATTGTTGCGTATTTCGTGGTTTGCTCTAATTTTATTAATGCGGCCATTATTTGTGTGTGTATCTGTATCTGTATCTGTAGCTATATGTATCTGAGCGCTATTGTATTTGTTTTCTCGAAGCGCCTGCTTTAAACAAAATGAAGACCAATTTGTAAACGGACGCTCTATTTGATTCAAAGTTCATGGTCTCGATGTGGGGCGTTGGGGGTTGGTGGTTTTGGCAGAGTTGGCAGTTACTGTTGATTTGTGACTGCGGCAGCTTTTGTGCCACAATTTTGCAGTTGAAATTGCAGCTGACTGACTAGCTTGCAATTATTTTTGACTGAATGAGTGCTTCGAGTTGCGCCACAAATATTTCAAATGCACGCCTACAATGTCTGTCAGAAATGTGGTCGAGTATCTTGAAAATTTCGAATTTCGATTTTCTATGTTTGCCGTGGGCAGTGACACAAAAAATAAAAAGCAACAAAAACGAAAATAAATAAATCAACCAAACATTTCAACATATGAATGCGTAACTTGTAATTTGCCAAAAATGGCAACGAATGTTGTGAGTTCGACTTGACCCGAACACACACACACACTTCCAGCTACACTCACACAGATACAAACACACACACATACACAGAGATACACTTGCTTTGTGTAGTCGCATATGAATTTATTATGAAGACTTGCTGGACTTGCTGCTTGACTGGCTGACATTACAATTTTTGCACTCAGTCCCCAGTCACAGACGATTCTCGGCTGTGTTTCATTTATTTACTCGCATATTATTTTCTTCTTCTTCTTTTTGGTGCTCTTTTGTATGACGCTCACGTTGAGTTGAGAAATACGTTTGTATATAAGAAATGTCGCGCAAAAATTGTATTGTATAAATTGCTGTTGTTGTAGCTTTGGCACGCACAGTGGGCATTCTGACAAAAATTATTTGTAATAAAATCAAAACAGAATAGTTCACTGTCAAAGGTTCTAAAGATTTTATACCCTAGAATAAATATTAAATAAGTGTTTCAACGATTTTTTTGTGATTACGTCTCATTTTAAATATAGATTAAATTTAATAATTTATATTTAAATTCTGATTTAAAAAAAGCCAATTTTTGAAATAAATCAAAGGTATTTGACTTTTAAAAATATACCCCAATGTTAGATAATTGACGGGTAGTAATATAAATTGCTGTATTTTATGTACCCCCACACATTGGCGTCAGACCCCGGGCATCTCTATTCTAATCTGTGTGTGTCTACAAATTTTATTGTGCTCATATCAAAAGTGAATACAAATTACATGTAATTATGGTAGGCTAGTTCAATTTGAGTTCATAAATAAAAAAATAATAATAATATTCTCTATACATGAACAGTACATATTTAGATGAAATTGTTCGTCAAACGAAATTGCTGTACTTAGGCTATTTTCTACTTATTTTTTAGGCCATAAAAAAGAAAAATACTTTATGAATGGGCGCACGTGTACCTTGCGTACTATAAAAACAGCTGAAAAAATCCAGTACTTTTATATGAGTTTTGCATTAACATATTTATAAAAATGTTATCTATTTTTAGCTTGACAATTTAAGGTGTGAACTGCCGCATAAAAGAACCGGGAGAACTTTTTCATATTGAAAGAATTCAATCGAGGAGTTATACAATTATACATTTTTGGTGCGAAGTTTAGCTTCTATTGAGATATTTACAGCTATTTTTATGCGCATAAATTGAAGGTTATTTAAAATACAGAAATCACAGTAGACGCCATATGAAATATTAATCAGTTAATACCATAAAGTGTTACTCGGCTTATATATTAAAAAAAAAAAAAAAAAACCATTACCAAACTCTATAAATTCATATGCAAATTAAGTAGGATCTAGATAGGCGAAAATCTTCTACCTTGCAATGGCTTCTGATAAGATTCGGTTAGGTATCTAATGCCTCAGTTGATATAAGTCGCTCAGTTCTATGTACACACAATTCGTCAAGCTAACTGCTGTTGACCCCAACCCATATGCCTTAATCCTCACACTCACCGATAAGGGCAATCAAATGCTTATTGATTAAATGCTGTCGCAACTATAAAGAACGCTATTTATATGCAGTGTTTATCAATTGTTTGGCTTGACATTCGCCTTAACCTAAACAAAACTATTCTTTATTCATTGTGACTTCGTTCAGGCCGCGCTTCGCTGACTTAAGCGACACTCAAGTGGCGGGCACTTAACAATAAACTTTTGGTTAAGACCAACTCTAACTGACATCACTAGACACCCTCCCTAAACTGCACTTTAAAAATGTGAAATATGCGCCCCGCTGCTGATTTGTCATGTTGAGCTGCGTGGTTTTGGGTGGCTCCAAGCATATACCAGACGGTTCACCTAACCCGCCTTCACTCTCCCCCCCGCCCCACTTCTCTTAGCTCACCTGCAGGCAACCCAGCAAACAGCGAGTGCAGCTTCCAGCTAAAAAAGCTTTATACTCTGGAATTTTTATTTTTTAATTTTTTTCTATGGCTCTAAAGCGTATGTAGTTTTATTTGTTATTATTGTTGCTTGTTAGTGTTATTGTTAAGCGTAAGTAAAGCATTTCTCTGATGTAGTATCAGAATTAAGCAAGTGCTTTGTTCAATGGCCTGTGTAATTAATTAAGTTGGATTACTCATACGCTAAGTGGGCTGCCATCCATAACGTCAGATGACGGGCAATTGACATTTGACTTGATTGGATTTGAGAAGAGTGCTGTTGAGTAAACGCTTAGTTGATGCCTTTAACTGCACTCAAGTGGCAATTGCTTTTCATTTAGATGCAGCGAGTCGAAGTTTTACTGCAGTTTTATCTTTTCCATGAACTGTGTGGTGTAAAATAACGGAACTCTAGTTACCCATGTGGTAGAACCATTTCACAATAGAAAATTCCAACTTTAAAAAGAAAGCGATCAGTATGGCAAGGAAATCGATCAGCGCTTGGCTTTGAAAATTGCACTGGAAGGCGGTACTTAAGAAAGAAAGAGAAAGAGAGAAATAGAGAGAGAATGTTTAAAAGAGAGAATGAGATGGAGAAAGAGAGCTATTACTAAAGTAATATAATATATATATATAATATATGTCACCGACAAAACAAATTATTACATTAAGTACTATATCCCTTGAGCCATTTATATTAGCGATATAAATAAATTATATTTTTATTACAAACGTCTATCAATGAAAACATGCACATATTGCTATAGTTAATAACTACCCTTAGAACTACTTCATCAAACTATTTCAACTGGGCGTTTCTGACAATTGAACGCACCTTGAACCACATTACTTGCAAATTCTCCAGCAAGTTAAAATGTAAAGAAAGCCAGTCAGTTCTAAAACTGTCATAGATTTCAATCAAACTCAACTCATGCCAAGCTGATATGCAAAAATAGATAAATGTAGAGAGGCAATAAAAATTGACTCGGCGACTTAGACAGAGTGACTAAGTTGTTTCTCTATATCCCGGCTCAGAGTAGAATTACTTTTACCTCAACTTAAACGCAGATTTAATTAAATTCTGTATCATGTTACAAATTTTGTATGAGCATTCTTTTAATTTATGTAGAAACTTAAGCACAAACAATAGTATCATATTTATAGCTTATGTTTTTAATTCTGATTTCAAGCACTAAATGTAATTTTTATTGATAAATAAAGGGTATTTTAGTTATCTGTATTCGTTATTTCAATCAGTCTTATTTATGTATTAAAAAATGTCTGGGCCAAATAATATTTATTTGCACAACAAAAAAATACAAATTTTGTACGCATTCCTAAAGTACTTTAGAAACTAGCACAAACATTTTCTTGAGCAATTATTAAAAATAAAAGTCAGAAAAATATAATAATGATTTGTATTGCAATTTTGTTTGTACTATGTTGCATAAGGGTGTACACGCTTCGATTAATTTCAGCTCAATTTTCTTTTGTGCTATTTTGTTGTTCTGTTCAACTTTTCAACACGCTACTTTATGTAAGCATTCAAACTAGCGCCTCGCACAAAAGCTACGGCTATAGATACAGATACACGATGTTGTCGTGTGGATTTTGTGCAATTTCTGAAGCTGTTTGTTGTTGTCGTTGCTATTGTTGTTGTTGTTGTAGTTGCTGGCGTTTGCAATTTGTGCATATTTGTTACAAGGTCAATTCGTCTGATTGTAAAAGTGCGAAAAAGCAAGCTGAAATCAAATATTGTGCTTATATTTATGACCAAATATGTAGGTAGAATATAAATGTGTTGACTTATTTTATTTAAATCGAGAATTTATTGTGTTATTTTCTTTTATCTTTTATTGAGTATTACTACAAATTTGTAGCAACAATTTTCGTTGCAAATCATTTTATAGTTGAGTTATATTACATTTTATTTTATATTATGAAATTAATTTGAACTGCTGACCAATATTTAAATAAAGTTGCCAGCACGAGCTATTGCCTCATGGATGCTGCTGTTGCTGCCGTTGATGTTGCCAACAGCCATTTGGTTGCTGGCCTCCCGTTCCCGCTGGCAGTCACAACAACAGCAACAATAGCAACAACAATTTACAAATTGAATTTGCTGTCAGCTGCCAGGACGGATGGCTGACGCAAATGACTTCTCGTCTGTCCCAGTGTCAATGCCAGACAGCATCCCTCGTCCAACCATCTCTGTCTCAGTCTCTTTGGGCAAATTAATTTTTGTGGTCGAATTCGTTGCGGACCCACTAAGTGCACGTTGGCCATGATGCACAGTACGTTTGATGACGTGATGTGGCCTAGGCCCGCCAATGGCAAATTACATTTCCCTTTTGTCCACATTACACTCGACAGCGCCTAATTTTCCTATTAGGCGACAAATTGTAAGGCAAAGACATCAGCTAGTATGTATCTCAAAGTGTGTGGCTGTAGCTGTAGCTGTGAGTGTAGGTGCATCTGTTGCTGATGACATAACCAAATGCATCGAATAACAAAAAAAAAAAAAAATAATAGTTCAATTACGCACAGAAAGCGTAAAACATGTGTCTGTGTGTTTGTATGTGTTACTTGAGTGGTTTGGTGGCGTGCGTAAGTATTCGTAATATTCCTAAGTCATTGCCAGCAATCGATAGTAATTACGCGTCAAGGACTTTTGCCATGGCGCTGGTAAAGCTAGCCCACATAGATAACAGCAGGAAGAGCAAGTGAACTAGAAGCACAGAAAGATGGAGAAAGAATACATGAGAAGGCTGTGTGAGCTTGTGGGTAACTCGAAGATGTTACAGGCAAATACAAACACAACTAAATGAATGCCGAAGGCAAACATAAGAACATTCTATCAAACAGGTGGAATCCAGCAATGGCTATTACAGACAACTGGAATTAGTTGCTACATAAACATATGATGTACAGGTATACAGTTAAGCTACAAAGCAATTAGCTGCCAGTAAAGAAATTGTGTAATTGTCCTTTGCAGCAATTAAGTAAATTGATGGCCATATTTTATTGCACAAAGCTCTAATACCTTTAATATAATCGAATTTAAACATCTACTCAATTCACTATAAATTTAGTCATTTTATACAAGCTCTTTTAGTTGGTGTATCTGGCTGTTGGATTTTTAAGGCATTTTTGCTTTTATTTAAAATCGATAAACAAGTCAAAAAAATCTTTGCTAAAAGTTTATCATAAACAAATATTTTTGTGATTTAACCAAACACTCCAAATAAAAATTAATTGCTGCTTGTTATTATAGGTGAACAATTTAACATCAAACAAGCTCTTATTAAGCTTGATAAGTTCCACGCTAGTCAAATCAATTACTAAATTATATACACTAATACACGTATATTTAACTAAATAAACCAAGCAATTTAATTTTCTCTAGTGAAATATTTGTATCCATAAGCAACTTAGATGAAATATCCTTCAATTCGAAACTTAAATTAGAAACGCACAAACCCCTTTAAATCGACATTTTGTCCTCACAGATTTTAGGCAGATATTTTTCTCCGAAAACCTTTCAGCTAAAACCAAATTCGACCGTCATAACTTACAGAAATCAATTTACGGCAGCCAAACAAGAAATAAATGGAAAAAAAGATAATACATTTGCCAATAAATCACAGAGAAGAGCAAAAAAAAAACTCACAGATAAAAACCAAAATAAAGCGAAAATGTGGAATTTGCCAAATGCGACTAAAATGAAATAATAGTCAGTAACAAATAAAGGACGACTCACAAAAAATGCAACTGAGAGAAAGAGAGAGAGAGAGAGAGAGGCAGCAATGACTACCAGTTACAGCTGTGACAGTGGCAATGGAAAACTGCAACCACACTTGTCAGGGGCCAAGGTAAGCCAAATAAGGAAAAGGATAAAGTCAGCTGACGTTGCACATTGTAACAGTCAAAGCGGATGTATCACTGAACCAAAGCGAATGCACAGCGACCAGAACAGGACATGCAAGGACAGCTCAACCCAAATCTACTGCTGCTGGTGCTGCTGGTGAGCAACAATCGGATGGCAAACGGAGATGGTACACGACAAGCGGAGGCATCCTTAACAAAGCTGCATATGCGGTTTAGCAACATCGGAGCCGGCTTGTGGTTTTTGCATCCTTAAGCCTTTTTTGTGTGCCACTAAAGCGCTTGACTAAAGTGTCCTGCAACTGCTTTAAAGCTGAGCCAATTCGAGTTGAACGCTAATAAAGCCTGCAGTAGTAGGAACAGAAGCTGCGCTAGAATGTGCCCGCCTCAGGCTCGACTAATCCAAGGCACGTGCTGGCCAGCCAGCAACACGCAGACAAACCAACATAGAGATGGCAACGGGTCTAACACGAAGCAATCACTCGGTTAAACAACGACCAGGCCCACACGATTAGTTTAGGGTCAAAGCCCACGGCTTAAAACTAACATATAGTATTAAATTACTCATACGCAGGATTTTACAAATTACTCATA
This sequence comes from Drosophila maculinotata, assembly GCA_035045305.1. Lineage (NCBI taxonomy): Eukaryota > Metazoa > Arthropoda > Insecta > Diptera > Drosophilidae > Drosophila > Drosophila maculinotata. The sequence continues at coordinate 1,087,961 of JAWNPD010000134.1, read as the reverse complement.
CGCTTCGGAGTACTTAATAAATATGTCTTATTCTTTTCTAGACTTGTGCGTCTTCCAAATAATATTGCATATTAACGATAAATTTAAGTGTAATATTAACGCATTGCAATAAAGCTTTAAGCACTTGATTTTGAGGCACGAGGAGGTAAACCTCGCGGGCCACAAAACAAAAACCGGTCGGCGCCCATCTCAAAAACATACCGAACTACAAGCTGGGGGCAAATGGGTAAACTTTCAAAGTTATGGAAATTTTATAAATAACAAGCAACTTACATATATAACGATGACGACAAGATATCCTGCCAAAAAGTTGAGATGAACGAAACAGAATAACTTTATAAAGTTGAGGAAACATTATACCACATACTTGTAAATTTATTTAGTATATTTATATATTTTTAAATATTTTTATTTTGTATCGGTTATTAATGGTGTTAACATGCAGTTAATATATTTTGTATGATATATATTATTCTTATATTATAAAGTATATCAAAGATTTCCGACATACCGAATGACAAATATATATATTTTTAAACATTTATTTTTTAGTGTGATGCTTTAATGTTAAATTTTTATTTTATTTATCGTAGCTCCAAATTTTTGTTAGTTGCTCTTCAAAAACAATAAGCCCACAAAATTTAATAGTTGTATTTGCAAGGATGAATTTATAGTACTAAAGATTCATACCGATAAACATATGTACATGGATAGTAAAAAACTTCCCAAAAATACTTTCTTTACTCTTTGGGTATAGGATATAAAGAGGGCATGTTAATGATGGTTAGCTCCGCAAATTACGACCAGCAGACGCAGACGCCACAATAAGATCAAAATTGAAGCAGATGAAAGAGGGATATGGGAAATGGGTTGTGGCAACCTCCCAGGGAGCCATGGACATGGTAAATATTTTACATACACGTGGCTCCCCAAATTATGCACAATTTTGTGGCCGAAAATAAATAAAGCAATGAAAAGGGGAATATAAAAATAGTTACAACTTGCCACAGAAGAAAGAAAGATGTTAAATAAACGAAACAAAAGCAGTTCGATCCATATTCATAATTTACTAAAAGGGTGCCCTTAGTTTTTGTTGCTTGTTGACATAAATTGTGAATCTTAAATGTGGCAGAATATATTATTCGTTTTGAAAATGCTTTAAATATATCGAGGGTCCCTTAGCCGTCCCGTAGTCCACGATAAATTGACTATATAGTTCTAACCATGTAATCTGAATAAACATATAATAGTAATATTATTGAAAAATATATTGTTTTATTCATTTATTTATTTCCAGTACCTTTTAATCGATAGTCGAATTAATAAATAGCATCAAGAATAAAGAGGTTAACTAAAATTATGTAATTAATGGCAATAAATCTAGCTTTATTATTTGGATTTATTTAATTTAAGTTAATGTTAATTTTTCTAATTATTTTTTAACAGTTTACCTTATTAAACCAAAAATGAAATGATGAGCAAGATTATATAAATAGTTTCTACACTTTTGTAGCTAATAAGTTAATCGGAATATTAAAATTCTTGACTTTGAATCAAGGAAAAGCGGCTCATTGAAATTAATATCATAAATATTTTATTGCTGTGAATTTAATGGCATGCATTTAATTATTTGTGAGAGATTTAGATTGCATGCACAAAAACTAAAGCTGTTTTTCAAATGACAGGATTGCTTTCAGCTGTTGTGGCAATTGTGCAATTGAAAATTTCACACTTTGCCAGCTTGCTCAACGAAGGTAATCCAATCCAAAATTCGTTTTGGCCCGCTCCCGTTCACCCGACCCCCCCTCCCCCGCCACTGCCTTCACGCCGTCAGCGCACGCTCTCAAGTCAATTTGCCATATCATTTGCAGCAGTCGAATTGCCAGGGCAAGCTGTATACTACCTCATTTCCCCTAACCCGCTGGTGGCCATATCCATTGCCCACTGGGGGCAGCTGGCCATATATTTTGGCCATTATTGCTTTTCAATATGTTTGGTGCACATTTCAAGGCAAAGTGGATGCAAGAGGAAGCACGAAAGCGAACAGAAAAGTCACAAAATATTTGATACGAGTATGCTTGGCATTTGCCCAGTTTGCCTGTCTATAAAGTTCAAGGACAATTACTCATAGTAATGGACGAAAGTCAACTATTCTGTTTTCTGTTTTGTATCATTTATATAGTTATTTTATACCCTAGAAATATATCAATTAATAAAAATAAACTCATCAAGTTGTGATAAAATATTATGAATAAATTCAGAACTTTTATAGTTAAAACAAGAGCCAAATGCCAGCAATGGGCAGACATTTTTCCTGAAAGTTGTTCTCAAATTTCAAGGCCTTTATTACTTAGAGTAAGATATATTTTTCTCTGTACAAGTACAAAAACAAAACTAATAAATTTGAATAAAAAAATTGATAATGCTTAAGTATGTACTTAAATTAATTTCAGTATTTGACTTATTTTAAGTACAATGTTAGAAACACTAACTGTTCTTTTAAATTCTGCATAATTTACTTGCAAGATAAACCAAATATGAATAGAGCATGCGTTGACTTCAGCACAGCAAGAAATTATTAACACTTGTAAAAAATACATAAATAATACATATGTATATTTATTAAGTGAGAAATATGTTTTATGTTTTTCTAAAGTTTTTTCCAGGGTATTTTAGGATCGCTTACTCTCAGCTGTTGCACACTTTTTGTTCCTGACCAAAATGGCGTCGATCAAAACGGTTTTATGCGTCGCAGCCTGAATGTAGGCAGCGACAAAACGAGCAAAAATTTAACGGTTACTCGTTACTGTGAACGAGCCAACGCTTAACGGGACGCGCAACAGCCTAAAAATAAAATCCAAATGAATGACGCAAATTTTATGAAACACTTCAGAGGTAGACGCTGCCAACGCCATGATGCGCACGCTATAGATAGAGATGTGATGAGGTGGGAGGAGCAGACGGCGAAAGAGGGAGGAGAGAGCAAGGGAAAACAGAAGCTGTGATTCCACCTTTTACCGAATAGCGTAAACAAGTAAACTCGTTTGCCGCGGAAATGCAGCTGTGCACAGGAAAAAAAAGATAGGGAAAAGCAGGAAAAAACTGCTGCGCAAATGCGCATTTAATTGCGCACTCAATGGGAAGCCCCAAAATGGAGGCCACAGGATGGACAAGGAATGCCACCTGAAGGGGGTGAAGGGGGGATGGGGTGTGGGTTGGTATGGACAAGGGCGACAGTCAAAGCCTTGGCAGCTTTGCGGCGACGCATTTTTGGTCCGTTAAAATGTTGAATGGACAACTGAATCAACTCTTCCATTTTCCAAATGAGCCCCTTTCTGTAGCAAACTCGGTTATGGCCATTTGAGGTTTTGGTATCAAAAGCCACGTCAAGGAATGCATGGAAAAGTTCTAGCAAAATTATGTTGGGTATGCAGATAACAAACAAACAACGGTATTAAAATGTGAAATAAACTTTAAAAAATGTGTGGTAAGAATATTAAATTCTAGTATTGTATTATTTTATGGAAATTACTACGAATTCTATTGAATTGAAGCTAACATGTTAGGTCTAATTGTTCTTAAATTTTATATAGAAACATAATTATATATATTTAATTATACTTTTACTTTGTTTCTTCTATTCCATCTCCTTTTTACAGTCTGTTCCTTTCGCCTTTAATAATATATTTCGAATTATAATAATAATAAGCGCATTCAAGTGTTTAATAAACTAAAATTAAAAAAAAAAGTCTTTATTTAATAAGTACATATTTATAAACTTTATGAATTATTTTGAAGCACAACAAGGTAGATTGCAGCTTTGTAGTCATCCTTGATCCAAGCTATTAAAACTATATTTTTTAGTACTTGTTAGTTTCTGTATCAAACATTTTTGGCATAAAGTTAGCAAAATATTTTTTTAATAAATTATTTTGCGAAAAAATGGTCTGTCACAAGTTGTCAACTGAGGCCATCAAATGTTGCACTTCATCAGCATCAGCATAAAACACGAGGCATCTTTCTGCTTTAAAAACTGGGGCACAAATTTTATGAAAATTGTGAATTACAAGCTATAAAAGAAGGAAAAAGTTTTTCTCGTTTGAGGGGCTTTTGGCAAGCAACGTCAACAAAAAGTTTCAGCATGGTTGCATTTTTGCCGCTTCTCTTGTCGACAGGCGGCCTGTTGCATGTTATGTTGCAACGTGTCAGCAGCACAATAAAACCCACCTGCTGCCACCTTCAGTTTCTGCCTCCTGCTGGGACAGGCTGCCATGCGTTTGACAAACGCCGCCATTGACGTCATTAGAGTTAACCTGTGCCAATGCATGGTAAAAGGGTTTGGCAAGAGTTGCTATAGGGATGGATGTCATGGGGAAGGTGGAGTGGGGAGTGGAGCTGGGCCAACGTCAGCCGGTGCAAAATGCTTTTGAAGCTTAACTCAGCGAACCAGCCACCAGTCGAATGGATCCATTGAAGCGTGCCAAGGACATGCGTATGCCAAACCCCCATACCTTTCCCCCTTCATCTCCCGCACCCCATGAACAAACAATACACTGCTGCCCAGTCCATGTCCATTGTAGTCCATTGTAGTCAACACTGCACTTTTTCGATGGAACTCGTACTATTACTGCATATGCTGTTGTTATTGTTGTTGTTATGGTTGATTTTGTTTACGCACAAATCGAAAAACAAATGCGCCGTTGTTTTGCTGGTCGGAAAATAAGCAAAGTTCCTGGTAAAAGGGACATAAGAAATGGGTCAGTGGCATGCGTGCTACTTGATTGATTGATTTACGCAGTAGTCTTCATATTTACGCAACAGCACTTAATTGCAATTAATCCTATAGCATTCTTGAATGTTTATCCTGGCATTTCACAAAAGCCTCCGATATAAAACATATACATTTGAAATACTTTTAATCATAGCGTAATATTTTTGCTAATTAGTCAAGCTCAACATTTAATAACTACATACATATTTAGTACATACAGCTAGAAACAACTGGAGAATAGATTACATAATGTATATACAGCTGGAACACAGTGGAGAATAAATTATATAAACTAAATATAAATATCACTAAAAGCCAAGATCAAAATTTACTAATACTACAAGAAACTTTTCCATTTTAGAATTCATGAATATATTCGGTTCAATAATTATTTAGATTTTAAGATTTTTCTCTCACACTTGTAATTATTGTGGTACATATGTAGATTTCATATAGACCTGAACTAAGTCTTCAAAGCTACTCATATCTAACTATAGTTAATAAAATAAAATCAGTTTCCATCAGTCAGTCACCATAACAATGTTTACCTTCTATGCTGTGTGCTTGAAAGCCTTCAGTGTTAATGGAAGAGTTTATTACGTTTATTTTTGGTACTAAGCCAACGCATAAAAGTGCTGTCAAATACACTTAGCTACATTTTTAGTTCATGGCTCATTCTTGTTGACAGATCCGTTCCCTTAACTCCTATGTGTGAGTATACACATTAGTTTTGATGGCGCCGGCGAGCTCGTAAAAATTATTATTATAAAGCATTTGCACGCCCAACAGTTGAAATCTGCACGTTATGAATGTCGCTGAAAATAACTTTGTTTTGTTATTGCTGTTGGCTTGGACTCCCGTTGCGCTCGTTTTGTCTTAATATCAATTACCAGACGCAGCATCCAGCCGCGTGATGCCCATAAAGTGTAGCCGAGTCGGGCTGAAATGGGAGGCGCCCCAACCGAGCAACGTAGCCATAAGCGAGCCAAAGGACAATGCGAAAAATATGACAATGCCATAAGGTGACGAAAATAAAGCAATGAGTCTGCAGTAGTCGAATGGAAACCAACAGCTTATTGCCAAGGCCGGAATGCATTGAGGATATACTCTTGAATTCTAATTCCATTGTGCATATGCAAAGTTAATTTGCCAACAATTTTCGGCTTGTATCAATCATCAATTGTGCATATCCTTTGCAACTCATGCAACATGTACGACCGAAGACAACAGCTCTTCAACATCAATTAGGAAATCAATTTTGTGGCTTGCTTGTGTCAGCAGACCACTCTGATGAGAAAAACGAGAGTCAAGCACAAGCCCATCAGGTGTATGCCCCCCTCCGAGTTTGTGGTTGGTTGCATGTATACATGCATTTGTATTTGTATTTGTATTTGAGCGGCTTTAAATTTGTGGAAGCAAGCAGAAGTTCTGGGTCACTTGATTTACAATCATCGAAATATGCAATTGCCAATTGGAATCGCAATTTATTGAAACAAAAGCAATTTTGGCAAACAGCTATCGCCCACAAGGTTGGCAAAACTTGTACAGTCATCTCAATGGCAAAATAAATTATCAAATTTTATTCAACGCCAACAACTAGAAAAACTAAATTAAATATTGTAGAAGGTCCCGCTGGTCCAAGGACAAACAAATAAATTGTGGTAAAGCAAAGCACACGCATGTATTATAAGGCTATAATTTATGCATGCAAAACTTATTTGAAAAGGTTAACCTGGTTACTAAAACCACACAAAATGGCCAACTGAGCAGGTAACATTACGTGGGTGGGCTGAGTTCTATATGTCAAAGGAATACACAAAAACTTCGTTGGAGTTTGTAATTTATTTATATATATAAAATACTACGTAGGACTCGTTACCAAGTTATTTGAAAACCGCAAGCTATACAGGAAAGTTGACTTCTTGACAGATGTGAATACTCAATTAGTTCAAAGAGCAACAGTACCTTTGAAATGTGACATTAAATGAAGAGTGAAATTATTGCACTAGCTACTACTATTTTAAAGTCAGTTTAATTAGTTAGTAATTCCCAAACGATATTTTTGGATAGTACAGTATTCATTTCTTATGAAGCATTGTGTGAAAGCTATATATGTATATGTATACAGAATATACACACAGAAGGATGGATAAACGGATGTATATGAACAACTCGTATATAAATATATACGTTATATGGTTGGAGATGATTCCTTATTTGTTTTACGTTAATTGCCGCCACTTCACTATACCACTTATTAGCCATATAGCTGTACATTTCTGCAAAATCGGACTTCCCCGAATCGCAAATGGAAATCGTACATTTTTTTCCTTGTACTTGAAGTGCTCTCGACACTTTTGTTTGATTCATTCATTTTTATCGTTAATCTCCTCGTCAGCTATTTTCCAGCTAAAACCCTTTTTCCAGAACTGGCTTGCCACTTGTCAATTCGATGCGATGCGGATAAAAATTAACTTTAAGCGAATGCAAATTTTCTGTAGTATACGTTATTTCATGATGTTTGAAATGTTGCGCAATTAAATGTCAAAATCTTGGCAAACGATTTGAAAGGCGAATACTTAACTGTGATAGGCAGTTAGCACTTCAGTTTCAAAGTTATAAATTTGCTGCTCGACGAAAGTCAAGTTGAAAAGGGGACGAAAAACTGTAGCATACTATTCAGCACTGCGTATAAGCAAAATGCAATTTATGTGCTGGCACTGGCAGTTGAACAAGTATCCAGCTCATTGTGCACATAAACACATATAAATATGTATATAAGTATATACATATATAAAGTAAATGTGCGTGCAAGCAAGTGGCTGAGTTCTGGCACGTACTAAAACAAGCTTGTAACTAGCAGACGAGTGCGCACATGTCCATGTTTGTATGAGTGTGTGTGTGTGTGTGTGTGTGTGTGTGTATGTGTGTGTATGCGTGTGGGTGGTTGGGAGGGGGACGAGCATGAGGCTGCCAAATCAGTAGCAAGGCAAAGAAATGCCAAGCGCAAAACGCGGCGACAACTGCGAAAGCGACTGGCAAAGGTCACGAACACAACCTTTTGGCAGCTGCAACAGCGGAGACAGCGGCAACAGCGGCAACAGAAGCAGTAGCAGCAGCAGCCGTGGAAAAATTTATTTTCCTTGCTCGTTGGCTCTTTTGCTCTTTGCATCAGCGATTTTCACTCAACGCTGATAGTTGAAATGGCTGACTGGCTCACTGGAGGCTGCTGATGAAGGTGAAGTGCCACATCCATACCCCCCACCCAGCCCCAAAAAGTGGCGGAAGGACACAAAAAACGACAGCCGAGAACATTTTAAAGAGCCAAAACTTTTTCTGTGGTTTATTTTTGCTGCTTCGCTGCCTGCGTGCCTCATTTCAGAGGCAGGCCCATGAAAATCATGAGCATTGATTAGTTACGCACTAGCGGAGGCCCAAAGGAAGAAGACGAAGACGACAACATTGAACGCTCAACACTCGGGGACACAAAGAACCGCATATAAAAATAAGTTCAGCATTTTGTTTTATTTTTTGTCATCAAGGGCTAAGAACATTTAGCCACAAAAAATGGAGGCAGGTTTTTGTGGAGCATAAAATATGGCAAGCCATTTGCCAACATTCACCTTATTTATTTTTCCAGGAATTCGGTTTCTTAGCCGCAGAAAGCAGAACAGCAGAAAGTAATAACTATTAAATATATAATGAAAATCTGATGCTCTTATAGGCAGAACAATTTTTAAATTGACAAAAAATTCATAAATAAATACGAAATAATTGTAGTATATTTATATACAAATAAATATTCTATTCAATATCTAAGTTAGTGTAAGTAAAATAATAATATTTATATAATAATTAAGTACAAAGTAAATAAACACGAATCAATTTTTATTAATTTTGAAAATATAATAATTTAATTATTATATAATAAAATATATTAATTGTCTATTTTTGTATTTGATACATATTGGATATAAATTTGAAATGATTTCCATAACATTTTTTAATAGAATATTTTAGGATGAAATATAAATTACACAGAAAACACAGAAGTCAACATAACTATTGTAACTGACCAAATTTTAAGTTTTAAGTATTCTAGAATACTCTTTGTAAGTGTACAAAACCAGCTTTGTAGGTTTTTATGGGTTCAGAGCCTAAATAAACTAATGAAAGGCACTCGAGAAGCCGCTCAGACGTTAAATTGCCAGCAATGTTCATTGATAAAGACTGCCGAATTGTAGCCCGAAATACCGCAAAGCTGTGCTTTACCTTTAACATCTATATTTAAGCCACAAGCTGGGACTGTGTGTCATTATAGCTCGCATTTATCTTGTGCCAAATTTACGAATACGTGTCTGGCATTTTCAAGGTTGCCTTTTAATTCCATCGCACCGTGGCACAGCAACAGCCACATCCAGTTTGAAACATGTAAGATACAAATACAAATACACATGCATATATCATATGCAAATATCGTAATGATAATGCCGCACTTCATATTGAAGGTCCTTGATGCGGTTGAAAAATGGGATGTGATAGTCTTATGTGCCCTTCATTTAACAAAATATTTAAATATGGCGAACACGTAGCTTACCAAACCCACAGTCATTGTATACACACGCATTTAAATGTGCTACGAGTGCTATGTGTATATATTTATGAACCTATAGATACTATAGATACATATACACATGGATATACATTTGATTTATGCGCTTTTACTTGCACATTACGCTTTTATATTTTTCTATTTTGGCACGCAACTCAGGGCAACAAAGACAATGACGAAGAGAGAAGGAGATAGAGATAGAAGTGAAAAACTGAAACAGAAATGAAAATGGAAAGGAAAAGACACGACACAATTTTGACAACAGACAACAGCAACGTGGCGCCAGATTTTGGCTATATGCCGCCCTCTGGGAGCCCCTTATACAATTTTTTTTACAAATCCACACAAAAGGAATATACGAAAACAAACGACAGGAAATGTGTGCGTGTATGTTTTTGTATGTGTGTCTGTGTGGGATTGAAAGGATTGAGGAGGATTGAGCGGAAAAGAAGTTTGGCAATTGTTGAATCTCAGCAATAAATAGAGAAGATTTAAAGCAAAAAGTATTAGTTCAAAGGATGGAACTAACTAGTATAAGGAACAGCAGGTTAGCTTATAAGAAGTTCCTTTTAAAGATGAGTTTTTTAAAGTGTAGTTGCCATTATCACTAGTTGTGGTTTTTCTCAGGCAGTTTTAACTTAAAAAGAACGCTTAAAAAATTCATGGAATTTGAAATTAAATTCTGAGGCAAGTTGGGCGGATAGGACAAACTTTAAGATTTACAAGAATCGTCAATTAATTTCCATAAAATTATTTTCTTTCATAAAATTACCAAAAGTCTAAAAAAAGAGTTTCTCAGCGAACAGTTTAAAGTCTCGTTTTAACAGCTAAAACCAATGAGATTCTTAAGAAACAAAAATTTTGACTCTTTAGGTAATTAAGGTAAATTTTAAATTGGAATATTACGGCTAGCTTAAAGAAATATAATATTTGTAAGAAATCCAAATAGATAAGCAATATTAATAGAGATTGGGACAGGAACATTGGAACACTTTCTTATATCTAGATAACAAGAATTTGTTAATACTTTCAATAATACTTTTAAGATTATTTTTGCAATAATACTACTTTTTAGCTAAGATGTAGACGTTTCAGTAGCTCTAGCAGCTCAATTGTTTATTCACAATGTGTATACTTAAATATGTATTTATTAAATATATATATGCAGATGTGAAGTCTACGGCTGATTTACACATTTTATCTACCACATCCTACGGAAGCTGCATACAAATTTTATTTTATGACGTATTTATTGTAATAAGTATGCGAGGGGAAAACCATTTCCGTTCTCATTAAAATGCTTGCTATATGAAAATCATTGCCTACTTCTAGGCAGCGCCATTATTGCTACACTTTATTGGTTCTGGCTGAAAACATTTCTTCTCGCTGGGCAAAATTTCAATAAATACTGTCCAACTTTTCCCAACGATGTGCCAATGATAAAGTGCCAATGGGAATGGGCGTTGGGGCGTCGACGCATATTTTCCTCAGCTCAAGGAACGGAGCCTGTGCCTTTGTTTAGCTGCCACAGCAGCCTCTGTTGCTACTGCACCTTTCGGCTCATTTTATTATTCGTTTTCTTTTTCAGGGAAACTCTCGTAATTATTACGAGCCAGCCAGCTGTTTGCCGTGCCACGCGCCAAGCCCGAGCAATTTTATCTCTGCTACGTTTTGCGTTTTCCCTTTTGAAGAAGGCGCCGGACTTGGATGGAGCTCAGAGCTCGGAGGGCGCCTTCAACGGCTGGTGAACAATTTTGGGGCTTAACCTTGACTCGCTTACGGCATACACGAGCGCGCACACTCAAAGTGGTGGGCGTGGGAGCGCTCAGCGCTCTGGTACTCGTCTCTGGCAGCGCCATCTTGACGAATGCCGCCTGTTGTCATTGGACTTGGGCCTCTAATCTTATCTGTTACTTTTGGGGTTCCAGCCATCAGGCTGATGCCAGCTGCCTGCTGTGCATGTGTGCGTGTATGTGTGTGTGTGTCTGTGTGTGTGTGTGTGAGTGTGTACACCCGAATGGCGTTTTAGGTCGTCTCCTGAAAGTCATTTAAAATTATGTATATCAAGAGCAAGCAGCAGGAAAAGCTTTAGCCTTGCAACAGCTTCGGCAGCGAGTCCAGTCGCAAAAATTCTTTCTAATTTAGTCCACGCGACTTTTATGACATGAATGGCCTACCACTTTGGCATGCTCCGCCACAGCGCCCCCTCCTCCCTTTTTGACTAGTGCCTGGGGATTTGTCATTAGGTATTATTGTTGTTGTTGCTGCTGCTGTTGTTATTTTTGCTCTTGCCGCCTGTCTTTGGGATTAGGTAAGCTGGCCAGCTGCCTTTTGTGCCACGGCATTGATTTATATTTTTGCACATTTTTATGGCGCTTCTTGCTGTGTTTCGAGTACAAGCGCCGTGGCTATTTATAGCTTATGTTTATGGCCACAAGGGGACAACAATGAGCCGCTTTTTGACAGTTGCAGACCTCAATTTCTTATATAATATTCGAAGCATTCTCAGTTGGCTGAAGCATTGAGGTAGCCAAACAAAATAATTAGAACACGGAAATACTCACCTCACCAATCTTTACGAAGAAAATAGCTGTTGCATAATATACCGTATACAAATATACATTAATATTTGTGTACCTGAAATAAAGAACAAGATCCACTTAATATTAGCTTGCAATACAGCAAAAACAAGAAGAACATCGGAAAATTTAAAAAAAAAAAAGAAATACAGATTCCTAAAAAATGATTATAGTATCGGAAAGATCATAAAAATCACAACAAACAATGCTTCAGTCGTGTTTTTTTTTCGATTGAAAGGTATGTACCGTTGACTTGAGTTATTACACTTTTTTAAACAGTTTGAATTTAATCTAATATTCAAATAATAAATATTACAAAAATAAAATGAAACAAGAAAATATAATCACAAACTAATCCGGACAGAGTAAAATTACAATGGCGCTTTGAAATTTAAGTTATGTACCACGAGCAATTATTTTCTATCGAATATATTTGTCAAATTTCATTTGAGCAAGCGCTGGGGAAAACTCTTGTGAAAAATGCTCAGTCATTTAGGTAAATCCTACCTCTAACAATTTTGTGTTTTTTGTTTATTTATTTCTGCAATTGAAAGATACATACAGATATATATATATATATATATTTATATATATATATGCACATGTAGCTATCAGATGGACAAGTCTATATTCTGTTGTATTTTATAATATTATACAAATTTAATGGGTGCTGGGATTACAAATTTTACGCAGTCTCATTTGAATTTTCTCTAATAAATGCCAATAAAATATCTTAGTATGCTCGAAAATAAACTTAGAGCCCTAAAGGCTCATAAGCTGCAATCCATGCCAAGTCAAGGCTATTATATTATATGGATTATTTAAATTGCCAAAATAGGTTAATAGTTTGACCTGAGGCACAGCTTGTGCAATATATTTGCAGCTGGACAGTTTAGAAACTAATTACGAAATCATCTAATTAGTAGATAGTAGGTGGAATTTGCACATTGAAACTTTTGGATGCTCTGCTTAGGACTAATCGTGTCTACACTTTGGCATCGCAATCAATAAATTTGTGAGAGGGCTTTTTCAAAATTCCCCAGTAACATGGCTGCCCATCAAAGGACTCTTTGCATTCACACCACTTTACAGTTCATTAGGCAGCCGACGCGTACGAACAGTATCTCAAATCTAGGCGAACGAGTTTCACTATGTGGAACGGGGGGTGGCGTAGTCGGGTGGCGGGGCAGTCGAGTGTCTTTTTGTAAGGTTGTCGCTTTGACATGTTTAAAAATAACAATGTGAAGGCAACTTTTACAGCAGGAGAAGGAGCGATACATTTTAATTAATACGCTCAACTCAGTGGGCAATTAGTTAATATGGCGTTAATAATATTTTTGCGATTTTTTCGATCTAGTTTTAGACGATGCTGCTGCTGTTTTGGGAGTGTGGCCAGAAGGCAGCATACTTTTAGCGCACACTGTGTGGCGTCAAGTGTTGCTATTTTTATCGACATCGGCATTCGTCTTTTGCCGTCTCTTTCAAGGAAGTTCATCAAAGTCAAGCACAGCAACAGACAAGGCGACACACAGGACCACGAGTGATGGTGGCGGGTCTACCTGCCAAGACAGTTGACACATGTGGTAAGTATGTGTGTGCGTGTGTGTGTGTGTGTGTGTGTGTGTGTGTGTGCTTGCAAGCGTGTGTATCTGAAAAGGAAATTTATTTCATTACAGCTCAGCACCCAACGCAATCATGTCCTTCTGTCCTTTTGTCTGTCTGTCTCTCTGTCTGTCTCTCTGACTATCTGTCTGTCTTGCATGTCTTTCTGTCCCTTTGCCTGCCTCCGCCTGTCGATACGTTTGACTATTTGACTGGCAAGCTTCCGTTTCAGTTTGCTGTTTTTATCTATCAGGCTGGCAGCTTCCTGGCATTTTGCGAGCTGGTGAAATTCTCCACGCATAAAAATTTCCATGGAGGCACGTGCAAAGCTGCTGGCATAAAAATCAATTAACTTAAATTAATTCCACGAAATTTTTGCGCTGTAAAAAGTTTGGCGCAACAAACATGTGCTGCAAATTTGGCATCTCATATCGTTTACTCTTATTTTTATTTTTTGAGTTTTATTCCTATTTTATTTTTGTTATTTGTATTTTTTGTCAGCCTCCCATGAGCTTAGTATTGTAAATTTGTTTGCCTGACTTAGCCTGAGCCGTAAGCTCATTGGCTGAGAGCTTTGGGAGTGCTGTAACACCAATGGGCTAACAATTTAATGTGTATTCTACGAGCCATGCGAATAGTACCCAGCAGAGGTATAACAAATTGATTTCGATCAGCTTCAACCGCTGGTTAGGGCAAGTGTCAATTGGATAACAAGCAAATCAATTGTTAGTTGAAAGCTGCGTGTTTTTGCAACGTGCACAAAATTGCACAGGTGTCAATGAATAATGTGCAGAAACTTTATGGCGAGATAACAAATATTTCTCAGTATTCACATAATTGTACGCTTTCAGTAGTAGTAATTGAATATTATTTATAATCTTCATAATATTTATTTAAGTCCACACCCTTAATTGATTTACCCTCTACGTTTGGTAGAAAGGGATATTATATATTATATTTGAATCACTTTTATTTACTTTTTTCATTTTCAATGAACTTTTTTTCGGCTTGTTACGTCTGAATAATAAATATTCATAACAATAAAATGTTGTTCAATAAACTCTTATTTAAACCGTTTTATTTACTGTATATTCAATGCCACAGGAAATATATACTCAATTATTTAAATGTTAACCAATTTTATCAGTTTACAGGGTATTTTGTACTCATTCACGTTCGATAAGAACCAATTCATTTGGTAATGCATATTTTGTACAGGCTTTAATGCATTTACGTAAGCTCATCTTTCTGATTGCATAATCCCTCGAATCAGACAAATAAATTGAACATTTTGTGCATTTTGTCGAATATAAAATTGGACTCCTAAACCACACATAAGTTTATGCATTATTCGATTCTGCATAATTTACAATTTACCAAACGATTGAACGAATGCAACCAATTTGATTATTACCCTTGAACTCATTAATGATTTAACCGATGCACACACAAAATGTGCAAATTATAATTTGTGCATATTTGAGTGGGAATCAAATTATATAAAAGTCAAGTGGCAGATGAAGGCAATAAAATGAAGGATAAATCAAATAATTTATAGATGGCAAATTATATTAGCAATATTTCCAATAACATAAATAAATCAATTTATTGCCAGAAATATAATTACAAATATACATGCACAACTAGAAATTACTGGAATTATGTACAGTATTTGTTATAAATTTAAGAAAAACTCAAATGTTGTATATCAAAATATCGGTATGCCTTTAAATGCATTCTCTTATTAAGCTTAGGGTAAGATTTAATTTCATTAGCAAATACTGTTGATTTTCTGCTGTTTGTTGCATATCGATGGATTTTCGACTTAAGAGCACGTAGGCAAACATGGCGTATACGCAACATGGAATCCTTTTGAATACATTTTGTATGGGTTGTGCATCAATAATCAGACTGACTGACTGACAGATGGATGGCTTGAGTGATGCATTGATTGGAGCAAAGTTAGAGTGCGCCTTCGAGTAGGCAACATATGAAAATCAATGGCGGCTTTGGCTGCCATCTTGCTGTCATGGAAAACTTCGCGCAATTGCTGAAGCTGAAGACGATAAGCGATTTCCTCTATCAAGGACATAAGGGATATTTAGCATAGCTGCACATTTCAAGGCAGTTAGTTGGTCACACCGGGGGCTGGCGGCAATAAGGGGGCTCGGTTGAGTGTGCGCACATTTCAAGCACGTCATCGGCGGTTAGCGGAAAACATAGCTGTAACCATGGACGGGCCAGTCACTCTGACAGTCAGGACGTCAACTTGCCAGGATTCAACAAAGTTTAACGAACTTACCACCTCACGCTGCACGTGCATGCACATGTGCGCGTGAGGGAGTGTAAGTGTGAGTGTTAGTGTCAGTGTCAGTATAAGTGAGTGTACGCACCTTAGCGCACCGTTACTTGCCACACTTTGAGGTAATGCCCCCATTAAAAATATAGGACTCGTTTTGCGCTGAAAACTTTCAAGCTTTTCTGTAAGCTTTTGAACTTTCAATAAGCTTTTTCGTTAAGTTTTACTGAAACCGTTTGGGTTTGAGTTTAAGGTTATCAGGATAATTTTGATGTGTGCTAAAAATAAATTAAATGTATGGAATTGGATTGAAAACAAGATTGCCTTAAGGGATATTTCTAATATACTTATAAATACATAATATACAAAAAGCTTTTTAAAGTATAATTAAAAGTTTAAAAAAGTCTAAGAGGGATATTTCAAAATGGTTTGAAAAGCAATTAATTCAAATCAAATATAATTTATATTGAAATCTTTTTAACTTAAAAATATTATTTCGTCTTGATGCCTCCCAGAATTTAGTTAACATACTGAATAAAAACAATTCTGCAATGAAGAACTCTCTCTCCATTCTTCCACTTAAGCAATAAAACGGATTTTTTCTTGTATCAACAAGTCAACGATTTTAATACTGGCTCCACTTAAACTTGCAATACATTCGAGAACTTAGTTTATCACCAGCCATGCTCCTTGTGCAGGACATGTTTATAAATAGTATAGGGTACGGGATATGGTTTCGGCACAGGTATTTTGATGTGCTTAATCACCTCGACCGGATAGGGTTTCTCGATTTCAACAGGATAGGGTTTCTCCACCGTATAGGGTATCTTGCGTTCCGTAATTTCTGGAACTATTTTGTAGACCGGTATTTGAATTTCCTGTTGCACCGGAACATGAACCGCATATGGTTCGGGTATTTCCAGTCGTATAATATTGGGTACCTTAAGGTCGGAAGACACTGAGAAATAAAATATGCTTTGTGCCGGCTTCTGAAATAAATTTACTTGTACAGCAACTGGATGTGGAATGGGCAATGGAACCTTCTCGATGACATGGACTGGCACATGCTTGGAGATCTCTGAGTAAGTGGTTGGTGTATCGTGGTGCTGATGATGATGATGATAGTCTCCATATCCCGTACCACCTCCACCGCTTTCATAGTGTCCTTCGCCGGTGTGCTCCGAAGCGTAGCTCAGAGAAAGGCCGCCGACTAACAGCTGTGCAGATGAACGGAAATAAAAACTGAAGATCCTTTCATTTATGAAAGCACTTACTAGTAACCACATATTTTTATTGCTTAGATAGGTTTATGGGTAGGTCCGGACGTGGCGACCAGCAGTTACACAATGCGATTGGCTGCAATGGGTTAGGCGGCTTTTATAGCAGCATTGCGTTGGCCAAAAGTGAAAGATATTGCACTAGAAATTGGTCAACTGTTCATTTGATGTAACCATAACATTGAAATAGAAAGTATTGCATTACCATTACCATTCGGATCGCATAATTTGTATTGTGCTTTTTTCCAAGCAAACTTTATATCAACAAATTGGGTTCAAGTGGGTATCAAGTATCCAAAGTGAATGGTCCAGCTCTGCCCTGCACCACCCCGCCTCGTCAGCTCCTGCTGCAATGTGGGCCTGCCCCAGCTATGGGGTTAAGGTTGTTACACGTACTTGAGTTCTGCTATCGCTTCCGTCAACCGTAACCCGCACAGTCCAAAAGTGATAGTCGCCACCACTGACGCTCCACTGCAGCCAGTCAGACCACTTTTGTTGGGCCCTGGGCGCAGGCGCAGGAAAACAGAAAGGAAAACACGAAAACTGGTTTGTTATGATGCAATTTGTGTCAGAAATACTAATCATTGGGATGCCTAACATTAAATTATAAACACTAGTCGGCACTATGAGGAAAACAAATTTAGCAACAGGCAAACATTTAAATGAACCCATTAAAAATGGGTAAAAAGGGTGTTATGAATTTGTGCAAAAGTAAAGTAAGTCGAGGGGATCTAGCCATATTTGTGACGCGGATTTTAGAGACTTCATATTTTGGATATATGTATGTAAGTTCGCGTCCCTGGTGTGTGTGCTTATTAGTGCTGCAAAACAATCGATGGCACGATAGTATCGATGGGATTGAGAAAGCGTCTCTTAAGCCAAAAAACATAAATATGCTTTTATACCTTAACAAAAACGACTGGATTAAGTTTAACTTTAGTATCAGTTCATCTCAGCAAAATGAATGATTTCAAAGCATTGTTTTATATTAATTAATAATATTGTTTTCTGTTTAAAATTATTTTTTTGTTTTGAATTGATTTACAATATTTTAAAAATTCTTACATTAGCACCTCTTTTATTTTGACGAGTTCCCCAATAGAACTATCGATGCACTTTCGATATCAATGGAGCCACTATCGATATTTTTGCAACAGTAGTGCTTATGTGTTTCTATGTATTAATAAAAATATTACAATATTAGCCTGGGTGTCTCCTGTCACTGTGACTAATAGTCACTGACTATGCTTGGAAGTACTGTTGGAAGAAAAAGTTAGTTGAGCTCTAGCTCTAGTCGGGATAAGATCAAAACTATTTAGCTAAGCAAAAAAAATAAATACAAAAGTAAATGGTGAGTTAGTGAAAAATAAAAGTATTGTAAATTAAAGCATTTAATTCGAATATCTGAAAGTATAAATTTGTTTCGCCTAATAACAGAAGATTTTTCCTCAGCCTTTATAAATATCTATCTACAAAACCCTGAAATGGAAATAATTGAAACATGGATACATACATTGAAGACCAGACACGGATGTCGATGTGAATATTTTTTTGGGGTTGCGACATGTTGAAAAAAGTATATTACGAAGTGAGCTTAGTTGTAGCTACTGCTGTCTGATGTGCATGTTGGACATGAAGAAGTAAAACATGGATCCAAATAAGTCCAAAGTTATTGGACACTCTTATTAAACCGTTGAAGCAACTGCTGTGTTCTATGCGTTATGGATTTTGGGCATGTAAACATTGCATACAAATTTTGGATCGCGTACACTGCTGTGGCTCTGCAAAGGACGAAGGATGTGCTTCCGTCGGACATCCTGCTGAAACGCAGATGAAGCCGGGCGCATTATTATCATTATCTTACCCATCAGTAGCCGCTTACAAGAGCTATAAGTTATTATTTATATGTGTAAATAAAAAGGCTGTTACAGTATCTTAGCAAGAAAATAATTGTATTAAATCAGTGCTTCACTTACCGCTTTGCATTGCGCAAAATGATGCAGCAGATGAAAAAAATTATTAAAATTTTATTTCTAATAGATTGTGTGCTATAATTAAAGTAACCGAGAAAGAAAGGCTACTTTCAACGTTCCGAAGGTAGAACACATTTGCAGTTGCTATATATATTTAAGTATATGTGGGGCCTGTTACATACTTTTACACTTTTCCCATTTTGAATGGATTCAAGGCATATAAATCTCTCATATGTTTCTAAAGACTTGAACAGGTTTAAGCGATTTAATTAAAGCAATGGGATGTAGTAGTACATTTTCGACATTATAATATTATTTATTTTTACAAAATATTGTTTAGTTATTTGACAAAAACTTTACATTTCGCACAGACAACGCTTAGGTATCTATCTAATCGAATACAAACTAAAGCAATGTGCTCGTTTAGGCTTCTTCGTCTAGCTCATCGTCCCATTCCCAGTTATTGAAATCGTCCTACAAGAGAATATCAGTAGAAACAATCTTAAACTTGTCATTTCGAGCATACTCACATAATCGTCTAGATTGCCCTTCTCCTCGGGTAAGGCGCGAGGAGAACAGGCGACATAAGCTACGCCGGAGTTATGGCCGGAGCACTCGCAAGTCTGAGTGCCGATGGGCGTGGCACTCTGCGCCACACGCTTGGCAAAGATGGTGGCAAAGCGAGTTATTGGGTACTTGCGCTCCGGCTGCAATTTACGTGCACTGAACACCGATCCGTTTGTCTCCAGCGCCAGCGGCGTGCAAATGCCCAAATTGCTCTTGGGTATGTGCACCTGTTTGCGTGTCTCGGCATCGCCCTCGGGGAAACGTTTCGAGTAGACGAGCTCTCTGTCCAGGCCAAAGAAGTGGCGCAGTTTCCTAGTGCGCTCAAAGTCAAACTCCGTATCCGCCAATATGTGCAAATTGACGCCCTCCTCCAGCATAAACTGCAGAATGGAGGTGTAATCAAAGCGCATGTCCCTTGCTGAGCAGCTGCTGCACGAGAGCAGAATGAAGGTCTTGGACACGCCCGGTCGGAAGTTCAGCCGGGATGCCGTCGAAATAGCCATCAGTATATCGCTGCTGCTGCCATTTCCGGTATTGATGTGAGCAAAATAATCGGCCAGCTGATCGGGCCTCGAGGTGAACACATTGCGCTCATAGATTATGCTGCGCGGCTTGTCGTAAGGTGCAACGCCACCAAATGCAACGACTGCATAGCTATGAAAGGATCACAAGGGGAACACAGTTCATAAAGTAAGGTAATATTTTGAGTTTCAGGATGCAGAAGAGTAAATACTCTTTGCAGAGGGAATCTTTGTAACAAAACTATAATATACACTGCAAGGGTAGAACGTATATATTAAAGTCCTTAAGGATTTTAATTACCGATTGTTGGTAAGCTTGGTCGCCTGCAGCTGCTCCTCAATGCTGGAAACTACGCTCATAATGCTCTTGGACTCCTTGAGATTCTCATTGCAGGGTTTGGCCTCCACTATGAAGACCACATCGCTGCTATGTGGTATATCGGCGCCACTGAGTTCCATGAAAGTGCCCTCCGGCACATAGGAGCCATTTGTGAGCTGGCAGCTGAGGGTAATAAGAATGCATATTAGTTTATATTTCAGCTATTGCTTGAGAGGATTGCCTGATGGGGCGAAGCATCTAGACATCTAGACTGTACTCACAACACACACTGATCCGGCACTCGCATGGGGACCTTCAGCGTTGTACAGGTCTCAATGTAGGCCAGGGCTGCTGCACAGGCGCCTTTCACGGCAGGATGACCCGGACGGATGGGCTGCGATTTCATGCCCAGATCCAGGCACATCTCATAGAAAGGCGCCGGATCGACGACAGCACTGCAGGCAGACAGAATGCCCGAGCGGAAGAAATTGATGCATGTTAGTTGCACTTCCTTGCTGATGGCTTCTGGCTTGGCCAGCTGCGTCGGCTTGCAGCGCTGCAGACTCCAGGAGTCGGTGAACTCTTGCGTTTGATTCGAGATCAAGCTGTTGGACATGGTGTACTCGTCGTAGGGCTCGTTGTTCAGGGTGCCCAGCAGACCAGCCGTCTGGGCAAAGTACCAGCCGCTCACCTCGAACCAGCACAGATCGAACTGAACATTGCAGTGCAGACTGAACTGTGTGTCTGAGGTGATGGACAGGATGTCCAACTCGCGATAGATGTTAACGGCTCCCAGTTTGAGGGGCAATATGGGTTGTGAATTGCCATTGATGCTTATGTGCTGTGGATGTGTAAGTTTACCAGTCAGTTGACGAGTTGAGTAATCTTATGGGTGCTTTACTTACATCTGTGCCAAGATCTATTTCAATTAGCTGTCCATTCGCAATGAAACTTAGCTTGCGGGTGGAAATATCACCAGTCTCTCGGCCAGTCTGCGTTTGGGCCTAAAAACAAAGTGGAGAGCTTAGAGAAAGAAGGAACAGTTGCATTCGAGTAGTGGAAGTTATCTTAACCAGACAAAGTAATAGTAATGCAATTTAGAAAATTAAGAAAATCTATAATTATTTGAAATTTTTGTCAAGCTATCTTTTAAAGAAGGTTTCTTTAAAGAACTGCATTTTTGACCGATTGTATCTATGTTAGCTGTTTTTAAGATATCCAATGGAAATAAATTAATCAACTCAGCTCATCGCGAATTATATTATATAATAAAATCAAAGAATTAAACCTTTTAAAGGATATTCAAATAGTTGGAATCTATTCTTACCGGCTCCAGCAACAGCGTAAAATTGCGCCTGAAGAAATCGTGAGCCAGCAAATAGCTACACTGTCCGCGGCGACCTCCATTGTTAAGCTGCTCGAAGTTCAGATTGAGTCCCACAAATCGCTGATCGAAAGTCATATAATGACGTGAATCAATGAGCAAGGCGCGTGCTGCAAGGGATTCAAATTAGAAATGAAACTTGACTTCAAGCTGAATATGAAATACTCACAGTAGTAGGGTGGCAGCCAGGTCTTGGGATCCAGATGGGCTCGCATGTTGTACAGCTTCATAATGATTGAGGAGTTGGTTTCGCTGAGGAAACTTTGCACCTTGGAGAGCATTTTGTACTCGGGTATTTCCTCGAACTTGGGCGTCTCATTGAACGCATGCCAGGACATGGGAAGCTTCTGTTCCAGATCAATGATGCCCACATCCGGATCGAAAACAAACTTGGTCTTCGCCTCCCGGTACATGTCCGCCGTTTCCAAAGCGTTCAGCGCATAGTTGCGGAACTTGTTGCGCAACAGTCCGTAGAGCTGATGGATACGATACTCGAGCTGCAGCTCATCGCCAATCCACTCCAATCTGGCCAGAATTTCATTATACTTCTGTACGACAATCTGCACCTGCTCGATCTTCTGCAGCTCCTTGATCTCCTGCCAGATTTCAGTGAGCACCTCATTTAACTCGGAGCCAAACGGCACCAGCTTAAAGTACTTCTCCTTGACGAAGTTCCAGGCCAGCGTGGAGTACGTTTTGATATTCGTTATGGCATCATTAGCCTGGATATCTCTATACAAACGCTCCGCATCGGCGGTAAAACTGGAGACCTTATTGAAGTAGGGCGACTCGGCCAGTTCGTTTGTCCGTTTGTAAATGAAGTCAAAGACCTCCTTGCTCAGATCCCAGGCGCTCGTCTCTATGAAGCTGATGATCTTAAACATGTGCGGCTCGAAGCGCTTGAGGACATTCTTCCAGTAGGTTTCCGCCAGGTGCCAGAACTTGTGCCACAGATTCTCAATGTATTTGATGAACTTGATGTGCAGATCCTTGACAAACTTATCATACTTCTCGATGCCCTTCTCCATGAGCGTTGAAATGTAGTTCAAGCTCTCGCCATGGAAGAAGCGACTGATTGCGTCCAGGACATTGTTATAGGTCGTCTTGATGGTCTCTATCAGCCAGACAATGCTGTTGCGCAGCGCCTTCCCCGAATCTCCCATGGCCTGCCACAGTTCCGAGAAGATCTTTGGCAAGGAATTGATGTGATCCCTGATGGCTAGCTCGTCCAGTATGGTCAGCGTGAAGTTCACCACATTTTTGATATAGAAATCATTCGCCTCATACGACTGATTGACAAACAAACGCAGATCGTGCAGATCCTCCTCCAAGACGCTCAGCTGGCTGATGTCCTCAATAAACTGTTTGTTATACTCCTTGGCCGTGCCCCAGATGACGCCCACCGACTCCACCGATTCGGTGTACAGTGACTTGATCCAGAAATCAATGCCATCTGAGAATGAGTTATAAACGGAATTACCCACACCATTGATCTTCTCCTTCAGCTCATTCCTAATGTTCGGTCGCCAGTGGAAGCGGCCCGTAATGAGACGCGAGTGGTTCATCTTCAGATAGGAGCTCACATCAATAATGCGTATCTCCTCGTAATTACGCCAGATATCCAAGTAACCACTGCGGGTGTCCGGTATATAGCCCACCATCTGAAGATTCTGACTGGCATCCTCCGTCAGATTGAAGTCCATGCGTGCATAGCGCTCGGCCACATCAACAAAGACGTAGCCCGTGTGATTGGTGTCGGGTGTGTCCCAAACGGTTGCATTCAGTCCATAGATAGGATACTGCATGGTGGGCAACAGCCACAGACGCACCGTGCGATAAGGTGAGCGACGCTCGTACTCCAACTCCCGCTTGTTGAGATCCAGCAGAGCCAGGAACTTGCCATACATGGGCGAATAGTCGCGCTTGTAGTGCGCCGTGGACTCCGTTTTGTAGAAGGAAGGACGCGCGGCCAGTGTGCCGTTTAGCTCCACATCCAGCTCAGAGGCCGGATGATAGCCATAGAACTTGAACGTGTAATTCGTGTGACCCAACTCGTGATACAAGTCCCGCAGTTGGGCGCCCAAAACAATCAGCTGTTCAGGACTGTCGGAATAATCGATGGTCAAATGCGCCCTAAGCAGATCCTGCAGGCCACGATAGTACACGGCCTTGCAATTGATGTCCTTCTCGAGATACGGATGAGCCACCGTCCAGCCAAATGTCTGATGATCACGATCGCCCTTGAGCAACGGCTCCGCTGTCCAGTGGAAGCTGCTGCGAATCTTTCTCGACTCTTCGTAACGCCCAGTGCCCTCCCACTTTAAGGCTAAGTCCGCGTTGAAGTGCTTGTCGGTGAGATAATACCAGCCAGAGGTGGATAGGTTCCGTTTCGGATAGAATAGCTCCAGTGCAAAGCGCTGCGATTCGTTACCGGTCTAAAAGTATACAAAGAAATGAGTACACTATTTCATAGAGCTTTGGTGATGGATGAAAATTAAACTGATGTATTTTATGATTTATACTTTATTTGCAACTTTAATTTTATTAAATATTTAAGATTTTTTAACAACTTATTAATTATTTAGAGTCTTGCTCCTAGTCTGAAGGTGTTGCGGCATCCTATCGCAAACATTAGTAAAAATTATTGAAAAATTCAAAAGAGAATGAAATTATCAAATTGTTCAGTCATCATTAGTAATTAATCCATACAAAAATATAAAAGTGATAGGATTTCTGTTTTTTAATTTTTATGAAAGTAATATTTGTTTAATTAATATGATATTATACAAATAAATTAAGGAACATAAATGGGGGTGGAATTAATTTGGCCGGCAAAGATAAAATGTTAATTTTATGAAATATAAATACAAAAAATTTTTTTTTTTACGTGTGATACTGCGTTCATTTTTCAAATTTAATATTCATTAAATTTTTCTCATCAAGAGAAGATAAATAATTATATTTACGGGACTAATAAGCTTTAAATTTATAAAGCAAAAAAAAAAGATGTTATTTAATGTTTATTTTCATATTTAGCAATAAATACGATTCCAACATACATAATAATAAACATTAGTCGCTTACCGTGCTAAAGTTGCCAAGTTCCAAGTTGTATCCAATCCAGGCTTTATCGGATAGCTCTATTTTGGCATGCTGCCTGACAACCTGTGGGCTAACATCCTCGTACCTTGTGGTCAGGATGACGGCACGATTGGGATGTATGGCCACCACTTTGAACTCCTGGACACTGGGAGTAGTTAATGAATGCAGCTCTCCAGTTAAGTTAAAGTTCTTCGTGTTGCGCAGCTCGAAGACTTCAATGTGTTTGATATCCCGTGCATCTGTCGGATTGCGCAAGTCCCGTTTGTTCACATAGCGTATACCCAGTGGCTTCATGTCGTTCTCGAGCGTAATGTCCGTTGTTTCCTTGTAGATGGGATGCCAATGCTGCGCCACACGCTTATAATTGCCGTCCAGTATCTGCTGCGTGTTGTAGACAACCTTCAGATTACCCAAATCCAAATTGGGTTGCTCCTGCAGACCGTAGGACACATCAGCGCGGTGTCTCGTGGCCAACGGTACTTCGATTTCGATGTTGCCAGTCAGATTATGATTGCTGCTATCATCGCTGCCATAGTCGCTCCTCAGCTTAAAGAAGGCGCTGTCCTCGGGCCAATTGCAGCGTACGTAACGGTAGCTGCGACCACTGTGGGTGAGATTTAATTCATTTAATTAGTTAAATTCGAGTAGTTGTTAGTTAAGCTCTCTTTCTTAACATTAAGAATTAATAAAGTCCAGACTTTTTTTTAATGTCTATACCTAGTTGGTATTTTCAAACTTTCCATATTGGTGAAATATATTATTTTCTAAATTAGCTATTATTGACTATTAAATGAATTTTGCAAGAATATATAAATTGTTTTTGTTTCTATTATTTTAAGGTCGCAAAATCTGCTGTGGACAGAAAACAGTGTTGCATAGTGTAATCTTTTCGCACTCACCTCTTTGTGGTGAATTCAAAGTCCGTTTTGAACCAGGTGACATTCAGGAAGGGGGTGCTGCTGTTGATGGCGCCATGCATGTTGGTCAGGGAATTGAAGGACACATCCACATCGGATATGCGACGACTGGCCGGGTAGTCCAGTGCACAGACCAGATTGTGGTATTCCGCATTGGGTTTGTCATAGTGTCCGCTCAGGCCGAATGTGTGCTCACCCTTGAACTTGGGCGTTGTCAGCTTGGCCAGGAACTCTCGGCGCAGTCCTTTCTTGCGCTGCATGAGGAAGTCACCCTCCATCACAGAAATATCCTCTCTAACACCCCATTTGACTTGTGCCAAGCCCTGCAAATCGTTGCTGGCATTGCGATAGGAGAAACGCGTTTCAAGCTTCCGTTGTGTTAGCATAGCCAAGTAGCTGCCCTCGATGTCGATCTCAGGTGATTTTAGCTGTTGGCTGATAATATTACCGCGATACCTGCCACTCAGCTTATGAACTTCATCGAAGGGCAGCGGTAGCTGGGTGAGTAATTTGAAATCAAACTCATCCTGGGACTTGTAGTGCAAGCTGCCGTTCACATCCAGAGTCCATTTGGAGTCGACACTGAGGCGACCGCCAGTTTGCAGCTGCTGGAATGTCTTGCCGGGATTCAAGTACTTGGCACTGGCATGCACAATGCGTGGCTGAGCATTGGGCCGTTCCATATAGGTCTCCAGCACCAGCTGCAGATTTTCGATCAGTATCCAGGACCACATGCAGCTGCCGCGTCCAATGTGCTTGCCAATCTGATACTCGCCGACGAGTTTGCCACCATCGGCACCCACACCCACATCGGAGTGCAGATGCACCGAGTCAATGCCCAGCTGCTTCCAGGGTGTCTGCAGATTCACATCGCTCACCAGGCGTCCCTGATCCATGGGCTTCAGATTGCCATAGAAATTGATGCGTGCTATTTCCGGCTCGGTGCTCTCAACCAGCACCGAGAAGTCCATGGGACCACTGCTGCCACTGACGCTATACCCGCCAGATATTTGACACATTTTGCCATCCTCAATGGCACTGAACGAGAAGCGTATTTTCTTCGGTCCCGCCTCCTGAATGTTCAGCTCAATGACGCCATCACGACCGCCAGACTTGGGCTGCACACGCAGTGTGACATCTATCGGCAGGGTGTCGGTCATTCGCACCACACCCGTCACGCCGTAGGTGGCCATGTTGCGGTACAAGTTGCCCAACACATCGTAGCGCTGTGGGTCGCGAGGATTGCGAATGATGGTGCCATGCATGGAGATGTTCCTGTAGTTCTTCAGCGGCGTCCACACTTCAATGTTGAACACATCCTTCTTCTTGTTGGCACGTGTGCCATACGCAATGCTCTGGCCGTCGCGACTCAGGAAGTTGATGTCCAAGTTCAGATGCGGACTGGGTCCTTTCGTGGCCAGCACAGATGTGGAAAGCAGCTTCAGTGGCAGCATCGTGGTGTGCACCTTGCCATTGACATTGACATAGTAAGCGGGATCCGTGTGCCAGTCCGTTTCAATGTGCAGCTGGAGAGGATTCGCAAAAGTTAGCAGAAGATTAGGAAAAATTAAAAAGTGATCGGATTGGGTTAGTTACCTTGTTCAGGATGCCATTGTCGGTGACCTCAAGGCGTATGTCAATAAGGTTATCCACAGCAGCGAAGTCCTTCTTGAAGTAGGCGTTACAAGCATAGTGAGGAATGACATTCGTTTCCAGCAAGATGCCCACTGAGGTTTCCAGGAAGTTGTCTTCATTCTAGCGAAAACCAAAGGATTAAAGATACTTTAGTATTTTGTGTATGCTCATTTTTGTAATACTAGTTTGCATCTAAAGTCTTGACTGACCAACAGCCATATATGAATGTCTTTATGGATTTGTCGGTCACTCTGGAAATGATCCCCTTAATGATTGATCAAATTTGATTTACCTCCACAGCGGCTGCCAGAGAGAGATGTGTGTGATTAGTCCTTGAGGTGATGTTGCCCCTGTAGGCATTGTCATCCAGTTCGACTTTGCCATGGATGATGATTTCGGGTAGCTGATCGTAGGGCGTAATGAGTTTCAGTTGGACATTGTGAGCCTTGGGCCTGACGTTGTCCACCACTTTGGTGTAGTTGAGCTCAAAGCCCATTTCCTGGAACTGAGCGAGGCTGTCGTGGACCGTGAAGTACACACGCTGGTAGAGGGATTTGAAATACAAATCGAAGTGATATTCGAACACAAACTTAAAGTCCTTGGCTATGTCGAAGGGCGTGGTTACAGTCAGCACATTGAGCACATTAATATAGTCAGGGTAGTGCAAGCGATCCCTGAAGTCCAGGCGACCCTGGGGTAGCTCAACATTGCCGACTATAAAATACGTGTCCACATTCTCCTGTATATCCAGCTCACCAACAATGGTGGGCCAGGCCAGTGTGTCCACCTCGAAGTTGACAAAGTAGGAGAGGTAATCCTCCTCCGTTTCCAATTCAATTCTAGGCGGATGGAAATCATCATCGAAATGCAAATCCAGCTGCATCTTCTGGCTGCTCAGCTGATTGACTAGCTTCGGCTTGGGGTGTCCATTGATCTTCACACCCAGCTTGTAATGCGAGAGCTTGCCGTGCAGCTTAAATATGAAAGTATCCCGCTTCAGCAGCTGCGCTATGAAGCCATTCTCCTCGAAGCCCGCCAATGGTGTGAACACCAGATAGGAGTACTCAAAGTCAGTCATATTGTGCATGTGCCAGACGCCCTTGAAGCCCAAGGTGGCATTGTTCCAGATGCCACGCATGTCCACACGCTCCGGATTGACCTTCGCCAAGAAAGCGGCCTGTTGGAAGTTCTCAATAGGTGTGGCCACGCTCAACTTCACATCAAAGTCCAGCAGATTCTTGATATCCGCCAGCGCCTCGAATCCCAGTGCGCTAGTTGGAGCACGCATCTCTGCCACAGCATGTCGCTTCTTCTCATTCAAGCCGAAGCGTCCGTGAATAGTGCGGAACTTCTCCAGCGGCGTTGTAATGTTAATGATAAGCATATTATCCGTAAACTTCTTCACATAGCCATCCATTGTCAGGGTAAACTCGCGAACCTCAAACTCCAGCGAGGCTGCTCCTTGCACCTGCCGCTGATCGTTGAGCATAAACCTGGCCGCCAGTCCGCCCTTGCGATAGCCCTCGAAGGGACTGACCAGGGACACAGTGCCGGAGATGTTCTGATAACGCTGATTGCGCAGCAGCTCCCAGTTGGACTTGATGCTGTAGGTGTTGACGGTATCGTTCTGTCCCTTATATCGCAAGTAGAGATCTGTATCGATTTTCTTTGGGTCCTGCCAGTGCATGACCTTCACATTGATCGTGGGTATATCCTTGATGGTGCTGTTGATGCCAAACTGCACATCGAAGCTAATCAGCTGATCGTGTAAGTCGTGATCACTCTTAAAGCCTAGCTGCAGCTTCTGATCCTCCGCCCAGGACAGCGTCGAGTTAATCAGTATCAAATTGTTCAAATTGTAAACACCCGCCTGCAGGGTATTTGTGCGCCAACCCTCAAAGGGAGTGCTTAGCTCCGCATGCACCCAATTGTGCAATGTGTTGCCCGGCATAATGCCCGCATCGTAGCTGAACTCAATGACCTCTGTGATGCTCCACGAGGCATGCGCCTTGCCATAGTACTTGGGTCCACCTGTGTAGGTGCTGAAGCCACAGTTGATAGTGCGCTCCGGATAGGTCAACATGACATTGCCGTCGTAGTGCTTGTTGCCCGGATTGTTGTACTCGACGAGCAGACCCAAGCGTTCCGCTGGATCTCGATTGGCATCCCACTTCAGCTCCAGCGAAATTTCCTTGCGCTCCTCAATGTTCAAAAGACCCACTTTGATGTGCACATCACGAATTCTGGAAACAACGTTGGATGTTAAATATTTTGTGGCTCATTCGGTCAACTGAACATCGAGGATATAGATTCAAGTCAAAGGATGGAAATGTCTTAGACAGAGACTATATTAGAATGATTGTTTATAACTATAATATTATTTTATTATTATTATTATCAGGACTATTTTTAATTTGAAAAACAAGTTAAACTTTTTAATAAAATTTGTTTAGAGAATACTTCCTTTATGTTGTTATTTGTATCATAAAAAATGTTATTTCATTTATTTATTACTCTTTAAATGTTTAAGTTATATAAAAAAAACTTCACTTTTAGTAATTTATTACTTACTTGTCGATATGAATCTCCAGTTGCAATAGCTTTGGCTGCTCCGAAAGAAGCTTTGAATTGATCCAATAATCTTTTTCCTTGATCTTCAGACGAACCTCCGCATTGGAATTACGATTGTGCGCGTTGGATGCGTATTGTATTGTCAGTCCGTATGGATCCTTGCCGTATTTGGCCTGCAGATCGTAAAAGATCAGTAGCTGGTTGCGTCTGTAGACAATGTTCAGAGAGGTGGACTCAAACGAGGGACTCTCCACGATCAGTTTCAGATGATGCAAAGCCTGCACACGAGAGCTGCGATCCTTGTAGTTGCCCTTGAGAGCTATCGAGTGACCCGTAAACCACGAACCATTCACAAATATCTAAAACAATAAATTACCAATTATTAACTTTTAAGTTATTACTTCGACTTGGCCTAACTTACCATATAATCCTTGGTGGCCTTTTCGCTAACTTTCAGACTAGCTGTACACGAATTAAACTCGGGCACAGAAATATTCATGTAAGCATCAATGGCAAATAGGCTGCGACGGGGCAGGTGTACGGAAAATAATCCTGTTATCTCCTTTTCGGGTGCATACTTGAGACCAACAATAACGTTGTGCTCGGTGCCGTTCTTGCTGCGCTCTTCATGTCTGGTAAAGAAAGAATTACACACCGTTAGTTATTATATTGTATAACAAATGATCTAGAATCAAGCAACTATTTATCACCAATAAATTACGTCAGTCAAGTGATTTTACTTACTTGACCAATATGCGATAGTCGATCTTAGATCTAGGCAGCTTCAGCTCCAAGCTAGCACGCGTACGCGATCCCTCCAATATGGCATCCTCGGAATTGGAGCGTGCAAAAATAACCCTAACCATGCTGGTGTAATTTGGATTAACATAATCGGGTGCATTGTTATAAGTCAGCGCGCCTTCGGTATGTCCTTGCAGGCTGAGCCACGTAGCATTCGAGGCAAAGTTCAGATTTGGGTAGGCTGAGGTTTTCAGCTTAACATTACCGCGATACTCAGTCTTTGATTTATCGCCATTGTTTACCAGACGACCGGCGAAGTTAATCGTCTCGATTTTGGATGCCTGGAACTTTAAGACAAAAAGAAAGTTGATTAAGGGAAAATTCAATTTTGTTAAATAATATGTTAAATATCTTATGAATCTATGCTAGAGTGATGGAACAATACTGGAAACAATAGAGCTGACATTGTGATGAGGATAAGACTATTTTGCCAAGGAGAAAGTTACTACTTAATTTTCAGTATTCAGTATGAACTCATAGAGTTCTTAATCAAAGACTGTATAGTAATTGCACTGCAGAAACTAACTTTTAGTCGATTCTATATAATATAAATCAATTTTCATGTTGCACTTACCCTGTAATTGACAGTTATGTTTGTTGAGGTGGTCACCTCGCTCTGCACAATATTGCCGCTGACCAGGGCCTGCAGCTTCTTCGTCTCGAAGGAGAGATCCACATCGTGCTGCTTGATGCCGTTCTTCTCGTTGATTTTGATGGAGCCAACCAGGCCGGTAATGTTGACCCCATTGATGGCCAGCAGCATGCGTGGCTTATAGATCCAGGCCGTAAAGTCCTGATAGCGCCGCAGCTCCATGCCCAGATCCAGGGAGCGATTGCCATTGTTGTCCAGATAGACATCGAGGCGCCTGTAGTCCGGATTGCCATCATAGCTGCATCCAGCGGCTGCACGACTCTTGCCATTGACAAAGGCCAAGGAAGCATTGAAAGCATTGGGAACACTGGTCAAATTGGCAACAAGAATGCGTGGAACTTTCGAGCCGGGAGTGGTGAACATGAGCGTAAAGTTATTGTCCTGCTCCTGCTGATCCCAGTTGTACTCGAAAACATATTTCTTGGCTGTCAGATCGGACTTCTTGAGAATGAGGCTGAAGTTGAGCGGTCCCGACAACAACAAACTGGGATAAGCGGCGGTGGCATTGCTCAGATCGGGCACACTGTAGTGAGAGCACATTTGCAGTCCAATGGCGCTGTCCAACACTGGCCAAGTGCAGGTTGAATTCGAGCTGCGCTTCTCAATGCCCGCCTGTGGCAACAACTCATCGCCTTTCACGATCAGCAGCTCCGAGCGTGCACTGAAGATTTCGTTCTTGTCCTGCGGCAGGTTGAAGGAGAAGGAAATAAGATTGCGACCACGCATCTTCAGGTTGGCCTCCACCTCCGAGTTGGAATACAAGTTGCTTTTGACCTTGATGCCCGACTGGCCCCAGTACATGTCCGTCTGCATCGTGGTTATCACATCCACCGACACAGAGGGCTTGAAACGGCCCTGGACATCGAAATGCCAATCGACGTCCAATTTATCCAGATTGCCCGAGATGCTCAGGTCCACAGAAGAGGCACCAAACGCGTGTATAGCCAGTGGCATGCCCACGGCCAAGGGAACGCTATAGGAGGCATCCAGGAAAACACGCGACTTAGTGAAGGAGAAGGGTTTGCCGGAGAGCAGCTTCTGCGCCTGGTAGAACGGATTAAACTGCGTGACCAGCAGCGCCACCTCCGCCATGGACTCAATGTTGTAATAGCGCAAATCGTTGCCAAACATGCGCAGTCCAAACTGCGCCCGAGGATTGTTGTAGTCGTACTTCAGCTTGTAGCCCAGTTGGTCAACATTCCGATCGATGCCTTGTTTCCGAGACGTTGGCCCATTGTCAGCGTTGCGTTTGCTTCGCGCTGATTCCTGATCATGCTCCTCCTCGTATATGTATTCGGTTTCTTCTTCCGTCTCCGCTGCCTCCTCGACTTTGCGCTTAAGCCGCAAGTTGTCCAGGCTGAGCAGATTCTCCAAAGTGTCATCCTCCTCGGCGCTCTCATTGCCCAGCCAGCGGTTGAGGAAGGAGAGCTTCTTGCGCAGCAGTTCACCATTCAGTGGTCCCTTTGGCCCAAACGCATTGGCGACCATCTCCTCAAAGCCCTCGGCACGTGCGCTAAACTCAAAGAAGTTTACGGATTGCCCGAACAGATCAGCAGTAAAATTGACGCTGGCCATGCGTGGCAGATATGAATCGGTTCCAAAAATGAGATTTGCATCGGTTGTGGTGCCTAATAAAGGGAGTGATTAATCAATCTTAGTACCATAATGTCACACAAATAAAAAAATTAAATAAATAAGAAAACACCTCGAAATTGAAATTCAACTAAATTCATTTTAATTATTTGGCTTCTATTTTTTTAAATTTAAATAGTTTTTTAATATTTTTAAAAATTTATACTGACTACATTAATATTCTTCAAGAATAATATAGGCTGTATGGGTTTTGAAATATGAGTAAATTTTAGTTATAACTAAGCTTGTCTACTATAAATAATAAAAATAAATAAATAAATTTCGCGTGTACATTAATAATTAAAAAAAAAGTTTTAAAACTTGTTCTTTATCTAATAAAATATGTTTTTTTTGTAAACAAATTAATAAATAACTTTAAAAGTAATGCTTGCAGCAAAAATTCGTTGAAAATGTGAACGTTTTGGGAACTTGTAGTTAGTTTAATTAGAGTAGATTTCGTTATACATACCAAAATTGTATTCATCAAAGAACAAGCTGTGCTCATAGTTTCTGGAGAACTTGCGTATATCCATCTTGAACTTCTCCGAGAGTTCATCGTTGAGCAGCAAACCCTGCGCCTCAATGCGAACCGGCGAATTGGACTTGGCCAAGTTGGTGAGATGGGACCAGACAAAGGAGCCAACCTGATTGATCTGCTCGCTCTCCAGTATGGACTTAATGGCACCAATAGATATATAGTCCGGACAGCGCATCGTCTGCAAATAACTGTAAATGCGCAGCTCCGAATTGAAGCTGTAGTCAGCGTAGTTATCCAAGAAGTAGCTGCGGTACTTGAGGCAGCTAACGCGCCTAAAAGCGAGAATGCTCTGCAGGCGTATATCCACAGGCACCATAATGTCCTTGATAATCAACTGTAATTGCTCGGCAAAACCGGCGGATATGACGCCAATGTTGCCCAGACCTTTGAGTAGAATAATCAAACGCTCGCGTAGCTTGCGATCGCCGCGATATTTTTTAAACTGATTCATGAACTCGGTTTCCAAGAGATTGACTATCTGAGTAACCCTAAGATCATCCTCGCAGTTGTCGTGATGCTTGCAGTAGCTGTGCACCACAGCCGTAGCGCCCAGTGTATACTCCGGATCCAGTTTATTTCTCGCATAGTCGAGAATGGTGTAGAAGGTTTCCAGGGTCTCGCTGTCGGGACGTGTAATAAAGGACATGGAGGTCATCCAGCTACGTGCCATTTCCTTGGAGAGTTTCTCATTCACGATTTGATCGCGCATCACTTGATACGAGGCAGTGCTTCCAATGTAGGGCAGTGATTCCAGCACGTGGTTCCTGCAATTGATAAGCATTGCATAAGTATTGCATTATCACCTGATCTTCAAAGGGGCTAATTGCACTTGTACGACTACTCACTTGCCCTGAGCACAGATGCTCGCCGAACGCTGCAGCAGCACTGTGAGCGTCTTGTAGTCCAGGCTCTTGGAGGTTTGCAGAAAGTTGGTGAACACATCGATGAACTCGCGCTGTATATTCGGAAAGCCCACCGCACACATTTCCACCAGGAGCTCGCGAGCGGCTTTGATCTCATCATGGCTGGGCTTCACAGGCGGCGTGTGATCAAAAGTAAGCGCGGATCGCCGTTCAACCAACTCGACATCTACATATTTAAGGGGAATATATGCTTGGAAGTGATATTATATTTGTATCCATTACTTACTTTCTTCCAAAAACGTGCTGATGGTGTAGGAGTCCTCACTCTCCAGATGCAGTGTGCTTTGTGTCGTGGTCAAAGCCCCAGAGCTGCCATTCGAAAAGGGCACCAATAGATGGCTCTCTACACAGTTGATCTCTCGATAAACGTTGTTGTCAATGATCAACTGGAATCGGGTGCATAATTAATATTTAAGAAAATTAACGACTACTTCGTAAGTATAAATTTCGTAAAAGAAAAATATATTCTCTTAACTAAAGTAATATTTGCGATTTTAAGAAGAAAAATTCAATATTCAGCAATACAGTAGTTAATTCTTTAACTCGTAAGAAATACATTTTTTTTAAGCATGCTCACGAATCGTAACTTTTTTAATCTGAAGAAACATTTTTTTTCTGTATGATAAAACTTGGAATGGAAAACTTGGTGGTAAACTGTCAGGTACACTTACATTGCAGTAACTCTGTGAATTCAGAATGGGCCAAATGGTTTTGTCGTCCCGGAAAGTGTACGGCGTTGTCTGCAGCACCGACTGCGTGGTATAACGATGCCGGCAGGTGGCTATGTCCTTGGTCTTGTGTATTTTCACATAGGCGCCTTCGGTTGACTCCAGAGAATACTGCACCTGGCACTCGCCGGATACATCCGTCTCTGTGGTATTCAAGTCCACATCGAATCGCATCATGGTATTTTGAAAACTGGACAGAATGCCCTTCTTGAAGTTGAGCACCCAAGGCAACTCCAGCTCCGTGGGACACACCTCGCTGATTAGACCATCGTGGAAGGCAAAGCGCAAAATATTTTTAGTTAAGTCATTGGACAAAGCGGTGCTCTTGGGATGCAGATCCTGAAAGTCTGACGACGGTTTTTCGTCCAACGAAGCCTCACCGCTACTCAAGTTGTCGTAGTAGTCATAGAAATCTTTGGTGGGCTTTTCCTCAGAGGAAGTGCTGTCATTGCTGGCTTTCGGGAGCGTATCGTAGAGCTTGACAGAAGTGATACGCAAGTATCCCTCACATGCCTTGGGAAAGAATATGTCCAAATAGGCTTTCAAATACAGATCGGAACTGTTGTCGCCGGAACCGGCGAATTCAGTGCGCACTGATACCGTATAGTTATATGTGTATACCATATCGCCATAGCCGAATTTCGATGTTGTCGTTTCACATTGCGGACGTCCGCAGATCCGCGGATCCTTGAGTGGATCTAAAGGTGGAAGAAGGAATATGGATAAGATATCGTTACTTTAATCTTTTTCTAATACACAGCGAGGGATCATTTGTAGATAACTTTTGTTTAATTAAAAATGTTATAAAACAGTTCATTTAAAATGATTTAAAATTATATTCTACAAACTACAACTTTCAGATTGAAGGATAAAATTACTGATAAATTTTAATGAAAATTTAAAGTTAGTTTTAGTTAATTTATACTTACGATTATATGTTTTTATAATATTTAT
Source organism: Drosophila maculinotata (assembly GCA_035045305.1). Classification (NCBI taxonomy): domain Eukaryota; kingdom Metazoa; phylum Arthropoda; class Insecta; order Diptera; family Drosophilidae; genus Drosophila; species Drosophila maculinotata. The sequence goes on along the minus strand of JAWNPD010000134.1, from coordinate 1,051,604 downwards.
TTATATAACATTATTCATTATTTATTGTATTTTTGTACTGTGATTAAAATGGTTATTGTAATTATTAGGCTTTCAAGTAGTATAAGTACTCTAATTGAACTAAATATTATTAATACTGAAATTATTTAATTATCAATTAAACAACTTTTTGATATACACATTTCAATTATTTAATAATGTACATGTTTTTTAATTTTGTTTAATGATATAAATGTAATTAAAAATTAATTTAATTTTATTAATAAGTATTTAATTTGTACTTACTTTCTCTTGCTGCCTGAGTTGAAGCTATGATCAGCACCAGCAGCAGCCATAGAGCTGCCAGAGAATTCAGTGCGCCCATGATGGGCGTGGTTTGTTTGTGTCCCAAGTTATATAAGAAAGCTGTTTAGCATAACTCGAACATAGACAGATGGTGAATGAAGCTGGAAGAGGGTAGAACAAAATTTGTATGAAATATACAGTTTAATAATTATGCGAATATTGCGAATATTGATGGACCACATTATATATTCGCACTGCAAAATTGATATACAATGCAAATTGCATAAATGCATAATGAACTTGTGGTTTATTCTTTAATTTGCAGCGCAAATTGAATTTGCATGCGAAGTTCATTAGGCACAATGATTTCCCATCGACTTTATCGACTGCAGTTGCCTTTAATTATATAGATTTTGCATCTGATTAGACACAGCAATGCAGAAGCTGAGTTAGGCTTTATTGCTCTTGCCGACACAATCAGAAATATATTCACAAATCGGGCGGGGAGAAATTCAAAGTCTAGCCGTTACTTTTGTGTAATATTTGCAAAATGATTTTGCGCTCAACTGAGTTTCACACTTGTTGGCACTGAATGCGGTTTGAGCCAAGTCGTTGCTGGCTCCTTTGAAGCTCAACATATGCGTGGGGGAGTGTGGGCGTGACGGAAATATTCACCCATTATTATAGCGCCTTTTGCGTAGTTCCCTTTGGCCGGAGCAAAGCCAAAGCAAATCAATTGAATTTCCACTTGATTCAACATAAAACACACAAAACCAGCAAAAAGGAAAAAACCGACAACAAAAAGAAAAACAGTCGAAGCAGCAGCAGCAGCAGCAGCAGCCCTTCATCATTAATTCCAGCAACAAAGTGGAAACAGATCGGGGCAAGGATGCGGGCAGGGCGGCGAGGGGCACTTACGACATTACGATTGATGCCAACTGTTGTTTGCATTTGCATTTGATTTTAAAACAGAAAAAAAATTGTTAACGTTTTTTTTTCGTCCCCTCTTTTGTTTTGCTCCTTGCTCTTTGCAATGCATATAAATCGCAGCTACAGTTGTGGTTGGGTTCTGGTTCTGGTTCGGGTTCTGGTTCTCATCCTGCTCCCTGGTCCTGCTTACTGCCTGCTGTTAGGTATTTGCTGACAATGATTGCCGGGCTGCAAGAAACAGCAAAAGCACTTAACACTTTTTTTCTGCGCGCTCTTGGTGCATGTGACCTCTATACATATAAATGTACACATGTATGTGCACATAGAATCTATATGCATGTGTCTGCATATCAATTCTTCATGGCATCCTGTCAAAATGCTTCTCCATGTGTATGTGTGGCTGCCACAGATTGAATTGCATTCAGTTAGTGCTTAGTTGAAGGGTAAATAATGATTACAAATCGTACTGCAGACAGATTTGTCACCAAATTGCGTTCCCATGACTGTTTGTTTCATCACTCAAATTAAGACTATTCCCGCAGAGGCAATAAAATTAATGGATTGAAAAAGCGTTTGCTGTTGGTGCTAAGGGAGCCAGCTTACTTAGAGTAATTTGGAAATAATTAACACTGGCTTATGCGGCAAAATTGAAAAACCTCGAAAAAACATTTTTAAAAACTTAATGGATTGACCTACTTTTAAATGTATAATAAGAATATCGCTAATTTTATAATTTCTATCAAGTTATACCATGTAAATATAAATAATTTATATTTTTACAAATTATACTGCACTTTACAAATTCATTTTCTAAATAAGTCGACTGGTTTTCAGTATTTTGCTTCCATTTAAACATTGCTGATCTGCGTACTTAATGCACTAGTGTTGGATAAATCGCTGATTGAAGGACTACATCTATAAGGGATTCCGCAACACTTTACTCAATTTTGCTTTTGTTTGTGAATCGCGAGCTAATTTGCATTGTTTTAAGTTAGTGGATAATTGAAGAGAGGTGTGTGATTTCAAAGTGCCTAAGGGAAAGCATATAATAAGTTTATGCCAAAGCGAAACCAACAACTAAAAAGGAAGCTCGCGGTTGCTGAAGAAGCAATTGTTAATTAAATCTCTAGTGGAAGATAGTGCTACTGCCTGCAGCAGTTGTATTTGATGCCTCAGCTAAATGGAAACTATATTACTATAACACTATTGTCGATGTCTATTTTATTATCTGGCTGCCTGTCAGCGACCCCGACACAGGTTATGCCTCGCCCGCCCCATCTCTCCCGCTGCAAATCCGATAAGCGGCTTTATTCTACCACGCGCTCAGTTAGAAATTCACCCACAGTGCAAAATTCATCCATACATAAGGAATACATCTATATACATATATATTTGATGCGAGTTGTCTGTGATATGTGATATGGAAATGCAGAGACCATAAATCTAATTTGCTACAGGTTTCAGTGGTTTGTCGTGCAATAATCATGAAAGTGCTCTTCGCATCAAGCGCAAGAAGTGCTTTAAGCTTAGTACGCTGCGCACACATTTGCCGAGCAAAACTAATGCATACAGCAGGAAGAAAAAGGTAAGCAATCCAATTTATTTATGTTGCTTTCCTTTTGATACCGCATTTAACGATTAGGCTAAAAATCAATTATTTCGCATTTAATTTGTATAATTGTACAATGCAATTTGTATAAGAAATACTCATAAAATTATATGTATAATCTATGTATAAAATAAATACGCTGACCCTTTCCCTACATCGTTTCATACTTGAAACTTTTAATTAATTAATTTTAATCAATTAGTTGATGCATGTAGTTTGAACCACCGAGTTAGCAACAATATGTTTATTCAATTAATTATGGTAAACACATGTTATATTATAAAGTAAAATAAAAAATGTGAAAATAATTAAGCCCTCCCCTCATCCCCGTGTGAACAGCTGAGTTGCTTGCTTGCTTAACTTTCTGCAAACTTGCCTAAGCTCACCAAGCAACTTTTACTTGATTTGTTATTTTTGTGCTATTTGCTTTAAGCTTAACTATATCTTAGTAGCTCTCTCATTGATTTGTAGTTCAATAAGTAGTACTCACCCTGAGGGACAGTAAGTTTTCCAATAAGCCACGCAAAAAACATAGAAAACAAAATGTTCACATAAATCGCAAAGAGAACTCTGGCCATCTTAATGTAACCTGTACAAACAAAATTTCGGTTGGTTGGCCAAAGCCAAAAGCCCAAGCGCCATTTGTTTTCATATTTCCCGTGCCCCACCCCATATTAAGGGGCACTCACACACACACACACCCACGCACACATAACACATTCGCAGTGAAGCATTTTCCTAGCGTGGCAAACATTTTTGTACAAAATGCAATTTTCAAGTGAATGTGAAGTTGAGTTAAGAGCTGTTTGGGAGACGGCGGTAAGGGCCTGGGGAAGCAACTAAGTTCACATAGGTAGGAACTTTAGCAGATTGTTAGCGAGCGTAAAAACAAGGAAAACTTATCAGTTTTTTATGCAACGAATGGCAAATACGCTGCATATCAAAGGAAAATATTTAAATAAATAATATTTATATTTATGAAATTTAAAAAGATATGTAATTTAAGTTAAGAATGTACCTTGAAGCGAAATAATAACCAAGAATTTCGATATTCTGATGATAAGATTATTCACTGGATAGCAAGATTTTTAAAACTTAATAATTCGTATCGTGTTTTTAAAGATAGGAAACTTGATATTTGTAATGTAGGCTGGTTATATAGTTGAATGAGTAAGTGAATATAAATATCTATTATATGCATGATTTAAAATCAGATCAAGTCAGGATCAAAACTGAAACAGTTATTAAAAAAAGTTAAATAGTTCCATAAAATAGTATTTATAGATAATCCCATTTGCTGTTGGAATATGCATTTAAAAGGGTATGGAAAAAAGTGAAAAATTTTCATTCCAGCATAAATTCTCGGTTAAATGCAATTACGTTTGCTGCAACAACTTGCAGCGTGGCGAGGCATTGAGCCAGAGACTCGTACAATGGTTAAGGGGCTTTCAATGCTAGACCAGGGCTGGCCGGAGGGGGAGGGACTGCCATACAGATGTAAGTTGTTAGCTGCGACGGCACGCAAATCTAATAACAAAGTGAGCGAAGAAAGTTGCATATGCAAACAGCATCAACATCAGCTTTTAAGAGTTGCTGCTACCAATCAAATTGAAGTTCGCCATGGGAACGGAGCTACTGCGTCCATATCTATCTTAACGCTTATTGAAAGTTCGAGTGCGCAATAACAACAACAACAGTAACAATGGGTATGACAACGGAAGCACGAATTTATTTCACAGAGTTGCAAAGCTATTTGTGCAATTTCCCCCACCCACTCACCATCCCCTACGCAACTCCCTTTAAGGCGCTTTACTGACTGCAACAAGAGTAAAAAAAAAAGAAAGGCTAAACTAAAAAAATTTCTACCAATATGCGTCTGCAGCGGCTTCTATTACTTTTTCAGCAAAATTGTTGTTTTGCTGCTACCTGCCTCCATGCGGCCGCTTCACTCGTTTTACTCGCTTGTTGTTGTTGGCGCTTCCCAATTGTTTTTGTTGCCATCTAGTCGGGAGCTGGGCTTGGCTGGCCTGGCCTGGTCGGGCTGGTTGGCCCTAATGGCTTCCAAATGGGGCGCCATGTTTGGTCATTGCCTTCACGTCTCTCGTTTGCGTACCCACCCACTCCCACCACCCCCCAATTGTGGCAGCATGTATGCAATGCATTTTTTCATATTCGATAAAGACAAAGGGCTCGAGGGCGTAAATTGAAGGTCTGTAGAGTGTGGGAAGTGGGAAGTGGGAGACGAGCCGAGCCGGCTGCAGGTGTTCTGTTGCAATGTGTTCCTACTATGTTGCCGGGGAGAGAAATTGTAAAATTGAAAATTATGTGTATCACTTGAAAAATGGCTAATAAACGAGATTAAAATTGCCAGCAGCGTGATTTTCAGCTGCTGCTGCAGATGTTGCCAGAGAATGCATTCAATACCAAATTGCAAAAGACTTCGTCTGAGTTATAGACCATATAAAAGAACGTAATTTGTAGAGGCATGTTCAATTACAACCATGGAACAAATATTCAAGGGAAATTGCCTTTGTTATAATCAAACTACTTCAATTCCTTGTGAACGATATATCTTTTAGCTAGAAAGAGCAGTCAGCCTTGGAGTGTCGCAGATTAAATACCCTTGTTGATAGATGCAGGATATAAAAGTCGGTTCCTTGCTACACAACGTCCGTTTTTGTCCGATTTTTCCTACACGTTGCTATATGTGAATATTGCAAAAATTAGATTAAATTAAAACTTAATTTTGATTTGAAAAGTTTTGATTGAATTTGAGCTATTGAAGGAAATTTAATATTGTTATTAAATTTTTATATTATATAGTGTCTAGAATATACTTACAGTGGTACTTTTGATATTTTTAAATTTATTTAAATATAGTTTCAATATAGTTTAATCATAAATATTTCCCATTTTGGTATACAATAAAGTGACTTTCAAATATATATTATATTAAAAATCAGCTGTATCTCCGAATCATTCTAGGTGCTGAGCGATCACTTTTCGATCAGATGAAATCCTTCTCTACATACACATTTACAATTTTAGTATACCTTCCTTATCCATTTTTAATTGGTACGGGGTATATTAAATATAGCCAAAAACTCTTTTGGCTTTTAGTGGGCTGCTGCTTTGTATAAGCTTAAATTGTCTGTTTCAGGCTTAAAGACTTGCAACACTTTAAGCTGATGGGAAGTTTTTCTAAAAATGCTCGAAAGTTGTGTATTTAAGGAGCAACACGTACATATATATTATTGTATATATATATATATATATATCAATTAGAGGCCATATTAGCGTCTACCGAACTTTGCTAGCGAAAGGCACAAGCTTTAAGCTGTGGTTGGCAGAGACCGACTACAAGTTTTGGCTCATAATTTTTTTTAATTACAACGCTATGAAAACTAAGCGAAACAAAACTGTGGCAACAAAGAACACACGACAAAAAAACAGAAATAAAAAATTGGGCAAAACAAAATGAAAACACGAAAACTAAAAATCTAAGTAGCCCAATGAGTGCGGACGGAGGACAACAGTAATGCAACAAGGCGAAAAGGCAGTCAGCCTGGGCAACGATTTAAGCCATATAAAACCAGCAAACAGCCAGGCCAGGCCAAGGCAGCCAGACAAACTGGCAAAGCCCGCAGAGAGTTAGCCAAACTGTTGGCAAGGAAAGCGGCAAAAAGTGCACGCTAAATGCTTGGGAACACCTTGGCCCAGACGCCCCGAGTCCTTTGCTTTCGCAGCTGCATGTCTCAAATGGGAACAGTAGCCGGGATAGTTTTTACTTTTCAAATAAATTTGCATACAATTTTATTTTTGTTGTTTTTGTTGCTTTTGTTGCTGTGCAAATGTGCTAAGGGAGCTGGCATCGAAATCTAAGTGAGCATTGCCAAATTATGCAAATGTTTGCCAGGGTCTGATTCTTCCAGTGTACAACAGTGCGTATGCGTATTGATTTGAGCACTAAATGGCAAAGGGAAGTGTGGGGCATTAAGTTACCTCCCACCCCTCCCACCCAGTGCAATGAACTATGCGGAACTTTTGCACGCAGACATGCGGAATCATCCTCTCATTTAATAATTACACGGCAGCGTGATTCTGTGTGCGTTTGTATCCATATATATACGATAGAGCATACGAGTACTTAGTAGCTGGTATAATTGAAGATGGGCGGTGGAGAGGGTGAGAGTTACGTGTCAGGTCTTATAACGTGAGCTGGCCAATAATGTGTCGGCCCTAAGCTCAGCTCATGTGCTCAGCACCACTACGAATTTCCAATTTATTTATGTGTGAACTTACTCAATTTTTGCACATAAAATATTTATTTATTATGAGTAAATATGTGTTGAGGTGCTTGATGCTTTAAACTTTAAACATATTTGAATAAGTCAATTAAGGTGTTCTTGTGGTATAATTAACTGACAATCTTTGCACACATTTATGTATGCGGTCTAATTAAAATTTAACAAGGCTGCTTGCGACCAACTGGTAGGAACATTTATTTTATTTCAATAATAAATATTATCAAAGTAATCAGAAGCACTTAACAAGGTTTATGTTTTGTGATTCTTAGCCACATTTTGCGACAACATTAATTATATTTTACATATATAAAATGTATATTAACTATAAAATATGCATTTTTGTGGTTATTTCACACGTGTGAGCTTAGTTTATATGCACTAAATACCTACTGATAATTTGTAATTTATAATAATTATACAGCTCATGGCATTTACTCTTGTTAATTGATATTTTTGTTTCTAGCGGTATTTAAGTTACAACCGATCCAAGTTAATCAGGCAGTATTCAGTTTACTTCAATTTATAAAATCATTGAAGGTGTAAATAAAGGGCATCTCCAAGTCTCTTCAAATGCTATTTGTAAACCATTTTCGCTGGCATTCTCACTGTCTCTTTAACTTATGCTTATTTGAAGCATTTGCCTTAAATCAAACATGACACAAATCGTTCCACACTAAGCCCCCAGCTCAGCTAGTTCTTTGATCCAGCACCTTCGGCAAATTCACAGCTAAATCCATCACTCCATCTTGTGTTTTGCGCCAAGGTGTTGCTTGCTTAGCTGAATGTGTCGCCACGTGTCTACGTGTGCCACACCCCCATAGCCAACCCCGCCCTCTTGAGTGAGCTTAGCGCTCTTCTGCTTAAAGTAGATTGATGCGCTTGGTAGACAACGTCGCCAAGGTGCGCCAACCGCAAATTATGTCAAATGTTGGCCACAAAGCAAAATAATGAAAAAAAAACTAAAGTTGTGACATTTGGGGTTGCTTGAGGCTAAGTGCGAGGCTGCTTACCAACAAGTGGGCAATATTGTCCATGTAACTAAATAGTTGCCAGCGGCTTTGGCTTTAATGTGATGTAAATGCATGTGGCAGAAGACACGAATGGCAAAAGCACAAATGCTATGTACGTTTTTCTTTTCCTGGGGCGCTGCTTTTACCTGTTTCCACAACTGCATCTTTGACTGTCACTTTACATTTGTCTCTTTCCCATATATAGAAAATGTACACACACACATACTCACATATGTATGCAAAGTTATTTGAAACAAAGGCAAGCGGAGAAGCACAGCATGCAATGCAATTTTCAGCGCAACAATCATACGCCATGTGGTACGGGCAAAATGCACACCTGAATAGTTGCAAAAAAAATGGAGCTGCATGCTCCACCGTAACTGCTGGCTTTTTTTTGGGTTCTATTGTCTCTTCGCCACTTGTGCGCAAATTTTTGGAAGTTAAGAAAAGTGTACGCGTTGCAGTTAGTTGGCTTGAAGAACAAATGCTCCACTCACAGACATGTGAACATATGTCTTCTGCAACTGACAGCAGCTTAAGTGGGTGCGAAGTATTTTGGCAATAACTATCTCAACCGCCAGCAACTGTCATAACTTATCTGAATACGTGCATATCTATAAGAAGGTATCTGTTTCAGACAAATTTGCTCAATTAACCTAAATGAAGAAAATTTATTTGCAATAAACCGAAGGCAACAACTTTAAGAACTATACAGTTTGGAAATAAATGCAAAATTAATATTTTTAAATTAGCTTTTATGTGTGTACTTTGATCATTCGAATTTCGAAAATAGCTAAAATCATTGTGAGTTTAAAACTCTGACAAGAATCCGAATCTTCCGAAAATCTTGCTATATATTTTTGTGTAAGTTGATTATTTTATATGTCGTAGCTCATTAGACAAGCTCCGACTTCAATTTCTATTTTTGATAAGTAAACAAATTTATTTGCTTCCAGAATTGCTTCCTTAGCCATTATCTATTACTCTTATCTTGTGTTTTTGCTCGTCTCAATTAATACTCACAGATGAGACAGTAAAAATAATAATAATAATAGATTACTTCCAGAAAGATTGCTCTCTCTCTCTTATCTGTAACTTTTAATACTTAACCTCAAAACTCTTTCAAAATGATAAAGCTAAATATATATAAATTTCCAACCCTTACTCATCTCGTAAGCTTCGTATTTTGCCTGTCAACATTTCAATTATTTCAGTAAACGTAACTCAGATTTTAAAAGCAAAATTATAATAATGGTAAATTTAAGTTTTCCAACATAATATTGCAAAAAGACCGGGATTCACAGTCTTTCGGATGTGAATTATACAATGTTCTCGAGATTTAATTCTTTCAGAAAGAATTTCGAACATACATATATAGTTGATTACTATTCATATAAAATCATATTTCGTCACATTCCCCTAATATATTCAGGGTATACTAAATCAGTCATATATTATTTGAAAACACAATTTCATAGTTCCCAATATCAGTTCTTTGGTGTATATTTCACATAGCTGCTTTGATTATACTATTTTCAGGCGCTGATCTCGTTTAAACTTTATGCCAATTAAAAACCACTTATCAGCTAAAACATTAGCACGTTTTGCAATTATTTCATTTAGCAGAGAAGATGAAACACTATTTTCATTGAATTATTCCATTTTGAACTGTCACCACACATTTTGCTCAGTTTTACATTTGTTATTTGTTTGCCTGAGGCACATTTGTGATATGAATGAGGTGCAAACGGATTTTAGCACGCTATTAAATTGTTGCAATGCAAATTTGCAATGGATTAGTAAGCACTCAATCATTGCTTTCTGCCTCACAGTTTCTTATCGCACAAACAGACAAACTGAGAGTAGAACCGCAGCGATAATATTATATTTATACAACTTTTATAGAAATATTTTCTGTTCTCATTGTTGAACTATTGAACTGTCTTATCAGCTCGTGATTGATTCCAGCTCGAACACGTTGAATTTTTTACTAAAATTCTTTCACATGTGGCACAGTTTTTCAATTATTTGAGGTTATTTTCTAGCATTTTCATTTGAATTTTCGACAATGCAATTATTGTTTTTTGTTTTTTAAGTTTTGCATATTTTTGGCCGCTCGCCATGCGATATCTTTTGGCTAACTGCATTTAATGGCACATGTTGGAGCAGCTTCAACTCTCGTTAGGCAGTTTTTCCACACAGCTTTGCACGATTTTTCACATTTGAATGCATTTGGCCGGAGCAAAAAGCGAAACGCATTAATGGGCCTCGAAAGCACTTCCGGTGCGTTGAGCACGCGATTTTTGAGAGTGCCGCCATTTTAAATTGCTGTCAGTTTAACGGCTTAGTTGCTAACAATGCGACGGCGCAACAGGATAACAAAATAAGAGACAGCGCCTGCCCGTACAAGCAGAGCAATTGCAAATTATCCTTACTTCCGGTTAACACGGCGAACTCTTTTCCGAATTGCGACTCTGAACTCTGAGCTACGTCCGCTCAACACGAAGCGGCAACCACGAATGAGCCGCTGCTTGGCCGTTGATGATGCTGCTGATGCTGGGACTCAGATTCGTCCGTTTCGACTCGTGCTGAGCCGACGACCACACACACACACACAAACACACACACACAAGTCTCAGTCTCGGCTCGGCTCCCACAGAGATAGCGCCGCAGTCGCAGTCGCTGTCGTTGTCGTTGTCATTGTCGTTGTCGTTGTCTATTTTCCAGCATCTTTTCGGTTTCGGCTTACAGAAGTACGTCGTGAATGAACTGAACTGAACTGAATTGAACTAAACTAAAGCTATGGCCACATCGCAGCATGAATGAAAATTGTCGCGCGTTTATCAAACTCCAATTCAAACTCAAACGCATGCCATTCTAATGGCTGTCAGTTTGTATTATCATCGGACACTATCGCTCACATTGCCATATCTTCATATCTTCATATATCTATGCCTATGGCCAGCAGCGGTCCATATATCAAAGACTGCCAGCAGCAGCAGATGAAACTGCGGCGGCTTCTTTATTTTGATTTGATTTCATGTCATTCGGTTTCGCTTCGTTTTCGTCTGTCAACTGACGTCCGTTTTTGCTTATCAGTTTTGGACTTTATGTTATTTATTTTGCTCTGTCTTGTCTCTTCTCTCTACCCCGCTGTGCGCGTATTTATTTTGTAGTAAAATCAACAGCAGGCACCCAGTCAAACAGCACATCAATAATGATAGCAGCAGCCGCAGCATCCAGGGGATTTGCTTCATCTGAGCGTTTTGGGTAGTTGCAAATTTTTTTTTGTTATCCTTTGCAGAGGGTACAAGTAGTGAACGGATTGATTGCTGCATCTCCGATCAGGACAACAAGTCATCCTTCTGGCTCTTTAATGTCTTTGCTTATACTTGTTTTTATATTTTTAAGCCAAATGTTTTACTTACCCTTTAAATATTAAGCATATATATTAAGTTTGAAGATTAACAGCTATAAGTAGATATTCAACATCAAATTTAGTTGGCTTGCAAATCACTCAGGATTATAAAAATCCCGATGAAATTTAATCCGATAGATAGAAAAAAATGATTGTAGAAGTCAGAGAGAAACACAAGGAACAGAGTCCTGGTGATAAAGGAGGGGAAGATAAAACAAGTTTGAGAGGGCGAGTGAGAAGGAGAGAGGTTGTTTTAGTTATATCAGGTGAATCATGCTGATCAAGAATATATATTCTTTAAATATGAGATGATATCTATCACATGTATACTTATAATACGCTCTGAAAGGGTATAAAAACAGTTCTTTTTTTTATAAAAAAAGAGTAACTATAAATAATTTCAGAATCCTTTTAGTAATCCGTGTAGCAATCGTAAAGAAAATAGTAGAATTTTATAGTGATTAGAAACTAGATCTCAATGCAATATTCGAATTTTGCCATGAGCTACAAACACGAGTGCAAACTGTGTAAATATGTATGCAATATTATACTTATGTTTCTGTTTAGCTGGCGTCTTTTATTAGCACCCGATTGTTAATAAAATAGAAGTGAAAAGCAAAGCATAGCAAAAATATTTGCCGGATATTGGATAGCAGAAGGACAAAGCGCTGTCCTTGGACCTTATACAGCTGTTGCTACTCGGGACTGCCCCAATGTTGTTGTTCCCGATGTTGCGCTCTTGTTGTTGTTGATGATGTTATTTTTACCAGCTGCTGTTGCCTTTTATTTATTTTGACCATTTAAAAAAAAAACAATATCTTTGATTTCAAGCCAAGGACCTCCCGTACTTACATACTTAAAAAAAGGTTTAGTCCAAAGAAAGCTTCGAACCTCTTATTTGTGAGTTGTTCAGCAATGAAGTTAGATATATCAAATACAGAGTATATGAACAGACGAAGAATAGGAAAACACCTGTAGACCTCACAAAACCAAACACAAGATGTATGTACATAAAACTGTAATATTTTTCAAGAGCATTTGCGTGTGTACTACACTATTAACTATTATCAATTAACCCTAATATTAACAATATAGCAATTATGTATATTTAAGGACATGTAAGATTCGTCACCCCGAAGTCACGTTTTCTTTCTTGCAAAAATTATCAAATGGGTTCATCGGTCAGGTGTGTGTAAGAGTTCTCCCATTCTCGAGTGTCAACTGTACAACTGTTTGTCTGTCTCTGCTTTGTGAGTCAATAAAATAAATGCTGGAGCATTTGCCGCTGCGTCTGTTGCACATTTTATGCATATAAGTGGTAAATACTCGGCAAAGAAATCTTTTTGCCACTCGCTCCCTGGGCATCCTGTAAAGTTGTAAAACACATCGCTTGGCTTGATTTTGGGCAAAAAGTTCAACTTGAGTGTGATGAGTTTAGTTGCGGGGAGCGATATTTGCCTCAAGTGATTCTAAAGTTTAGTCAAGAGTTTTCATAGTTTATGGTATACTTACGTACTGAGGGGCTTCTGAAAAATTACAGTTGCTTTAAATTGATTGCACTTTGTTATTTGCCGCTTAAAGTTGTGATTTTTAACTTGAAATGAATAGAAATTTGAAATTGCTTTACAAAAACAACATTTCGTTTAAACAAATAGTTTAAACAAATGGAAAAATTACATTTATAATTAACTAGTTTTATACTGTTATCGGGGATTCTGTTTCATGAAAACATTTTCCATTGGTTGTGATATTAATACAAATGCAACAACATTTTAAATTAAAAGCATTGAAGTCCATAAATATAATTCTATAAAGGTAATAATAAACCAAAATTACTTTCAACAATTACAATCTATAATTTGTATTTTTTTAACACAGAAGTAATAACACAATTAACTTGGGACAATGGCGTCCGCCCACGGACATTTCAAGCAAAGGTCAATGATTTTCAGGAGTGTAATTGTTGAATTACTAATTAATATCATCAACTGTTTGCTTTCGCCTTTGAAAACATTTCGCAAAATTAGCCACCGATTTTTCTGTCCGCCTCCTTAGAGCGCTTCAAAAAGTGTCTTAATAAAAAGCTTATAAAGTTGTCAAAGGAACTTTATTGGCTTATCATTGGCAGCTGAAAACTTTGTCACGTCTATTAAAATGTCGTTCCCTGAGCAACAACCCAAGTGCAAAATTGGCTGCAACAAATTGCCAACTACTCATAATTTTTTTTGGCACAAATTTCTCATTTGTGGCGAGTGCAGCGGCAGCCAAAACCAACATGGCATTAATTAAAACCCAGCAATAATAATAGCAACAACAAAAGTAGTGGTTGGAAAAGAGAACAACTATTTATCTAGCCAACGCTGTTGCCGTCTGCTGTCATAATAAAACACGCAGCGGCAACCGCCACTGTCAAAAATTGCAAACAATTTAAGCAACTGCGGAAAATGGCGAAAAGAAAATATAAAAATAAAGCCACTAAATAAATAACAGCAAAATAAACGCAAAGGGTAAAAAATGTTAACCGCTCCAAAAACATACAAAAAAAATAAGCGAAAAAATATAAATAAATAAATAAAGCTATGAGAAATTGCAGCACTTGTAATGAAAGAAGTTTTAAGCGCTGGGAGATGGGGACTGCTGAGAGCTGGATGAAAGCCGAATAATAGAGCAGCGAAAAAATAATAAACTCATAAATAGTGTGACAAGCAGAAGAAAGAGTGCGAGAGGATGCACGACAAGTTGGAGGACGTGGAAAAATTACGCCAACAGCTGTGACTGTCCGTCCACGAGGACGAAGAGGGACGAGCAGCAGTGCGGATCAGAACGGAGACGAGTGATGAAAGATTTACGAAAGCCCAAGCAATAAAAGCAAAATACAAAATACAAAATACAAAATGCACCACACAAAATGGAAGTGTATCAGCCAAAAAAATATTACTAGACAGCAAGGACCGAGCGGTGAAATGAAAAATTAATATGGCTGCCGCTTAGGCGTGCTTGCAACTTTGCTTTATACACAGCCCACTGGAAACTCTAATCAACGCTAACACTGCAAATTGTTGCATCAAAGTCGCTGACATTGTTTTAATTTGCAGTGCTCTCTGCGTCTGCCATTTTCTGGCATCAGATGTCAAACTTTTTGGAGCATCTACTTTTCGATGGCGGTGATGAGGATGTTGGGACATGGAAGGGGGAACTGCTTAGAGAGAGCGAGAGAGCGAGAGAGAGACTGTTGCGTTTTATTAAGAATGTGCAGCGGCAGTTGCCGAGCAGTTGACTCGACAAACTTTCGCTGCTGTCTTTTTTGCGGTTGAGTTCCTTGTTGCAGTTTTTGACAATTGCAAAGTTTTTCTCGGTACGTGTTGCTTTTGGCCTAAAAACTTTTTTAATGAACGTTGCGAAAAGGCGTTTGTTATGTTGTGAAGAGTATTTATTTTGCATTTTTGTTAATTTTTGTTTTTCAATTAAATTAATCCAAATCTTCCCACTCGACTATCAAATTAAGGTGAGCTTTTCAAAGCGTGTAGAAGCAATTACAATTTTATTTTTCTGGTACTCTGCAAACTTCAGAGTAATAAACCAAATTAACTAAAGATGAAAATTTAAGCACGAATGTGTGTTTAGCGGCTACTCATTTTCATTTTTGAAATTTTTTTTTCTTTATTAAACGGAATTGATAAAAAAATGCAGATATATAAATATAAATAAATCTTAGATAAGCAAACTTTAAATATATTCTAGTCACATAACTAGCATCTCAAACCCTAATGAACTTTTGGTTTTACCCGCCACAATATATACAGATAACCACTTAATTATATTTTATACGTGACTGCCTCTAGTCGACATTAAATGAATAAATAAAATAAATACATTAAAATGATGGGGCTTTTGCGATAGTCTATCAGCAAATTATAGACTCCTTTATTTCAGGAAAACTATACAATGGATTGCGAAAAACTTTAAGCATAAATTCTACTTGTCAAGACATTTAAAATTCGCAAGCTAAAACTTTGGATAGCAGGTTTCATTTAAATGAAATCTGTCGCGAATATCTTATTAAGTTGTGGCCAGACTTTAGCGTCTGCAACAGGGTTATCCTTTGACACACAATTCAAATAAGTTGCACTTGGCAATGTCATTTCCTATATAGAAATGGCAGCCGCAGAATAAAAATCTTTGCAGATATCAATACATGCAAAACTTGCAAACAGGCGGAAATGAAATAAAAGGAAGCCATCTTCACTGGTGACTCCTGACGCCGCGTCTCCCCGTCTCCCATCTATATTCCCAGCGTGTTTGTCTGCCTGCAGGCAGTGTGAACAGCGAAAAGTACAAGGATGAAAACGTTGCATAGACGACGGCGCCGGTAAAGTTTGTTAAACAGCCGCCGGTGAAATTATTGAGGAAACGCTTCTGCAGCTATGCCGAAAGTACAACCCGGTCCGGAGGTAACAGTTGTTTGTCCACTTTATGAGCCAACTTAGGACGTAGTGTGATTTCGTCGCTACAGCCAGGGTTTAAAGTGCTAAAGTAGAAAATGACAGAAGAAGAGAACTAAACTAAACATTCGAAATACTCGTGTTCAATGTGCTCTTAAGCGTACTCGCTGGCACAATTTGCGGAGGGGAAATTGTTATTAGCATCCTGCGCCAAATCAGAAACAATTGTGAAACGCAACAACTGGGGACAGTTCCTGAAGCACTTGCTCCAGACGTGCTCCATAAATATAAACTATCTCGGCAGCAGCGCCCACATTACATTACCTCATATCCAGTGCGTGTCTTCAGCAAAGACATAAGAGCAATGTCTTTCGATTGCCATGGGTCATGTGGGTAAGCCCCCCCCCCCCCCTGGCCACTACCCTGCTGCCATTTGGTCACTAGCCGTTGGTCACTTATGGCAACGACAGCTGAGTGAATGGCTTGTTCTGCAAAACGAACAAATATGAAGGCAGCAATAATAGGGAAGGATTGCTAAGAATGGGCTCTCTGACATTGCGATGCCCTTACTTACTGTGAGTTGTACTAAAAGCGAGATAAATCGACGTTTCCGTAGATATATAAATTTTAGTGCCGACGTCGTTTTTTCCCTTTACAGAGGGAGCTTACAAATTTCATTTGACAAAGCAGTAGTCTTTTTTAAAAATTGTTAATGATGTTGCATAACCTTTTTGTTTGACAAATATTTTAATTATTCCTTAAGTAATTCTGATTTCATTTCGCATTTGGGTTAATTAATTGTATTTCAATTGTAATTATTATGTATTTGACCTCAGTAATTTAGTGTTACAAAAGCTATTTCAAAATGTACTCATCATGTAGAAAATGACTAGCACACATTTCCATTTCCAACTCCTGGTTATTTTTATGCAATTTGTTAATTTATTCTGTGAATTTTATTTTAACCCCAACAATATCAATATTAGTTTTTTTAATAATAATCTAAAAATGTAAATGTAAATACCGTGGAATTCAGAGCCAAAACATAATTTAATTGCAACTAATTAATGATATACTCTTTCAAAACAGTGAGCATATTTAATTATTCACAAACCTCAATTCTGTCCGTACAATTTCGCCCGGTTGATAATATTGCCAAGGTACGGCTTTTCAATTTGGACAACTTACACGCGGTAGATGCACACGATCCCAGACTAATTAATACAAGTTCCCCACGGTATCATCAGTTACACACAGGCCCTATATCTGGAGCGTGGCAAATAGCCAAAGCATACCAGGGCTGCAATCTATGTAAGCACATGCTCATGCATGTTTGTATGTGTGTGCATGTGTTCATATTACACACATTACGTATACGCCACGTTATCGCCGACAGCGCAGACAAGCACATGCTGCGTATGTGCGAAAATGAAATAGAAGCGACAGCGACTATACACAGACACACGCACGCGCGCATACACACAGATACACACACACATACTTATGTGATACAATGCTTAAATATTTTGCCTTTTATTAATTTTCCCTTTTCCCGCTGTAACGAGCATGCTGCAAAATTTCACCAGAGCACCACACATACAAGCAGCTCAACAAATTGTCGTCAATGTCCATCCAATGTGTGAAGCTGGCCAAGCAGTCAAGGAAAGCTTAAATGAATGGGGGACCCACACTGAAACTAGTCTCTTAGTATTAGACAAACTTTGATAATGAAAAATAATCATATTAAGAATAAAAATGTGCCAGTATTAAGAATGTACCCTGTACTGACTGAGGTAGGTACACAAGCGGGTGTGTTTGTTTTTGGGATGTTAGTTTTGTGTATGTAGACAATCGGGTACTCTCAACTAGTTTGTATATTTTTCTAATGTATAAAGTGCACAGATTATATCGTTTGTGCATGTGTATGTGATCTTTTATATTTTACATATGATCTGGGTACGAAATATCTACCAGTCGAACACTTTCAAATATACTCACTAGCTCAGAAAAGTATGCTACAGTAAACGCATTTATTTAGTCGTTAAATTAATATGAAATGAAGAGCAATTAATTAATTTAATTATACAATTTTATGTTCAATGGATTATGGGTAATTTAAAAACCAATGGAAATACCTTATAGGAATGTCATTAAAAAATCATTGAATTGCAAATTTGAAAATAAGGAAAATGTTGCCTATTAAAAACAGCCTGTTTTATAAGTGTATTCAAACCACCAACATAAATGGTTTAGCCTCAGGGGGCTTTATCTATTATATATATATTTCATTTTATCAAACTCGAAAGCACTCGACTGTTATTATTTTTGCAGAATACAAACACGATTTTCGTATTGTATTGTTGCATTAAATTTCCTGTTTGACTTTGGAAATTGACATTTTGTTGCGATCTATGGCCCAGACAATTGAAACGGAAATTAAAACTGGCCATTTGTGTGAATTGAAAGAGAAGCGACTGCAAAATGTATATTATTCACTTTGGCGAGTATTTAACAATTTGCGGTTGGTCCTCTCATTAATGCATAGTCGACTGTATAAATGTGTATGTTAAACCGTTTTAAGCGCACATTGTTTTTGTAATGCGATAAATGCGCATAATAAACGTGTTGCATATGCAATGAATGACATTTAAAATGAGAACGCAAATTAACAGCATGGCGGATGTGGGCAGACTGATTGATTCGAGGTTGGGCAACGAAATAATATTAATACCAATCGGTCAACAATATTATCGCAATTTCAGTTTGTACTCGGAAGAATTACGTTAATTTAATGTGCGAATAAACAATGCAACTTTTATATCTTTTTTCGATTTTAACGCTGATAAAATGGGATTTCGGTGGAAGGTGATGAGTTTATTAAACCATCCTCATATAAAACCTTTAATCTCTGGTTCTTCAACTTTAACATTACTAAGTTTCTTTTTTCTTTACCTATGACCGGATCTATTAAACAAATTGGTTTCAACTCCAAAAAAAATTTAAATTACATATCAACCTGCTATTATTTTACAAATTATTTGTTAAAATTAATTATTAATAATAATTAAAAAAGAAATCGTTTCTGTTTATCTAAGAACATCGTACTACACGACTCATCATTAGGGTCGCTGTCTACATTTATCATTTGAATTACACCCCAATATTGTTCGCTAATTTAACGCACTAATTCATGGGCCATATATCATGATTTTTCTCATTTGCCTGCCCGCAAGTGTCGCCACGCAAAACGCATTCATCAATTTTCGAGTTGCCGCAATTCGAATGGCAATTCACACGCAATGCTCCACTTCATTTTAATTAAACAGTTTGCCTCGTTTTAAGCGCACTCAAAGAAAAACCAATAATTTGTCTCCGCCATATTTCAACGGTACGCCTGGTACCGCTTGCCTCCCCCACCCACCTTGTCCGATCGATAGAAATAAAACTGGCATCGATGCTAAAATTACCAATGCAAATGCATTCGGTGTCAAGCGAACCGAGCTCGAGGTCCGGAGCTGCCTGTAATTGCTGTGCCACAGAGTATTACTTAAATTTTCAAATAACATTTTCGAACATTACTCAAAAGCGCCATTGTCTCGCTCTCCGCTCGACGGCCATTGATGCGTGCGACCCACAGAAATTCAATGAAACCAAAAAGGATGCACAGCCATAGACGAACAAATTGCTGGACAAGATTATAACAACAACGGCAAGAGCTCTTTTTCAATAAATAACAAGAAAGCAAGAGGAACCGCAAAACCACGAAGCTTTTAATATCCTTACAGATGTATTCATTTGAATTATTATCAGCCCTGTTATGGATTTTAATCGCAAATGATTTGAAATCGCATACTTTCAGACGATCAATAGAATTTTCAATGTTAAGCTTCTGTAAGAGTAAAAGATGATATTTATAACGCTTGGATAATGTAATTTTAACTCCATAAGCCCATATTGTAAATAAAATATTAAATCCACTGATATCCCTTAGAATCGATGGTCAAAAATGTTATTCGTTTTAAATTGATTTTAATAGAAGTTTCTGTAGTGAAATTATATTTGAGAAAATTGTATTTAATCTTTTTAAGCTATGCTTGAGCTAAGTGTTGTTCATGAAATAGAGAAATTTCCGTAGTTATTCGAGACTTTTTCCTGGTAACTTAACATTGATAAGGTCTTCTTTTCTTGTATATATTTGTTGTTGGGTTCACATCTTATCGATTCTTTCTGCGATGTGAATCTGAAAAAGCTAAAATAATGGAAAAAAACATAAACTTATTCGGAAAATATAACATGTATATCAAATACAATTCGATTCGTATCAATTTTACTTACAGGTTTTGCAAATTCATTCAAAAAGTTACCATACTCTCCTGAAGTGTATCAGAATTGCTGTTCCCCGGTCTGTACCATTAGTGGTGACTGTATCTTTAGTTTTGCTCAGTTGTGCAGTCAGCCTGCCCAGCGGCTATAATTAAAATACAAACCATGCGGCGCATGTTGCACCGGTTGTCGGCATTCCAGCTGTTTGTTGTCCAATAATTTTATTTAATTCCATCTGCAGGCGAAATGTTCTGCAAGCATGGTTTGCTTGATATGTTGATGCAATTGTGGTTATTAAAGTATGTATGTATGTACATTGTACACACATAATTATACTTACATGAGCCTGTTAAATCAGATGCGGACATCAAGTGGCAAACAGCGTAGCTCAGAAATTTACCTCGCACTTGCAGCGATATTGCTTGCCGTTAAGTAGACTACATTTAATTTCGAACATTCCCATAAATTGTTGAGTGCAATTGTGGGCGTGGCACCACCCAATGCCGGCTGGTGAATGGGAATTGTGGTGCATGTCGTTGTTGTTCTTGTTGGTTTGCTTTAATTTGCTCGCCAACTTGTGCTGCCCCGTGGGAAATGAATACCGGTCAACTTTGCAAATGCCATTTAAATCAGTCAGTAATGACTTTTGTACTTTTTAATTGCGCTACGTGATTTTCTTCCACCTTTATATCTTACCCCTCATGCTCTTTGTAACCATTAACCATAAGCTGCGTCAATTTGAATCTTAACTCAGCTAATTAAAAAAACGATAAAAAAAGGCTACCTTCGGCGCTCCGAAGGTAATATACCCTTGCAGTTGCTTAATATAGTAGTCCGATTTTGACCAAATTCAGTCAATCTATATAAAATATAATAAAACTTGCAATTACTGAGTTTGATTAAGATAGATTGAGAAACTAAAAAGTTGTTCAAACAACGACTCATTTTTCAACAGGTATTTCGTAGTGACAGATATGTCATACATTTGTACATTACATATTACACACAATTGCACATCAGGGTAAAGAAGTTCCAAATTACGCTCAATAAATCATTTGTTATGTAAGTATACATTTCAAGTTAAAGCACTCTATTCGTTCAGTGTGCTTTGCAATTGTGAGATAGCAGGTCCTGGGTGGACAGTTATCCATCGAATTTTATAGAGATTAGGCCACCTACCGTGAAGGCTTTGGCTCATTTGATTGTGATTTTTTCCTGGGCTTGGAAAAGATCCATCTTCTGACCAGCGCTGAGCGCCATGAGCTCTACATACATATGGAGCAATTTGACGGTTCTATTAAAAATGCCCGCTATGATAATTTTGCCATTTCTAATGAAGCTGATAAATACAAATTGAACAGTTTGGGGAAATTATCTGGTGAGACAACTGAGAACCTTTTGGAATGGCATGAAAATCGTAAATTTACAACGTTCGATAGAGATAATGACGCTTGGGATGAAGGTAACTGCGCGGTTTGGCGACATGGTGGATGGTGGTACAATAACTGTGTAAGAGTGTAAGTATTGACGTAAGACTGCAAAATTATAAAATAATTATATTTACATTCTCTTTTGTTTTATGCTTACAGTTACTTAAATGGAAGATATGTCAACTGTACTGAACGATTACGATTCCATTTACTGGCTGTTCCCGATAAATCTAAAACCAGTTAAAATGCTAATACGTCATTTAGATGACAACAAAAAACCTATCACAATATTGTCATTTCAAATGAGAAATTGGCGGACCTTACTTTATTCTGAACTTTACCTTACAATAGCTGATTATCCGTCTATTCTCTTCAATTAAATATATACTTGCAAATTAGTCAGTCTCTTTATTCGTGTTTCTACTGTGTACGTGCTCTGATAATTTTAAAATACCAGCCCATAGGTGAAAACTTTTCAGAGATAACTAAACTCAAAGTTTCCATTGGGTACACCAGTCCAAAGAAACTTTTTTTTGTTTTTCAACTAGCTGATTGGTTGGCCGAAAATGTTTTGTTGCCCAACACTTGTTTGCTGTTATCATTATACCCTGTACACATTAAAGTATTTAAAACGGGTATTTAAATATTATGAACATGCCTGTAATACCCAAATTAATTTTGTTTCGATCAAAAAAAAACAAACCACACATATTTCATTTTGTAGGATTGTATGAAAATAAATTATGAGCCAATGATTAGATTACATTTTTTTAAATAAGTTAATATATTCTTCGTTGTTTTCAAAATTTAAAAATTATGATATGCTGATCGAATCAAAAATAAAACAGATTTACATACTTTATATATTATATATTATAATTTGTAAAATAAAAATTTGTATATGGAATTTCGAACTTATTAAATGTAAAGCATGCATGGGTATGCGTGTGAGGCACTCTCATCTATTGCATTCTGGTATGTTGTTGGTGTTGTTCTAGTTGTTCGCTATAAGCTCAATGGTGTTGTAAAATGTAATCATTGTGGCATGTAATTAGTTTTTGTGTGTACCATCGCCCACAAGCGTACATGTGTGAGTGCAATGTTTGCGCGAGTGTGTAAATATATAAATAAAATTTACTACTGAATTAACGTGTGAAGCAGCCCCACACACTCTATGCAAATGAAGCTGTAGCTGGACACACACACGCCCGCACACACACACACACAAAGATATAGGTATACTATTGTATGGATGTGTGCAATATTCAGCAGCTGAGTTATGTGTAACATTCTAAAGGGGTTGACTTAAAGGTGCTGGCAGACCTATGTTGTTGTCGTAAAATTCATAAATCCTGTCAAATAATAATGATTTATTTTAGAAACTTGGAGCAATGCACATTTTGTAAATGATCGACATTATTTGGCGTTGATTGGTTGAATTAAGATTGTGGTTGATAAAATGTTATGAGAATATCCCTATGTATAATAAGACATAATTGAGACATTCAGTCTGTAAAGATTTTCTATTTGGGAACAAACTCAATTGCAATATTGAGTTGTTCTCATGTCTTTTATAACTTACCTCTTGTCCACCGTTGGTAGCATAGGATTAGGTGCAAACGCCATCATAATTAACCGACTGTGTTTTCAATCAACTCACCGCACGTCTCGTCTAACTAGAAATTATAATTTACACACTATTGTTGTTGATGTTGCTGATGACATTGTGACAATCAATAATCAATTTACAATTTCAGTTGTGAGTTGTGAGTTTGTTGCTCTATGCATTGATTGGCGGTTGTATAGGTCCCATATATCTAAACATACATACATGCATACATATATACATTTCCTGTTGTAGTTGCAGACCAATTGATTTGTTGGTCTAGTTGCTGTCGTCAACGTCCCATCAATGTCCAAATGGCAAATGGCAAATGCCACGCAATTTGTTTGTTCACGCTCTCAGGCCACAAATATTGTGAAATTAACTTGTTAAAATAGTCGTGTGCCCGCCCGAGTCCTGTGGGACTAAACTGCCCAAGTAAGTGGTTGGGCGTGGTTGTCGATGAATGACATTCGATTTGCGATATGACGTGACCTTTTGATGTGTGTGTGTGCGTGTGTGTGTGTGTGTCTGTTGAACTGTGGGTGTTGATGCTGAAAATATTGCATAGGCATGCAAATTTGTGATATTTGTGTGTGGTACAAAAATGTAGTCCAAAATTACAAAATGTGTTTTTTCACCTTTATTTGTCCTCACTTACGTTCTAAATGGTAGCCTCCAGAAATTATAATTATATATATATATACTAACATTTAAGATTGCAGATAATGTTTTGCAAATGAGGTTTTTAGCTTAAGGATTTTCGAGTTCATTAACTCTTGTATTTGATTAAATAACTCTTGATTTGTTTGTTGAGTGTATAACAAAGCAGAGAAACCAGTTAAGTAGCAGTTCTACTACAACTAGTTACCGATTTCAATTAGAAACTACATGGAAACAGCCCTGAGATATAGCTATAATCCGATGCAATGAGAGCCATGTAGTTGACCAGGCTTTGACCCGCTCATTGACCAGTTGTTTTAACTGACATCGGCCCGCTGAACTTTGCACTTTGCTCATCTCATCTCATCTCAAAACCAATAGGGTCTACATTTTCCATTTCCTATGTCGTGCTTATTTTCTTCTTTTTTTTTCGTTTTTTTTGCGGCAGTTTATCACTGAAGTGCACGCCACGGCAACGTTGCTGAAGACGCGGCGTATGAGTTATCTGGCCATTCTCAGCTTCAGCTTCAGCTTCATCCTCATTCCTATCCGGTTGCTCAACCTCATCCGCATGCTGCTGGTTGCTGGTTGCGGTTGGCATTTAAAGTTTAAGTGGCGCAAAATCAGCGCCCGTGGAGCTCTGTGTGCAAACAGCGACGCAGCTGCAAAGGACTTCATTTGCAACATCAATCGCAGCCTCATCCTGTTGTCTGGCAGTAGCAGTAGAAAAAGCGCCGCTCTCATTACGTTGATGGCTGAGAGTGGCGTTGGCTGCGTGCTTAATAAAGCGTATGCCAGCAACCGGATGCCATGGAATTGCAGCTTGTAGTCGGGGGTCGAGTTTAATTAGCTTTAATGGCTTAATGCAGGGCATTTGAGCTATCCTGAGTGCTGGCTGGGCATGCAAAAATGACAGCTGCTAGGTAGACTCGCAGTATTAGTTGGCCTAGTTGACCCATCGGATGTGCTGATGCTGACAGCAGCATGCGATGCAATTTCCTCATGATGACAACCCATCCTGCATGACAACCCAGCTGCACTTGCATCTGGACTCTGCACTCAGTACTCAGTACGCAGAAATCTTTTTAAAATCATCAATACCATCATACGTCAGCTGAGTTGGCGCTATTTCATGCCATACTGCTCAAATTCTTTTTATATCCTTTTTTTTTCCCGGAAATTGAACAGAATGCGATTTTTTATACCCAATTCTGCCTTTTTGCAGTCAAGTATGGCTGGAAAATTGATTGTAAAAATTTAAAGTAAAAGTCCAGTCCAGTCTAAAAACAAAAGATAGTAACAGAAAGCCAAATTAAACAAGTAAGAGTGCTCCAGGCTTCTTCTCCTTCCATTGGACCCATACTATGTTAAATTGAATACTTATATTTAAAATATGAAGTCTATAGCTTGAAATTCTAACTATATGGAAAGCGATTCTGAGGTGTTTCATTGTTCTGTCAAAAATCATGCCAAAATGACAAAAAAAAAGACTTGTAAACGCCCTAATTGGTCTCTAAAGTCCATACAAATAGACTTCAAACTCCCATAACTTTGTCAAAACTGAACAGATTGTCAAGCTTGAGGCCATTTTGTTCATTGCTTGTCCTATATATAAATTCTACATTTCAAGTTTATGCATTATTGAAATTTAAATTTTTTCAAATATTTTTGCAAAAAAGCATAAGGGGGGACCCTTACCAAAATTGAATTTTCAAAAAATAGATTCTTGAAATTTTTTTTTTAATCGGTTCTGGGTGTCAAAATAAGTATAAAAAACTATTGGAAAAGTGATTCTGAGGTGTTTCATTTTTCTGTCAAAAATCATGCCAAAATGACAAAAAAAATGGACTTGTAAACGCTCTAATTGGTTTTCCTAGACTTCAAACTCCCATAACTTGGTCAAAACTGAACCGATTTTCAAGCTTGAGGCCATTTTATTCATGGTTTGTCCTACTTATCAATTCTACATTTCAAGTTTATGCATTATTGAAAGTTACATTTTTTAAAATATTTTTGCGAAAAAAGCATAAGGGGGACCCTTACAAAAATTAAATTTTTAAAATATTTTTTCTTGAAATTTTTTTTTTAATCGGTTCTGCGTGTCAAAATAAGTATAAAAAACTATTGGAAAAGTGATTCTGAGGTGTTTCATTTTTCTGTCAAAAATCATGCCAAAATGACAAAAAAAATGGACTTGTAAACGCTCTAATTGGTTTTCCTAGACTTCAAACTCCCATAACTTGGTCAAAACTGAACCGATTTTCAAGCTTGAGGCCATTTTGTACATGGTTTGTCCTACTTATCAATTCTAATTTTCAAGTTTATGCATTATTGAAAGTTACATTTTTTCAAATATTTTTGCGAAAAAAGCATAAGGGGGGACCCTTACAAAAATTGAATTTTCAAAAAATAGATTCTTGAAATTTTTTTTTTAATCGGTTCTGGGTGTCAAAATAAGTATAAAAAACTATTGGAAAAGTGATTCTGAGGTGTTTCATTTTTCTGTCAAAAATCATGCCAAAATGACAAAAAAAATTGACTTGTAAACGCTCTAATTGGTTTTCGTAGACTTCAAACTCCCATAACTTGGTCAAAACTGAACCGATTTTCAAGCTTGAGGCCATTTTGTTCATGGTTTGTCCTACTTATCAATTCTACATTTCAAGTTTATGCATTATTGAAAGTTACATTTTTTCAAATATTTTTGCGAAAAAAGCATAAGGGGGGACCCTTACCAAAATTGAATTTTCAAAAAATAGATTCTTGAAATTTTTTTTTTAATCGGTTCTGGGTGTCAAAATTAGTATAAAAAACTATTGGAAAAGTGATTCTGAGGTGTTTCATTTTTCTGTCAAAAATCATGCCAAAATGACAAAAAAAATGGACTTGTAAACGCTCTAATTGGTTTTCCTAGACTTCAAACTCCCATAACTTGGTCAAAACTGAACCGATTTTCAAGCTTGAGGCCATTTTGTTCATAGTTTGTCCTACTTATCAATTCTACATTTCAAGTTTATGCATTATTGAAAGTTACATTTTTTCAAATATTTTTGCGAAAAAAGCATAAGGGGGGACCCTTACCAAAATTGAATTTTCAAAAAATAGATTCTTGAAATTTTTTTTTTAATCGCTTCTGGGTGTCAAAATTAGTATAAAAAACTATTGGAAAAGTGATTCTGAGGTGTTTCATTTTTCTGTCAAAAATCATGCCAAAATGACAAAAAAAATGGACTTGTAAACGCTCTAATTGGTTTTCCTAGACTTCAAACTCCCATAACTTGGTCAAAACTGAACCGATTGACAAGCTTGAGGCCATTTTGTTCATAGTTTGTCCTACTTATCAATTCTACTTATCAAAGTTATGCATTATTGAAAGTAACATTTTGATGAACATTTTTTGTACCGCACGTTTTATTTGGAATTTGAATCTGTGCATCGATGGGGCAAAATAGGTCAAATCGAACACCACTCCAATATTTATGTACATATTTATACATCTATATTTTTGGAGATACCAGTTTCCTAGTTTCTGTCTACGCTGTCAGCAGTGAATATTTCCAAATAGAACACATGAAACTGGCTACCTTCTTTTTAATTGGTAAGATCAAGTTGTGAAGTTTAAATCAAATACCGAACTAATCGGAAGATTTAGCATAAACTTAAATTAAATGAATGGACATGACTCGACTTAATGATCGCGCTTAGACAATTGCCACGAACATATCGAAAACAAAGCTATATAACTATTGAGTCCCGCTGCAAGTCGCAACCCCAACACTTTAAAACAATTTTCTACCAGACAAACTTCAAGCGATGCGAATAAAAGATGCGAACGGGGCTTTCACTATTTATTTGCCCCAAATTGCAATGGGGCCTGAGTTGTGTGAATAGTTCAACTTCTCCCCCAACACCACCACCACCACCACCACCACATAAACACACAACCAGACATACACACACACAGACTCGCTGAGAAATTCATTCACACGTAACTGCATTGGGACACCACCGGAGCCCTGCAATTCTCGCTTGTTGTTGTTGTTCTTGGCGTGCAACAGAAACTTTGCCTCATAACTTCACATTGAAGAAGATGCATATGCAACACGTTCGTGCCATTCAGCGTTGTACCACCTTCCGGCCTCGGCCAACTTGCAATTGAGTGCTGCCATACATACATACATGTATATATCCTTTTTTCCCGTAGATTTCGCAAATATATATGTATGTGTGTGTGTACTCATATAATACATAGTACATGTGAAGAGGTGAGCTGCAACTTTTTCTTAAGTGTGCGACTTTTGCAGCCAGAACAAAGTGCTTCCAGGCATTCGAACCGAACCGAACTGAACTCAACTGAACTGAACTGAACTGAACTGAACTTAGCTAAAACTAACGGTTGAAAATGAGAAAGTGGCGAGTTAATTGAAAAATATTGTTTGCTATTTTGTGGCACTGGCGTAACACTGTTGACAATTCTCCGACAAAAGGCCAACAGTTGGTTGTGGTGAGTCTTTTAATTTTTAATTAATATGCAGGAGTGGATGCTGATAGCCATTTAGGGGTCAGCAAAGATTAAATTTGACTAGAGTGCGATGCAACTCAAGTTACATAAATATTATCTTCATTCATATCTGTGAACTTTAATTAAACTTTAAGATTGCTGGAAAGGGTTTTTTTTATTGATGTTTATTGTTTTTTATAGAAACGACAATTTTGTTCATATTGAATTATATTTTTCATTTAAAATTCCTACATTCCAAATTACCATCATTCACAGAAAGCGATAAAAAAACTGTATTTCATATATTTTGTTGTAATTTATTGTATTTGATTAAAAGCTATATACGTTTAGTACACCATATTCTTCAGTAAAAATGTAGTATTGTTTTTCAACTGTCGTTTACTTGGCTCATTATTGAAACGCTCGTTTTCGACTGTTCCCTGATTTTAGTCCAACTTCTATAGTGTGCCATATTTAATGCTTATGAGATGTTAGTTATGTATGAAAAATAAAGCTGATCTTTGTTTTTACATAATTCTATGCTTAAATGTATGAACAGGATAACTGATGGCCGCCTTTCCTTAGCTCCTAACTACACAGTTCCATATTTTACAATACACATCAATTAGCCTGATACGATTCAATCCAACGATTTACGATATGGGCCTAATTTTGCAAATATATATAATTAATTTTAAAAACTAATATTCGTTGTTGCGTTTGCGCATGTAAACTTACATTTATTTTTTACAAATCAACACGCAAATGGAACTCAAGTTCCATTCAAGTTAAAGCTAAATACATACATGATATGACAGCAGCTTTCCACACAAGTTTTCAATAATGAGCTGCAGAGGCTTTAAATACTTCTAATTGTAATGATATTCATTTTTGTACCCATTAAAAGCAAGCTAAATAACTTCGATTTGAAGCTACTTTTACATAGAATAGTGTCTTGGGTTTCGTTTCGTATGCACTAATTATGGATGGTTATTTTTCTGTTTATTATAATAATATAAAGATATTTGCATTGCAATCGTATTTGTATTTAAGCTTTTGAAGCTACATATACAACCTAGCTGTAGCATAATCATAAATCTAACTAAATAGGGTTTGAAAATTGTCTTTGTTTTGTAAATGATATAATGCCGTAGTCTATAAGGAATTTTCGACAAGCATAAGCTAGCTTATCACAATACGAACATATACGAACTAAAACTAATTAACAATATTACTACAATTTCTAATTAACATTACTATAATTATGAGAACCAGGGACAAGAATATTTAAATTACAAATAATTCCATATGCATTGCAATTAAAGAGATTAAAACCAGGCTAAAGAAATTGTGCCTACATTTGTCTAAGCATACACTCTAGGGTTGACATTCAAACCAATCCACTAAAAATTTCTTCTGCATCGTAGCACGTGAACTAAAATGTATTCTTAGTTTTTTGCAGGACCACACTTGAAATTCGAGCTCCAACTCAGCTCAGGAAAAATGCGTGCGACTTTCCCTTGCCATTCTTGCTGATCACAGCGACGTGACCTGTTTTAGTAAAGAGCAAAGCAAAAGATTATGATGTGAGTTTAGTATTGAGTGGCATTTGAAACGTACCTCCAGTATCCGAGGCACTAGCCACGCCCATTAGCTTAAGCGTTCGAAAGAGTGCACCCAGATTGGAGCGACCATCCAAGAATTTGCTTTCCAAATTTACCACAGGCGCCTTTTTGCTTTTGGTCTGCGTGTGCCACACAAGAATTTCGGTGCAGTTGCTGCCCTTGGGCTCAATCTGATCGATGCGTAGCCCAATGCTACGCAGAAATAGATCCTCCTCGTAGCCCGGCTTGTAAGGCATATTAACATTGGGATACTGCGACATGTAGGCCAGGTTCACAGCAAATCCAGCCATGTCAACGGGCCAACGTCGACCGGCCACCCAAGAGTCCAGAAAGGCCACAACTTTACCCTGCCATACAGAGGAAAGAGGGATTAGTTAATGGAATAGATAAGTGACAGATGATAATGGTTTTACTTACATCTCGCACCACCGGCCCACTGACCGCATAGTCCGCTATCAGTCCAACCGGAAACATGGAGACGCGCTGTGTCTGCCTGATTTCCGAGAACAGTCTCAGATCATAAGTATTGTCATCATCACCAAAGTATAGAACACCATTAGTGAGGTTATGTTGTTGCAGCCAAAGCAGCGCTGCTCGTCGGTTTGCCACGCCCCTGGGCGCTGGCTTCGATTTTCGAAATTTGTCGGGCATTGGACTGGCAATATGTGTATAGGGTATGCCTGCGAAATATAATATATTTTATTAGTCAATCAATTTATTAAAATATATTTAAATGTTTTTTTTATCTCAGTTAATGATTATGACGATTCCTTGGAATAGTAGAATAGGAAAGAAAAGCTATCGATCCACTAAATGTATTTATTACTATTAAAAGCAGACCGATGGTTCCTATGGGAGCCTTAAGATTAAGAACTCCGCTGTTATTAATTTGTTGCCCAAAATTAACTATTTTACTATAGTCTGTTAATCGGAAATGCCTACTAATTATAATACACTCTACAAATGTGTGCAAATGTATATCCATTTCTTTGAAATAAAAGCAAGGAAGTTACTGATAGCATAATTATATCAGTACTAGTCATTCTATATATAATGAGTTTTCAACAGAAGCGTATTTTAATCTTAACACAAGAAATTATTATATCAGACCCCGACTACAAATATATGCTTCAGATAAACCATAAAGGGAATATTTATTCAAAAACTTACAGCTTAAAATGCATAGAGCTTTCTACTTTTTACCAATAAGATCGCTTGAAATGTTTCAAATATCAAATTAAGACATGTAGAAAAATGTATATATATTTTACAGCTGACTTATGAGATGTTTCGTGTTTCGGGCATTTAAAGTTATTTATTGCAATTTGACGTACCAAAACCATTCAGCAGTGTGTCCAGAAACGTATCACATTTCTCCTGATCATTGGCCACCAGCCAGTGGAGACGAGGCACATGGAGCAGCGAGTACGCCAGACGCGTCAGTTCAGGTATTTGCTCGCGTCTAGGATATGTGGGCGTTACGAAATAGATCACAGGCAGCTGTGCATAGGCACTACGTGGCTTATCTTTTATATAGAGACGACTATCCTTGCTGCTATCGCTGCAAATGTACAGTGGTTCGTTTAGAGCGTGCGCATTTGTACTATCTGCAATATAAGAAACAGAACATTTATTATGAAATCAATTGCAGTATCAGCCTAAAAGTAGGCAACACAAAATGTACAAAAACCTTGTTATATTTTTGGATCCCTTTTTGGCCGAGGCCACTGGCCAAGAATAAACAGCTCATCATTTGCAATTAGCACAACATTTTGAAGTGGCTTTCTTTTAGCACTCAAATACTATAAATAACTACAAATACCTGTGAAGTTCACACCTCAAGTTCATTATGATTACGAGGCGGCCAGAGTATTCGCAAATACTTTTTCGCTGCTCGCTATTTATAATTTATCTAATTACCTGCAATGCATAATACAATTGGCTCAGCCCAGGCATATATATACTACATAAGTATAAATGTTATAAATATATACATTATGTTATACCATTAACCTTTATAATAAGTACCTACTTTTTTGTGTCGCCCACGCGATTATATAACACTTTCTTATGGGTTTTCGTAAGTGCTAATCTGTAAAGTGATTAGCGGACTTCAGACTCTAATGACATTCATACATCATTATTCAACTAATGATCTATAGAACCCCGACTGAAAGACTTTTCAGTCCTCATATGATAAGAGACAATAAGAGCTAATCAGCACTACATAATTGTACCAGGTGCTCTATTTATTTCAATTAGTGCACATATTGCTAGAACAGCTTATGCATTGACTAGGGTTAGGATTGCTTACTAACATCATTATAAATTTACATATGTTTATACTGATATTTATATTAGTCGAGTCAGCAGAGTTCAAGGTTCAAGGGGACAATTTAGTATACATTTAAATGGAAGTGTTTTTAAATGTGATTTAATTATTGTAAATTTAAATAAATAAAATAACTATGAGCTAAGTGACCTCTCTAGTATATTCGAATAATCTCCAACTTTCATTCGCAAATGTGTTGACATTTGAAATTTTGTAAACAAATATATTATTTTCCAGGGAACTCATGTGTGTTCTAAGACTTATGGGGGTACATTCATTACGGAGAAAATACTATTGTTTTTAGCTCACATTTTTTATACCGAACAGATATTTTTGATGTTTTTACAATACATTTCCAGCTAGCAGCATTGCCTTTGCATATGTATTTAATAGCTAGATTGAATAGTAACGTGTATATTCATAAACCAAGAAAACTTTCCAAAATATTTCAATCGGCACTAAAAGCTCATATAAAATTCCGAAGCATTCATTTTATCGTTCAGAACAAAGATAATCAATCAAAACATCAAAGCCCAAATACAATTACGTAATAGAATGTCGCATAGAAAATGATATACATATAGTAAGCATATTAATTCGTCTGCCTTACCTATATTTTATATAAATTACCGTTAATGTGTGTTTCAATCTTCCATAACGCGGACAACAAAAAACCCCATTAAAAAAGTCCCTTGATAAAGCAAAAAACACGCAAGCTTCGGGAAGGCGGCGCATTAGAACCGTCCGTACAAGATATGTGGTTGTGGATAGGTTTCACGTGTGCATTAGCGGCAGGTAATGGGTATAATTGTTGTGCCTTGGTGGCCATCTATCAATATTGAGCACACAAATTACAGGGGGACAGAGACGACGCGACGGGGCTCAATTTAATAACTAATTAAATATTGACTTGTCCCATGAGACGCTTGGCGATTGGGGCTTTGGGCTATGCCCCATCAAAAGCAAACAGCGCTTGTCCCCAAAGGGGCTTGGAGCATTGTCTGGGCTACATAAAGCATAAGCCTGTCCTTAAGTTGAGTGTTTACCCTTATACTTGCGCTTGGCCCCAGTGCAAATATATAAAGTACGGGCACTTGAGCATTTGTGCAAATCACAACAATTTCTTTTTAAAATCAACAACGTGAGCACCATTCTTTATGTATGTACATATAATATGTTGACTACTTGAGCTCGTGTGTCTAATTTTCTCAGCGCTTGCTTCTCATTCACAATTCTTTTTTGTATGCCTCCCACAAACAGCTGATAAGCCACACACACTTTATCAGGGTCGCGAGTAGCGACAGCAATAGAAAATAGAAATATAAAAAAAACCCATTCAAGAGTGTTTTAATGATTAATTTGTGGCACACCTATAAAGAGCGGTAAATTTTGCATTTATAGTGATTGGAGCAATGCGAGTTTTTCCCCAAGTCACTTGATTAGTCACGCTATTTTCGTTGTTTATTACACTTTATCAACAAGATGTTCCACGTTTAATGTACATACATATATCTAAAGTGGCCCTCGAGAATTCCGCATTCAAAGACTGGCCATATTCAATATTGACTACTTATATTTGATTACTACAATGTTTGAGTCAGTGAATGAATGATGTTTGTTCTGCGATAAGACTTTGAAAAAAATGCTACTTTACCTCTCATAATTAAAACTGAGTGCATTTGAAAAATAATTGCGAATTCAAGGATGACTGATACTTGATACATGATTTAAACTGTTCATGACTAATTGTAATTAATATATTTTGTTAAAAAAATGCGTACAAATATTTTGTGTTCATTAAACTTGTGGTCAAGAATTTATCAATTTTTTATGCTTTCAAAATCACAAAAATTAAATCAGGAGAAAAATATACTTTTAAAATTCTACAT
This sequence comes from Drosophila maculinotata, assembly GCA_035045305.1. Classification (NCBI taxonomy): domain Eukaryota; kingdom Metazoa; phylum Arthropoda; class Insecta; order Diptera; family Drosophilidae; genus Drosophila; species Drosophila maculinotata. Next base: position 1,017,258 of record JAWNPD010000134.1, on the reverse strand, counting down.
CTCCAGCGACCAACAGCTGTTTAATTGTAAACATTCTCAATGAAATGATAAAGTTTATTTTCTTTTAATTATCTTTTTGTAATTAAAATAATGAAATCACAGTTAACTTTCGATTGCAAGTCAAATTCATTAGTTTAATATTTACATGAACTGATTTTGCTTAATAAATAATCAGAATTATGTAATTAAATGAGGAGTTCAACGTTTTTAAACGCATGCCTGCTATATATTCGCAGTTAGTATTATTTCATTAGATTATTCTGTTAAAAAGATAATCAACTATTTGATTAGTAATTTCTTAATTTCATTCAACAATACTTTATTGTACTCCCAACGAAAGCAAATATATTACTGAATATCAACTAAGTATTCGTAATTTGTGCTGGGTTGTTCATTAACTTGCATGGAGACTCCGTTCAAACGTCAGCTCATATTGTAATTATATACATATGTACATATATATTTATATTTTTCTAAGCACGTGCAATTCCCATTTATTTTTCTAATCGCGTGCAGTTTGTATGCCAAGTTTTGGTCAGTCCGAATAACTGGTTGAATATACATACATATAAGTACATGTGTGCAATTTGAAAATTTAAAAGTCGTAAATATTTATATAGACAGTTTCGCGTCAATTAAAGGCCATGGCGTGTCCAAAGTGTATAAACTGTCAGCTTGTAAAAATAAAAGCAACGATGCCAAAATGCCACGCGCAATTGAAAATTTTGGAAATCGAGCCTCAACTGTTTTGGGGCCAATAAAAATGCATAAATTCAAATTTGTGTAATGCTGAGGATTGCCAAATTGTCTGCCCCACAGTTGATAAGCACCGAGAGCCAAACAAGTCGAAATATTTTGCAAATTCATGTAAATAAAAACTGACAAGGTGTACGTGAGGGGGTAATGGGAAGCGGCGGGGAGATTGCTTTTAAATGGCAATTAACTAGTCATTTTAAAAAACACTACATGTGAACTATACTGCTGTTGTGCGGGAAAAAAGCTGCAATTAAGTCATTTATAAATATGTGTGTCCCAATCGTTGGAGAACTGTGAGACTTGACAGTTTCCATTCTCAATTGACAGACCGCCTGCTGGGCATATGTACATACATTAAATAATATACGCAACTTAATTCAGATCAGAACAACCAGCGACTTAATACTGCTGCTTTGCATTTGAAGATGTTCTACATATTTATATACATACATATGTACTTCTTTGTTAACTACACAAAACTGTAAAGGGAAACTACCCTAAAAGTTCATCCCTCAAAAATGAATTGAATTCAAAAAAATTAACTCACATTCCGTGCCAATTTGAGTTTGTTGTATACATCTCATATTTTTCTTATTTATTATATGGCGCTACGTCACCAAACGGACAATAAACTGTTTTCGTACCGCATACAGAAGTCAAGTATTTTTAACTTTTTAGCCATTTCCCTCCAACCGGATATTGTAAAATACTTATTTTTCAAGATAACATTTTTCACAGTGTGTTAATTATATGATTGTAGGTATATGGCCATTTATAGTACAACGTGAAATGTGACTTTTAAGTTCAGGGAGCTACTTTTACCCATAAGCAGGCTTGAAAAAGATAAAGCAAATTTGATATTTTCTTCTCGGAATTGTAGGTCATTGATAAACTATATTAACTTTATTGACAGAATTTTAAAGTGTTCAATGCAACTTTTGAGTCCTAAAGACTTTCCAAATGTCATGTAATGATTAATCGCTTAAATTCGGCCATTCATTTTTGAAATTTCACATTTGTTGCCTCACATACATTAACTGTTTTAATGGCTCATCTGTAATTATAAACATACATCAAAGACGCGTTCCGGATTCGCGTGCTGATGCACCGACAGAGGATATCGATCGATATGGGAGCCGGGCTGCCGGAACAAAAGGCCGCAGAAACTGCGAAATTATCTAATAAATTACGTATAAGAAATTAAAAGCAAAGAGCCGGAAAATGTGGCCTTGGCATGGCACCGTAACTGAAAATGTTGTGGATATAAAAACGCACCTAGAGATCCGGAACGCGGAGGATGGAAAGGAGTATCGATAAAATATATTGCTGAAAGAGACAATGCTCAGCAAATTAAGCCAATTACGTCTAAATAATAAATAGTAACAAGCCTCGCAACAATACCAGCAACAACAAAAACAGCTAATAAACCAACTAACCAACTAACCGAAGCAACGAACCCAACCCGTCAACTTACATGCAATGATTGGCGCAACACTTTGGGGCCTAAGCAACGGGTGCCCAGTAAATGTGGAGCGGAGAGCGAGGAGCGGGGGGAAGAAACTGTCAGTGACTGACAGAGAAATGAAGAGTGAGCGATACTGATAGATAGATGGATAGAAAGAGACAGAGTGAGAGTGAGAGTGAGATTGAAAGAGAGAGGCGTTTAAGTGTCGAGTGTTTGCTCGTTAGCCAGCTGGTTAGTTTACTTGTAATACCCTAACGTCTAGTATTATAATTTGTACACATAGTATGTAACTCGTGGAATAAGACGTTTTTATTATCTTAATCTAAAGCGATATCCATATATATTAATGTGTTTTGATTATTTCAAAAGCTAACCAAATTGAATTACTAAAGGTAGAAAACTAATTTTTAAATTTGTTTTTATACAATTTTTATTAATTTATTTAATAAGATTTCGTATAAAACCCAGATAACATATATTAATGTTTCTCAAAGCAGCAATTTTGAAAACAATTCCTTTTTGTACAGTATTAAAAGAAAAAGGGTATTTCAAATTCGACGTCCGACAACTACATTTCTTTTCTTGTTTTATGTAGTTAGTAAGTTTGGGCTATAGTGACCCAAGAGGGACCTTTATATAAATACACTTTATAGCTGTTACCTATATGCATATATTACGAAATTTCAGCTCAGCAATTAGTGGAAGCGTTCGTGTTAAATCATAATAAAGAGAAGCATAAAAATGAAGCATTAACATATCGAGGCCCTAACCATTTTTTTAATGCAAATACTTATGCCAAATCATATTATTTATACATGTATATACATACATATTTAAAGAAATAAACATAACAAAAAATAAAATAAAAAACAAAACCGGAAACATAAATTCTTTAATTCTTACAATGCTTCTATAGCAGAAAAAGTGAAGATTAGTTTTGGCAATGAGAACAGTTGGCGCAATTCAAAAAAATTTAGGCTGATATAGATTTTTACATAAAGCCCATGTTTTTGTTATACAATGCTTTCTGTTGAGTACAAATTTAACAACTTCATAAAACGTTTACCAACTCTATTAGAAAATCAGCACTCCCCAATTTGAGTGTTGTGTAGCGCACTTAAAAAGTGAAAGTTTTACTATAAATTCACTTTCAAACACTCCGTGAAGTTGCAACAGTGCATTCGTTAGTGAGGTGAGAGAGGAGTGTGAATGATACATACATACATACATACGTACATACATACACACTCGTATGTATATTTGTATATGTATATGATGAAGCTGGTGCATGATAAGAACGGACAATCTTTTCAGAAAATTAAAGACCGATTAGCTGGTCGTTCACTTGTTTCAGCAAATTTCAATGAAAAGTCAACAAATCAAGGGGGAGAATGGAGATTAAGCTTACACATGGTTCCCGATCTGAATGAATGGTCTTGAAGAAACTGCTTCAACTCTAAGCTTAGTTTTAGGTACCGCCGCTTACCTATGCCACTGTGCGGCTCAAAGCTATTCCCGTCATCATCCGCCCCGCCGCCGATGCCGCCACCGCCCTGCCCCAACGACTGCGAACTGAACACAAAGTAGAAGCAGACAATGCAGAGCGGCACTGCTAGCAGCAGCATCCAATAGCTACGTCTGCTCCGTCTGGGCGACATCCTCTCCTCGCCGCTAGATGGCTCTGGATAGTAGCGTGTGTGAGGGACAGACGCCGCCCAGTGGGCAATGTGGGAAGTGTGCTCCTCTTCTTCGTCGGTCGCTTGCGGTTCGAGTGCAAGTTGTTGATATTGGGCACTTGGCATTGTGCGGCTAGCCTAATGCGGCTTCTGACAGCTGACAATTTCACCACAGCAGCAGCAGCAGCAGGAGTAACTGTAACTGCAACTGCAGTGGCAGCGGATGTTTCTGATGGCAGAGACGCAGACGGCAGAAGTGACGACAGCGCCGAACTGTGTTTGCCATTTGTGGAGCAGCTTTTTTTTATTTTCGTTGTTTTTTTTGTTGTTTTTTGTTTTGTTTGTCTGCTTTGTCGAATATAATTTTTTATTATTATTTTTATTTTTGTTTCTTTTTAGCGAGCGTTATTCAATTTTTACATCGCTTTATAATTCACTTTATAATTTGTATAATATATATATATATATATGTATGTATTATTATATATATTATTATTATTATTATTTGCCAGTTGTCGCCTCACACAAATGTCTATAAAAATCACAAAAAACGCACACAAAACACACACAAAAGAGAGATGAAAAGAATATAACGCCTGCTTTTATGCTTTTTTTGCTACAAACTGAAAAAGTGTTGCTTAATATTAATTCTATTATTTATTTCGGCTGTTATTCCATTTGCTTTTGCTTTTGTTGTTGTCTCGATGAGTTTGACAGCAGCACTGATGGCAGCCAGTCCACTTTTGTCTGAGAGAGCACTTACCTCTCTCTCTCCCGCTCTCTCTATTTCGCTCTCAAGCACTCACCACCACAGCTGCTGCTGGCACAGAGTTGCTTCTTTTCGCAGCATTCATAGTGGTTTGTGTCTTTGCTAAATTTGAAGATATTGGCGCGCATTTTGATTGAAAATCGTTTCAGCTTTGGCAGTTATGGGAGCTGGATCAACTTTACATTAAACAAAATAATTATTCAAATATTTTTAACTTGAGACACGTACAATCTATCTAAAAAACAGAGTAAGAACATTCTGTATTTGAAAAGAAAAAAATTCAAAAATGGAGTACTTGTTTGATCACAATAAATTATTATTTTTAAATCGTTGTAATTTAAATATAGAGGACAAGCCATGAAGAAAATGGCCTCCAGCTCACTCTGATCAGTTTTGACAAAGTTATGGCAATTTAAAAGCGTAGAAGTAATAAAATCTAATATGTTATGGGTTTACAAAATTTTTGGGTTTCTTAAAAAAAAACAGCTGGTTGGAAATTGAAATTTATCGATATTTGTTGACGGCACGATATTAATGAAATGAAATAAGCTTGATCTGATCAAATTCTTAGAGTCTCTGAGATCCTCGTGTTCACAGGCGGACAGATAGCTATATATATGAATATAGGCTATTGAATGTCGACATCTCACAATTGTTTTTCAATTTATACAGTTCTATCTTTATTCGCTGACATTTTAATACCTTGCAGCCTGTCGTTTATCTAATCTAATCGACAGTTACGTACGATATTCCAGCGAGCTATGTTCAATATATAATTTTGTTTTGACATTTTACATTTTATTGGCATTCACGAACGTGGAATACTTGAAATTGTGCTGAATTAAGAAGTAAGAATGGAAACGTGTTATACATTTATTTATTTGATTTGCTTCTGTTTGCTGTTTTCGAAAACGGTTTACAATGCATTTGCTTTACAAAAAGAACCAGTCTTAAGTAATTAGTTTAATTAAGCAAAAATGTTACGTTAGTTACAATTAAAAGCCACTTTTGTATCTCAAGTTTACATATATATATATATATTTATGCTGCGCTGCCGAGTGTTGAACACGCCAAATAAATTGTTGATGGTTAACAACAACGGAGAAACCATTGTGCAAAGATTGATTCGATGTGGACACGGACATGGACACGTCACTGGCAAAGGTTGAAGGTTGCACTTATGGAATATACATAATTAACTAAATGGTATGAAGAAAACGAATTGTCCTCTCCTGGGCTCTGAAGGTAATCCATGAAGAGGCATTGAGGCTAATCTGCTATTGCGGTTTTTAGATTTAGATGAGCTTCTCAATGGTATCCACCAGTCTCTTGGCATTGGCGCCGGCGAACTCCTCCACCTTGGCGGAGTTCTTGATGAACAGGAAGGTGGGCATGCTGGAAATATTGTACTCCATGGCAATTTCTTCGCACTCGTCCACATCAACCTTGATCACAACAATCTTTTCAGCATACTGCTGTGAGAGCTCCTCCAGCTTGGGGGCAATCATCTTGCAGGGTCCACACCAGGTGGCAAAGAAGTCCACAACAACAAGTTTGTCGCCGGCATTCGTCAGCTGTGCCTTGAAGTCGTTCTGCAAATATCACAAAAATTTCACCACAATCAGTCACTTCTTATCGATTTTTTGGTTTCTGCTTTTTTTGGTTGATGACCTAATTAATTACATTAGGGTTACTTAACCCAAAGTTTCCCAAGGTGTGTACGCGCTTTACATAATTTCATTTAATCATTTCACGCTTTATGCCTTAATGACATTGTATATTGCAATCATGTTGATATTATTATTGTACTATGGCGCTTATCAGCCGCGTCGAGAATCGATTTGCCTTTTGGCAGAGGCTACTGTAACACGTTCGTCTTATCAGTGGTAACATGTGTGATAAGCGCAACAACAACTCTATGGCATTAGTAACCGTGTTTTGCGTATTATATAAAGCATACTATATACTAAACTACTTATATAAGAGTATATAGTACACATATTTATGTGGGCCACTTGTCATTTATCTTTTGCAATTTAATAAGTTTATGTGTACTTTTACTCATACCTATTCTAACCCTAATCCTCATACTCACCCCCATCCCCATCCCCTTTGTCCTTTGTCCACGTGGAATACGCGACTGGGCCATTTACTTAATTGCTTAATGGAAAACGTGTCTCATTTGAACTGGACTCGACTCGACCTGAACTTAACTTCTGACATGCCTTGAACAAAATCTATATACATACATATATAACACACATATACACATCTATATACACATACATTAACATTCCACGTTCGATTGCGTAGAAATTATTTAAATTTTTGTTTCGAAATGAATTAAATTACTTAAAAACACCATATAATTTCATATGTAATTTTATAAAATACCAGTGCAGCTCATGTATTAAATTTCATGAAATTATTTATGAATTATTTCCTTTGCTGTATTTTCGAAGGTCAGGCACATATATTAAATCAACTGAAATTCATTGACGCCTTCTAGCTGTTACTTTCAATCTCACAAGTCTACTACAAATGCATATGTATGTTTATATCGTATCTATGTGTAAAACATGTTTCTCTGGAATCTACCAAAAATACCAGACATTCTGGACAAACGTGAGCAACACACTCAAACCAAACCAAATCAATATCAAAATCATTTACTGTCATGTGGGCGTATACAAACTACTTACATAGCTGGACTTTCATTACAACATTTGTTTTGACTCGCTGGTCAGCGTCAGTCCCTGCCCCCGTCACGTTTCTACCCGCTGACCTTTTATTAATTGTAGTCATTTCCAGCACGACACCTTGTGTTGGCCCTGTACATGGAATAAGACTGACTCTATGATTCATTAGTTCAAAGTTAGCTTTAGATTGAGCTTTAACTGTGACTAAACTAGTTCAGTAACTGCCAACAGTTAGCGCCAGAAATGAATGCCCTTAACTCCTAGTATTTGAAGAAGACTTTGTGTATACTCAACTTCCAGCTCAGCTTGATTAGAATCAGCTTACTAATTTATTGTAATTACTTTCGTAGAATGTAACTGTTTTGCAAAGTACTTTGAAACCAGTTTTCTCTATACCAATGTTAAGTAATTTAATTTTTGCTAGTCTTTGGTATGTTTTTTTCAACATCATATATGACTAAGGAATTTTGATTGCCTCATTTCATAACAACCTACACAATTTCTAAAATCGAGTTTCAGATGATTCACTCTTATACATTTGATCGATTGATTTAATAAAAGATTTTTATCACGACAGCTTCTGGAAATAAAAATGAGTAATTTTACTCGTAACTTAAAATTACTTAAGAGTATTTCAAAGTCAACTATTTCATAGTTCAAAGTATATAAGCCGGATGTATAATTTTAATTGCACATGCCAATGTATTTTTTAATCTTAAATGTTTGTAGATAGCAAAGTGTTTCTATAAATTTCGGAAATATATGCCAAAGAATTTAAGCAATTTTGTGATTAGAAATAAATTTGCTCTTAGAAATCCTAAAAATGTGGCTATATTTTTAAATATCTCATACAAAAATACAATATATTTTCAAAAGCATCTGCTTTCAGCTTAGCTAACTAAAAATTGATCTAAGTTTTTTAATATTTTGATTATGCCTCTCTCATGACGTCACGAGTTTCGTGACAAATCTTTAAGTAGCGTCTATTGCAAATAAATTTAAAATATATATACAGTCATAAGCATAAACTGACGCAATATCTATTAATGTTTAATTCTCAAAACTAAGATATTTTTCAGCAAACAATTTAAACCGGTTTCCATACAGAGTGGCCCGCCAAAGCTCGATGTGTAATCGCATTCATAGGGGTAATTGGGAACTGTGAGACACCCTGTATATATAAATACTAAACCCAAGCCAAGCCGTTGCTTTGCTGATAGTGAAAATGCAAACTCATCATGATGAAAGTGGGGTTTGTCTATGTCAAACTATATGGTATGTTAAATATACATATATATATATAATATATATGTACATATGTATGTGTATATACATATGTATGTGTATAGCTGATTATATTAATGTGGTCAAGCGCTCTTCCGCTGTTTATATCTTACGGAATGTATCTAAAACGCGTAAAAGTTGTGGCTTTTTGGGTGTCCCTTTCGTTTGGCAAATGTCGAAAGAGAGATGATATCATTGTTATATACTGGTTTTCTCTATATTATCTGTGTCGCCAACACAGCAGACGCTATTTTGCACTACGGACGTACAACCATATAAACGTACGTATATATACATACATATGTACATACATATATATAATCGAAAGCGTATGGCAATTGAGGCGCATCACACAGAAAACTAACAGAAATGAGTGTGGAAATTATTCGTCTGTCAGTTAGGGGGGGTAGTTTATTTCACTTATGTATGTATATATGTACATACTATGTATTACTTAATCTGTTGTCACAGGGCATTTATTTCACATAACTTTGTTAATTTGTACTCACCGAGTCTTTTACAGCGTACACCATTTTGTAAGTGTGGTTTTTATTTTTGGGGGTTAAGTGAAATACAACCGGTAAAACTTATGAAGTTTACTTAATTACAGCCGACAGCCAAAGAGCTCACGCAACCAACTCGTGGGATTTTAATCTAGCGAATGCCAATGCTGAAAGCTTGGACCCGCTGTCATATATGTGAGCCAACAAATTCACCATGCCAAAGAGCGCGGGTGAGTCGACAACGTTGGATTGCGTGGTGAGTTTCCAATGGCGTGTGGTGCATAAGTAAATCAATTTAATTTATGTGTAGAAATTCAGTTATGCTAAACTATTCTCCGCATCTATATACAATATATACTATTTTCATATAGAAATATAATTAAATACTTATTTAAAAAATAAATACTCTTTTCCAAATACAACACTGTGCCCCTTATCAATACCAGATGGCGCTGCGCATGTGCTGTTTTCGCTCGATATCAACAGATGGCGCTAGTGTGCTGCATCCGCAAGATACTTTTTCTCAGGTTAGGTTGTATTATTATTATAAGTAGCTCAGTCAGAAATTTGATTTGATTAATTTGAGTAATTTATAAATGTGTGGCTTGTGTTGCTTGATGAATGAGCAACATGTCATTGATGTAAGTTTTAATAGAATTTAAATTTAAAGAGTCGGTTTTATGGTTTTCTTACAGCTTACCTCTAAGAATGAGTTAATTTAAGACCCAACACGATTACAAATCAACATTTTTATAATTTATTTTTGCCAAAAACACAATAAGAAAACTACACAACGCTACACATTGAAATTAAGATTTCAAAACTATATATAAACTAGGCTATGAACTATGAACTATGAACTAAGAACTATGAGTAATGTGCCGTTAAGTATCTATCTATCTGTCTGTCTATCAATGGGCTGCGTGTGCTGACTGCGCTGCCTGCGAATGATGCAAGTGATGATGATGATGATGATGATAGGTCAGCGTCGGGGTAGGTGGCGCCACTGCAGTTGCTCCAACAGTGCCAACACCAACGCCGCTTACAGCAGCGCCCCCAGCGGCGACGGCAGCATAGCCATTTGCTGCCGCCATCTGTTGCTCATAGTTGGCATAGTGATCGTAGTAGCTGCCATAGCTGCCGGGCTGATCGAGACTCGTGCTGGAGTTCACGCCACTGCCGCTGCCGCTGCCCGGCGCTGTTGTGCCAGTGTCAAAGTAACTGACGCCGTTGTAGCTATTGGCGCTCTCGTAGTAATGACCGTGACCGGCAACATTGCCGCCGCTTGCCGCAAACTGCTGCTGCAGCTCGTAGTCGGACTTGGACTCGCGATTGTAGTAGTAGTCGTAGTTGTCCTCCGCATAGCCAGCCACCGGTTGCGTCTCTGCGGTCGCATTGTACTTGATGGTGGGCGTAGTTTCGCTTTTGCAGCTCAGCTCTGTTCCGGTTCCTGTTCCGGTTTCGTTTCCGCTGCCCAAATGCTTTATCTGCGAGTAGTTGATAAACTCCGGCTCCGGCGTAGCCAGCTGTGAGCCGGACTCGTACGCCAGTTGGCAGCTGCTGTTGCCGTAGCTGGACTGATTCGACTGATGATTGTTCAGAGCCGGCTGATAGCCCAGCTCCGGGATGCACGTATACGGCAAACTGGGCGACTTACACGGCGCCGCAGTTGCCGCAGCGGGTGTGGCATGGTAGATGGGATAGTTGTACGTAATGTGCTGATGGTTCACCGTAAACACATTCGCCGAGGACTCACAGGGCCCGTGTTCCGCTGGCGCCAGTGGCCAGGAGTTGCTCATATAGTTGGAGGATTGGCTGAGCTGATGGGCACGTGTGGTGTCCTCTAAATAGCTGCAGGTGCAGTGGCTATAAGTGGTGCACTTACCACAGGCTGCAAAGGTAATTGATTAGATTTAACTTCTGTAGGAATTATAACAAATTTTAATTACCATTATACTGATAAATGTCCAAGGCCGAGTGACTCTGTGGATTGCTGGCTGTTGTCCGCTTCAGTACTTTGCCCATAAGATTCTGTTGCTGCAGGGAAACAAATATATGAGATTCAAGTTAAAATACACTGCCAAAATTCCAAATGAAAATATTTACTATTTTTGCAGGCATAATTCTCATTTACTTAGTTCACCAAAAGTTTTTTGCATAATTTCTTAATTTATAATTACACTTCATAAGTGGCATATTGTTAAAAATAAAAAAAAAAAAAAAGAATTTCAACCTAAAATTTATATTATCATACTTAAGCTTATTTAATTTAAAAGCAAACCATATTTAAATGGAAAATTAATTATGGGCTTAAATCAAATAACATTAAATCTATGCCAAGTTTTCAACTGGATTAGCGGCAGTTACAGTTGGTAATTTTAAAGTGTGCTATCATTACGAAATGAAGTTTCTTGAAGAACTCACCTTCACCTGCTTGACCAAGCCCGCAATGACCGATGATTTTTTGGGCGCACTGGCGGCTCTAACCGATGATGTTGCTGACTTGCTGGCGGTGAGGGAGACTCGTCCAAAAGCACGTTTCGAGACGCTGGAGTTCTTGGGATCGGGCCGCAGATGATCGTGCACGCCCTTGGCCTGGAAGAAGATGGCATTGCCCGAGTGCCGCCAGAAGTGGGTCACCGGGTAGCCGCAGTGTCCGCGGCAGGGCTTAATCTCCAGGCGGCCGCCGCGACAGCTCTTGTTGGGGCAGGCCTTGCCCTCCTGCTTCCGTCGCGCCTTATCGCAAATGGCCGGTCGCAGATTGATCTTGGAGCCGCTGGGCAGCGTGCAGTGCTGCGAGCAGACCAGCACTCCCAAGCAGCTCTTCTTCAGTATGTTGACATTGTGGTTGTTCGTGTTGCGCATCGCCCAGCCAGAGATGTGCTTCTTGGCCTCCTCGTTGTGCACCGAGTACACCAGACGCACATGCCCATCGCTCCACTCGCTGAACTCATCGAACTCAACGTCGGCCACCTGTGGCACAATCGCATCATTGATGTCCCAATCTCGCTTGCTCCTGTGCGTCGTCATGCCGCCAGACGATCCCTGCAAATGGATCGCTTGCTGATTCTCTTGATGCTCTGGCTGATGCGGTTCTTGGTGCTGCTGTAGCTCTGGCTGTGAGAATTGTTGGTAGTGCGCTTTGAAAGTGTAGCCATTTCTGTAAATTTCAATTTAAATGTTCCTTATTTGATTTTAATAGCAATTTGTAGCCTTTAAAATTCATTTAAAACTAACATTTGAATTAAATCAGTATAACAATTTAGTATTCTAAAATAATAACGTAATATTTGGTTTTTAAGGGTGTAAGCATTTTAGGGAATTTTTTGAAGTTAATCAAAAATTGAAAAGAATTAATATAATCTTGATAATATTATAATAAGAAACCTGGTTTTTAAAGGGAGAGTCCAGTTAATACTTATAATGTTCTCACTCAATAATCAAGCTATAGAAAATATTAGATTACGTCTATGTAAAGTCTAAGCTATAAGAATAATTAATATAATTTGTATTAAATACATTTTAGTACCTTTATGTTCAATGGCTAAAACTTCTTTTATAATTAGCACCAGATATGCATTATTACAATTAAGACAATATAGCGGTACAGGTAAAATATAATTTTTATACATTTTTGATTTATTTTCATTGCTTGAAATCTAGAGTCTAAAAATGAAAATTTTTTGATATATTTTATAAAATTCCTGACAACTACTAAAAGCCATTGCTATTAAAAGTGCTCATTCTGAAGTGTTTGAGAATAGCATATTATATTTACACTAAGTATAGAATTTATCTAGTTTATTTATTTTCGTAATGATTACCTTCCTTTATTATGGCTTCCTCTATTTGTGCTCTAGCTTTTAGTCCGTCATTAATTTCAAATAACGAAAAGTATCGCCAAAAGCAGAAACGTTCTTGAATGCTTTGTGGGTCAGCTTTAGCTCAATCCAATACAATGCAATGCGGGTAACCTTAGGTCTTATCTGTATCTGTATCTGTATCTGTACTATGCTAAAGCTAGAGCACTTTACTTGCAAGTTGTTAAACTTATTTTGGGCTCACTTGCTAACAATGATTGCTCTACTCACACCAGACTAGAATCACTGCTGTTGCCAATGGTAAAATTGTATCTTAATTACACATGTAAACGGTTCCAATGAAATGGACCGAGCTGAACTTTATGATAGATATCATCTGCGTTGCGTGGGGGTTCCAAGACAATCAAATGAAATGTTTTGGTTTTATGCGTGTCGGGGAACGCATAACTCTTCATTTAAAGGTGACGTTAAACTGCCAGCTGAGACAGCAGGTACCGTTAGCATTAGCCCAAATAGCCCGCCCCATGTAATGCAAGATGCCCCTCCAGCCGTAATTTGAGCGCCAGCCTACAAAATTATTGGCACTTAAAGCGCCGTCACTGAGTCATCAAAAGATCAACGAGAGTCAGAGACTCCAACTCGTCTCGTCTGTGTCAGTTGTGTGTGTGTGTGTGTGTGTGTGTGTGTGTGTGTGTGTGTGTGTGTGTGTGTGTGTGTGTGTGTGTGTGTGTGTGTGTGTGTGTGTGTGTGTGTGTGTGTGTGTGTGTGTGTGTGTGTGTGTGTGTGTGAGTGTGTGGGAGCCTCACGTTTGGATTTATGCGTCAAACGTTTAGTGGGCCTCGCTCTACAATTAGCAATAAATTTGTCGAGGCAACGCGCCGCGCATTGCTGCTCATTAGAGGGGCGCCCTGGGGCCACGGATCGGATCGGATCGGATCGGACCTGACCCCGACCCTAGCCTATAAAGCCTAGAACATATTTTATGTGTACTGGGAAGTCAGCAGGCCGCTCTTTTTTGGCTCTTTTGGCCCTTTGGCCCAACTGGGCTCTAATAAGCCGATACCTGATCGAGAGCGCTTGGTGGTCCGCATTGAACCTGTTTCACACTAGTTATCGTTTGTTGTTTGTCGGTTGTCGGTTGTCGCTTTGTTTTGGGTTCGTAAATTGACTGCTTGACACTTCGTAGTGCTTATCTGATGTTGATAGCGTCACTTCGTTGTTTTGGTGGCTGTGGCATGTTCTATACGGCTCTATTCGCTGCTGCCTAGTATAATAAGTTTGTCACCTACAAAATATGTCTATATATACGAGTATCTCAACCTCATACTCCCCGACCCCTTCACTGGCCCAGTCAGCCCCCGCTTTGGGCCCTATGGCCAGCCACATGTGTGTGGTCGTTCCCCCTGCGGCTTTTTCGAGTGCCATTAAGCAAGTATCTTTCTCTCTTTCTCTTAGTCTGTGGTCCAAGGGCTAGGCCGGCTCAGCATGATAATAAAGCGCTCGAAATAATTTGAATATTTTTGTGCTTAGCTTGATGTTTTTTTTTTATTGTGCTTTTTTCTCATTTCTCTTGTATATTTTTTGCGCATACCGAAATATTGTGTCGACTTGAGCCTTATCGGAACATTTCATAATTAGCTACAATACTTTTGTACTCAATGCTCAAATAAGTATTGAACTGAAGCTGATAACAGTTGAGTTAATCCTAAATAGCTTGAGCTTGTTAAGTGTTGGGTAGAAATTGTATAGATGAGTCACATGAATCACTTGGAGGGAGTAAAGGTCTATGAGGGAGTGATCGCCAATTTGCCTTTTGGCTTACTTACTCCCCTAGATTATTAATCTGGAAATAAACGCTTGTGCTAATGGCTGGTAAATGCGTCCAAATCAGTGTTTTCAGATTACTTAAACCAACATCGGAATCTATCGAAAATTGAGTTTTGGATTGACCAACTACAATGATTCATTTTCGACAGTGTAGTAGTTGATTTCTTGAAAAGATTTCTTGTGACTTATCAAATAATTAACACTAGTTTTAACTAAAATTATTAACAAATATTCAAACTAATCTTTGAGCTGTTATGATAATTAATGTTTACGAGCATTCCATCCTCGGCACTCGGAGATATGCTCTGCCGACTAGTTTAATTAAATTAATAAATTAATTTACTTAATCTTAAGATTTGCATTACAAAGTGTCTAAGAAATTAAATAATAACATATTTTACAGTTCGATCAGTTTTGAATGTTCAATTTAAGATGAAATCTTTCAGTTTAGTTTCTAATTTATTCTCATTTAATAATTTTATGTACTCCAAATTCATGAGTGTAGCACTCATTTACTTAGAAACCAATATATAATTCATTGGAAGATTGCCTTTTGAGATTGCAAAAACGAGATTGTGCCAAAGTTGTTTTTGCTTACTTTAAAGTTTATTGTGTAGCAGAGAATAATTATGCGGTAGCGTAATTATTTATTGAAATTCAACTTCTGAACATATATTATATTAAACAGTTTTGTATCTTAAATACATTTATTTGCACCCGCACCCTTAATTATTTGACCACAACTACGTGTTTATTTCTAAAAATATAATACTGTTGAAATTAGCCAGGCCTAGGAAGTTGAAATGCCCTTTTCTAGGGCCATCAAAAACAGTAAAATATATAAAAATAAAAATCTGCTTTTATATGATTCAAAGATTCTGTATAATGTAATAAGCTGTCACGTGTTTAACATTATTTAAAAAAAAAAACCGTATGTAACATTTTAAAGTCCGTCACAGACCGAAATGCGCGTCAGAATTCGACAAAATTGTTTTAATAAAAAATCTAGTCGGCAGATACCGTATGAAAAATGTAAGTAGGTAGTTTAGTTCATAGAAACACAAAGTTAAAACTTGTGTAAGCTGAAATCTTTTATTTTGTAACAATTAGAAGTAAATAGGGTATATTCCTAGTCGGGATCGGCTCGACTATAGAGATTGTGCTTTTATGTGATTATGTTTCGATTGAAGCACTTTATCGTCAATACGTTAATGAGTATATATTTATATTTCTTTGAATGCGTCAAGGGACTTTGAATGCTCTTAGGAGAGTCGGCTGCCATCGATATAGCAAACTGAACTTACAAAACAACCATATTCCAAACAAATGCGGTTAATCCCGAGTGTGCGTATATATCGCTGTGGTGTATTAAAGTACATATGTACTTAAATGTACATATATGTATGTATGTATGTGCATATATCCAATAGTCGTATGTAGCTTAGATGCGCACTTGTCAAACTGAATTCACTTCACAATTGCAGGCACTTGGCCATTATGAACGCTTTGAGTGCCGTCGCAATGGCGTTAATAGACTCTGTAAATTGTATCTGTATCTCTAGCGAATAGAGGGACGCAGCAGCCGTCGCTGGTTTATTCACGACAATGACAACGACAACGACAACGGCGACGACAACAATGACGACGACGACGACGACGACCTTTCACTGTGGCAACCTGTGCGCACTCTGTGTGCAGCAGGGCAAATTGTACGTATCTGCCAGATACAAAACAACACACGAAATAAAACAAAAAAAAAACCGAAAAAAAAGAGAAAAATAAATAGAAATGAACATAAACTTCGGGCTGAAGACAAAAACGACGCTGGCAAGTTTTGTCAACAATGAAATGATATTATGGCTGGCTCCACCTACAAAAACCAACAACAGCCACACACAACAAGCTGCTGAGAGGCGCACAAAGAGACAAGCGGATAGAAATGGACACATGGACACATGGAACCACGGACGGACCCATTGTACACCCGCATAAATTTGGCAAAAACTCCACAAACGACGACGACGACGACGACGTCGGCGCATAATCAACAGCCAACTCCACGAGCTGCCGCTGCAGACACAGCCGACAGAGCAGCCACAGCTGCCGTTACTCGTTGTATGCTCGTTGCAAATGTATCCGTCAGATACTCGTATCTCATTACGTTTTATATGTGTGTGTGTGTTTGTGTGTGTGCGCTGGCACTTCCAAGTCTATTCCAGTCGTCGCTGATTGGTCGGATAACAGCTCACATACACATACACACACACACACACACGCTCACAGCTCTCTGGAGTGTGCCGGCATTGCTCATTATCTGCATATGTGTGTGTGTGTGTGGGTGTATATCTGAGAGTTTTAAAGTTCGCTAAGCATTTCATGCGTGTGTTGTGTGTTCATTTGATAATTATCATGGAACATTTAATTACTCACTTTTTGTATGAGCTTATCAGTAATTTTCTCAATTGTTTTCGGCAAGCTTGAACAACTTTTAAGATACTTTATCCGCCCATCTGCAGAACTCTTTTATTTAGCATAGTCAATCAATAAGTGATTGATGTTTCACTTTTCCTCCAGTGGTTAAAAATTCCTTTACAGATCAAATACATTTTAAATCTCAAAACATAATTTATATATTTAAGCCAACGGGTTTTTTGTTTAATTCAAATTTATTTAGTCAAAGCAAACCTAATTTAACATTATTATTCCTATTTCGAGCAAGTGAGCCCTCTGGTATTCCAGGCTATTTATTACTTGCGTAGTAATAATAATACTCTACGTAATATCAGTAATAATTAAAGTAATAATAATAATAATATTAATGATAAGTCTTTAACAGAAACCCTAAAATACACCAGGCCTGCATTAAAGTAAAGCAAGTCTCGCCGTTTTTGAGTTTATTGATCAGATGCCAAAATCCTGATAGCTTGCCAAAAATGACTCTGTGACTTCCAGTTATCGCCAGCAGCAATCCATTAGCATGTGCCGTGGCATGCCTAAATTAAATCATTTTGGATGCCAACCCAGTTGCCTCAAGCGATTTCTTGAATTCGAAGAGCGCCACATATCAACGTTGACGCCCTTTAATTTCACAACCCTTTTGTTATCTGCCATTGGGGTGTGCGACGATAAAGCACATTAAGAGTAAAACAAAGCTGAGAGCTGTACAAAAAAAAAACAAAACAAAACAAAAAAGAAAAGCTTAAACAAATGAAAATAATAACATGGCCTGCACGCACTAAGAACGGAAATTGAGATGGTAATAATGAGGAATACTCATTGGCTTGGACTCTGACTCTGACTCTGAGTCTGACTCTGGTGCTGGTGATGGTGATGGCGCTGATGCGTTCGTCTTGTGTTTTCACCTGATCAGCCCGCATCGGCATTTAGGCCAAAGTTACAAACCAAAAAAATGAAATAAAACAAATTTATGCGTCCAGTTGTTGGCAGTTGGTAGCCCAAGCGGTAAGCTAACAATTAACCAACAGCCAGTTAAATGAAAACGGTGCCCTTAGACAATGCCAATGGGCGCGCAGAGGGCCAGCAGAGCGGCGGAGGGGGGGGGGTAGAAAAGCACTTGGTAGCAAATAGGCGTTAAAGTGAAAATTGAGTTGCCGTTGACAGGAAATGCAAAGAAATGCAAACGGCGGCTGCTGCTGCTCATTGACTGTGACCCATAATTAAAAGGGCAGTACGCACTCACCTGGGCCGATTATACGGGATTGGGCCTCAAGATGTGTACTACCAATAAGCAGCAATGGCTGCCAGCCACCTCTCCTACCTCTTGGCCTCTTGGTCTCTTGGTCTCTTGGTCTCTTGGTCTCTTGGCCTATTGCCGTCGTTGTTGTCGCTTTAACGCTCCACTCGCCAAATTATACGGGTGACAAAAAACATATTTCAACGCTACACAAATAGTAAAAACACACACATATTCACACATCTACACACACACACACACACACATTATTAAACAGCTCGTAAATGTTTAGTTTGTTGCAGCTGCGTTCACTTCTTTGGCTTTTCGCAATTAATTGCTCAACATTATTATAATCATGCCTTGTTTAATGTAGATACGCCCGGTGTGGTCCAAACTCCGTCTCCAACTCCAAACTCCAAACTCCAAACTCCGACTCCAGCAGCGCAGGTTGACTGCGCTCTAATGAGCGCGTGCTCTCCAGATCCAAAAGCTCAAGCTGTTCCAAAAGGGCCTGTCATTGAAGACACCACAAATAACACAACAAAATAACAATAAGCCCAAAATATTCGTTATTAAAGAAAAAAAACCATACATATATTGTTTTTTTAGCGCAGCAAATTAATCATTGCGCTGTTAAAATAAATAAAAATTGGTATAGTTTCAAATGGATTTCTAACGCTTTTGAGCACACATATTATTAATTAATTAGCTGTGCTATACACTGAGAATAATTCCAAATTGAAAAGTCAAAGTCTACGCTGGGGACTACAAATAAACGAAATAATAATTGTATTGTAAACAAGTTCAGGTTTCATTATCAACGTTTTTACTTTTATACAATATAATTAATAAATAGAGTAAAACAATAAATAATAGATAAACCACATTATGAAATAATTATATGAATTGGCATAAGTTATAAATCTTTTTTAAAAAAATAATGGTTGTTATATTACATATATATAAATATAGGTATTTTAAATTAAGACAACTCGCTTCGTGAAATAAATGCTACAAAAATAATAAATATAATTACAATAATTAATAATATAGATTTTTTGTAAATAAATGAAAAAGAATAATTGAATAGAATATCTTCATAATTTATTGGGCTCATTTTCCAGTATAAGTGCTAGTGTAAGTATATATTTTTGTAAGTGTAACCAAGTTACAGCAAAAATCACAGACAAGCTCCAAAATGATCCAAAGTGTGACTTGTGGCACCCAGCAAAGACAAAGACCAACCAAAGGCAATTTTTCCATTTACGCAATTAATTGGTCGCCACGCTGGGCGGTCTACTAATAGATTAAGGGAAACAACAACAACAGCAACAACAACAACAGCAAGGTATTTTAAATGCGGATTAGCATTTTGCCTATTGACTGATTAATATTTTACAAAGACACACGAATCACCCACAATAACAACAACAACAACAACTTTTTGAGAGGCCTTTTGACAAATGTGTTTGAGGTAAATGCTAATGGATTTTTGAAGTTTAAGAGCCAGAGGATTGCGACCTTATAAATGAGCCCGATTAGAACCCAATTACTAAAAACTGATGTGTTCTTCTACCATTAAATGAGCCTCAACTTACGCATCAGGACAAAGAGTTTTTTGATTATAAAAATTATGACTCATAAATGTAATTTTATGACTTCTTTGGCCCGAGCACCAGGCAACAAAAGCCAGAAGGTGCCAAAATTATATAGATCGAGTCCGGTAATTTTCTCACCCAAGCTTAAAGAGCAGCGCAGCGGCTTGGTGCGGTTCGGGCCACTTCTTCATCAGGCAAATTGGCCAAAATCGACACGTCGCTGCCTTACACTCTAATCAGTTAAATGAACTGTTGAAAATTTGCCACATTTGCGACATAATGATTTTAATGGCGGTATTGGGCCAGAGCAGCCTGTCCTGGCCACGCGTCCTGTCGCTTGTTTAAACAATAAGCAGGCACTGCCATCGCCCCGGGCAAAAGCCATTTGACACTAATGTGTTTTTGGCCATGAAACGTTTGATTATCGCACATACACGTATCTCTTCGAATTGCATCGCATCTGATACATGTCAAGGAACTCGGCTTAATCACAGGCCTCGAAGGTACGCGATCATTACTGAAATTCTTCTTTCTTTATTTTGCACAACTGTCAATATGCAGTAAGGAGCCCGAGGCTCAAGAATGCAGCTTGATATCCTTTTCCATGGACTTGTTTGTCCATCAGCTTTAATATTTTATTTTTGGTCACCGGTTTGATTATTCAAATATATGTAACATACATATGTACATATGTACATAAGTATGCCCTTGACCTTGCCCTTGCTCATGCGCTTCAGCTCTTTGCTTTTCCTGTTCAGTTGGTTTATCTTAAATGCATTAATTAACATTCAATGCCTCTGTGCTCCAGCGAGCCGAGATACTGCGATAAGATAGCTAAGTTGTTCGACTACTGGGTGGCGTTGAAAGTTGAAATCGTTTTATAATTGATTCTGCCACGACTTTGAAGTTGGTTTAAGAAACCTTTAAAGATTTTATTGGCAAGATAACAAGAATTGTGATAAAATAAAAGCAACTTTGAATTTTCGTTACATACTTCAAGCAATATTGGAAATTTCTTTGTTTTAAAAAATAAAATAATAAATATGAAAAGATTCTGGTAGCTCATATATTATAATTAATTAAATCTAAAAAATATAAATTAAATCAACAAAAACATATGTTTTCTAAACCACAAAATCGGTCTTAAGAGGAAATAAAAAAGTTGAAAGGACATGCCCTGATAATTATGGTCTTATTCAAAGCTTAATCCGATATCAAGCTCGAGTTGGTCTCAATTTATGACTGATTATTCGAATCGGTCTCAAAATATCAAGATTTTTTTTGGTCTTAAGCTAAGACCGATCAAGCTTGTTTTTAGACCTGCGTTTTTCTCTCTGTGCAATAACCATAGTAAGAAATATATTTGTATAATAAACGAGGATCCAAGTTGGTGAAAGGACATTGTAATTTCATAGGCAATATGTGTTCACAAGTAAGTTTGTTGGCTTCAAACTAAGGAATGTGCCGTTAAATAATAATAAATTCTAAAATCTATGACAGTCAGCTGTCAGGCAGTTCACTCACACTCACTCTCACTCTCTCTGTATCTCGATCTCTTTCTGTCTGTTTTTAAGTCCAAGCCAAGCCAATCACGCACAGCATCCAAAGCAAGATGTGCAATCTGCACACACAATTGCCTTCATCCCGCATAAATATGCGCATAAGCAATCAAGTGAGCAGAAGTAGCGTAGCGCCAGGCCACTTAGGTGCGACAGATCCCGACGACAATCGACGACAACTGGCCGGCTGGCCAGCCGCACGCATGACCTACGACAAGGAGCTGCCCCAGACGTAGGCCAGTCGGCCAGTCGTCGAGTTGCTGGGGCAGACGCCAAAAATGAACGGTTCATATATATAGACGTTTAACTTAATTACGATTATGATTACGATTACGATTACGATTGCGATTATAATTATAATTATAATCAAGATGGGCAGTCAGGCAAAGTCAGTCAAGGAGTTATCAGCACATCAGAGGCGATTATAGAAATGAAAAGTGCGCATGCGAAATCAAAGGATCACAGTTTATTAATATTCAATTAATGTGCACAGCAACGAGGGCCAACAGGTGCGATCAGCGTCGAATGCTACAAAATGCAACTAAATAATAAATAAATAACAACAATTAATTTAGCTCCGAATGTTATGAGTGCCACTGCCGCAGAGTGCAGCGGAGCACGTAGACGGCACGGGTTAAATTCTCAAACAGACCACGAAAAGGAAGTGGCTAAGACTGCGGCAAGCCGCCAACAGCCAACAGCCAGCAAACCAGTAAACCAGCAGCCAGCAACCAACAGCTGCACTTCTACTTCTGCAACGACACGAGGTTATGCAGGCGGCAGGCGGCTGCTGCTGCTGCCTCTGCTGCTGTTGCAAGTGGCACAGACAGATTTTTTACATGCTAGGCACAGCGCCGCAAGAGTCTCAAGTCTGCGGCACGTGCTTCGCATCGCAAAGGTAGAAATGCACAAGGTAAAAAAAGAGCACACAGCGTGTTCTATTCAAGGTGCAAACTAGAAACTCCCACGTTCATTTAGAGAGGCTCAAACAGCCAGCCCACTCGAAATTGATGTACGAGTACGAGTACGAGCCCATCCCTCGTCCCCTCCAGAACAACAACTGGAAATCAAAGAGCTCATCATATGATCAATCACTTGATGTCTGTCAGTTTGTTGTGCCCGCCGGAACAAAGACTGCGACAATTGCCTTTGACAGTTTTTACCGTTTGTCAATTGTTGTTTATCTCGCGCCTGATTATTTCGCCCGGGTAGGGATAGGGATACTTTTGTGGAGTGTGCGCAAAAGATATTCCGCATCCACGCACCTATTTTTGCATATGCTCATGTGATTGATACTGCCACAAAGGCAGTTAAACATTTGAAAAGCAGCTGCTGAATGGCATTTAAATTGTATTGACTGGAGAGTGCCATTAATGGGGCATAAATAGGAATATTTTTATATTGAGTTTAAAGTTTCTTCAAATTAAGTAGCTTAGAAGGAAAGACTTGTGTATATCATCTTTTTCACTATTTCAAATATAAAATAACTTTAAACTATCCGTATGTATAATCGCATTGATACAATTTGAGAAAACCAAAATTATTTATAAGGGCGCTCTGATACTACAATATAAAATAAAAGTTAATTTGATTGTTTTACATACTTTTACCCATATGTATGTGCATAAATATATTTGATGGTCATATCTCTCTTCACGCATGCCACATTACAATGCGCTCTGCCATAAATTTTTACCAACATACATTCACCAAAAAAAGTTATCTATGTTGCAAGCGACGCACCTTTGACGCGTGCCCCTGTGCCGCTCCAGGCTTGTTCTGGAATGGGTCTGGAATGGGCACACGCGTTGCATGAAACCATAAAAACTGGCAAACAAATCGCACTAATTAGCTACCATTCTGGTGACAACAGTTCGCGGGCGTATTATCAAATGCAAATTGGCATAAAAACACAGGCAAATGAAATGGCAAAACACACACACACACACACAAACACACAGAGAGAAACCGAATTCAAACAAATGAAAACAAATAGCTGATATTTTGGTAGCATTTTTACAGCCAAAAATAATGTGGAATTGTGCAAAGCCAAACATCAAGAACAAAGGCATTTTGGCCACAGCCACAATTTTGTGGGCCATAAATTACTCAAAATCATTTGGCCCAGAACGACCTCTCGGTCTAGGTCTCGGGCACTCGAAATCTGAATCGAATATGAATCCGAATCGCCAAACATTTCATTAGTCAATGTGCATTTAACGTTCCGTATCGGTTTTTGGAGGGTGGGTCGTTGGTCCATCCCTATCGCCCTAGGGGCGCATTAGAAAGCTAACTGCCAATAGAATGGGATGCTAATTTTGAACAGTCAAACGCCCCACGATCTAATGATTATGCTCAATAAATTATTCGATTTGACAATCGAACGGAATACACATTTTTTTTTTTAGCAGGGTGCATCTTTTGGCAAATGCTATTGATTCGTATCTATTAGATGGCGATTAGATAGCAACTATACCAGTTTCTGGCGAAAGGTGCGATCGACCACACACAAGGCCACCAGCGAGATTTCGCTTGGCTCCCGGCAATATGTCAACATTTGCACAAACTAATTAAACCCAAATTGAAAGTTAGAAACCAAACACTTTTTTTAATAGGAAAAACCCACAAAATCACCACGGGATCACACTCGAGTTGCGCGGCAGGAGTCATAAAAGCAATCGCACACATAGCAGACACACACACAGATACAGACTTATGCCACTCTTCACACCTCACGACATCGTTGCAGACACATCCTGTGGCGCATGGCAAGACGTCGTCGTCGTCGTCGTTGGTCTGGTCATTAGTGTCTGGCCGCAGCACCGGAGGCGTCTGCATTCGTGTCACCTGCCGAGTCGGAGCCCGTGCTAGACCTGATGTTACAATTACCTGGTAATACGACAACGACGAAGACGACCACAGAATGTCTAACAACAACGGCACAGCTTGCCATGTTGTTGAGTATGGCTATAACTAGAAGTACATACATAGGTGAGGAGGATGTCAAGGCGTGAGGATCGCTGCTGAGCAGCACAAAGGTCTGCTTGGCATTTATTTGGGCGAGGCACGCGGGAGAGCGAATAGGCTAATATCATCAATTATGGCCACAGCTCCAGCTCTCGAGTGTAGGAGTCTTGGAGCCTGTGCCAGTTTAAATGACTGTCATTTATCCTCAAACTCCGCCAGCCTATCAACTTGTTTCTATCCCCTACGGCATTCAACCTTGTGCTGAGATTGTTATGTAGTTGAGCATATGTAGGGGATGTCTATACTTTTAGTTTTTTGAATATTCAATTCAATTTTCGACATTAAATAAATAAATAAAAGAAAAACCATAAATAATTATTATTGCTGCTTGACTCTTATTTGTTTTCTCATGAATCGTATTCAGATAACATTTTATCTTGTCTGCAAATCGAGCAACAAGTCCGTTGATTCCAGAAGCAAACAGGTTGGTGTGAGTGGGCGTGGCCAGAAAGTTTATACCGATCCTAAATGGAGGGGTTACCAGCAGTCTTTCTTCTCACAAATCTAACTTAGTAATTAGAATGGTTGTATCGTTATTGACACCCCTTCAAAAAACGTTTATAACTTTGCAGTTAGTTCCCACCAATATCCTTCATAGCATTTAATTAGAGTAACCTTTCACTTTCCCAGTGGCAATCGCTTACCCAGCAGCAGCCACCAATGATATATTTTCACAGTCCAAGGAAGGGAAAGGAGCTGCTACCAAGTTCCTTGCACAATGCCCAATATAAATCCAATTAGCACGCTTTTGTCTGCCCGTACACAACTGACAATTTATGTATGTCTGAACAAACCGAAGAGCACCAACAAAAAAATGGGAAGGAAAACAAATAAGGAAGAACAAACGGAAGAAGAAGAAGACGAGCACAAAGGAACACTTAATGCACTTGAACGGTCTGCTTGGTCTGCTTTGGAACTGCTGGAACTGCGGTCTCGGCGTTCCTTGAGGGGTGTGTCATCATCTTCCTTCGCTGCAGAACTTTATGACTTGTGCTCACCTTTTATGCTCACCATTAAACGCTATTAGCGGGCATTTAAGGATCACTTTCCTTCACTGTTGTTGCCGTGTTTTTTTGGGTTTGTTTTGGGTAGGTCACTGAGGTTATTAGAGCCGAGCCGGCTCAGGGAGGGTGTTTAAATGCGCTGTTAATCTAATAAGCCGCAAACACGCAAACAAGTTCACGTGGGAAAATTGGAGCAGTAACAAATTAATAGAGCCGGAAGAAATGTGCGTGGGCCGATCTCGGCAGATTGGGCTAGCTGCCCAACCTGGGTGTGTGTGGGAAGAGAACTGAAGGAGCTGCCAGGCAGCGTGTTAGTTATTTATGGATTACAATTGGATATGGGAAGAGCTTGCAGCACAAGGAAGCAACCGAACCCAACGCCCACGTCAAACTGCAGCGAGAATCTCATCAATTTGCGCATTTTATGTGACATAATCCAGGCTCAGTTGGCGGCTATAAAAGCTTGCCACTGCTGCCACAGCCTCCACAGTCGTGATTGCACAGCGCGCAGATATGTGGCAACTGCTTGGATTGCTGCTTCTTGGTAGCGGTAGCTGCCTTTCGCATGGCCAGAACCAGAACACCAGCGAGCTGGCCAAGTCGCAGATGGATGACATGGACGACATGCCCATTGGCAGCGAGAAGGAGCTCTCGGATCTGGTCATCACCACGGCTCTGGGCAAAATCCGTGGCACCATACTGCCCTCGCAGGCGGGACGCAATTTCTATGCCTTTCGGGGCATTCCCTACGCCAAGGCGCCCGTGGAGAATCTGAGATTCAAGCCACCAGTGCCGATTGAACAATGGTCTGACATCCTCGATGCCACCTTGGATGGACCCAAGTGCCCACAGCCCGGGCTGGTCAGTGACGATGTGAGCGAGGATTGCCTAAGACTGAATGTCTACACAAGGGAGCTGCCCAGCGAATCTCAGCCGAATCCGAAGAAGCCCGTCATTGTGTTCATACATCCTGGTGGCTTTTACTCGCTTTCGGGGCAGAGTAAGAACTTTGCAGGACCGCAGTATTTTATGGATCGCAATCTGGTGCTGGTCACCTTTAACTACCGCCTGGGAACACTGGGCTTCCTGGCCACTGGCAGCCAGCAGGCGCCGGGCAACATGGGTCTCAAGGATCAGGTGCAGCTGCTCCGCTGGCTAAAGCTGCACATCTCGCGCTTTGGTGGCGATCCCAATGCAATCACTCTACTCGGCTATGGAGCCGGTGCCATGGCCGCCACGCTGCACATGGTATCGCCCATGTCGCAAGGTCTCTTCCAACGCGCCATTGTGATGAGTGGCGCCGCAACGGGACAATGGTCGCTGCCCCACCATCAAATCGATGTGGCCAAGAAGCAAGCGGCGCTGCTGCAGTGCAACACGGAGGACATGGAAGAAATGATGAACTGCCTACGTGGGGTGAGTTAATCAAAACTGTAATAACTACACTGAGCACATTTTAATATAGATTTTAAACACTATAATCTTGAAAAACATACCTGAATCGAACCTGGAAACTTTAGTTTCCTGAACTACAAAAAAAAGTCATAAGTAGATAAATGCACTTTAAATGGGCAAGTCTAAAAATGTGGAGTTTTACTTTGAAAAATTTGCATTATAGACTCATAAATAAGTTTCGCTTATAATTTGTGCTGAATAAGAAATATTCTTAAATTCGTAGTCAGTTTTTGAAGATCTAAACATGTATATTCCACAGAAACACTATTTGGAGTATGCAAATACCTTGCCGCGAATGTTTGACTTTGGGCGCAATAATCCGCTGATATTGTGGAGGCCCGTGGTGGAGCCGGACTTTGGGCAGGAGCGCTTCCTCATCGAGGATCCCGTGCGCAGCTATCAGAATGGTGACTTCATGAAGATACCCATCATAACGGGCATGACCAAAGATGAGTTTGTGGGCCCAGCCATATGTGAGTGTCAGCAAAGAGATTCACTCGCATCCTTACTGATACTTATCCGTTACGCCATCCAATCTTAGCCATCCTGCAAAGTCCCTCGATGCTTGGCGCCTTCAATGATAACTTTGATGCCCTGGCGCCCATCTGTTTCCTTTACAATGCCAGCAGTCCCCGTGCCTCCAACATCAGCCAGGAGCTGCGACAGCACTACTTTGGCTCGCTGCCCTTCGATGCGAATAGCTCGCTGCAATCCTTGGCCACACTCTACTCGGATGCCTTGACGGGATTCGGCATACATCGCTTCGTTCATCTGGCGGCACGTTCGACCAAGGTGTACTACTACCGGTTTGCCTATCAGGGTGAACGCAGTCACATCCACTATCCGGAGGATGCGCCCTTTGGCGTCGTCCATCACGATGATCTAATGTATTTGTTTGTGGAGCCCTCAATCAGTCGCATGTTTACGGAGGACGATGAAGAGTTTGGCATGGTCGACATTATGACCCGCATGTTCTCAGCCTTTGCCTACAAGGGGTAAGTAAAAAAGTATCATTCCGTTTAAACAAAAAATCCTAATCTGTTCCTTGCAGGGATCCCAACAAACCCAGCGATGAGAAACTGCGCAACATTCGCTGGCGCCCTTTTAGCTTCAAGAAGCGCTACTATCTGGACATTGGCGATGAGCTAATCCTGCAGGAGGGCCTCAATTCCGCACGCTACGAGATCTGGAAGCGCTTGTTCCCGCTCAACTGGCGACGTCAGACCAAGGAGCGTTGGCTCAGTCAGTATATCTGAAAGGAGCTGCGCCTCTTGTCGCCTACTGTACTTAAGCATGAATACTCCCTAGCTTCAGTTGTATAAAATGCATGCAATTTGGCATTCGAAATTTTGTGTTTTAATTCTGTGCAATTGTTTTCCCCCTTTTTGTTTTTTATACCCTGATCCCATTAAAAATGGGAAAAAGGGGTATTATGGTTTTGTGCAAAAGTATGTAACAGGCATAAGGAAACATCTCCGACCCCATAAAGTATATATATTCTTGATCACTATCAATAGCCGAGTCGATTTAGCCCTGTCCGTCTGTCCGTCCGTCTGTCCGTCTGTCCGTCTGTCCGTCTGTCCGTCTGTCCGTCTGTCCGTCTGTATGAACGCACGTTTCTCAGAGACTACAAAAGCTAGAGACTTCATATTTGAAATATAAGTTCTCGTGGTGCCGGGACAAGACCAGTTTATCATTTTTTTTCGATATCTCATCCCGTTCAAAAGTTATCGATAAATATCGATTTCAGACAAGTGTTTTTCGGGCATAACTTGAAAGTTATAAGTGCTAGAAACTTTATATTCAGGTTTAAGTTACTGTACTGCCGGCTCTAAACAAACTTATCATTTTTTTTTCAATATCTCAATCCTTTCAAAAGTTATCGATAAATTAAGTTTCCAAAACAGTGTTTTTAAGGTATAGCTTAAAAGTTATAAGACGTAGAGTCACCAAATTTGGTACATATACTCTCTAATAGCACACAGAGGTTAAATGCATTTCACTTTTTGGATACCCCTCCCCGATCTCCAAGAAATCGAAAAATACGTATTTTAAGAGGTATGACCTTCGGATTTTACATAGTCTCACATTTATGAGCCATCTTTGTGTCCTACAAATTTCATTACGATCGGACAATAAACTCAGAAGTTATTAACGATTCAATGTAACATAGTTTGGTGCCAAAGGAAGAAGAAGCAAAGCAATTGATGACACGCGTAGCAAGCAGCTTGTGTTTGTATATGTGTGTGTGTGTTTCTATGTATGAATGCAGATAAATAACTTGAATGAACGTCAGAACTTGGATCAGGGTATATCCAAGTCGGGCACTCTCGACTAGAGCACTCTTACTTGTTTTTCTTTACAGTTGCCAAGTGATAAACCAATTGGCATAATTTTCAGTTCCAATTTGATGAGTTGGTCCCTGAATGTTGTTTATGTGTTTATGTTTGGTTTTTTGGTAGGTATGCGTGTCATCACTGTGTGGGTGCATATATTAACTCAGTCGCAGCCGATAGATAGCATTGGTACGTGTCGAGCATTATGGACAACCACTGATCGCGTGCCATGTCATGCACTGAGAGAAATTTTTGAGCACTGCCGAACTGCAAGCCTACTTAATTCACTGATATTATTAGTAGTACATTTGAAGTTTGCTACTTTATATATGTAAGGATATTGAAAATATCTAAAATATATAGACATATTATATGTAACAACTATCTGGTTACATGTGCTACAAAGTAAATAACGTACTGACCTAAGTTTATTTTATGGAATATTTATAAAATCCAGTTTTTCATTTATTCTAATATAATTGAATAAGTTTAAGCCTAATCTACAGGTCTAAAACCGGCGATGACAATGTTAGGCCATGATAATTAGAACAGGAATTCATGTTTGATGTTACATTAGTTAAAAAATAAATAATTTAAAAATATGTATTTTGCTAATTATGATATTAAAATACTTGAAATACTTTATATATATATATATAAGAGCAATAAAAATGAAAATAGGTTCCATATATATATATATATTTATATATACTTAATGACCTAAGGACTTACTTCGCAATCTTCAAGCCACTTTATCATTTGTCGCTCAGTGTAGCCCTCTCATCCAATGCCATACAGTCAGTCAGACTCACACTCTGCCATTTCTGGCAGCACACAGATGTTACTCAAAGCCATTGTTGCTTTTGTGGGCCACTCGCAACCTATTTTCATTTTTATTGCTCTTATCGGAGTTTGGTTACGCTTGACAGCATGACAATGTCAAAAGCGAGCTGCCGCCTCATCATCAGAACGCCTCACTTCGAATTGGACTCTGGTAAAGAGAGAGTCCTGCACGCTGTCGCCTCATTAGCATAGGGAACACATGACGCTGAACATCATCCAATGCCAATTGGCAATTGCCTGCAACTAGAATTCCAGCACGCCATGAGTCACGCCATAGCATCATCATGACAGCGAGGTCCTGCGAGGGTGTTGGACTACAGTTAATATATTAATTTATGCAAATTGCCAGGGAGTGCGGTTGGCTTCAACTCTGTATCTGTATGTTCTATATCTGCAGCAATAGATCTGTGTAACGGGGCTGCACATTTTGATCGTTTCCACTTTAGTTTTAATTGTTTGGCTTGTCAGCGCAGCATATGTTACCATTGTATGATTGTATGTCTCCTTGTCCAGGAGCACGTTTCTATAATTTGTTAGACGTATGGCAAAAGCCAACAAACAAAAAAGAAATATAAATAAATAAACAGAAAGCTCTTGTCGTATTGAATTGGCATTCCAATTTCCAACGAAGTATTTCGAGTCGGGCAGATTTCGATTTCCACGAAATGCAGCGCAAATAAAGTTGTGAGCTGAGCTCACAGCTCCTTCCTCCAGCTACAGCTACAGCTCCAGTCGCCAACGGGGGCATATCAGATGTAGCCACAGCCACAACCATTGCAGGGGCACACACACACACACACACACACACACACACGCATACATACATATAGGCCTATGCCTGCTGTGTCCGTCCACAAGACGCATGCGCACGAGTTTGCTGCAGCGCAGTTTTTATTGACTGATGGAAATCGCTCAAACACTATTGAAATTTCGCAGCGCCTTTGGCCGGCCACAAAATGTAATTAGATTGCTTGGCACCAGGCACCAGGCACCAGGCACCAGGCACCAAAAAGTCTGCTCGATCGTTGCAGTTGCACAGACGAACCGCAAGCAGCAACAACAACAAACAAACCAAATATATATACATATATATATAGTAAGCTAAAGCTAAGCAAACTTCCTTCTGTGGTTTGGATGCAACCCAACGCGTGCTTGGAACTCCTGCTGTCAACATCAATGCGCAGGAATCTTCAAGTCTTACAATGAAGTTGTCTGCGCAATTGACGTCAGATAAGGCGCAATGCGCGAGGAGGCGCAAGTTCAACTAAGCTGGCATACAAACAAAAAACAGAGGAGTCTCTCTCTTACATAGAAAAATTTTGCAGAAACATCACAAAACTCATAAATAACACAAGCGGCAACAACAACTGTTTGCCAGAAAGTGTCCACCACGACGCTGCCTTCCCAGTCTGTCTTCCCAGCCTGTCTCAGCTGCTGCAGCTCTTTGACTTTTTGGTATCTCGCACTGACGATAATGTGCATTGCATTTCACAATTTATGACTCACTTGGCCACTCTGCGTGGCAGCCAGAGCTGAACTCTGCTTTTCAGTGCTTGCAACCAACCAGCTATGCCAACTATTTATTGGGTTAAGCTCAGCAGATGGTCATTGGGATTGGCTTACATATTTCCACTTGGTGTGTATGTGCACGTGTGGGTGTGGGTGTGGGAAATGCGCCTTCTATAGTTATTTGGGTGAAATATTATTGTATGCTCAATACAAGTGGGCTAAAAGTCTACAGACTAAACATCAAGATGAAAGCGAATAAACAACCAAAACATATAATAGAGAAAACCAGCTAAACTATAATCTGTTTTAGATTTTGGGCTTTTGGTAGTTAGGTTTTGTTTTTGTACTAGATTTGACTGATCCACTTGATTTAAATCACACATAGTGAAGTTGAAGCCAATTGAACCATATATCCGTATATATATATATATATATATATATATATATATATATATATATATATATTTATATAAATATAAATTATCATTGTTTTAAGCACAACCTTATTTGTTCAAAAATGTTCAGCATTTTGATTCGCTAGCTCTTGAAGTCTCTGAGACTACAGACAGGCAGACAGACATATAGACGGACAAGAACATAAATTCACTTTGGGGTCGGAGATGTGTGCTACATACTTTTGCACAACTTCATGACACCCTGTTCCCCATTTTGTGTGGGTTCGGGTATAAATAAGTTGGAATTTTCCGCTGAAACCGATTCAGGTCAAAGTCGGCTTGCAATCTGGACATAATATAATATTTCTGATTTTAGCATTGCTATATTAAGCCTGCTTGTTGCCTGTAATCAGACAGACCCACA
This sequence comes from Drosophila maculinotata, assembly GCA_035045305.1. Taxonomy (NCBI): domain Eukaryota; kingdom Metazoa; phylum Arthropoda; class Insecta; order Diptera; family Drosophilidae; genus Drosophila; species Drosophila maculinotata. Next base: position 984,614 of record JAWNPD010000134.1, on the reverse strand, counting down.
CTTAAAACTGGGACTAGTTAGTCAACCTTCTGGTACGCGCAACCGCAGTCCCATAATCTGCCTTATCCACGAGCCCACATGCCAAATAATGTGTAAAAAATAAAAACACAATTATTTTCTTATCAACAATACGCGTGGTATATTATCGAAATTCACGAAACAAGTCGTAGGCTAAGAGCTAGGGGTTGGGAATTGAAATGGGAATTGGGAACTGAGTTTTGTCTAATTAGCATAGAAAGTGCGTAATGCATTTAGCTGGCAATTGCGTGCGGCACGTGGGTGCTAACTGAAAGTCGGAAGTCGATGAAAACACGTTGATAAGCTGGCGAGAAAACCATTAGCAAGCCAACGAACGCCAAACTGTGTGCTCATCATTTTTAATAACGGAAGCGATCCTGCAGCGTTGCATATCTCAAGTAGAGGAAGCGGCAGCTTTTTTTTTTTTTGAGTGTCGCGTGCCGATCACAAGCTGAGCTGGAAACTCATCTCATGCTGTGGGCCGTCTGACGTTGATCTGTCAGCCATCAGACATCAGACCATCAGGCTGCTGCCTTCGCCCTGCTGTCCCCTTGGTCCTACGCGGGGCATCCCATTGTATTCTGTCTCTCTCTCTCTGTCGGGCGTTAGGTCTATCTGAGCAGACAACAAACATTTTGTCTGTTGTCATCGCGGCATCGTATTTCAATAATAGTTTTTAGCTCATCCTTGTTTATTTACAGCTTTCAACTTAACTGATGATGGATCATGTTGCACGGTGTCGCTTTTATTGACTAACTGACAGTGGGTCGAGCCACTCGTCTCGGAGGGGTGCGTTTATAAAACGTCTGGTATAGGTAGTATAGTATGGTATAGTAGAGCCTGGTGCTTATAGGTTTGTTCGTCTGGAAAGTGAAGAGATAGTTATTAATATTTTCATAACTTACTTAAGTTTCTTATTAGGCAGCTTAAAAAGGATTTGTGAAATTAAAACCTATTCACAGTTATTATAGAAGAAAAAAGGGATTTCACTACAAATTAATCATAACAAACAGATATTATAGTTGATCAGTTGACTAAAGTAATAATTACCTATTTTAATATATTTTATTATTACAATGTATTTGATTTATTATATACAAATCTATTGTTTTTTGTAATCTAAAAGCATTTAAAAATATTATAAAATAACTCGGTTACGTGCCGATCAAAGGCATATTACAAATAAAATGAAATTAAAGTAGTACCAGTAATATCCATAAAGTATATTTTTATTTTTATGTTTTCTAAATGTAAAGCCGGTTGAGTACTGACCTTGAAATCGACTTGGTTGATAAAAAAGCTTATTTTTTCAATAGCGTTGATTTGTGGTTTTATTTCGTATATGACTCAATACAAATCGAACTCTGTCAGGGAATTATTAAACTTGTAGGCAAGGAATGGCTTCTTATAAGATTTAAATGTATTTGTATATACATGTTTATACAATGTACGCACGTAGGTTTATCTACGACAGTGTATCCCCGCGGACAGCCCTCGCATTCCTGAGCCCGCGAGTTATTTGTTTTAGTGACTGATGGCAGGAGTGCGAGTGCGAGTGGGGGGCGGGGATAGTGGGGAAGTCTAATGAGCATGTCAAAAATTCTACTGGTGGTCTATCGGTCTATCATATATTAAACATGTCGTGGACCAGCGAACGCTGACAAATCGTTCTGACATGTGAAAGTTGCACTCCAAAATATTGATTTATGCTCGAGCCCAAAAACCAATTGATAAAACGTTAACTGTCAACAGTTTAGTGGCCGCTTAACTAATTGCTCAATAAGGCGCCCAGGTTATGGTTATGGTTTGTACCTGTTTGTACCTCCGTTTCATTAGGCAGCCTCATTAGAACAAGTGCAACATCCAAGAGCTGAGCTTGCGGGGCATGCAACGACTGCTTGCCCCCAAAGCATTTCTCAGGCTGCCCCGTTTATGACTATTAATCAAAACTGTAGCATCTATGAGCAGCCAAATACAATTTCATTAATTGTAGCAAAACATACAAAAGCATAGAAGGAAAAACCACACCCGCATGCCTTTATAGAGAGTTTCCCACGAAAGCGGTGGCCACGGCCACGACAGCAGCTAACCATACTCAGGTCACACAGTAAACAATTTTGGTTTCAATTTAAAAATTTGTATTATAATACCAAAAAAACAATTAAATTAAACAAAAAAATAAAAGGATTTTAAATAAAAAAATAAACTAAGATTTACTTTAGTATCTCAAATCTCATTTAAAGGTTTTGCTTTAGGGCATTTAAATATTAAACGATTTTAAAATCGTAAGTAAATGTTTTTTTACTAAAATTTGAGTTTTATTTGAAATGCTGACTTAAATTGTTAGAATTATTTTAGCTTAAAAAGAATGCCAGTAAAAAAGTAAAATGGTGATTAAATAAATTCAATTGAAACGTGTTTTTTTTTTGAGTGTAATATATTGACCAAGGCCTGGTCTGAACTGGCCTGGACTGGCGCTACATTAGCGAAGCCCGCGACCAGTTGGAGTTCACTCAGGTGGCTGCCCTGCCGCAGAGCATTAGCCAGTTGAGGCACGTAGCTTAAAATTGAAAAGGTGAAAAATCCACGAAGAGTTACCGAGTTCGAGTATCGCGGCTGCAGTTCACGTGAAGACAGCTGCCGATTCCACGGCAGCAACATGCGCCCTCATATTGCAACTCTGCTCAACAGCAGCAGCAGCAGCAGCAGCAACAACAACAACAATATGAGACAGCAGCGTCAACGTCAACCACGTAATCAACTTACAACACATCGGCCTGGGCTCTGTCTACCAGTCCGTCCGTCTGTCTGTCTGTCTGAAATAGTAAACATACATGCGACGGCGCTGCCAACATCCCTTTGTGCCCGAGCGGGGGAAAAATCGCAACACTTTAGAGAGAGGGAATGGGCTACCCCCGGATCTCGAGAGCAGACCAGAACGGAACCAGAAACAGCACCAGAACCAGAAGCAGCAGCATATTGAGGGTGCTCGGCTCTAATGTTTGGTTTCATTAGTCCTAAGCGACAAATCAAACAGTTTGCGGCAGTTCCTTTTTTTTTTGGGATTTGTAATTTTTGCCAGGCCGTTGTTTACACTCATTAGTTGGGCTCTACGGATTGTCACACCCTCTCCTGACAACTAGCATACGTTAGAGGGTGCACTGATTCCACTTCTTGGGATTGCAATGGGTTGGGTTGGGTTGGATTGGGTTGCGAGTGCAGGGGTGTTGTTGCCATTTTTACTCCATCCCATTCAAAGCACATTAATAATCACATTTGACAACAACAACAACAACAACAAAGACAACAACGGCAACAACATTGACAGGAGTCGCTTTTGAAAAACTGCAAACAAATATTTGCACAGTTTTGAGGCTGAGAAGAGTGCAAACAATTTTGGTCGGTGGCCGGGGCACTTAACACGCCTGTAATTATTGGGCGATTTGGATGAGTTTTGTGGTGCTGTCGATGATTGCGCTTTTTATGAGTTTCCTATTGGGTGGCAGAGATTATCAGCTAAACCACTTTCGAGTGGGTGGATTTGATTGATTTACAGGGCCGCCATTTCAGCGCTGGTTTTGAGTTAGATAATTGAGTGGTTTAAGGAATTGTACAAATATTTGTAAATGTTTTTAATTTGTAATCTGATATTAACTATAGTTGCCTTCCTTTCTAAATTTGTTTAGTAGACATCTAAACTTCTGACGAGCAAACAATTCAGGTCGCTAATTTATAATTTGTTGTCTGAATGAATTCCTTCTTATAATAGGCATTACTGCGGAAGGGTTTTCTTGATTGATTCTAGTCAAAATTGTTTGCTTTGCTTTTGTGAAATATTTAACTTACTAAACAAAGTTCCTGCGGCTCTGCTACAATCTTACCTGTATTTTCTTTGCTATGCAACATTTTTCAACGTTCCTTAAAAAACTAAGATAGATCCGTTGCTACAATTAATTCAAAAATATTTCTTTCTTCAATCCCAATCCCTTAATCTTACTCGTATTTTATCTCCCTGTTAGTATCCTGTGTAACGCTTAGTCAGTCAATTTACCATAAATACCGTCGTGATTTAGGGCCCAAAGTGAGGCCCAAATGTAAAGCGAGGGTGGTCCATGTTGTTCTCATCACCATAAGCATTAACGCCATTATTAACAAGAGCCCAAACAACAACAAACAACATGCATAATTATGATTGGGTCCCGGGTTCCCCAAAATCACAATCATGTTTTTGTTGTTGTTGATGTTGTTGCTGTTGTTATTGTTGTCGTTGTCTGTCGCCGGGGCTTCAAACAAAAGCGACGATATCAGAACGAGCGAACAACAAAAGACACTCAAACGGCGACCACACACAACCTACACACACACACACACACGCACACACACAGAGACACACATACTAACACAGAGACAAAGCTGTCATGGAGTAGCCAGCGATGCCGCCTGTGACAGACAGCGGGACAATGGCGAATGGAAGGGAGCGAGTTTTTGGGGGGCAGTCGCACATATGAGTGAACGAGTGTGTGTGTGAGTATGTGTATGTGTGTAGTTGTACTTTGTATTTGTTTATCGAATAATCTAATTGCTTATCGGGGCCAACTAAAACGTCGAAAAAAAAACAAGGCAAAACAATTAATTTTAAAGCCGTTTGATGTGAACACTTTCACCACAGCTCCCGAGCAGAGGAAAAGAGAGAAAGCAGCCGAGTGTCCTTTTGCCTGTTTGTGTGTTGGATAAATTGCGTTTGATGTCGGTTGTTATTGTTTGTTTTTTTTTTGTCCTGCTGTTTGATTTGGTAACTCTGGGACCTGGGACCCTGGGAGCTGTTACAAGTGCGCGTTCAGGACAATCATTAATCAAGGCAATTTACATTTGTATAAATATTTAATTAAGAGACGCGATTATACAATCCTATGTTTGCTGTCAGTTCTCTGCTTGTCTGTCAAGGCGTAGGCGCCAGCAATGGAGATTAATTATTTAATTGAATTTTGAAGAAAATACTTTTTTTATATCAATGGATTACTTCACGGTGGCGCTAGCAATATAGAAAATAAATCTTTTCGATGCTTAATTTGTTTAAAAAATAGATCTTACTTTTGTATAAGCGATCAAACCTTTTACGAACACATAGTTGTTTCCAAAATTATAATAATTACATAAACTTCGTTCTCAATTAGTAAATCATTTTTTAATCACAAGTATGCTTAAAAATTATGATAACAAAGTTATGAGAGTAAATATATTGACTTATGACTATATTTGGTGCATAGTAATATGGGTCGATGAGCTTTTTAATTGAATGTGCTTTAATCATGCTTAAAGCTCTACTTAATTTTGAAAAATATACTTAATTTTGTAATTATATAATTCGATGGAAAAAAGCTTTATGCCAAACAGCCTTTCCACGAATATCAATCGATGGCTTCTTCAAGGTGGCGGCTGCAAACAACCCCCAAAAAATAAATACCTAAAACACTACGTTCGAAACTCACTTAAAATGCCAAACAAATATATTGTTTAACAAATTTTAAGCACGCTGCGCCGGCTGTCAGTGGCTGAGCCTTCCCAGAAAAACCAACAAAGCCGCTGCGCATGCGCAAAAGGCTCTCCACTCTCAATTTGTATTGTCATTAGCGATTATGGGCCTGGTTCTGGGACTGGGACTGCGACTGCGACTGGGGCGTAATACGATATGTTGACAAAACGCATAAACAGCCAGACAGATACGAAGGATACAGACATACATACATACATAATTCGATAGCTGACAAACCTATAAAGCATTTCTGAAACGGCGCTACTTCAAAATGTTTACTCCTTTTGCGTCCTGGCGTCCATTGTGCACTCCATAAATACGTAATCAAAACCGCAGCCTCAACCTGATAATGACGATGATGATGAGCCACAAAATACAAAAAAAAAAGAGCAAAGAGCCAAACAGACCAGGGACAAACCGATCAAGGACCAGGTTTTCATTTGAAATACACGAAATACAAATATGTATAGATGAATGTGGCGCAGGCGTAACGAAAGTGAAATCGAGACACAGTCCAAGCCGGCAGCTGGAACACCTTCGCATCATCATCATCCTCATCATGGCGAGCAGCCCGTTTCTGTTGTTAGATGGCACAAAGAACCAGTCGAAAGTCAAAAGGGGCACGCGCTCTCAACGCTCTCAACGCTCTGGATGCTCTTCAACCCCGGGACCGATCCGGGCCTAGACCTGAGACGCAGACATTGTGACTGATCGGAGCGGGCCCGGTGTATTGTCTAGACAAGCCGCAGACACAAGTTTAATAGACTTATTGTAATTGAGTCACAAAAGCCACTCGAATATCGAATCACAACTCTTTCACATTTTACATTTTCCAGCTGCTCAATTGGAAAAGGTGTTCTATCAACATTTTCGGGGCGCATTGCAAACGCAATTTTACATGTGACTCGTCACTTTAAAAATTGTTGTGAAATTTAATTAAAATTTTCGCAAATGTTTTGCTTGTTTCTATTCACTTTTGCCATTGTCTCCGCTTCCTTTCTGTCATGTCATGCGTTTTGTCAGGTTGACTTGCCCACCTTTTTTGTGGCCTTTGTCCCAAAAGAGAATGCGTATACTTAAATGTTTGCTCATGCCCCACAACACACACACACACACACACACACACACACACACATACATACAGTCATATATTATCCTTGGGCATGTGTGTGGTTGCCGGGCAGGCTAACAAGTTAATTTTCCATATTTTCTTTTGCTAAACTTTGCACGAACTCTACATCAAAGTCATTATGTGGTCGTCCTTGTGATTGTGCGGTTTGCTTAAGTTGTCCCTGGTCCCAGATAAGTTAGACAAAAGCTGTAAATGAGAAGCACCCAAAGGTGAAAGCTATTGACTGAGTAACTCTAAATCTTTTCGGTTTAAGGTTAATTAGATACACTTTTCTTCAAATTAAATTTCTTAAATAATTTGAATCGATTTAAACAAATAGTCGAAAGTAAAGATTTCCCAGCTTAAACCAATATTTATTGCACAAATAAATAACATTGACTATACTTACAATATTATTATTTAATTTTATAATTTAGCATTTCGTATATTTTTATAACTTAATATTTAATATCTTAAAATATCTTCTCATATCAAAATGCTCAAAATAATAGTTACGAAATATCTTAATTTTCTGCCACCAGATATTAACTCCTTGATGATTTTGTATCAAAGTGTCGACAATTATTTATATGAACTCCCAATCGTGATATGCGACCACCCCTTAACAAATTATTTGCACCCTGCCCAAAAACGGCTGGCGATAATCCTTTTGCAACCGCTCACATGACGGAGATTTTCACGCAAGAACAAACCTCTTAAATGCTGCCAATCTCAAATGTCAATAGCAGCGCCAGTCCTGACTGTCGCAATGGAGGGAGACAAAAGGAGAGGGTGAGGGGAGGGGAGGGGAGGTATGGAGTTGGGTTACAACATGTGCGAACCTGTCAATTTCCAAAAATTATCGCACAATTTGACTCGTCCAAAAAGGTCAAAAGGCGTGCCCGACCTCAGCAAGAACCATTTAAAGACAAATTAATGTGTATTTAAGCTGCTCCAAAGACTAATTGCCCAAAGGCGCTGGCCAACAGCTCCACAGTCACGCACACAAGCACACACACACAAACACACAGATACACACATACACATGTGAGGAATCTTCCAAAAACACTGAAAATCTCACGCCTTTGTTGATTAATTAATCAAAGTAAATAGCTGCAGCGAGTAAGCGACGTCATTAGCGTAATCTAAACGGCCTATTGATAAGCTTTTTTCCGCACCTAATGGCTACATTAATTTACAGAGCAGACCCACACCGACGATGACGAAAATACGTAGTTGGCTTTGGGCAGCACTGTTGCCCGTGGGCTTGGGAAACAGTTGGTCCCACACGGCATAGTGATCGACGAAGGCGGGTGGACCCATCTTGGTATCATTATTGTTATAGAGTAACTGCATTCGCGTTGCATTACAGGGTGGCCAGTGTTGCGCCGATTTAACCATGGGCTTCCTGAAACAGATAACATTCATAAGCAACAGTTTGAACAATCACAAAAATATGTGCCCTTAAAAATCGACTGTAAAGTAAATTTCTTTCTGGAAAAGTTGGATTTCCTCTCTAACTTATAATAAAGATTTACCAAAACTTAGATAGAAAATTGTATATATAGAAATTATCTTCTAAAAAGAGGGAAAGCTTCTTATAATAGGCACAGCACTTTTGAATCGTTAACAAAATAGCTTTTTTATTTCTGCTTCTCAGAAACATATATATTTCTGTGAAGTAGAAATAAGTAAGATATATTATTGATTGTCTAATACTATTTTTAAGAAAAAAGTCTCGTAAATTTAGAAATATATGAACTTCTTCCTTATAGTGCCTAATATTTTTGAGTGTAGCTGTCAGCTTTATCCTTACCCTGTCTTGGCAAAGTGGGTAAACCAACTAGTCATGCGCTCCATCATGAACAGATCAGTGTGGTTGCGGCTCATTTGCGTGCCGTACCACAGTCCGGGCATAACGTACTGCCAGTCATCGGCATGACCTACACCACTGGGCACTTTCTCTTTCGTGAGAGGCGCTGAGAGACTCCTCTGACCTATGTAATCCATGCGTGTGTAGTAAACCTTGGTGTACTTGCGTGCCAGCCCCACCAGGCGATAGACGCCATGTCCAATGATGCCGTCGGAGAAGATTTGCCCGAATCTCTCAATATTCGTTACATTCAGCTCGTCGGCGCCCTTGCCTAGATAGAAGTTTTTGATGCCCCTGCTCTTTAGCACGTCATAGTCGAAGAGGAATAGCTCGGGTGCATAGTCGTCAAAGTTCGATATGATGTCGTGCAGCAGCAGATCATTCTCAAGATGTCCTGGGAAGAAAGTTTATTAAGACAAGTAAGAGTGCTAGTTGAGAGTGCCCGACCTGCACCCAGTTTCCGTCAAAAATCATGACAAAATGACACAAAAATTGTTTTGTTAACGCTCTAATTGGTTTCTTAAATCCATACGAATGCCCTTCCTAGACTTCAATCTCCCATAACTTGGTCAAAACTGAACCGATTTTCAAGCTTGTGGCCATTTTGTTCATGGTTTGTCCTACTTATCAATTCATCATTTCAATTTTCTGCATTATTGAAAGTTAAATTTTTTCAAATATTTTTGCAAAAAAAGCATAAGGGGGGACCCTTACAAAAATTGAATTTTCAAAAAATAGATTCTTGAAATTTTTTTTTTAATCGGTTGTGGGTGTCAAAATTAGTATAAAAAACTATTGGAAAAGTGATTCTGAGGTGTTTCATTTTTCTGTCAAAAATCATGCCAAAATGACAAAAAAAATGGACTTGTAAACGCTCTAATTGGTTTTCCTAGACTTCAAACTCCCATAACTTGGTCAAAACTGAACCGATTTTCAAGCTTGAGGCAATTTTGTTCATGGTTTGTCCTACTTATCAATTCTACATTTCAATTTTCTGCATTATTGAAAGTTACATTTTTTCAAATATTTTTGCGAAAAAAGCATAAGGGGGGACCCTTACAAAAATTGAATTTTCAAAAAATAGATTCTTGAAATTTTTTTTTTAATCGGTTGTGGGTGTCAAAATTAGTATAAAAAACTATTGGAAAAGTGATTCTGAGGTGTTTCATTTTTCTGTCAAAAATCATGCCAAAATGACAAAAAAAATGGACTTGTAAACGCTCTAATTGGTTTTCCTAGACTTCAAACTCCCATAACTTGGTCAAAACTGAACCGATTTTCAAGCTTGTGGCCATTTTGTTCATGGTTTGTCCTACTTATCAATCCTACATTTCAATTTTCTGCATTATTGAAAGTTACATTTTTTCAAATATTTTTGCGAAAAAAGCATAAGGGGGGACCCTTACAAAAATTGAATTTTCAAAAAATAGATTCTTGAAATTTTTTTTTTAATCGGTTCTGGGTGTCAAAATTAGTATAAAAAACTATTGGAAAAGTGATTCTGAGGTGTTTCATTTTTCTGTCAAAAATCATGCCAAAATGACAAAAAAAATGGACTTGTAAACGCTCTAATTGGTTTTCCTAGACTTCAAACTCCCATAACTTGGTCAAAACTGAACCGATTTTCAAGCTTGTGGCAATTTTGTTCATGGTTTGTCCTACTTATCAATTCTACATTTGAAGTTTCTGCATTATTGAAAGTTAAATTTTTTCAAATATTTTTGCGAAAAAAGCATAAGGGGGGACCCTTACGAAAATGGAATTTTCAAAAAATAGATTCTTGAAATTTTTCTTTTAATCGGCTGCGGGTGTCAAAATTAGTATAAAAAACTATTGGAAAACTGATTCTGAGATGTTTCATTTTTCTGTCAAAAATCATGCCAAAATGACAAAAAAAATTGACTCTTGTAAACGCTATAATTTGTTTTCCTAGACTTCAAACTCCCATAACTTGGTCAAAACTGAAGCGATTTTCAAGCTTGAGGCCATTTTGTTCATGGTTTGTCCTACTTATCAATTCTACATTTGAAGTTTATGCATTATTGAAAGTTACATTTTTTCAAATATTTTTGCGAAAAAAGCATAAGGGGGGACCCTTACCAAAATTGAATTTTCAAAAAATAGATTCTTGAAATTTTTCTTTTAATCGGCTGTGGGTGTCAAAATTAGTATAAAAAACTATTGGAAAAGTGATTCTGAGGTGTTTAAATCATGCCAAAATGACAAAAAAAAATGGCTTGTAAACGCCCTAATTGGTCTCTTATGTCCATACAAATGCCCTTCCTAGACTTCAAACTCCCATAACTTGGTCAAAACTGAACTGATTGTCAAGCTTGAGGCCATTTTGTATATGGCTTGTCCTACTTATCAATTCTACATTTCAAGTTTATGCGTTATTAGCTAAATTTTTTCAAATATTTTTGCGAAAAAAGCATTAGGAGGGCCCTTGCCAAAATTTTTCATCATCTTTAACTAAATAATAATACCCACTGCAAGGGTTTAATTAAAGCTTCATTAGCCCTGCAGTTCGACTCACCCTGTGTTGTAAAGTCCAGCTCATTGGTGGTAAAGCTAACCAGCAAAGGCACCTTGTTAAATTCGCCCTTATCAATCAGAGCACTTGGATGTTTGGGCATGAAGATGCCATCGATCTCATAGTTCCATTTCATGTTGACGAACTTGTACTGCTCCCAAGTGGCGCAGACCTCCACGATGCGCTGCCAGGTGACATTCCGCAGGCACTCGGTCATGTCGTAGCGATCGTACAGGGGACACCCCACCTGTCGGGCCAAGAGACGCGTCCAGAACACATTGTGTATGCTAAAGTGATTCGTGGCGGCGCCACTCATGAGTATGGCGCGATGGAATAAGCCCGTGGACATTGGCGAGGCCAAGTGCAGACTCACGGCCATGGCGCCTGCACTCAAGCCCAGTAGGGTGACCTTGTCGGGATTACCACCAAACTTGGCTATGTGCGACTGCACCCACTCCAGAGCCATTATCTGATCCAGGTAGGCATTGTTACTGCCACCCAGAAAGCCCAGAGCGCCCAGCCGGTAGTTGAAGGCCACCAGAACCACATCGTGATCCAGCAGATACTGTGGACCCGCCTCATACAAACTATGACCGCTGCCCAGCACATTAGCCCCGCCGTGTATATAAACCATTACTGGCAGACTGGCAGTCAGATTCTTGCTGAAGACATTCAGTTTTAGGCAGTCCTCACTCATAAACAGAGTAACTCCCGTTTGTGGACAGATCAGTGAATCGGAGGTGGCCTGAAGTGTCACAGATCCCCAGGCCTGAATGGGTCGAGGTGGCAGAAACCGCAAACCACCCACTGGTGGCTGAGCGTAGGGTATTCCCCGGAACGCACAGATCGCCTGCCCGCTGAAGCTGCTCATTGTGGTGCCCTGAATGAGACCCAAGGTTGTGCTCACCAACGGTTCAGTATCGCGGGTCATTTTCTCAAGGCTGGAACTCGGCAACACCAGCAGCACCACCAACACCAGCTGCAATAGTAGGCAACTCATTTTCCGTTCTCTCACACAACTTCCGATTTCAATGTGAGAATTTTTGATCGACTTTTGTTATTTGGCAATAAATTCAACCGTCTCTTCCTCTGGGTGGTGCGCCGCACCCGCATGCAAGATCTCTCAGCACGAACACGAGGCACTAACTGGAGTCCGCCGTAAGTGGTAAAAACAGCAGACTTCACACGGTCTACACGGTTTACTTATCACAAAGTAGCAGTTGATAAGCTTATTATTGGTATTTGATTGGCGTTGATATGATTAGAAATCACGTTGGTCTGTCTAAAAATAAAAATAAATACATTCCAAAATTATAAAACAAAAATGTAAACTACACAGTAGGCTGGACCTCATTTGGAAATATTGTGAAACTTTTGTGTGGCTACTATGATATTTTATGAAGAATATGATTCTTTCTAAGACCAATTAGGTTCCACTCTTAGAGTAGAAGAAATCCAGAAGAATTATTGACTTTACTTTTGCGTCTGTATGGACTCTGCTACTTATTTTATAAATATATTCTAAACCATAAAATAATAACATTCATTCATTCTTCACCAATCTTTTAAATATTTATGTGTCTTCTGGGCTTATGTGTAAAAATAGTTTTGCAAAAGACCTAGTCCAAAACTTCCGACTGCTAGATAATAGTTAAATACTGAAGAGAAACTGTGGTAAATATTAATTTTTCCGATTTGTGGATTCGGTACGGAGTTAAAAATACAGATATATTACAAACCCAATAAACACTTCATCCGTTTAGTTTACGCTTATAATTCCCAATCGGTTTAAGTTCAGGCTTAGTGAAATAATATGTTTGAGTCTTTGACAAAAATTGCTGGCGAAGAATACTTGGCTGTTTACTGTGTAAATATCGAGTTTTAAGAGTGGTGCTCACTACTTCCTCCTTACACCTCCCACCCTTTGCCTGCTATGCTCAAGACTTCATGATGACCTTGGCCAGCCAACTTTATTTGCAAGCAAATCCATTTCAATTGAAACCTATTGCTTCATTGAAGTATTGGTTTGAGTTTCGCAGCCGTTAGAGAGACAGCGCCCTTCCGCTCCGGCACCACCGTTGCTGATCCTACGCCCGCAGAATTTTTTAGAGTTTCGTAGGTTTTTCTCATGCGTTTGGCAGCAGGCGGCAACTCGCTGAGATTTAAATTGATTTCCTTATTAATGCACATCCCTCTTGTAATGTTCAATTAAAACTACCCACGATGCAGTCGTAGTCGCGTCTATAGCTCCTCATTGATTGATATAAGCCGAGTGGTAATTACTCGGGGCCCTGACACTTTTCGGCCCTGGCTGTGCACTTTCTGATTTGCCTGGGCAAATGTGAAAATTATGGCGGCGCTGTTGTTCGAAAAGCTGACAATGACCTTTGTTAAATAAATTAAATTAATTATTGCTGCTGCAATTGCGGCAGATATTGATAATATGATCGGAAATGAAGCAACAATGCTAAGGTCGAGCTGAAAAATTAAATAAAATTAGTTCTTTTCCCTAAATTTGTATGATATTAACAAAAACTATTTCCGATCCCAAAATGAATGTATAAATATTCATAACAAGAGCCATGATTAACTTTCCAAATATGATCTATACGTCTTTCAGCAAAATATTTCAATAAAATTGTAAATCTTCTATTATTAAAAGTATATTAAGCAATTACACATTTTATAACATGTTATTAAGAATCTGTCAAGTTGTATAATGTTTTATACGGTTGTAAAAAATGTTATAAAAATTTAACCTCTATATTTCAATAAGTCTGATTTGCGCTGGTTGATCAAATTGAGGTGAAAATCGGATTAAGTACTATATGTTCCATTTAATAAAGATGTCTGCAATGGTATTACATTTTGTGTACCCCCAAACAACCCATTATGTTTCAAATATGTTGCAACTGATCTCAATTTTGTATAACATCGGAAATTGTGTGGTTTATATTAAAACTAAAAACGCTGAGCGACATTTTTTCACACATCGCCGAGTAGCAACATTTTAATCAAGAAAATTGAAATAATTCCCGTTACCCAAACTCTGAAACATGAAACACGAAACATACAAATTGCGACAATCTGCTGCTGTGCGAGAGGAGCTTATCGCAATATTTCAGGCCCTTGAGTGCCCATGTGCGTACCGCATCGCCGCAGGAGCAGACGGAGCAGACGGATCGGCAACCACCGTGCACCACCGAGCCCAAGTACTCCAGTTGTTGCAAATATATGAGTGGCCTCTTGACAGACATCGTCATCATCATTGTCGTCGCAAGCTCAAACTGTGCCTCTTGAGTGGTTTTCGTGTATTGTTTGCGGCAGAGCCGCGACATTCGGAAGCTTCCTGTGGCTTGATGACGCCGCACCACAAACGCCGTGGCAGACATGCAAAAATTTCTCACGCATCGCTTGCAGATGTTGCGAGCATTGAATGAACGTGGCATTCAAAAGGGGTTAGGAGTGGGTAATGTTTTATTGAGGGTGGAACTTAGGACCTAATATCACTTTGAACAAACCAGAGGAATTGATAGATTCTAAAAGTTGACTGGAAAATATTAAAATTTCTGAAGGCCCAGCACAACTCCCTTAGATTTCTATCGCACTCTTGTTTCTATGATTTTCGACCTAGCTCCTGACCTTTCATAACCGCCATGATCATTGAGCTATTTACCACATGCCACGCCCTTGGTGGCCTTAAAGATCAATTTCATTTATGTCATATTTGGCAATTTGTGAGGCAGCTGCTCCTTGGGCCACTACAGAAAGCATGTGAATGTGAAGCCATGCAAATTTGAGATATATTTTAATAAGTTTTGTACTCTGGTATTTAAATGACATTTACAAGCTGAAAGGAAACAGTCGCAACTCTCAAGTGACCAACATGCTGGCCCCGAACAAAGAAAGAGGACGGACCACGCCCTGTGAACGCCTCGAGCGCAATTCGGGAAACAATGCTCGAAAAGTAAAGGAATGGAATGGAATGGATAGGAAAGGAAAGGAAAACGCCAAGCAACAATTGTAGAGCGATAAACCACTTTAGTAATCAATCAAAGCGATATGCAGCCCAGACTCTTGTAATGAATATTTAAAGATGAGAATTATCGCAGTGGTATCGTATCGTGTTGAGCGGAGAGTGTAGAGTGTAGAGAGGGCAGGGAGGGAGCATTTTGCATAAATGATAGCGAAACAATAGACCAATATCCTAAGGCACTCGATGCCTTTGCATATGTATGTATGCGATATGCGATAATTTGAACACAAAAGTGCGGAGGCTCAAAACAGCATATTGCGTCTAATCTGTACATTAATATTTCTTGTAATCAATACGAAAAACTTCCTCAGCCAAAGGACAGAGACAGCGTGAGAGTGTGAATGTGTAAGAGAGTGAGAGAGCGAGAGAGCGAGAGAGCGAGAGTGAAGAACAGCGATTCTTCGATCCTTTGCTCAAGTGAGCAAACGCACAAAATGTGAAACAAATAACAAAAGCAAGCACGAGCACTCGAACCGCAATTCTTGGAGGGGTTGAAAGGCCCCGGCCATTGTGATATTGTAATGAGCGTGACGTCTTATTTGTGCCAGACAAGAACAAGGATAAGGATAAAAACCAAGAGCTGCACCGCGAAAGGCGAAAGGGTCGTCGAATCTCGAGCGGAGCTGAGCTTCCCTTGCCCCAGACAGTGGCAGGAAAGTTTCACACCATTGCGCACACATTGTTGTGTAAATAGGACCTAATTTTTACTTACTTGTTGGTTCTGTGCTCAAGTGTTCCAATCAAAAGCTTTCCGCAAGGATTTGCACACCACTTGGCTGCCCCGAAAGCGGCGGTTGCTCCTTGTCCTTTTGAGTAACTCGGTTATGCATCATTATAAGGAATAATAAGCTGGTTTTGATCTTAATAGATTTTTGAAGTCCTTTATTATTTATTTTGTATTTTATGAGCATAAATGTAACAATATTGTTAAAACACACATATATGGTTAATCTTCATAACTGAGACGGGCTATCAAATATGTTAATGAAATTGGAATAAAACTCAGGAACTTTTCTGTGATAGACAGACACAAATTTACAGAAAATAAGCATTTTATTGATATTTTTTATTTAAGAAAAATAATAAATAAAGTATTTAATATATTTGATAGCTCAACTTTGTTAATAATAAACTCAATTCAAATTAAGAACTTAAATAGCTTATATTCATTATTATTTTAAACTTAAATTTGTATCACTTATTATGGCTTAAAATTAATACCTATAAATAATTAAACATACTCCTTGTTGCATTAATTGTACATAATGTTAGCATTAAATAAAATTTAATGTGTTTATACTCTGATCTCATCGTTTTTTCATGATAACCACATATTTTTCACATTTATTATTATTTAACTTCAATGAACATTTCAAGCATACATAAATAACATTTTCACTCCAGCTCCTTTCCCATTTTTTGATATACCATAAAAATTTCAATTTCGGCGAGTAAACCAATAACTTTATGGCCTGGCATGCCAATAAAGTAGCTAGTCTCAAATTTACAAACTCCAATTGCCAAGTTATACAATAAGAATTAATGTGCCCAGGGCCAAACCCTCAATTGGTAGCGCTGCCGCCTCCAGCTAAACAAAAACACCAACAACTACAAAGTAAAGGGCTATGCGAACGATCTGAACGATCTGAACCCTAAAACAAAACTTTCCATCAATATATGGTTGGGTCTACTCGTATTTTTGCCACTTAATTGAGATTAATTGAAGTTATGTGGCCGATCTGAATAAACAGCTTTTCGGCCATTTTGTTTATGGATGCGTTTTATGTGCACAACACTCGAGTCAAACAGTAGAGAAAAATATTATTAATAATTACCAGAGGGCACCCCAAAAATAGTCATAGAGCCGAGAAACCCCCTACCCATCCGTAACTTGGAAATTTTATTAAATTAAATTGAGTGCGGCGGAGTTTTGTGCGGCACCGAATGCAATGGCAACAATTTCAGGCGGAAGCCCAAATGTATCTGTAAGATACACATGCATGCAAATCAAATATTTGTTGAGCCGAGGTTAATGCACTCAGCTCTTGTTATGGATGCGTGTGTGTGTGTGTGTGTGTGTCTAGCGCCTTAATTGGTATATTGGGCTGTGTGTCCGTCTGGCTGGGCTGTTAATAGTTTTTGGTTGCTTTCTAAGTCACAACTAGCAATTTAAGTTAATTGGCATTCAAATGTAGTTGAATAAACTTAAGCATTAGAGGAGTATTGTAGTTGAACTCATTGTTGAATTATTAAAACTATGAGTCGGGCTGAAAGTTTGCCCACAGGATCATTTATCATCGGCAGCATCCTTTTTTTATCGGCGGACAACTTTAAAATTCGCGGCCATCATTTATAAATTGGCTGATCGAAAACGCTTGAGTAAATCCATTTAATTGCCGCCTGGCAGATCCTGGCATCCAGCTGATGTCCGTGTAATGTGCCGGGCGGCACCCCGTTCACTCCGGACGTGTTCGCACTCGTGTAAACATGCGTTTGTCATTAGACACACCGGAAATATTGACAGCATTCGACACGCGGCACACGAGCTGCAGTCTTGCCAACTTGCCACTTTATGTGGCATTTGATTTTTGAAATTTTTGCAAACATTTTACAATTCAACTGCCGTTTTTTATTCAACTGTGCAACTTTGTGCTCTTGCGCTTGAGTAAACAGCACGAGGGACAGCCAAAAAAAAAAATATTGTTTCAGGGAGGGGTTGTTTTCCTTGTCGAGGGGCGCGCGTGTGTCCTTTGTCTGTGCATCTTTGTTGTGCATAAGTGTCCTTACCATGCCGAATTCTCGAATCTTTTTTTACTGAAGTACCTGAAACTTTACAGTTTTAGCTGTATTTTTTTCGGTTTCCTAGTGAAGTTACTAATTAGATTTTATTGCGTATCGCGAATCGCTTTGTCCCCGACAGCAAGTGTGAATAATTCGCTTTTTGTATGGTGAGAAATTTCCTTAGGTATATAGTTTAAAATGTTTTCCCAAAAAAAAAACAATATAAACAACAAAATTTTTTCTCAGAATTTTTTTTTAAGAGATTATAAGCTCATAGCTTGTACAACAAAAATTTATATTATTTTTTAATTATTTTCATTGTTTTTGGCAAAAACTTTTTGCATTGATTGATTGAAATATTTACTATACGTAAAGTATTTCGAAAAGCCTCCGATAATGCTGCTCTGGGACCTTTTTCAATACATTTTATTTATTGGAATGTTAGGCTGACGAAACCAAACATATTTCTGATTCATACAATAAGCAAAGTTATATAGTGAAAAGTAATCGTCAAGAAGATACCCTGTTCCTGACATACCAATATATTTACATTTTTATATAAAGACTGTAACATAATTTAAACTCAGATGAAATGTATGAGCACTATATGATATTTGTATTTTGAGAATAGAATATTACATATTTAGATATTATAATATTAGATATTTAGTACTTTCTACTAACTTTAACTCAAACCTGGGAGCACAGTTAGTAACAGCTTCTGTTATTGCCACGCGCTCATAAACAGCCTGCCTCTCTCTCTCTCTCGCTCTCTCTCTCTCTCTCTCTCGCTCTCT
Organism: Drosophila maculinotata; assembly: GCA_035045305.1. Lineage (NCBI taxonomy): Eukaryota > Metazoa > Arthropoda > Insecta > Diptera > Drosophilidae > Drosophila > Drosophila maculinotata. The sequence continues at coordinate 965,932 of JAWNPD010000134.1, read as the reverse complement.
CTCTCTCTTTCACACACTCTACTGCTTTCTCTCATCTTATTCCTCAGAGGTCGACGGTGAGTCCAACGCATTATGATTAGGCAATGCGGGTAGCTAACTGCTGTTGGCGATAGAGCCCTTCAAATTGTGGGAGAAATTTCTATATGCACAGAGTACAAGCAACGCATGTATGTAATTCAATGCCATAATTTCAACAAACCCAAAGCAAATAATATGCACGAGAGCAATTTTTATGAAACGTATGAATAAAATGCAAAAATAAATGAGGAAAAAAAAACTAGACAAAGATGCGCGTGGGAAATTATGAAAATATTTAACAAATATTTCACACGTAATCCAACATATTGAATTGTTAGCAACGGACAATGGTACCCGTAACCCGTAAGCCCATTAACCGAATTCCACAACAAACTAACAACAACACCTGACCGAACCCAATTGTCTGGCGATTTGTTTGGACATCGGATTAGTCTGCCAAGCTACTAAGCAGCCACTTGTCCGAGGTCCGAGTTTGATCAGTTGAAAACAGTCCCAATTCTGTAAGTCGGAAACATTTCAATTCTCACTGGTCTCGAGCTCGGGACTGCCTGCTATCGTGGGCTAAAGATCTCGTCCCCGCACCGCAGGACACTCGCGGCGCTCGCTGGTCGAAGCGGACGGAGTGGACGGAGTGGACGGAGAGGACGGAGAGGACTCACGCAGAGTGTGAAAGGTATTATCAGTTTGACTCGATCTGGCTTGTGTTAGAGTTATATAGTTATATACTCACATAGTTGTTGCCGTTTATGTTTTGCGTTTCATTTATCAGTTTGTGGAAATGCCAGTTGAACAATGAAAAATTATGAGACTTGCTTTAAATCATTTACCCACTGGCCATGTTCCGAGCCCAAGCAATCAGTCTGTCTGCGAGGGTTGTTTTAAGTTCCTCATTGGCCTAATCTGACTGCACGGATCTGTGGATCTGTGGTTCTTTGGCTATTTGGATTTTCATGTTGTCGCCGTTGCCAAATGAATGATTTCCTATATGCGGTTTAATTGCGGCCAACAGCGCTGATCATATAAGTATATAGTATATAGTGAAAAGTACAGTTAATTAACTGCGAATTGTTGTTCGACAGTTTGTTAGATGATTGTTCCTTGATAAGGCCGGAACTCGTAGAAAGCATGCAACTTTCTATTGACAACTAGGAAGGCAGGAAACAATAAACAGAAGAGGGTGAAATATACCTAATATAAATAAATGATCATGTAATCACATAGTTACCCTAAAATGGGAAGGTTGTTTATAGTTGAAAATAAAGTATTTATTATATGTATAAGCCGCAGATATATTACAAAATCCATCGCATGCTTAATAATATATAAACCCATAAGGTACAGATGATCTACCGATCTAACCTCAAGTACTATTATAATTGTACGATTTTTATTTACAAACCTTTATTATAAAAATAAAAAAGTAATAATATTATACATACATTATAGTTCCAATCATTTAGTTACTTGCAATATAACTATTAATAATAATAATAATAATAATTTATATATTTGTACTACATACTCATAATAATTTATAAATATTCTTACAACATTCAACTATACAAGCAATTAATAAATTTAATGTGTATAAAACAAATATATCCCCTTAATGCAAATTTTGTACACACACAAACAAAAGCAAATAAAACCCCGCTGGAAATCAGTTCCATGGAAGTTATTTTTAAATTGCAAATAAATAATGCAGCTTGACGGAAAAATTCTCTGATTGATTTATTTTTATATGTATCAAAAATACAAATTATTATGTTTAAATCATATAAACATGAAAATTCAAGAAGTAGTTTTTTTTTTAATTTAGTATTCATTGAACAGAAACAGAAACCCTTGGACTTATAATTTTTCTAACTATTTTCATCGAATAATGTAGTTTAGCTCATCAAATTTTACTCAAGACTTTACTTATTGCAGTGTGGAAGAGTATTTATTTAAACCCGGATCTCTGCACAATTGCAAAACCGCTGCAAATCCCTTTGGGCGTTACTTCCCACGACGAGCGGGAAATTGTCGAATTTACGATGACATTTATGCGTAATTTTTGGTTAAAATTTTATGGCTGCGTCACGGAAACACAGAAAATGGAAAGAGTTTTTCCGACAGTTTGCCACCCCGGGCAGAAATGTCAAATAAATTTGAGTGGAGTGAAAAGTCGCATTCGTTGCTGGCATTGTAATCGAAATCGTAATTGAAATGGAACAGTTAATTTGAGGCATCATTAAAGTGCCACACCCACTTTTGAAGCCGCTGCAATTGCCGGCCAGGTAGGCGCATGGAGATGATCTGTTTATCAATCTCATAGAAATGCGTTACTTTGGTCTTTCGCATAATATGCAACGTCATGACTTCTTTTCGGAGTCAACGCCCCTGGGGCGCACCCTTCGCCACTGTAATCCTTTAAGGTCCTCTCCTCGGAAGTAAGTCCTATCGCGTGCTAGGCGCTCAATCTTTGTCCCAGGCGAAGGCACCGCGGGTTGCTCATTCAGTGTTTGTGTTTGTGTTTGTGACGTGTCATAATTGCACGATTTTCCTCTTCCTCTTCTTCTTGTCAGGGAAGTGTGAAAATTATGGGGTTTACCCAGAGAGCCTTTACACAACCCTTCAGCTTTCAGCGTTCCGTCTTTAATGATTACGTTTGTTTGCTTTATCTTCGACTCCAGATCGTCGACAGACCAAAGAAATTTGTTTGCTAACTTTATGGCATATGCCTGAGTTATGGCATTTGCCTTGGGTTTTTTATAATACCTACTACATACATGTATCGTTTTGCTTTTGGGGGTTGCTTTACTCCTTATGGTTCTTCCTCTTCCTTTTTTTTGTGTGCTAAATTGTGTTTGATGATCTTGTGCGAGGAGTTTCCTATCCGATTTTCTTATAGATAACGTCAGAGTTTTTTTTCGCAAAACGTTTAAAGCTTATCGCTGGGAAGATCGTGAGAAGTAATACCGTTAGATTTGAGGAGCAGGACTTAGCAAAAGGAAGGCAATGCCATGTACAAATGTTTGCTAATAAGATTAATTAATATAGTGAGTGATATTAATTATGACTTCATAAATGAACAAGGGTAGAAGTATATATTATTTATTATAATTTTTACTTTCTCAGCTTTGACAAACTATAATAAAATTGTTACCAAAAACGACATTTTGTCATTATTCTAAAGATTAATCTGTTAGGAAATTTCCTTCTAAAGATACAAGCAATACAAATTCATTTAGTTTTCCAAAGAGTTATTCCATTATCAAATTTAATGTTGTTGTATATATAATGACATCAAACATTTTCTGAGAATTTCTGGAATATATGCAAACCCTTATAGACTTCGCCTATAAGTAAACTGTATAATTTAATACATATTCCAATTTTAATTTCCCATTTGTGTATTTTGTATAAACTTTAATTTAATCAAATATAGTTGTTACCTATTCAAAACTCGCCTTTCTTTTACCACAGAAAGTCTTTCTACTTATATATTAAAACGTTTTCCCCACTTATCCCCCTATTCCCCTCAACTGCATATGCAATCATATTTAACGCAGCTTTGGTCGCCAACTTCAATACAAAACTAAACCACAATCGCACAGCTGCTCATGCTCCAGGACCTGCTCCTGTTCCTGTTCTTCCCCCTGCTTCTCCTCCTGCTCCTTCTACGCCTTCCCTGTTGGAGTCACCAGGTGCCTGGTAATTCACAATTGTTGTTACTTTTTTCCTTTGAGCCCCGACTTAATTAGCTTTGACTCTGACTGCCATAATGCAATGACCCCCCACCCGCCCGACGCGTGCTTCTGCCCAGAGGTGGGGAGGGTTGACAGAAACAGTCCAGGCGCAGGTGTGCTTATGCTAGAGCAGCGCAGCTGCAGCGCTGGAACCGAGCAAACGACTGCTCCAGCGTCACAGCGCCAGCTGCCAACAGCTACTGGCTGTCCAATCAAACCCGAGCAGAGCCAGCGGCAGTGACGACAGCGACGGCGACGACGACGACGGCTGGATGACGAGAGCCCACATATAAAGTGTGTGTGGATGTGTGTGTGTGTGTGTGTGTGTGTGCATGGGATTCCAGTGGGAATGTGAGAAAGAGAGTGCTGCTGAGTGTCTGACGGATAGCTGGCGCACGGATAATGAACGGATAAACCGGATAAACTGGATAAACTGGAAGGCAAGCCAATGAGAGCGCAAGCAAAAACAACCACCACCGCTGCGCCGATGCTGTTGCCGTTGACGTCGCTTCGGCCAAAAGGAACTTAATGTGGTGTTCGGCACAGCCAGAGACAGTCAACATTGCGCAGCCGTTGTGAACGGACGTCAAACGCCGCACCGGAAAAACAAAACACAACATTTGACAAAACAACGAGAGAGAAGAACTACGAAAAGTGCAGTGTGTGCGTGTGTGTGTGTGTGTGTGGAAAAACCTCAAATCGGACAAAATTCCAATATATTAGCTAAAATGGTCTTGAACACTTTACCCCTGGGTCTACCACTGCCCCTGCCCCTGCCACTACAGCAGCCCAGTCCGGTGCCAAGTCCGCCGGCGAGCAAATCCCGCATCCAAATCGAATGGGACATCAATGATACGGTTGTGCCGTCCGTGAGCGAATTCGATGAGTTCAACGACTGGGCCAATGGCCACTGTCGCCTCATCTACGCCTCCCACAGTGAGGATGCCAAGAAACATGGCAGCGGCTGGGCGATGCGCAACACCAACAACCACAATGTCAACATACTGAAGAAGAGCTGCCTGGGAGTGCTCCTCTGCAATGCCAAGTGCCGGCTGCCCAATGGTGCCTCCGTGCATCTGCGTCCGGCCATTTGCGACAAGGCGCGACGGAAGCAGCAAGGCAAGCAGTGCCCCAATAGGTAAGTGACTACAACCCGGAGATGCCCTAAGGTCACCTCACTAATCACACTCGTTATCCTCGCAGGAACTGCAATGGACGCTTGGAGATTCAGCCGTGCCGCGGCCACTGCGGCTATCCGGTCACCCACTTCTGGCGTCGCGCCGGCAATGCCATCTACTTCCAGGCCAAGGGCACACACGATCATGCCCGTCCGGAGGCCAAGGGCTCCACGGAGGCACGTCGCCTGCTCGCCGGCGGCAGACGTGTGCGCAGTCTGGCGGTCATGTTGGCCAGGGATGCGGCACTGAGCGACAAGTTGTGCAGCCTGCGCAGCAACAAGCGGCAGGCAAAGACGCAGCTGCTCCAGCCGGAGAATCCCGGCAAGCGCAAGCAGCGATCCGCCAATGCAGAGCTACTTCTACCAACCAGCGCGGAGTTGACAGCCTTTCAGAATCCGGCAACAGCAACTGCAGCAACCGCTGCTTCCGTCTTTAATCCAACTCCGACCAGCTATGTTACGCCGCAGTGGAGCACAGTGGAGTCATCATACTATCCGCAGGATGCAGCTGCACTGGGCTACAGCGCCAGCATCTATGGCTATGATATGCTGCACTCGCCGCTCTCCTCCAACAGCTCCACGGCCAGCTACTATACGGATCCCCAACAGCAACAGCAGCAGCAACAACAGCAACAGCAGCAGCAGCAACAGTTGCAGCCGCTGCCCCACAGCAACAGTTATGATCAGGCGACAACAACGGCAACGACGACTACGTCCGGCTATCAGGCTGGTGTTAACTTGTACGAGAGCTGCGACGATACCTCCAGCTTGACCAGCAGCTCCGGCTATAGCTCCGAGGATTATAGCTATTTCAATAGCTATGTGCCGCAAACTCTGGATATTAGCGGCAGCTCGAATGGAACTCCGGATGGCTTCTATACGCCCCACTCGGAGATCTTTAGCGTATTCGATCCGAACATCAATGGCGGCGGTCCATCCACAGTGGAGCTGCTCTATGATGAAGCCACTGCCTATCAGCAGCAGACGCTGCAGCAGCAGCAGCAGCAACAATCTTTCATTGCATCTCCCGTCTCCTACCAGCAACCGCAACAACAACAGCAACAACATCAGACTGCGGATTACTATTACAGCAATACGGGTGTGGATAACGTGTGGAATATTCAAATGGACGCGAGTGTTGCCACAGCTCCATATCAGAGCACAACTAACCTTGAGCCAGGCGTTGGTGTTGGTGTTTTCTGCTAATCCTCCTGAGATCTCATCATTATCATCATCATCAAAACACTCAAGCGTTGTTCTAGTCTCTAGTTGTTCCACATCTCGCCTCCATGAAGTTATGCCCCACCCCCTCCCCCACCCCCACCTCACCCTATCCCACTTGCTTGTTGGTTTTATCTTTATAAATAACTCTTTCATGTTTCTATAGCTCTTAGTCATTGAGTACATTTGTTTCCCAGCTATTCCAAAGTTTTGACCTAAGTGCATATATAAGTATTTTGTATATTAGTTATCTAAGCAACAACCACAATAAAAAAAAACCCACCTATTTATGAATTTTTGTAATAAAGACTTGAGATTTTTTCAAAACATCTACCTCTCTTTCTTCATTATTTGTAAATATATAAAATGATTTCTTTAATAATTAAAGAACAAGTTAAAATATGATTGTTTTCAGTCAGCAACATTCGGTCAACACCTCTCTCAAGACTTGCGAGCGGAGATCGAGAAGGTTTTACATAAAGCAGATCCTAAAAGGGATCTTTCTCTTTTACTGATCATATTGAGATATCTAGCTCATAGAAGCTGGATTGGAGATTGCTGCGAAGTTATTATCTTGATGGATATTAGGATGGTCAAAATCTCAAAGAAGATAGATAAAAGATAGTTTCTATAGAAATTAAAAACCAGGTTATGGGAAGATCACCCGGTAAGTCGTAGGATGCATCCTATTACAAAATGTTAGTCTCCATTCAACCTTTTTCAGAACCCTGCATTAGTCCTCCCAGTTATGTAAACCTAATACTAAGGGGAACTGAAAAAGTGATGGTGATCATAAGATCTCCTAACAAGATCAACTTTGCGAAAGAATCGAGTTGAACAAATCAGACGTGTGAAACTATTTAAGTATGTGTGTTTTTCTGATTTTACCTTATAAATATTAATCAAATGTACCCTATTGAATTTTTCTTGCTATGCGTCCTTGCTTCGTTTATTTCAAATCTGTTTGAAAACTTTGGAAATATATACCAAATATAAATTGCTCAAATAATCCTATCAAGTCTAGAATATAATCAACTTTGTTGTTTTCTCCAAATAATCAAAGTTTATTACATAATTCAGTCATCCATTTTGATAAGGATTTTGTAGTTTAATGTAATACAATATAACGAAAACGAGAGACTGAAATGAATTAATTCATAATTATAGGAAAATGCTAAAAAGTTGACTTTGCAAAATTATGCCAACATCTCTATCTGTAAAAAAGCCTTGTGCAAAAATATCCATTAACAAATTGGCAGGATCTGTGAGGTTGATATGCATATTAAATTAGTTTGGCAAATTCGCGAGACCTCAACCCCAGAATAGGGCAATAGTGCAAAAAGATAATTTTTGCCAAGTCGGGCAATTCACGCGCATATTGAATTACAATGGGCCACAACAACAAGAACAACAACAACAACAAAAAGGATCAACTCCAACTAATTTGCATAATGCTCGCAAAAGGATAACAACAAAAAGCGCAGTGGCAAAGTCAGAGAATTATATTTGCATACGGCTGGGTTCTATTTCGTTTTATTTTTATTTTTATTTTCCAGGGTCTAATCAAACAACAAGGACAAAAACATATTGTAAGCCCCGCTGAATGCGACAGGAAGCACACGCTGCTGTTTGATTTATGGTTGGGAAATTAACATAAATGAAATCAAAACATTATAAATGTTTTCATTTGCTCGCAGGGGTTAGTGATACTGCTCTGCACTCGAAATTATATATGCAAATATTGTTCGAAACAAAGTCATCTCGCATCCGCAATCCACTTTCCGCACTTCCACTCGGATTCCGCGAGTGTCCTTGAGCATCCTTGCACGCGTCGATTCAGGCACGCTCTCTCGCAATGACAACTAATGGGCGTTTTGTTTATGGTCGCCCTCAAACCCTCAAACCCTCATTAGGGTTAGGCTTGGCAAACCCTTTCGTGTTTCTTTTTTTTCTGCTTTTTAATTATTTATAATCAGCTTAGCATAAAAAACTCACTATGAAAAATTGATTGTTAGTTTTAAATAGTTGAGTGGCGCCTGACAGGCAATTGCACCTTTGTCCAGCATCTCTGTAATTGTGCATAAAAAATCATTTGAGTGGTTTAAATATTTAAAAAAAAAACCCATAGGTGTTTATGTCTTTATAAAGTAGCAGAGCATTTTGAGGGGGTTTGCCTGAAAAAGGCTTATGATTTTGTCAAATGCAAAAAGTATAGAAAACTGATATTTTACATTTGATAAAATATTTGTTATATTTAAAGTTTTTCCAATGAATGTTAATTTTTGTAATATTTTTAGTTGCTATGGTAAGCCATTATATACTTAATAATAAAGTGTATAGTATAATGTTTTTTTTTTTATTTAAATAAATTGTTCTGTAGTGTTTAACAGCTATTTATTTATTTAATTTAATTTCGACTAGAGACAAAATATAACAAAAATTATTAATAGACAATATATATTTTTAAAAAAAAAATCAAAAATAAAAAAATTGTTTTATGAAAATTAAGATTTAAAGTTAAAACATTTGTTGCAAAGATTTGGAAAAGCACAGAAAAAATTCAGTTAAAGGATAGTAAATATTTATTTTTAAAGCGAAAGTAAAATTAAATGAACCGTTTAAAAACGAGAGGTAAACACGAGAAGAAAGAACAGAAACAGAGACAGAGAGAAAAGAAATGAGTAGGATAAACATTCAGTTCATTTAAGTTAATGTTTACTCAACAATTAATTTATATATCTTAAAGTGTTTAATCCATATTTAAAATGTAATGATCCCAATATACAAAAGTAAATATATTGTGAACAAAAATCTGGCAACAAAAGCAAAAATAATCTTCTTTTGAGCTCTGCTGTTTGCAGTTCCTTTTGTTGTCTCCTTTTGGTTCAGCAATTTGCACGCTGACCCACCCCGCCGCAAAGGACCCACAGGACACACAGGACACAGACACTCACTCGAAGTGTTGAGGTCACTTCTGCGCATGCGTCCAGGACTCATTCAGCCGCACATTAAGCGCGCCTCATTTGTTTTGAGGCGTTTGTCGACCGAGTCCTTTTTGTGCCGTGTCCTTTGAAGTGGGCACGCTAAATAGTTTCAGATGAGTATTGCGGTACATTGCACATTGTTGTGGGTTTTATTGTCGCAACATTTGACATTTAATGCGCACAGCTTTTGCCACGTATCATAAATTAAATAGTTAATCGTTAATTTTTTTTTCATCACTGCAGCTGCGATTCCTGATGGACATGCCTCCTGACAGGATGCGTCAAAAGCCAACCGAAAAGTCACACTTGAGATTCACACACAAATCGAACCAACGATGACCTTTCAAGAGAAGCGGGCTTATCAAATATATATATATGTATACCATACTATTTCACAGTTTGATGAACATTGGTATATATGTAGGTATATATAAATACTTATTTATATACGAAGTTCATTAATTAAATACTGAATTCAGTGAAAAAATAATTTATTTATTTTGTATATTAAATATTACAAGTATTCATTAAAACAAAAATGAATACACTTGCTCCCACCTAAATTAAAATATATATATACAAATATATAATATCCAATTGGTAATAGTTTGAATAGTCAACCCTTTTTAAAAAACTTCTGAATAGCGCAAAGCGCCATCTAGGAGTAGAGTTTTAAATCTACAAATAAATGTTTTCAATTGGAAAACGTTCGGACATATTTATGTAGCTCAGCAACGAACACACTCGTACCAAATTAGAATAGAGCAAAGCGCCATCTAGTAGTCGTTAAGGCCAAACCCAGAGAATGGCACAGCACATTGGCTGTGGCGGGTGGACGATAGCTGGTGTATCGATGTCGACATCGGTACATTACAGTCGGCATTGTGGGAGCCTGCAGAGTGCAACAAGTCAATCAAATTGCCACATAATTTTTATACAACTATTTTTAATAATTCTAATCAAATTAGACAAGCATAAAGTGTGTAACAATAAAAAGTTTAAAATTTATAAAGTAACTTACAATTAAAAAGTCTGAGTAATGTCGGCAACGCGATTCTTAAGTGCAATCGGCCAAATATCGAAACTGCAATTGCTGCAGAATAAATGCGCTAAAGGTAATTACCCAAAAATATAATAAAAACTATGAACATAATTCGTTATGTGTTATATGTTGAATTGCATGAGAAAACATACCAAATGGGCAGAAAGCTTTTCAAATCACTTGAAAAGCAGCTGGCGCATAACTGGACTTTGGACCCAGATGAGATTAATGCCAAAGTCTCAACTAGTATACAAAAATACCAAAGTACGGAAGTACTTGACTTAGAGATACCCTGTATACATACAGATAGTAGATTAGCATAGCTAAAAGTTTAGCAAACCCAAGTTTTATATAGTAGTTTTCTTATCATAATAGTTCGAAGATTGTAGATTGATTAAAAGTTGAAATATCATCGTCTTATATATCAATATATGATGTGGGACATTGCCGGTAATACCGGTCGGTATGAATACAGATGAGATAATATCAAAGTCTCGACTAGTCAACGGGACTGCTCGACTATGAAATACCCTGTACCCAACCTTGACATTCATTTATAGTTCATTATCTATATACATACTGTATAACATATACATAAACTTTGAACCTTCCTTTTACCTTCATCACAACTGATTACGCTTTGTAATATAAATTATTTCACGTATTCTGTTATCTGGGAGATATCAGAAGTGCGCTGCTTTCCCAGCCGGGTCAAAGATTTTCCACTATCTTTTTTCTTCTTTGTCTGTCAGTTTTCCAAGCTGACTGTCTCCAGACAGTACAAGAGTTCTCTGGTCGGGAGCACCTGACGCCCTCAACAAGTGGTTTTTGGTAAACTTTCCTTCTCTTATATTGACAAATGTAATGTCATAACTTTTGATTATTAAATGGAAGCGGTTATGCTTTGTATATCCTTGATTATGTCCGTTTATATTTGTATATACCAATTCTATTAGTTTAACTCAACAATAAATACTTAAATATTCATGTATAATTTTAGCATATCCTGTGGCGGCACAACTGCAGCGCCGTCTAATGTCTACAAATCCGGCGGTAAAGAGCGCCCCCGCAGCGGCCGCTGGCGCCCAGAAGCATCTGCACACAAAGGTGGTCAATGGGGTGCTGGTCATCAAGATTGACTCGCCCAATGCAAAGGTCAACTCGCTGGGCACCGAGGTGAGCGATGAGTTCGAGCGTGTGATTAAGGAGCTGGAAACGAATCCCGCTGTCAACTCGGCTGTTCTCATTTCGGGCAAACCTGGCTGCTTTGTGGCTGGTGCGGATATTGGCATGCTGGAGGCCTGCAAGACGGCAGCGGAGGCTTCACTAATCTCGCACGGCGCCCAGCTGATGTTTGACCGCATGGAGCGCAGTCGCAAACCGATTGTGGCTGCCATTAGCGGCGTCTGCCTTGGGGGCGGTCTGGAGCTGGCTCTCGCCTGTCACTATCGCATTGCTACCAAGGATAACAAGACGAAACTGGGTCTGCCGGAGGTTATGCTTGGTCTCCTGCCGGGCGGCGGCGGCACTGTGCGCCTGCCCAAGCTGACATCGGTGCCCACCGCTTTGGATATGGAGCTGACCGGCAAACAGGTGCGTGCGGATCGTGCCAAGCGTTTGGGCATTGTCGATATGCTGGTGGATCCCCTCGGACCCGGCCTGCAGGCCGCGGAACAAAACACCATGGAATATCTGGAGAGGACAGCCGTGCAGGTGGCTAACGATTTGGCCAGCGGCAAACTGCGTGTAAGTTGCCCACTTGAAAGCCCACTTTTGTATCCAAATTTATAATTTCTTTATTCTTTTTGCGTTTAAACAGATCAATCGCGAGAAATCGGGCCTGGTCAATAAACTGACGGCTCTCGTCATGGACACAGACTTTGTGAAGAACAAAATCTTTGATACAGCGCGCAAACAGGTGATGAGGGCTTCTGGTGGTCTCTATCCCGCTCCCCTAAAGGTGAGTTAACTACAATCTCCATGAATACATACATAACTATGAACCAATGTCGGGCACTCTTGAATATAGCACTCCAACTTCTTTTGAACTATTTTTAGATCTGTTATCTGTTATACGCCGAACCCACATCAGTTAACCCCCTCCATTTATATAGAAACTAAGGCACAGATCTGATCATTCACATATATGTACATTAGTATGTACTTATTTATTTTATTATTATAATTTTGCATATTACCGCTACCACCGAAACCAATTATTTGGGCCTTCACTCGTCCTCACCTTCTGATGACTTCTTCAATAGTAATTGAATGTGATTACATTTATTACCAAAATTATCATCTTCTGAATTGTCATCCGAAATGTTGTCACTTTCCGTAGTGCCGTCACCGTCGGAAATGATGTCCGAAGACATCTGCAAGATGGGCTGCGATGGGTTTAGACGAGCCAAGGCCTGGCTTGAGTGAGTGTTGAGTGATGTGTGTGGTTGCAAGTCAGCCAGATTGTCAGGGATCATTTCTTGATCTGCATTATGCATCGTCCCTTCCTCTGCTGCTCCCCCTGTCGCGTGTGATATGGGTGGAGTCAGTGTTGCAAAACATGATGGTAAGGATGAAGCCAAGTCCTGTTTGGATGCTGATATAATGGATGGCTCTTCAGCGCTAGAATTATCGTCCTCTGAATATTCATATATGCTTGCTTCACTGTCCGAGGTATTGTCCGTGGGCATCTGCAAGATAGGCTGGGATGGGTTTAGACGAGCCAAGGCCAAGGATGAGTGAGGCTGCGAGTCAGCCAGATTGTCAGGGATCATTTCTTGATCTGCATTATGCATCGTCCCTTCCTCTGCTGCTCCCCCTGTGGTGAGTGATATGTGTGGAGTCAGTGCTGCAACAGGCGATGGTAACGATGGAGCCAAGTTCAGTTTTGGTGTCGATACAATGGGAGGCTGCTCATTCGCTCTTGACTGCTTCGTCATTAAGTATTTCGTCCCCAGCAACGACTCAACTCTGCGGTTCCCCGGACGCTTAAAGGGACATGGGTGCCTCTGCCTCTTAGTGCGTCGGCTCGCGGGCTTACGTTTTTTGGCTTTGTGCTTTCGTTGCTGACGTTTTGGCACGAATTGAGCTTTCGTCCTTAGACGTCTTCCGCTGATGGCCTTACGCAGAATTATTTTACGTTGCCTGTTGAGCAATCTTCTCATCTTTTTTATTAAAGGTAACAACATATAAAGAGCGTCATTACGTCTAGGGAACATGGCCTCTATCTTGGGTTTTCTTGCTTGCGTCTTATGCTTTTTACAAATTTTCCGGTTCTTTACCATTTTAATAATTTAGATAAACTTTGTTGTATGTATTCAACGATTAAAATCTTTTGTTTAAACTCAAATTTGTTAATTTTCGTATATCTGTTTAGTGTGTTTGTTCACTGTGATAGCCCGTAGCAGAATGAAATATTTTCTATGTTGCCTTATACTCTTCGAGTTGACGAGTTGACATATGCTCGAATAAATACGAGAATCTCAAGGCATGCTACGAAAAAATAGAAAAAAACTGAGCTAAACTGTAATTAAAGGGATGGAAATGTTTTTGCAATATTAATTATGATTATATATATATATTATAATTAGTATTTATAATTCACACTGAACTAATTATATATGGGTAAAATTTGTATGAAGTTGTGTATGTAACATAATATATTTGTTTTGAAACTGTTATAAATTACTACAAACTGCTACTGCTCAACAGATTCTCGAGGTGATTCGCGCTGGTGTAGACAAGGGTGCCGAAGCTGGCTACGAGGCGGAACGCAATGGCTTCGGCGAACTTTCGGCCACGCCGGAATCGAAGGGTCTACTGGCGCTCTTCCGCGGCCAGACCGAATGCAAGAAGAATCGCTTTGGCAAGCCACAGCGTCCCGTGAAGACTGTGGGCGTGCTGGGTGCTGGTCTCATGGGCGCCGGCATTGTGCAGGTCTCCGTAGACAAGGGCTACAACGTGGTAATGAAGGACGCCACCGATGCGGGCCTGGCCCGCGGCATTGGCCAGGTGCAGAAGGGCCTGGAAACGGCTGTGAAGCGCAAGCGCATCTCGGCACTGCAACGGGATCAGACGCTGGCTGGTCTGCTGCCCACCCTAGACTACAACGACTTCAAGAGCGCCGACATTGTGATCGAGGCTGTTTTCGAGGACATCAACATTAAGCATCGTGTGATCAAAGAGCTGGAGGCTGTGGTGCCGGAGCACTGCATCATTGCCACCAACACCAGTGCCATTCCCATAACAAAGATCGCAGCTGGTAGCTCTCGCCCCGATAAAGTGGTGGGCATGCATTACTTCTCGCCCGTAGATAAAATGCAGCTGCTGGAAATTATAACGCATCCAGGCACCTCCAAGGACACCGTTGCAAAGGCTGTAGCCGTAGGCCTCAAGCAGGGCAAGGTGGTAATCACTGTGGGCGATGGTCCTGGCTTCTATACCACGCGCATCCTGGCCACCATGTTGTCCGAGGCCATTAGGTAAATTCTAATTACCAATTTATACTCTGCTTTTGTTAATTCCTTTCTTTCGGTTAGACTGCTTCAAGAGGGCGTGGATGCCAAGGAACTGGACCAGTACACCAAGAAGTTTGGTTTCCCCGTGGGCGCTGCCACACTGGCCGATGAGGTGGGCATTGATGTGGGCTCCCACATTGCCGTTGATTTGGCCAAGTCCTTCGGCGATCGCTTCAGCGGTGGCAATCTGCAGGTCATGTCGGATCTGGTAATGGCCGGTTTCCTGGGCCGCAAATCCGGCAAGGGCATTTTCCTATACGATAGCCAGAGCAAGGGCTCCCGTCCAGTGAATACAGAGGCACTCGAAATTGTTAAGCAGAAGTATTCGCTGGTTTCCAAGGGCGCCAATACGCCTGAGGATCTGACCCTGCGCATGGTGTCGCGCTTCGTCAACGAGGCAGTGCTGTGCCTGGAGGAGAAGATACTGGACAGCCCATTGGAGGGTGATGTGGGTGCCGTCTTTGGCCTGGGCTTCCCACCATTCACCGGCGGCCCCTTCCGCTGGGTCGATCAGTACGGTGCTGGCAAACTGGTTAACAAAATGCAGTCGTATGCCGAGCTGTATGGCGCTCCCTTCAAGCCAGCCCAAACTCTGCTCGATATGGCCAAGGATCCATCAAAGAAGTTCTATCCCAAGACTGGCGATTCAAAGTTGTAAACGACACATTAAAAACCACGACATTTAGCTTTAAAGTGAATTTATAGCCTTATAAGATTTGCATTTCTCTCACCAAATCTTTAAGAGTGGTCAGAAACATCACTCTCCGCTCCCTAAATAATTGTTATTGAAGTTTTCAGGTTAATAATAAACTGTATCATGTAATATTTTCATACATCCATTTGTTTATTTGACACGACGGTTTGCGCGATTTTAGGAATTCTCCCGCTGTGTTCTTTAAGCCTAATCTGCAACGATTTTGTACATCAATTCTATATCTTAGCCTACATACGTACTATGCATAACATCCATTTCTATATACACAAATCGGCTTACATTCAATATTATTATATAAACACAACAACTAGCATTGCAGCAGCCAAAAGCTGCCGCATTTCAGTAACTTAATGGCTAGAACTAACACATTGAGCACACAACACATGGACAGTGAACGGCGGAGGGTTCAAGAATTGTAAAGCAAACGTTGGAAAACATTTCATAATAATTCAGGATTTCAAATGACTTACTTTAAAGGATATTTTGTACAACTAACTGGCGATCTTTTTTATATCAAACTCGAAGAGTACCAAAAATATTTGGTTTTCGGCAAAATTAGCAAAGTTTACAATGATTTTAAATAGTTTGAAGTTTTGAAGAATTTAGATATTTTAGATTGAGCTTTAAGTGTAGTTTTAGACGTTTGCTTAAAAGTAGATGGTCTTAAAAGTTAAACTTTTTCTAGGAAAAACGTTGCTAACATAGTTTGAAAAATATATAAACATTTTGAAAAACAGATTCTCAAAGTTTTATAAAATAATTTCGGAAAATTGTATATGATTATTGTTAGATGTTACATCATATGTACTCAATATAAATTATTAATTTTTGGTATTCGCTTTCTTATCATCTTTAGCCTTCCAAGCTACTTCACAACTCTTAACATCCAACCAGTTCAAGTTAACCAAACTATACTCCTTATAACTATTTTAAAGGGTCCAAGTTTACTTGCGCCAATCCCGACTAAAACTGCGACGCGACTGCCTGCCAGCTGAACCACCTACGCCAACGCCACCGCCAGCAGCACCGCCGCCGCCGCTGCTGCTACCACCGCTGCCATTGAGCAGGCCGCCGTTATAACGATCCTGGGAGGGATAGCGATCCACAACCTCGTCAATTAGCTCGAGAATGCCAATTTTGAATTTGCGACGCTGCTGCGGCGTCAAAGCCGCAATGTCCGGCAGAATGCTACGAAAGAACTCCATGTCCGTGTGCTCGCTGACGCTGAGGTTGCCAAAGTAGGCGACTCCGCTGCTCGTCGTGGTTGCCTCGCACTCGGTTTTGATCCGCTTAGTGCTGCTCGGCTCAAAGTGCGATGACTGCTGCTGCTGCTGATGCTGATGATGATGAAGGTGGCCGTTGTGGGAATGTGGCGGCTGATGATGCAGTAGTGTCGAGGATGAATCGTTGTATATCAAATCCTGTCCAGACTCGGCCAGCTGCACATCAGGTATGAAATTCTGTAAGCTATTGGCGCTGGCCGTGTCACTGTGTGCTGGCGAGCCGGGAACTGCCATTTTATTGGCTCCGGGTGTGGGAGCCGTCTGTTGCATGCCCAAAGTGGCAGCTATGGCGGGATCGAAAGCATCGATTGTCTCCTCATCATCGTTGTCGGATAGCGACTGCTTCAGCTCCAACGATTCATGTAGACCAATGTTATTGTTGTTGTTGCTGTTGCAGTACAAATGTTCCTGCTGATGCTGCTGTTGCTGATGGAAATGCAGATGCTGCTGGGAAAACTGATAGAGCGTTGCCAGACTGTTGTTGCCATCCAGTGAGTTGCGCGTGGACTTGAGAAACGGCAGCAGAAACGCCATGTGCTCGGTCAGATAGTAGGGCTTGTGCTGCGGCTCGGAGCCACTCTGCTGTTTGATGTACCTCGAAAGACATGCGCGCAGGTTCCTCCATCGCTCCTTGCAGTGAATAACTGAAAGGGTAAGATAAATAGATTTATCGACAGATCTGTGAAAGATGGCATCTCAAACGTACCACTCTCACGTGTTTCCTTCGAAATAAGCGCCCAGGATTTCTCCTGATTATCTCTGTAATGATAAAACATAAAGATTTAGTCATTATACAAAATGAAGGTGGTGTTTGCTGAGTGAAAAAAATCACGAGATTTCAGAACTGTAATTGTTTCTAAAATTCAAAGTGTGTTTTAAAATATTATTCAAAAATTCAAAAAAATTGGCTTGTTAAGTGCCTTATAAATGCCCTTCCTAGCCTTCAAACTCCCATAACTTCGTCAAAACTGAACCGATTGTCAAGCTTGAGGCCAGTTTGTTCATGGTTTGTCCTACTTATCAATTCTACATTTCAAGTTTATGCATTATTGAAAGTTAAATTTTTTCAAATATTTTTGCAAAAAAAGCATAAGGGGGGACCCTTACAAAAATTGATTTTTCAAAAAATAGATTCCTGAAATTCTTTTTTTAATCGATTGTGGGTGTCAAAACTAGTATAAAAAACTATTGGAAAAGTGATTCTGAGGTGTTTCATTTTTCTGTCAAAAATCATGCCAAAATGACAAAAAAAATGGACTTGTAAACGCTCTAATTGGTTTTCGTAGACTTCAAACTCCCATAGCTTGGTTAAACCTAAACCGATTTTCAAGCTTGAGGCCATTTTGTTCATGGTTTGTCCTACTTATCAATTCTACATTTCAAGTTTATGCATTATTGAAAGTTAAATTTTTTCAAATATTTTTGCAAAAAAAGCATAAGAGGGGACCCTTACAAAAATTGATTTTTCAAAAAATAGATTCTTGAAATTCGTTTTTTAATCGATTGTGGGTGTCAAAATTAGTATAAAAAACTATTGGAAAAGTGATTCTGAGGTGTTTCATTTTTCTGTCAAAAATCATGCCAAAATGACAAAAAAAATTGTCTTGTAAACCCTAATTGGTCTCTAAAGTCCATACAAATGCCCTTCCTAGACTTCAAACTCCCATAACTTCGTCAAAACTGAACCGATTGTCAAGCTTGAGGCCATTTTGTTCATGGTTTGTCCTACTTATCAATTCTACATTTCAAGTTTATGCATTATTGAAAGTTAAATTTTTTCAAATATTTTTGCAAAAAAAGCATAAGGGGGGACCCTTACAAAAATTGATTTTTCAAAAAATAGATTCTTGAAATTCGTTTTTTAATCGATTGTGGGTGTCAAAATTAGTATAAAAAACTATTGGAAAAGTGATTCTGAGGTGTTTCATTTTTCTGTCAAAAATCATGCCAAAATGACAAAAAAAATTGGCTTGTAAACGCCATAATTGAATTCTTAAGTTAAACTTCAAACTCCCATAACTTGGTCAAAACTGAACCGATTGTCAAGCTTGAGGCCATGTTGTTCATGGTTTGTCCTATTTATCAATTCTACAATTCAAGTTAATGCATTATAGAAAGTTACATTTTTTCAAATATTTTTGTGAAAAAAGCATAAGGGGAAACCCTTACCAAAATTGAATTTTCAAAAAATAGATAAAACAAGTAAGAGTGCTCTAGTCGAGCGTGCCCGACTAGGAGATACCCAGAGCCCAGTTCTAACATTCAAGATTCTGAGAGTGTGAACCATACAATTGGTTACGACTGGTCAGGGTTTTAGCCATTGTCAAAGTTAAGTTTAATAAATTAAAATATAAATATAGGTAGTCTCGAATACAAACAGCATTCAACCAGTATTTATATTGTTTTCTTGCTGGGTAATTTTATAATGTAAGCTACAATTATTAAGTTACCGTGCAGTATCAATAATTTAATTTTTGAACACGACTCACGATCAACTCACGGTGCAATCACAGTTAAGTGTGAACTCACCTGTTGCGATACTCGGGCACTTTCTTGTCGTATAGACAACGATGCGTGCGCACCAAATTAACGAATCGTATGTTGAAATCCTCGTCCGCTTGCATGACACGATTTGTAGATCCTATGTTGGTTGCAGCAGATGTTGCAGTCGGGCTGTTGCCGTTGTACAATGTTGCTTGTCGATGGTTGTTGTCGTTGTTGTTGCTGCTGCTGCTGCTGCCGCTTGTGGTGTTGGTGGTGGGGGCTGTGGTGCTAGTGCTGCTGCTGGGCGTTGAGGTGGTCATATTCGCTTGTTGTTGCAGCCTGTTAATTACGGAATTTGCAATCAGTTTGCCGTTCAATGTTGCAATGCGCCTGCTGTTGTTGCTGTTGCTGACAGTCACACTGATAACAACAGCAACTGCCATACCCGTCAGCAACTTTGTTGCTTTGGTTGTTGTTGTTGTTGTTGTTTTTGTTGGCAGTCAGAACAACAAGAGAAACGTTTGCTCGAATCGTTGCTGTCTCAGCAACAACAACAACACCAGAGACAGCAGCACCAGGCGAAGTCAACAGAGCTTTTCGCCATTGGTGCTTTTGTTGCTGCTGTTGTCATAACTATGTATATTTTGTGAAACCTAGTTGTTGTTGTTGCGTTTTTGCATTTGCTTTTATTTTGTGAGCAGTTTCGTGACATTTTTGTGAACGACGTCAACAATGACAGCGACAACGACAACGACAACATTAGCAACATTGTTTACTTTTCATATTATTATAGCCACAATAACAAAAAAAAAAAATAGCAGCCATAAAATATAAGAATAACACACAATTTGGTTGTATGTAGCTGTATTTATTGTAACAGCTCTTGCCATTCTTGGTATTATACAAACACACACACATACATACATATGGACAATTGTTGCTGTTGTGATAACAGCGCTGGCAGCAATTGAGTTATTATTCATAGCGATTCATAATCACTCACCAAATGATTCGTTTAATGATTCGCATGCCATACAAGCCTGACTGTCTCACTGTCTCACTGTCTCCCTGTCAATCTGCCTGTTATTGCAACTGCTTAGCTGCTTGCTGTTGTTGTCGTTGTTGCGACTACCTGTTTTAATTCTAATCAACCCACTCAATTTTGCACTAACCTCTCGCTCGCTCTCTACCGTGTTCTCTCTCTCTCTCGCTCTCTCTCTCTCTCTCTCTCTCTCTATTCATGAATCGCATACTCTCTCGCGGTTGCGGCAGTCGCTAAAATCTTTAACAAATTTTCCCGCCACTTTCAGCACCTTGCGTTAAGACCACCAGTTTTGCACAAAAACAACGTGCGCACAGTGGGCCAAATGCGTGGATTCTGTATATTTTGTTGCCATTAATTAATTGCAGGAAATTTTGAGGTGACATGTCAAAACCTATTACTGATTTTATAATCACAAATTTATTGTTATTTTAATATATGGCTGATTTTGAAAATAAGCATTTGCAATATTTACATATAAAAATATGAAATAAAAATAAAAATTATACAGAAATCAATTATATTATAAGCTCACTCGTGCTTAATACTTTTGCCTTATCAAAGTATGCTTCCCAATGAAACATTCCATTAAATGTATTAATAAATTTGCATCTTGAATAAAATAGTGACTGTATTCGATATTAATATAAAAACTTTTTATATTAACAAATTTAAATTAAACTTCAATTGTTATTGCATTTCTCGCATGATAAATTAAATAATAGATAAGAAATTCGATGTAAAAGTCGTTATATTGAACAAATTGATAAACTATATTGTTTGTTATTTGGCCCACAGTGGCAGAGTTGTTATGTTGTTTTTGTCGTCATCATTATTATCAACATTGCCAACATCATTATCATCTTCTACGCTGCGCGCGTGTTTCAGTTCTGGCTGTTGTTGTTATCGTTGTTGTTGTTGCTGTGTCTGTTGTTGTTGTTAGTGTAGCTGTTGTGGTTGCTGTTGACGTTGCTTTTGTTATTGCCATTGCTGCTGCTGTCGCTGTCGTATGTTCTGTATTATTCGTCATTTGTTTTTGTTGTTTTCGTTAGTTTTGTTTGTTCGCCTTTAACAGTTGCCAGCGTCGCTGACGCAGCAGCAGCAGCAGCAGAACAGCGAGACTTTGTTGTTGCTGTTGTTGAAATTTCTGCTGCTGCTGGCTGATTGTTGTTGTTGTGCCGCCTGCGCAACGGTTGTTGTTTTTGTTATTATATGGCAAGTAGAGAGGGCAAACAATAAACTACCTAGCAATATTAAATGTATTTTGTCTATTAACATAAAATACGTATGTACATATGTACATAAGTATCCCTGTATACTATATGTGTCTATGTGTACAATGTCTATTTGTATAGCAACAACAGCAACACAACAACAGCAACACAAAAAGTACAGCAACGTGCAAAACAAGAAAACACAAAAAAAAAGAATATTTCTAAAGCTAACAAAACACACACAAAACTTGCAGAAATACCCCGGCTATCACCCCTCTGCCCCGCAGCGCTGCCCCCCTGCCCAATGACAGCAGCAGCAGCAACGAAGGCAAAGGCAATAACTTTGTTAGATAGAACAACAACAGCAGCAGCAGCAGAAACAACAACAACAACAGCAGCAACCATAGCATCAGCAGCAGCAACAAAAGGCACAAACACACACATACATATACACAGAGAACACATTGGCACACAAACAGTTACACTATGGCATATAGAATTTTTCTTGTTGGTGAATTGTTGTTGCTTATCTGGCCAAGGCATTGTTTTTATTGTTATTATTGCTGTTGTTGTTGTTGTTTTTGGTGATCTGGTGGTTCTTATTTTTTTTTTATTATTTCGAAAACATTTTCATTCGAACATTTTGTTTATTTTACCTGTATTCTGCAGCGTGCATCCGTTGCGAACGTTTAAAAAACCGTTGCCGAAACAAATTCAAATCGCGCTTTTTTTAAGCCAGAGCCGCATTGAAAACGGCGCCAAAAACTGTCCGCTGCAATGACGACGGCAGTGATGACGACTGCAACTGTGACTGCGAGTGTGACAACAACAACAGCGACGTACTGACGTAACAACAGACAAAAAGTTGCAATTTCAATTTCGTTTTCAGTTGTCGTATGTTTCACGTTTCAAGCGACGAAAGCGACTAAACACACTCAGATACTCAGTATCTATCAGCTACAGTAGAACACAACAACAACATCAGCAGCAGCAGAAGGCAGCGGCCACGATGTACAGTGGGCCGCTACCAATGTTTTGTCGATGCATATTTCATAATTGAATCTATTGCTTAAGTTTCAATATACTACTCTAAAATTGACTTTCGATATATGTTTTTTAAATTTCGTTTATTTTAAACATTTAGTTTGTTTAGTTGTTATGTATATTAATAATTACTACTCAAAGTTGTGGATCTAAATTGAAAACGGATTTGTTAAGTGCTAACCTACAAATACGCATTTTACGTTTAACAACAATAACCTATGATAACTTACGATTTAGTCTCGCTCCTAGCTCCATATAGTTTCTGTGAGAGTTTTCAATTACAATTGTTTGATACTGTTCCACTGTGCGACGACTACAGCAAACAGAGAACAACGCACAACGCTGCTCTCTCTCTCTCTCTCTCTCTCTCTCTTACTCATAGCACACACACGTACATCGTACACAGCTGGCAACAACAAGAGCACAACTTTTGTTGTTGTTGCTGGCGAACAACAAATAATACAAACAATACAGCACACACACACACAAAAGCAGGCGGCACAGGCAGAGACACAACAGCAGAGCAACGGCAACTGCGCGCTACAAAAAGCAAAGAGACAGAGACACAAAGCAGAAACGACGAAACCGACGACGACTAACAAAAATTCGCCACACTGTGGTCTTGGTTCCAAATAAATGTAATTGAAATACGTTTACAACATTTTTAATTACATTTTTAAATTGCTTTAAAAATGGTTTCAAAATTTCAGAAAAAGTATTTTCAGTAATTTGATAAGTTATAAATTGATAGAACATATGTACATATATCTTTAGCGGTATTTTCTGTGAATATTTAGTGCATTTATTAATTATTTTAAAAATTATGTTTTATTCTGCATTATCATATGTGCATATTTTCATTATAATACTTTTAGTCCTCTTTGATTTTAAATCCCGTTTTTATTTTGCATCTGAATGCAATTGCTATAATCTGCCCATACGCAGCAAGACTTCTTGCCATACGACGATATCCTTTTGAAGTACCATCAACCCTAGTCCAATGTGCATTTTCCCCTGTGCGTCAGTACTTGAGTGTGTGTGTGTGTACACCTACCTTATATGGGTTTCTAACTCTCAGCGAACATTGAAACAGCGACAGTTGCTTGCTCAGCAGCGGCAGCAAATGCTCTCAGAATAAACAAAATGCTAAGCAAACAAAAATACAGGCAAAATATTTTCGTGTTGTTGTTGTTTTAGTTGTTGTTTCAAAGCTCTTGCTGCTTTGTTCTGCTCTGCTCAAAGTTTGTTATCATTGTTGCTGTGTTATGGGTTGCAAAGCTTTTCGTCCAATACTTGTTTACATTTTGATGGCGGGTGCAGGGGCGCTTTGCAGGAGCTTTCACAGCGTTTATTAAATAGGGGGCGCTTTTCCATTTCTCAATTTAAAAGAGAATTAATGAAAATACTTCAGAACAATAAAATATGAAATAATCAATAAATTAAATGCTTTTAATATGTGATAGATTTATATTTATTGATAGAGTCATTATATGTACTATTAATGTAATATCAAAGAAAATATCATTTCACATTCATTGCATTATCACTAAAAGCAATTTGAAAATAAGCTTTTGCAAAAGCTCACACTGTCTTATCCAAGCGCACACACACCCACCACAACGACCACCTGAGCAACCATACCATCAAATAAAACCGCGCTTTCGATACGGTTTTAATGATTTGTTTACAACTTTGTTGCCTTGCAATTTACCGCAAGCATACGCTTTAGCTTTTCCTGTCGCTGTACCCGAACCCTCCATCCCACCCAACAGTTACTGAAAGCTTGGGCTACTGATGCGTGCGCGCAAAAATTCAATAAAAAGGAGGCTCGTTTCTGCTTTGGCCTACATGCACAGACACGAGCTGCTAGAGCAGCCGAGCAGCCGAGCCGCCGAGCCGCCGAGCAGCCGAGCACACGAAGCAGAGCCGAAACTTGGTCAGCAGTGGAAGCTTCAAGTGCAATCCGTTCGGCGGCGCTTTAAAGCTAGCGAACTTTCGTGTCGAGCCTTCAGTTGGCAAAGGACAGTCGAGATTGGCGCTAGTCCTGCGGGCGCCTAAAAGCACACACCAGTTTTCGTTATTGCTGTGTCAGTTACGCGCTGTGTTTGTCTTGTGTGTGTGTTTTGTGTTTGCGTGTGTGTGTGCATCCAAATATTTGTCATGAATTATTAAGAGCAGTGAACTGGAAAATTTTGAATGCAGGCTAACAAAGAGGAGCCCCCAAAAAAAACGTAAGCAAAATTGCAATAGTTCTCTCGTAAAAGACTTTTAGTGCCGTTGCAATGCAGCTTCAGCTGAAATGCATTTCTAAAGCGCATTTTGCGCTTTTTCTCCCACTCTCGCTCTCTCTCTCTCTCTTTCTCTGAGCTGCTGCTCTCAGCGGTTCTTTGGCAGTGTAGAGTTTCGATTTCGTTAGAAAATCGAAGCAAACTGTGGGGTAGCGGGTCAGTGATTGTGGGTATCGCTGCTGCGGCTACCTGTAGATGCCACACATGCATACTCTCACACACACACACACACACACACACACACACACACACACACACACACACACACAGGATGTCCGTGTGCGTGTGGGTGAGTGAGTGACAGTGGCCTAGCGAGTCCTTGAACAGGGTTTTATTGTTAAAAACATCATCGTCGCTGCTCCCCGCCCCTGCTCTCGTTTCCGACTGTAATTAATCTATAATTCAAGGACCACTGAGTCCGTCACGAAGGTTAAACATGACGAACTGCTTGATAGGCATTATGAGCTTAACTTGTGGGGCATTCCCAATGATTTCCACAGAAATACATAGAATTGCCTTTCGTTAGACAAGCAGCTTAAAAAGTGGTTTCAAATTGACATTTCTCCATTGACTGGCGGATTTGTGAAAGTTGTGCTAAGACTTTGCAAATCAAACAAGTTACTGCTCGATTACAGTTTGAAACTAACGCGTCAATGACATTAAGTTAAGCCGGACAGCTTTAACTTAAGCAACGAAAACAGAACTTTGTGGAATAGGTACAGACAATATTATAATACAACAAAAAAGTTTTAATAAATTAAAGTTTTAAAATTATTTAATATTTTTTCCTGCGTATCATGAAAAATCATCAAAAAATAAAAACTTTTTCGGTCATTTCAGTGTGTTCTTAATTTCATATCAAACTTGGATATTACAAACTTGTATATGCTTACTTACAATTTTTTATAGATTTTCGCGTTAAGTTAACACAATTATTTTAAGTGTACAATTCCCAACACTACTTTATATTTTAATTATTGACAAAGAAACTCGTGTTGTAAATATATACTTTGCTTCAGAGCATATTCTATTAGCCTCTCTCTCTGTTAACAGATTTATTATTCACTCCGTGCTAAAAATGTAAACCATACAGCGAGCAGCGAAGTAGAAAATTGAAGCAATTGTCTTAGTGGTATGCTGAAATCATGCTCAAAAGTCCTTATTCGTCACATTCTATATTTCATGTTGGTCAAATATGGATATAAATTCGTAATTGAGTTTCTTAACACACACACACACTCACTTAAATTGTCAGCTACAATATTTAAATTCCTAACAAAGCTCCGAAGAAGAAATCCTGCCTCCCGCAAACATAACCGCAACTATGAGCGCTAAACATTAGCAAAACGCCCCCCCTAAAATTCCTAACCTACACGCACACACGTAGAGCAAGCGTTTGGCGTTTTAAAAAACCGCATTACGCATACGCCACATTGGTATTGAGGCAGTCTGGCAACTTCGGTGCGCGCCATAACAAAAACAAACAAACAAAGAGCTGAGGAAGAAAAAGCTTTTCATTGCTGGCCATTAGTGCTCGCAACGCTCTCACTCTCACACTCACACACACACTCACACTCTCTTCTCTCTCTGCGGCTCTTTAAGTGTTGCCTTCTTGCAGTTGGAAAAAAATACACGAGCGCTGTTTTTTTTTTCGGGGTTTTTCCTGCGTTGCGTCGCAGTCGCTGTCGCAGCAGACAAAAACATTTTCGCTTGAGTAGAAAATTTCAATGATTTTCAGTCGCTTAGTGTGAAACGAACCAACAACCAAAACGAAACGAACGCGCGCGTAAAATACAAAGAAAACACAACTAGAGAAGCATCCACAAAACACGCATACAATTAACATCTTACCCCGACCGCCGCTAAAGCAAAATTCATATATATTATAAACAACAATTTCAATATATACAAATTTAACAATAAATCAGAGCATTTCAAATTTGTTAAACGATTGCATTGAGCATAGCCGAAGCAACAAAAACAAAAGAATCCACAAGTAGCCGAAGAGCGAATGAATCAAAATATAAATAAATACCCATAGAAATACATATGAGTACCTATTCGAATGCTGAATCTCACATTCACTAAAAATATACTTGTGTACGTATGTACATACATTCGCGACAATTGCATTGCATTTGACATTGGATAAGCTGTAAAGCGTGTGACATATCTATTTGTTTTTTCGGATTTGCGATTGATTGCCTTTGAAATTGGCGGCATACGTTGGATCACCATATAATGTGAGTGTATTTGATTTGTGTTAACTCTTAGAGGTTAGATTGTAAGTTTGTGTGGTATCAGCTTCTTATTAAACGACTTACCTGTTGTAGAAAGTCAATGCTAAAGCTAAGCTGAGTCTTGGGAAAGAAATTTCTAATTTCTGAAATGGAAAACAAATTAGTATCAGCTTTGGAAAGCAATGTCTTTCATATTAATTACTCATATAACGAACTATACATTTTGAAAAGGGGATATATCTTGGATTCATCAAAAATAGTAATCCATATATGTATTTTGCTTTACATTTATTTATTATATAAATAAAAATTATCCTTTACTTTTTGAGGTTGTGTTCTTGGCTCTTGAGCTTCCGGTCTAAATATAGCTGAATTAATTTAAAAATAAATCAGTACTTGAGCCTGTATTAGTATATACATATATATAGCTCCCTTTATAATTCATTGATCCTTAATTATTGTTCACCTTTAGTACAATGGCACATTTGTTCTATTTTTACGGCCTATTCATTTATGATTCATATGTCGTCATACCCTGCGCTATATTTGACTCACAGCCAATTACAGTACGGAACAGCCTACCAACACAAATACACACACACACCTACACATACACATACTTTCATACCAATCAGCACTTTATGAATATTTGATCAAATTAGCTGCGTTCGGATAAAAAGAATCGAATTAACAAAGATTTTCAGTCAAATCAAGCCTACGTCACAAACATACATACAAAATGACGCTGCCTTTGGTTGTTTGGTTTGTTCCTTCAACGACACCCCCACCCTGCCCCCACCCTGTCTCACCACCCTTCCGACAATCGCCGCTGCAGCTGTTCCTGCTGTCTATCATCAGGCAGCGGCGCTCACTTATTTGTCTCGTGTTGTTGGTGTTACTGGTGCCACACGGCGTATGAGTGTTATGTACAATTTTATAGCCAGCAACAGTCACACAAGCCGCACAATCAAGCGGCTGTGTCTGTGTTTATGTCAATTTCAATTTTACATGTATATATGCTAGTATTGGTATTTTGCTGTGTACGAGCACCGGAAGTTAGTGCAAAGTGCGCTTCATTGCAACTCTGTGTTTGTGTGTGTGTAAGCGTAAGTGTTGGTGTGAGTGTGCTTGTGCTTGTATGTTTTTAGGGTGGCACTTGTTAGAACGGAAACGGATATCCTGTGTGCTCTTTGCACAGTTTGTCCGCTCACTCAGTGCGCTCCTCCTGTTTGTCATTTCGTCAGCGTTAGCTCCAGTGTCCTTGCATTCGCAGAGCACAGGATGTTTTAAATTGAATGTGCGCCCCGTTTGTCTGTTTGCCTGTCTGTCTGCCTGCCTGTTTGTCTGTTTGTCTGTCTGTCTGTCTGTCTGCTTGTTAGCTTGTTTGTCCGTTTTTGTTGCACTGCGCCTTCGCTGGCCAAGATTTGCGGCTCTAAACTGACTGTAGAATTGAGATTTGTGCGGTTGGTGCTGCAAGTGTGTTTGTTTGCCCAAAGAACTGTCCTGGGGGCATCACTTCGTAAACAGTTAAAGAGAAGGTAGCAGGAATAAAGAAACAGCAGAAAAAGTGCAGCCTGAAACCCGTGAGGACACGAGAAAGCTCTTTAGGTTTGAGCTATATAACTCAGATGGAAAAACTACCTTCAACATGAAAGTTACAAATATATAAAATATAAAAGAAAACTACTCATCATGGATTTTTGTTATTGATGAGTTAAATGGATAAAAGATAAATTAAATTTTTAAATTATTAAAAATCTTTTTACAATTAGATTAGATATTGATTATCATCATCGTACTATTTCGTTCCTTTAGTAAGTTTAATATGCGGAAGACAACAATATTGTTAATCACTTAGTTCTGTACATATTTTTTTTTAAAAATAAAAACTACATTTAAAAAAAAAGAATATTTGAAATTCTAAAAAAATTAAACTAATAATAAAATAATAAATTAATACTTAAGATACAAAAATAACAGCACAATTAGCTTAAAGTTTACTTGGGATGTTTGCCATTGAAGACTATTCAAGCTAGTTTTGCATGCTCAAATCCAGTTTATTTTGCATTTTTGAAAATGTTCTCTTTATTCCTTTTTTGAATTCCCTTCAGACGTGTTACCAATTTTCTATAGCGCTGAACTGATAGATGCAGCAGCTCTTAAGGCGTCCAACTGTGTTAGGCTTTAAAAATTTGTTATTTCCACTTTTATTTTCCCTTACAGAGTTGTAAATTGTAAATTGTTGTACGCTGACAATTTTACTCGCATATTCGCCCAATTTCAGCCTTGAGTATAAAATGAATTTGGCCTTCTTGAAGTTTACATTTGAAATGGCCTTTGACTTGTGTTCATGTGGTGCCTCCCAAAAGTGATTCATGTGCCCGCCATGACTTTGGTGTTTGTTGTTGCTTAGTGCGTGCCACAGCGTTGCATATTTGTTGTTACTGCCGAGATTTATGTATGTGGCACACACAGACAGAGACAGAGACACAGCCACGCTACACATGTTTGCTTCCCAGGGCCTTATATAACACTCGGCAGTAACCCAATTTCAAATGCTGTTTAAACAAATTTCGGCATAGTCGATGCACATCCGCAGCCGCTGTTGTTCTGTACTCAATGGCCAGTGTCCTCGATTTGGGTCCGTGGGTCTCACTGTGGTGTCATCGCACAGTGCAGCTCAGCAGGATACGGCCAGGCAGTCTAAATACTATGCTCAAGCACTTAATAGAAACTCGCATCTGTATCTATAAGTACGCGTCTCCAAACTTGGCTTGTTTCCTTGCTTGGCTTTAGCTTTTAAGTGTTATTGTTATTGCTGCTGTTGTTGTAATCTTTTGTTTCTCACACACACACACACACACGTACGCTCGCACGGCATTATACGTATTATCCTATAAACACTTAACGTGCAAGTTGTTGTCGATTTTTCTTGGCTTTTGTCTTGCGGCTTTTGTGCTTATCGCGCCAATCACAGCGGCCAGGACTAAGGTCCACAGGACAATCCAAGCTAAATATACATATCATCTATATCTATATACATACATGGCATGTATATCAGTGTGTGTATTCACTTAAAGCAGCTTCAAGTTGTTGTTCGTTCCTCTCGTTATTGTTATTATGCCACCCGCACCCCCTCCCCCCGCTTGCAGTTACCGGCCCCATAACGACTTATATGCACATATATATATAAATAAATGTGTGTGTGTGTGTGTGTGTGTGTTGGCTTTCAATCCCTTTGTATTTGACACAACAATAAAAACTACACATACGTATATATGCAAACACACTTTACACACATACACGCCACATATGCATAAATATTTCATTATTTATATCGGATTTTTCCTAGTGCGTCCTTTTCCATTTCAAGTCAACAGCTGCATAAATCGCTAAGTTCGCAGCTTGGCCTTATTTCAAGTGGTTGCCATTGTTCCTAGGTTGAAAAGTGCTTAATTTGGTGTCAAATTCAAGCTGTTAGTTTATAATTTTTTATATCATATGTTTAATATAATATTGTACTTGTATTAATCGATTTTGGCAGTAAAATAAAATCAATTATTATTGATTGTCTCATGAGAATTGTGCTTGTTTTTCTATACGCCGATATTCATAATCATATTCCATGCAGGTAACTTTTATGATTTCGATTGTCATGGCGGCCATCTTAATAAACTGTTAATGACCAGTAAATATTATTATTTGCTGACTGATTTTTTATATATTTTTTATATGTTTAAATTATTATTGAAAGTCATTCCATCTTGCATTGAACTTTAAGACTTATTGCAATAATTTCACTGAGAGATCGCATCTAGCATATTATCTATATTTAAATGATGACTACAAAGACCTGAGATTACAGTAAAGGCAGAAATCAATCAGCTTTGCCCGGGCAAACGTGCCGGCTATTTGTCTCATTACGCATGTAGATGCAAATCGATGAGTGAACATTTTAGCTTAGCTTTTCAACTCTGCCGCATATTTTCCATAAATTTCGCATCAATCAAACTGTGAGCGAGTTTGTATATTTTGACTATTTACCCCAGCTGCCACAAACTGACCTCCTACATGAGTCTGGCCCACTGAAGATTGGGGCGTGGGCAGTCGGAATCGACCTCAAGCTGAAGATGTCTGACGTTTAATCACACGGCTGTCTGCTGATTGTTTTGGGGCAGGCGAAATATTTTCGTTGGTTCGTCAAAAGTTTTCTTTGTGCGTGATTCATGATAATTCTGACTGAAGACGAAAACAAATGAAAAGTCTGCGATATCGAAGAAGAGATCGCAAGGAATGTGGCTGACACGGAAAGCAGAAAAATATTTGTGTTTGTATGCAAGCCAGGCAATCAAAATTAAATTATAAAAACATTTCAATTCATAATTTGGCAAGAGGCAAATTTGAAATTGTCCAGTACTTGAGTTGCAGGCACGTGGCATCCGGAACCCGGCCCGGATCGAAGGCCAATGTATAAAGTATACATTTGAGGTCAATGTTGCCAGTTGCTGTCCAGATGAGCAATCCAGCTCTTTATAAGTACTCTGCATACATATACATACATACATACATGTATTCAATTTTTGTTCAATCAATGCTTATCGCATTTCCTGACTTGCAGGCTAATTGAAACGCAAATTTGATACTCGCTACATTCTGGCAGCAAAAGCGTATTCAATTTTGCGTAGCAATTATAAATTCATTGTACGCATACAAAAAGACACTCTCATAACAATACTTCAACGATAACGATACAGAAAACCGACCAACGCATCTGACACTTCCTGACAAACAGACAGGACAGGCCAAGCGTCATCCTGGCTACCTGTGCAGCCCACCCACCCATGCATTTGCCTGTCATATTTGTCTGACTTGGGCATTGATGGGCCCCACATAGCTTTTATACATGGGACATGTTTATATTCATTTCATGCATACCCCATTGTACATGGCTCTTGAGAGCACAAAGTCTAGCATTGCATGTCTAGGAGGATTAACAGTCGCCTACCCAAGTGCGTGTTGACTCCCAGTTCCCAGCTCTGAGCAGCTGTTGGCCACTGGCCGCCTTTTTCCGTGTGTGCGGTATATATAGGAAAACAATGAAAACGTCGCGACCACAAAGAAAATGCAAAACACCAAACACTTCTAGTATGCCGAAGCCAAGATACCCTTGTAGAGATAGTGAAACCAACTGTTGCCAGGACCTTTTACAACAACATCCTGCAACAGCACAATAATGGTATAAGTTATAAATTTCAGAAAATAATTTAAGCATAATTATACCACTGATATACTTTGACTGCCTCTTAATTTCTTAGCAGCTTTTGGTATATACAGCCAAATTCAATAGCAGCAAGTTAAAGTTCTTCTATTTTGTTCTTCAGCTGAGCAAGTTTAATAGCTATTTTATTTTCCATATTTTATTCACATCCATTTACAAACTTTACTTAATTTCTAGAGGGCTAAGTGCTTTTCAAATGTAATCATAGCTAAATAGCGACCTTTTGTTATTAGTGTTTTTAATCCGTTAAACTCATCTTAACATAATCCAGCAACTCTTTTTTCTGTTCAACTTAAATTAAAAGCTTAAGCTTATTATTTAGGAAACTACATTTTTTTATAAACTTAATGAAATATAAAATATTGATAAAAGTACATATTAATTAATTAGTATATGTAATATAGGTAGATAATTTATTTTTCAGTGAAACAGTTTTATTTGAGGCCAATTTGTTTGTTTTTTTTTATTATCAGATGTTTAGATAAACAACAGCTATTTATACCAAATGCCTACAATTATATAAAACAGGCAAATAAAAGCATATTATGAGTGTTAAAAGAAATACCTATATAATACATAAAATACACTATTTTATTCTGTTACCTACCCTACCCATTTATTTGCATATGTTTGGAAAACAATTCAATTTTATTGTTTAATTTATAATGATTATTTTACCAACAAGTATTTACCAAAACACAACACAAAAATGTCATAAGTTCTAGATTGCTTAAAATAATTTAGGCATATGTAATATGATTTTATACTTCAACTGTCTGTTAATTTTTAGCTGTAAATTATATTTTTATATAAAAATTATTATTTTATAACTAAATTTGATAGCAGTTAGTTCAAGTTCTTTTATTTTGTACTTCTGCTAAACAAGCTCAATTTCATATTTATTTTTCTTGCTTTGCAAGCTTCATGAAAAATTAACAATGCCCCACAAAAGAGCTTTTGAGAACAGCCAGCGAGGCAACAACAATGGCCACGGTCTGGCAATATTGTAGTATACATATACTTATTTGTTTTTTAATTTAGAAATTGTATAACCTGATTACTCAGGAGCATTTGGGTCTGTCTGTCTGTGTGCGTCCCATTTGCCGGCATGCCATTCTATCTTTCTATATACTTCAGTTAATGGCTTTTGACGCGCAGCAAACCGGCCAAAAGAAGAAGAAGAACTGCGTCTCCCGGATCGCTCCATTGCGTGCTGTATACCGACTGTTGGCTGGTGTCCTAAACTCAAGGGAATTACGGCTAGGAGCTGTCCGCTTAAAGTGTTTACCACGCAAAAGGCAAGGGCAAAGTATTAACAGCATTTGTGGCTTACATATTTAATGGCACGCTTTGAGACGTTCATTTATATGGGGTAATTGCATTTGATGCACAAACATACACACACACACACACACACACACACACACACACACACATACAATAAAGTGGGGCAAATGTGATGAGCTAGTGGTTGTGTCATTAGCTGGGTGATAAGCACAAGGATAAGTGGCCCTATGTTCAGTTATGAAATGACATTAATTTGTGCATTTAACTGGCCTGCAACTTGGCCA
Organism: Drosophila maculinotata; assembly: GCA_035045305.1. Lineage (NCBI taxonomy): Eukaryota > Metazoa > Arthropoda > Insecta > Diptera > Drosophilidae > Drosophila > Drosophila maculinotata. The sequence continues at coordinate 932,062 of JAWNPD010000134.1, read as the reverse complement.
TTTAGCTGATAGTTGAGGTAACGGCAACTTAGCTGTATCACAATTAAATTGATTTGAATGCTGCTTATACTTCGCACCCGTTACAGTCATCTATATATATATATATATATGAGAAAGTATATGGCAACCACTCCCCAGCCAAGTTATTGTCCATCATTGGCCATAGCCGTTTCATATTTTATGACTCAGCCCCCACATTACCTGCATGTCATTTAGCCAATTACCTGGCAAGGCAAACAAAGCGCCATAGTGTACACTGTACCGTGTACATTCACGTATATATTATATATATATATATTTATATATGTTTATATTCATTATATGTATGTATATTCGATCGGTGAATGCCACCGGCCATTCATTCATATTTTTATGTATATATATATTATGTTCGAGTGGGCATTTTAATTTATGCCCAAAAGTTGCAACAATTGGCAACAGCTGTTCAGCAGAGAGAGAGAGAGAGAGAAATAGTGAGCACACATCCCGAATGAACACGAGAATCTCAAATGCTCTCTTTCACTTTGTCGCTTTGTCGCTTTGTGGCCATGTTGCTTTCCAGTCGCGCTGTTGCCGATCGAATGAATTCAGCGGGTCCCCCGAAAAATGCTCGCAACCATTTGGGAGAGCTGTGTGGCGTTTTCTTTTCGCTTTGCGAACGTTTGGCGTTTGGACGTGTCCGCGTGTCGCTAAATGTCGCGTCGACTTACTGCCCGCTGAGCAAAGTTAGTTTTACTGGGCGTATACGCAACGTTTATCAGCGTATATCATCATCACACATACGCCCTGTGCGCCCAGCTCTAGAAGTTATTTGGCTAGGCAAACATTTTACTGCCGTTCGGTTGTCATTACTGTGCGGCAGCTGATCAGCGTTCAGCTTTCAGCGATCGCCTTTCCCATTCCCATTGCCAGCGGATCGCCAGTCGTTGGCCGCCGTTCGTGCGTTCCGTTCGGTGTTCTCGCTCATATCTCGACATCATCGCCGTTGTCGTCGTCGTCGCTGTCGTCGTCATCGTCGTCGTCGTTGTAGTCGTTGCCGTTGTCATCTCCATTCGTTGCCGTACGCGTTGCCAGCTGTCAGCGACGCTGCGCAGCGCCGTTTGGAACTAGAAAACGTTTCAAGGCACGGGATTTTCTCAACATTTTCTCAACGCCTTTGCCTTTTGCTATTTTTAACGTGTGTGTGCGGCCAAACACAAAAATTTTCACATTTTTTACCAATTTGCCCGAGTTATTCTATGAGCATCTATGTATGTGTGTTTGTGTATGTGTTTTTATGTGAGTGTATTTGCATGTGTGTGTGTGTGGAAAATTTCGATGCGTTAAATTAGTTATAAAACAATATAAGTAAACGCAGCAAACGCCATCAATTCCAATTAATACTAAGTAATTATCAATTCAACAATACTAAAGAATAAAATTAATATAAATTCAATAATATCTCATACAGAAGTTTTTACAAATGTTCAAATGAAACTTGCAAAAATTCGTTTTAAATTAAATAGCGAAAATAATTTATTGCTTCAGCCATTAGCAGCTATATGGGAAATGAGCCAAACGAATTAACCAAATTAAGTTAACAAATAACTTGAAAAGTTTTACCTGTGCGCTCATTAATAATAAATATATAATTGAAAAAGATAATTGTCATAATTTAAATTATCACTCCAAATAATCCAAACGCGTGCTAAAGCAATAAATACTTAAGCCTGAAGTCAGGCTAGAAGGCAAATGATTAAAATTTGCATTTATTATAAAAGAGTGAAATTATAATAAACTACAAAAAGTTTGACGTATTTTTAGTAACCGTGTGAATTCTTGTAATTAACGTTTTATTCAATCTTTAACGTTTATTGATAAAATAACAAAGATTCTTGAATATTAAATGACTGTCAAGTCCTTTTTGATTTTACAATACAAATGCTGACTATGGGACTTGTTAATCCACAACGATCGATAAAACCTAAAGCAAAACTACCCCGAAAGCGAAACAAGTAAATAAAATATATAGAATCCTGTGTAAAAGCTGCATAAGAGCCCAACAGAGCAATAACTACAGTAGCTAGAAGGCTGTTGGGGTGTTAATACTTAATTTATGTGAACCTATAAATAATTTCAATTTAGAGAATGTGTTGCCTGCCTTCTACTACATATAATATACGAATAGTGCGCGTTGTACGAAAAAATATGCTAAAAATACCAAAAACTGAACGCTGCGTGTCGCTGTCTATGAGTGTGTGTGTGTGTGTGCGTGTGTGTGTGCTTATGTGTGTGTGTGTGTGTGTGTGTGTGTGTGTGTAAGTGAGTGTGCGTGTACGAGAGTGCAGTGGAGATTGATTGAAATGCAGTCTCGTTTCTCAACTAAAACGAAAAGTAAATGCAACTCAGCCAAAAAAAAAACAAAAAACAACCAAAAAAAAAAACCCATAAAAACAAACAAAATGCAAAACGCACACAAGAACTGGCGACACTGACGACTGTCAGTCGAACGCCATCCACATCGACATCGACGTCAGTCAGTGGACTATTATTTAATTTTCGTCTTGGCCGAGACAGCGGCAGGCAGCAGAAGCAGCAGCAGCAGCAGAAACAACATCAGAATCAGAACCAGGGACAGGGACAGAGACACTTTTTGCTTGCAAACAAATTTAATAGACTTTGCCAAAGCACCTAAAATACAGTTCAACAATATTACGAGTATTCTTTCTCTTCATTTCTTCTTCATGATTTTTTTCTTCATTTTAATTTTATTTGTTTCGTCAAAGCGAATTTTATTTATTTTCTTTTGGTCGTTGGCAGCCAGCAATTTTTAAAATAACAATGATACATGCGGCTGCTGCTTGTTTATAAATAAATTGCGCATACGTAAATGCTTTTATCAGCCCAGCTCGAGAGTGCTCTGTGATAAAGTTCGACACAGCTGGCCGGGGCAAACACCTAGCTAGGCATTTAGACAGTTTGGCCTTTCAACTTTTAATATTCTTGTTACAGAAGTCGGCTATGCAAATGTCAGTAGACTTCTGAAGGGAATTCCCAAAATATCACCTGAGCTGAGAAGTTATTAACTGTTATCCATCCAAACATTGTTTCATTATTTGTGACGCGAAAGTATTTTAATTAAATTTTTAATTGAAATATATACTTTCAAGTACGTCTGCTAAAATTAGATGTCAAGTGGTCAGAGACAACATTTTGGGAGTATATTTGTCCAAGGCATCACTTTACTAAAAGTGTCTTATAACAAAATGTTTTTTCGTTTTTGCAAAGCTTAAGAATTTTCTTCTGGAGTTCTCAAAAAGTGATATAGAAAAATAAAATACCTAAATTAAAAATAATTTTAAGCACCAAACTATGCTTCTATCTTGTGGAATTCTAATTGAGAATGAATTAATGTCCATAAAACAACTGTTACCTTTTTTAAGCGATTAAAGCTTTAAAAAATATAAATTACATTTCTTTATTTAAAGATATCCATAAACATATGTATTACACATACATAAATATGGTTTTTAAATACTTCCCAGAATGAATCTCTATGGAATTGTGATAATTTCGAGTTCTTTATTTGTACGTCAGCTATTCATTATTTCACTAATATGTACACACTCGCAGAGTAAATTTACAAATTCATATCATAATGTGCAATGTTGGCATAAATTAAAACAAGTTTAGCTGCTGCAGAAGTTTAATTTCGGTAGCTTCCTTAATTTATGGCTCCAATTCTAAAGAACAAAAAACTGCCTGCAGCATTTGTTGTGTTGCCTGTTGCTGTTTATGCTACGCTTTCGCCACAGCGATCCCTTGAAATTTCTTTAGAGTAATTGAATTTTTGTGAAAACGGAACAAAGCAGAGCAGTGCAGAGGAACAGAGAAAGAAATGTTGCACATGTGCGAGTGAGAGTGCGAGTGAGAGTGCGAGTGTACAAACATACAGCATGCACTGTGCAATGCGTATGTTTTCATCATCATTAATGTTTAAACAAAATAACATTGGCAGCCAGAGACAGCAACCGTAACACAGGCAACTGGCAACTGGCAACATTCCTCTCTGCTGCCCCACCCAGCCCCCTGCTTAGCTCAGCTCTGCTCGGTGTGTGTATTTTGCTATTAATAACAAAAGCTTTAGAAGAATTCAAATTTGAATTTGAATTTGAATTTCGTTTTGTTTCGTTTCGTTTCGTTTAGTTTGGTCGGCAACCACAAGAGAACAATAAACCAAGAAACAGAGCAATGCCAAAAATGAAAAGAAAAAGTGGCCGAAATGCTTGCGGTAATTTTATGAATAGCTATGTGGAATAAATAGTGCTGCAATTCAAATAGAATACAATACTCAGTCGATCGATTCTAATCAAATTATAGCCTTACAAATGGGAATAGATAAATAAATATTTTAATTGTATATTCACTAATAAACAGCAAATTGTAATTTAAACAATGTCGAACTTCAAAAGGTGTCAATGGGAATGAGGAATATTTCTAGAAATACAAAATAATAAATAATAATCTGAAAAATCTTTAAAAATGTATTTTCGACTGTGATCCTATTTAAACTTGTGCCACTTTAAATAATCGTTTGGGTAAAGCAACAGCATTGTGCATTAAAGTTCATGGTTAACTCACATTTTTATTGCCTTTTTCTGCACTAAAAGTGTTCGCAGGTGTATTTTTATGCATTTCTATCCAAAGCACTCGTTTTCGCCACAGGCACACAAATTCCATTCAACCATGGGGATAAGCCTGCCAATGCACAGCATCCGTATTGTCTTATCTCTTTCGCTTTCTCTATCGCTCTCTCTTTCGCTCTCGCTGTCTTTTATGTTTCTCTTATTGTGTGCTGGCACAATAAAACTGAAAATTATTTGCAATAGAGTGAAGAATTTCCAAATAAACAATTTCCGCTGGAACTCTGGTTTAACCTATCCTCCCTATCGATATCGCAATGCCGAAACATTAAAGACTGTGGCGGACACATGGCGTATACACAATGTGCGTTAAGCGCACATTTCCTGCCTTGCTGATATTGTTGTTTTGCTGTTCTTGTTCTGTCTCCTCTGCAACTTCTTATTGCAGCACACAATGTTGCTGTCATTGTTGTAACATTGTCGTTTTAGAGTTTTACAAGCAGCAACAAACTTCTGAACATTTTTCAATTTAGTTAGCTGACAAAATTTGTTGACGTATGTTTATGGAATTTTACAATATGCAATGTTGTATTATTGTAGTTTAGTTGAATTTAATGTAGAGGCCTTTAAACATTTTATTGATTTATTACCAAATCTTATAAATAGTAACAGAACAATAGTTTAAAATAATCAATAGAACAAATAAAGCTAAAATAAGTGAAATTGAAAACTTATGTTTATTCGATTATCTCAATTTTGAATTAAAAATGAATCACCTGTTTTGCAAAACAGTTTTTATAACTCGTATAACTTATATACTATTCAGGCAATATAAGCTAAGGCACTGAAAACAACAGAAAAATATGATTAACACATGGCCCAGCCGCACAAATTACACATCTCTTAAGGCAAGCAAAAGCCAATGGCAGAGCAACATAAATAATTACGAGGCAGTAAAAAAAACTACTTGGCAAAACCACAAAAAACCGCAGCAAACCAACAACAACAATACAAATATAAGCCACGTATAAAGAACTTTGGTCCAATGCATAAACAAGCGGCAATAAATTGAAAAATGAAGACTTTGCGAGTGCTGTGCATGGCATTTGTGTGCTACTATGCAATATTCATAATATTTTATTACTACTATCGTGCATACGTGCAAACAAATAAACAGACACCCTCCCCAACTCTCGCTGATCAGTAGCGAGTGGCTGCCACAGCGAGTAGCTGCCACCGGGCAACAGCTGAGCGTCGAGCGTCGAGCAACCTGCAACCGCCTCCCACTCATAAAGCGGCGCGCCATTGAGCATTTTTTTTGTTGGCCTTTGACGTTGTTGCTCACTTGCGAGTATGCATACATACACACAGATATATATACAGATATATACATACATATGTATCTATAGATATTGCTGGCTATATTGTACTATTATATACAAGATGATGCCGTGGTTGCGTCTATAAATTTCGATAGCCCCGGTGCCAAGCTAAACTGAAAATGAAAATCGTTTTTGTTATTAACAAACAACAGTTCGAGCCACAGGCAGCCAACATTTGTATCATTTGTACTTATGTATATGTATATATGCGAGTAGTTTTGCAATTGCATAAAATACATTTCACATCATCATTATCAACTGAATCTTCATCAATACCAACAACAACAACACATCATCGTATTCGTCATTATATGTAGCTCTCTGATTGTGCGTTCATTCGTTGCGACTTCATTGGAGGTATTTGTCTAGTTGTATAGTTTTCCATTGCAATAGATTTTATTTACATCATAAACATTTCGTGAGCGCGTGCCCCAAAAATATCCAAAAAATCCGACAGATAAAAATCAATTAAATGCGCGTTATAAATCATTTTGGAATATGCAAAAACCTGAATGTGCTGCACTTTAGAGCTTCTGGGAAATGTTTACGGAAACTATTGTATAAGTAGTGCGAATAGATAGTGTATATTAACTTGATTGCATAATCGAAAATGATCGAATCTAATTTACTTGTGTTGCAAAAGAAAAACATTAAAGTGATTGCGTATACTTAATATGTATATTAAATATATAAACTTGTTAAATACAACCATTTGCAAATATATTGTATAGCAATACATATGAAAATAAAGCTAAAAAAAAACATAATAAATGCAATAAAAATTTAACCGACCAATATGATATATATTATTTCTGCATTATTATTTTTTCTTGTTTGCAAATTTAACTAACTAATACTTTCCTTTACAGCCTTGCAGCTAACCCAATGATGGCCTACGATATTAGCATACAGAGCCACAACTTTGAGATGCCAGCGATTGAAACTTGATCGATATTGAAAAGTGAATGTGCACTTGAGTCGAAGGCAAAACAGAATCAAAAGCAAACCAAAAGAGAATACAAGTTGTAACTTTCGCGTTTCAGTGAAAAATCAACTCAATTAACCACTTAAAATTCACCGTAGCAGAACTAACTTTAAGTTAAGGAAAAGTCAACAAAACAAACAACATCCAACAAGCAAAGAAACAAATCAACTAATTACTTAGCAAATACAACACAACTAAAAACGAAACTAAGCGAAACGAACTAAAAGTTAGATTTAACAAAACACAACAAACAAATGCAAATGAAGCAGGAGCAACAACAACAGCAAGAGCAACAGCAACAATTGAGCAGTAAATCAATGCGCAGCATACGAAAACATAAAAAGCTCAAAGCGACAACAGCAACAGCAACACCAAACACAACAGCAACAGCAACATCAAAACTAAGTAGTAGGAAACACTAGAAAAAGAGAAAGAAGTAGAAGCAACAGCAACAGCAACAGCAACAGCAACAGCAATACGAACAATAAGCATTGAGTATGCAACAGGCTGATCAACTAACGCAACAACAACTACAGCTACAGCAGCAACAACAACAGCTACAGCTACAGCAACAGCAGCTGCAACAAAATGGCGGCGACATGGCCGCCTACGCCGCCGCCCAGGCCGCTGCCGCCGCCGGCATCAAGCGCGCCCCGATGAGCGGCGGCCGCTTCGACTTTGAGGACGGCGGCACCTACTGTGGCGGCTGGGACGAGGGCAAAGCCCACGGACACGGCGTCTGCACGGGCCCCAAGCACCAGGGCGCCTATGCCGGTGCCTGGAACTATGGCTTTGAGGTATCCGGATCGTACATATGGCCCAGGTACGTTTCAAATTGTTAATTTCTGGACTCGTCATAGTAATATATATAGTTTTGGTAGCACTCATTTTCTTTCTGTGACAACAAAATATTATTCCATCCGACAGATTGTTCATTCATTACTTACAACAACAACAAATTAAATATTATTCCTATCCCTCACTTTTTATTTAATTTTTTTAAAATATAAAATATTTTAAACAATTAAAAAATATTATCAACCATTACAACTGATGTCAAATAAATTAAATAAATAAGAAATAAAAAAATATTTTGTAGTTGAAGGTCAAATTCTAATGGAACACTTTAAAATACACCTTAGTTAACCTATAGGTGGATGTGGGAAAAGAATAAAATTAAAAAACAATTTAAGTAAATATAATAAGAAAGAGTAGACTAAAGAAGCAAATGACGAAGGAGGTAGATTCAGAAGAAAGTCAGAGAGCATACAAAAAAAAGAACAATTTTAATTGTTTAATTGTTTAAGTTTTTTTTATTTTGCTGCAGTCTTATATATATATTAGTGTAGAAATATCAGTTTGACTCACATAAACATAGAAACACGATTCTATCAAGAACAACAATAAAAGCCAAATATCTTTTGCATTAACAATTAAAATATTTTTCTTTCAATTATAATTAGTAAATTCATTTCAATAAGAACTGATCGAAAATCAAATTCAGGGAAAAAATTTATTGTACTTAGTATATACAAAATTAATCATTCATAGGTACGAATATACAAATAAACGAATATTTACAATATCTATAGGGGCAGGCAAATAGGAAGTACCCAGCATTTCCTGTTTACAAACTGATATTTCTTACTCTTTGCAGCGGATCACACTACGAGGGCCAGTGGCAGAATGGACGTCGACATGGCTTGGGCGTGGAGCAGATTGGTCGTCAGATCTATCGGGGCGAATGGTCCAAGGATGGTCACAAGGGACGCTATGGCGTCCGGGAGAGCACCGTGTCGACGGCCAAGTACGAGGGTACCTGGAACGAGGGTTACCAGGATGGTTCCGGCTGCGAGACGTATGCAGATGGCGGTAAGCGTAACATACACACTGCGTATACGTAACGCCGCTTTATGCATGAGATCATTTTGACGTTGGTTTTCTGGCCCATTTTCAAAAACCGACAACAACAGGGGCAGCTGAAATCAATTTATTGTTCTATTTTACTTTTTGACGTTTTCTGTAATAATTCGGCGCATGTCTTTGTGTGTACTCATATAGGCCATTTCAATGTTCTGTTTTTGCCTTGCCGGTAAGCCAAAATCTCTCGTACACAAAGGCTCACACACACACACACATACAATATACACATGCAGAGTGACCAAAACCTGACGTCATATTTTCCTTAGTCTTTTACGTTTTTCTTTTGAAACATTTTTGCAACATGAGTGGGTTTTTTCTGGGGAAATTCGGTTAGCTCGCCTAGTGGAACCAAATGGCATATGGTTCTATATCTACAAATACTCTCTCTATAGTTGCCTGTCGTGGTGTGGGTGTGTAATGCATATAGTGTATATGTGTGTACATGAATAATATATGCCAAAAAAAAATAAAATATATTTGCAGTTTACATTGTTTCGAGAAATGTCATTGTGAATGAATGCAATGGCACCCATTGTATTTAGGTTATTATTCACAAGTATTATTCATCGGTTCGTAGGCTTGTAAAACAAATAGTACTTGGAAGGTATGCAAAACATAAAGGTTTAGACTTTTGACAGTGTGATACTCTATTATTAATTGATCTATTCATGTTATCATATTAGCCTCTCTAGTACTACAAGTTAAACTTAAGTCATTTTATAGTAACAGGAAATTTACTTCACAAATTCGAGGGCGGGCTAAAAGTATTTCCTTAGCTTTAACACTCTGGGAGCAATATAGAATTCTTGAAGATATCTTTTATCTTTTCTTTTCAATCTATAACAGTATGGTGACTATTATCCTCACTAAGTAACGGATCCAATATACTCGATACTCCTCAGGTAGCAGAGCATAACCATACCATTTTTACAGACGACTAGTTTCCAAGTAGTATTTAAGTAGAAAGCACAACTCACTAGGCCCTCTCCGAGGCATCTTTGTTTAGGTAGCATTTTCTCAATAATCAAAATAACCAATAGCAACCATTCATTTGTGTTATGGCCACCTTGCGAATAGCTGCAGTAACCTTTAATCCAGTTGAGTTAACTATGCAAATGTTTGTTAGCCGTCTGTTTGCCCGGCAACAACTATAAATTGTCATTTGCTAAGCCTCAGCAACATTTACTAATTAAATAACCCAACCTGTTTCGACATTCCGACCAAATAACAGACCCCTCCGCCAAGAAAGGGCTCCACTAAATGGGCCAAGACACGTGGAGCCATTAATAGAATACTAGTTACGTCTAATGAATGTATTCCATGCTAAGTAGATGCAGTCGGCCGGGACTTCCGCCTGCTTGAAGACCATTCCTATAAGGTCACATACTGCGGCTGCATTTATCATTTGCATTTTAATTGGCCAGCCAACGGGCAGAGAGTATTTAAAAATCCAAACCGATTTTTACTTTTGTTTCTTATGTTCCAGGCAAGTACCAGGGCCAGTGGCAGGAGGGGAAGCGGCATGGATATGGCATACGTACCTCGGCACCCTTCGGGCTCGCCTCGCATCATCGCCGCAAGAATCTGCACGCCTCGTTGAGTTCCCTGCGCAGTGCGGAGAATGGCAATACCGCCAAGTCGACCGAGAAGACCGAGGAGATCCGTGGTGGCTTTGTGCTTACCGCCAAGTCGGATAAGCTGCCCGTGCGGCGCAACAGCCTCACGGAGAAGACGAAGAAGGGATTTCTAATGGTGAGCAAGCCAATCTTACACAGTTTCGAAAACATTGCATTCAACTCGTTGTAATCCTGCAGGGTCTGAAAATGCGTAAACAGCGCAGCACTGGCGATTTGGAAAAACGTGGCACCATTGCCTCGGGCAGCATAAGATCCACAATGTCATCGGCCTCCTGGATTAGCACCGGCTCTGAGCAGTCCAATTTGACGACAAAGTAAGTGGGGAAAACAGTTTTTTTTACCTTTTTCATACCCTGATCCCATTAAAAATGGCCAAACATAGATCTGCGCATACGGAGTCCAATGCGAGCTTTACCTTGGACGACGAGCAGCTGGATCCCACGGTGGTGGAAACCTACATGGGTGAATGGAAGAAGGACAAGCGCTGTGGACACGGCGTTGCCGAGCGCAGTGATGGCCTCAAGTGAGTAGACTCTGCTCAGATCCGCAACTCGCAGTTATAATCGGGATCTGCTTCACAGATATGAGGGCGAGTGGTACAATAATCGCAAGCATGGCTATGGTGTGACCACGTTCCGTGATGGCACCGTCGAGGAGGGTAAATACAAGAACAACATATTGATCACCAGCCAGAAGAAAAAGCATTTGTTCCTGGCGCGTTCGCGCAAATTCCGTGACCGCATCACGGCCGCCGTCAATTCCGCGCAGCGTGCCCTCAAAATGGCCATGCAGCGCTCGGACATGGCCATCTCCAGGATGGCCACCGCCGCTGCCAAGGCACAGAACGCGGACGTTGCCGCCGAGCAGGCGCGCATCGATTGCGAGAACGCCGTGCGGATGGCCCGTGAATTTGCGCCGGACTTCAAGCCGTCGGTGCTGGAGCGTTTCGAGAAGCTGCGCTACCGAGAGCGCGAACGCTACCGTGCTGTGCCCGGCCAGTCGAATGTGGATCTGAGCCTGGGCATGGCTGGCATCAAGCCGGCGACGTCCACGCAACAGCAGCAATTCTCGCCGGCGAGCAGCAGCGGCGGCGTTGGCGGCAGCGGCAGCGGCTCGGATGCGTATGCCACGCAGGCGCAGCGGCAGCAGCAATATCTGAACATGCAGCAGCAGCAGCGCCGCATGTCGCAGCAGCAACAGGAATCGGAGTGTCCGGTGCCCTCGTCCATGTACTCGCAGCAGCTGCCCGTCTCGCCGCAGACGGATCTCTCCGGCCTGGTCAGCCATGCGCAGCCGAGCCATGCGCAGGTTGTCAGCGCCATCAATCAAATGTATCACCAGCAGCAACATCAGCAGCAGCAACAGCAGCAGCAGCACCAGCAACAGAGCAATCCACAAATGAATCCTGCATATCAGTTCCAACAGCAACAGCCGCCCGGCGCTGGCGTTAAACTCAATCAGCAGCAGCAGCAGCAGACGCCGTTTGGCGTCGGCAATGCCAATCTGCCGCCCAGCAACAGCAACAACAACAGCAACATGTCGCCGCAACAGCAGCACCAGCAAATGCTGCATCAGCAGCAACAGCAGCAACAAAGACTCTACCAGCAACAGATGCAGCAGCAGCAGCATCTGCAACAGCAACAGACAATGCAACAACAGCAGCAACAACAACAGCAGCAGCAGCTATCACAACAACAACAACAGCAACAGCTGCAGCAGCAACAACTGCAGCAGCAACCATCGCTGCACTCATCGCCCAGTCACAATGCCGCCAACCTGTTACGTCGCGCCTCGCAGCAACAGCAGCAACAGTTGTCGGATGCCGCCAATGCAGCAGCAATGGCGGCCTCGCAGCAACAGCCACGTGGACAGCGGCCACCGATGCTGGGGCAAATGGGTCAGCAGTCGTCCATCGATCATTTTGACCACTACAAGCGGCCGCCGAGTCGCGACTCCTCCATTGATCGCTATGCGCGTGCAGCAAGCCGGATGAGCGGCGCCTTTGCCGGCTCCCGTCAGGCCTCGCTGGATCGTTCCGGAATGGCCGATGCGGTGCCCAATGGCGGCGGTGCCAGCACACCAGATGGACGTCCACGCGCTGGCTCAGTATTTCGCGGCACAACGCCGGTGCCGGCAGCGACGACTGCCACCTCGACGATGACCGGCAACGGATCGCTGCCCTCTGGATCGGGTGGTCGCTTGTCGCGCGCTGGCACGCCCAGTTTAGGAGGAGGCGGCGGGCGTGCGCCCAGTCAAAGCAATGCAGCGGAGCCGCTCTTCTCGTCGCCCAATCAGCCCTTCGAGGATGTGCTGCTGCGTCAGCGTACGCTCGGTCAGGATATCATTCCCTCGCCCTTGCAACCCAAACGCACGGAGAGCTTGTATCTGCCGGTCAAGCCCGCAACGCCGGTGGGCGTGGCCATGGGCGGCAAAGGTGGCGGCGGCGGTGGTGGCAAGAAAATGAAGGTAAGCTAATAAGTCATTGGGTTAATCATAGTTACCTAATACTATTTTTAATGAAGATAAAGAAAATGCTTAAAAAAGTATGAAAAATCAAACGTTTATTAAAAACTAGAATATCCTCTTCAATCTCTTCACAATAGTTTTTTGCTTTCAAGAAGGTTATCACCTTCTACTACCTTCTACTAGCGGAATAGACCTGCCTTAAGAAGTATCTTTCATAAATTGATTTCTTGTAGAAAAAAACAACTTTTTTGTTTCTAAAGTTATGTTAACCAAACTTAATAGTCACGGTTGTTATCCCAACATTTTAGACAGAAATTATCAATATCGGACTACCATAAATTTAGATGTGAAGACAGCTTTTCATTCTTCTTCATATTATATTATTGTTATTTGAATGAGATTAAATACAGTAATCAAATCCTTAATATTTCTAAGGAATTTTGTTTTTTAAATGGAAAGATAGATAATGATGTAACCGATGATTAAATACCTGATTAGTTGTCTTCTATATGAGACCACCGAACACAAAACTACTTGCATTAGGATAGATGTGGGAAACAGAAGACTGTCGAGCTGATTCAGTAGAATTTCAAAAGATTTAATAGTGTGACCTATTAATCTCTAGACACGAAAGTTGATTCAATATTGGAAATCCTCAATAAATGTAAATACTTGATTGAAATGCTTTTCTAACATTATCTGAACTTGTTGTCTTTAAAACATATTTACAATTGATATTTTCCAACTCGTATTTTATGAGGTTGAACAATATTCGCATTTCGATCAAATGCAAAATGCAAATAAACATTTGATGTTTATAGAGCTCTTTAGATCACTTGAGCAAATAGAAACATTGTTTACTATATGTAGTTTTCTTATGTTATGGGCATCAAAAGTTTCAATCAAGTCAAATACAATTTCTATATTGCGTTTATTTTTTTGAACTTTAATGCGGCTCATAAAACTGCACGCGTCTGTCTGTCAGATGCAGATGCAGATTCAGATTCAGATTCCCGGGGCAGCTATACCCAAATATTTCATAACACAGTTAATCCGCGCCATTAACTTGATTCGTATGCCATATATCTGGCCAAGCGAGAATAGCTGCCATTATACTCTATCTAACAGACTGAGAGAGACAGAGAGAGAGAGAGGGAGAGACGCCGGACAGAACATGTGCCCATTCTCCGGCTATTTATAGGCGGGATCTGAGTGCACGCCAGACCCGACGCGACCAGACCAGGCCAGGCCAGGCCAGAATGGAATGCATGTCTGTCGCTGCTGCTGCTGCTGCTGATCAGTGAGCAGCAACAAACATCTTAGCTGCTTGTCTCTGCTGAATACGTGGGGATGAACACTTCACAAGTGGTGGTCGCCCCATTGGAAGAATTGGAATTGTCGCTCAACGTAATGCCGAGAGAGAGCGAGATTTTGTCGCCTTTGGGCGACATTTTCCGAAAGCACTTTGGTAGTAGCAAAAGACGCGTTGCCTGAGCAAGATTCCTGCTTAAAGCTGATTTCATATATATATATATATACTCGTATATATACATATGTATTGTGTCGTTAAACAAAATAAATAATATATATATGTATATACATAAGTGCATATATATATATATATTGTCGTATTTGAAAAATTTCATAGAACAGCGGGTTTTCTTGTTGTTTTGGCTCATTGCCGTGCGTTGGACTATTTTTGGCCATTTGGCGCATTGCTGGCAACAGAACAACTGAGCAACTGAACAACTGAACAACTGACGACCAGCCGACCCGAGTATTTAGTAAATGTTGTAGCGTCATGTACAACTCGTTTACAAATTGGAGGTGGCGCCAATAAAGTGACGGACGGTGGGACGGACAGGCATCCGCTTATGCAAGCACTCTAGTACTGTAATAATTAAGCTTACACAACATGGACTGGTATCCGGAGGAGGATGAGGAGGACTTGATGTTCTCGCCGGCGTTGTTGGCGCGTCGTGCCAGCGAAAGCTGGATAGTCGAGCCGCCCGTTGAGGTGCTGCTCCAATTGCCCTTAATCCAAACCGGATGCAACTGTTAACTAATGCATCAAATCTCCTCTCTCTCTCCCCCACAGACGGTGCCCATCAGTGTGACGCTGCAGCGCAAGAAGTCTATGCCGGACTTTCAGGAGCTGCCGCGCGCCACGGAGGCGATGAGCCGGGAGGAAGTCTCCGCCTTGGGCTCCGCCCGTCGCGAGGCTGTGCGTCGTCAGATCGAAGTCAACGAACGCCTCAGAGCGAATCCCTTGCTGTATTTGGTTAGTCCGCAAGTTAAGGTGAGTCATTCTATTGCACAAAGTCTACGCCGCATTCTAAATAATTTGCTGGAATTTCTCGACAGGATTGGTTTGTGCGCCAACAGCTGATGCTGCTCGTGCTGTTTGTCAATGTGCTATTGGCGCTATTATTTGTCAAGATGCTTACCTAGCGCCGGATGCGCAAAACCTCACGGATGGTTGGAATTTTTTTGTGGGAGCTAAAGCTAACATTTTGTAGCATTTGCAGTAAACAGATTACAACTATATATATATATATATTTAAATATATAAATGCATATATATTTTAAATACTATATGTATATCAATATGTAACATAATATAAATCGAATTAAACACTAGACTGCAGCCAAATTGAAGAGCAAGGAGAACATTAAAACAAATTTAAATTAAATACGCAAAACTGCAATGCACAAATCGTAGTAAATTAAATATTTAATGAATAAATGGCTGTGCAGCCTTTGCATAAACCAAAAAATTTGACAAGCCAACAATTTATATTTGTGGCTAATAAAGAGAAAGATAAATAGTAAAACAAAAAGAAAGGGAATAAGAAAAAAGTAAACTAAAAACTATACGCAAATCAATTTAACGAATTTTTCTACACATTTAATGTAAAAGTAATATACTACATATATAAATGCAAACAAAAAACCATTTAAACTACACTTAAACATTATCAATATTTAAACAATAAACACACACGCATACACACACAGATACATACATACATACATGATTTCATACACATACACATATATAAATATATATTTAAACTATGGCTATAATACAAGAAGCAAATTTTAGACAAATGCAAAATACAAAACCGACAACAAAACTATTTCCTATTTGCAATTGAAATTAAATTTAGTCAGCAAGCTAATCAAAAAGGCAACTAAATAATACTTAAAAAAAAAACAACAAACAATTTGTAATAATGTGAGCACGTATATTTGTATAATTAGCGAAATTGTGTGGGACCTAAAACGACAACAACAGCAAAATGATAAAAGAAACAAAAACAATTTTTTAAAATATAAAAAATATTTGAAGCGCCAAATTGCGCGCTTTGTTTTGGGCTAAAGAACAAAAAAAAAAACAAGCAACAAAAATTTTGGAAACCAACTTAAACTACGTAAACGTTAATATTAAAGCGAAAAATCGAGATTGAGATTGTTGATGAATGAAGCTGTATATATAACTTTTAAATTTATCATACTATAACTATAACATTTAATTATTTTTCTCCATACAATTATATACATATTTAATTTCATAGCTGAAATTATGCCATTTTCGAAATGTTGCAATATTTTGTTTTTAGTTCCATATCATTTCAAATATATTATAATTATTATTATTTAATTTTTAATTTGTTCTTTTTTATGCATATATTATTTTAAAAATAAAAAAAAAACAAAAACACATGCACATGTGTGCAAAAGTATTCATTTTATTGTCTCTGTCTTATTTAATATTTAAAAAAAAAAAACCAAAACAAAATAAAAAACTCTCAAGTGCAATTATATAAGCTGTAAAACTTTCTGCTTTCTTCAGCTGCTAATGAACGTTCGAGATTGGCAAATTGTTTGACCTACAAGCAGAAAACCTTACAAATTGAAAGACTTGAAAACGAAAATTGTTGGCTGATGTTTGAATGGAAATTTAATTTGTCACGCATTGCCGTGTTAGCAATCGGAAAAATAATTTATAAATATAAACATGATAAGCATATATAATTGCATATATTGCATTAAACAAAACAAAAACAATATTTAATTATGTATATATATACATACGTATGCCTATATACTTACATATATCAGATGTGCAAGCATAACCAAAGAAACAAGCTGGAAAATTATGAAAATAACGATCAAATCTTATTAAATGTTATCAACAAAACATATATCAAAAGAACGCATAATGAAATGAACTTTTTCAAGGCTATAATAAAATAATAAAACAAAATGATACGTAAAACAGAATCGGTAGTTTTCTTAGATTTAAGTGAGGGATGATAATTAAGGATAGTGGGGATGAAAATAAAGGAAAGTCAAACGAAAGAATTCGCTAGCATACCGATACAATACCCTCTTAATTCCAAATCAAGCTGATGCAAATGTTAGTTGGCCTTCAATACCGGGCATAGTATTTAATTCTAGGAAAATATTCTAGCTTACTTACTGATACTAAAAATACTCAGAGGCCCCGCTATATTTATATTAAAACTAAGGCCACAGAATTAATCATTCACTTTTGCATGATGATATATACTTTTCCAGTTGTCATCCAAGATAATTGGAAAATTAACTTTTGATTTTTGATTGCCGAGACTCCCAATACTTTAGAAACTCGCTCATCCACAGAGATCATAGATTGCTCTTTATCCATCAAGATACAGCAACTATCACTACAACAGACTGGACGGACATAGCAATCACCTCGTTGTGAATCTATTCCGCCGATCCAAGGGAAGTAACCCGCTGGAGCAACATTCAGGCCAGCTCAGGAGTGGTGATGGACCGACGAGAGTCACCGAAGACGCTTACAATTGGTCAGGAGAGGTTTGGTATGTGATTTAATATTTTATTTATTTATTATTAAAAAAAGACTAAATAGAAAAAAAAAAAAAAATTGTACACCACATTTACAATAAAAATACAAAATGTATATGTATACGAAACGCTTTATTATATTTTTTGTTAATGTTTTTTTATGGCATTATCAAAAATTTTGGGAGTACATAATTGGCGATTTCTTGTTGATGTATGTATTTTGTAGATTTCAGCATTTTGCAACTATACGACGCACTACACATAATCATTTGCCTCACATATGTATTGTATGTATAAAAATTTTAAGAATATTGCTAGCATATGGTACTATGAAGAGCTGTATAATTTTATAATCGATGAAATTGGCATTTCTTGAAATAAACGAAACTATTTGTATAAATATGTCTGTATGTATGTAAGTGTACATAGTAAGTAAGGTCAACCTAATAGCACATTGCTTGCAACCAAAACTATCAAACGCACTTCAAAAATAAATAAAATATAATATAATTACAACATTGAAATCCGCTTAAGTGGTTTTAAGCGCAAGCAAAGTGCCATATCGAGGTAAAAAAAAAGCAAAAGCTGTTAACAAGAAAGATAAAATGAGCGACCGCAATGTGGTGCATGACGGCTCATAACGGGCCCGGCTTCAGGGAAAACGATAACTTTGGTCTGGAATTATTTTTGCCCAATATGACCTTTTGCTCTTCCTTGACACGTTTCTCCTGCTCTTTGCGCATACGCTGGCGCTCCTCATCCATCAGGCGCTGCTCCTCAATGATAGCTAAGCGCTCTTCGGCCTGTCGAAGCAAATGTATATATTATTAAAGATAATGAACATGATGATAGTAGGCACTGCTTGGACTTACCAATTTGATTTGCGCCTCTTCGATTTTGCGATTATTTTCGGCCAAAATTTCTTCGAGCTCTTCGCGTTTTTGTTTCTCCTCCTCCTATAAAACCCAAATAAAGTTGCGTATTAATAAATCAGATTTAGCGTTTCATGGAATTCTTAAAGGCTATTTATATATATAAATATATAGAAACGGTTTCTTTAACATCGATGACGCAAACTGTGCGGCGACTTTGGACGCATTTTCTTTTTCTTTTGGTTTTTTTTTTGTTGATGGGCTGCATAGACAGTTAAGATCTAATTTAATGTTTAACAATAAGTTACATAGAAGATATTGGTAGAAAGTATAAAACATTTAGTATAGTGTCTAATAAAAATGTTTAAATAATAGTTGGTTTTTTTTCGAATTAATTTTTTAACAATAAGAGCACACAACATTAACAAATGTACTAAAATTTGATTTGTTCATTTTTTTTTTTTAATTTATAATTAATTTTTTTTATATTTTTTTTTTGTTTTGTTTTGTTTTGTTGCTACTTACTATTTGAAATAGTTCAGTTTTCCAGTTTAATGGCTAAATCATTTTGTTAATTTTTGGGTTTGCTGCGAATTTGCATTTTAATTTACGGTATTCAGCTACATAGTTGTTTAATCAAAATTACATTACATATTGTGTTTAGAGGAGAAATTAAAAAGTCGTTTTCGATAAATGTTTGGAAAACAAACATATGTGTACATAAAATAAAGTTGGCACGACAACAACAACAAGTACAGTCATACCCATTGACAAATGGAAATCCGGCTTATGAGTTACGATAACAATCTTAAGACTGAGCAGCTTTGATGTTCCTATGACGAATGTTCCTAGAGGGAGAGCTTAGTGTCCTTAGAGTCTATTTGTATTTGTTTTTGGTTTAACGATTTGTTCACACTTTTACACACTTGCAGTTCGTTTATTTCCATTTTCGTTGTATGTTGTAAGGAACTCACTCACCCGTTTGTTTTTTGTATGGATTGATAGGTCGCTTTGGGGACCTTTTCAGGCTTTTTTTTTGGCATGCTGCGTACAGTTGGAACTAAGCTAAGCTAAGCTATGCTAAGCCCGCCCCAGAGACTAGACCAACTGTACTGGGTTAACTTTACTAACTATACGACTAGACAACTGTACGTATTATATGTGTGTTTAAGTGTGTGTGTGTGTGTGTGTGTGTGTGGAAGGGTACATCTTGAATGCTCTCCTAGAAAGAACGGTTGTCGCTCTCATCCGTCTGGCCGAATTCTCCTCAAAGCTGGGCTCGCGCATTGTGTCCGGTTTGGGTTCGAGTGAAGGGGGCGGGTTCGGGGCGGGGCTACACATATGTACCATATGTGTATATGTATGTATGTACAGATATACAGATATGTATATTTGCATATGTACCAATGTACGTGTGTTTGTTTAGTGGTCCCTCGCATATACACACACACACACACACACACACACACAAGACACTCTCTCTCACACACACCACACACATTCGATAGAAGCATATATATTTTTTTGTCGCGCATTATTATGTAACAACAACAACAACGAGTTACAGAAAAACCAAATTAAAATTAAATCAAACAAACAAAAGATGGAGCTAAAAGTAATGCAAAAATAGAATTATGCACTTTTGGGGGCATCAAAACTGCAAGACACATTTTTGGCTTTTGTTTTTTTTTTGTGGTTTTTTTTTTGGTAGAAAAAAATAATAATAGTAATTACAAAATTATTTGGCAAAGAAGATAGAGAGGCGAAATGTGCAGCGACGTGCCCAAAGGCTCAGTGTATTTGTGCATGAGTGTGTGTAGCGGTTATTAACTGAAAATGTACCGTTTAAAGATCGTATGAAATATGAGATGGTATGTTAGTGTTAAGCAGTGCAATATAGATAGCCATGTTCTTGATTTCAAGATTTAAAAAAAAAATAGTTTAAATAATCAAAATAAAATTCGAATTCAAACTAATAGTAAATCACCTATCATCAATCTGTGCCTAAGTGACCTAATTTATAAGTATCACTTTTAGTACGAGTAACATAATATATCAAATTCACCTTTTCTTGGAAATAATGATTTGGAATATGTTAACATATGCAAAATTAGCCAATCTATAAAGCCTCTGCAGCATTCATTTAAGAAATTTGGGAATATAAATTCAATATAAATAAATAAATATTAAATAAATAATAACATTTGAAGGGATTTTGTAAGCAAGAACATGGCTTGGTGACTTTGTTTCTGATGATTAAATAAAGATGAGGATTAGTAATGCTGTTAAAGACACACACACTCACACACACACACACGCACCACCACAGGCACACAGGGGCACACACTGAGCCGTTAGCAGCTGGTAATTGGTAATTGCAATTGGTAATTGGAAACGTCGCTACACAAATTCGGGTAACATTTTTGTTCAAGACGACTGTTTGCAACTGCTTTTGTGTGTGTTGTAATTGTAGTTGTAGTCGAAGGCTGTTGTTTGGTAATGTGTATGTGGTATTTTTTGTTTGTATTGTGTGGTAGCAGCAGTCGTCCAGCGAAATCTGAATACGAGCACCTACCTCGCGACGGCGTTCTTCTTCGCGTATCTGCTCGCGCCGCCTCTCCAGCTCCAGCATCATATCACGTTCCATTTCCGCTTTGGCCGTGTCGACGCGACGATTCACCTCCTGTTCGATCTCGTCGCGACGCTTCTCCAGCTCCTCCTCGACACGTTTCTTCACGAGCATTTCGATGCGTTTGGCCGCCTGCTCCTCAATGGTTTTCTGTTCCGCCTCCTTTTGACGACGCACCCGTTCCATTTCGGCCAGTCGTTCCACTTGCAGTAAGTTTTGCTGCAAATACAAAAGTATATATATACATATATTGCTAATCTAAAAGGTAGTAAGGTTCGCGAAATGAATAAGTAGTACAACACAGTTCAGGGCATAATCAAGGCACACTTAAGCCTCCCTTTGTGAATCCTTTGAGTGACCTGCTTTAATCTGGTGTAACATCTGAGGGAAACTGGCGTCTAGGTTAGGTTAAGGTGGCAGAGCCAGAGCCCGCTCGGATTAGGACTGCCTCGGCAAGAGAGGGGGCATTGGGATACAAAAGATGCCTTCACCCTTATCTGTGGTGAGACGCCCTTTCTTATATTAATAATATCGCCGATAATTAACTTGTGTAGGAAGACCACTTCCAGGTGTTATATAACAACGAAAGATTGATAAGTAGAAGGAAACGGAAATTGGGATCTCAGTTTGGAAAAGAGGAATCTATGTCGCTGATAATTAACTTGTGTAGAAAGACAACCCCAAGGGAGTGTCCATCAGAGCTTACCTCATCCAGTTTCTTGAAGCGACTCCGCTTGTGTCGACTCCGTTGCGTTTCATGGTCAGAGTACTGCTGGCTGTCACTGCTGGATGAGCTGGACCTTTTGCGGGACTTTGAGTGCGAGTGCCGGTGATGATGATGATAGTCTCTCTCTCGCTCATTGTGTGTGTGTGCATGTGTGTTTGTGTGTGTGTGTGATGGGTGCAGATGCCTGTCGCTGTTGTTGTTGTTGCTGCTGCTGTTGTTGTTGCGATGCCTGCTGTCGCGCTCTCGCCGACCGTGCTGGTTAATCTCTGTAGATTTGTCTCTCCGCGTGCAGTTGTTGCTGCTCCGCTCTCCGTGCTCGTGGTCCCTTTCCCTCTCCCGCTCCCGTTCACGTTCCCTCTCCCTCTCTCGTTCCCTGTCCCGGTTGTTTGACTTACTTTTGCTGCGTTTCTTATGTTTGCTTTTGTGATGGCGACGCTTCACCGAAGGACTGCGTGAACGTGAGCCCATTTTTTCCAAACTTTAAAAAATTATATTCAAGATTCAAGTTTGCTCGTTTTTCAACTCAATTTATTGACAGCTCTGGCTCAGTTTTCACAACAAAATCAATCTACAGAGATGCCTTAAAAGTAGTGTTGCACAACGTTCAAAAGCAGTATTTTTATCGGCAGCCCTAAATTTTTGGTGTTTTTATGGACAGTCACAGTTGTTACGAGTTTAATCCATTTCTAGTATCATTTCGTGAAATTTATCAATCATTACTTGATTGTCCTTAAAACCCACACACTCCTTTGCCGCCTCCTTGGCCAGCCATTTGAGTTCCGTATGCTCATCAGAAAGAACGGGCGCTTGATTTGGATTCCGTAGCTCTGCTAGCCAATAGACAACAACCTTGGGTTTACCTTTGACCTGGTAATTTAAAGTCAAAGGAGTATCACGGTAAATAATCAAATCCAATTCATCATAGCTACAAGGACAAAAGTATTATTATCATTAAATGTTACTTTTGATGTATTTTGCACTTGCCCGGCTTCTTCCTTTGTTTCCCGCAATGCGGTGGTAAAGTCATCCTCACCGGGATCCACATGACCTTTGGGGGAACTCCAGTGAAAATCGCCATATGAAGCTCTCAACAGCAAATATTCAATTTCTCCGCGAAGGCGCCTAAAAAGGACAAATCCAGCAGCTCTCTTGCCCATGGTTCTCTTTAGCAATTTAGTAACTTTAGCAGTGCTGTAAAGCGCATAAACATAAAGCTCTAAAGATAACGTCTTTATGATCTATAAGAATGCTATTTAGAATGTATAATGCTTTACAGTTTATATTTGATTAAATTTTCATCAACATTTTTAATTAATTGAGAAGTTATTAAGTTAAATATTTTGTTTTAAATGGATATAGATTTGCTGGTGGTGTCTTATATAGGATAGCTTGGAAATCGGTGCGTGCAATCGATGTCTATTTGTTATCGAGAGTTTATACAAACTATATATATAAACACAAATGATTTAGTTGGATATGTTCACACATAACTCTATTGCTCAGAGCATTTGTCAAATCGACAGGTTTTTCAAGTGCTATTTTAAAGCACGCGCTTTGTAAGAACAGCAACAAAGCAAAGTCGTATATTGGCAACATACAAAATCAGTCCGGCGAAATATAAAAAGTTGACTTTAAAATAAGGACACCTTTTTATGTTATGATTCTCATTTGTATGGATATGTATTTTGATACACATATTTTTAGAATCTAGAATTAATTACAGAGAGATTTAACTCGGCAAAGCGTTCGCTTCCAAGTTTTTGCTTTGTATTTATTTATTATTGCAATGAACAGCGTACCATTTGTTACAACAAAATGTACCATTCATTTTAAATTGTACAAAAATCCCAAAAATGTACCAAATTGAGTTTGTGCGCTTAACAACACTGGCATAGTAATATACGTTGGTCTCGCGCGGTGCACGTTGTGTGTTTCTGAATCAATATTATATAAAAACATTTCAAGCTGTAAAAGAAATGATTACTCTGCTGCGCCGCTTTGCGTGCGCCTCCATCACAAATGGCCAAAGCACAAATCAGCTGCGCTGCTATGCCTCCTTCACAGTCCGGGATCTGATGCGGGAAACCTCGGATGAGGCGGGAACGCTGCTCAGCCGTTTTGCCAAGCACATTGCCGTGGAGCGGTACAAGTGCGAGGAGCACGTGCTGCCCCCAACAAATGTTCGCTACTCGGACTATTTCCCGATTTCGGATGAACGTTACTTCCGTCGCTCCGTGGAGAAAACTTCCGTCAACCAACTTCCGGCACTGATTATCTACGCTTCCAGCTATCGTTCCAATGCAGCGCCTCCTATGTATGCAATGACATTGAACACACTGGATGCACAGGCGACGGCACAGCTTCAGCAGATGGACACCACTACGGTGCTAGAGACACTCTACGCATTTCTATTCCTAATGCCCAACTGGCTGAAACGGATGGATTTCTATCATGCGGCCATGCGACGACTGGGGGAGGAGGCAACGGGGAGCACGCCACGCTTTATGCAAATCTGTTTCTACTTGGGATTGCAGAAGCAACAGCAGCAAAATAATCTGGAGACGCTGCTCATCACACAACTCGGCAATCACTTGGAGCACTTGAGTCCGCTGGATCTGGCCCTGATAAGCAATGCGGCCTACAAGACATCGACGCTGGTCACTGGCGCCGTGCGTGAGGCTTATGAGGCTGCCCTAGTCCAGGCCACTTTGAATTTGCAGTTTTCACCGGACAACTGCTCGGATGATGCACTGCTCATTTGCTATGTGAAGGCGTTGCGTCTGCAGCGTGTGCAGGACGAAAACATCTGCCAGCATCTGCAGGAGATTTGCCTGCAGCCGGCACAGCTGCTCCAACTGCAGCCGCGTGGCTTGGCTCATATATTCGCCTATTTCGCTGAGATGCAGTGGGATCAAGCTGATGTCCTGCAAACGCTTGTGGATCGCTTATTGCAATTTAAACCCAGCGAATTGCGGGCCAAGGACCTGTCCACATTCCTCTGGAGCTGTGCACAGCTCAATTGCAACCTAAATGACGCACAGCTCCGAAAGCTGGAAGTGATTGCGCTGCGCAAATTGGATCAAGGCGAATACGATAGGTTCCCCGACCAGCTGGTTGACTCTTGCCTATCCCTGTGCATCCTGGGTCACCACTCGAAGCAGCTATTCGATGCCGCCGAAGAGCTCAAATCCACACAACGCCAGCGACAGCGGGCACAGCCCAAAGTGGACAGCCGTTTAACTGTCCTGCGATCCGCAGTTGCCATCGAACAGCCCAGCTGGACGGATATGAAGACGGAGCAGGCCTTTAAAGAGCTCACACGTGCGCCAAGCTATTTGCTTAAGCAGCGCGACGACCTGACTGCCTACGCTAAGCAGCTGGCAACAGATTCCGAAGTGGAGGGAGTGGATCTCGTCTGCCCCATTGCCGGCATCAATTTGCCCAGTTTGCGTGTCCAGACGCTGGGCGAGCAGGCTGGCGTTTATTACATAGAGCTGATGACGCCGCAGCAGACGCTGCGATTCAGTCGTGCAGCAACATCTCTGATGCGTCTGAAGCAACGACTCTTGGAATCACTGGGTCAGCGCGTAGTTCTGGTTAGTAATGCAACTAGAAATCTCCTACCTAAATCAATTATCAATATTCTTTTACTTTTTTGCAGCTGCACTCTGGCGACATGGCTACCAATGCGCAGGCGCTGCTTCAGCTTTTGGAGCAAACGGCGGCCGCAAAGATTGAGGCAAAGCAAACGGCTGTGGAGCTGAACAATTAAAACGTGTGATATAGAGTCTATGTCGGATAGCTTTAATTAACAAGTTTTTAATGTAATTAATTTAGTAAAAATAACACTAAACGTAATGTTCAACAATTTATATATAATACAGGGGGCAAGCTGATTTAAACGGAAAAGTCGACCGCTCATCTGATCGACTTGATCTTGGCCTTGAGCACAATAAAGGCGCCCAGTCTGAAAATGATCATCATTGCGCTCAATGCAATGATATCTTTCCAGAATTGATCGCCACGCATGGTAATCTCCTCCAGAAACTTCTTTGGATATCTGTGAAGAATAATTGGCTTAAAAAAAATCAACTTAACAATTATATGAAATCAGTTACCTATAGTGGCAATATGGAGCCTCATTGCAGGCCAAAACGCCACGATCCATTCCATAGATGGCGGCTATAAAGCCCTCCAGGCCATAGCGCAAGTGCGATATGTGACTGCCCCACTTCAGGTAGCTGGGCAGATCCCGCAGTGTGACACCAAAGCCGGCAAACATCATCATGGGTATGGTCAGCACTGGAGCCAGGAAAGTGCCATTGGTTACATTAAACCAAGCGCCAATTATGAGACCAATGCTTTGACCCACAAATACCACCAGCAAACTTATCGCAAAGAACATCCAGAAGCGCACCCATTCCAAGGGCTGATAGCTCCACAGATAAATGATGACCGAAAATATGAAAGTACTAAATAACTGCAAATCGAAAAACAATTGTGTTACGTGAAATTCGTTACATAAGTCAACTGCAGAACTCACCGTTATGGGCAAATCAATTAACGTCAGGGCAAAATAGTAGGCCTTCAGAGAGTACCAGCGATTAAAGTGCTCTTTAATTAATATCGTCATCTCAATAGGGACTGAAATGGAAAGTAAGAAAGATACATTATCATAAAAGCTTTTAAAACTGAATTAAGAAGTTGCTTGATATAATGAAACACTTTTGCTTATACAAAAAGAAAATGACAATGCTACCTTTAATATTAATTTTCTTATTTAAATCTATATTATATATTATATTATATATAAGATATATTCGAACGATTTTGACCAGATTCAATCTATATAAAATATAATAAAACTTGCAATTACTGAGTTTGGTTAGGATAGTTTGAGAAACAAAAAAGTTGTTCATAAAAGTTGCTTCTTTTCAACAGATTGTTCCTATTGCAAACTTCTTTCCAAAATTATAATACCCTCTGCTAAGTGTTTGTATTTAAATTTAGCAAATCGATATTTTCGATAATTGAAACCGTTAGATTTTATTTAAAGATAACAGCCAATCAATACTTACATGTTAGTACCGTTAACATCATGGTCGTCATGGAATGGTGCATCAATATGGCAAAAAGAAGATTATAATTGTCCAGAACTCGTGAGCCCTCACGACCCGCCCGATCGTACATAGCTCCATAGAGTACGGCCACCGCAATGTTGACTACGACGCGCAGATGAGTCATTGTGGTATCCCGACTTGCCTTAATGTAGCCACGTCGGAGCAGCACGGAACACTGATTGGTAAAGCTAGTGTTTTCCAAGGAAACGTTTTTCTTGCGCCTGGGTATGGGATACTTCCTCATTAGCGCTTCGGCACGCAGCACTGTTCCGGGATTGTTGAACCAGGTCAGACAGCTGCCATTCTCCGTGGCACTCTTCAGAGTATCGATCTTGTCAAAGCCGTACTCGCCACAGGCCAGCTCAATGACTAAGCACAGGAAAGAACAGCGAGTCTTTAACTATCGTTTGCAGTAGTTTTATTTTGGCACTCACTGTAATCAGCTGGATTGTGGTACATGGGACAGGGCAGCTCCACAGAGTGCAGGAAGGGCACCAGCTTCTGGGTGCCACCTTGGTAGACGCAATTGCCCGCCGAGAGCACATATACCTGATCAAATATCTGGAATAACCGGGCAGTGGGCTGATGAATAGTGCAAATAATTGTGCGGCCCTGGGATGTAAGTCGCTTAAGTAATTCCAAGACTTTTGTGCAGGAACTGCTGTCCAAGCCGCTGCAAAGATTTAGAAAAACAAGGTGTGTCAAAAAATTGGTTTCACAGTGATAAGTGCTTTACTGATTGTAGGAATTACTGATTGTGACCGGGCAAAGCCGGAATATACCCTTAGTTAAGCATAGTCTTAGCAGTCGCACAACTTGTAGGCACTTACGTCGTTGGCTCGTCCAGAAACATCACAGTGGGATTATTAATCAACTCCATGGCAATGGATAGCCTCTTCTTCTGACCACCGGACAGACGCATTGTCAGCGTCTGGTCGTGATCATAAAGACCCAGCAGCAACAGAATATCTTCAATCTATTCAAAATGCAAGTCAAGATTAGATGCTTCTGATTTATGATTGCAACTTTCTATAAACTCACTCGTCTTTCTTTCTCGTCGTAGCTGACATTCTCACCCAATTTCAGATCGGCTGCTATATGCATATTCTCGCTGACAGTCAGCAAGGGCTGCAGACGATCATCCTGTGTGATATAGCAGGACATGCGACGAAATGAGGCTGTATAGGACATGTTTTTAATATGCAAAATCCCATTTTAATTTAATCTTGTTACTCACGCAAATCACGTCGTCGACCATTGAGCAGTATGGAACCATCGACACCGGTGGTTTTGAATCCAGATAATGCATCCAGCAAAGTGGATTTACCAGCTCCAGATGGGCCCATAATGGCAATGAGCTGGCTTCCCGGAAACTTGCCACAGACATTATGTAAAATCTCTTTTTCACCTATCGAGAAAAATTTTGAATTTAAATGTGAGTCTTTACTATTTATAAAATCATTTTAATACTTATGAATCAATTATATATAATTAATTATGCAACAACAACAGACCTACTTAGTAATACTAATTAAATAATTATTTTGAATCTACTGAAGCTATGACACAAAAAGCTATGTAAGGCAAACCATCATGTTGGATTAGAAGAATTTTAAGAATTTTCATCTATACATGTAATATTTATAGAATACTTAGTTAATACATCATCATTAAGTTAAATGACTTTTTTGAAAACCAATTAATTAGAAACCCGACTAGATAGCTGGACTAATGATTTTCAAAGCTTTCAAGACAGCTATCAAATTGAAATTGCTAATTTTGATGTTTGAGTGAACTTATTAAAAATGATAATACCAATTAAAATTGTAGACTAGAAAACCTGTAAGTATTTGATGACTTGCGAAATCTTAACAGAGCAAAGTTTGCTTTGAAAACGAGAGTTTTTGAACTTGCTGCCAGCATTATTTTAAAAAAAAGTTTATTTTTTAGCAGTTGACCCCTGGCTAAGTGCTGTACTTTCATCTTAATGTTTAATTTTTTTTTAATTTTTTTTTATTTCCCAAAATAATTGTAACTTTATAGATTTTATGCAATTTTTAATGGCAAGCAAAAGCGACAATAAAATACAGTTAATGCCATGGAGAATTTAATCTTATAATTTACCAGGTACAAATTACTATCAATATCAAAGTTAACATTTTTATTTCCTTGGACTTTGATACTATAAAGCAACACTCACTTATTGCCAAAAAAAAAAAACAAAAAACTTATTAACAATAGAAATTTTAATTATATCTTAGCCCTAACGAATACTAAATGCCCTTTGCTTTATATCGAACTAGAAAAAAGCTATACAACAAACTTTGTATAATATACAAAAAATGATCTATCAATTAAATATTTCACCAATATTTTATCATATATTTTTTGTATAGCTACAAATGTATCTTTTATGAGCTTTGTCAAGCTGAGTAAGCAAGTTATAATGCTCAGCTCAGCGAACAATTTGACAATTTGTAGAAATTACTAATTGATGGGCAGGCAGTGGCAGTGGCAGTGGCAAGGGCAAGGGAGCCCTATCTAATCAATGGGGAAACAATGAGCTGTTATAGAATCAGCTAACAGGTAGTTACTCGTATGATTATTAACCTTTCCAAGACACATGTGCCTGTCCCAAAGCGACTATGCCTGTTCTTCTGCTTCCAGGCCCATATTCTTCAAAAAGTAGCCGCTGTTCCATAAAAGCAAATGCCTATTTTATTTTTGCAATCTTATCGAGGTTTGAACTTATATTACACGGCCATTTCGGCCAGCTGATCATAAATGCCAGACTCACCTCGATTGAAGCCCAATTTGACCGTTAGCGACAGCTCCTTGAACTCAATGTCCACCGCTTCGCGTGCTGGCAGATTGGACATGGCGTCCATATCGAAGTGCACATCCTCCTCGTCCTCGGCCACAGACTCCAATGGTGTCTGCTTCACGGCAACCACCTGCGAAGCAGTGGGCGTGGCAGTTGCAGTGGGCGTTGCATTGGCAGTTGCTGTCGCCGTGGAGGTGGAGGTGGTATTCGTCTGTGCATTGCGCCAGCTGCTCGAATTCGTCATGGGCACTGTGGTGGCATTGTAGACACCGCGTCCCGCTGTCGATGTGCTGCTCTCACCAATCTCAATGCCCAGTCCAACGCCGGCGGTGCCGCCAGCGCCGTTGAAGAACTGCTCCCGCGCCGAATGCATAGTTTTCGATCAGCTAAAAGGAATTTAATTTCATAATTATTTTAAATGTTCAAAATGCCTAACTAAATTTTAAAATGTATTCTAAGGAGAGCTCTTATGCTGTAAAGTACTTTAAAATTATACACACGGCTAAATTTTTTTCCGAATTTAAAGAACATTTTTCGACTTTAAGGAAAAGACTATTATATAATATAGCTTCAAAAAGCTTAAATCAAATTTCGACAAATACTTAATTGCTAAAGTTTAATATGTCATATAGTTGTTGGTTGATTGTGCACCAATCCTGGCAAAGATGTCTCATTTCAAATTCCAACACAACTTTAAACTAAATTCTATAGTCCATATGTTATTTAAGCAAACAAAACTTTTTAACTACTTATTTTGTAATCTACACAGATCATAGATCATATTCTAGAGCTGTGACTAATTCTCTGGAATTAATTTTCGTCTGCTTTAGTAGACTCGCTGGCATGCGTTTTTTCGAAAACCTAGTTTAATTCAGCGCTCGATTGATTTTTAAATGATGCAACGGGCGTCATGCCTCATGGAGTTGTGCCACATTTTGAGCCAAACAGCTGCGGCCACCGTTGCCATCTTAGCCAAACAGGTTGCGTCTAATTGCGTGCCATTTTACACTTTGATCGATCCATGGCAAACACACACACACACACACACACACACACACACATGTGTCAGCTCAGTGCATGTCTGTAAGTCGCTCACCTTTGCACCTGTTGATTATTAAAAACGGCGCTTGGCACCCGCCGCAATTTTCAAAGCCGTAGCAAAAGGGTTTGTCACTAAACTTATTTTTATTAATTTTCGTAAATTTATATTTTGTTTTGGTCACCTAATTACGCAACTACCGATTGCAGTTGACGTCAAAATTATGCATATACTACTTATTTTTGTTTATTTGCTGAGCCCACAGATCAAAGTGCAATAACAACAATCACATCAAATTAGAAATGCGGAAGAACATGAATTAATCGTAAAGTTGAATATTTTTATCTATTACAAAAATATTAATAAATGGATTTCTACTACTACCGGTTTTTTATTAAATGGTAGGTGCTTAATAAAATTATGTATATTTATGTATATTTATATTTCATATCAACAGCTGACTGACTGGCGGATTGTCTGTCGACTGCTTTCCACGTCTATAATTACGCCGTTTAAGTGCACGGCGTATTTGAGTAAATGAATTATTTCAATTATCTGCAACAACCTCAATAAAATATTGAATATTTACATAAGTAAATGTAGCACGCAATTTACTCCACATTTTATTATTTATTATTATGCTTTTTCTATTGTTTGTTATAATTCTGATTTTGTTCTATACTACTTGAATAGAAAATATATAAGAAATATAAATCCGTAAGATCAAGGTACAGCTGGCAAAAGCAAAGCACAATTAATTATAAGTATGCAGAATTGTAATTGTAGAAAAATCTTGTTGTACTCATATATATGTACATATATATATATATATATATATATATATATATATATATATATATATATATATACAATAATACATATATATGTAAGTATGTAAAGGCATCAATCGAAACAACAAAAGCATTGTTTCAATATATACTTAAATATATGACATTTTGTTGGCTTACAATAATATATATTAACTCGAAACACAATCAACGTTGACTTGTGACGAAGTATTCGCTATGTGTCATCTTTAACCCGCAGCCTGGACTCCTTATCAACACATTATCTCCCAGCATCTGAGCACACTATCTTACAAAAACAAGCGTCTTCAATTAATTGAAGGTGCACCATGGAATACTGGAAAGGGAAGTGCACATAATGCATAATTTAATCACCTCATTACCTATCACTGAATACTGGGCATTGCACTTGAACTACTTATAAGTTATAACACGAAATGTCAATGCCCCCACTTTATATATACATATGTATATGTATATGTATATGAACCTATACCTATCTGAAGGGCTAGACTAAAACTACGCCATTTGTGATGAGTCTATATCAGCAGAAATTCAATATTGATTGACACTGACTTGTCTCATGTTTGCACTTTTATTTTATTATTTGCATGCAACAATTTTCGAAAACAGAAAACAATGTGAGAAACATTAGCTATAGTCAATTAGTTTCACAGTTAATTCCCAAAAATATTGGGATTTGTTCTTCATCAAACATAATGAAATATCACTGTAATGTACATGTATCTGCTATGTATCTGATTATGGTGTATGTATTGTTCGTTTTTGTTTTTGTTTTTGTATACCTTGCTCGGAAGTAAACCGGTTCGTTCTGAGATTCTACGCTGCGGCTGTAAGCAGGAGCATCATCAGCTAAACTCAAAGCCCAAAATGAACGCTTGAGAACAACAGAATTTAGAGCAGAACAGCAGCTGCTTCCCATTGGAATCAGAACAAATCAAACATTTATACAATTATAACTTTTGTTTATACTGCAATAAATATGACTTAATAACGTGATAATTTAGTAGAGGTACCCGTTTCAAAAATGTAAATCCTATACACATTAATCATTCTTTAAGAACCTTTGCTAAGGTGTAATCTATACTCAATAACAGCACAGCTAATCAATTTGTATATCAATTAAAGTTCATTCTGATTACAGGCCACAGGAGTATTCAGATCATATCAATGGAAAATAATTCTATTGAATAAATTTACTTGTTTTAAGTGTAAGTGTAAAGTATTTCAATAACGATTGCAGCAAGTGTGAAACAAATAGTTTAGCTTACATACTTTTATTTTTTCAAGAACAGTTCTTATTTTTAAATAATTATAGACAGTAAGCCAGACACTTTTTCAAGTTAAATTTATGCTGCATAAGCAAAAGTTTTACCAAAAATTATATTTTTTCAACTAAGCTTAGCTTTGTTACAAACATGATTATTTTGTATATTAGAAATATGTTTTACATATTTACATTTAATGTTAAAGCTTTTTTGTTGTTTACTTATTTCATTTGCATTCAAGCTATGTTAATTTAACGAGCTTATTTTGTTTTTGTTCAAACACTTAATTGCTTTTGGTTTCACTATTCCTAATTGAAATTGGCTCCACATATTCGTACATCAGTCAAAACAATTAATTTGTCGTTTCATTTTCGGTTTCTCCACCATAATTATCTTTTATGTTCTGTTCTGTTCTGTGGTAACACTTTATTTTTTTGCACAACAGTTCTTGTTCCCGGTCTTGCGTTAATTTGTAGATACAACAGTATCGTGATGACCTTACCCGTACTCAAACGATCGCAGTTAAAGAATAATGTTTAACGTCGCTGGGTATATGAAATCTACACACTTTATTTAAGGTTTTTGTGTGTGTTTTTTTTTGTATTTTTGCGCGCTCTTCAAAACCGCGTAACAACGTCTTCGATGTGACATCGGCGACTGGCGGCCAGCAAACAAATAATAATCCCAGCTAGCGCTGGCGATTCCCTCAGAATTCCAGTAGAGTCAGCCCCAGCCGGTTGGCGAGTAACCGAGACCGAAACCGAAACCGAGACTCACACAAAGAAACGATCGACAATCGAGCGTCTCAGCAGCTGTGCAGGTGTGTGAGTGTGTGTGTGTGTGTATCTATGTGAGCGTGCGTGTGTATCTTTGAAATGCAAGCTTTATCACAGCGCTGAAACGAAGTCCGTTCGGCTTTTGTTGCCTCTCGCTGGCTTTTATTAACGTATTTTTTTCGCATTAGCTATTAATGTTTTAGCGCTGTTATATTGTAGTTTTCCTTCATTGATAACGTACACACACACACACAAACACTACAGATACATTAAATTACCTGAGGCAGCTGATTGAATTTTGGTAGCTCACTCGATCGCTGCGCTCTTTCACTTGACAACGGTTTGGCCTCCGGCTCGGGGCTCCGAACTCGGGTCAAAAGTCCACATGTCAAACTTCTTTCTTTCAGTTCTCGTACGTAACGCTACGTAATAAAACAAATTATTGCCCTTGCTGCTATTTTCTTCATTTAGCAACGTTAAACAATGGAGCGCTCTATACGAACAGTATTATCGTGCAACTGAACAAAGCTCGACTACCTACAGTCGATCTAGCAACGTGCTCATTTATGAATCATGGTTATTTCATTATTGAAGTATTGTTCCGAAAGTGCTAGCAGATTTTTCGGTTTTGTGGACATACCACATATGTATATATATAGTAAAATCGGCCACAAATGTTGGACTGTTTTTCCTTTTAGAAAGCCATCTTAAACTTAGAAACAGTTTGGTTTTTTCTTATCAATGTCGTAACTATAGTATGATATACGAGCCTATATATATAGTTTATATAGACTACTCATATACAAGCAAAAAACGTTAAATTCTTATCACACTTTATAAACAGGAAGCTATGATATAATTGTCATATCAGTATACTATCTACTAATTTTAAGGTTGATTTCAATAATTTACCGATAATGCTTACGAGTCCGCTAGGCA
Organism: Drosophila maculinotata; assembly: GCA_035045305.1. Classification (NCBI taxonomy): domain Eukaryota; kingdom Metazoa; phylum Arthropoda; class Insecta; order Diptera; family Drosophilidae; genus Drosophila; species Drosophila maculinotata. Next base: position 897,169 of record JAWNPD010000134.1, on the reverse strand, counting down.
AAGTTCAATCAATTTTTAACTTGTTTAACTTTTACAAGTTTATTATTAACTATTTTAAACAAGTATTTGCGTATGTAGTTCAAGGACTAAACATTTAAATCTTAAACCTAAAGTATTATTATTCATTTATTTATTTCATTTCATTATTTTAAGACTTAAAGTACTTTCACTTTTATCCACTTCCAGTAGCCTCAGACATTGAGAATGCAACAAATGTGACGCATATCAAATTCTATGCGTTGCTATGCATTGTTTAAGAGTAAAGCTTGTGTACTTATTTAGTTATTATCGTAATTGTTTTATATGTGTAAATTGTTGGACTTTGGACCGTATTTGATTTAGCTTTGAATCGAGCCAAACAAAAGCCTATTGAAGCGTATGCATTCTAGTTTCTAATAGAATAAAGAAAATAAAAAATAACATACAATTAAATTGTAATTAAGCGTGAGCTTTGCTGACTGTTGATCGCCGGTTCCCTCGAGTATAAAGCGCTGATTAGCAGAGCAACGCATACCAATATAGATATAGATCGTACGCAGTGCTTAAGATGTGATGGGGAGACTTTGGATATTCAAGAAGTTACTTCATTAAATGCCTAGGAAAGTGAAACGATATTAATAAAAATTTACATAACGATTTGATAAGCTTAAATATCGACTAAAACACGAACTGTTCGTGAATTGATAAGATTAAATGGTGCGCCAAAAAATATCACACAATTAGCAGGAAATTCTTGGCAAACACTAATTTAGTTCTTCAAGGCCAGAACTGACTTGAAGCACAGTGAAATTAAATATTGACAACTTGTCATCGTGCCCAACTCGGCTACTTATCAAATATCCGAAGTGATCGTCTAACACCAAAGTCCAAATATGTATTCGCGGCATCTTTTGAAAGCTTTCCGTCGAACCCGAAGTCAAAGTCGAAGTCGACGTCATCGTTAATGTTGAGTTGTGGGCGTTCTGGAAGTATAGCGATATGCGACATACAAATACATTGCTATTGTTTTCTTATTTACTTCTAGGCGGCGCCCCTGTTTGTTTACTTGTGGGTTATTTGAAGCTGATAGCTTTGAATTAGTTATTGTCATGGGCAATTAAAGCATCATTTCGAAATCTTTCATGTCGGAAGCTAAACGAATGTGTATTTTATGACCCATTGGTGCTGATGGCGTGATTTCCAAGCTTTAACAATCATAAGGGGTCCCCACAAAAATATTTGAAAAAATGTAACTTTCAATAATGCATAAACTTGAAATGTAGAATTGATAAGTAGGACAAACCATGAACAAAATGGCCTCAAGCTTGAAAATCGGTTCAGTTTTGACCAAGTTATGGGATTTGTGGACAAATCAGGGCGTTTACAAGTCTTTTTTTTTTGTCATTTTGGCATGATTTTTGACAGAAAAATTAAACACCTCAGAATGAATTTTTCTTAAGTTTTTTATACTAATTTTGACACCAACAATCGATTAAAAAAAGAATTTCAAGAATCTATTTTTTGAAATATCAGTTTTTGTAAGGGTCCCCCCTTATGCTTTTTTTGCAAAAATATTTGAAAAAATTTAACTTTCAATAATGCATAAACTTGAAATGTAGAATTGATAAGTAGGACAAAACATGAACAAAATGGCCTCAAGCTTGAAAATCGGTTCAGTTTTGACCAAGTTATGGGATTTGTGGACAAATCAGGGCGTTTACAAGTCTTTTTTTTTTGTAATTTTGGCATGATTTTTGACAGAAAAATGAAACACCTCAGAATCAATTTTTCTTAAGTTTTCTATACTAATTTTGACACCCACAATCGATTAAAAAAAGAATTTCAAGAATCTATTTTTGAAAAATCAATTTTTGTAAGGGTCCCCCGTTATGCTTTTTTTGCAAAAATATTTGAAAAAATTTAACTTTCAATAATGCATAAACTTGTAATGTAGAATTGATAAGTAGGACAAACCATGAACAAAATGGCCTCAAGCTTGAAAATCGGTTCAGTTTTGACCAAGTTATGGGATTTGTGGACTAATCAGGGCGTTTACAAGTCTTTTTTTTTTGTCATTTTGGCATGATTTTTGACAGAAAAATGAAACACCTCAGAATCAATTTTTCTTAAGTTTTTTATACTAATTTTGACACCCACAATCGATTAAAAAAAGAATTTCAAGAATCTATTTTTTGAAAAATCAATTTTGGTAAGGGTCCCCCCTTATGCTTTTTTTGCAAAAATATTTGAAAAAATTTAACTTCCAATAATGCATAAACTTGAAATGTAGAATTGATAAGTAGGACAAACCATGAACAAAATGGCCTCAAGCTTGAAAATCGGTTCAGTTTTGACCAAGTTATGGGATTTGTGGACAAATCAGGGCGTTTACAAGTCTTTTTTTTTGTCATTTTGGCATGATTTTTGACAGAAAAATGAAACACCTCAGAATCAATTTTTCTTAAGTTTTTTATACTAATTTTGACACCCACAATCGATTAAAAAAAGAATTTCAAGAATCTATTTTTTGAAAAATCAATTTTTGTAAGGGTCCCCCCTTATGCTTTTTTTGCAAAAATATTTGAAAAAGTGTAACTTTCAATAATGCAAAAACTTGAAATGTAGAATTTATATATAGGACAAGCAATGAACAAAATGGCCTCAAGCTTGACAATCGGTTCAGTTTTGACGAAGTTATGGGAGTTTGAAGTCTAGGAAGGCCATTTGTATGGACATAAGAGACCAATTTGGGCGTTTACAAGTCTTTTTTTTTTGTCTTTTTGGCATGATTTTTGACAGAAAACTGAAACACCTCAGAATCAATTTTTCTTAAGTTTTTTATACTAATTTTGACACCCACAATCGATTAAAAAAAGTATTTCAAGAATCTATTTTTTGAAAAATCAGTTTTTGTAAGGGTCCCCCCTTATGCTTATTTTGCAAAAATATTTGAAAAAATTTAACTTTCAATAATGCATAAACTTGAAATGTAGAATTGATAAGTAGGACAAACCATGAACAAAATGGCCTCAAGCTTGAAAATCGGTTCAGTTTTGACCAAGTTATGGGATTTGTGGACAAATCAGGGCGTTTACAAGTCTTTTTTTTTTGTCTTTTTGGCATGATTTTTGACAGAAAAATGAAACACCTCAGAATCAATTTTTCTTAAGTTTTTTATACTAATTTTGACACCCACAATCGATTAAAAAAAGAATTTCAAGAATCTATTTTTTGAAAAATCAATTTTTGTAAGGGTCCCCCCTTATGCTTTTTTTGCAAAAATATTTGAAAAAATGTAACTTTCAATAATGCATAAAATTGAAATGTAGAATTGATAAGTAGGACAAACCATGAACAAAATGGCCTCAAGCTTGAAAATCGGTTCAGTTTTGACGAAGTTATGGGAGTTTGAAGTCTAGGAAGGGCATTTGTATGGACATAAGAGACCAATTAGGGCGTTTACAAGTCTTTTTTTTTTGTCTTTTTGGCATGATTTTTGACAGAAAAATGAAACACCTCAGAATCAATTTTTCTTAAGTTTTTTATACTAATTTTGACACCCACAATCGATTAAAAAAAGAATTTCAAGAATCTATTTTTTGAAAAATCAATTTTTGTAAGGGTCCCCCCTTATGCTTTTTTTGCAAAAATATTTGAAAAAATTTAACTTCCAATAATGCATAAACTTGAAATGTAGAATTGATAAGTAGGACAACCCATGAACAAAATGGCCTCAAGCTTGAAAATCGGTTCAGTTTTGACCAAGTTATGGGATTTGTGGACAAATCAGGGCGTTTACAAGTCTTTTTTTTTTGTCATTTTGGCATGATTTTTGACAGAAAAATGAAACACCTCAGAATCAATTTTTCTTAAGTTTTTTATACTAATTTTGACACCCACAATCGATTAAAAAAAGAATTTCAAGAATCTATTTTTTGAAAAATCAATTTTTGTAAGGGTCCCCCCCTTATGCTTTTTTTGCAAAAATATTTGAAAAAGTGTAACTTTCAATAATGCAAAAACTTGAAATGTAGAATTTATATATAGGACAAGCAATGAACAAAATGGCCTCAAGCTTGAAAATCGGTTCAGTTTTGACGAAGTTATGGGAGTTTGAAGTCTAGGAAGGGCATTTGTATGGACATAAGAGACCAATTAGGGCGTTTACAAGTCTTTTTTTTTTGTCTTTTTGGCATGATTTTTGACAGAAAAATGAAACACCTCAGAATCAATTTTTCTTAAGTTTTTTATACTAATTTTGACACCCACAATCGATTAAAAAAAGAATTTCAAGAATCTATTTTTTGAAAAATCAATTTTTGTAAGGGTCCCCCCTTATGCTTTTTTTGCAAAAATATTTGAAAAAATTTAACTTTCAATAATGCATAAACTTGAAATGTAGAATTGATAAGTAGGACAAGCAATGAACAAAATGGCCTCAAGCTTGACAATCGGTTCAGTTTTGACGAAGTTATGGGAGTTTGAAGTCTAGGAAGGGCATTTGTATGGACAATTAGGGCGTTTACAAGTCATTTTTTTTTGTCTTTTTGGCATGATTTTTGACAGAAAAATGAAACACCTCAGAATCAATTTTCCTTAAGTTTTATGCTTATGCTTTTTTTGCAAAAATATTTATAAATGTGATTCTTAGGTGGTTTATTTTCCTGTCAAAAATCATTCCCATAATTCAAACTCTTATAACTGGGTCAAAACTGAACGGATTTATACTAGAGGCCATTTTGTCCTCTAAACTAATTCTACATTTGAAGTTTATGATTTTTTAAGAAAACTAGTTTTACAAAGTTTCCAAAAAGCATGTATTAAATATTTATAAAAATATATATTGAATACAGTGTTTTTTTTAGTTCCTGTATTAGGCATATATGCAATATATGTGAGCTATAGGATGTATTAATCCTGCCCAGCATGTTCCGACGTATGTAATGGGGGAGAGTTCGTACAATAACGAATCTTGTTTTATCAATGTTTCAACTTAGTTAAAGGATTCTCATATCTTGTAAAATTATAAAGAATATCCTTTGCAGAGAATCAAAACTGTTGAATACTAACCATTGAATCATCTTTGATGATTACTTTCTTTGGAATTTTAGACGTCTAACCTTTGAACACTTTCTGCTATCAATTGATGATACCGCTACAAATTTCTCACACACCTGAAATTTTGCTCAACCGGATTTGGATGTCACAATGGTAACGGTTCAGCAAGATACAGGCGCGAATGAAATATGCCGGCCAAGGATTACAGGATTACACATTACACATTTGACTTTACAATATTTAAAACTGGCAACGTAATCGCAACCGCAACTATTCCTGACAACGCTCGGGCCGCGACTGATGAACAGACCGCACCAACAGCCGCTAGGTAGCCTCCCAAAGATGCCACTTGATCGACTAACTAACTAACTGCCCCGTCCGTGCGATTATGTACAACAACAAAACCTTTGCTGCTTTGCTGTTGTTTTTTGGTCAGGGGAGTCGACATTAGAATTAGACCCGGAACAAAAGGAACAACAATGCCGGCTGGCCGCTTGGTTGGCTGACTGACTGACTGGGTGGGTCACTCACTCGTCGAATGTTGCAACAGCGGCGCATGCTTTCTAAACGCAACCGTTTTGATAGCTGTTGTTGTTGTTATTGTTATTGTTGTGGGACGCACCTTACTAGTACAAATAGCCACATAGAGACAGATAGACAGAGAGACAGAGCGACAGCTGACACCAGCGAACGCGCCTTTTTAATGAGGTGACCCCACCTAGTCTATATATGTATGTATGTATGTATGTATATACAAACATTATAGCATTTATCCGGAGATGGTCTCAGCTCGGTGGGGGCGCCTGTTTGTTGTTGTTCTGTTCCCACAGGTCGGGGGTGGCTCTTGGGCCTTGGTTAGCATATTATGTAGCCGTTTGTCATTGGACAGCCCTATATTGTTATATCCTGTCATATCAAATTTATATGTATTTAACTAAATGGGTTAATGACTTGGCAAATGCATTCCATAATTAAATTCAAATGCAGCTCTAAGAAATTACATACTGTCAAATTGGAAAAATTTAAATATATTAAAGTAACATTTTGGACCCTTGCAGAGGGTATACAATTTTGGCCACAAGTTTGGCATGGAAGGAAACATTCCCGACCCCATAAATATATATATTCGTGATCAGGACGATAAGACGAGTTGATATACCTTTGTCCGTCTGTTTGTCAATTTTAAAGCTATCTTTATGAAACTTGCTACAGATGCTTATTTTTGCTGCACGCAGATAATATGTCGGAATCATCATCACACCACTATAGCATATAGCTGCCATAGGAACGATCGGTCGAAAATGTTTAGTTTTATGAGATAACTCGACTAAACTTACCAATAATAAATCTTAGCATTATTTAGGCATGCTTACAAAGTTTCATCAAAATCAGATCACTATATCTTATAGCTGCCATGGGAACAATCTGTTGAAAAATGAATCCTTGTGTGAACAACTTTTTCCTAAGTTTTAAAAAATTCGATCTTAAAGGCAATAACGGCGAATATTTTACTACTTTGAATAATAAAATATTACAAATACGTTGAAGTCATATTTATCTAAAAGCACCGAAGGGAGTCGTTTTGAAGCTTATAAGCCATTTCGTACCAATATTTATATGCCAGTTTTATGTATCCACAGTCCGTTGCTCTATAGCACACCTTGTTATAAAGCCAATCCTTAAAAGCATGCTACATATATGAGCTATATACCACCGACACACCCATTAAGAAGAGCGACGTGCCAGTTTTCGCGCCCCACAAGTTGTCCTTTTTTCTGGCATTTGACTTCGCTGCGTTATGCCAAATGGCCACGCAAGGAGCAGGACTAGGACTAGGACTAGGGCTAGGGATGATCTGCGGTCACTAAAAGGGCGCGTTTCATATTAACACACAGCCAAATGTCAGTCTGGCAATCTAATATACCACGCAGTCACAGTTAACTGGGATTGGCGCTGTTCCCTCGCACATATACCTATAAGTACATAGATATTAACATTTGAACTCTTGCCAGCTAGTTTTACTAATTGAAATAACCTTATACTCAATACTCACTTAAAAAGCTGGGCTAACTCGATGTGTTGATAGACATTGACTGAAAGATAGTATTCCATTTTGATAACTAATCTAACTATATATAATTACATACTCGCTAATTATCATTTATATAGCACAATTACAAATAATTAGATAATATATAATTAGTAGTTCAGAATTTTAAGCGCAGTTGACAAGTACAACGGTAATCATCCCGCAGTGTATGTTTCAGGCAGCAGCTAATTATCGCCTTTCTATGCGATTCTCACGAACTGAAATCATTTGATGAGCTGGTGAAAACAGTGAAACCATTAGTGCAGAGGAGAGCATAATGATTACGTTAAGGTGAAGTAACATACATGCGGTTCCCTCTAGACCTACCCGTAATTTCATTCTACTTACTCTTAGCCATTGTACTACTAATTATTCCTTTCATGAACCACTCCGAGTACTCTGCTCTGATTAAAATAGACTCTTTCTTGTATTCAATTCAGAGTCCTCCTTTCCTTTAATCAAAAACCCTTTTTTTATTTTCTCTTTATTTTAAAGAATTGTTTTATTACCACTAATTCTTACTTCTATAATATCTTTGTATTTTTGGTTTGATTGGGTTTTTCTGGGTTTTCCCCAATGCTTGCAACAAATGTTGCACCAATTTTTCAATTAAATTACCCGCAGACATTAATAATAATTAAATATTTATAATTTACTTTAATTTGAAATGGTTCATTGAATTTTTATTTTATTTTAAAACAAAAACTTAATTAAACTATTGATTTCTTAAATATGCACCCAATATATTTGTGTCTCCATTATCCTGAGGAGCATTTACTGTCAAGGTATCTACCGTTGAGGAGTACGTTATAGATGGTGCATCATTTGGCGAAGGAGCTGGCGTACTGGTCAATCTGGAGGAAGGTGAATGAAGTTGTAAATTCGTGGAGCTTTCCATGCATCCGTCTGCGGTCATGGTGTGTGTATCGGATGCTGGGGATACAGCGGGCTAGCTAACGAAGCTAGATCCATCTAATGGTGGTGGTTCAAAACAACTTTTAGCCCTATCTACTACCTCTTGTTCGTTTATTAAATCTTCTACCATGAGCATTGATCTTATTTTAAACTGCCTAAACCGCCTGTTTGACAGGTAATTTACGTCCGGCAGTAGGCTTAAAAGAAACATTTTCCGAGAATCGTCCTGCGCCTCCTGTCCTTTATTTTCTTGGATATATCCTTCAAAAGCATTTATAATCTTGTCATTTTCCACGGGAGAGTTTTCTTCTTTTTTAATTTGATCAATACTGAATAAAGTATCCAGACTTATGGTTTCGCTCGCTTCACCACGGCTTTCATAAGTATCTTCAACCGCGTCCACTATTTCTGAATCTTCAACATTTTCCGATAATGTTTGCTCTGCTGGCTTTACTGGCTTTATATACGGCACCACAAACTGCATGACATCGTGCATATAATATTTCTTCTTCATACTTGATGATAAGCCACCAGGATATGGCTTAACGCTACGAACGAAGCCATTCCTGATATTTCTCCACTTTTCCTTACAACCTGGCACTGCAAAGAAATACGTTAAATATAATATTTATAGAAAATGGTTTTAACAAAAGTTTTTCTAATATTTTTTTTTTTTTTTGATATTTGGATTCTTGCAAAGAGAGAGTTGCAAAGAGGCGAAAATGCCATTGGATTAATTATAGTAGAAACTACAGAAGCTATATAGAATTCGTAAAAATGGCAAAATATATGAAAAAGATTTTAGAAATTATAACAATTGCGAAACTGCTTAGGAACCAACGCAGCATATTCGAATAGAAAAATATCCTAATTCCGGATCCGTCAACTTTAACTATAATAAAAACTTTCATTCCCTAATTTTAATGGGTTGCTGTGATGCAGATGGTTTATTCACAACAATTGAAAATAGTGACGGGGGCATTTTACGGGATCCGACATTGGAAAGCAACAACAATATGTCATCTTTAACTGAGCTTCCACAGGACATTTCCCTTATGGAAAAAGGTAATGCGGGCTTATACCGAAAGGAATATTATTAACAAAATGCGAATATTTAACTATAGACTCAGTCGCGGTAGAAAAACAATTGAGTGCACTTTTCAAATGATGACTCACAAATTTCACCTGTACGGTGCGGAAAATATGAAACTATTATTTCTATTATACAGAGTGCATGCGCTTTACACAAAAATACGGCTGACCATAAAGTTTCTACCTACCAGAAAATACACGAGATTAACATAGCCAACAAATTCCAAATTGTTTGCCAGAGAAAGATAATTTAATTATTAATGCAAACTCTTCAGAAATGATTTAGCTCATTGCTTTATCTCATGCTGCTTTGCCATGGCAATGGAATAATTGTGTATAAATAATAAACATTAATAAAACACAAAAGTACGTTTTTTTCTTTAATGTATGCAACTTACCTGACAAATTCATCTGCTTAGATATTATCTTCCAAGCTCTTTCAGTAATAGCTTTATTTGCATACTCCTGCATGTTATATTTATATAGACATTCATGAGCTTCTACTAGCTGCACGAATTTTACAGCTTCTTCCGCCATTTTTTAATTTTATATCCACAACTTGTTGGCACAAATGTAAACAAAAGCAAGCGTACAGACTCACACAACAATAGGCGTACAACTGTGTTTGGCGATTGTCGTCATCCTGCGACGATTACGTGCAGCAGACGAGTCGTGTGCGTTTCTCCCTTTAATTACAAGTATGCCTCTCGTGCATCGCGTTGCATACGCAACGATGACGATACAAGCCATGGTGGAGGGCCTTACTCTCACAATCACAGTATGTGTCTCTCTCACTCTTTCTCTCTCTCTCTCTCTCTCTCTCTCTCTCTCTGTCTCTCATCAGCTGTTTAATATAACCTTTTGATTCGATTTCAATTCAAGGTACTAGATTTTCCGTTTCAAAAAAATCAATAGGATAAGTGATGTTGAGATGGTTAATTATAGCCTGATATGTAGATATGTAACAGTCATAAGGAGCATCTACGACCCCATAAAGTATATATATTCTTGATCATTATCAATAGCCGAGTCGATATAGCCGTCTGACCGTCTGTACAAACGCGCATTTCTCAGAGACTTCAAAAGCTAGAGAATTCATACTTGGAATATAAGTTCTCGTATTGCCGGCTCAATACAAGCTTATCATTTTTTTTTTGGATATCTCGACCCGTTCAAAAGAGCTTGAGGCACCAAACTCGCTATGTATATTCTCGTATAGCATACAGAAGTACAACATACTTTTTTTTTTTTAGGTTATATGTCATCTTCATGTCCTTCAAATTTCATTAAAGTGCCTCCTACTTCTTTACATAAAATAACAGACACATTTATTTTGTTATATTATTTATCCTTAATTACCATCTCTTAAAATTGGTAAAAATTAAAAAAAAATACATATTGCTTTTTATATAATTTAAATATAAATATAATTTGTCATGGTTTGTGGTGATATACTATAAATAACCGGGAGCAGGACAGGCAGGACAGAACAAATAATACCCAAAAGTTTTTTGTAGTACCAACAACATTACCCACAACCCACGCACGACTGATACATAAATCATATGGGCGTGTTGTCAACGCTGACCATTGGCTAAACATTAGGCTTATATACTCGTGTACATTTACATAACAATACGATTTAATCCAGTCGCTTAGCTCATGGGCGCTGCTTCTGCTGTTGCTGCTTTGTAACGCTCTATTTTTTTTGCAGCTCTTTGTTTTTGCCATTAAAATCTAGCAGAGGGTGCGCTTGTTGTTTGAACAGCATTTACTATCAATAAAATGCCGTTTAAATGCAACTAAATAATTAACAAAATTAGCGCTGCGCAACGATTTGTTTGTATATAATTAAAGCTACAAATTGTCTGCTCGTTTTTAATGCCAATTAATCAGAGAGAGGGTGTAGCATTAACAAAATAATATAACAATAATGTGAACTACGCCAGTTCAGATTGTTCCGTCGGCTTCGATTTGGGTTTGCTTTCCTTCACTTGTGGCGTGCCCAGAGCCATGGGCAGGCGGTCGCCCCATCGACTGACTCTGGCACATCTGTAGGCGTCTCTGCAATGCGTGCAATATACAAATTAGAAACTGGAAAAACAGCTGTATGCTAGACTCATCTGTACTTACTTGCCGTGCTTGGCAGCCGTGAAGATGACCTCCTGCAAGTTGCCAGACTCTGTGCAAAGGCGACAAATCGAATGCTTCGAACGCACCAAAGTGGGTCTCACAATGCGTGGCCATTGCTGGGAGGCATCTGTTATGGCCCCCTTCTTCAAAATGGCATAACTATAGAAAGCTGTTTGACGATCTGGAGCTGAATCGCTACTAAGACGCAACGGTACGTAGGTAATCGAGAAATTGCAGGGTGTGCGATCGGCCAAATCCATGAGCCGTGGACAGCGCAGATCATGCGGGCACTGCGAAAGATGAAGAACGCTGATTAATTTGAATCTATTACAAATTTGGTCGATACTCACAGGCGCCACCGTATGTCCCTTGTGCTCATCCTCTTCACGCAGTAGAAACCGCCTGGCCTCATTAACCAGCTCGCTGCCACGACGTGTACCCTCCTCCACGATGACCATATAGCCGTCACATTTGCGCCACAGATTTGTCAGAATCTCCTGCCGCTGCTGCTTGTCGGCCAACTCGAAAAGTGTATGCGAAATGATGACTAAATCGTATTTGGTATCAATGGAGGGTTGAAATTGTCTATAGAAAACATTGCGCAAGGCAACTTGCTTATTCTCGTGACCCTGCTGCAGTATCAGCTCCGATAGTTCGTTCATCTCCCGTGACATATCCACATTGTAATACTCAAAGATGCTATCCCGCCACAGTTCACTGGCAGCCCACATGCCGGTCCCGATTCCCGAGCCAAAGTCAAAGTAGCTGCGTGGTCTGAACTCTGCATCGCGCAACTGTAGCTCGGTGAGCACACGACTCATTACCGCATACTCTTGAGCGGCTCTAGCCACGGCATAGACAATAGCCTCGTAGGCGCCGTATTCTATGCGCTTCCAGGCATAGGTGCGCTGTCCCAAACGCTTGTTGATCTCCAGCTCCCGCTTGCGTTGCCAACGCGCTGCCTCCTCCTCGCTGAGCGTGGCCAATCTTTCCAATGACATCTTGGCATTTACCTCCTCTATAATCAGTCGCTTCTTGTTCTCAACTTCCAACGGAGTTGGCGGCGGATGCCGGGATTTTATATAACGATTAAGTAGTTCACTATCCTGTATAACTTTTCTCACCGGATGATCACCGACAATTCGCTTTAGTGTCTCACTCAGCTGTTTGGGTAATTCCACATGAGTGGGCTTTATGATTCCGGGATGTTTGCGATGCTTTATGGTCTCCTGTGCCAAATCCGCTAAAACTGCCGGTTCGACAACGGCGCTTATTTTACACGTGTATCGTTGCAACAGTTGGCTGCTGGTCAGAAATAGCCGAGGTGCATTCAGTATGTGTCCAGCCGTGTCCCGCATGAAAAGGGTAGCCATATTGTATGGACTTTAATTGAATAAAACGTAAACAAACTCAACGCATGTGGCGCCAGTTGCGAACAGTAATAATAATAACAAGTTGTGCAATACGATTTGCAAGTTTTCCAACACTATTTTGATGATGGGTATGCAGCAGAGCCTTTACTTGCTTTTAGGATGCAATCAATATCTTGACCAATATAAATTAAGGTACATAAATATATATAACAAAATATTATATACAAATAAATAAATTTATAAAGCTTAATATTTAATGTTTTTGCATTGCATTTAGAAAACTGTTGCTGTGCAATTTGAGAGCAGCATACTAGCCATGAATGTGTCGCCGGTTCGTTGTAACTGGCAAATAATTCCTGGTCAAAAATATAAACAAAAAATGTTGTATCAGTTAATAATAAATGATGGATGAATACGAAGCACAGGTGGGATATAGGATAAGGGATATACCATCCGCAGCAAATGTTGGACCATTGTTAATTTTATATGCCCCCATTAAATTAAATTTTAATTATCTTAAATCTACAATTTTTAATTTTTCATTAATTAAAATAATAGACATATATAATAAAATATAAAATATCTAACCATCTGACTTTTCCAGTTACTGGTAGTTAAGCAGGCGCTGCTGGTGACCACCGACGAGGAGCAACGAGAGGAATTAAATGCACTAAAAACAAATTTGGAGGAGCTCCTAGCGCTGACGGGAACAAGTGAAACAGAAGCTACCATAACAATTCAGATTGGACCAGAAGCATCCAAGACGCCGCAGGCAACTGATGACCTAGATGATGAACTTAAACGTTTCCAAAGTGAGTTAAAAGTCTTGGAGCGGGAGCAGCCGGATCCCAGAGCAGACAAGCAGCAATTGGAGGAATTGCGCGCTAAATATAATGCCCTGCTGGGAGAGAAGTGTTCGGCGCCACATGAGCACAGCTGGGGTGCACTGAGCTATCACAATGCGCTCATCTGTGGCGTAGACGATGAGTTAATTGTGGATGGCAATGGAATTCTGGATGTGCGGCTGCGGGTGCTCTTTACAAATCCCACGCATCGCGAGATGCTCCCATGTAACTACTACCTGGAGGGTGAATGTCGATTCGATGAAATTCGATGTCGCTTTTCTCATGGCGCTCTGGTGCCAGGAGCGGCCATTAGAGATTATAATGCACCAGACTTTCACAGATTGGCACGCAATTGCCCAGTGTTGGCTAAGCTGCATGATCGTCTGTGGCATCGTGGTCGTGTGCTATGCGTAAATTTTGTGGAGCAACAATGTCGCGTGCGTTTAGATGGTCAGGAACACAAGGAGCGCGAACGGGACTTTCCCTTTGAGGAGCTGTTTCCGCTTATCGCTGAAGAAGATGACGACCTGTCTAGCGACAGTAGCGTATCCAATGCATCAGATGACAGCAAAGCAGCGAATGATTCAGATATGGACGACTTGGAGGCAGCGCGTCAAACTCGCATGGTAGAGCTTAGCCTGTTTACCTTCAAGCCAACCGAAAAACTGGGTGCCTGGGAGAAGTATACGCGGGTAAGTCATTACTATAAACTATAATAATTTAGCATTCTTATCCTTATGCACTCAATTGCAGGGCATAGGATCTAAGCTGATGGCCAATATGGGTTACATTCATGGCACCGGCCTTGGTTCCGATGGTCGTGGTATTGTTACGCCTGTAAGCGCGCAGATCCTGCCACAGGGACGTTCGCTGGACGCCTGTATGGAGCTGCGCGAGGCAGCCAACGGCGACAAGGATTACTTCAGTGTGGAACGCAAACTGAAGCGTGCCCAGCGACGCCAGCAGGCATCTAATGAAAAGGCATACGCACGCGAATCCAAACGCACAGATGTATTCGCATTTCTCAATGGCAGTGTGCTGGGCCAGGTCCAGGTCCAGGGCCAGGGCCACAACTCCAGCAAGACAACAAAGATCAACGATCTGCAGCAGCATTCGAACAAAACCCTAAATGTAGAGACGGTGCGCATTGCCGATGACATCCGACGCAAGCTGCGCGACATTGCCAAGGTGCAGCAGTCGCTGGCCCGGAATGCAATCGATGCGCAGCTGCAGAAACGGTTGCATGTGCAGCTGCAGGCACATAAACAGGAGCTGACCACGCTGCAGGCACAAGAGAGTAGCCTCAGCAAGGAGCAACAGAAGCGCAAAAGCAAAAATAAAATGTTTGAATTTTAAATGTTGATACGTCTTAAGCTATTATAATCTTGTAAATTGTACTAGAATCTGGTAAGGACAGGCGTAATTAATTTAAGAAGATATCTCTGACCACATAAAGAATATATTTATGTACCTATATTCTTGATCTGCATTACTAATCGATTCGATATTACAATGTAGCTTCAAATCAAATATTAGGAAAATTGGCACAGATCAGCCTTTTTTGCTATCAATTGTGCTATAGGAACTATAGGCTAAAAGTGATGTTTCAAGTTTCCGAGAAACCTGGACGAAACAGTACCATTATGAGTGGGATCGAGGGAAGAGTTCGAATCACTCTATCATATTTATACATGGATATGTAGCTAACAATTTTAAGAAGATTGCGAACAAATCCTCATGATTGTTGAAGACATCTCGACTTCAATTTGTTAAAAGTTGAATTATCAAGTAACGCAGATCGGCATATCATTAGCTTGCAAGGGAATTGAATCTTTACTATGCCGAAGATAACTTTTGCTTTTATTAGCTAGTCTGATAATATCTAATCTATTACTATTAATATTACTAAATATTGCCAAAGGCACCCGCCGTCAGAACGGCGGTCATATACTGCTCCAGCAGCGCCTGTGCCAGATGAGAGCCGTGCTCCACGGCCAGCGCGTAGGCGGTCTCTCCGTTCTCATTGGTTGCACTAAAGTCCAGATCTCTGGCCAGCAGCTCATTGCAAGTGTGTGGATGATTGCCAGCCGCCGCATACATCAGCGCCGTGTTGCCCACAATGTCCATGTGTGTGGCGCTGGAACCACGATCCAATAAGAAACGCACAATTTCATTGTGTCCCCCAGCTGCCGCGAGCAGCAATGGAGTAACCATATCCGGTGCCAGGCTATCCACTTTAGCGCCCGCCGCTACAAGCAATTGTGCTGGGATTAGCTGGCCGTAGGAAGCGGCCCAGTGAAGAGGCGTGAATCCGTGCGAATCCTTGAAATCAATGTGTGGCTGTCGCTGTAGTTCGACCTTAACTTGCTCCTCCGTGATCTCACCTTGACCGGCGCGTTCGTGAAAAGACAGCGACACCTCCACGGGACAAAATGTGGCCTCCGTATTGCCACGCTGGAGATTTGTGAGAACCGTGGATTGTGGACGATATGGCAAAAATGCGCTCTTCCGCTTAGTGGAGTTGGCATCCAGCAATAAGCTTGATCCATGCAGCGTCGAGGAAGTGGGCCGGGAAGCAGGCTCATCATCCTCGGAGTTTGTGCTCTGCAGTTTGTTTATGGGCGCCACCATTTGTTTACCTTCTTCTTCTTGCAGTTAAAATACAATACAAATTTCCCACATTTATGTGGTATATTTATTGATTTGCAAATTTCCTTGCCCAAATAATATCCAGCTGATTTTTGTTAAACAGCTGCTCGCTCAGCTGAGCGAATGGTAAGCATTAGTTGATTCCTGGCGGATGATAATGACTCTTCAATGACAAGTGCAAATTAAAACAAACTGTTTATAATTCAAAACACATTCATAACAGAGTCATAACAGCGATAAAAAGATAAACATACAAACACACACAAGTTGGCTTCATTCAAACGCAGACCTAGGGATGAGCGCATGTTGGTGAATTTTGCAAACTTATCGATGACAGAAATTACCCAGCTGGTGATGGTTGTTTTTTGTTTGGGTTTTGTCAGCTTTTTTTTGATTAGCAATTTAATTATGTAAATATATTTAACTGATTCATTAGCACTGACTTGGCATAAATGTGTGTGCGTGCGTACTTGCTTCATAACTGGTTTATTATATTGTGGCGCAGTTAACAAAAGAAAAAAGAAAAAATCTACCCTGCCACTTGTTTGCTGGTTTCAGTGCAAGCCTGCGTTTTCGGGCTTTTTTTCGCCCCTTTAACATTGAGGAAATTTTTTCTTTGCAATTAAACTGCGTCGAAGTTTGGACCCACACAATCGCAAACATTAAACAACGAAATGGGCAACAATGTGAGTGCCAAGGCCGATGGCGAGGGCAGCGAACCACCGCTGGATGGTGGGAAACATAAACACCATCATCACAAATCCACTCACAGCAACAACAATGCCAGCGATGCTGCTGTTAAAGACAATAACAGTGGCGGCGGCAGCAATAACAGCGGCACTAACAGTCTCAAGGTGCAGTCACAAACACAAACAATGACCAGATCCGCATCGGGAGCAGATGTGACGGAAAAGTACTTGACACAGCTGGTGCCCGTGGAGCGGCTGGCCGAGATATTAAGGGAACAGACGAGTGCCAAGTGCGGCATTAATGGCATTCAATCAGATGTTTTTGTGGTGAGCAAGCAACAATAACAACAGCTAATTAGCTGATAACAGTTTTAATAGCACACACACACAAGCATACAGGCCAAAAGTGTTGTTGGATTGAAAGAATTTAACGACCCTTTCGCCACTATGGTCTTCTATGTATCTTTAGTCTGTCATATACTTAACTATCAAAATTTCCAAGATCGAACTTGATTTAGATAGGATCCAAATACCCGTTAGCCGCCATACTCCAGTCGGCTCCTACTTAGCAATCTTCCGTCGTTAACCCTTGGAGTTGTCTTTCTACACAAGTTAATTATCGGCGATATAGATTAATATTTACTATTAGGTGCCCTTACCTTTTCTGTACCTAGTAGACCTACTGGAAACTTTGTTTCCTGCCTCTTACATTCATTCCTAAACTTTGTAAGTCTTGTAATACAATATTCCACGTATTCTCGGCGAAACTCTTTCTCTCTTCCCTATAATACAAATTTATATTATTTTATCTCCATCCAGTATCTGGTTTCTTTACTGTCTGTTTCTCTTTCTTTTTGTTTTTGTTTTGTTTAATTTGTTTTTTGCTAAGTTTGCCCAATTATTGCAACAACTGTTGGACAAATGTACATTTTAAATAGCCCCAAAAACATTAAACTTAATTATCGTAAATTTAAATTTTACCTATATCTAGTCGACATTAAATAAATAAGTAAATGCACACAGTCTCAAGTGTTTCCAGAATACACCGATTTGGGTCAACGTCTTTTCCAAATGATGCACGTCAATTCGAAGGCAACAACAAAGCATCTGGGCACCGTTGCCTTTCGACAGCAATGCGAACGATTTCTGGGCATCATGGACGATGCCAAAGTGCTGGAGAGCTACATCAAGATGTATGCCCAGGATGACAATCCCGATTTCATAGACAAAACAGGCGTCACTCGCTTGCTGCACATCTGCTACACGATTGCCATGCAGCACTCCGGCAACGCGGTCCTTTGCACGTCAATAAATCGCACATTCGGCTCGGTGACCAAGTCGATATTCTTTAGCCACGATAGCCTCAGTTTGGGCTTTGTTTGCCGCTGGTTCGAGCAGAATCTGATACGACTGGTACTGCTGGTGCACAAGTACTGCGTCCATACATTGTCCACTGCCTATCGCGGCCTGCAGCAACAGTCACAATCCTGCGGCATTGAGCTGCAGACGCCGGTCCTGGAACAGCGCAATCCATTTGCGTCCAGCGATGCAACCGATCATAGTGCGCCCTCGAGTCACATTGAGTCCCTGATGCCACTCTCACAGGCCTGGTTGCTAGCGGGCGGCCTTCCCCCTCTGTATTCGAAGCCACGGACCATTGCGCCGCCCAACAGCAGCAACAACTGCAGCACCTCGACAGCTGTTCAGATATTTAAGGAGAAACTTTCAATGATGCCATCACACTGGACACTGCTCTACGATTCCAACGAACATGGCGTGGGTGCTAACCGATTTTTGCACCATGTACTTGGCTATCGCGGTCCCACCCTCGTCCTGCTGCACACCAAGGACGAGCAGACATATTGCATTGCGGCGCCCAGTGAGTGGAAGGAGACACATTTGTTTGTCGGCTCAGAAGGCAGCTGTGTCATTCAGCTGTTGCCCAAGTAAGTTATGATCATATAGATTTGTAAATTTTGAGGTAGTTTTTTCAGTTATTTATTTAAAAAAATTATCATATAGAAAAGATTATAGATATGATTTTAAATATCCGTTGATTCCTTCTGACAAGAATATTGTTTTAATCGCTGTTTGCTTTGAGTAATTTTCTGATTAATACTTTGCAGATTTGTGATACTGGAGAAGAAACCGAACATTTTGTACCTTAACACCAGCATACGCGGCTATCCGAAGGGATTGCGCGCGGGCGCTGATCCCAGAAAGCCCATTATAGCGGTTGATGAGCATTTCGAGAATGTGGACTGCAAGGGCATCGCAGCGGGCCTAATGTCCATTGAGGTAAGAAATGTGCTCAAATTCATTGTTAATATTGTATATTTCTTGCTAATATTTATAAGTGCAATAAGCCTTAGTCAACAGGGTATATACTTATTTATATATGGTATAAAAATTCATAGACATATTCCATGTATATCGCATATATGTGTGTATGTATCTATATCTATATATAAATGTATATGTATAAACGGCATAGTTTCCAGTCTAAGCATTTAAAAACAACACTTTCAAGCCGCTGAACATGACATTCAAAGCCGGACATAACAGTAGAGCGTGAAAGTGTGTGTACAATGTACATTTAAATCAAGTCTACATTTCTCCTTACCAAACATAAAAACAACAGAATATTACCAACAACCAAAAACTACACTCGTCTTACAGGTGTGGGGCTGCGGCGATAAATCATCACGCGACGTGCAATTGGATATTAAGAAATGGCAAATCAGAGAGGCGGAACGTCAGCGCACCGTTAAATTAACCGCGGCCGATTGGATGGATCATCCGGATCGATATCTTCTCGAGCTGGGCGGCAGGCAGAACTACAATAACTAACAAAATGCACAAATATTACTGTAGTTGCTGTTGCGTGTATTGATTCGAAAGCAATTGGTGTGTGCCTTTAATTCGAGAACGCGGTGAAAATTTACGGGGAATACATTTAAAAATGATCATACTAATATAATTCATTCGTTGACCCGCATCACGATACGAATTAACCCTTGACTGAAATTGTTTGTATTTTGATGTTATTTGATTAACGAATTTTTTGTTTTCATGTTTTTCTTTCGCCCAACGGCAAATTGAAATTGATTTGATTGATATTTTTACGTAATTTCCGTAATGCCATTTTAATTATATTTGATTATGCTTTTGCCTGTACTTAAAAAACACACTGTCCTTGTCACCAGTTCTGTATTTTTCTTTTTTCTAATCGTCATCGTCTGCTTTTGCAAATTTAAGTGTCAGGTAATGTAGTTTTTCTTTCCATTTCTTTTGTTTCTATTTGTTCTAATCTTAGAATGCAAGTATTATGAAAAGACATAAAAAATGCTTATAAAATAATAAAACATAATAAACATAATCAAATGTTGCAACAAAAAAAAACAACACTTTAAATCTTTTTATGGCCGGGCGCTGATTTGCTGGAAGCAACTGTTAAAGTAATTAGATGTGCCTTATCAGCAAAGCAATTCAAAAGGTTGATATATTATTCCTACACAAGCATACGATACTATGGCGAGTACAATGACTCATGATATTTTTATTTTATCTACTCAAATGAGTTGATAAAAAAAGAGCTTAGTATGTCTTGGGCCGTCAACAAAAATGATATAAATTGTGTATTTCGAGATTTTCAGCTTGACCAATCAGAGCTATGGAATAGTTTTATTTATAACTTACTTTCTTCTAAAAGATTGACATAGTTTGACCCAATCCAATCTCTTTTTATCGGACCGACAGCTATTCTAACGACAAGTCAGCAAATTAGTATAATTATGCATATTTAAATTATAGCTTTAACATTTTTGGGGCTTTAGCATTTTGGAATAACAATAATATTGGTATAAATATAAAACCGATATAATATAAATATGGAATATATGTATAATACTTTACTATCAGACAAGTTTCAAGTGAAAAAAAAAAAAGTTAAAAAAAGTCAAGTATTGGTTTACAAAAAAAAAAATGTGTTTAAATAGCCAATAATGAAAGCAATTTGAGAAATGATAAAAACCAAAAAAAATACATCATTTAAAAATTTGTTTGCAATATTATATTATTGAGAATAACATTAGGTAATATACAATACATGTTTTCAATATAAGTTACGCCCTTTTCTGACCGGCAGTCACTCCATTCACAATCTTTTGCTTTAAGGGTATGTATCAGTTTAACTACTATGCAACATACGAGTACAAGTACGGAGTACGGTTTCTAACTAGCCTAATGAAAATATCAACTACTGAGAGTCCCATAGCAAACATGTTTAATTATCTGCATGCATAAGTATAAAGTTTTTGTAGAATTTATAATTGCCTATGAATTTGGAGTTGAATGTGTATAAAACGTTTCGAGCCTAATCTATAAGTGTATAAAAAAAATCTATCGCTGCCCCATTTGCATAGAAACACATGTGTATATGGAAGATTCTTTGGAATAGTATGAATCATGAATCTGTGTTAGTCGATTATATGTATATGCAGCTACGATATAAAATCAGTTGTTGCTTTCGCACTCAAAACTAAGGCCACACAATTTTGAATCACCCAATTTTATTGGGCAGCCAGAACAGTTTGCTGTGTGTGAGTATTTGAACTAATTATGTAGCATACTACAGGAATTTATGCTTGCCAATCGAATGACCAAATAATAATTGAATAATTTAAATAATAATTGGTATAAGTTTATAGAAAACATAAATATCGTTGTGTCAATATTCAATGGGTCTAGGTGATGTACTCTCTGTCGCGACGACGTCGCGTTGTGGAAGCCACAACCACAATAGGTATCTGCTCAACATTCTCTGGATTCTCTACACCGTCATCGTCTTCCTCATCGTCATCATCATCGTCATCATCATCATCATCATCATCGTCGTCACCGTCATTGTCGTCATCCCCACCCGTTGAGTTTGACCACTCGGATGCAGTTGGATTGCTGCACGTGGCGCTAAATTTTAAACTGCTCGACATACCAAAGGATACGGACAGCGATGCGCTCAGCGATGAGGCATTTAAATTTTGACTAACTTCTACATCGTCCCCATCCTCGAGCACATCAATGTGCTGTTGCTGATAGCGTTGTCATCTGCCCGCGCCCAGCAGGAGCGCATAATCATCGTTGGACTCGGGTATGGGAGCTGCCGCGGAGGCAGCAGCTCGGGCCTGTAGAAAACTGCTGCCGCCAGTTTGTGGCGGCCCAACGCCGCCGAGAAAGTGCTGCAGATCCCGATCGCGCAGATGCGGATTCGTATCGCGTTGACGCGTCTGTTTCAAATTGGAGCCCGGCAAGTGTAGTTGTTGTTGTTGGTAATTGTTGCTATTGCTATTATCACCAGCCGCATCGGCACCTGCTATGGGAAATCGAGATGGGGAATGAGTTTTGTGTTCAGTTAGTGTGTCCAGTTGCCCAACATTAACGGGCACAATCAACCGGCTCGTCGTGGCGCCATATGTGGCATTGCCTGCGTTACCTGACTGTGCAGAGCTGCTACTCCCCGGCATTGGCTGCTCCTGCCGCTTGCCAATTAAGTACTCGGATTCGCTGCTCAAACGTCGCGGAGCGCGTGCCAGCGGCTGATATGTACTGCGACCCTGAAAACGGCGACTAATCGAGCTGCTGACCACGCCGAAATGCTCCGTAACATCCTCCTGCATGTCGGAGATGTCCATCATGGAGAGAAAGGCACGACACCAGCTGTGTTCCGGATTACTCCAATATTGCGGCGAATTAATGTGGAATGGATGATGCGGGAAGCTATAGATATGCGCAATGGCTGCAATGAACATTTCAATGCATATGAGAAAGTTCTGAAAGCAAACAACAGAAAGTCAATAGATTAATCAAATAAGATATACCATCCACACACTCACTTGCAGAACGGCCGCCAGATTTTTATCGCCGACATCGCCGAAAAGATGCTTAATTATTCCATAGTATACCAGCGCATTGAGGAGCACTCCTTGGCTACAAAATGAATTAGTTATCAATATGATTTATTTATACAGATTTCATATTTTTACTTACAAAAAAGAAAAGAACACAACAGCTTTGATGCACAGAAACTTTGGTATGGGCTTCATGGGCTTCAAGTCCTCCTTGTTGGCCCGATAGAAGAGCACCAAACAGTACATGGCCACAAACTGTGAGATGTTGTTAATGACCACAATGTAGGGAAAGGCCACATTACCCGCAAACTCGCCCTCGCCATAAACGCCGCTCAGCTCGCATATGCTGTATTAATAAATATGTAAATTAGTATTCAAACTTGTTTCACATTTCACGGTAAGCAAATTAGTTTTTTTTTTTATAGGAACTTTGCGGTCAACCCAGTAGTACCCAAATGCTCTAAAAACTACTGAAATGGCTTTTGATCTATAAATATTGATCGTATTCTTTATACTTCAACATAATTACTAATAATAACGCATAACTAAATGCTTTTATTAAATAAAGCATGTAAAAAGTATTAAAAATTAGATTTAATCTTCAAATAATTTTTACTCTATATATTTTTTATTTACTCTTCGATTAACTAAACGTATCAAAGTAAATGAATGGGAACTACTGTAAAAACATTTACATAACATTCCCGACAGAGCACGTAATAGGGTAAATTATATTGCGACGTGGCAATTGTGCACTATCAATGATACTCACACGGAGATTAATGTGGTGATGGGTCGCACCACAGTGTACTGCAAGATGCCGTGCTTGCAATTGTGGATGAACTCTCTGCCCATGACCCAGGGACGCATGCAGCAGAGAGGAAAGAAGTGATGCACCTGTGGCTTGTACTCCATGGTTACCTCCAGGTCCATGCCGAGATTCAAGTAGTTTAGCAAGTAAACCATAAAATTGTAAATTACATATGCCTCGTAGCACTCTCGTAGCGAGTCCACATATATGGAATGCTTGGGGAAGAGCAAACCAATCCACTGTAAACAAATAAATTGAGATTAATTTAAAATATTTATATTTTGTGATTTTAGATAAAGTGTGAGGCAATATACATATAACAAATATACTTCTAACTAAATGAAGCCGTAGCAACTAAGGCCATATCTACCTTTTTTTACAAATATTCGGATTGAGTTTGCGGCATTATTGCTTTATGGAATGCTGTTATTCGGGTCAATAATAAATAAAAAAGGTTCTTTATAATAAAAACTTTTGTTAAAACTGCAGTACTTCAAATTTAACATGGTGTAATCAGTAGGAGATTCAGATTTCAATAGATTTCGAAATGGAGCCGTGTTCAATGACGCATTTACTGCTGTTGTTTTTGACTGACAATATATTAATAAACAAAAATAGTAAAATTTATTTATTTTATTTTTGAGGAAAAAACTAGCAATTAAATATAATAATTATTTTCTGATTTTCTTTTTATTTAATAAATTTGTTAAAAATGATTAATTTAAATAAAACACAAACCCGTTATATTATAATCAAAATCAGGTCAAATTGTCTAACATAGCTGTACTGCATAGATAATGTAGTAAGATATTGAATTTCAATTACAATCACAATACATAATAAGTGAGACATTTGAATTTCATTCGGATTTCAAAATGGAATCGTTTACAATCCGTTACTTACCGCATTTAGAGCATAGATGGGCACCATCCACAAGATGCGAATAATGTGCTTTTGTAGAATGGGCTTTGTGAAATGGATGACGTGTTGTATGATGTGCCAAATGGATATTGGCACCGCAGAGAGGACAAATAATCCGCCAATCAGAATCAGCTGATCATTCTGCTGGAAACCATCCTTAACGGAATTAACAATGAGAAGGGGAACAACAATTATGGCGAATATGGCATAGGTGATAATCAAAAGAGGACGAATCCAAATTCGCCACTCTTCGCAGATGCGGCGAATATCCATTCGACACATTCTGTTTCTAATATTGTTGTTGTTTTTGAGTTTTGCTTTCGCCACAAGACAAAGCTGCAACGCTTTGTTATTGTTATTGTTGTCACCGCCCCGTTATTTGTTGGCTGTTGCTTTTCTTTTGCTACGTTTGTATCGCGCTCTCTCTGTCTCTCTCTTACTCTGTTTGGCTTTTACATGGCAAGGCTTTTGCGCTTTGCGTATATCTTGCGTCTTAAACTCATACACACACACAAACAACTTGAACAATTTAAGCCAGGCTAAGGAGTGCAAATTTTATTTATTTATTTGTTAATTTTTGCGTTTCTTGTGTGTAGCGATAAGGGGAAAATTTTAACTGTCTGGCAGTGCTGAAAACTGACAAGTGCTGCAAAATTCTATTTCATTGGCATATTTTTGCAACACTGACGCACGCAGAGTTGCTTTTGGTACCTTTGCAATAACAGCGCTGTTATTATAACCTACAAGCTAACAGAATTCTCAAATTTCCCTTTGCCAAAAATTCAAATTCATTTTATGAAAAAGGAGCAAATTCAACAGGGATTTTGTTAAATATACTAATTTTGGACAGCTGAATCAATTATTGGCACTCCCGTTGCTCTACGTTGCCTAAAACATTAATTATTTAACAAATTAATATTGTTGAACAACAGTGCCAAATGAGTACAGAGTATTTTCTTTATTTATTTTGACCTTGTTATTGACGTTAATGATACAAAATTATATGCTATTTTCGTTGCCTACCCACGAGAGGTAAACACGTTTTAAAATATGGATGACGCTAAGTGCACAGGCTGTGTAACGATGCCTAATAAATTTAGGACAATGCTAGATAATGAACTTATGCTTGTAGAATATCTCCAGGATCATGGTGTCCTATTAAAAAACAAAATATGCGATGGGTGTGGCAAGGAGTGCAAACTCACCAAAATAAAAGAAAGACTTTTCTTCCGTTGCCGGAAAACTTACACCGTATTGGAAAACGAAAAAAATGTAAAAAAAACTTGTGAATTTATCCAGAGTCTATGGAAAGATACATATTTTGGTGGAAGTGCGCTGTTAGCAAAAGAAATTGGCTTGATCATTTATTACGAAATGATCGGTGTGCCATCCATTCAATCATTCATAATGAGGGATTTACATCTCACTGCTCATACTGTAGTAAATTGGAGAAATTGTCTGCGGGAAGTTTTGTTAGAATGGGCAGTCGATCAAAACTGCGGAAAGCTGGGAGGCCCGGACATGATCGTCGTGATTGAGGAGTCCAGGGTGGGCAAGCGGAAAAACAACTGTAGCCGTATCACAAAGGGCCAATGGGTCTTTGTCATTTTTGAACGGGAAGGCCACAAACTATACATAGAACCCGTCGACGACGATAAACTAAAAAAAGACACCCTGTTACAAATAATCAAGGAAAGAATAGAAGATGGAACGACACTTATTTCGAATTGTTGGTCATTATATCGATGTCTGGAGGACGTAAGGTTTAGCCAGCTCGCTGTCAGCCACGCCCTAAATTTTGTGGATCCCGCTGAAGGCAGATGGAGAGACATGAAAGACAGACTCCCAAAATATGCACGGCGGCATGAAAAATTTCTGGGATATCTGGCAGATTATTTCTTTAAGGGTCTATACCCGCATGCGGAAGAACGTTTTCACCACCTGTTCTTGGCAATGGGAAAGCTTTATAATCCTCTTAAAAGTTCAGATAACATCGAAAACAGTACTAATTTGGATTCCGATAAGCCGCTCGCAACTTAACATCTTCATTCATTATCCTCATTTGGTAAGCTAAACAATAAACCCAATTAAAATTGTGCTTATTATGTGTTTTGTTTCTCTTTTTTATAGTGTTTATTTATATGCATCCCAACATCTCCCACCCCAGATACCGCATCCACAACGCTCAGTCAGGTGCCTAAAACCTTCGTCCTTCACACGATGGTATAATTGGTAGTTGTTAAGTATTTAATTTTCTCTTTTTTCGTTCTACAGATATCATTTTTTTTTTCGTCAATTGAGGGTACCATGTTTAATTTTATGCCATCCCATATCGCCTTTTTGTGGCTGATGAGGTGAATGATCAAACACCAAATTGCCTTGGTTTATTGTATATGTATTTTAATTACAGATTATAGAATGACATTATTATTGAATTACATATCCCATACAGATAAAAAACATTAAAAACTATTAAACATAAATGGTGTCCTTTAAGCTGCTGTGGCGATGCAAAAACAATATTGCATCAATCTGGCTTTGGCTGCCAGTTAGCATAAAACGCTTGTTATAATCATAAATCTGTTCACGCAAAGCCTTCTTGAAGTTCAGATTTACGACACCAGGAACACCCTGATACAGCGTTGCCAAGTCACGTAGGGTACCATAGATATGACCCATTTTGTTCCACCATTCAATGGGGGACTCGTCCAGCTGCACAATCACCTCGTTGCGGTAACGCTTGAGATCCGTTTCCACTGAGCTGTCAGCATCGCGTTTCGGCGGATTTGGTATTTCTGCAACATCGAACAGCAGTTCCAGTTCTAGAGAGTTAGTAACAAATCAATTAAACTATTGTGGCACATATGTTACTAGGTCAACTCACTTGACTTCTTGGCCGTGTGAGATGCGATAGCTGCGGCGGATGAGGTGCCCGACTTCACATTTGGTTCCGTTTTGATGGTCACTGTTGGTGCGCTGGAGACGGATGTAGTGGCTGCCACCTCATTTGAATCGCCGCTGTGGCTGTTAGTGCCGGAGGCACTGCCGAAGGTCTTGTTGTATTTCTGTGTCAGCATACGGATGCAGCTGTCCAGATTGTCAATGGTGGTCAAGCGATGGAAACGCGGATCAAGCAGCGCAGCGCTGGTCAGCGTATCATTGGCTATAATCTGTGTCTGCAACACGTTGGCAATGGTGCGCTTTATGTTCATCATGAGGGGCTCATCCTGCTCTGCAATGCCCAGTTTCTTGATCAGTATCTTTGATGTAATCGGCGATAGCATGCTGCACAGTGGCATATCCTCGCCACGCAAAGTATCCAGTGCAATCTAATTAAGGAATTCTTTATAGTATATGGATCACTGTGTTGTTTTTGCCATTTGACTTACCACTAGAGCACTTAGAGCTTCGGTGACCGTTTTGGCCGTGATGACCAGTTGATCCATATCCTCGGACCAGGATATGGATTCAGCAAAGAATTTAAGCAATTCATAAAGAGTCCATGGGAAATGCTCATTATAAGCCGGCAGCTCCGAAACCTTGGAGCTTATCTCAGCCGAGTGACGCTGTATGATATCCTTTACCTGCTCCAGGGCTGTAGCAACATCTTCCAGCTCAAAGACGTGGCGCAGACACTTGTCAATGACCGACACATAGCACAGTACAACGGGTATATCTATTAAATGATTTCATGAATGACATATATTAGATGGCACTTTAACCAAATATGTGTGTAAATGTAGGCGGTCAATTACGGATGTGTAATAAGTCAATTGGCTAGGCTAAGTTGAAATTGTCAAGTTATAAATTCTTGATTAGGAAATCCCCTATATATATACAGACATTATATGTATTTATGTATGTATACTTTATATCTAACTCAAAGTCTATATGTACATATGAATGTATATTTAAGTCGAATTTTATTTTTAGCATATGGTAAAATTGTGCCTAAACTGGTACAATTCTTATTCGTTATTATTAATAGTACAGTTTTTAAAATGCTTATTTATGTATCTATGTATGTATGTGTATAGTCAAGAGTGGGCAGGCAGAGGCCCACATAGCTCATTGAGCTGAGTCCGTTATTTTTTGGCAATGAATAAAAGACTACAAATGTTACAATGCCCTGTTTAGGGCACACATTTTTTGCGTTTTTCAGGGAAGTCCCAAGTCGCGTTGTGGTAGAGCTCCCTTGCGAATTCGCCTGACTGCCCTTGGTGTATATAACAAGTTCATTTTGAACAGTCAAAGCAGAGAAAAGGAATAATTTTACAAAATTTGGTGCTTCAACCGTTTTTGCTACTTTTTCGAGCTTGGGTATCGAATTTTCAACTGTCTCTCCCACCAGTCACGTTGAACTTCTTATATGTACTTATGTATGTATACATGTGGATATGGATGTACATATGTATAGAGTGTGTAGACATATGCAAGCATACATTGTTTAAAGTGAAATATTGTTGTACTCACGCTTCTCTTTTAGATAGGTCTGGAGGAGATCGTCCTCATCGTCATAGTTAACAATCGCCAGGGTGCAATTGGGTAAATAGAAATCGACGAGCAGCTCATCGAATGCAATATAGTCAGTATACTCGATGGTAGCATACATGACGCTGCGGACGGACTGCGTCTCATCGCTCAGATAATGATGATAGATGCTGAGGAAGCGACGCTGCTCCACATTGATCCACTGCTCAAAGGCCAGGGAATAGGGCTTCTCGGCGGTAAAGTCACGGGTGAAATCGCCAATTTCCATAAACTTGGATGCATGCTGCTCGTTGATCAGCGAATCAATCTTCTGGGGCATCGGCAGCGATGCCAAGTTGCCCATAGCGAGACGGATAAACTCGCTTATGCCCAGATCATAAAGGGTTTCCACATTGCGCAAATCACGCACAACAATGTCAGCAAGGGCTTCGGGTAGACTACCAACATAGTTGCGGATTTGGATACCACTGCCACCGCTGGTACCCTCCTCGTGCTTAATGGTGGCACGCGTGAAATGCATGGTGCCCGTCGGAGCTGTACTTTTGCGCTTGCGTCCGTACTTCAGATCCCGGGGCTCAATACTAATGGAGCGATCCTCCTCCTCCACTAGATTGTCGGCGTCGTCATAGGTAAGAGGGACCATCGATTCATAGAGCATGGTCTGGGAGGCGGCATCATCCTCAGCCTGCATGGCAGCTGCTGCCACGGCAGCCTCATCCAACTCCTCATCCTCCTCCTGGTTGTCATTGCGATTGTTGATGAATTCCAGTTTAACACGACGGGAGGAGACGTTCCGCTTGGACAAAGGGGGATGATTGAGATTACGAGGCGTTTTCCTCGGCGGCACTTGGATATCATTTTCCTGGCAGAGAGCCTTGAACAGATCCTTGTGGCGATGCTGCAGATGTGCCCGCAAATTGGTGGTGTTGCCATGATTGGTCAGCACCTTGTGGCACTTGATGCATACCACATTCTGCTTCGTAATTATCTCGTCACTATCATTCGAGGGAAACCCAAAATAACGCCAATAAACGCTTTTCATTTTTGGAGAATAGAGTTTGGAGAAGTTGAGTTGGGAGACATCCTCGTATTTGGCTTCCACAACCACTGGCGAACTGGCGACACCGTCAC
Source organism: Drosophila maculinotata (assembly GCA_035045305.1). NCBI lineage: Eukaryota > Metazoa > Arthropoda > Insecta > Diptera > Drosophilidae > Drosophila > Drosophila maculinotata. The sequence goes on along the minus strand of JAWNPD010000134.1, from coordinate 867,087 downwards.
TCATATTTAGTGTTTTTATTTATTATTGATAACTGATTTCCGATGGCCGCCAATAAAAATAAGCGCGCAATTTCTCGATTATAGATAGTCAGTTCAATAGTCAATAGTTTTTTTTTATCTGTGTATCAGAAAGTACAGTTCAGAGTTGCCACGCGACAAATTAGCGTCAATCGATAAGGCAAAAGTTTAACAGCTGCGCACAAATAGCTAATTATATCTTTATTTTTCTTACACAAGTAATTATCGCTGCGCATTTGACATTTATTTATCAGCGTTGAGCAGCGTTTAATTGTAAACTCTGTGAAATTTTAGCTAACACTGATTGCATCACCAATCGATAGCTGGGGAAATTTACAAGCGGCGGCAAGGGAAATTTGTGTAGGGAAATTTGTATTTCATTGCTGTATGCTCATGACGTGAAGTTGGCTGCGATTTCCTTTTTGATTCGTTACTGGGTAGCAAAAGGTGTGTAGAATTTGAGAACGCACCGAAAATAATAAAATAAATATGCAGTGACAGACATAATTAAAGCATTAATGTTTTAAAATGTGCAGCGACTGTGGGGCTATCAATTGCCATATCAATTTATATCAAATGTTCCCTATTAATGCCTTAAAAATGCTAAAAAGAGCCAGCCACGTGGTGTTCCATTATTTGGTTATATTGTATTAATGTGTGTGTGTGTTGTTTCTCTTATTTACAGCTAAACTAAACCGCCAAGATGGGTAAGGGTAACAATATGATTCCAAACCAGCATTACCACAAGTGGTGGCAGCGACATGTGCGTACCTGGTTCAACCAGCCGGCTCGCAAAATCCGCAGACACGAGAATCGCGTGAAGAAAGCCAAGGCTGTCTTCCCTCGCCCCGCTAGCGGCCCTCTGCGCCCCGTGGTCCGTTGCCCCACCATCCGCTATCACACAAAATTGCGTGCCGGTCGCGGATTCACCGTGGAGGAACTTAAGGTGAGATTCGCCTAATATTTATTTAATATATGTATTATCATTATTTGTATTGCTTACATTAAATCTCGTATAATATTTAATTATTATTATAATTCATATCAATATTTACTTTTATTATTAATTTTTATGTATTTGTTAGTTTTGTTTATCTGTTATTCAACGAACTTCATTTTCAATATTATTGACATTATTCCTATTTTGATTTGTTGAATATTCTATTCTTATAATCAATTTGTATTTTTATTTTATTTGTTAGTTTTGTTTATATATTAATTTTTTTGTTTTTCTTTTTGCAAGCAATTTTTGACAAACTGTATTTATTTAAGAATATAAACTTGTTGAAATAAAACTAATTGAAATATACATTTGTCATGCAGGGTGCTGGTCTGAGCTGTAACTTTGCCAAGACCATTGGCATTGCTGTCGATCGTCGTCGCAAGAACAAGTCCTTGGAGTCGCGTCAGCGCAACATTCAGCGCCTCAAGGAATACAGAAGCAAACTGATTCTGTTCCCCATCAATGAGAAGAAGATCCGCAAGGGCGAATCTACCGTTGAGGAATGCAAGTTGGCCACACAGCTTAAGGGAACCGTTATGCCTCTGAAGAAGGAGCAGCCGGTTGTTGAGTTCCGTGAGGTCACACAGGACGAGAAGAAGTTCAAGGCGTTCGCTACTCTGCGCAAGGTGCGTTAACTCTCTTTTCAATGATGCTATCTTTTTACTAATCTCTGTTGCAATTGTTTTGCAGGCACGTACTGATGCTCGTTTGGTAGGCATTCGCGCTAAGCGCGCCAAGGAGGCAGCTGAGAGCGAGGAGGGTGCCAAGGCCGATACCAAGAAGGCAAAGAAGTAAACTGAAAATAGACATAAACCTGCTAATTCTGTCTACAATAACAACAACCAGAATAAAAATTTAGTTTTTTCATAAACCTGAACAGTTTTGTAGTTGATTTTATGGAAATATTTCTATTATTATTATATATAGTATAAGATATAGTTATAAACTATCCGTTACTAGACATTGACAACAACCGTTGTTCAGTTGCCCAAATGAGTGGATCACTAGTTGTTTTTAGTCAAAATGTATTGAATGGAATTATAATAAGAATTTGTAAGCTCGAAAGGCAGCATTTGCTCCACATTCTGTTTATTTGCTACCTAAGCACAAACAGCTGCTGAAATGTCAATTGGAACGTGTTCCGTACAATGCCCTATGTAGGATATCTATTCAAGGTGTGCAACATTCGCTAAGCAGATTCCCTTTCAATACGAAGTCTTTGCCTTTAGTGAACAATAAACCCCGCTGATAATAATAAACAGGTTTACCTGTGCAGCTGCTTATTGCCTCTGCGCACACACAGAATAGTTTTTACACACGGATGTCAATACAATAATCTTATTTGTTACAATTTCTTATGTGATGTTGGTGATGCCGCATTTCTTTTGTATTTTTATTCGCAGCTGACGTTTGGTATTGTCTGGCGTAATGCAGCATCACAATAACAACAAGGATGTATCACAGTCTAAAAGGAGGTGGAGGTAGACATGCTGTATACAAAATCAGCTACTTAATAGGTTGAGATAAGGTTTTAGCCTTAAATCGCAATGATTTAAATTATTAAATATTAAAATAAGAGTGACCGACTAGTAGATACCCTAAACCCATACATACTTTTGCACAGATACATTATACCCTTTTGCCAATTTTGAATGGGTTCAGGGTATAAGAATGTGTGCGCCAAGCCAACTGTTTGATCCATCAAAATATAGTTTTGATATACATTCGTTATTTAATACTATACAATACCCACAAAAAATCGGGCTGTGTATTTTAGGTATTTTAATAGGTTATGTTCCAGAATGAGTATAGGATAAAAAGATTTCAAAATAGTATATAATCTATGCACATCTTTTTCATAATCACGGAGCAAATATACTACTAATATAAAATTTTTTTGATGATAACCCTTTAGAATATAAATAAATTATTAATAGATGTTATTTGGATCCGTTTGAAAAGTTTGAATTAATATGAATCTCAATAACAAAAACTCAGAAAAATACTTAAAAGCACGCAGTATAATTTAAACATATTAAAATGAAGTTAAAAAAATCTTAGTAATAGGGCAGTTATTTGTTTCAAAATGTGGACAAGGAGATTGACTCGTCCCTCGGATGAGTTCAATTAATTAAACAATGCGTAGGTAAGGTAATACAAAATATAGTCAAATTATATAAAAAGAGATATCGAACTTAGATTTGAAATTGAAGCATACAAATTTAGTATTGTCTTTGCTAGTGACCTCAAGATCAAATCACAATTGCTGAATTAAAGTTCACTTTAATTTGTGCGCTGTACCACAACCCAATCAAAAATGCTTACCAGGTTCAATGCAAACATATGTATGACCACAGTTCATCGAGAAATTATAATCAACTGCACAAGATTAACGACTATAACGAGAGTACACACATTTGGTGTGACATATGCAAAAGGAAAACTCTTGTTTCTCTCCTTTAAAAAATAAAGGGTTGCAGTTGTTGCTGCACACACAAAAAGAAAAAAAAAACAACCAACTGCGAGCCAATTCAATTATCGGGATGCGGATGAGGATGCGGATGCTGCCTGGCAACCCGCACCTTGAACCTTGTTTATGCATTTGAACGATTTTTATTTGATTTAACCTTGTTTTCGGCACTGCCGCCGCTTGTTTCGTGTCAAATGCATTCAAATTTTTATTATTGAAATTTATGAGTACAAAAGTGATTTTCCTCATAGTTTTTCCCTATATGTGTCCCCCCCCCCTCGATTTTTTGTGGTTGTTATGCTGGTGGCTAAGGGCTGTCGCCAGGGGTTGCCGGTAGCCATAAACAAGCTAGCTGAACGACCGCCTGACACCATCCGTAATTGGCAATTGTTTTTCTGTTTCTGTTATTGTTGGTTGCTACCTTTTTGGGTGGTGCCCAATAACTTTTTTGCAACATGTGCGCGACGCCCATCAAATGCAGATCTCAGTTACACTTTGTGTGGGCTCTCATTTGAATGCGACTGACAAACTGAGAAAGTTATTTGGATTTGGCCAAGAAAACGAAAGAGAAAAGTTGGTGGACTGAAATTTCATTAAAAATGCATTTCAGCTTGGCAAAACTTTAAATGATAAATCAATTTGCCCGTTGAAACTAAATGCTTTTAGCTGCCACAGTTTCACAGCAGCAATGGCGATCAACCCTGGCCATCGCATCCAGTGGGTTAATCTGCATATGTGCGGAATGTACAGATTTCTATACGAGTATGTATATATTGTGTGTATATGTGTTCGAGTGTCTGCACCATAAACGCAATCAGTGCTTAATGATCCATACAGCAATTGGATTAGTGCGTGCCTTGCAGGCAAACACAGCAGCAACAGCAGCAGCAACAGCAGGGACAGTTTCAGGAGCTGCAGGAGCAATTGCTTAAGGTTTCCAGCCAGGCCTTGCCCCGATTTGCATTTGAAAGATGCATAGCTTAGGCTGCTTTCGAATCGATTGAAAACATTTGCACATTTACCCATTATATTCACTATGACTTAATTTGACATAACTCGTGTGGCAAGACACAAGCTCTTACGTTTTGTGGCTGTGTTAACTAAATAGAAAAAATGGGAGAAATTGAAATAGCATGGATTAAGTTAAAAATGCTCAATTTGCAATTACATTATACTTATACTACTAGAACTAGCTTTTTCTGGTACTAAGCAAATATAAAGCAACCAATAAATGCAAAACATTCTTTATTCAAGCAAAAGATTATATTTTAAAATGACAAAACTAAACCTCAGTTTAATATAAAAATTCAAAATTTGGCAAATAAGTTTCTAATTTCTTTATGCTTTATTTCAATTTGTTTACATTTGTGTGAGAAGTTAAATTAAATTCCAAGCTAAGAGATTAGACTTTAAAGCTTTAAGAAAATATAAAGTAAATATGTATATTTAACTATTTATCATTTGATTAAAGATAAAATAAATTATGTGTTATTAATCTAGTCTGACAAAGTACATTGCAACGTCTTTTTCATTTTATATAATTTAAATAAAAATCTCATGCCTGTATTAAAGCTAAAAGTATAGACGATCTATATTCATATGAACGGGAAGTACTCACTAATAATATGATCTATAATTTATTATCGTTCTCTCTTTCTCTGCCCAAAATAACAAGTAGTATTTCTATAGGAAAGCCTCTTATATGGTAAACATAAAAAAACACACCCCTCAGTTCTACCCCCTAATAAAATGCTTATTATTTTTCCATAAAAAATCACCCAAAACAGAATAAAAAAGCAAAACATATTAATCAAATATGCAAATAAGCAGAAGGCACACATTGAATAACACTTACCTAGACCACAACAATTTGTATGAAATGCGCAATTTATGACACCCCCCGGTTCGTCCCTGATCGTCCGCGGCTGGGGCACCATTTAAGATTTGCACGCATCATCTATCAAAAATTGGCATACCATAAAAAAACGCTCATGCAAATATAAGGACCCTCATAGAATAACACCTAGCTGGTAAAGAATGTGCCGCCTGCTGTTGCTTTTTTTAGTGCCAATCAAAAGGCAACAACTGCCGTCGATTATGAGATCAATGCCAGGGGAAGACGAGGAGTGTCGTCCCCCTCCACTCCTAGCAAAACAAATCGTAAAAAACGCAAATTGCAAGGCGAATCGAACAAATGGGCGCGAAATATCAAAATCACAATAGGATGGAAATTCTTGCATATGCAAAATATAATTGGTGAAAAATATGCAAATGAGATGGAAACTGAGGGCTGGGAAAAGGGAAATGGGAAAAGAGAGGGGCGCCTGAGCATGAAATTGTAAATTGAAAAATATGAAACGGGAAACTGCATTAAGGAGCACTTATTGCAATTGGTATGTTACCCACGACAAGTTGAATGTCCTTCGGCGTTGACGTGACAATGTCCTGGCCCGCCCCATTTTCCGTTGGAAGCCAAAATCAATTTGCATATGTGGGCGTGCCACTGAAAACAACAACAACAACAACAGCATGGCTGTCAGGAATGCCGACAACATTTTGGGGCATTGTGCCAGCAAATTACAAAATGTTGCCTGCCGCTGCACTTACCCAAAAGCAACTCCGGAGTTTGAGATAATTAATGTGGCAACATTCGAAAGGACCTTCGGCATATGCGTGTGTGTGTGTGTGTGTGTGCTTGCTGGTGTGTCTAAAGTAAAAGCTTTTCAATGTATTTGATAGGCAATTTCCTGAAATTCACCCAACAATTTAGCATTATAAAGGGTCTAAGGCCATACAGAAATAGAATGTTATAATTGTGTGTCAAGGAGCATAGATTGAGATATAAATATGTATATGTAATCAATTGCACATATTGTTTTACTAAGAGTTTAATTTCTTGTTTACCAAACCTTTAAACCGAACACAGGTTTAATTAATAATAACAACATTTTTGAGTGCTAGAAATGATTTTATTTGGTTAGTTGAATTGGTAACATATAAGTTTATTTTACATTTATTTTACAATAAAAAAAACAAAATTATTACAATTCACATTAACATATGTGTAAATATTAAAGCAAAAACTTAAAAATAAAAAAAAAACAATAATCAGTATGTCAATCAGAATACACCCGTCAAAGTATTTAAAGTTGTACAGTTGATAGTAAAACTCTATCAAATTTAACTTGAACCACAATGAGGCAAATTTTCCAGCTGGGATTCTAAACCGCAGCCAATTGAGAATCAGTTGAAGCAAAACAATTACACAACTGTCCAAAAGCAATAGAAAACGAAAGTCCCAGCAGAGCGGAGTTTATCGCATAATCAGCAGCAGACAACAGATTTAAATTTTATACTAAAAAACACATGTTCGAAAATTGCCCAGAGACCAAACCACCAAACCATCAAAACACCAGACCCACCCAGACGAGCCCACATAACGAGCCCAACAAGTGAAACATTTGAATGCGGTCGGCTTTAAAATCAAGTGTCTGGATGTAATGCGATATTTAAATTTTATATAAAACGCGTATGGAAAAAACTGAAACAGTCAGATAAGGTGGTATGAGGGCTAGTGGCAAAATGGGTGGGTTGTCCAAACCTGTTAATGTGAATACAATAGAGCTACTTGAGGCAACTTCGGTAAGCGACCCTCTCGCCAGCCAAACGATCATTTAATCACGCCGTTGGGCCGTTGAGCAACCCTGCAACAACCCCCGGCCAAAAAAAAAAGGTCGCCTGACTTTCAATTAATCAAATTATCGCGAAAGAGGGTTGAGGGTTGAGGGCGCAGCCGCCACTCGAAAATTGCAGCCGGGCAAACATTTGTCCACTTTTTTGCAATTTGTACAGGTCAAACTTTTCGAACTGGCAACGTTTATTTTTATTTTTAGTATTTTTGATTGTTGTCATTTGTCGCGCGCTTCGAGGAAACATCAATAAATTGTCACAAGCTGTCAAAATTTTTAATGACTGTGTGACGCCTAATAACCGAAAATCGATTTGTTCGAGGCGCGGCATTTGATATCGGTTTGCAATTTTCAATTCTCTTTTTTATGATACTGTGAACATTTTTATGAATTGCTCGCGAATAATTCAACTATCCCTGTGGTTGATTAGTCGCCATTTTTAAGTTTTCAACGTCAGCTGAACAATTTTTCAGACACACAATAAAATGAACATGTGGGTAGACCAAAAATCAATCAAGTTCTTTCAATATCAGAAACTCTCTCAAATTTAAATCATGTGTTAGAATAATGACGGTTTCAAAATCAGTGTATATTTAAACATTTTAATGATACTTCATGAAATTTTGTGTATATGTTTCTGCATTTATTGACTATTAAATCATACTCAAGAAATAGTTAACATTTTTATTGTAATTTACATTTAGAAATTATGTGTTTTATTGACATAGCTCGGATTTTTACCCATAAAGAATTTTCAAATCCTTTGTTATATTCTTCTTCTCTACTAAATATTTAATAATTCATACACAATTTTTGCATTGCAATGAAATACATATATATATATATATTTATGTATTTAATTTCCGGTCCTTAGGGTATAGAAAATACATGGGTATAAAAACGACATATAATATATGTACATATATTTATCCCAGTTTTATCTTCAATTTAAATGTGTTGTAAGACTCTTAAAAAAAAGTTACTGTTGAAAGAAATATCTGGACAAACATTTTTTTTTTCGCTCCAACGTTTCCAAATTTGAGATTTTCTGAGTACCTCTCAAGCGGATTTACGCCCAGCGGTTGAAATGAAAAGAATAGCTTTGGAAGCCCCAAAAATTGACCAGTTCCCACGATTTGCTTTAAGTTCATCACTTTGAAAGAGCAAACCGCAACAATCAACACTTCTGCACCTGTGTTCGATGAAGACCGACCGCAAACAGAGTTCCGCCCGTCAATTCTGTGAATCCGAAGAAATCCACCCCAGTTGCGGTATTTACTATTTAAAAACTATAAAACACAAATGCATGCACGTAATTTCGGGTATAAATTGCAAAGTGCAAGTCGGGCTAACCCTTTCGCTTTGATTTTGTTGGGATATCATTAAAATAAGAAAGGAAAAAAAAAAAGATTTAAAATGTGACAAAAAACCGGAACGTGGCAATGACAACGGGACAAGTCAATGGTTGTATAACATGCATAAATTATCGTTACTGTAACAGTCGCACATATTTCACTTCATTAACGGCCAGCACCCTTGCAAACACCCCTAACCCTTTCTGGACACATCGGGAATGGGAATGGTATCAAAAACGGCGAGAGTAACGGCATATGCAAATAATGCCGCATCATTAGTGCGTGTAGAATTTGAATCGGATTCTGAATCTAAATCAAAATCAGAATCAGAATCCGAACCAGTATCAGAATCAGTGCTAGTGCAAGCAAGTGCCGTACATTGAAAGGGTTGCGGTTGCGAGTGTGGAGCACGTGTCGAGCACCGACTGAAACATTTTTGGACTGCACTTAGAGCTGAATTCGAACCTGTGACCTCACCACGGTCATGTGGTTGCTTTTGTCGCTTTTGTTGTTGTTGTTGTAGTTTCTTCTGTGTTTGCATATGTTGTTGTTCCCAACGATTAGTGAGCTATGGTTATGGAAAATTTGTTCCTAGCCATTTGTCTGTTGCGGTTTGGCTGGGTCAAAGGGTTGACAGCAGCATGGGTGCCAAAATAAGTTTGAAAGTTGAATGTCCAAAAAGTGCTCAACTTTTGCTTGCTAGTCATTTTTTAAAGTTGATATATTTCTTTAAAGTTTACACTTCTTTTACTACAAGCAATTTCTTTCTAAAAAGTTAGACCTTTTAATTTGTTTAGATTTACTAACGTTTTAGTTATGATTATCCCACAACTCAAATCCCTTTCAACTTTCGTTTCCCTGAAAATCGTTTACTAAAAATTAGCTTTTTGAATCTAATCTATTAGCTTTGTTCAGCCCCAATTTGAGCTTATCACATGCTTAACGCCTCCTGCAATCGTGTTTGGTTCTGGTCGGTTTTTTCCCACACACAGAGACGGCAAATTAAGCCACAACAAATTTGACCTTGTTAAGTTTGCACAAACAATCCGCAAAAACACCAACCAACAAAAATAAAGGGAGACAAAAAAAAACCAAGGAGTCTGGGATATTCCCAGCATTGTTTTATGGCCAGCTCACATTGCCGAGCGTCGACAAGGCAGTTACCTACCTCAGTTTGTAGGTGATCAATGGGCAGTGCCGGCATCCAGCATACAGCATCCCAGCATCCAGCATCGGTCATCTCGATGCAGCGGACAGGTACCCACGTTTAATCCACTCATAAGTCACGCCGTCGTTTTGTATCCACACGAAAGCTTTGCTGTGTGTGTTTCTGAGTGAAGCGGAGGAGGAGTTCAAAATTAACTTGCCCTACCAAGATTTTAAAGTGTTGCCTATCTCATGTTGCCAGAAAGCGTTGGGTAAGCAGCAAGTTGGAAAATATTTAGAGAGAATTTGACGATAGAACATACATATTTAAGGATTTAACTAAATAATGAAAATAATTAGAAGAAAATCCTATTGTATCTTCCAGAAGATGCTGGTTCCTATGTCGATTTCCACTCTACTGTAATATAAGAAAGTCAGAAAAAATCGATTTAGCTTGAAACCAATTTGAAAATAAGTCTTTGGGGTTTATATTTTTACTTCATTATCGATCATTTGGATATTATGAGTTCATCTTTCAGGTGACACTGATTCATAAAAGTTTCCCATCCATCGAAATACACGACTCCTTCTAGCTAAAAAGGTTTTTTTTTAATATATATTTTTATTTTTTTACTTTTACCTGGCCTACATTACATAACATTCAATTAACTGCTTAGAGAGGCAGTGCTAACGTTCTTACCGAAATCTCCTCCAGGGCAGTTGGGGATTTCGCACATCATGACACCATCTACAAGCAACAAAAGCAACAAACAACAATAACAACCGCAAGCTACAATAAAGAAGATCTTTTGGACGCCGCCAAGTGCAGGAGAGACTTGCGCAACCCAAAAGATAAAAGACAACAACAACGAAAAAGCACAGGCAGCAAGACAAGGTAAAGGTAAAGGTAAAGCTAAAGGTATAGGAATGCCAAGTACAAGAGCACGACGAGATCGCCTTCACCTTCGTCCGAGGCATATGCATACAAGAGACGGCGATGATGCGACGATGTGATTGAAACAAAACATCTTATTATTACCTACGACCAAGCGGCAAAAAGAACGACCCCGTGCGACCTCGATGTGGACCTGGACATGGACCAGGCTCTGACACTGGACGTTGCCACAACAACAGCAACAGCAACAAAAAAAAAAAAAAAAAAAAAGGAGCGTGCAAAAACAAATTCCCACGCTCAGAGGCTGCCTTTTGTCGACGTCGTCGTCGTCGTCATCTCCATCGTCAGCGTCGTTTGTCGTTCGTCCCCATATAAGGCGCAATCTGGGAAACGTCCTTACCGCCCCATCCGAAGATTGTGCGAAAGCTGCACTGAACTGAGCTGAGCGTAGTGCCAAAAATTTCTGTGGCTTTCTTGCAACGCCCCCCAAACAAAAGTTTACGTTTTCTTTTGTTGCGGGTTGCGCCTGCAGTTTTTGTGATTGATTTCACTTTGGTTTTTGGTCACGGCTCTTGCGCATTATTTCTTGACTTTCACAGCTCATTGGAGCTTACAATGTCGCTCACACGATGTCCAGCCAGACAGGCATCAACACATCCACATACTGGCCTATGGACAGGTTCAAAATCGACAGGTATCAAGTGGTGAACGCTCATAATTATAGTATTTAGTGGTGCGTAAAATGTGATACATTTTTTTTTGTCAAAATATTTTGGTTTTAAGTTTACTAGGGGCACTCATGCGCAGGATCGTCAATCGTGTGGTATATAAAGGATCAAGTCTCAATTTAAAAAAATGTAAGAATTTAATTAAACTAAATTATTTTATTATACATAGAATATTTTATTTTTATTATATTTTTCTCAATTCTTTCAATAACAGAAAATACACTCATATATATTTTTTTATTCATGTACTTTTTCTATATTAGTTACTTAACTATTATTTTTCTGAATTCTCAAATATTAGTTCATTTTAATATTATATTAATAAATAAAAATTACATTAATATTAGTACATTACTTTCTCAAAACCGAAAATGTAACCTTAAATTTTCAATATGTTCTTACTTTTTCTATAGTATTAAGTTAATAATAATATTAACTGTTTTTAACTCTCAAATATTAATATGTTTCTTTTTGCCTTAATAATTTCTTTATTAACTCACTTTTTGGAATCACCCTATGCTTGTGTCTTGCACTTTCCATTGATCAGTATTATTTTAATTTTATTAATGTACCGTAAAATCAAAGACCATAATACTTATATTCAATGAAAACTGAGACGCACTCAACTCAACTCAACTCAACCCAAAAGCAGCATCCAGCAGATGCTTGAGCAGCCTGGGAGTTTAACTTTGAGTCCGGGTCGGGTCGGGTTGTTGTTGTTGTTCTTGTTATTGTTTCCGCCTGCCCGTGAAATCAGTGTTATTGATCATATGTAGCTGCATAATCAAGTTACCGACGCTTTTCATTATGTTGCCAGTTGCCGAAAAAGCCTCCACCAGTACATTGACAACACACCACAGCCATCCTCCCTCCTCCTGCAGCTGAACAACATTATCAACTTCACCACCATCATCATTATCATGTACATGTATGTTGACCAACAGGTTGCCTGTTTCGGCTTCCGTATTCAACTTCACCGCGCTGTGAGGGTTGCTTACTCAACACAGGGCCACAGACAATGCTGCGTTGGTGGTGTGGGCAGTTGCCCAAGCAGCTGGTGGTGGCTATAGTGGTGGAGGTGGTGTTTCGGTTGGTGAGTTTTCAGATTCAACTTGTTTGGCATTCGGTCGCAGCTCGCACTTGTGAACGGTCGTGTTTTCGCGTCGAATCCAAAGATAAATAAAATCTAAAAACGGTTGAGTTCAAAAAACATCGTCGTCGTTGTCGATTGTCTGTTGCAATTGAAATCAATTGAGTGCAATTGAAATTGCGAGTGCAAAGTTGAACAAAATGTTTGCCTAAGACAATTTCATTAATTAATTTGTCGCGTGTGTTTCGTGTCTCGTGTCTCGTGTGTTTGACAAGTAATCCGTTATCAAGTCGCTTCCATTAACTCTAATCGAAAAACATAAACAAAAGCACTAACTATGGCCGACGAGAGTCTGCACACAATGCCACTGGAGCACAATATAGACTATCACATTGTCACATTGTTTGAGCGCTTGGAGGCAATGCGCAAAGATTCGCACGGCAATACCATCAACAATCGCCTCTCGAGCACCCTGCAGGTGCCCAAGCGCAGCATGCAGGCCGAGATACGCACCCTGGAGTTCTGGAGGTGGGCATTAGCTTCTCTTCTATACATTAGCATTACTAACCACTACTATAGTCATAGTCGTTGTCTTAGTCTTTGTTTCGTTTGCTTGTTGTTTTTATGCAAGTTCTAACTTTAGTGGCTGCGTTCATTATGCAGACAGCCGGTTGTATAATGCTTAACTAAGTAAAATTTAAGTGGTTTGTGTTTGTCTTTGTCTTTGCCAGAAACTTGAAGACTTTTTCGTTAGGCAGGCAAATATTTGCTTACAACTTTAAAACAACATTTCAATTGCCCAGCTTAGCAAAGTATATTTTCAATGATATAAATCGATTAATCATATGAATCATATTATTTGATTTCTTGAATACCATATATTTTTTATTTAATTTAATAAATTTAATCAATATATACTTTTAAAATTTAATAATTTTGGAAAAATATTCATATTTGGATTGTTGGTATATTTATTTCTAAGTATAATCAAGTATACACATTTTTATATAAATTCCAAGTTTAATACACATATAACAATTTATAAATTTTTAAAGTATGGGTATATTAAAATTCTATATTATTATTTTTATATACGCAAAATTCTTTTTACTTCAAAAAGATTGTTTTTTTTTTATTGCTCATGAGTTGAGTGTAGTAGTTGAGAATTTTAAATGAATTATAAATTAGCGCTGTCAATCTACATATATTAATATTAATTGTTTATTTTAATGAGTATATATTAATTGAGTATATGAAGGATATTACTATTTGTGGAGAAATCATATAAATATAGCATCTTTTTATTTTGGTATTCATAATAAAGATTTATTTATACCTGTACAGTTCACAAAAGTTCCCTCTAAACAAAAGTTTGCCTCTCAAAGTTGCTTAGTTACCTTTAACGCAAGTTTTTACTAACATACCCGATGAGTGGCTTCTTTTTTTTTAAATAATAAACAATTTGTTATAACTTAATTTTAATTAATTAAATGCTGTCCAACGCATTTTAAAAAGGTTGGAGTTTTTTTTGACAGTAATTATTTTCATTTTCCAAATGTAAAACAAAAGTTTGCTATTAATGAGTTGCGTGTCCATGACAACAGAAAATAATGCCTGAAAACAACGAAAATCTAGAACTTGGAGTATGGGAATAGTAAGTTCCAATTAAGAGGCTTCAGAATGCAAAAGTTAAACAAGAAATTTGTATGGAAATTAACAAATACAAAGTTGAGCAACCAAATTGCAGCTGGCAACCAAGCTGCAGTTTGTTTGATTTCTCGTTATCGCCGAAGGGGAAGGGAAGGGCAGGGAAGGGGAGGGGGCAAAGACGTTGGAGGGCGGAGTTCGTTTGTGTTTTATGTTTGCTGTGTTGCTGTCCAGCAACGGACAATGGACAACGGCAACGACGACCTCAGGCAATCGGCACTCTGAAGTCAGCAGCTGCTCGGCCCCTGGTTGGGTTTGGATTTGGGTTTGGGTTGGGGGTCGTGGAACCTGGCCCCTCTGTGTGTGCTTAATTGTCATTGCTTGGGCATGCAGAAAAGGCGCTGGAACAAGGCTGACATTGTTTGCAATTTGTAGCGCAGCGAAACATAATTTCTGGAATATTTACTTTAATCTTTAATCATATATGAAATGACATGCTTCAACTGAAGTACACTCTCCCCCTCCCTTGACTCACTCCTCTCTACGTTCTATCTCTTATTTTGCAGATCCATCATCAGCGAGTGCTTAGCCTCGTTCCTGTATGTGTTCATCGTTTGTGGCGCAGCTGCGGGCGCCGGTGTGGGTGCCAGTGTCTCGTCCGTGCTTCTGGCCACGGCTCTTGCCTCCGGACTGGCGATGGCAACGCTAACGCAGTGCTTTCTGCATATATCGGGTAAGGCGAAACGAACTGAAAACGAAATAAAATAAAACAAAGCAAACAAACAGGCGACAGGCGACAAGTGTTGCATGTTTTTGTTGCGGCCTGCTTGTCGTTCGGGGCACACAGGCTCCACCCTCGTGCGCGTGGGAATTTCGCTGCCACCAAGCAACGGCAGCCCCATTTCACATATATATATATACGTATTTTTTTTTTCGTTTTGGTTTCTTTCTTTTTTTTTGTGATATTTTTTAATTTTCCAAAAGCCAACGCACTGCGGTTGTCGCCCACTCCGTCCACTCCCCCACCCAATCCTGCTCCTACTTGTACCCATACTGCCATTTAAATCCCGCACAGCTAGCATTGCATCCACTCGTACTTTTCCTCCTCTTATCTTTACGGGCCGCACTTGTAGTGGCGTCGACTCTCCGGTCTCTCCGGTCTCTCCGGCCTCTCCGGCCTCTCTGTTATTTTTTGTTCTTTACAACTTCCTTGTGTATTTGTTCATCTGCGTTGACATTCAAGGCAATTAAATGTTTCCACAAAAGTTCAAGTTGGGGCAGCTCTCGCCGCTTGAGAACATGTGTGCCTGATTTGCCTTTAAGTTTTCTTTCATTTTGTATCTTTTCTTGTTCACAGTCAATTGGCTGCGCATTAAGTTATGATGTCAGCTCCACCTCCAACTCCACCTATCGCATCCTAGAAAATGCTGATTCCACGAAAGTGTCAAAATTATATTTAACGCTTTTCAAGCAGCCAGTCGAGTACAATAATTATACAGCAGGGAGGTGCAACAATTCATATTTTTCAAGATTACCCACCAAATTTCGGTCGACACTTTGTTTAAGATAGAGAATAAATTCAGAATAAATTTATTATCTATATTTATTTAGCAAAAGTAATGAAATATATAAATTGTTGCTTTTATCAAGCCCTGTCCCTAAAGTAATTTACATTTTTTTTCTTCCTTCTCAAACGCTCTGACATTTTAATACATATAACATAACTTTTGAAATCGTAATTTACCTAGACACGAGGCAACTTTTCAGCGTGTTAAATATTTAATGATTAATCCACTTATCGCTATTTTTCCTTCGCTCCACAGGCGCTCACATCAATCCAGCCGTAACATTGGCCTGTTGCATAATACGTACCATCTCCCCGATCCGGGCTGCCATGTACATGACCGCCCAGTGCGGCGGAGGCATCGCAGGCGCCGCTTTGCTCTACGGGTAAGTCAAACAATTTCAAAGTAATTATGTTAATGTCCATTCATCTAAAAGTTATGTTAACATTGGGAAGAACTGAAAGGTTTTACAATCTGTTGTCAGAAAATTTTAGACTTTGTAATTGTGTATCTATTTGATAATAAGACTTTTCTCTTATGTATTCGATATTTTGGCAGCATCTGACAAATATTCAAATTCATTCAAAAATATATTTAGTTTTTGGTTACCTAGTCTCGAATTTTATCTTAATCTTAATCTCTTAATAATTCCGATCTCAAGCTAATAATATCAGCTATATGCAATTTTAGTTTCAACAAATTTTCTCTGAATAATAATATTATATAATATATAATATTAATGTATTAGCTGTGTTGCTTTTATTTTCTCACTAATTCTTTTCCCTCAGTGTACATCAAATCAATTGCTTAATATGCAATTTTATGTTTGCCAACTAAAACTCTATACAAATCTTTGATATAAAGCTGACTTTGCTTATCGGATTTGTTGTTGCTGGTGCAGTCAATGCAGCTTCCAAGTATTTCTAATAGCTGCAAATTTTCAAAGTATAGCAAAATAGGTCTTCTCTTTAAGCAGCTTTAATTCTGGGATCAAACTTTCAAATGAAAATTCAATTGAGCATGGAATTCATTTCACAATGTAATTTAAATATCTTTGACCGGGCCAGTTGCCAGGAGCAATTTACATGGCCAGGAGTTTTGTGTGTTGGTTTGTGTTTGCACTGGCAGTTGCTGTTAGCAGGATACGTATGCTAAACAATTTTGAATTAAATCCAACAAGGTGCTCAATGTCACTCAAATCACTAACGGCTGATGTGGTGACTGTACAAGGACACTTTACCGAAAAACCATTTACAGGAAATACGAAGTAGATGTGCAAAAAAGGAAAAAGGGAAGAACCAGAGAGAAATGTATAAATAGGATATGCAGGTAAACGTTGTGTCCTCTGCACACACGCACACATACACAGATAGACCGTTACGCATAAGCACCTGCATAGGACGCAGGTAGATACTACTTACCTCAGCTAGGAGTTTACGTCCTCTACCCACGTTTATCAACTAGTCGAGAAAAACATCTGCCGCTGGCAACGTGATTTCCCAAAATGCGTCTCTGTCAGCAGCGGGACCGGATTCCTTTGTCGAGGCCATCACCATCACCATCGCCATCGCCATGTGCTGCCTAGATACACACAATTGTGCGAGGATACGCATAGCCAAATCTTTCTACAGCCTGTCAGCGTCTTTTATGCCTAGATAGCAGCGCAAACTCTGCGCAGGATGCGTGTGGAATATCATTCTTTGACAGGGGGGGAAACAAAACAAGTAAAAACAATGAAGCAAAATGTCTGCTTCTTTTTCTCCTTCTCCTTCTCCTGCTGCTGCTTCTCCTTCTGCGCCTGCGCAGCATTTTTCAAACAAATTTCGCTCCACTTTTTTGTTGTGCGTTGAACTCCTTTTGGGAAAGTTAATGCGCCTGCGCAGCTTGCCCCTGTCTCTCGGTCTGTGCAACATCTGTTTTGCTGTTGATTTTTACCCCTGGCTCCTTTTTTTTGTTGTTGTTAAGTGCGTTGGCATCTTTACTTTCTAGAGGCTATAGAGCAATCCGAGTAGCCTGCCACTGCAACCGAAACATGTTTCAGCTGCCACTCCGATCAGGTTCGTATCTTCTTCTCTGCTTTTTTATGCTGTATCTTTCGAGGGTCCGTCCCAACGAGTTCAACTTCAACTTGTGTTGTAGTTTGAAACATATGTTTCCAAAAGTCTCTTCACCGATTGAGTGTGTTTATGTGTGTGTGTTGATTAATTGGTTTAGATTTGGTTGCCGATTTTGTGGTTTCTTTCGGTTATTAGTTTTCAGTTCGGCTGTCTGATTGATGGCCTCTATGCTGAGATTGAAGCCAGCCTTAAGCATCAAATTCTGTACAAAATCCTGAGGTTTCTGCGAATTGCCGGAAATTCTTTAAGCCACCGTTTTGAACTCTAGAAAAAATGTATTTACATTTTTGGTTTCCATATGTTGTCATTATATACATATTAACATACTTCTTAAATAAGAATCTTTTTTAAATGATTAAAAATAAAATGAAATACTCTTGCCCGTTGTTATTTACGTATCATTATCTATTCCAAACCTTTCTTTATGGAAACATAGAAACTACCTCTTCAAGATCGTTTCTTGTCACATTCTAACTTGTATGCTTTTTCAGAAAGCTCTTGATTGTTCTTCAATTAAAAATGTAATAATTTTTAGCTAGACTCAAACTAGATTTCTAGATTTGTCACTCCATGAGTGAAATATTTCTAATAGCGCCAAACAATCTCACAAATTCTTCTTTTTTTTTAGAATTTTGGTTGCTTAAAATATTTGTGTCTCGAATTTGTAACTTTTCGATTGCTAGAAAATGCTGAAAAATATAGATGTAGCTAATTAAAATACGTGTTAGAATCTAAGGTTTCCAAGGATGTTGTATTGCATAGTGGCTAGTATAATTTAAAAGGCTATTTTTATAATTAATACACATAATAATAATATTTAATTATTATGTACAAACTAACATGCATATCATCTCGTATATGTATATTACACGTGTACTCATATACCACTTGTACAGTCATCCCCTCGCATCCGCACCCGCACCCACTCCCGCGCCCGCTCCCGCTCGCCCGCTCTTGCAACTGTCACATATCAATTGTCACTACCCTAATTGCCAGCCATGTGTCGCATGTGCTCCGGAACGTTGGCAAGACAAATGCTGCAGCGAAGAGACACTTGAAGCCTCCTGCTCGCTTTATTATTTTAAATTTTTTTTCTTTTTCAGTTTTTTGTACAAATAAAAACACTTTAGCATTTGTATGACAGACCCGCAGCATATTTAAGTATCGATATCCGGCTATGCGATATTTTAAGATCCCGTTGCCTTGGTTATTGTTATGCCAGTTGCGTTCTGAGGATTTTCAATGAGGATTCAGTTCACTTCTTGCTTCGGTGTTTTTTTTTTGCTTGTTTCTTCTTTTCTGGCCTCTGGCCGTCAAAAGTGCGCCAAGCACGTTCCAAAAAATGCCCAAGCAGCCTTTGAAAATGATGGAAGATAAAAATCAGGTAGAGGCCAGAAAGCAAAAGCGCATAATTAACATTTCCATTGGCTCTTTGTTCAACTGCGTCTGGTGCCGACTTTAACCGTCTTTTGCCGTCTTTTTCCGTATTCTGCTTTCTCGTTGCGCCTGCGCAGGATGCGTCTGAAACTTGAAATCAAACACGTGTCGCCGGCGCTGCTCCTTTCTGGTTGGTCAGTACAGCCAATACAGCTGCCAGCTGCAACACAGAAACGAGCTCAGGCCAGCTCAGGCCAAAACGCACCTGCCGCCCAAAATTACTGTAGTGCCTCTGCTGCATAAGAAAACAGGATTTTCGAGTCGAAATTTGAATTTTAAATGACACCAAGCGAAACGAGACGAAATGAGACTAGGACTAGCGGTGTGGTTGAAATCGCGGCTTATGCCTTTATTATCGGCAGTTCTCTGTCGATTTGTATCTAGCAGGGAAATGCACTTCCTGGACACAAATCGATAGTCGAAATCAATTCGTGTCACATAGGTAATTGAATTACGGAATCTGTTCACAGTTGCTACATGAAAATGGCATCCTGTTGCCGCTTCCGGCTGTTGCTCTCCTCCCCCTTCCCCTTCCCTGCAACACTGCACCCTTTCAGCTCTAACAAAACGATGCACAGCTGGTCCAGTTATGTACCTGACACACTCACCAGGAGCGGCGAGCAACAAAAAACCGAAATATTCGCAAATGCACATTCGGAAATTTGCAAAATTTTGCAGCCAGCAGCAGAGGCGAAATATTTATGCGAAATTTATAATTAATTGCTTTGTGGCAGAGTCACTAAATTGTGCATATTTATTATGCACTTTAGTTGTCTTTCACCAGGGCTTTAATATGTTTGTGTATTGATGTTGAAAATTAGTTTGAAATTATAAAATGATATAATTTTGTCTGTTACGCGTTGAGAATTTCACATAAATATTTGGCAAATTGCCCAAAATGCAGTTTGCTGACAATATATTTGATTGTGTACAATAATTTCAAAATACCTAAAGCTCCTGGGCAGAGTCAGTGTCAATGTTGTCATTGCCAGTTGCCGCAGGCAATTCACACGCAACCCAAAAAAACCCCAGATCCCAGACCACAAGGCAGTCGAGCGTGTTGCACATAACACATAACCTCACTTTCCATGCGGATGTGGCGGCAACAAATGTGCGAGGAAATGTGTTTCCTCTTTTAACCCGGACAACCACACACACACACACACACAAACTTCGGGAGCTGGTGCCACAGTTGAAGTTTGCACTTTTTTGCAAGCTTTTAATATATGTTTGTTGATTTTTCTCTTCTCTTTTTGTATTTCTCTTTTTGTTTGCCTTTATCGTGTGCAAACAATTTTGGCCAGGAAGAGAAACTGAAAAGCTTAACGGCACATAAAGTTGTGCCAACATTTTGCTATTTCCTGCTACTTAGCTGCTAGTGGATATGTGTGTGTGTGTGAGTTCTTTTTGCTGCTGTTGTTGTTTCAGCTTTGTAAAATTAGCACTTTATACATTTATGAGCAAGCAAAAATAAAAGAAAATCAAGCCAAAAATCAAACTGGCGCAGGAAAAAGTAGTAGAAAGTTTAATAAGCAGTCATGTGAAAAATTGTTTGGGTCAGCGGAATTATGTGGCTCTATATTTCCTCACCATACGGGTGTTTATTTTCTTTCAAATACTTGAGCTGTTCACATTTGCCATAGTCTACTTTATTGGCACAGCTATTTGCTGGCAAAGCTGCCGCTTATTGCCGCTAAGCCGGCACAGATATTTCCCCCCCGCTTACCCTTGCACCTGCAGCACCTGGCATTGCCGGGGCACAGGACACAGGACACAGGACACTGGCATCCTTGTCGTCACTCACTCAATGCCATTTATCCGTTGGAAACAGCGCATTCGAGTTTGAGTGAGTGCCAGAACTTCAGTGCTGGCTCTTCTATTTGTTCAAGTACTTTCAAGTGCATTGCAAAATCGTTTATTTCCGGCTTTTCGCAGTTATTCAATGTTCCGGCGATGATGTGGCAATGGCATTGCGGTGTGTTGCAAGTAGCACGGCTACAGAAAGCTGGCTAAATATTTACCCAACAGCACTCATAATGTGTGAAAGCAAGAAACTTACCAGCTTTATTTGTTTTCACTATTTAGGGATGTACATTTCGAATCTAATGTAAATTTTATAACAAAGTGGCTTGCATATTTAACAACATTTGAAATTTTAGCTGCACTCAAATTAGTATTCATCAACTAGGATATTATGTTGAATGAATTTGTTTTCTTTTAAACTCATTTTTTACTTAAGAAATAACTTAATTTTTTATTAAAATCTTTTTTTTTGAATTTTGTGTTTTATGTATATATTGGTAAATTTTCTTTTAATTTTGTAAATTATATCTACGTTGGTAAATTATTATTATTATGCTCGTTTATTATGTTATACGAATTATGTGATTGTCTTTCCTGAGTCAATTAAAAGTTTGGCATATCAAACGCTATGATCGAAATATAATTTGACATTCTTGTTAACAACAGGATATTAGGAAATGTGCCCTAAAGTATGCCGTGTTGGATTTATTTCAATTACCGCTCACACGATTGTTTATCAACTATCTGCCTGTGTCTTGTGTCCTTAATGCGCAAAATTGACACCAGCTGCATGCCAGTGAACTCATTAGCATTATCGCAAAACTTTAATTGTTCATAAATCATAAAGGAGCTGAAAAACTTTTCTACCGCATGCCTGCCTAGAAATAGGCAACAACTTTTGTCACTTGGCAATTGAAACTTTGGCAATCTAAATTATGTCGTCTGCCTTTATACTTGCTACACCTAAATACATATATAGGAATATATACTTATATGAAGTGGAAGCGACTTGAAGTTTATGAGGTGCAAGACTTGGGATTGGGTTTGGTTGTCATCCTGTCAAAGGCATTACATAGTAGTAGTAGTAGTAGTTTAAATTGCAAATGAGTGCACAACATTTTGGTCAATCTGTAAACAGTAATCAATGAAAATGGTTTTCTCTCTCATTTATAGTGTCACAGTGCCGGGCTATCAGGGCAATCTGCAAGCGGCAATCTCCCACAGCGCCGCGCTGGCCGCCTGGGAACGCTTTGGCGTGGAATTCATACTGACGTTCGTTGTGGTCCTCTGCTATTTTGTATCGACCGATGCCATGAAGAAGTTCATGGGCAATTCGGGGTTCGCCATCGGTGCTGCCTACAGCGCCTGCTGCTTTGTGTCGGTAAGTTGAACACTGTGATAATGATGCTTGAGGAATGCTTCAACGAAAATCTCAAGTCCATGTCCAGAGACTTGAGACTTGAGACGAGAAACGAGAAACGAAAAAGCGAAAAACGCACCTGCCGTTTGCGCATTTTTATGGTGCAAAAATCGCAGCGTGACAGTCACTGGAAACTCGGCTCTCAGGTAGTCAACAAAGGGACCGAGAAATTGGGAGAGATAATTAATTTAGCTCAAGTCATGGCATGGCATGGTACGATGCTCATAATGTCGCGATGTCGGCAGCCCCGACCTGAAATTAAAAGCAAATATTTAGTCAGATTGTTAAGCTGCACAATAAAAATGAAATGTATATGGATTGGTTTTGGCATTGCCATTGGAATTGGAATTGAAATTGCGATTTCAGCCGAACGATAATATTCCAACACGCAATCAAAAAGTGAATATTAGTCAATTTATTGATTAAAATGAGAAATCTTTAATATACATTTCAAAGGTATTTCGTGAGAAACTATTATTAATTTTTAAGTATCTTTGATTTGCTCAAATTTCATTTTCTGAGAACAAAACTTGAAAGCTATGAGGGCTAGAGGCACCACATTTGCGATTAGAGAACTCTTTTTTCTCAATTTTTAATTCGAACTTCAAACTCATAAAAAGAATAAATCTAGATTGAATAGTTATTTTTGGTCAGTTGGACAAGTGGCAGCATTGGACAATTTTGGAAAATTCTAAAAATTAGACAATGAACTTCAAAAATAAAAATGTAATTTTCCTAATTTATAAAAATACATTTATCATACAAATCATGTGTTGTTTTATATTCATTTGTATTTCTTTCATTGCAGATGCCTTATCTGAATCCGGCGCGCTCTTTGGGTCCATCATTTGTGCTAAACAAATGGGACAATCATTGGGTTTACTGGTTCGGTCCACTCGTTGGCGGCATGGCCTCCGGCCTGGTTTACGAGCACATCTTCAGCTCACGGCGTAGTGTGCGCCATGCGAAGGGCAGCATTGACAACGACTCTAGCTCCATACACTCGGAGGATGAGCTGAACTATGACATGGACCTGGAGAAGCCAAACAAGTACCAGCAATCTCAGGGCACCTATCCGCGTGGACAAACGAATGGAGGCGCTGCAGCAACGGCAGCACAACATGCCGCCGCCGCTGCGAACATGGCGCAGATGGGCGTGGTGGGCGCTGTGGCGGGTAGCTACTGCCAGAATCTGTACACGGCACCACCACTCTCCTCCAAGTACGATCCGCAGCAGCAGGAGCCGCTCTATGGCGGCACTCGTTCCCTATATTGCCGATCCCCAACTCTGACCCGCAGCAGTTTGAACCGGTCGCAGTCTGTGTACGCCAAGAGCAACACGGCCATCAATCGTGACATAGTGCCACGTCCTGGACCACTGGTGCCGGCACAGAGCCTATATCCCATGCGCACACAACAGCAGCAGCAGCAACAGCAGCAACAGCAGCAACATCAGCAACAACAGCAGCAACAGGCAGTATCCGCAGCTCAATCTTCGCATCTACAGAACCAGAATGTGCAGAATCAAATGCAGCAGCGCACTGAAAGTATTTATGGAATGCGTGGTTCCATGCGCGGACAACAGCAACCACTGCAGCAACAGCAACAACAGCAGCAGCAGCAGCAACAACAACAGCAGCAGCAGCAGGCGCCAGTTGCCATGCAGCAGCAACAGTTGCAGCCGCCGCCACAGTTGATGTCGGAGCCACAGACGCAGCCACAGGGCTTCCAGCCGGTCTACGGCTCTCGCAACAATCCCACACCACTCGATGGCAATCACAAGTTCGAGCGTCGCGACCAGCTGTATGGCATGACCGGTCCCAGGAATCGCGGCCAGTCGGCACAGTCGGATGACAGCTCGTATGGCTCGTATCATGGCTCGGCAGTCACGCCGCCAGCACGCCATCCCAGCGTGGAGCCCTCGCCACCACCGCCGCCCATGCTGATGTATGCACCACCACCGCAACCGAATGCAGCTCATCCGCAACCCATACGCACGCAATCGGAGCGCAAAGTGAGTGCACCCGTTGTTGTCTCCCAGCCGGCTGCCTGTGCCGTCACCTATACCACATCGCAGGTGCCCACAACGGTCACGACTACAACGCAACAGCAACAGCAGCAACAGCAGCAGCAGCAGCAACAACAACAGCAGCAACAACAGATGATGATGCAGCAACAACAGCAGCAGCAGGCACATCAGCAACATTATGGCATGTTGCCGTTGCGACCGAACTGAAAGCGGCTCTCCTGGGGCCCCGTAACGACGCCGCCGCCAACAATACACGCTGCCCTCGCGATCCATCCCGCGGGCACCATGACCCTGCACAGCTGCAGCCTAGCCAAGCAGAGCAGTTTGTTTTAGACAGACAGACAGAGAGAGAGAGAGAGAGAGAGAGAGAGAGAGAGAGAGAGAGAGAGAGAGTAGTCCACTCATCCAAAGGAAATGTATGCAAAGTCCTAGCATTTAGTTAAAACTTAAACCTATCCGTAACAGTAACAGTAACAGTAACATTAACAGTAAAACAGTTAAGCGCATTTTTATTTGAATATCCAAGTACATTAGTATTTAGAGCCTAGAGATAACAAACGAAACATAGCCGCAATGTATTATTCATATACATATACATACACACGACAAGTAAGAAGGAACTCATACCTAGCAGCAGGCAACATAACGAACAGAACAACGATAACCATAAGTCTCCATAAGATAACCTATAGCATCCCCAACTGAACTATCATATACTCGTACAATATAGCATAATGTTTACTATTACTATACATAACCAGGGTTTTGTAATTTAAATAACTCATGCAATTACAAAACGTACAAAATCATAAATATATAGAAAATATCTTCCCTTTAAAATAAAGTCAAATCTCACATTATTATAATGATATAAGGCTCAAAAATCACCTAACAGTTTCGGAATATATTTTTTAATTTTGTTGTTTTTTTTTTGTTTGTTATCCCTTTAGTTGGGAATTATGAAATTTATTTTTTTTTACTGAAATTTTCTTTAATATCAGATTTATTTGACTTTTTACACGTTTATTTCAATCTATATAGTAAATGAATAGATATAATTATCCCAAACTATCATTGCACAGAGTATTTGCTATTTTTTCTCGCTTCCATTTTTCATGAATTTTTATTTTTATTTTGATTTCCATTGACTTTGTTTTATGGACCCAAAAATTATATAAATGTATATACATACTGAATAATATGTAGTTTAAATGTTACAAATAACAAATACGAGAATTTAACATTATTTATGTAAATGTTAGACTTATAATTATAGAATTCTACACCTACATAGCATATATCATAAGTGAAGTATAAATATATATATATAACCATGTATAACCATTGAATGCTTTGTGTTAATTGTAAGTATTACAATGTGTATTTATAACATTGAGAAAACAAAGATATATCAAATACAAGAATTGTTCTATAGCCTAGACAAAATATGTTTGTTTATTAATTTCTGACTAAGTTTTTCGAGAGTAAGAAAGGCTACCTTTCGGCGTTCCGAGGGTAGTATACCGTTGCAGACAATGCTACCTATAAAATGAATTTTCATATTTGAATCAATATTTCGGACCGATTCTTTCTATGACAACTATTAGATATAGTCGTCCGATTCATTTTCAACAGATCGTTCCTATGGCAGCTATATGCTATAGTAGTCCGATCCGGCTGATTCCGACATATTATCTGCGTGCACCAAAAATAAGCATCTGTACTAAGTTTGATCAATATAGCATTCAAATTGAGAGACTAGTTTGCGTAGAAACAGACGGACTCGTCTTGTCGTCCTGATCAAGAATATATATACTTTATGGAGTCGGATATTCTTCCGTCTGCCTGTTACATACAATAAATTTGCACAGCTTTATAATACCCTTTTTAACCGATCTAATTAGGCGACAGGCAGTGTTGAACAATTATGCAAAACGAGAAATGAGTGCTACTTAATTGCATATTGAAATATTCAGTTTCTTTGAAACACTACTAAAGCGATTTTACGTATTTGCCCAAGTAAATAAATATTTGATAATGCAGAGGTGCGTTTACAACTTAAACGATAAGCGAGGCTTGTCCCCAAAGCAAATTTGCACCAAAATTGCAATTGCAACCCCAACGCCAACAACAACCAGCCAGCGTGTCCGAGTTGTAAGATTGGTAGATTCACAACGCACATGGAATCTGACTGAAAGAGCACGAGATGGGTATTACTCAATATTCAGCATTTCGCCTAACAACTGGAATATACTGCAGCTGCGAGTGTTCCTATACATAGCTAAGGAATGGTATAAGCTGACGGATTACAAAGCCCTGGAGCTGCTCCGATTCTTCAAGTTCAGCATAACACAGGCGTGTCATCATCTTGTTTGCGACGATGGATACCGGAGCAATATGCTGGTGGAAGTCGATACGCCATGGCGGATAGTATCCCAATCAATCCGCGAGCTGCCCAGCACCGAGCAGTTTACAAACCTGAAGGTCTTCGAAACCACTCAAATGCGTTTCATCACCAATGCGAACCGAATGACCAATTTTCTACCAGAAATACCGATGATACAGAAATACGCTGGCTGTTATTTGCGCATTCAGCGCACCTTTCACACCGGACATGTTATCTGGGTATGCTGTCTCCTGCCCAATAAGCAGGCATCCTTTGAGATTGTCGCATTGCTGATGCCCTCTTCGGAGGAACATGAATTGAATGGCTGCAGCGATGTCATGGGTGCCGTGGAGCAGTATTTGGAACGTCTTGTGGTGGCCAGCAAATCTTGGAGTATACAGGATCAGACTCCACTATATCGTAACGCTTTCATTCAATTACTATCCAATGGAAATTATCCAATAAACTTTCTACAGGCGGAGTTTGCAGCCAATAACTTTGACCAAACCACTCATGAGACTGTATACTAAACATAGGTTTTTTCTTCTAAGATCTATAAGTAAATCGGTTATAGTTTTTTATAAACTATAAGTTTCAAATAAAATTAAAAAGCTCCTGCAAATTGATGATATAATTATTAAGAACATTATTTCAATTTACGCAGTCAAAACGATTTTTACAAATAAAATCATTACTTTAAAATTTAATTAAAATTTGTCAAGACAACGATCCTTGGTTTTAGACTCACATTGAAACACACATTGATATTTGATTTTCATACTTTATTAAAAATAGTCAGAGACAAAATTCTTTCCCAATTAACAAAGTAGACAAAAGTCATATTGTTAAACAAATTATTAAAATGTCAGGTTGATATAAATATTAAAAGAAAACATAAATGCCCATTTATGTAAAGTTAAAACCAAATATATCGTCTAAAATCAATTGTTAAGTTAAAAGTTATTCCCCAACATCATCGCCAAAATTCACGCGCTGTGGACGTTCCACATCCCAGGGCTCGATTTGCTCATCATCTGAAGAGTAACCGCCGCTGCCGTCGTCATCCTGCTGCCGATAATGTTTTCGCTGATAGCACATCCAATAGATACGGCCCAGACTCTCCCGGGGCGGCTTGCCTCTCTCCGTGTCGTAGACCAGCCAGTGGCTATGCTGCTGGGCATACAATGAGTTGAGCAGACTGGGCCAATACAAATGGAAGCCCTGCTTGGCCAGCTTCACGTGCAGCTGGTAGCCATGCTGCTGTTCCGACACAACTTTCACCTCACCCAGCAGATTTAGAATGCAGCGCTGTGGCGGCGTTGTCTCATTTACCTGGTAGATCAGCACATTGCCATGGTGATGGAGCTCGTATTGGGGCACTTGCTGCTCAAAGATCAGCTTGATGTGCAGCTGGCTCTGATGCCACTTAACCTTGGGGCGCACCGCATTCCCAGCGATGACGGCGCAATAAAGCGCATTTGCCATCTTATCCGGTGTTATTTGTGGCACTGCGGTGGTCTTCTTCTTGGGTGCGACTTTCGGGGTATTGGGTGTGGGAGTACTTTCATCATCGCTTCCGAGCATATCTAGCAGCATGTGCTTTGTGGAGTCCTTCAGCGTCGCATCCTCAGTGCTCAGATCCTGCAGCAGCGCATTTATAAATGTTGCAGCACTATCCAGCTTCGACGTCGTCTCTGCCTCCTCGTCCTGCACAAATTCCAACGATTTTGTCGACGTCAATATTTCTTTTGATTCGCCTTCATCACTTGGATGTCCAGCCTCAGCCTGCTCTGGAGCTGCGACTGTCTCCTCTGATGCAGTTTCTTCAGTACTGCATTTTTCCAGAGGCAGCTCCTCTTTCACCTGATCCTCAGTGTCTGTCTCAATGCAATTGCTTGGCTGTATGCCTCGCTCCATTATGGCCATGTCCTCGTACAATTTACGCAACTTTTGTAAACCCTGATCCTCTCGCTTGGCAAAGCCCCGCTGGATTAGCTCCTGGTATAGTTGCGTGGCCTTCACGCTGGTTCTCATTGTTGGGCAGTCCTGGAGCACAGCGATTTCCCTCACATACACAACATCGAGCATGGAAAATTCAACAACTATCTGCAGGTGCTGGTTTTCGCTAACCCCGCTTAACTCCTTGCTGACCCAGTTTATAGCCTTGGGATGCCAGTCGCCCTTACCAATAGACGACTCCACACCGCACAATCTCACATCCATGGCCAGCGGGGGCTCCGACGTGAACCTGCTGTCGCACTCTAGTAATTCAGCGGGCTTAGCCTTCAGCAGTTCCGTGCCCTCATCCATCAGCTGCACGGTGATCAGTCGCTTGTCGGATAAGTCCACAATACGCACCCTGTGATATTTGACACCACGCCGCAGGGCACACACATCCGAGATTTGCGGATTCCGCTTGGAGCGACGATTCACTTCAATGCTCATGTGCATATCGAGTGCGGTGATCAGCTTTCTCATAGTTGAGAGGCTTGGTGCATCCTGCCAGGACTCGCTACTTGTATGCTTGTAGCTCACAGCCATTAGAGCAAATTGCACCGGATTGTAGATTTTGATAAGGTTGCACCGTACAACGGTCCCTGGCTGCCAGAGAGGACAACTATTACGCTGGAAGTCTCCACTGATTGTGTAATGTCTTTTGTTGCAATAAGATTGTTGACACTCGCCTCTGCTCAGCAGTTGGTCGCAGAAGGGGCGACTCTGATCCGTCAGCTGGCGACAACTAGCCATCAATTGCATCAAGTGCTCACCAACCTCAATGTTATGAGCATTGAGGAATTGCAGAAGACGCGGCAGCTCCTTACTGTTGCTCTCGTCCAGCATTATATATGACACAATGTCCTGCTTCGAGTTTAGTTGTGGAGCCAAATAGTTGCTAATGTTGTTGCTGATCGCATGGAAGCGATATGTAAACTTCGACCAGGACTTAGGAAAGCTGTAGTGAATTATCAACTCGTAATTTCCAACCGGGAGCTGAGTTTGCTTAGCTTCATCCGTTAGCAAAAGCAACTGATGGGGTTTCTGGAAAATAAACAGAAAATGAGGCAGATTATTAAGCATACCAAGAGATCGAATTCTGGGATCAAAAATACGTTAGAGATAGATAGAGAAGATCATACGGAAATCCCAAAATAAAAAAAATCCCACTAATAATGATAATATATATATATATATATTATTGAATTTAAAATATTATATACTTATGATAATCATTTAATATCTTTTCTGCTCGGGAACCGAAACGTTTAAATTTTAAAAGGATATGGGTAGATTTACTCAGATATTGTTGCTAATCAATATGTTTCCTGTTTAGCCAAGGCACAGGGTATGAGAAGGTTTGCGTGTAAGACAAACTTCTGAAAAGGGTTGGTTTGCTTACCTGATTAGATGCTTCACTTTGACGAACGCATTCATAACCAGCCGATGTCAGCACCCTCTTTAGGGTTGTCAACTCCTCCTCGTTTTTACAGTAGATAAGCGTACGTCTGTTCAGGGGCCCTTGGTCATTCAGGTAGTCGAGTAGCTGATGTGCCTTCTTATTGGTGCTCTGCACAGTCATATGCAGTTTTATGCCACCATATACGGCTGCCTCCAAGAAGTCACCGAAGATCAGAAGAGGATTGTCGCCGAAACATTTAATCAGTTTGGGAAAAACGCTTGGATGCCACTGCTGAGCGATGAGGATAAGCTGCAGCTGGACCTGTGGTGTCCTCATACTCTGCAGCAGAAGGAGCACCTCATTTAGCACATCGGGCACTGAGCTCCGCAAGCGATCATAGTCATCAAGGATCAAATGTTTCAAACGACGCGAATCAATCAGTTGTAAGTCATGCAGCAGCAGTTGCTTTAAATGTATCGCTGTGGTGACCAGAATGCCACAAGAATTTAGCAGCATGAGATGCAGATCCTCCTTGGAGCGCGCATTTGTGTTGACCACCTTCAGCATGCTCGTGTTGTAGTCTCTCATCAGGTTGCTGCAATGATTGGTCAGTGTCTGTGCATTGGCCACCGAGTCCACTAGCAGCACAGCCAATGGTCCCACACTGCCCGCCATTCCTGTCGTTCGCATGTCACGAATGACCAGGGAGCAGAGCGTGGGCAAATAAGACCAGGAGCGACCGTTGCCAATGCTATCGATCAGCACCAGCGAGTTGCCCCTCATCACATGGGGCCAAGCATAACGCTGTGTGGGCAGCGGCGACTGCAAGTTGATATCCATCAGTGATCTAATTATGTCTGCGCAGAGTAGCGACTCCTCCCAGGCTCGTATTGGTACGACTGGAGCAATGCTGTGGGCTAGCACAAGGTATGGTAGGTCACTCAGTTCCAGTGTCTTGGACTTGGATTGCATTTCGTTGTAGATACTTTTAGGTTCATCCTTTGAAAGTGATGGTGGCTTTTTTTTTAATAGCTCCTCGATTTTTAGGATGAATTCATGCTGCTGTGATGGTGGTTTAGCAGCAACTTTGCTCTCATGTCTTACGGGATGGGCATTGAATGTTAAGCCACCCATCTCCTTTAAGATGCGATCCAGATTCTCCATGCGAAGCGATGGATGCATTGGTTTAACAGACTGCTGCACTTGCGGTTCCTCTTTGACTTTATTAAGCTCTTTCTCAGCTTGCTGCAAACCTTCACGGTATTGAGAGTGGATGCGTTTATCCGGATTAAGTGTTGAAGACGGCTTTTCAAGTGATTCCATCTTGTTATTGTTCTTAGTTTGGCTCTCATTATTTCCAGAAGAGTCGAGTTTCATTGGGGGTAACTCTTGGCGAGGTTTCTCTTCAATCTTTGCATTTTCGTTTCGTGCAGCCAAAGTGGCAGAGGCGCAGATGCAACAGGAGCTGCTGCTGTTTAGGCTGCAGCAGCTACTCGGACTGCTTGAGTTGCTTAAGCTCCCCGAGCAGCTAACGAGAGCCGTCTCCACGGTGTCGTCATCGCAGCTGCTCACCTTGCTCAGACGCTTCGCGGTTTCGGGTATCTTCGGGGCAGTGCGGGAGAGGAGCAGTATAGCCAATCTAGACGGCTGCACCGAGGGGCTGGTCAAGATGCGTTTCTTCCAGATTTTCGGTTTGAATATGACATTTTTGTTATCCGTAGAATTGTTCGGTGGCAGCTCCTGCCTTGGCTGGGTGCTTTGCATTTCCATAAGTTCAATTATTGACATGGCCCGCTTGCTAGGTTTAATATGTGCATCATTCAACACCGCTAGGTCAAAGTCATAGGCAGTTCTCGAGCTGTTGACCATCATTGTACCTTCTTGAATGAGTTCCGGGCGGGCACACTGCTTCTCCACCAGATAGCTGGCAGCATCCATCAGTGGTTCTTCATCCTGCTGCGTCGACTTGACCAGCAGCTGACCAAAGTAGTGGTTCTCCTCAGATTCATACTGAATCTTGTATACCAGCAGCGTTGCCTCCTCCAGACACTTGTCGAGCATGCGAACGGCCATTGTGGACCACTCGCTGCCGCTGTGGGGCGCAATGGATCCCACTGCGCCCCAGCTGACGTGGATGTGCTTTTCGCACAGGTTTGGCGGCAGCAGCCACAAATCCTTGGCCAGGCAGCTGATGGTGAAGCCGTAGTCCAGCGCCCACACCAGATACTCGCCATGCTGGTGGACGACGATGCCACGCAAAAGTTTTGGTATCTTTGGTGGCAGAAAGCGCACAATGACATGCTGATCCCGGGCGTAGAGCTCCTGCTGATTGTCGGCGTGACAATGGGACGATAGTTGCGCCTCCACGTGGTTAACCAAAGGACCGCCAGTCTCCAGCTGCTGCCTCTTTATAAAGCAGAACAAGTGCGGATTTACATAGTAAGTAATCACAATTAGCTTCGTGGGGTCTCTGAGCAGCGTCTGGGTTGATTCCATTTGTTTCAGCGCCAGTTCGTCTGTAAATAAACAAATTTAAACTTTAAATTGCATACTTAAATGTTGTAAGCTCTCCTTTACAGTAAAAAAAGAAGGAAAAAACATGAAAAGAAATAAATAGCCAAAAGCTTAAAGTTCATGTAATTTCATGACAATCATTCATGTGGAAATTTCCGTGATTTCCACGCACGACAAACTTTTGTGGCAAGTAAAAATAATAAAATATAAAAAAATTGAAGCAAGTTCAATTTAAGGTCATGCAGCTTTAATTTGTTGATTTTAAGCAACTTAGCTAATTAAAGCTGTAAGCAAAAGCTTTTACAGTTGCAGTTAAGCAGCTCTGTTGCTGTTGTTTTTGTAAATGCAAAAAGGAAAACAAAAGCGCTGAAAGCCACAACTGGCGCGTCTAGAGGAGGTCCTTGTGCCTATTTGCCACTGGATTCTGCTGCACTGGATGCCACATTCCCCACCCACCACCACAAACCACAGCCACCACAGTCATCGCCATCGACAGTTGCTGGAACAGTTGCTGCCTACTCCAAATTGTTGTTGCACTAAACACTTTTACTGCAGCTGGCTGGCTGGCTGGCTGGCAAAAGCAAAATGGCAACACTTGGCCCTTTGCGGCACAGATTTCTGGCTCAGTTATTTAAAGTGACAATAACTCAATATTAACTATGCATATATATACAGTGATGCTCACTTTTCATTCAACAGCTATTGAAACAACTTAAATCACTATTTATTTTATTTATCTGATCATCCTGCCATCCTAGTGCTACAAGTAAAACTTGTAATTTAGCGCATTAGTCACTATGACTATTTAAATAACTATTACTATTACTATTTAAATTTATTTATTCTATTTTTTTTATTTTATCATAATCTTTTCTTTGTTATTTTTTATTGCTCGACTTTGTGTTTTTAAATGTTTTGCAACTCGGCTTTGAACAAAACAGTATATATATATACTTATATATTTTTTATAAATAACAAATAAATAAGAATTATAAAAAATTATT
Source organism: Drosophila maculinotata (assembly GCA_035045305.1). Taxonomy (NCBI): domain Eukaryota; kingdom Metazoa; phylum Arthropoda; class Insecta; order Diptera; family Drosophilidae; genus Drosophila; species Drosophila maculinotata. The sequence goes on along the minus strand of JAWNPD010000134.1, from coordinate 833,374 downwards.
ACAAATACAAGATGAAATGGATTAAAGTAAATATTCACAATTAAGTTCATTAAATAAGAAATTAAATTGTATGTAAGCAATGGTGACTAGTGCCATAAATAACAGTTAAATTTGAAGCGCTGACAATCTTAACTGAATAATTAATTGTTTTAATTTATGTATTAAAACATATAATAAAACAATTTATTTATTTATTTTGGATTGTCAGTGCTACAAGATATACTTTTATTTATGTCTCAATACGTACATATACAAAATTTAATAGTCGGATTTTTAGCTGCACAAAAGCGAACTATAGCATAAGGATAGGGTGATAGCTGAAAAACAACGACTATGGCGATAAGTCTGTGGGAGTCAGCGCAACTGCCGGTAAAAAAAAATTTATCACATAAAAAATCGTATAAAAGAGTCCAATAATTGTATTAAGCTGCAGTAGCAGTAGAAGTAGCAAATTATGCAAATAAGCCACCTATCAGTTACTCCCCTTGAGAGTGCGCAATGTAGGGGTTGACAGATCAATCACATGTTCTCTATTCAGGCGCATAAGCCTTACCTAATTGGTAAACGGTAAACAAAAATTGGGGTGCACTTACTTTGGCTTAGTTTGTCATTGTTGCAGGCCGACATCTTTAGCTAGACTGAGCAGAATTCCCATAAAGTTGATAAACAGCTTTAAAATTAAATATTTAGTTAATATTTGATGTGCATGCAATTTTACTTTCACAACGCTGTCAAAAGTTTTTGCTATGACAAGGCAATAAAAATACCATTATCAACTACACATTTCAAAGGTGTGGTATTTTTTTGTACTTTTCTAAAGCAATCTACTGACTTTGGTGTAAACTCTCACGAAGAAGAAAAAGCACAGCATTTCACTAAATCCAGGTAATTACACACAGATGCCCTTCCCTGACTTCAAACTCCCATAACTTGGTCAAAACTGAACCGATTGTCAAGCTAGAGGCCATTTTGTTCATGGTTTGTCCTATATATTAATTCTATATTTAAAGTTTATGCATTATTAAAAGTTTAATTTTTTCATATATTTTTGCGAAAAAAGCATAAGGGGGGACCCTTACCAAAATTGATTTTTCAAAAAATAGATTCTTGAAATTCTTTTTTTAATCGATTGTGGGTGTCAAAATTAGTATAAAAAACTATTGGAAAAGTGATTCTGAGGTGTTTCATTTTTCTGTCAAAAATCATGCCAAAATGACAAAAAAATTGTCTTGTAAACGCCCTGATTGGTCCACAAATGCCCTTCCTAGACTTCAAACTCCCATAACTTGGTCAAAACTGAACCGATTGTCAAGCTTGAGGCCATTTTGTTCATGGTTTGTCCTATATATCAATTCTACATTTCAAGTTTTTGCATTATAGAAAGTTAAATTTTTTCAAATATTTTTGCGTAAAAAGCATAAGGGGGGACCCTTACAAAAATTGAATTTTCAAAAAATAGATTCTTGAAATTCTTTTTTTAATCGATCGTGGGTGCTAAAATTAGTATTAAAAAACTTTTGGAAAAGTGATTCTGAGGTGTTTCATTTTTCTGTCAAAAATCATGCCAAAATGACAAAAAAAATTGTCTTGATTGGTCCACAAATGCCCTTCCTAGACTTCAAACTCCCATAACTTGGTCAAAACTGAACCGATTGTCAAGCTTGAGGCCATTTTGTTCATGGTTTGTCCTATATATCAATTCTACATTTCAAGTTTATGCATTATAGAAAGTTCAATTTTTTCAAATATTTTTGCGAAAAAAGCATAAGGGGGGACCCTTACAAAAATTGAATTTTAAAAAAATAGATTCTTGAAATTCTTTTTTTAATCGATCGTGGGTGTTAAAATTAGTATAAAAAACTTTTGGAAAAGTGATTCTGAGGTGTTTCATTTTTCTGTCAAAAATCATGCCAAAATGACAAAAAAAATTGTCTTGTAAACGCCCTGATTGGTCCACAAATGCCCTTCCTAGACTTCAAACTAACATAACTTGGTCAAAACTGAACCGATTGTCAAGCTTGAGGCCATTTTGTTCATGGTTTGTCCTATATATCAATTCTACATTTCAAGTTTTTGCATTATAGAAAGTTAAATTTTTTCAAATATTTTTGCGAAAAAAGCATAAGGGGGGACCCTTACAAAAATTGAATTTTCAAAAAATAGATTCTTGAAATTCTTTTTTTAATCGATCGTGGGTGCTAAAATTAGTATTAAAAAACTTTTGGAAAAGTGATTCTGAGGTGTTTCATTTTTCTGTCAAAAATCATGCCAAAATGACAAAAAAAATTGTCTTGATTGGTCCACAAATGCCCTTCCTAGACTTCAAACTCCCATAACTTGGTCAAAACTGAACCGATTGTCAAGCTTGAGGCCATTTTGTTCATGGTTTGTCCTATATATCAATTCTACATTTCAAGTTTATGCATTATAGAAAGTTAAATTTTTTCAAATATTTTTTCGAAAAAAGCATAAGGGGGGACCCTTACAAAAATTGAATTTTAAAAAAATAGATTCTTGAAATTCTTTTTTTAATCGATCGTGGGTGTTAAAATTAGTATAAAAAACTTTTGGAAAAGTGATTCTGAGGTGTTTCATTTTTCTGTCAAAAATCATGCCAAAATGACAAAAAAAATTGTCTTGTAAACGCCCTGATTGGTCCACAAATGCCCTTCCTAGACTTCAAACTCCCATAACTTGGTCAAAACTGAACCGATTGTCAAGCTTGAGGCCATTTTGTTCATGGTTTGTCCTATATATCAATTCTACATTTCAAGTTTTTGCATTATAGAAAGTTAAATTTTTTCAAATATTTTTGCGAAAAAAGCATAAGGGGGGACCCTTACAAAAATTGAATTTTCAAAAAATAGATTCTTGAAATTCTTTTTTTAATCGATCGTGGGTGCTAAAATTAGTATTAAAAAACTTTTGGAAAAGTGATTCTGAGGTGTTTCATTTTTCTGTCAAAAATCATGCCAAAATGACAAAAAAAATTGTCTTGATTGGTCCACAAATGCCCTTCCTAGACTTCAAACTCCCATAACTTGGTCAAAACTGAACCGATTGTCAAGCTTGAGGCCATTTTGTTCATGGTTTGTCCTATATATCAATTCTACATTTCAAGTTTATGCATTATAGAAAGTTAAATTTTTTCAAATATTTTTTCGAAAAAAGCATAAGGGGGGACCCTTACAAAAATTGAATTTTAAAAAAATAGATTCTTGAAATTCTTTTTTTAATCGATCGTGGGTGTTAAAATTAGTATAAAAAACTTTTGGAAAAGTGATTCTGAGGTGTTTCATTTTTCTGTCAAAAATCATGCCAAAATGACAAAAAAAATTGTCTTGTAAACGCCCTGATTGGTCCACAAATGCCCTTCCTAGACTTCAAACTCCCATAACTTGGTCAAAACTGAACCGATTGTCAAGCTTGAGGCCATTTTGTTCATGGTTTGTCCTATATATCAATTCTACATTTCAAGTTTTTGCATTATAGAAAGTTAAATTTTTTCAAATATTTTTGCGAAAAAAGCATAAGGGGGGACCCTTACAAAAATTGAATTTTCAAAAAATAGATTCTTGAAATTCTTTTTTTAATCGATCGTGGGTGTTAAAATTACTATAAAAAACTTTTGGAAAAGTGATTCTGAGGTGTTTCATTTTTCTGTCAAAAATCATGCCAAAATGACAAAAAAAATTGTCTTGTAAACGCCCTGATTGGTCCACAAATGCCCTTCCTAGACTTCAAACTCCCATAACTTGGTCAAAACTGAACCGATTGTCAAGCTTGAGGCCATTTTGTTCATGGTTTGTCCTACTTATCAATTCTACATTTCAAGTTTATGCATTATAGAAAGTTAAATTTTTTCAAATATTTTTGCGAAAAAAGCATAAGGGGGGACCCTTACAAAAATTGAATTTTCAAAAAATAGATTCTTGAAATTCTTTTTTTAATCGATCGTGGGTGTTAAAATTAGTATAAAAAACTTTTGGAAAAGTGATTCTGAGGTGTTTCATTTTTCTGTCAAAAATCATGCCAAAATGACAAAAAAAATTGTCTTGTAAACGCCCTGATTGGTCCACAAATGCCCTTCCTAGACTTCAAACTCCCATAACTTGGTCAAAACTGAACCGATTGTCAAGCTTGAGGCCATTTTGTTCATGGTTTGTCCTATATATCAATTCTACATTTCAAGTTTATGCATTATAGAAAGTTAAATTTTTTCAAATATTTTTGCGAAAAAAGCATAAGGGGGGGACCCTTACAAAAATTGAATTTTCAAAAAATAGATTCTTGAAATTCTTTTTTTAATCGATCGTGGGTGTTAAAATTAGTATAAAAAACTTTTGGAAAAGTGATTCTGAGGTGTTTCATTTTTCTGTCAAAAATCATGCCAAAATGACAAAAAAAATTGTCTTGTAAACGCCCTGATTGGTCCACAAATGCCCTTCCTAGACTTCAAACTCCCATAACTTGGTCAAAACTGAACCGATTGTCAAGCTTGAGGCCATTTTGTTCATGGTTTGTCCTACTTATCAATTCTACATTTCAAGTTTATGCTTATAGAAAGTTAAATTTTTTCAAATATTTTTGCGAAAAAAGCATAAGGGGGGACCCTTACAAAAATTGAATTTTCAAAAAATAGATTCTTGAACTTCTTTTTTTAATCGATCGTGGGTGTTAAAATTAGTATAAAAAACTTTTGGAAAAGTGATTCTGAGGTGTTTCATTTTTCTGTCAAAAATCATGCCAAAATGACAAAAAAAATTGTCTTGTAAACGCCCTGATTGGTCCACAAATGCCCTTCCTAGACTTCAAACTCCCATAACTTGGTCAAAACTGAACCGATTGTCAAGCTTGAGGCCATTTTGTTCATGGTTTGTCCTATATATCAATTCTACATTTAAAGTTTATGCATTATTAAAAGTTTAATTTTTTCAGATATTTTTGCGAAAAAAGCATAAGGGGGACCCCTTATCAAAATAGAGTTTTCAAAAAATAGATTCTTGAAATTTTTTTTTGTTTATCGATTGTGGGTGTCAAAATTAGACGCACATGGCGGACATGGCTATATCGACTCGGCTATTGGTAGGGATCAATAATATATATACTTTATGCGGTCGCAGATGAACCATTATACCCTGTTTCCCATTTCTAATGGTTTTAGGGTATAAAAATTCAATCTCTAGTTCTTTTTTTGCGGTTATACAAACGCTACAAATGTAAACAAATCTCTCGTCTTGAAAAGTACTTAATCGGCGTATTTCAACAGAAACAAAATGTGAAACTGTATTAAGACAATGTACACTGTATTTATAATCGTAGCTTATATCTGCTTATGTATATTATGTATGTATAATAAAGGCATACTTTATACAATTTATATTGTTTAAGTAGATCTCACCAGGTTGGTAATAATAAATGGAATGTAACGAATTAAATAGTTCAATTGTACGTAGTTTAAATTGCACGCTTTTGCACAACACTAGAAAGAAGTGCTCTTAAACATATCCGAATGCAAAAACACGACAACGCACAGTTTTACAATAAACAACAAATACAAATAACTTCAAAACAGCAAGTAAACAACTTTAAAATGTACTCTGCAACAGTATTTAAATTTAAAAATTCCAGAACACACGATACGAGTCAAAAGCGCTGCGCCGATCGACTGACTGCTCCACTGTTTTTGTATCTGGAAACTCACACGAGCATACACACACACACAAACATACACACACGAACAGAAATATATCTATATCTATATGATTAAAAGATTTCGTACTGATTGGCGATTGGAGAGAAACGCAGAGCCCAAGCCATGAGAGCTGGAGAACTGAAATGTTCACAGTTAGTTTTCTCTGGGGACGTTAGTGCGAACTAAGAAGGGATTTCGGAAAGTTCTATACCCAAACTCGGAAAATGAAAATAAAACTAGTTGTATGAAACTTTTATGTTTTTCATTTTTTTTTTTTGGTTAAAGTTCAAACAAATATTATTTTAATTTTAAAATATAAAGAAAACCATTTGCTCCGGTCAAAGCCGGACTCCGCATTCTGTGTATGTATATTTATATGTATGCATATGTATATGCTTTGTGTGCGCGAGTTTCTCTACATGTGTAAGTGAGTAAGCTCGGATTTCTTTAAACAGCTATTTTCAAGTGTGGGATTAGCCCACAGCTAAACTTTGCATTTCAGAGACCCTAAATACTGTTAAATGAAAAAAAGCAAAGATTTTTGTTGCTGAGGCAACAAATCTGTAGATTTTGCAGTTGGTAAAATATATGTGTATATACAAACAGATCAATTAATCTAAATTTATATATTTTTAAAATTGTATTTCATATTTTTTTTATAAATTGACTTTTAATTTGTGTAATATCTAATTCAGCTTCCTCTGAATTTTTAATTAAGATTAAATTTGCTGTAATCCTAGATAAGTAATTAATAGATATTTGGCATTGAATTATTATCTATACCAATCGCTAACTCTCTGCAAAAAAAATGATTGTACTAAAGCGTATGTGTTTAAATAAAAATAGTTTCAATATAATCCCTTTACTTCAGGCCAATTAAGCGCATATATTCATGCGCCTGTTTACCCTTATAAATCATTGCAATCTGAGAGTGAACGCACCCCTTTTCCAACCCCCTCTTTGCTGGCTAATTTCAAAACAAAGTGTGAACAATTTATTTGCCCTCAAAAAGTTTGCGACTTTTGCTATAGAAAACTGCACAATTTTACCCTTTTTACCCCCGGCTGCAACTTTCACTCTTTCGTTTATTTGTTCCTTCCTCTTTTTTTGGTTTTTATTTTTTTTTTTGCCCGTCTCGGTCGCCTATAAAAAAGTTGGTTTTATGCCACTGGGTCGTCGTCGGTCACATGATTTTATACCCTTACTATATAGTATGTATGTACATATGTACATATGTATGTATGTATGCTTGTGTGGGTTTTACTCCTTTTTTATTTGATTGTTTCATATTTATGAGGATTATGGTTTAGTGCTGAATGCCGTCTGTCTTGCCAAGTAGCTGCTACGTGTGGTAATTTATTTTGCGGTTAAGGACTCTGGTCTCGACTCTTTTATTTCTGGTGGATGCTTCGGCTTGGGCTTGGGCTTAAGTGAAAGTTCTATTTCAAATGGCGCTGCCGGTTTCGCATTGTTTGCGAAATTGTGAACTGGGCAGAAAGATCGCACGCACAAGATAAACAGAGCAATTGTGTGTGTGTTGTCCCAGAGTGGCGGATGAGGTCAGTGCAGAGTTGAGTTTGCTAACGGGACTCAATTGAAATGTAGCATTTGCGATGCGCTTTGCGTCTGCCAAACGTTTATTTAAACAAATCAGGCCGCACGGGTTAAAAGCCATTGAATACAAAAAGGGGTTGTGGTTCGATGGGGATGGGAATGGAAATGGGAATGGGGACACTGACAGTGACAGGGACAGGGGTAAGGGTTGTGTGCCACGACTTGGCACGCACTTTTGTTTATTTTGCAAATCTGCGAATGCGCTTTTGCTTAATGGAACGGTTTATATGTTTTTTTTTTGGCAAGCACGCAATGTGCCCTAAATTAATATTGATGCTAACTATGCATGGATTTTAAAGTTTTCGTATATCTAATATTGGCAATGCTCTAGGGTCATTGATACCACATATGCCCTTTATACATATACTCTTGCAAAAGGGTATTATTACTTCGTCACGAAATGTCTATATTGGCTTTATAGTCTATATATTTTTTATAAGCATCAATATCCGATATAGCCACATCCGTCTGTCTATATACAAATTCATTTTATTGCATGTAGGACATGCGTGTTGAAAAGCTCGAGTTAATTTCTGTAAATTATGTATTCCACATACAATTAAATATTTTCAAACTTGTAACGGAAGCGCTGCCAAAATAACTAACGATAGATGTGACGTATCGATGACAATTTAAAAAAGGTTTGCGATAGTTGTGAACTATCAGAAACAGTCCAAATTAAGATATGATAGCTATCGACTATCGATATCAAATTGGAAAAAATATCGAAAAGCCCAACGCGCGTTGCATTTTAAAACAAGCGTTGAAAAACGAAGAATAATGCACTTTGCATTGGGTATATTTTTAAAACATACTTAAATAAAATTTGATTTGCATATTTTACCTTAATTTTCTCATCGTGTTTTGAATAAGTGTGTATTTCCACTCTGAGTTACAATATCCTTATTTCCTCTAAAAGTATTTTCTTGTCTTAGTTCAGATATTAGGCTGTTAGCTACAACCAACATCATTTGTTGTTGCGACTCACAGCGCTGATAGCAGCCGCCCGACTTACGATTGGCTGAGAGCAACTCGTAAGCGACACGAAGGGCTGATCCATTGTTCCACCATGGCCAGCTCTAGGTTCCATCGAAGAAATATTTTATCATGTTTTTTCAGCAGTCACATTTCGTAGATTTGACGCCTCTATGTGCATACTGTACACACGACTGTAACTGAGTTCACAGAAGCAACAAGTTCTATACCAGGGATGCTCACATCGTGCACGCGAGTGCAAATGCCGTTATTTCGAATTCACCGATAAGACCGATTCTCTCTCAAATTCTTAAAACACATTGCGGATTGCGTTCAGCCCATGGGTGGAAATAATAAGGTGGCGGATGAAACACGAGTGCCCTCTTTTTCGGTTCTTAATATTCAGTCTCGTGCTGAACGTCGTTGAAGACGGCTGGTATGCGGACGAATGTTTCTTGATGTGAGACTGTATGTGTGTGATATTTACGCTTCTGCACACACAATACACACTTGTGTGTACAGAAGCGAAAATATCATCATATGTATACAAACAATGCACACATACATGACATACACGAAGGCAGCAGCGCAAACGTATACAGAACGAGACGGCGCAACCATAGGCGCGAGTTAGAAAGAGATAGAAAACTTTAAGAACTTGAAGAGAATGTATCCGCCACCTTATTATAATTCCACCATGCGCCAGGCTATCGAGCATTCACACAGAATGAGCAACAAAAAGAGAGCGCAAAACGTTAAAAGCGCCGTTATGCAGTGTGCAATATCCGTTCGTTTCGATTTGGTGCCGTCTGGCCGCATTGCAAAGAATATAATTTCGCATCCATATTTTGCGCAGTGATCGAGCAATCCAATACATGCGCCCTTTTAACGCTTTCACTGCACGCGCGTGCAACTGCGGTTGTTTCAAATTCACAGATAAACCCGATTTTCGTTTTTGTTTGTGTATACAAATACACACACATACAAACCACAAAGAAAAATCACTCACTAAAGTTTGGTGACTAAACACACACAATGCAAAGTCTGCTTAGCGACAAAGGGCAGTCTTGTAACGTAGAAATGGTTTTACTAGGTTACGTTTACCTTGTATTATTATTATATAGTATATGTATATCACGATTGAGAGACCTTTGTTATTCGGCACATCGAATTACTATAATTTGGTGTGCGTCTGATTGCATACATTTTGAAATCTCCGCGAGTTATTTAAATCGCTAAATATGGCTTCTGCCGCTATTTATTGAATTTGTCATCGATAGTCGACAACTAGCATATTCTCATTTCGAACTTTATACGATAGTAAACAACTATCGGACACTGCTTTTATTATTTCTCATTTTGGCAGTGAGTGCGCTGAAAATGTTAATTGCTAATAAGCAGTTTTACAATTAATAATGCATGCAATAGTGCAAATTTCTGGGGAAACAGTACATTCGTGCTAGAATATATATTTAAAATAGTAATGAACAGAATAAATCGCACCTGGTAACACTAACTTTTAGCAAAGCGCACTACATGCATTTCAGACATGCCAACTTGCTCCGCGTAAAAATACCTAAATAATCGATATACATGCGCATCACATGTCGAGCGCCATTTTTGTTTTCGATAAATAGTTCTTATCGACATACACAAAGCGCATCACACACACATAAAGACAAAAAAAAAGAAAAATATAAGCAGGCTGAGTACGAAGAAATTAAGAAAAAATAAATCAGTTGCTGCTATACAGAGACGAGTCTGTGCTAAAGCAAATTAAACAGCTTTTTGTGTGTGTGTTCGTCCCAAAATAACAGCAGCAAAATAACCAAGTTTAATATACGCCTTGAACCAATAATGTCGAAAAATAAAAAATTGTCGCTATCGGGCGACTCCACAGAGAAATTTATCTACAAGCCCAAGGATTTAATATGGTAAGATAGATATACAGTTATAAACGCTACGCGTCTATTGTGAATTACATGAATTATTGTGACTTGATTTGTGGCAAAGAAAATCAAAATATACATAACCTCAATACCCGCAAGCGAAAATATTATAAAGTAGATACAAAAAAATAAAATGTGCATTACAACAATTGTCGTTGAACTGAGCTACTTAAAAAATGCATAAAATGCATTTACAGTTACTGTTGTACATACATTATGCTTGCTGTAGTGGTCGCTGCCGACGTCGCTGCGTTGGCGCTTTTTTCGCGCGCGCGCGCCTAAAATTATAATTTTCATAGTTAAACTAAACCAATCATAAAACTAAACTAAAAAAAAACTTATTAAAACTCATTTTATTGCAGGGCCAAAATGAAGGGCTTCACACCGTGGCCAGGAATGGTAAGCAAAAATATCTATGATGCTGCCGACGTCTCTGTCGACGTCGCTGTCGCTGCCGTGTTTGTTTTCGACTGTACTTTTTTTATGCAGCCAGCAGCAACAGCGGAGGCGTCGACTGTCGCTGTCGACGTCATAACGCACTTGCACGGTTGAATATTTGTTGTAAATTGAGTGTACTATGCCGTTGTTGTTGTTGTTGTTGTAGCGTTGCTATCAACATAGTGAGCTTATTTTGGGTGTTGTGTTGGCTTCAAATATCGCAGCTTTCTTTTATGTACAGCCGAACAAAAAAATGGGGGGGAAAAAGAACATTCACTGTGAAAAATGGCTTGAACTTTGAATTTCTATGTGTTTGTGAAAGAGAGCGAGTGAGTGTTTGTTTATTTTTATGTAATGTAAAAATGCTTAAATTGAGTATATCAACTAGTGCGTTCATACGTAACACAGAATCGAAATCTACTTATTTGTATGCAAATTGGTTTCAAATCCGCTGACTCGTAACCCAGTACGGAGATAAAAGAGTTTTTTTCCGAATGTAAACAATTAATATGTAACGAAAATTCACATTGAAAATTTCGTTTCTGTAAAAGAAAAAGGGCCGATATATGCTTAATAAGCATCGCCTGTACAAAAACTTCTATTTCATCGACAATAGGAACTAGATACATACAATTTAGTATGTAGGTATAGCAAACATGCCTTCAGCTATATTATTAATACTTAGTTATTTGATATTTATGTGGTAAATACAGTATTTTTGCATATGAAAGTTTGAATGTGATATTATGTTCCATATTTTGGGGCTCAGGAAAGAAAAAGATGCTCATGGCTGGCTACAGGGTATCCTCATAGTTCATTATGCTCTCGTCACAAGCATAAGTATATAATTGCTTTAACTGTTGATTGCAGATTGTGGAGCCACCGCTAGATCTTCTGAGCCAGCAGCGCCGCGCAAATACGAAATGTGTTTTCTTCTTTGGCTCGCGCAATTTGTAAGTATTTAAAATTAGTGATTTAAATAGCGTAACTATATATATATATATATGTGTGTGCAGCGCTTGGATCGAGGAGAACAATATTAAGCCGTTTGAGGGTCCTTGGAAGGAGGAGCTGGCGAAAGTTAGCAAGCCGGCTGGTTTTAGGCACGCCATGGCCGATATTGACAAATACGTGGAAAATCCTGCGGAAATAGATGGGCAAATTGATGAGAGTTGCGGCATGGCCAATCATGCCACCGAGGCAGACTTTGACAAGATTCGCGATGGCCTCGACAGCGATGAGAATCCTGAAGCGTCCGCTGATGCCAACAATGGCGTCCCCCATGTGGTTGGCAGTCCCGACGAATCGGACGTGCCGTCTGCTTCTGCTCCTGCTGTTAATGTCGCTGCTGTTGAGAACAATGCAAATGCAAATGCTGTAAAAACGGCAGCTGCGACACAGACAACAACGGCCAAGAATCAAGCGAAACGCACACCCAAAGCAAAATCCAGCGCTGCTGTCGCTGTCAGCAGCAAACAGGCAAACAAAGCGGCATCGGCGAAATCGGCAGCAGCACAAAAGCGACGCATCTCGGCACAACAGACGCCAACTGGTTCATCAGGCGCCAAGCGTGGCCGACGCGCTGCATCCGGCGAGTTGGACCACTTTGGGGGTAGGGATTTCGAAGGCGCCAGCTCGTCATTGTCCCGGGCGCGCATTGAAACAGATGCCTTTTTGGGCACGTTAACAAAGCGCACGCCCAACGCAATTGCGCTGCTGGATCGACCGGTTGTTACACGCCCAGAGACCCAGGCCATTGACATGCACTCGCGATCCGCTACACTGGTTGATCGCGATATTATTCCGTCGGATCAGACATTCGGCTTTCTCGGTCTGGGCATGATGGGCTCGACCATTGTAAAGGACTTGATCTACACGGGGCATAAAGTTGTGGTCTGGAACCGCACCATTGATAAAGTGAGTCCCTTCCTAGCAATATAAATATCCTCATTTTTAATTTTGCTCTCTATTTCACTTGTATTCAGTGTGAGCCTTTTGTGGAAGCTGGCGCTGAGGTTAAGGCCACGCCAATGGATGTGGTGGAGGCCGCAGACATCATATTTTGCTGTGTATCGGATCCCAAGGGTGCCAAAGATGTAAGTCTCAATTATTTTTTTTCTCACTCGTAAAATTATAAAATACAAATTCTATAATAGCACCAAAAGTTGAGTTAATATTGTCTGATACATACATTTCTGCAGAATTAATAAAACTTCGTACATTTGATTTTGTTGTACCCTGAGCATAAAAATGGGTATAAATGGTATAATGGATTTGTGCAAAAGTGTGTAACAGGCATAAGAAAGCATCCAAACCTCATAAAGTATTTATATTCTTGATCACTGTCAACAGCCGAGTCGATCTAGCCTGCCCGTCTGTATGAGCGCGTGGATCTCCGAGACTGCATAATTAGAAGTTTGTTTCATTTCCCATTCAAAAAACTAAAGCACTCTTACTTGTTTTTATAAAAGTAGTGCATATCGCTTTACTATACTAGATAGCTGCCATAGAAATGATTGGTCGGTACTTACTTTTTAATTGAGTTCAGATATCTTATCAAGCTCGCGAATTATAGGTTTTTATTAAAATTAAATCATTATGTTAAAAAGCTCCAAAAAATAATCGGTTTAAAATTTAGGTATAAATTACGAGTAAGGCATTTTTATACTTCCCTTCGTATTTAATTATCTTTTTGTGTGCAGCTCGTCTTTGGCAACTGTGGCGTCCTGCAGCTAAAGGACTTGCGGAATAAAGCATACGTAGAAATGTCTACAATTGATCCAGAAACATCGATGGATATCGCAGAGGGCATCAAGCAATGTAATGGTCGCTATTTGGAGGCACAGATCCACGGCTCGAGACAAGAGGCCTCCGATGGCATGCTCATCATATTGGCGGGCGGGGATCGCTCAGTCTTTGAGGAGTGCCATTCCTGCTTCAAGACTATAGCCAAGAACACCTTCTTTTTGGGCAGTAAGTTTAGCATGCCAATAATGTTCAATTACACTCACTTTCTTGCATATACTAAAATGTGGTTAATTGTTCTTATCTAGCAGATGTTGGCAACGCCTGTAAAGTGAACCTAATTTTGCAAACCATTCTGGGCGTCAGTCTGGTCGGCCTGGCAGAGGCGTTAGCTTTGGGTACGTAATCCCATTTACTAAGCGACTAAATCCATATATATAAACGCACTTATTTGTTTACAGCTGATCGTTTTTCAATTTCGTTAAACGACATCATAGACATATTCGATTTAACTTCTATGAAATCACCACTGCTGCTGGCCAAAGGCAAGGGTAAGTCTAAAAATTCGCAAATTAGCTTGAGTTGAAAAAAAAACTGTGATATCTGTGTTTAAAAAATAGACGGTTCTGTGTACAATATACATGATACCCGTTTTAGTTACTAGAAGATATTCCGAGCTAATGAGCTCTCATTTTTCAACTTTATTTCAAATTTTATTCAAAATTGTTTTTATATATATTTTATTTGGTTTCCTTGCAGAAATGGCTAAGGGCGACTTTAATCCACAACAGCCGTTAAGTCACATGCAGAGGGATTTGCGTTTGGTGCTCAACATGGCTGAGAACTTGGATCAGTCGATGCCAGTGACGAGCATTACAAACGAGGTGTTTAAGCATACAAAACGCTTGGGGTACAGCGAGCACGATTCAAGTGCTGTATTCGTAAGATCCAGATTTTAACATTTAGTTAACACGACTACCATTTAAACTATACTTTATCATTTAGTTTAAACCGTATACAGACATACAAACTGACACATACACACATACATACACTCACCCGCACACACATTGCAACGCGTTGACGGCAATAACAACAACACACACATGGTGTTGTATCAATTTCTGTACGAAAACACAAATTGATAATATTATTTGCAACGCATTTCTGTTCTTATTGGTATTGCAACACGAGTTCTAATCCATTCATATCTCTACCCCCAACTGCCTCTTTACTCTCCACTCTAAACATATTTGCACGCAAAAATAGAGTTACGTCTATCAAAAACAAAAGAAAGACAGCAAGCCAATTGTCATTCTGGCTCAAATGCCAGCCAGAAAAGATCCCTTGTCCCCTTTGGAAACGCCCTCACCAAGTTTAAGGCGCAATCGCTGCTCCAGCGCTTGAGATGAGTTATAGATGAGAGAGAGAGAGAAAGTGTAGAGAAGAAGAGAATCGATGAGTATTCAAGGGAGACGAGATGAAAGGGGCGCAAATACATATATATATATATATATATATACCTCATATATAGACCCAGTTAATAAAGAAGACGGAATGTGAAGCGGACCTATTTCATACCTCCTTGTGCGTTATAATTTACTAATTCAGATGTTTTTAACATCTATTACAATTATTGAAGTTTTGATATATTTTGGGCCTAATTGTCAGTTGCCGCCGTTGTGCGAGCAATAAGATAGATTTATTATCCCTTCCCCCTTTGTTTTAATAAATTAGCGACTGCTTCTCTTTTGGATGCTATTTAAATGTTGCTTTCCAAATTTAAGTAAATTAAAAAAAAAAAATTATAAAACCATACATTATGTATTTATAAATGAAGAGAGCATGCGAATAAACTGTACAAACAAATATACATTGTGGAACAAATGCAATATTCAAAACAAATTTTCTTTAGATAAATCCATATTTATAAACCCTGCTCGTACGCGGCGCTGGCGATTTACATTCTATTTACACACCTTACTTGCATTATATATAGTTTTCTTGTATCGCACAGCAAATCTAGCACCCAAGAACTGCAATACCAACCATTTTTTAGTCGCATTCATTGTTCGAAATCATTAAAACAAACAACAAGACACTGAAACTGGAACCGAAATAAAAAAAATTACAAAAAATATATAAAAAAAAAACCAAACAAAAAAAATAGTGTAAACATTTAGAGCCAAGAGAGTTTCGAGGGATCTATATTAATAATAATAAGAATAAATATAAATAAATAAATATATTTTACTTATTATTTAGTCTGTATTTTGTTGTAAAACAAAGAATAATAAAAACCTTAATTTTTAACTATAAACTAATTCAAATACATATCGAAGCCTCTAGCTCGCTCGTTAGTTTGTTCTTGTTGAAATCTTTATAAATTTCAGTCAGGGAAGAATTCAGTATACGATAACAAAGCTTCTGTATTGATTTCAACAAAAGGAAACGCTGTTTTAATTCACAGGAGTATCATACAAAAAGTATATAATCCAAATTACAATATTACTATATATTATATGGCTAACAGTTTAATTAGTAACCTACTATAAATAAGGGAGAACTGGAACTGACGTTATGAGAAGAGAGGACATCTGTTCTTAATACTGAAGGAAGGCATTAATAATTTATCGTATTCAGTTGATAAATGATCAAAATTAGCAAAATTCAATTTAAATTATCTTACATTGAACGATTGGGCTTTATTTATAATGTATTATCCTAATATTGAGGGAAATTTTTAAACAGTTAAGTTCTTTAATTTATACAAAATTTACAGAACTGAGAAAGTTTCTTTTCTAGTTGGCGATGCTTTTTTTATATAATTCAAAAATAGTCTATATATATAATAACTATATATACTTCCAGTATATCGGAAAACGAGTCTGTTGCATCGAGCACAATTGCAGTAGATTTAAATTTCCAGGATTTTAATCATGGCAGTCATACGGTATACATTAATAATTCCTCTTTTAATCGTCTTGGGCGTTGGAATCCGAATTGAACGGCCAGCTAGACAGCTGGCACAGGCGAATATAAAAGTGTATGCTAATACGGATGAAAAGTACGGTGTGGAGACTTCGGTGGTGATCACTATAGCCAAATATCCGACGGTGCTAATTTTGCTGCGTCTCAGCACGCCTATATACTTGCTGGCCTATCAGGAAGTCGGCGTTGGAGTTGCACCGACTGTTCCCGTATTTACATTCACCGAAGGGATCAGCAAAGAACTAAAGCTTCTCAACATATCTCCAAGCGTACCTGTGATATACGAAGTGGGCTTCTATTTGGTGGTGAAGGCAACCTTCTGGGATGCGGTCATTGCAGCACTTACACTGGAAGGCACTACACCCTCGAAACATCACGGAGTTAAGGAAGTAATCAACATTTTTGTAGAAATGCCCAACTACTGCGTGCCGCAGTTGAATGTGATGCGTGGCGCAAGTCCCGCGGAGCCGAAAAAGGCAAGCATCCTGCACAGCACATCTATACGGGCGTTCTTCTTGCACAATTGCGGCTTGCGCAGTCCGAAGATCACGTGGACTGTTATGGATATTCTAGGGACAAGTGAGTTGACCATTGCATTTTACTCTTAGTTTTGACCAAAGTTTTATGAATTGCTCAACAGATGCTCTGAAAACCTATCCCAATGAAGGATTGTCGTTCACATTCAAGCGCTATGATTTGCGCTTTCCAACCAGATACGAGCTGTGGCGCAATTTATACTTGGTCCACATTAGTGGCGAACACGAAGGCAGGGCATTTGCGGCGCGCTGCTATCTGAAGGTCGTCATGGAAAATGTCGAGGCCATCATTAGTGGAGGCAAAAATATGGATGCGTATCGCGGCAACAATATACTCATGGATGGATCGATGAGTCGCGATTATTCGAAACGCAAGAGGGAAAGGCAATTTAAAGTATACCATTGGGATTGTAATTCATATGATGATTATTACAACACTGTTTGCAGAGAAAACATATCCAAAGGTAGTTGGGTAAATCATAATAATATTATGTCCTTATTTATAGAAAACTCGAAACAGAACTTTGTACCAGGCAATAATTTACCTTAGTAGGATTATTATTTTTTGTCACGAAATTTGTAACGCACTCAAAACCCTATAAGGAATATATTCCTGATCGGCGGCATCATGTCTGCCTGCTTATATGCAAATTAGTCTCTTATAATAATGCAACTTTGAAATCTAGCCGGGTAGGACTACAATCCAGATGACATAGTCAAAAGCTAAAGCCAAACTTATTAGTTACTCGTCAAAAATCGAGCTCATTTATTTATACATTTAAGGATGTTTGCAAATTATTAATTACATTTAAATATAGCTGGCTACACATTCGTCAGATTGAATATTGCTTTTTTTTCTTGATATTTTTAATAATATCGATATTTAGCTAAAATAAAAATCGGTTTATGATAAAGTTTTATCTGGGAAAGTTCAGAATATTATATTCCATATATGACACATGCAGACACATCAAAGATAATAGTTCTATTTATAGTAATGTTTTCTATTTGATTATTTGCAGGCTCGAAATTCACAATACCCCGGTATTCCTTTAATTTGGGCTGTCGCTATGAATTTATGCTGCAGGTCTTTGCCGATGATAATCCCAAGTTGGAGTCTCGCATGTGGCAGGCGATAACAATTGTGAACTTTGATAATCTGCATGTGGCAATCATATGTCAGTCAAACTGCGCCATGAATCTGTACAATCCGAAGAACAAGGTGCTGCTCTCGGCCAAATGCCTCAACTGTGACGGGCAGGATATCACATATTCCTGGTTTGTGGGCGGTCAGTTTACACTCAACACAAAAACCCTGGCCACTTACATACGCACGGATAAGACTTTTGTGTATATTAGGCTGGAGATGAGCACAAGTGATGGACGCTCCGGCAGTGAGACGAAGAAGCTACGGCAAAACATTCCGCCCATGGGTGGAAAGTGTAGCATAAAACCAATGGTGGGAATGGAGGCGAGAACCCAGTTCATTGTCTGCTGCGTGAACTTCCAAACAAGGAACGATCCCATCGAATTTTTTTACTATGCCAATCGGGTGCTGCTGAACAGATGCCACACCTGCAACTGTGCCGCGCATCTGCCACTGCATCTGCAATACGTCAAGGTGCTTATCTGTGACAATCTGCTCACGTGCCTCACCAAGTATTTGGCGGTAAAGGTGACTCCGTTGACCAACATAACAATGGCCAATCCGCAAGCCATGTGGGACTACATCATAAAGCCGCCCAGCGATGTCCTTAGCCTGGCGATAAAGGGGCGATTAATGCGCTTCATGCAGACCATCCAATCGCTGGCCACACGCATATACACCAGCGAAATGGCAATGGTATTGCTGCGCGCTTATGATGCTGTCCGTCCAGGATCTCTATCCGCCCTCGGCAAGTTGGCCAATTTCACGCACACATTGGCCTTGCAGTTGACACCTATCGATCAAGGGGATCAAGTGGCTTTGATTGGTTCGCTGTGCAAACTGAACAAGGTGTTTGAAGCTGTTTACCGGGCCGACCAGAGCAGGATGCTCATCGAGGAGCCCTTCGTCAATGTGACGGTTTCCTGTGTCACCGTCTACAATATTATGAATCGTCTCAACAAGCAGGTGCCGCGTCCGCCTCAATCCATCTTCGATAAGTATATCAATGCCCTCAAGGATAATACGCTAAATCAGGCGCATGTGAATGAACTAATTGCAGAGATCGCTGAGTACGATCTGGAAGAAGCCAAGCTGCGTTCAATGGTCTGGCTGAACAGTACGTGGGAAACGGAACGTCTCTATCGCTTCCTCTACCTGGCTCGCGAACATGGCCTACAGGCCGATTACAGCGATGTGTGCACAGAAGGCGTCTCCCTGGAGATTCAGTGCTTTACAATAGAGCCCGGTCGCATGTACACCATCGATACAAGCGATCGAATGCACACAGTAAATTTTACGGCGGCACTGCTGCAGGAAATGAAGGAATCGGAAACCGACTACATTTGCCTCAAGGTCATATCGACAATACGTGAGCTAAACTGGTGGTATCCCGAGGAGAAGCAGCCTAGCTCTGTGCTGCTCTCGGTGCGCATCTACGTCGAACAGGACAACTTCAAGCACGAGCGTCAATTGCACCACAGCGAAATCAGCTTCCGGACCATCATTGGCAAGTACAAGCCAGCCGTGGAACGACCTGATGTCTACGGTAAGGAACCAATCAGAAAACTATTCAAGAAAACTCAAAAATTACAACAACAAAAATTACCTTGAAATTACCTTCCCACATCTTCAAGGTGCCATAACTTTGTCAATACTGAACCGATTTTCAATCCAGAGCCCGTTGTCGTCATTACTATTACATATTTAAAAAATGTTCACTTTTTGTCAAACTTTTTTTTTAAATTTTTTTTTTTTTTTAATTTTAACATACATTTGCAGAAACTTTTTTATAAAATTGGTTTAACTATTTTTAAACTTTGACAAGGAATTAAGTAATAGAATAGAAGTTGGGGATTCTTCAAATCTTAAAGCACAAATTCTTTGGCGATCTTTATTTATTCACTCATTTAAACACAAAAATTGTTCCATATTAACGATAATATAAGGTGAATAAATACTTCGTGTTGTTTCTAGTTAGCCAAAAATATAAATGAAAGAATTTCTCATATATATGGTTTTGTTTGGTTTAACAAAAAGTTTTAAAAACAGCTATTTTTATTTTCATGTTGGCTTTATATATAAGTATACAACAATACAAAATTACAAGGCATCCAATAGAGCAAAAGTTGAGAAAATTCCACGTCTATTCAGCTCTTATTTCTAAAAAACAGAACAAATCCATTTTATTCTTTTTTTGCTTCGGGAATACTAAGCTAAGATTTGTTTTTTATTGCAGGTGAAGAAAAAAAGAAGGAATCAGAAAAGCCTGTAAGGAAACCTCGATTTAGAGAACAAATGTTGGATAACGTGAATCGGATTAATACGCTCGATGATGATGAAAACGAGGATTTTGTGGCCGACACTGGCAAGTACGTGAATTGTCTGGAACACGGCCGTCTGGAGACGATGAAGCAGGTGCGCATCTATCGCATCAATCTGGATGAGCAGTCGATGGTGGCCGTGCGCTTCAAGAACACCACACACCAGCTGCGAGTATTGCTAGTCTTGGGGGATCCCCCCAAAATGCTGAGACGGGCTATTGCCAAGTCGGGTTGCATTGTGCCCGCGAATTCGTCCAACACGACGATGCTGCTGCGGAACAACTGCATGAATTTGCATCGTATATATATTGCTGTGCAGGCCTATGGAGGATCGTCATACGACGACGCGGGGGATAAGCCAGTGCCTAAAGGACCGGCTCTGTACTCGTTTGTATTCCAGATGCGCAGCTGCGATTACTGGATTTACACGTTGCCCCCGGATTCGCAGCGCTGGGCACACGTCCACTGCCTGCCCGGACTGGAGTTTCCAAGAAAGGGATCGATAACCTGCACGTGCAAATTGCTGGGCACATACACCAGCTATGTGTACCATGTGCCCGCCATAACAGTGCCCACAGATGAGCACATGGTCGTCACTACCAATATGGGTCTAGTGATTATCTTCTACACGGGGATCTTACTGCTGATCTCTTGGCTGACCGCACTCTTTATTTGGCATAATAAGCGACCCAACAAGACGGTCGTCTGCGATATGACCGGTCTGGAGGATGAATCCAAACGAGAAGTGCACGATCTGTTGGTTTTCTTGAAGACCGGCGGACGCGTCAATGCCCTGACAACGGCCACTGTCCGACTGATCTTTCAGACAACACAGCGCACTGAGCTGCAGTTTACGCTGATGCAGGATCCGGAACACCCTGAACTGACACGCAACTCCACCTACATCCTGTGGCTGCGCACCCGTGACATACGCATCCCGACCCGTGTCGCCGTCGCCCACAACAATGCCGGACGCTACCCAGCGTGGTTCCTGCGCAAAATTGAGCTGGTGGACTTGCAGACGCAGCTAACCCAGGTGTTCATTGTGCGCCGCTGGGTGCGTCAGAAGTTCTTGATACTCAGCTCCTCACTGGTCTTTCGGCAGGGCGATGAGCACGCCGTGGAGCATTGGCGGCAACGCTTCGTCTCCGAATTCGAACGCCAGTGGATTAACTGGGGCCTGTGGCAGCCGCTCTTCGGCCAGTGGCGGGATAGCGCCGTCTATGACAGCCTGACACGGGCCCAGCGCGTCTGCATCTTTGTCAGCAAATTAATGGTCACATATTGCGTATGCGCCTGCTTCTTAGGACCCACTACGCCGGAGACTGTGTATGCGGACCGCAAGAAAGTTCTTGACTACCATGAATTATTTATGATGTTCATCATTTGCTGTGTGGCCACCAATTTAGTTCATTTCCTGTTGGAGCACATTATCATAAGGCAATTAAAATGGCATGCTTAATTGTTTGACAGAAATCGAAAAGAATGTTTGCTTTTCCTTTGTTAACTTGCAAATAAACAAGTTTTTCATCGGACATCTTATTCAAAGATATCATCGTATACAATATTTGAAATTTGATGATTTCCATAGTCAAATATCAGAGGCTGTTTATAAATTGTTCAGTTTATTTTCGGGCTTCCAAGCGAGCAGACCTAGTTTTCTACAATATTTTTGGTTTTACATTTTTGGTAACCTTTTTTGTATTGTTTTTATTATTTTGTACGTTAAATTTGTATGACACAAATTCTTTCAGGGCACTTCAGCAATAAACCGTTCCCTAACGCTTTTTTTTTTGGAATTTAGATATTCGTATTCTTCAATTAATAGATGATAGCAAAGTTTTAAAACGCGCTGGGAGAACTCTGGAGAAACGCTCAATCAAAGTTCAGGACGAAGTGGGTGTCGCTGCCGTAGTCTTTGGAAAGCCTCAGGATGGAATCGATCAAAGTCGTAAGTTCGTTGACGGCGGTATTGTACGTCGGTCAGCAAAGTAAATCGGTGAATTTTTGAAGGGACAAGTCACATCTTTCAAGGAGCGTCGTGGGCAGGAGAGATCCCGTGCTTGTGGGGTCCGCTCCGAATGAGGGATCTACCGCAGAAGTAGAGGTGCTCAATCAGCCTTCGCCGAAAATAGGATGGTCGGCGCCGGATTAATTTGCTAGGATCGTACACGGAAGACGCTGCCTGGTTGACGATGGTCTTGCCAATCTTGTAGAGAACAATCACGATTTCTTTTTGTGTGCGCTAAATTTGTAAGAACATATTTCATGTGCAATTTGCTCTTCAAACATCCTTGTCCTCTTCACTTTACAATAAGTACATTCCGTTTTTGAACCATCCATCTCTTGTCAGCTATAAATGTTAATATCAAATCAAATAAAAAAAAACTTTGCACAGTGTTGGGAGTAGAATTAATGATATGAGTTATATGAGTTTCTCAATTCCTTATAATGTCATAAATATATACTACATAATAGCTTATAAGCTCTATTTAAACTTTTTTAATACTCGTTTCAATTTGTTTCTACTTAGATATATATATATATATACTATATATGGCACTTAGCCGGCAGGGCTATTGTCGCACAGGTTGCTCCAGTCGGGCACATGGTCGTTGCGTAGATACGCCTCCTTGGACAGGGAGCGAGTCTGTGTCAGATCCGTTGATCCGCAGAGAGCAGCGCCCAGCCAGGCTGTGAAGTTCTGTTTGCCAATTGGGTTGTGGAACTTGAACTGCAGTTGGCCGTGGAAGCGAGCCGCATAGTAGCTATCGTTAGCCAGCAGCTGCTGCAGCTCCTGCTTGAGGCGAGGCAGCAGACCCATCACCATGGCCCCGCCTCCAATCACAAATATGCTCTGGACGAGGGCGAGTCGCACATCCTGGCTGCAGTCGAGTATCGCACGCAGGATCAGATGTGGCAGGCTGTCCCGTTCGTTGTTCCGCTCGAACAGCGGCTCGTAGACGGACTCACGGACGGTGCCCGCTATGCGGATGACGTCTTCGTCATCAAAGATTATATAGTCGACGCTGGGCGTAGTTCCCAATTGTTTCCCCTGGGCACGCTCATAGCTGTTGACAAAGCAGGTGCGTATCTTGATGTCCTCCAGCACGCTTTCCGTCAGCAGCGCTTCCTTGGCAGCACCCGTTGCCAGCAGCTGCCGCTTGATCTCCGCGTGGACAGCGCCGCTGCCAAAGCTGTTATCCTTGTAGGCGGACATTATCTGAAAGCCGCTAAATATGGGCATCACCGTCGTCTCGCTGTACCCAATGTCCACAACGATGCCGTTGGTCACGGCCAGCGTCGAGAGCGCCATCAGATGAGCGGGCACAAACAGCAACGAGGAGACATCAAAGTGAATGAACAGCGCACGGGCCAAAGTCTGACGGATCACCGTCGGATCACCCAAGACGTTCTCCACAACAACAAATGTACGCTCCTTGGGACTGATCAGTAAATACTTGAAGAATATGTTTTGCAGCAAGTCCACAAACTGATCATAGAGCTCATCCGTGTCCTTACAGTCAAAGAATCGCTTCATCATCCCAGTTGTGGTCAGTGTGGGTATAATCTTACGTGGGTAAGCCTCCGCCGCAAACCCGAACTTGGTATAAGCATTTCCAATGTCCAGCACAACTGGTGGCTTCTCCCGCATTGATATCTGGTACAGTGACATTATATCTTTCCTTAAACTGAATCACACCGAAGCGTGCAATACAAATTATTATTATAAAATAAAGGACCGTAACAATTATGAGTAAAAATTATAAAAATCATTGGTATTATTATTTATTATTTGTAGTTTTTCAAAATCAATAGTAATAATAATTTTTGATTTTTATAAACAAAAATCAATGAGTTTTGTAATTTATTTTTTATAAAAATATTGGAAAATAATTATTAGAACTAATTTAAAAAAAAAATCAAATATTTGTTACGATTAATTTTTGAAAATAAAATAAAAAATAACTATTCAATACATTATTTTAAAGTCCACAAAAAAAAAAAAAAATAAAAAAATATTTCATATATAATTTTTGAATAAAACAGATAAAAACAGAGAATATGAGAATGCTACGCATGTATAAATTACCGTTGAGTTTTTAAACATTTAGGGGGACTCCGTCAATTATGGTATAGTCAGTGTGATTTGATTTCAACTTTTGTTTTACAATCAGCTGTATCATACAAAATGACAGCAAAGCAGCAGAGTGACCAGTTTGCAATCAGAAAGTTATTGAAATGCTCTGGGCACACAGATTTCCCAAATTAATCAAACTTCTCAACTGATTTTATTTTAATTTTGTTACATTTTTATTGGGACCGTTTAATATTGCTAAAGAAGATTTTTGGCAATCCTTAGGCATTTCAAAGAAATAATTTTAATTTGTTTTTAGTAAAATAAACAATTTATAAATTTTTTACGTTTTTGCGGTAGATTAGCTGTTATACAAGTTCAAAACCATATCAGAATGCATTTAGTTCGTTCCGTTAACTGATATTTAATTTGCGTAAAGTTAATCAAAATCTGTTGACGGAATCCCCCATATAATAATTATTAATAAGATGAAATTGAATTTTGCTTACGAGTTTAGCAAGGTATGCAGCTCTAAAAAAGTACCTGCAAGGAACCCAGTATTTTTGCTGGTATTATTTGGTGTATTTTATATGTTAAATTCATATAAGTCTAATCTTCCTCTTGCCGTGCGCTAAAAGTCGTGCGTGTGTGGCAGAAATATTGAAATACTTGAAAGCAATTGATTAAAAACTTTGCAATTACGTAGTGCTTGATCAAAAATGTCGGAAAAGAAACGAACACGTCGCCGTAAAGATGTAAGTCTGGGCTTAAATCCAACTGTAAATACGCAAAAACAATGCAAATATGTGTGTGTATGTGTATGTGTGTATGGAACAGTCCAATTGGCGTGCTCATTATGTTTGTTTTCATTTTGATGCGCAACATGAACCAAAAAAAACCTGTAAAAAAAAGCTGATATGAATTCAAACTGAAATAAGACCATATCAGTGGATTTCTGAGCGGGGGGCAAGTTCAACTGGATGACGCCTGGCTACATTGCCTCTCAAGTTGCATGTTGTGATGTTTTCTATGTATTTGTGTCTATGTGTGTGTATGCATACATATGCGTGGGTGCTTGCCCCCTGCTTGCACCCGGCTATTATTAACTTGTAATTGCTGTGTATACCACATAAAAGCGCACTTTTGCGTCTCTTTTTTGTCCAGTCAATTTTCAATTTACACAGCTTTATTTGTTCAAGAGGCCGCCCATTCCCCGCCGTCCTGAATTGTTGTTGGCATAATCAAACAGCTGTGAGAGCTTGTAATGTTTGGGCAGGTCTGGCAACGCGGTTGAAAGCTTACGTTGTAAACTCGCGTTACTCAAAGTAAGCGATTGTAGGCGCTCTTGTCATGTGTCTCGACTGTGTGTGTGTTTGTGTGTAAAGCTCTGCCGAAGCTGGGTCTGTCAGTCGTAAGCGTGTGATCACTGATCACCCATTCTCTCTCTCTCTCTCTCTCTCTTGGTCGCTCTCAGGTGCACCTACTTATCAGCGCTTTAGTTAGTATTCTGTTGTGACT
Organism: Drosophila maculinotata; assembly: GCA_035045305.1. Lineage (NCBI taxonomy): Eukaryota > Metazoa > Arthropoda > Insecta > Diptera > Drosophilidae > Drosophila > Drosophila maculinotata. The sequence continues at coordinate 807,367 of JAWNPD010000134.1, read as the reverse complement.
GTGTTGTTGTTGTAGGGGAAAGTTTCTACCAAAAAAGTACCCACAAATGAATACATGCATATGTACGGATATATGTATACAGATTGATTGTTTGCGTGTGTGGATCAGCACTCGTTTGACCAGCCAGCCAGCTGCCTGTTTTTCTGCTCAGATTCAATACTTTCTAGACTCGCTTAGCGATCGCAACACGTCACGGATCGGGAAAAATAGAAATAAATATATAACCTGCTCTGTTGCATTGCTTATGCATTGTATTTTCTATTAAAACGAATTTCAAGTGCAAAATATAATACAACTAAAATGAGTGATGAGGAGCGATTTTCTGATAGAACAGAAGAGGGTGGTGAGGAAGAAGAGCAGGAAATCTTTGACGATGGCATGGTATTATTATTATAAATAAAAATATAAATATGTAAATATATGTTAATTGAATCTACACTGTGACGAAATACGACAAAATTGATGTCGTGGCCTAAATCCGTTGGTTGAAAGTCAAGTTTTTCAAAGCTTATGCAAAGCATTTTAAACTGATTGCAATGATTTAAAAAAAAATGAGTGATTTGTTTTTAAAGACGGAATATATATTGAAATCTATTAATTCTAATGATTTAATTTTTAAAATATATTGTATTCTACAAAATAAAAGTATTTAAACTTATTAATTTTGTTCTATTTATTATCCATAATGTATATTTGACTAATTAAATTATTACAATTAAATTGGTTGAAGTTCGGCTTAAAAACAATTTTTGGTGCAACAATATTGTTTTTTCATATTACTAAGAATTTCATTACTGTACTAGGTAGTGCAACTGTTATTAATAAAATAGAAAACTTTAACTTATTTAAAATGAATAAATAATTTAAATATATGCTTTGTTTATTTCAGGAATATGCCGAGCCTGGACAGCAGAAGGTCGACAAGCCATCAAAGGATGAGAAGAACGTTGCTAAATGGCTGAAAAAGAATGTGAAGACAAAGAAGACAAAATTTCTGAGTCATGTTGTCGAGTACTTTACCTCGAGTAAAGCCATCGATGCCCTGATGAAGTCCAAATTCGCCGAGGGTGATAATCCATTGTTCAGTACACGTGAGCAAGTCGTCGAGTTTTTGGACATCATGCTGGAGCATAAGTTTTTCCATCGCGCCAAGAAAGTGCCCGTTACGCTGGAGGAGCTGCGTGGCAAGGCCGAGAAAAAGTCCGAGTCGACCAAAACGCAGGACAAAGAAAAGGACAAAACGGAAGCAGCGAGCGGCAAAGCCAATGCCAAGTCTTCATCGTCGACGGACAAAAAGGATACCGATCCGGAAGCAGATGGCGATGCGGCACAAGTAGCAGCCGCCGCCGCCGAGAAGAAAGAGAAAAAGAAACGCAAAATCCGTCTGGACATGCATCCAGAGCAGATTTTCGTCGACGGCTCCGAGGCGTATGTGTGGATCTATGATCCGATTCCACTGCACTACTGGATCTTTGGCTTCATATTGCTGCTCGGCGCCATCGGCATTTGCCTGTTTCCATTGTGGCCGCCGCTATTGCGCAAAGGCGTCTACTATTTATCCATAACCGCAGCTGGTTTCCTCGTCTTCATATTGGCTCTGACAGTCGTGCGTCTAATTGTGTTTACTATTGTCTGGGCTTTAACCGGTGGCAAACTGCATTTCTGGATCTTTCCGAATCTGACCGAAGATGTTGGCTTCTTTGCCTCCTTCTGGCCACTGTATGAGGTGAGTATTTAATTGAGTCCTCAAAAGTATTCAGCTAATCAGATTCATTTAACAGAGCAATTATGTAACCGAAGCATCCACATCTGCATCTTCATCGAAATCCGAAAAGAAATCCAAATCCAAATCGAAGAAAAAGGACAAAGAAAGTGATGGGGAGGAGGATACGGCTGTTGATGCGGATGCGGATGCAGATGGCGATGCTGATGGAGATGTAGATGAGAATGCGATACCACTGGAACCAGAAAAAATTGAGCTAATCAAAGAGCACGATGCCGACATGGAGGTGCGCAAACGTCGCAAAGTAGGCGCCGATGAGTACGAGGATGATGAAGATGAGGCGGCTGAAGGTGAGGCACAACAAGATACCTTACCGCCGCCAACGGATGCAGTGGCACAAGCCAAGGATACCAAAGTTGGGTAAGCTGGCCGCTTATTTGTATTGTGATGCAAACGAATCACGTTTTTAAGGCATTTGCTCGAATTTAAGTTATGATCCATTGGTCTTGATTTTGTTGTTTGATTGCAATTCAAGTCAGATTAACTTTAGCTAATAATTGTAAAAATTTATGTTCCTTAATAAATTATATATTGTATGATTTCGATATGCATTAAGTTTTATTACTCATATTTTCTTTTGGCGAATTTTGTTATTATTTGCATTTCATTTAATCATATGGATTTCTTTTCAAGCATGTCAATCATTCATAACTCACTCAAACGGTATTTGGTCCTCAAGCTAGTGAACCAATGTGGTTGGCCAACTTTTTCTTAAAAAGTCCAAATCATTGCTAAGCTCGATATATATTTCATACATTTAAAACAGGAAAATATTGATGAGGACATGGCTAAAAATTACAACTTCATAATAATTTTTAATTACAAAATTCTCATTATTTAATTTTAGACAACTTAATTTAACAGACAAGAAGAAAAATAAATTGAATAATATTTGTGCTTAAAATTCTCAATGAGCTCAAGCTATTTAATCAAGGTGCTGGATTGGTATATTTGTATTTATTACAATACAGAAACAAAATTATAGTTAACTTTTCGAATCGATGAAAGGTTATTAAAATCATTTTCAGAACGATAAAATACAAATTGAAGTCAATATAATTGATCAAATAAATTAGAATAGCAATTTTAAAATTGAGCTCCGCAGCAAGGATAAAATATTTATTTAGCTGTGATTAGTATATAATCTAAAAAATCGATTGATTTTAATTTTGGCCAACCTGTACAGATTTATGTACATATATTGATGCCAAACCTTATGTAGAGCATATTGGAATTGGCTCAAAACACTTCCTAACAGTTCCTTGTATCATAAACATTCCATTTGCCATTGAAACTCGATTACAGTCTGTTCTGATTCCTTGAGTTTGAGCTTCTTCGTAAAGTGTGGATTGTCAGTATCAAGATTAACCCATTAACTGAGTAAGTTTATAAGTTCAATTTATCCCACATATGTACATTTACACACGCACGCACACATACACCATACACACACACATATATACACAAATTTTGGCTTGTATTGAATTTGCATTATTTATGTTATGATTTGATTGGAATGCGCTGCTTGATTGCCACATTGATGATAATTCAACTAATAATATGATCTCTTTTGCAGCACGCCACGCAACTCGGAATCGGATTCGGAGAGCTCGAGCAAAGATTACGAAATAATTAGTTCAAGTGAAGTGCAAAACGTTGCGGGCAACTGAGCGGCTAAATAAAAAAAGAAAATCAAACCAATTCTATGCTTACTGTATTTAAATAAACCACATCCACTTTCAGCTAATTGATAAGACAAACTAACAAGAATAACAACAACAACAATAATAATAATTCAATTTGATTCCAAACAGATGAAACATATGTCGGACTTTGCCGCATATAGCCGCAGACTTATTTGTGTTGTAAAACTGTAATTGATTTAATATTATGATATTGTGCCTGAATACACGACATTTCCTACCATAGTGCATATTTAAACGGAAATATGACCCGATGCATTTTGGTTAATGCAGCTGCAGTTGGTATTTTGTTTTGCTGTATTTGTTTATTGCTATATTATGGCAAATGAGTTCTCAAATTGTTTTTAACATACATATATATTATTAATTTTCTAGAAATGTGCGTGCAGCTCAGTGTTCGTTTTTTTTATATATTGAGTGCAAGCAACGATTGCAATTGATAATAATGTTTAAAATGTGCATGATTATGATTATACATACATACATATATACAAATATAATTATACATAAATATATACACACACAATATATATATACATATATATATAGTGTACGATCATTTACTTTAAATGTAATTAAAGCAAAATAGCATTGAAATTAGTAGTGTAAACATCTAATTAATTATTTAATTAAATAAAGCTAGGCAATTCTGATGTGAGAAATCTTAAACAAACTACTCGTGTTTCAATTACAAACAACTTTATTAATAATCTATTTATAAAATATATAATGCCTATAGCTCGTCCTTAAACTGCCGCTCGATATGGTATTGATCCAGCAAATGATTCAACAAGTGCCAGGCATAGCGTGGAAACGCCAAGCCAACAATGACAGCTATGCCGGCTAGCTGAGAAAATGGAAAATGGAAACAACTGTTAAGCAAGCAATATGAAATATGAAAGTTTGCTCATCATACTCACCAAAATTATACAATAGGCCAACCAATATATCAACCAAAATGTAACGCTGGCGCAGACACTCAGCCAGGCAGCCGCAGGATTTCGATAACGCACCTGAATTTCCCGAGCAGTTCGGTTGCGTTTCTTAATAATTTTCAGTGAGCCCATTTTCTGGAAAATAAATCATTGAACTACTTCAATATAAAAGTGGTATTTTTGTGGCCCAATTAATTAATATTCAAATATAATGCTGTCTTTTCATTTCAAATTTCATCAATTCCTTATCATAGTTTTTTGCGCCCAATTATAGACTACAAATATTGGTTTGATTTTGGGTTCGAAGCTAATTGTGTTTAAAGTGCTGTTGCCTCATTTACAGTTAGCAGTTTTATGGGCTTTGTCATCATTTCATTGATTTTCTGTTGCACCAGTTTATTTCCTATCCACATATCGTTATTCTTTCCCCTTTTACGATTCTTTCGAGTTTTATGAGCTTCTGGCTGATTTTCATCACTGTCTGGACTTGATTCCATTTTGGATTTTATATGCCGCTTTCTGTGCCTGAAAGGATGTGCTGGCCAAACAGGAAGATTATGATTTTTGCGGATAACCCTCTGTTTTTCTAGGATTGAACTGTTTGCAGAGGATTCTTCAGCTTGCTCAGAAGTTTCTGAGTGAGCGACAGGTGTTAAAATTGATGGCAAGTTTTCCGATTTGGTAATTTCATTATTCTCAATCGTCTGAGAGTCCAGCAATTCCTTTGCTTGTATTTTTGGAGTTCGAAATTCAAAGATGCCCCTGGTATTATTTTTAATAGCAGGGCTTACAACATATTCTGTAATCTGTCCAATGCAAGTTACGTCTTTGATGACAGCAACCATTTTGGGATTGTTTAACTCGCTGCATGCATATTGAACTAGTTCAAAGCTCTGCACTTTATGATATACCATTTGTTTAGGACCTTTTGGTACTTGAATTTGCCGTTTTCTTCGTACAGTTCTAGGCTTGAGTACTGCAGTTTTTTCGACCGATTTTACTGTTTGATTAATTTCGAAACATGTTTCATAACATGAGGAATTGATTGCGGATTCTTTTCCAGAAGAACATTTCGCTGGTTCATTTTTGACATTTGCAAACAAATTATTTATTAGTTTTTCAGATTTCATATGCTTGTGCTTAACTCGTTTCTTGTCTGTATTGATTTTTAGAACTTCCCGCATTAATTGTGGAGTTTTCATGCATTCACTAGTTTTCGAAATAGCCCCGGGATGGAGGATAGTGGAATCTGCAAATCTGGAATAGAACATACAGCCAGGCTTATGCGTTCCATTGCGATGGATTGTACTGGAATTCTGTGGCAAGGTGTTCTTCTTTCTCCGATGTAGACCACATTTCAGGCAGTGCGGATTACTGATTGGAATTGATGGCTTCGGGTTGGACGCATTAATGGTTCCATAGTGCAATTTATGTGCACTCTTCAGTGGTTTCGTTTCGTCGCCCGAATCTGATGATGAGGATTGTTTTGGTGCAAACAAACCACTGATAAATGACCACATCGATGGGCTTTTTGATGAATTTGGCGTCCGGCCCCCTGATGTAACCACCCCCCGTCTGGCATTGCGGCAGATCTTAGCAGTTGAGAAAACCTTGATATACTTGGCATCACCTGCTGATTTATTGTTAGAATTAAAAGGCAATGGGTTTGACAAATCATTGGAATGGTTATATTCTAGCAGCGGAGTGTCCACTGCAATAGTCATTGGCTCTTCTTCTTCATTGTTTTTCATATCGTCGCCATCGCCGCCGTCATGGATGTGTAAGCTTTCCATGAATTGGAGCATCCCATTGACGGCATCCGGGCTATTGTGCTCAATGGGTTCGTCCTGCTTGGGCCATAGGCCAAGGTTTTCCAATTCGTCATGACTTAAGATATTCGACTCGGGCTTCTTGTGTATTAGCCACAAGATCTTTTCCATTATTGCATTGGGCACCCCATCGATATCCTCTGGCTTCTCATCAATATACAAAGGATCCTCTCCCCCACGACTGCGCGGCGACTCCGTTTGCAGGGCCAGCGGGGAGCTGGCGCTTTTGTTGCTGGTGGTGCTGCTGGCGCTGCTGCTGGATGCGCTGCTGTCCGTCAGACCCGACTGGGCCACCACCTTCATCATGTCATGCAGTCGCAGCGGAGCGCGCACAGTATAAATGACTGGATCTGCAATCGGCGGGGCCGAGGGCACCTCGAAGGGTGACGATGAGGAGCACTCGCTGCTTGGATCCGACTCGAAGCTGGAGAGTCGAGTGTTGGGCAGATCCGTGCGCTGATTGATATGCAGCGCATTCGGCCGATGCAGCATGAGACGAGCGCTTTCCGTAACCAGCGCATCCTCCGAGGGTCCCTCGTAGCAATCAAACGGCGAGAATTGACTGATTGCATCCGTCTCAACCTCAATCTCCTTGGGCGGCAAGCCGCCACCCTTGGCGCGCACCGTGTGCTTGGCCAGAATATCGGACAGCACCTGGGACAGCGGTGGCAGTGGGGCGCTGCAATGCCGGCGCAAGGGTGGTCCAAAGGTGCGACGACGCTTGGAGATGGCGCCGCTGGCCACATCCGTAATTGGCTTTTCCAGCGGTATAAAGTCGCTGACAAAGACATTGTCGTAGAAGCTGGGCTGCAGCTTGCGCAGATGCTGCGGCCGATTGAATATCTCGTGGGCAAACACCACCAGTTTGGGCATATCAACATCGGGCTGCTCCCACAGCGATTCACCAGTCTTGCCCGCGTTGGGCGATAGCGGTGGTGAGGGTGTCGGCGGTGGTGCACTTGCCTCCTTGTCCATCTCAAACTGCTCGACTGCGGCGACAATGTCATCTTTGTCCTTGAACTTGGCCTGCATACCCTGCGGCTTGCGATAGTATCCAAAGTGACCCGAATACATTTTGTTGTTCTTCTTCGATTTCTCCACGCCCGCTGATTTCTTGGGTGGGCCCCTGACTCTAGGTTTCGGCTTGGTGGCACTCATGGCCACCTTGACGCGCACAGAGCTCTGGGCCGCGATCTCGGCACGTCGTCGCTCCGCCAGCATTTCCTGACGTCGCTCCGCTGCCTTCTCCTCCTCATCGCTGGACGAGCTACGGCAGGCGCGGGGTCGACGGCGTCGTCCGCACACCTCGCAATACGTATCCCAAGTCGGCGCAATGTGGAGAATGGATCGTGGCAGTTTCTCGCACAGACACCAATTGGGCGATGTTCCAAAGGTGGGCATTTTCTTGAGATACAGCGAGTAGAATTCGTATAAACGAAACATTAACGAAGATTTCAGCTTCAGAATCAATTGAGAATTTTTGTTTATTTTTTTTTGGTCAGAGCTTTACTGACTTTTTGCTGAATTCGAAATTGTTTATCCGTCTGCTTTAAGGAATGATTCGACTTAAACAGTTGCTTTGTTTCAATAGCAGATATATTTCACATTTCTCTCGCCGTAGAAATTTTCATTCGACGATCAGTGTTGGAAAAAATGTGAAGCACCAATGACAATCTAACTTTTATCCAGGGATGCAACATATGGGATACAATTGTCGGGTTCCCCTCTCTCTCCGTAGACATTTTCATCAGATTTTCAGTGTTGGAAAATATGTTAAGCAGCAATGACAAGCTAATTTATATCCAGGTATGCAACATATGGAATATAAAAGTAGCTTTCACCTCTCTCTCCATAGTCCGTAAAGTAAGGTGACCATTTATGTAAGTATGCCATTAAAATGATTTTCAAATTCCAAATTCAATTCAAAACGAGAAAGAAAGGCTACCTTCGGTGCATGTATATTATATTACTTATTTATATGTATAAAAATATTGTACAGATATTAGCATGTTTGTGATAACAGTTTGCAAAGAAGAAGCACTGGTATCTCCTAGTGATAAGGAAACTCTTGTTGCAATTTTCAATTTGTACAATCATAGTTTTATAAGTTCCACAAAATACTAGTACGTTTTTATTTTTATATAAACTTTTTTCACCTAAAATTGAATTTCTTAAATATAACTCAACTCATTCAATTCTCTTCTTTTATATTTACTTTTTTGCGATAAAATTGATTTCTTTACGCAGAAATTGGCTAAAATATAATAGTGTATTTTTTTCAATTTAACTTTTTGATTTAAATATAATTTATTTATTTTATGGTTTCACTCACAGGTTATCCAAAGGACATTTTTAGTTGCACTGTTTGCAAATTGATTGGTTGGCACTCATACACACACACACACACACATACACACACACACATACACTCACACATAAAGCAGTTGCGTGTCAAACTAAGTGACTTTTCATGTTATTTAAGCTCGGATTATGTTTAGAGTTATTAGTTTACAATTCTCGTATTAAGAGTTATTTTTTATATAACTTTGAAATATTTTAGTGAAACTTGCTTGCTTATAATGGTAATATTTGTACAACAGCAGGAATTTATTCTCAAAGAGAGTTTATTTAAAAAGAAAGAAGCAACCTTGAGTAAATTTTTTGGCGTTTCACTTGTACCAAATTTTGTATTGTTTATTTTTGTAAATTTTTAAAATATATTTATTAAATTAACCATAAATTAATCATAATGTCAGCTTAACTTTTAGATATAATGGACAGACTCAAAATCTGTAATATAAATTTGTCCAAATAAATCATATATATTAAAATGTTATTTATAAGCTATCAATTGGAGACTTTAGTATAATTGCTTCGATTGGTCTCCGTAAGTAACAGTCCGAATTTTCCGATGGCTTTTCGAACGTCTAAAGTCAAAGAACGCATTAAAAGCGCATTGGCCGCAGACATTGTGCGAAACTTTGTTGTGCATTTCCGGCTCATTGGACAGCAAAAGGCGTTGCATAGTTTAGAGCGCGCAATGGCAAATTTATATCGGAGTCTGTACCCAAATCAAGCATAACTATAAATTATAAAGCAAGTCGTTATACGATACACTGTGCACGTTCGTGCGTTCATTTTGAATTACAAGCCAGCTGTGCTGTCAGGGATTTATGTTGCCCATAAAAGTAATTTTTTTTTTATAATATATAAATGTATGGGTCATAATAGTTGTATACCGTCTATAGGCAATCATATTGGCGCCTAATTGTAGTCTTGATATTTATTTTGTATTGGAATTGCTTTAACTACTAGAACTATGTACAATAGCCGGGGGCTTGGGTCTGATAGCTGCAAAATTATTTGGTTGCTAGCGCTGGCATTTTAATGCATTTTTATTGCGATACTTTTGGCGTTTCTTTATTTTCGGCATTTTTACTTTTGCCCTGGTATTTCAGTATGCTTCCTTTTGCTGTGTATTTTTATTTATTTTTTTTTTATTTGTTGGTTTTCGCTTTATATGTTGGCGTGGCTTTTAGCTGGCGTTTATTGCATTTGACCAGCATTTAAAACGCGAATGGGTTGCAGTAATTTAATATGTGCCAGCTATTTGAGGCACGTGCGCACACAAAAGAGGCGTGGCACGGTCTGGCAATGAATTTTCCTGAAACTGCAAACCAACAAAAAAATAACTTAAAAGAACTTTAAAGGCAAACAATTAAAGTTGATTAAAGTAACATAAAATGGTAAAGAATTAGTTACAAAATAATAATTTAATAGCCGCAACAAACATCAGCTTTGACTGCTTTAGATCCGCACCTTAAGGCTTAGACTGAATGTTAATTGCTATTTCGAACATCCGCTTTCTAATACAAAAACAATTTCCGCCAGGTTAAACGTAAATTTACATATTTATACACTTGGAAAAATTTGATTTTTCGACAATAAAAAATATAATCTATATAAAACGTTTTCATATAATATATATAATATGGTTTTCTGTAAATTAAATATTGATTTTTATATTGAGTGAGAAATTTGCATACTTATATTACGATTACAGAACAGTTAACTCAAGCTAAAAATAAATTACGTATACGTATTCCGATAAAACATAAAAATTTATATGATTTTTGCAATTATTTTCTATTGATTTTATTAAAATTGTTGAATTCATTTCAACCCACATTTTGCTAAATTATTTTATTTGTTTATAATAAAATATGTTTAATTGTCAACTTGTAATTTTGGAATATTTTTATATTTTTCTACGGTCGAAGAAAATTTGTTTGAATTGGATGTACACATTTTTTTAGTGTATCTACTGTACATAGTATTTATTTAAGCGACCCCAAAGGGTCTAGCAGTTTTTTTTTCTGGCTGGCTAGCTGGCTGAAGCGCCATGAAATATAAAAGTCAGCTCCAGCTCTAGCTGCAGCTCCATGTTGCTGCTGGATGTTGCTACGTGACTTGTGCGTGTCTGTGTTTGTGTCTGTGTTTGTGTCTGGGCATGTGGCACATGCATCAGGGAGAGCATGTATGCAACATGTGCAACGCACCAACTGTTTACTTATTTAACACAATTTGTACATTTCATAATTCAAGACGGTACCTGCCAGCCAAAGTGGAGGCGGGGCGTTGCATGTGGCATGTGGCAGTGAATGTTGCTGCCACGCATGCGTAGCCGACACGCCTCGGGGTTAGATGTGTTGGGCGTTTCTTATTTAATGGAATTTTATATGCAGCTTTGCAGTTTTGGGCGCTCCTGCTGTCATTTGAAGTTTTCTGTGGTAAGTGGAAAGTGTTGTCAGGCAACTTGAAAAGGTACACCAGCACTGACCCAAGTCTCTTATGCGATGTGACAACCTTGAAAAGCACTCAACAAATAATACCACAGACTTGTCACAGACACACACACACACACACACACAACAACACACTCGAATACAAAACAAAAGAGTATTAACATGAGTCCTTCATTCATAATTATGTAGCTAACATTTTTCGTGAGAAATTGTCGAGGGAGCTCACGTGTTCACAGTTCAATGTTCATTATCCTAGTTTGAACTTTGTGGCAAAAAGCTTCAGTTAGTGCTGACGTCCTTTAAGTCCTTCATATGAATGTTTGTGTAGTATGAATGTATATTTTAGGACAACTCGTATCTTTTCCTAGGTCCTTTTGCACTTGCAATTTCGTAACATAAAAGACTGATCTAAGGTATTAGTTAAAACTCACTTCTACTTCATATAATATGTATATAAAAATTCAAAATTAAAATGATGTCAAGATGTCCAACAGTTTTCTAAGCCATTAAACTCTTTTTGTTATACCGTGATAAAAATGGGAAAAATTTTTGATAAAATGCAATTGTTTATAATGCATAAACCTTAAATATGGAATTGATATATAGGACAAACGATGGACAAAATGGCCTCAAGCTTGACAATCGGTTCAGTTTTGACCAAGTTATGGAAGTTTGAAGGCAGGGAAGGGCATCTGTGTGAAGTTAAAAAACCAATCAGGGCGTTTACAAGTCATTTTTTTTTGTCATTTTGGCATGATTTTTGACAGAAAAATGAAACACCTCAGAATCTTTTTTCCAATAGTTTTTTATACTAATTTTGACACCCACAATCGATTAAAAAAAGAATTTCAAGAATCTATTTTTTGAAAATTCAATTTTGGTAAGGGTCCCCCCTTATGCTTTTTTCGCAAAAATATTTGAAAAAAATTAACTTTTAATAATGCATAAACTTTAAATGTAGAATGGATATATAGGACAAACCATGGACAAAATGGCCTCAAGCTTGACAATCGGTTCAGTTTTGACCAAGTTATGGGAGTTTGAAGTCAGGGAAGGGCATCTGTGTGAACTTAAAAAACCAATCAGGGCGTTTACAAGCCATTTTTTTTTGTCATTTTGGCATGATTTTTGACAGAAAAATGAAACACCTCAGAATCTTTTTTCCAATAGTTTTTTATACTAATTTTGACACCCACAATCGATTAAAAAAAGAATTTCAAGAATCTATTTTTTGAAAATTCAATTTTGGTAAGGGTCCCCCCTTATGCTTTTTTCGCAAAAATATTTGAAAAAAATTAACTTTTAATAATGCATAAACTTTAAATGTAGAATGGATATATAGGACAAACCATGGACAAAATGGCCTCAAGCTTGACAATCGGTTCAGTTTTGACCAAGTTATGGGAGTTTGAAGTCAGGGAAGGGCATCTGTGTGAACTTAAAAAACCAATCAGGGCGTTTACAAGCCATTTTTTTTTGTCATTTTGGCATGATTTTTGACAGAAAAATGAAACACCTCAGAATCTTTTTTCCAATAGTTTTTTATACTAATTTTGACACCCACAATCGATTAATAAAAGAATTTCAAGAATCTATTTTTTGAAAATTCAATTTTGGTAAGGGTCCCCCCTTATGCTTTTTTCGCAAAAATATTTGAAAAAAATTAACTTTTAATAATGCATAAACTTTAAATGTAGAATGGATATATAGGACAAACCATGGACAAAATGGCCTCAAGCTTGACAATCGGTTCAGTTTTGACCAAGTTATGGGAGTTTGAAGTCAGGGAAGGGCATCTGTGTGAACTTAAAAAACCAATCAGGGCGTTTACAAGCCATTTTTTTTGTCATTTTGGCATGATTTTTGACAGAAAAATGAAACATCTCAGAATCACTTTTTCTATAGTTTTTTTACCTTGAACCCATTAAAAATGGGAATAAGGGTATAATGGTTTTGTGCAAAAGTACGTAACGGGCATAAGGAATCATCTCCGACCCCATAAAGTATATATATTCTTGATTACTATCAATAGCCAAGTCTATTTCGCCATGTCCGTCTGTTTGTCTGTCCATCTGTCCGTCCGACTTTATATTTGAAATATAAGTTCTCGTAGTACCGGGTCAATACAAGTTTATCAAGTGTTACAAGTGTTCAAAAGTTATCGATACACTAAGATTCCAGTTATTTACGATTCAATGTAACATAGTTTGGGACCAATGGAAGAAGAAGAAGCAAAGCAATTGCATGATGCGTGCAGCCAGCAACGTGTGTTTGTGTGTGTGTGTTTCTATGTATGAATGCTGAAAATGAATTATGAATGTAAGAACTGGGTTCAGGGTATCTCCTAGACGGGCACTCTCGACTAGAGCATTCTTACTCGTTTAATTTATGGATATGAATTTGTATCAAGTTTTTTTGATCAATTAAAAGTGTTAATTGCTTCATTTCTTCAATTCATGCAGTGAATTATGAAGCTCTGTAAATTGACCACTACGTCAAGTTTCATATTATATTTTGACAGAAAGACTAAAAAGTCTGAAAATGTACGTTAAATAAAAAACTTCGGAAATGGCCCCAAAAAATGTTTTTGAAATAAAATGTTGTCAATTTTCAATACATTTTTAGAACTGAAAATCTTTTTGATTTCACAGTTGCCAAGCAAACCAATACGTTTTTGTTTCAAGCATTTCAGATTAGCAAGATTTTGTTTTTATATTTTGTACGGGCTTTTGCGGTTTTCTGTTCATTATGTATTTTCCCCTGTTGAGCGAATATTATATAAAGGCGTCGTGATTGCACACAAAGTGCTTATAGAGTACTCTAATGCCGTTTTTATGGTGCACTGGTTTGCTGGCATTCAAGTGCTGAGGCTTTGTTGGTTGGCCGGCAACTTCCGCTTTCATAAAAGCGCCTCTAAAGGTAATTGTTTAAAAATATATTTCATTTTATTATGGCGCACTGCTGTACTGTTAGCCACACACACACACACACACACACCTATAGATCGCCTGTCTAGTCATGTGTGTGTGTGTGTGTGTGTGTGCACATGTCCATGTAAATTTCAGCAACTCTCCCAAACTAACCAACAAAATTTGCTGCTGTTGCGGTTTATTTTGTGTTGCAAAAATATGCACAGTCTCTCTGCACCCCTCTGTATGTCCTATACGTCCTGCATAGACACCCCACCCTCCCCTCCCCCCCCGCCCCTTTTATAGTCGCATCGTCCCTCACTTTCCGTTTAGAATGTTCACTGGCGCATTGTTGAGGTTGACTTTTTGTTGGTCGCGCCTGGAATGTTCAGTTTGTTGTGTTGTGTGTTGGCCTGGCTTGTTATTTTAGCCAAAAGCTGTTAAATTGCACAAAACAAAACAGAATAGCAGCGGGAAGGCTGTCTATGTGTCTGCGTGTGTGTGTGTGTGTGTGTGTGTGTCTGTGTCTAAAAGGTGGCTGCAAATGTGCATTTAACTTTGGCAGTCGACTGACCAAGTGCGAAGAAACCAACAGCAACAACTCCGACTCCGATTAAAACCGTTCCCACATTAGGCCATAAATATTAGAGAGGGTGTCAAATGGAATAAGTGTGTGAAATACTTTGAAAATAACTGCGTGGGATTCTAAAGATACTTTAAGAAATTTTCTCTTCGGCTCAAGTGCAAAATACTAAACTTTGTCAAACAATAATGCTTAAAGTTACCAAATATTCCAAAGGATTTTAATGTTTTTTAACAAATTTATCTTAAATGCTAAAAATATTATAATTAAGTGTGCTTTAAAAGCTTAGATAGATGCAAATAAAACAGTTTGTTTTGACTGACTGACTGATAGGTGATTGGTAAGTGGTGATCAACACCCACCCGGATAAAAGATTCCCTTAAGGATGTACGTATACCGTAAAAGAGGGTTTTTAGCAACTTCGATCCCTGAGTTGTATAAAGTACCAACAGGGAATGTAGTTACTAAGTTAAGCTCATTATCTCAACTGGATAGTTACTTTGCTTACTTTTTGTTTAAGTATATTTACACAAATTGGTAAAAAGTATGCCCTACAAAATATTGAGAAACAAAATTATGGAAATATATATTAAGTGGTTCCTTTATCCTGAGCAAAACGCTTAAATATGACGTACCTTAACTTTTAAGAAAACTTCTTGTATTTTTGCGCATTCTTCGTTAGCAACAGTTTTTTATGATTTATTGTGCTCTTTTCAGAATTTTCGGCCAACAAAGTTTTCATGGAAATCCATTTTAATTTAGCCAAGAAAAATAATTAAAATATCTTTATAACTTGAGTGTACGTTAAACGCTCATTATAACTATAAATATTTTAATCAAAAACCTTAAAGCAAATATAAAAGAAAAATATAAATACTGTTCTTTAGCCCAAGGCTCAAAGCCTTTTTTATTTTTATAGTTATTATGTGTGCTACAAACTTGGCTGGTTTTCTTAAAAAACTGCTGCCCATTATGCTTTGTAGGTGCAGCGCAGTTTATGATGTGTTAAGAAGTTATGCAGCGATGCTCGCTTTAGACTGGCATTGAACTATGCGGCGTATACGCAATGCACTATATCCTTTTTTTTTATATGAAAAGTTGAAGCTGTTTGCATTCCACTGACTGCATGGCTTTGACGGAGCTTAAGTTTCGGCTACTCAAAGTATCGAGCCACGCTTATTTGTTATGAAAACTTCAAGTGGATAGCTGGGCGCAGGATGTGCAAGGACGACCACGAGGACGAGAGCGAGTGCGAGAACGAGAACCACTGCTTTAGCTTAACGTCTATGAAAAGCTGCTCAAGTGCAGCCCTTTGACTGAAGGCGAGGCAAAAAGGCGTGCGTCCTGGCCTCGACTTTATTCCCCCCTGGCTGACAGTAGTTTATTTCCTCTGTGTGTTTGTCTGTGTGGGTGTGTGTGAGTCGATGTTTGTATGTGCTTACCACTACTTATGTACCAGGAAGTTGTTGGCTTCCTAAACGGATATACTGACTTCAAATAGTGTTTTTTTTTTTTCTGACTTAGCTGCATTCTTTTATGCTCCTTTTGTGCCCCTCTTTGTTATTTTTGTTGTTGTTGTTGTGCTGCTTGTTTGGTAACAGAGGCGCTGGCAAGGAAGGCAACGATGATTTCTCTTCATAGAACATTGGATTTGGGGCTTGGGGGCGGAGCGTGCGGCATGTGGCAGCGTTTGGATGCACGTGCCTGAGGTGTGCATAGTGGTCTTAATCTATGGTTTTGCATGTCTAAAAGTCAAAAAACATTTCAGATGTTAAAAGTTTTGTATTTATAGTAGTGGTAAGCTCTTAATAAAAGTTGTGCGGCATTAGCATAACATTGATTTGAATATATGATATTTGGTGGTATTTATTTATTTATTAGTTGAATCGGAAGCAATAATTCAAGCAGAAAACTAAATTAAATATAGGTTTTAGTTAAGATAAAGCTATAGATATAATTAATATTTCTAAATGTTTTCGTGACTGTATTTATATTTAAATTTTAAGCTTTAAAATATACAATCTGCCTTATATATAAGATATGATTTAGTATTATTCCGTATACATTAAAATGTAAAAAATGCAAAATAAATCAAGAAATAATATTTCTCAATTTTGTAATTATGCTATGTATATAGCTTATAATTGGCTTGCAACATTTCTCAGTTAAGCCGACTCCACAGTATGCAATTTTCGCCTTGCAGCACCTTCGTCACAGACACCATTGGCGTCTGGCTTCAAAAGTCTCAGTTAACTTGCTGTTTCATAGATATTTACTAACAGCCACTCGAAGTTGAACTTTTTCCAACATATTTCAGCTTGCATTATGGGCAGTTGGAGCTACCCAAGTTACCCAGAGGCAAAGTGCTTATCGCCTCGTGTATTTTTCTGCTGCTGCTCTTCTCGTTTAATGTGGCCTTTGATCTGGTTATTATATATTGGAAAGTGCTCAATCTCTAGCACCATAAATCATGTCTAACAAGTTTCGCTAGCTGAATAGAATTTAAGGCTCTCAGCGGCTCAACTAAATACTTAACTGTTAGCTGCTTTAAGTAACTAGAAGATTGAATATGGAAAAATAGAAAACAGGTGATGCTGATTACTTTAAGTGATTTCTCCTCTATTTAGCATAATTAAAGCTGCAGTAAAATGAAAATGAAAAACATGAAAATATTGTGCTGCAAAAAATGAGTGCAATGTAAATTAATTTCGCTTATTACGACACGCAGAGGCAATGCCAACGCCAACGCCGACACCAAAGACAAAGAGCAACTGCGGCGATGGAACACCATAATCACACCTCACCTGTCCGCGCTGACAGTTTACCCCAGCAATTGGCCCCCGCTGCAGTTCCTGCGACTGTCGGCCATTTAATCTAGGCAACATTTCCTTTGCCTGTGCCTCTGCCTGTGCCTGCGGTATGACATTTCCTTCCCAGTGACCAGTACCCAGTACCCAGTGCCCCGTACCCGGTCTCTAGTCCCAGAGTGGGTCCCTTTTGGCCAGCGACAGCCTTTTGCCGTTGTCGAAAACAAAAATTAGCCGTGCAATAAAATGGCCAAAGGAAGTGGCAAGTAACTACCGTGCTGCAGTAACCAGCTCCAACTACCATTACTCCTCTCGATCTACCCATCTACTTCCTACCTACCTAGCTACCAACTACCAACAGCAACTGCCACATGCAGTAAAAATTCGTTAATGTGCAGCTAATTAAGTTCAAAGCATGGCTCCGGGCTGTGCCTGGCCGAGCCAGGGATCTGTCTGGGGCTCCTTGCTGCCGTCGTCCTTATTCGTACACAGTCAGCGGTAGTTGGTTTTTCTGCAGGTCTCTCGTTCCGACTCTTGCATCTGGCAACTTGGTAACAGTTCTGACCAAGTTGAGGAACCGCTTTGGAGCGCCATTCTGTACTCAATTAGCAGGCTGGTTTTTCCATTTACACAAATTGTTGTGACTGAGTGATGTACAGAATTATAAATTAATTCATATAAGATTCTTTGACTACAAGTATGGTTTGTTCTTATTAGACGCTGTTAATGTTAAGTTGACTCTGTTTAAATGTTGCTGTTAATGTTAACTTATTTATTTTATGTCGAAAAGAGACGGTGAACACAGAATATTTAATTAAATATTACAAAAACTATAAGTAAAGCATAAAATAATAAAATATATATTTTAAAAATCTTATAAATGTATACTACGGATTTAAGTTAATTACAATTAAAACTTAAAGTTTCTGGGGCTATTTACAATGATTAAATCAAGTAAGGGTGCTCAATAATGCTTAAATATTTACCAAGTGTTATACAGCACTGTAAATCACAGCTGGCTTAACATTCAGTTTTTTTGTAGCACAGTTTTAGGCGCCATTAAAAATGCAAATTGCGTGTCGCACAGTGACTTTACTTCATCAGGCACATTAGGAAAGTTATGCGATCATTTTTTCGTGTTGCCTTATTTATATGCAGACTGTGCTTCTTGCAACTTTTACTATTTACCACAATCATATACAAATTGCCTTTGGGGCTGGCATTGTTGACTGCACAGTCCGTTGATTAAATACTTTTGTCAGCGGTTTCTAAGTGTCACTTGATGAGTGGAGTTGGGTGAAGGCAATTTACTGGGGATGCACTGCAAGAGCTAAGAGCCAGGAACTAAAAACTTGTTTCTGCCAGGCAGTCAACTTGAGCTCAAATAAATCCCGCTCCATTGGGCCTCTGGGCCGGCTGGCAACAAACAACAACAACAATAACAATAAAAAACCACACAATAGTCGTATTTGCCTTTTGCAGCAGTTGATAAAACTCGGTTTTCAACTGTCGTCTGGTGGCGATTCAAATTCAACTGCTGTCTTTGCCTTGCCGCATTGTCGTTTGTCTGATGAGATTTTAAGTACAAACAATTACAAACGACAAATGCAACAACTACAGCTACAACAACTACAATTACAACTAGAAGTGCAATCCTCTCGAATCATGCCACAGTCGCTTAGCTATTCACTCAAGTCTGTGGACCTTTGCGTTGTGGTTATCACATTCTGTTGGCCAGTTTAGTTGCGTAACTGAATTAAATTTAATTTTAAAATGCAAATCCTTTTGATTTGGCCATTCTCTGCTCGGCTGGTCCTTTAATTTCAGCTAATTCCTAATTGCCATTTGTTAGCAGCGTCTAACAAATTTGTCTATTGTATTTGATATGCTGCAGGCAAACAGTATTTAGTAAACAGAAATTGAGAATATTTGAGAAGTTGCATAACATTTTTGGTTTCAATTAAATTCCGAAATAGGCTTTCATCGAATTTTAGCATAATGAATCGAATCTATTTACCAACACTAGGCATTTAGATCATTTTCATTTAGCCTTTTCATTTACCTGCCTACACAAAAAAAAAACTGTTACAAACTTAGAAAAATATTATAAAAAAATAGCATTTGCTCGGATACACTACAAAATATACCGAAATCATTTTTCATATTTTACTTTCATAAAGATTTGTTAATAACATAAGTAGCAAGGACTTATTGTTCAGATTTGTAAAAATAATATAACATTTCTTTGTCAACATTAAAAAAAAGTTTTACCTAAATAAATAAATTGGTAAAAATTGAAAATGTTGTTTAATAATATTTTTAATTAAATTTATCAGAATTTTGTAATATGTATATACTGACAAATAAGGTTTAAGTTTACGAAAATTATTAAATTAATCACGAAAATTCGCCAAGTGTATGCGACAAATCGAAAACAAACAGACTCAACGCATTTAAAATGCAGATACCCAGCCAGCTAAAGGGCTAAAGCAAAATCGACAAAATAAATGACAAACATGACCAAAAAGCCGCTTAGTTTGAAAATGTTCATTTACCTCGCTGTCGATGTGCGGTCCTTGGCACTAAGGATAAATACCAGTACGCAGGTCGCGGAGGGGGGAGGTGCTAGGCTGTGGACGGACGATGGCATGTAGCATCGATGACATGTGAAAATTTGTGCCACGCACTGCCGTTGCTCATTAATTTTAAATTGGAAAACAACAACAAGCTGTTGCAATGTTATGGCGGTTGCTTCATGCTCCATGCTGCATGCTCCATGACAATGACAATGACACACACATGACACGTGTGTGAAGCGTCGCTGACACGGTGCCGAGCACTTTCATCGCCGTCGCTGACAGGCCGGCAAGGGAATGCCGCAGATGCCGCTGATGGGGCCAGCAGCTCCTAGCCGAAGTTTATGCATTAAATCACTAAAGCATATGACAGGATTATACTTATCCCTTAAATATGTATAAATCATGTCCGACTCTTTGGCAACTCGTGTGCGTGGTTAACTTCGTCAGATTTCATACCGCTTGGGCAGACAGTGTTGGAAAAGTCGATTAAATTGTTTTAAATCCTTAAAAAATGTAACATTCATTTAAATGTATTTTTTTACCTATACAAACTCAGCTAATGTTACCAAAAAAAAAAACTCTTTGCTAGCATTGTCAACATTTGGTTGACTTTGAAAAAAGTAACCCTAGCATATCCCCAGGCGCGCATTGTTTGCCAATGTTGCAAGCGCAGCAGAAAAGTGCCAGATAATCGCTGACTAATACAATGAATGACCGCCCCCGGATGCGGATCCATTCGTATTGCCATTAAATTCAATTACATGACAATAACGTGGCGCTTATGGCACTGCGGTCTCCGAAAAATTGAATATAAACATAAAGCTGCTGCTGATAAAAACTGCAAGCTAAAGCTAAAACTAAAGCTCCTGCGGCGCGTGCACAAGTGATACTAAACGCAGGCAGAAGCTAGCTTTCGAGAGAGAGGGAAAGAGAGAGAGAGAGGGAGAGAGTGGGAGTGAGAGAGTGAGAGTGCCACCAACTATCAGCGAGAAATTATGATTAGCTTTTGGTAAAGTTTTCGACGCAGTCAGCAGCAGCCACTTGAAATCTGCCATTGCATACTTTGCGGCACCGACGCGATGCTATTCAAGCGTGCTCGACAACCCTGGACAACTCGACGCATGCAACGTGCTCACTCCGTGACAATAGCGTCTAAATTCTGCAACGTTTGAATTTCACTCTTCAGTCTAATGGTCAGCGGCATTGTTTGGGATGCTTTGTGTAATCGCTTCATAATGCGTCCGAAAATTACAAAAAAAAAACTTTATTTTCAATGTTGCAGTTTTTGTGTAACAGAATTGTAAGTTGTATTTTGTTTGATATGACAACATTTAAAAAATAGGAACAGTCCAATCGATTTCCTGAAAGAAGCACATGTATTCAGGTTTCTCGCTTTAATTTATTTAACATTTTAATTTTTAAATTTGTAGATATTTAAATAAATACATATCATAACTTAAGTGATTGATTACCATAACAAAAAAATTTGATTTGATTTCGAAAACGATTTTATTTCGTAAGATTTTAAATAGCATGGGAATGATACTAAAAATGTAATATATTTCAAACTAATTAAATAAAAAAAATTAAATTATAGCATTTTTTGAACAAATTTTAATTTATATGTTATATACATTCTTTGCATAGTTACATCCTCATCATTCTATTCTATATCTTTCTCTGTAATTATATTTATGTTCTCGTATGCTCATAGGTTTTTCTAAATTACAATAAAATATAAAAAATGCAATCTTTTGTGAAAATCTAGAGTTTATTTTCCACATTTTATGTCGTATTTTCCCTACTACCCATAATCAGTTATCTAAACATACATAAGTATTTACATAATATTTCCATTCATGTCCACAATTTGCATATATTTTTTGTAAATGTGGCCAACAAGTACGCTTTAAATGTTATTGTGCCCGGGATGGCAGGTCTGTAACCGGAGCAGGAGCAAGCAAATTTAGCAAGAAAAGACAATTTGTCACAATCACAATTATTACACACACAAAATGACAGGCAAATGAAAGCCAAGCAGCTGGAAAACAAGCCTGGGCAGCTTCTGGGACGGGATGGTTGATGCTTCTCTGCTGTTCTGACATGTCTAACGATGTACTGGGCCTGCACAATGATGCAGCAAACATGGTCGGTATATGTATGCAGGAGACGACACCTGGAGCCGCCCAAAAACATTGTTGTGCCACATTTTGTCATAATTTGTAGTTAATTTCAAAAATGCAAATCATCGATGCCGGGCTATGGACCCATAGGCAGCCCTGCCTTTTATCCTGGTGTGTCCTGGCAATTCAGCCTTTTGACAAATTTTGGCATCATTGCTCATTGGTTGCACGCTCGTTAAAACTATGCAATATTTCATGGGCTGTTTCGTGTAGGATTTCCATTTTGTTTCTGCTGCATATTCAAATTATGCCCTCCGGCATCCCGTTGTGGTCGTTAATGCTTGCTGCGATGATTTCTCTTTTAGGTCTGGAGCAAACTATTTGCCCTTTGTTTTTTGCTTTTCAGCATACTATTTTGGGCGAAATAAACGTATTTTCAGAGCTTCATCATGTGTTGTTCCTTTGAAAGCTTCAATAGTCTGGCAACACTGAAAGCCTGTTTCAAATATTTAGATTTTGGCATTTTCAGATGGTCATTTTTGATTGAAATTCTGTTAACCACATTGCTTTAGTTTTTACCACTGTACCACTGTACACTTTATAAATACATATGTATATATTTATTTATTTTACTTTTTTTGTTTTAATATTATTAAGTACAACGGTCACTGACAACTATCAGCTTTAATCGCTATTTTCGATATAACACTGACAGTGGGAGATATATATTTATTATATACATAAATTATTGGATAACAAATCCTACTGCTGACTATATTATTTATCGCAAAACAGCTCCTCAAACAATATATTTATTATTTAACATTTTCAAGTTAACCTTTACTGATTTATTATTGCTATGTTTTAAAGAATTATATTAAAAGCGGTTGCCACACATCAGTTGTGTTTTGGCTATAAAACTACAATTTACCACTGGACTTCAAGACGATCTGAAACTTTCAATAGCAATTTAAGCTCAACTTGAGCAAGTTGTCAATAAGCGCTGAAAGCTTTAATAAGCTGACCAAAGCCGGTTTTAGTAATTGCGCATGCGCCACCGACGCCACCTCTGCCACCGTTGCCAAGATGCATTTTGCATAAAGTTTTTAACACAATTTACTTCGTTAGCTTGGAGTTGTTGTTGTTGTTGTTGTTGTGCATGATGGAACAACAAAAGAAACTGGTCGATCGGCACATTTAAAAAGTACTTTACACAAGCTCAAAGCGATCAGTTGGCTCTGAGACGGTGACGCGTGCGCACAACGAGGACGGAACGGTAAATAGTGCAGCTTTGAAGTGAAACGAGTGGAATTGGAACAGTGTAAAGCGTTTGAAGTGTGAAAATATCTTGACAAAATAGTGTTTGGAGTGAATGGCATTTAAACAAAGTGAAATACATCCACATGCAATATTTAGTAAAAACTTTTCTTTGCACAGGTTGAACTGAATACAAAATGGCGTCTATGAAAATATGCATATTTGCACTGGTTGTGGGTAAGTGGAAAACTCTTAATTGCAAATGGCAATCAATGAAATGGCATCAGCAGTCAACATAATAAGTTATTTTATTCAAATATATTTGGACATCACAAACAATTAGCATTAATTTGAGCACCAGCTGAAAATTGTAGTATTGTAAATGCATATTAATAACTGTGAAACCAATTTAAGCCATAAATCAACTGCAAAACTCAGCTGTCGACAACAGAGAACAGAGCACAGAGCACAGAATTGCAACAAAATGATTGGATTTCTCGTTTTTCGTTAATTTACGCGTTATATTTTAAATTGCATTTACATTTGTATAAATTGGCAGCAAATAAATAGACGTGTCACAACACATTTATTTGTTTTAATTCATATTTGACTAATGCCGCATTGCTGTTTAACAATTTTCGCACAGTTTGTGGCTCTCCATTTGCCAGTTGCCGGTTGGCAATTCAACAATTTAGTCACCATATTTATGGTGTGGCAGCTCATTAAAAATTTGTTGCCGCCCTCAACGGTTAAATTCGAGTGCGCTGCAACACATTTAAATTTGCTGGTCGCACCAAAGTTAAATTGATATGCAAGCAACTGTTGCGTGTGTGAGTGTTAAACATATTTTGTAATTATGTTAAAATGGCCATGAAAATGAAAATTATTGGCAATTGTTTGCGCTGCTCCCTAATTAAATGAGCGAACAATTTACCAAGTGTGGGTGTCGAAAATGCATATTTTGTTTAATTACGAGCTCATTTTGTGTGCGGAATTTCAAGTAGCTGCCAACAATAGAATAAACTAACATTTCTATAATGCAAGTAATATGCAGTGAAAATAAATTTGGTTTTTATTATTTAATATTGTTAGGCAACTGTATATGCATATGCATGTTTGAATTTAAATCCGTTTGCTTGGATGTATGATAATTAAATATTTACAGTTTTTAATTTTATTTATTTTCCAATGCCACATTTTCTATGCGCTTCTCATGCAAGCAGTTCACAAACTTGAACCTGAGCGCAGTCTAGACATCTTAATATGTGTATCGACTGTCAAATAGGCCTGATTAATTTGCCTAACAGTTCAATGAGCGACTTGAAAAAGTGTTGCAAGCTGTTTATTTTTATTTTTAATCTATCAAATGTTCAATGAACTTAACACGCATGTTTCACGCACATTTATTTCGGTGACGACAGCTCGACACCCACAAAATTGTGTGACTCGAATTCAATTCGACAAAAGCACACAAGGCGAAAAAAACTTTGAATTTTTTTTCTATTTCTATTTCTATTTCAACACAACGACAGCGAAGGCACTCAATTAATCTAGTTTAACCGGACTGGAAACCAAGTCAAAGAGGCCGGGTACAGGCGACAGTTGTCGGAACCGGGATTCTATGACAAACTTGTTGACAAACTGTCAGATTGACTGTCGAGTCTAGTGACAAACTCAGACCGCATAGTCGACGACTGTGCGACGCTGTGTTTGACATGAATTCGAAGAGCACTCTACAAAAAAAACCAAATTTAATTTAACGTTTTTTACAAAACAAAAAATTAAAAAAAACCGTACATCAGTTAATAACGCAGAGTTGCTGCAAAAGTTCAGGGAGTCTGCTGGCCAGCTAGTGTATAGCCAAAATCAACTACGAAAGTCATAGCGACTTTTTTCTGTTTTTTTTTGGTGTTTTTTCTTAACTTTTTTTCGTGTTTTTTTTGTTGGCCAAGTCGTGTACGAAACGTGTTTCAATGACAAGCGGCAGCTGCAGCGGCAATGGCAACAACAACAACTACAACTACAACAACTTGTTTCTTGTTTCATGTTGCTGTTGCTGTTGCTGTTGCTGATGTCGTCGGTGGCTGCGGCTGTGGCGTCGGCTTAAATGTTGCCTGACACTTTACGCACTAATTGCTCTGTGGAATTGTTGCTTTATTAACGTTTAATCGAATGTCAGGCAGTCGCATTCGAACTCACACTCCAGCAGCCAAGCAACCAAGCAACCAAGCAACTTGTCGGCATTGTTGTGTGTCGGCTCGAAATTTAATTGAATTCGTCTTTTATTGTATTTGTATGCTCTGGTAGTGTTTTTTTTTTCTTTTCTTTTTTGCAATGCTGCTGATTAAAGTGGTTTACCTTGAAGTGCTTTCAAGTATGCAAGCTGCTGCAACTTGTCGGAAGTGCATGACTTTATCTTGACTTTGCTGATTATTGAGAACCACAGTGCAACAGTGCAACAGTTGCACATGGCATCGGACTCTGCCTTGGCTTTGTCTCTAATTTATTGAATAACCACAGCTGATGACAATCAGAAAAACAGCTGTTTTTGTGCTCGTATGAATATATCACATTAAAATAGCTTTCACTTTTAAGGTCGCACACCTAATTTGCCTATGTCACAATCCCGCCAGACCATAAGGCACTAAAACAACATACTCACATACATACATACAGCTCGGCATATATTAAGTTCGTATAACTGGTTATTAGCGTTTACTAAAATACTAAAGGCTGCGGCCTACACTCAGCAAAATTATGCTTATAGTTATGTGTTGTCACCGCAAATTGACCGGCCGGCATTATGTTGGTCATTTAAAACTATTTTAATAATTATTTTGGATTTTTATTATAAAAATCAATTGTAAAACTCATGTTTGATTTTTATATACAAAAGTCAAAAATAATTATGACAACAGATTTTGAAAAATAAATATGATAAATAATTATTTGAAATGATTTTTACAACTATTACTCATAACTGTTCCGGTCCCCAGTTAGAAGAAATAATCATTTGTCAATGTATAAAACTAATAATGTTTTAAGCTAATTTAATTAGTTACAGCTGTAATGTAATGTAATAAATGTGTTCTTTGTTGTTATATTAATATTAACAGCTATTTAACATAACATTCAAATGTTACGAGCTGTGCGCCAATTAAAACTGTTTGAATTACTTTAGATTCACTGTTACTACTTTTATGGGCTATTATTATTTTAATCGCATTTAACCATATGTGGAATTGTATATTTGACACTATGTTAATACCGCCTCTTCCTCTTCACAGGGACATCGCTTGCTCAGCGTCCCAATTTCCGTGCGGGTGTGGGTCATCCCCCTTCCCAGCGCCACTTGCCGCCGAGGACACGTGATCCCGTCCAGGAGGCGGCTGTGGTGCCCAAGCGGAAACAGGCAGTGCCAGACTATGAGCCCAGCGAGGAGTGCCCGGAACCCAATGGCTTCTATCCGGATGGCAAGCAGTGCGATAAATACTATGCGTGTTTGTAAGTTCCAAAATGCTATATTAAGTCTAAATTTGATTAATTTATTAGGGTCAATTATATAACAAATTCGGTATTCGTTATAAATTTGTTTATTCATAATATAAGCATATGCAAGTAAATAGCTATTTATATTTGCCAAGAACCAACCGATTTGCCTATCACTTTGAGCACCTATGGGACTCTTTCAGCTTCCTGTAACCAATGATGCGTATAAAAGCGCTTTGCTCATCTTTCGCACCATTGGGCCTTCAAGTGAGCATAATCAATAATTCAGGCGTGCTACAAAAGTGTTAAAATATGACTGGATTCAGATGATGTGTTCGCTCTTTGGGCACATTTAAATTGAAGGTGTATGCATACTTACCATCATAGACATTGAGATACTCTGTTTTTATGTTTATAATATGGAGAAAAGTAAGCAAAGTGATTTTTAAATTATGTTTGCAGATTTAGATTATGTACACTTTTAATTTAATTTAGCTTTAAATGAATACTTATAGAACAGAGCAACTTTAAACTCAATGATTGTCATTTTATAACTTGTTTAATTACAGGGATGGTGTGCCCACGGAAAGACTGTGTGCGGATGGAATGGTCTTTAATGATTACACACCCATCGAGGAGAAATGTGATTTGCCCTATAACATTGATTGCAGCAAGCGATCCAAGCTGCGTAAGTATAAAACCTGAGTTCAGTTCTTAAATTTCATTTAAATATGCAGAGCGTGTTGCTCAGCGACAAAGGCAGCGAAGGAATCTCACGCTCTGTGCCATATTTAAACCTGGCCAAAATCAACCCAATAAACGCGAGGTGTGCCCGCATTTATTTGCTCGTTACTCTTTACTCGTATACTCTGCTTTAAAGAGTAGAGAAAACAACAAAACAAAAAACTTATTTATTATGCAAACGGCATGCGAGGTGGTTAACCCAAATTGTTGTCGTCAATAGGTCTTTGTTTCGGGAGGTCTTTGAGGTTGGAGTTAGAATTTGGTCTTGTTTTGGTGCTTAAGTTTTATTTTTGAGCTATTTCTTGGTAGACTTGTTTTATGTGTGATTTTATTATTTTATTTTGTCATCACGCTCAGTGGGCTTTTATGTGGGTATCCTTCAAATTTGACATCAGTCTTAGCATATTTGCATTGGTTTGAAAGTAAAGGGGCTTAATGCGAGTGTAGTTCCAATTTTCAATTTCCAATTAGTGATCTTTGATCCTGAACTCAATTATATTATAATTTAATATGCGTGCATTCCTGCCAATATATTTGCTGAAACAGGAGACGGTCTCCATCTTCACATTTAAATAAATAATGGTTCGCAAATTATATGAGCCCATTAGCAATTTCATTTGTCTTTGTCCTTACTTAGCATATGTGTCTAGTATTGCTTCTTTTGTGTAAGGCACCCTACATAATCTATTTAAGTCGACGCTGCACAGGAAGCGCCCAGTGCTGGTCCTTCCAAGGATATGTATGTGCTCATTCACTTGACCATTTCACAGTACTCTGCATTGTTGGCGAACTACAACTACGATGGCAATAAACTTCCACTCTAGGGCATAAACAAGTGCTGGCAAGGAATGTGCCAGGGACACTGCAAGCAGGACTATTTAGAAACTGAAACACAAACGAGTTCTAGTGGAAGCTGCAACCCTTCAGATATAAAGTACACAAATAAAGCAACAAGAAATGTAATAGAATGGAAATATTAAAAAACCTAGGTCGAGTGTTTGAAAAGTTAAGAGTGTTTAAGCTTAAACAACTGTATAGATATTTTCGTTTATAACGACAAGATAAATCATTATGAATAATGTTGAATTTGTTTGATTTATATAAATTTTGTATTGTGCACAGTAAAATATATTAGAAAACAGTTTTGCTTACAAAAAATATAAAAACCAACAAGTATTTATGTGAAATATTATATTATTTTATTTATTTAAATTTCTTCTCAAAAATACTTATAAACTTTATAGTTTGGATTTATGCCACTTACGTCTTAGACAGTCCTGTTCATCAATTCCTTAGAGAAACTCAGAATATACAATGCTGAATATTTAAAATTTTACAACTTACTGGTTCAGATCACTTGAAAATATTTCAAGATATTTAAACGTTTAATTTGTCATCAAATTGTCTCCGGTATTATAGTAAATATCAGTAATTTAGTTAATCATTTGTAAATAATAAAAATTGACTTATATATAATTTATTGAAATATTACATCATTTAATTAGTTAACTTTAATTAATATAAATTTGCACGTCCACAGAAACGCCGATACCCTCGCAGCACTGTCCCCGCAAGAACGGTTACTTTGGCCATGAGAAACCCGGCACATGCGATAAGTTCTACTTCTGCGTCGATGGCCAATTCAATATGATAACCTGTCCATCAGGCCTGGTCTTCAATCCCAAAACGGGCATCTGCACATGGCCCGACGAGGTGGGCGTCACTGGCTGCAAGTCCGAGGACATATTCGAGTTCCAGTGCCCCAAGGTGAACGAGAGCATTGCCGTGACACATCCACGCTACGCGGATCCCGACGACTGTCAGTTCTTCTATGTGTGCGTGAACGGTGATCTGCCCCGTCGCAATGGCTGCAAACTTGGCCAGGTGTTCGATGACGGCAACAAAATGTGCAACTGGTCACGTTTCGTGCCGGATTGGTAAGATTTACTACAGGTGGAATGACAAAAAGCAGAGATTTAACTTAGAATTTTGTTGTTTTTTAGTGCTGATTGGTACAAGGATCGCTTCAGCGATGAAGAGCTGGAGGAGCTGGAGAATCCCAAGCCAAAGTCAACTACCACCAGGAGGCCAGCTCGAGTGCGTGCCGCCGCAAGACGTAAGCCACAGCCGAAGGTCGTCAAGGAGGAGGAGCCTGAGGAGGAGAAGTAGTAGCTGGTCCCAAGTGTCGACTGTTTAGTTTTAAGTTTGCCTTTCCTGATAACAAATAAATGTTAAATTTCAAAACAAGGCTTATAAATTATCTGCACTTTGTCAACAGCTGAAATCAGTATTTATTTTTAATTAAGAAAACGAAGAAATTTGGTTGGTGTATTAGCAGTGCAAAATTTGCAATATATATTTATTTACCAAGATTTATTTTCCAAAGCAACAACAAAATATTGTATAAAACATATTCAGATTTAAGACGCTTCCAAAATGACACGATATTTATGCGCACACAGATGAGAACGGGGATTGCATTCCAAGGCGGTTCTCCCCTTTTTACAAAATAAAATCAATTCATATATTTTGCTCCATTCAACTCCCTTTCCCTGTCCCTCTTTAGAGGCGACTACAGCTGCCTGCAGCGCATAAATTCAATTTGCCGTTCAGCATGCACAAAAGTATGCAACAGAAAAGCAACAGCTCGACACACACACACACACACACACACACAAACACTCAACAGACTTTACCACGCATTGGACATGTGTATGACGTTTGGCAGACAAGAAGCATTCGATAAAACGCATTGAAATTGTATTGTGAAAATTGTGAGCAGTTGAAAGACGAGATTTACAGTAGCCATTGCCAGGACGGATAAGAATAGGGGTGTTCGGTGAGCGGAGAGGTGGTTGTCTAGGAGAGGGAATGGAAGGGGCAGGTTGTCACTGCGTCCAAATCGTAAATTGTATTGTTTAAGTAGCAAAGTAAAATCTCAGACAACGATAAGACATTTCACTTGGCAATGTTCGAAAGCATTTGTTTATGCATTGCACTGAAGGAAAATTGGCAGTGGTAAGGGGATAAATTGATAACAATAATTGGATGTGGAAATCGAGGTAATTTGATCAGTGAAACTAGTTGAATTCGATATAAATATATTCGATAGCAAACAAGGTAATAAAAAATCTGATTAAAGATACAAAGAGAGTCAACAATTTTTTGTGCTTTTGAATTTTCATTTTTTATAGACAGCTTAAGTGATGAATTACACTTTATAAATCGGAATTACTGCTACGTATTTTTCGATTTCATATTTTCGAAAAATTACAAAAAAAATTGGTTTGTACAGTGCTCAAACACTATAAAGTTCCTAATGCATTACCTTGAAATGATCCTTCCAAGACTTCAAACACTCATAACTTGGTCAAAACGGAACCGATTGTCAACCCCAAAGGCATTTTGGTCATTATTTATCCTCAACATCAATTCTACATTTAAGGTTTATGCACTTTTGAAAATAATTTTTTTTCGAATTTTTTCGCAGAAAAAATTTTGAAATTACATTTTTTTTGCCAAAAATGTTTGAAAAAAATATTTTTCAAAAGTGCAAAAACTTTAAATGGGGAATTTAAATAGAGGCCAAATGATGGCTAAATTGCCCTCGTGATTGAAAATCGGTTCAGTTTTGGCAAAGTTATGGGATTTTTAAATCTAAGGAAGGTAATTTCAATGGCTATATGACACTTTACAGTGCTCATGCACTTTACAAGACAACATTTTTGTAATTGGTTTTCAAACTGCAAGAATTTAAGGCCAGTGAACTTACTCTGTTTATTTTAAATTACTGGGCATCATTTTAAATGTGTATCCAACTCAGTGGCAAGAGAAGCATCAGTGCCTTTTACGCTGATTTACTCGAAATTTACCCATGTGGAGGCCAAACAATTTAATCCAAGCATCAAAACGTTCGTTGTCCAACCGAGGATAAAGCTCTCAGCCAAAACAGTGCGTGCTCAGCTTGTTGAACGTATCTTTGTTTGGTGTTAATGAAGAACTCAATTCAACTGCACTCAACTCCACTCAGCTCAACTCAACTGAACTCAACTTGACTCCACCCAATGACGACTTATGACGCGGTCAGTGGCGGACGCACACGGACAGGACGCGGGCTAGGGAAACCGTTAGCCCGTCGGCTTTGGCTTCTAATTAATCAAGCCAACAGTCACAGGGCAAACTCTGGCAGCACTGTGCAAACTGGGCGTCACGCTGTCAATAATTTGGCACGTCCTGTGACCCGCTCAACAGTTCCTCATGCTCATCCTCATCCACCTGCTCCGCTACCACTCCGCCAAATCGACTGAGAGCAGAGCATCTGCTGTTGCGGGGCCATCTAAAAAGCATTTCGTCGAACTCAGCGCCTACTTAATCAAGTGTAACATGGACATGTCTGAGCACACCTGCCGGCTGACAAATTGCGCCGCGGCATTCCCTGCCTTACACCTGCCCCCCCCCCCCCTGCCTTTGGTTTGCTCTTTGTCCAGTAAAGCGCTTCGAGTTTGGCCTAGAGAAAGGCGCGTGTTGCAAATTTTCAACACGACACGAAAATTAATCGCAAATTTCACGACTTGACTTTTTGCAAAATATTTTAATATATTTATATTTAAGAGACGTATTTTTAGTTTGCTTGCTGGAGGTAGATTATATAAATCATGAAATAAAATAGTATTTAAAGAAATGTTAGAAAATTTCTTTGCAACATTTTTCAATTATTTGCATTTTGCTAAATTTATAATATATGGAATGTATCTTTTGAGACATTTGTAATTTAAATGGCAACATCACTTATATCTCAAACTCCAATATTAAGTCGAAATTGGTTTATTATATGAATATTTCACGAAAAAAAAACACGAAACTCGCGCAACTCTATTTTGGATATGCTGAAAACTGGACACTGGACAGTGGACAGTGGACAGTGAGCAAACACACACAAGGAGAGAGAGAGAGAGAGTCGCTTTTGCTGCCTCGTATCAAATGTCAAGTTTGACATAAACAAGTGTTTACATAATGACAACAACGATTTGCGTAATTGTCAGAGACAGCGTCGCGTCGCGTCGCGTCGCCTCGCGATGACGATGAGTTTGGATAGTTGCCTGCCCTCAACTTGTCCAGTGTCCTTATAAGGCATCACTGTCATCGCCTCTATGATAGTCAACCTCTCTAGCTGGGGACGCATTCTCTTTGTGTCTTCTTCTTTTTTAATCTTGATTGTCATATTGCATAATTAGTTGCTGGCGTGAGTTGACTAATTGATGGAATGACCAAAAGGGGGGGTGACTAAACTTATTCTGTTCATTCTTAGAATAGAAGATTGCAATTAATTGCTACACTAGTTTCATTCAAATCAGCTAATAAAATGTGCAGGAAAATGATTAGAATTAAATCTTGAATATATTATGTAAACCACTTTGGAATGGAATGGAATGAAAATCCAACTCCAAGTGAGTGATATTGAGAAAGAAAGATAGGGTCTCTACTTAGGTTTGAAAGCACAAATATTGAGAACACATAGAGTAATACCAATATGGTATATGTCCTGGCAACAGGTTATCCTAAAGTTTATCGTATGAGCTAAAATGTCATTAAGCAAAACTTCTTTGACAATTTTGTAGTATAACTTAATATGTTAGTAAATGTTCTTTTCCATGCTACTTTGCTCTGTGCTTCGACAATCTCATGAATTGCAAACATTTTGGTGTTAAGAATCTTTGCTTAACCCAAAATTAAGACATTGTTTGCCCAACGTACGAGTCCTGCCGTTAAACCAGCATCCTGAGCCCGGATCTGGTTAGCATTGGACTGCTGATGGTTACGCCTGCTTATAGCATAATGGGGGCACGCCCCAAAAACAAAAACGAAAACAACAAAAAATATAAAAAAAGGAAAAAGAAAAAAGGAAGAGAATATGCCAATGCCTTATGCTGGACAGAAGTTGATTGTTTGCTCCTTGGGCTATTTGCTTGCTTGATGAAATAATTAAATGTCATTCATTGAGGTCCTTTGCCGCTCATGCCTGGCGCGCCTACGCTGTGCAGCAGCTGCTGCCTGTTTGCCATTGCCAACGTATCTGCCCCTTCCCCTGCCCCGTGCCCCGTGCCCGTACCTCGGCGTCTGCGTTCCGTAATTGTTGACCACTTGCGCATATCCTTTTTGCGCCTTTGCTTCTGTAACTAATTTGTGCAGACGCCTTGGGGCGGTGTCCTTGCACCCAACGCTTTGATTTTAGCCATTTAGCCCACCCACCGCCACCCACAAGTTCATTAAACTTTTTTGTTGCCTCTACACACATACAGTTGGCTAATTAAGTGCTGCACACTTTCGGGCTGCGCAAGTTTAATGAACCGACTCCAAAGGGATGTCACACCTGACGCATCCTTGTCGCCTGCTCTCAATTTGCATATTCATAAAGCGCGACATCGTCCGAAATACTTCTGAATCATTTTAACAGCCAATTTGATGGCAAAGTTCTGCTACGCTTTAGACAGAAATTACTGATTTATTCCCAGACAAGTTGGAAGTTCAGTTTTTTGCAAATTGCAATGGCCAAATTCATTGACTACTTTCGCACTTGCCAATTTTGTCTTTTAATATATTCTCTGAAATCTCACTATGCTGAACATAACCTCAACTTTATTATAGACATAGATATAATACTTGTTAAACAGTAGAACAATGGGTGCGTTCACAATATAAAAAGTGTTAAGTGCTGAGTAGGTCAAGAAAATTATTGATTACAATGAATTGCTTATGGTGTTCACCAATTTAGTTAACTTTCACACATTATCTTAAGGAAATTCGAAATTTATGCTTAATTGCTTGACAACAATCGAAAAGATGGTTTGCTTTTTCATTGTTGACTTGCAAATAAAGAATGTATTTCATCTGACATCTTATTCAAAGACATCATCGTATACAATTTTTGAATTTTCATGATTTCTATAAACAAATATCAGAGGCTGTTTAGAAACTATTCAGTTTATTTTCGGGCTTCCAAGCGAGCAGACCTAATTATCTACAATATTTTTTATTTTATTTTACAAATTTTTGGTAACGTTGTTTTTGTTTTGTGTGCGTTAAATTTGTTTGAAAAAATTCTTTCAGCTTTTAAAATTATTCTCCAGTTTATAGATGATAGCAAAGTTCAAAAAACAAAATGGGAGAACATTGAAGAAACTCCTAATCAAAGTTTAGCACCAATATACAGTCTTTGAAAGGACTCTGGATTATCTTCGAGGTGCAGGATGGAATCGCAAGATTGGTGACGGCGGCATGGAGAGGAAGGTGAATCTTTAAAGGAGCGTCGTTGGCAGGAGGGAGCCCGCTCTGAATGTAGAACTTACCGCAGAAGTGGGGGTGTTCATAACCAATCAACGTTGAAGAGTTGATCCCTTTGCCGCAAATAAGATGCTCGTTATTTTGCCAGGATCGTACACGGCTAGACGCGCTGCATGGTCGTTGACAGTCTTCCCAGGATCGTACTAGCAGATGACCACTATAGCATATCTCTACGAGATACGGATGGCGACCGAGCTTCTTGTAGAGAACAAACTCGATATTTTTTTGTGTGCGCCAAATTTGTAAGAAATTTTCTATTCAGCATCCTATTCAAACAATCGTATAAGCCGCCTTACCAGCTGCCACATGAGGGCATTACGACTTTGAATCAGTCATATGTTGTGTATTGCATCAAAACGAAAAATATATGTATAGAAACCTTTAAATTTCCTATTGCATTTAAAAACGTTGGTCAGTCTTGAGTGGAATCCAGGTTGCATTCACTCATATTATATATTATATTTAATGTGTTTTCTTATTAAATAAATATGGCAAGAGTGAGCCAAGCCCATTTTTAAATTGTGTGCATCTCATTTTCACGGATGCTCTTTTTTCCAGTTCAGGGATACTTTTTCGCACATTCCCCTCAGGGCGACAGAATTTCCTATCTATATATTGCTTTCTGATGGAAGATAAAGTTAGCAATATCACAATCTTATTTTGAGTGAAAACAAATTGGTATCAACATATAAATCTATCTTTAAAATATGGAATCTAGCATAGATGCAGTTATAGATATAATCAACTTTAAATGATGATCAGAAATCTCCTATCACATACAATTACTATGTTAATGAGAATAAAGCTTAAGCAATAAAATAAAGAATAAATGTTTTGCTCTTTTGCATAACTCAAAGCGATGAGCGACCAAAATGCCAACCTAAAACTGTCAAAAGTTATGAATTTGCCTAGGCATCAACATACAAACACACACACACACACACAGATGCACACACATAACTGGAGCAATTGCATTACAATTAAAGTGCAGGCAATTTCAACTGGTACAGTTACCGCAGTAAAAAAATAGTTGCTCGCTGCCGGTTTGCCTTAGATAAATCACATAAATTTATTATGATGATGGCATAAATCATAGGGTCATATATAAAATTGCAGCACAGTTTTGTTATTATTCTTTTTCTCAGCTGGGCTGGGCTGGGCTGGGCATTGTTTTCGTTCTTTAAACGCCGCAAAATATGCAATGCAAGCGGCCAGTTGACAACTCAAACCGTTGACCAGTACCAGAACCCCTACACCTACCCCTACCCGAAGCAGCAGCAGGAGCAGGACTAGAGTCCCTGTCAACGCTTACCCAGTTCTAAAATGCACCGCTGCGGCGCAATTTTCGGACAGTTTTGGCCATATACGAAATTCACACTGACTCCGCCCAGCCCCCCACCACCACACGGTATGCCACTATTTTTGTGGCAAGCCCCTTTGGGTTCTTTGCTCAAAAATCACTAAAATTTGTTGTTGTTGTTGTATGGAAATTATTTTCTTGTTTTTGTGCCAGGCGGCTAGCTAGCAGGCATCCCTTGACATCCCGTACTGCAGTTGTTGCCTGTATTCTGTCGGTTTTGCAATTTGTTTTTAGTGCCTTGTTTTCACAATACCCTGCACTTAAATGGCTGCTAAGCGAGTCTTAATATACGGCAAGCACATATAGTACTTAATTTTTATTTTCAATTATTTTATATAAATCAAATATTCAAATTAGTAAGTATAGTATATATAGTAGTATAGTAGTAAATTTAGAATAAAAACTAATTGCTAATAAATATATAAGTTAATCTAAATGAATTCAAAGTTATTTTTCATACAATATAACATTATGCAAATGGGCACACATTTATAAAATGAATTTCCATAAAACCAATTTATTTTATTATTATCATTATTATATTATTAATAACATACACACTTCAACAGGGTATCTCCTGCTCTAGCATTCCAGACTGCAGCAATCTAGTTGACCAGTTTTGTTGTAGTTGTTGTTGTTGTCACTTTTCATAGCCCGCCATGTTCATAATTTCCATGTTAATATTGCCCTTGAGTCATAATTCAGCAATGAAATTAACTCCACTGTGTTTTGTGACTCCCCACATGAACGCCGCAGAAACAGAAATCATTTCCCAAGCAATTAGCATGTGGGACAGTTAATCGTCAAATGTGGGTGTGGTCACGCCTTCAGTTTATGCATTTCATGTTAATTTTGTTTAGGGATTTGTGCCTTGTTATCATCAAAACCGTATGAATTGCAATACTCATCGGAAATGGTGGGATCTATATAGCTTTGATTACTTTCGATTTGCCATTAAACTTATATTATTTTAAGTCGCCATTAAGGCTCTGAAAATTTTTTTTTTTCGAAAGGCACGTGACAAATTTTGAATAGTAATTGGGTGACATTATTCAAATTTTCTTGAAAATGCCTTGAGGCTACTGAGCTGAAAACTGATTTTGTTTTGTATCATTTGGCAGATACATTTAATTTGGTAATATAAATAATTAAATGTGATTGCCCATCGATATATGTACAGGCTTGTGTACATAATAAATCTTAATATACATATGTATATGCGTATTAATATATTATATGAAATTGAAATTGAGAAATTGAGAACTGAACAGCGATAACTTATATTGATAATGACGAATGATAAAAAGAAACAACTATAAATGTAGAGTTAAGAGTTTTGTTGCATACTTGATATAATCGAGACATATACTTATAATATTATTTAATTATAATTAAAATTGTGCAAAACTGATTCATCTAGTTACTTCTCAGTCTTAAGAAGTTCGAATGTTCTAATCTTTAAGAAGTATTTGTGTTGGGAATGGAAGTTGATTTGACTTTCTCCACTTCAGTTAAGTTGAGCTTCAGTTGGTTTGCTCAACTGCTGAGTATACACGACCATTGCAAATCCGTGCTAGAATTCGCTGTCGTTGTCAAAGTGGCACCTGCTTCTATTCTGTTCTATTCTGTTCTTTTCCTGGTGCGACTGTGACTTCACTTGACAACGTTGCATATTTAAAGGCGTCTAAGTGCTGGCAAAAAGTGCAGTATGCGACGTCAGACACACATCATGCATGCTGTTTTGGCTTCCCTGATTGTTTTGAGTGTCAGCGTCAACAACAGCAACAACAGCAACAACAGCATCGGGAACAACTCTCGTATCCAATTCAACATGATGAACAACAACAAGAAGTGGGAGCATTGATTGCATTTGCGTCTGGCTCTCAACAGCCACGCCCACGCCCACGCTTACGCTTACGCCCACGCAGAGCTGAAGAGGCGCGTTTTAACAATGCCGTTGACATTCCAAGTGCACAGACAACGAGGTTGGCTGGAAAGGGGTAAGGGAAAGGGCAGGGGGGGGGGACTGCAACACACTTCTTGCTAATGCCTAAAAATTTGTAGGGCCCTTGGACTTGGGCGGCACTTGAGGACCGGCGTCGACATCCTGCATCCTGAGCTGCAGTTGAACCGGCTCCATGGGACCCTTTATGGGCACTGGCAAATAGTCAAACAATAGCAGTTTAGGGCAGACGCCCAATCGACTGTTTAGTGAGCGGAAATCGCTGCACTTTTGAATTTTCAAATATTTACTATTCTGCATATTGATTGGGTTTTGTTTTCGGAGTTAACGCTGTCAGGATTTAAGGATTTACCGCTGCTCCTGCTGTTCAGGCAACCAGCAGGTAGCAGCCAAGAGGCAGCAACTTGTCAGCGACACCTACATCATCAACTTGTTGACACTTTAACAGCTGCTTCTGGGCCATGTGGCGTATACGTGATGCGGGCTGTGGGGAACGGGTAAGCGGGTGAACGGGAGTAAGCCGCGCTGATATTTTATGGCGATGCAAAATATTTTATGCGTTGCTCGCTGCCATTGTTTGACATTGTAAAAATAGCTTTTAATTAAAATGCTCTGTGCGAAAATATCAACATCAGGCAGTATCTAAGCAACACAACAATGGAAGTAAATGGTACATGGAAGCATATCCGACACTTTAAAGTAGACATCTGTGTAATAATATCATATATATTTGATCAGTTTAAATAGTCAAGTATTTTTTCAATATATCATAGTTCAGTATAACTATTTTAAATGCTTTTATTAATTACTTCCAGTTATAAATTATTTACTGATTGTAGACTGTAATTGGCTTAAATTCTTTTCACGTGATAGTTTTGTTCTGTTAATCTTTACTATATTTTTTTTTTTTTGCAATCCCTTTATAGGTAACTTCAATACTTATACACACCATGTCAAATGGATTTCATTTCATCTGATACAAAAAAAATTGATTATTGAAATGCTGTTTTTAAATATTGCCGTTATAAAATATGTAATAAATAAAGAGTACAGATAAATTAAAAAATACGTAAGTAAGTAATACTTTCAAAATGACACTTTTATATTTCATTTATTTTAGGCATCAATTATAGATTGTTTTAAATAAGTTAGTCACAGTTTTCTTTTAAGTGAGTCACAGATGAGCGGGAATCTTCACTAAGTATTTCAATTTCACATAAAATGTTTAGCTTTCTTTACTATTTTTGGCATTACAATTAACTAAGCACTAAGCACTTGTAATATTCAATACAATTTCTGGGGTAAATAGTTGGTACAATCTAATTTAGGGTGATTTACTATGTTAAGCTGATTATCTCAGCTGCAGCATTTTACTTGTTTACCATTTGGTATCAATCTCAACTTCAATACTAGCAATTACCATTCTATGGATAACCAGACAGAACCGAATACGAAATCCGCTTAGCAACCCTATAATTAGCCCTCGTTGTGTGTGTGTGTGTGTGTGTGTGTGTGGGTGCCAGACTTGGACTCGGACTCAGATTCAGATTCAGACTCCCAGCTTGCCATATTCAATCTGTCAGGCAGAGACACTCGTCATCGGTGGTCGACAATCGGCATCGCATTTGGTTCTTTGGTCTCTTTTTTATTGCATAATCTCTAAGGCTTAGCCGGGCTCGGCAGGCGACAAAAACAGACATATACATATATGTATGTATGTTTTCTATACAAATATCAAGAGAATTAAATCTGCCAAAATCGTGTGGCGCACTCAAAGTCAATTTTTTGCCTCGAATTCGTTGACGGCATTTGATTTTAATCGCATCGTTATTCAAAAATTGATTAATTTCATTGTTTGTGTCTACGAAAAATTGCCGCTAGACTTTGGATATCTACAAAACTTGTTGCTGCAGAGACCACATATTGAAAACAAAAACTGGATTTACTGATCAGTAAAGGAAATAGATTTGGATATTTTGCTTTCATCAACATAATTTCAAATGTAAATGTTCTCGTTCCTGTAATGTTTATTTAGTATATAAAACTGTTTAAATATGCCTTACATGAAACGCTTTAGTGAACAAAAATACTGAACCCGTTTGAATAACTTTTTTACATCCTGTGTATTTATGCTAAAATAGCGAATGTCATATGTATTATATTTATTTACGGTAGATGGTCTTTTTTATGTATTTCGTTTTTTATTTTTATTTATTTATTTTTATGTGCTGCTGCTTTTTTATATTATAACGGTATCAACATAGCATTACATTGAAGCGAATAATATCACGATGAAAAAAAAACAAACTGTGTATTGTTAATGATTTCTGTATTTTGAAGGTTTTTCCTCTTTCATATGTACCCATTTCGCTTTGTACACTTCTTCTTTTTTTTAGAGTATAGTGTTAAAGTGTAATCTTCTTATATACAAACAGCTAGTTTTTCTGACCGACAATAAGTCAAAGCTGTCAGTAGCTTTCATTTTAAATTGTTGGCTCAATTTTGTATTATTTGATATTTGATATATTTTTATATAATTATCCCAGCGTATATATTATTTAATTAATACGTTTGCATGGATATTAAAGTTTTAAAGCTTTCCCCGTCGATAGCTGTTCTTTTTTGCTTTTTTCAGCTATTTCCATTATGGATTTCCGCAAATGGGTAGCAAATAGAAAGTGTGTTAATGAAGCCTCTCAAATCCAGCATCCTTTTGCTTATGTATTTTGGTTTCCTTTTTACTTTTTGCTAGCTAAGCTCTGTGCTTTCCACTTGCTTGACTTAAATGCTTAACTGCCTGCCAGAGTGTTGGAGTAACTATGTTTTTCTCAACCCAATCCCAGTCCCAATCTCAATCCAAATCCCAATCCCCGTCCCATTCCCTCCTACAATTTGTTGTTGTTTCACTGCGCATATTTGGATTTCCGCTTCAACGCCAATTTTGATGGATTATTTCGACCGGCAAATCTGTGTACAGGGTGGCAGGAGGGTGGTGGGTGGAGGGAGGAGGGAGTACAGGTAAATCATTCACTACACACTATGTTTGCCATTTACTATGCGATTCGTCTCAGGTCGTTTGTCTTTGCCAGTTGACTGGCAATTATGCCGCTCTATGGCTTGACGATGAATACTTCATTCATCGAATGCGGAAAGGTGTTTATGAGCTTGATATTTGCTTGTCAATGGGAAATGTTGATCGATATCTGAGCAGGAATTAACGCTTGGCACTTAATTGGCTTAAATTGCCCAAAAGCAGCAGCAGCAGCAGCAGAATTTGGCACATTTCCTGTTTGATGGCATGGAAAGTTTTTGCAACTTAAAGGCAAAGTCACTTAGTTTTTCACAGGACCTTGACAGCATTTCCATTTCAATGCCCAGCTCAATGACGACTCACACACACATGCACACACACATACAGCTGCAATATGTTCAGGTGTTTGAGTGATTTTTGTGTAAATTGTCTGTGGAACTGCCATTGAATGCGTTTTCACCTTTTCACGCCACTTGCTGTGATTTTGTATATCTCCTTGATCTGAAACTATTTGCCCCTCTATCTCTCTCTCTCTCTCTCGTTCTCTCTCTCTCTCTGTCTGTCTCTTTCCGTTTGGGTCTTTGGGCATGCACACGTTGCTCATTTCGCTAGCTAAAAATGCATTTCCTGTCAAGTGTAAAAAGGAAATGATGTGATGCTCTCGAGCCTTAACGTGCAATCAATCATTGCCGCCGTACTCGTATATCTGCTATTTTACAGCCCAACACCCCCCCCGCAGACCTTGACTGCATTTCTATTTCTTTTTATTATACTATGTGTCCTGCTCTGCTCCGCTCTGCTATGTCCTGGCAGCTCCCTCCTTTGTGGCGCCAAAGTCAACGAAAACGAGTTTATTAAGCCAGGCAAATAGTGTTAAGTATTTGTCAAATGTCAAAGTGTCTCCTCATGTACTGAGTATACTCGCCATGCATTCGTTACACTCGTCCTCTTTGATTCGTTGTATTTCCGTTACCGCAATTTCCGCTTCTTGTCGCCGCCATTGCAATGCAAATGCCGTGCAGAAGTCATTAATGGCAACTTCCTGTACTTATACTCCCAGCAAATAAAACAATTACAATTTGAAATCATTTCATTTTATTTTCTGTCTTATAATGAGTAATTAAAAAGTATAATAATCGAGATTTCAGATATGATTTTTATTTACTTATTACTTAGTTCCATTGGATTTTCACGTTAGCGGAAATTCACAAAAAAAAAATGAAATAATTACAAACTGTAATGTAACCCGTTAAGTGAACAATGAGGAGTTGAAATCGTTCACGCTAACTTATTAATTTAAATTGTTATGTTATTATACACTGAACCCATTAAAAATGGGAAAAGGTTTCGTTCAACCTGATTTCTACTCCCAACACTGAGCAATGTTTTTAAATGCAACGCAAAATTTAAAAAAATGTTACACATAAATATAAATATATTTATTTTTCGTTTTGATATTAATACACAACAGAAAGATGGCGGTTGATGGTTGATGAAGAATGTCCAGACGTGAAATTTTGCCGAACAAAAAAGTTGTTCTTACAAATTTAGCGCACACAAAATAAGATCGGGATTTTTTCCTAGCAAAATAGCCTAGATATTACGCCGGCGACGATCATCGTACTTTCTGCGGTCACAAAGGTGGATCCCTCCTGCCCACAAGGATTCTTGAAAGATGCGACTAGTCCCTTGAGTAAGCACCGATTCACTTTTCTCTCAACAACGCCACCACCGAGAGGTACAAGAGCGCCGTCACCACTTTCTCGACCCTGATCCTGCACCACGCCGATAATCCCAAGGCCTTT
Source organism: Drosophila maculinotata (assembly GCA_035045305.1). Lineage (NCBI taxonomy): Eukaryota > Metazoa > Arthropoda > Insecta > Diptera > Drosophilidae > Drosophila > Drosophila maculinotata. Next base: position 764,321 of record JAWNPD010000134.1, on the reverse strand, counting down.
TAAAGACTGCACCAGCGACACCCACTTCGTCCTGAACTTTGATTAAGGGTTTCTTTCTTCCGAACTTTGCTTTCATCTATTAATTGGTAGATAATAAGAATATTTAAATTCCAAAAAAAAAAACGTCCGAAAGAATTTATTTCATACAAATTAAACGCACACAAAAAAAAAACAATATCAAAACAAAAACGTTACCAAAAATTTCAAACAAAAAACATTGTAGACAATTAGGTCTGCTCGCTTGGAAGCCGGAAAATAAACTGAATAATTTCTAAACAGACTCTGATATTTGTTAATAAAAGGAATAAAAATACAAAAATTGTATACGATGATGTCTTTGAATAATATGTCAAATGAAATAAGTTCTTTAGTTGCACGTAAACAATAATTTCTGTCAAGCAATTAAGCAGGCAATTTGAATTTCCTTAAGATAATGTGTGATAATCCAACAGAAAGTGAACTTAATTAATAGCCACATAGCAAATGATGAACATCATAAGTAATTAACGGTTTTCGGAGGCATAATAAAAAAAACATTCATACAATATCTTGAGTTTCAAACATTTATCATCGTTATTTTTTGTTAACTGGGCTTTTCCTAAAGAACACTTCACTTAAAGTTTGTTGATTTTAATTTACTTGTAAAGACTTTTCATTTTGTTACACAACACAATGTTTTCCATCTCTTTTTGCTTGAGTTCAAGTTCATGTCTTTAACAATTCATTCGTTCAACATACCTGTATATGTATACCTTTATATGTATATGTATATACTACATGTGCATGTATGTAAGCCATCCATTTTATACCATTTACTCCACATATTTTTGCCAAGAGCTGAATCCGCCTGCCTACACATCTTTATGGGTCTGGGGCTACGTGTCTGGAGGCAGTAATTGGCGTTTAATGCTGCTGCAAAATAGAATGCGTCAACCTCCGGAGTTGGACATGAAATCCACTTATAAACGCTTTACGCACTTTTAATTTTCAACCGAATGGAAATGACGATACGCTCACCTTTCAGGTGTGTTTATATAGGAAAACAAAGCACATAGAATAGGCTCGAAATTCCTTGAATTTGTTTCCGTTTAATAACATTGATTTCAACCAAGAAATGAGTTGACAGTTTTTGTTTCTTTCGTTTTTTATTGTGCCCTTTTAATATTGCTAGAAAAAACCCCTTTTGTGGTCAACCTTCAATCATTTGTGCTTAATGGAAACAGATTTTTAATTAAAATTGCTGTTAATTAGGTTCGAATATTGTTGGGTAATTGTTAAGCCCACCCGAAGGCAACAGTTGCAGGGGGGGGGGGATGCTTTGGTTCTGAATCCCAATAAGTATGTCTATTTCTCATGTTTATCAATTATTCAACTCTTTAGATGCTTAATTTTCAAGAGGGGTAGTTTAAGTCCATTGAAAAGATTAAATGACTTGCACTTAGACTTGAAATAAGTAACTTATTTAGGTCAAATTTAATACGGCTTTTAGTTTCTATGCGATTATTATTTTTATGCGATTATTATTTTTATGAGTAAAGAATTGTGATTTATAAAGATAGGGGCTAATACATATATAACTTTAAATAAACTTTTTGATTGGCTATAAGTTTTAGTTTTAAACTAATTTAATTGAATTTATTAAAAGCATTTTTATCAACTAATGTTTAAGTTATATTATATAATTAAAAAAAAATAGCCTTATGTTAAATTATTTAAATAAATATTGTTTTTTTTTTTTAAATTTCGAATAGCTGTTGTTCATGGTTTACAAATAAGTTTAAGTGTAGTTATGCATATTTTAACTTGCCTAAAGCAATGATCGGATTAAACTTGAACTGACTTACAGATATTTATGGTATCGGCTGCGTTACGTTTGGCATATTCAAAATGAAGACACAGACAATACACAACAATTAAGAGGTAGGTAAACAAATTGCTGGCATGTGGGGCATGGTCGCAGAGTACGAAAATGGAACAACTACATTCCCCACAAAAATAGCTAAAACAGAAACTGAAACTTAAACTGAAACTCATGCAGCAAATGTCGCTGACATACAAAAAAACAGAGATAAAGGTGTTGACAGACGGAGCTGACAAATCAGCTATTGACAAGGCGGAGAGAAGGGGAGTGTAAGGGGGGTGGGCTACCAAGTTCCTCAACGGTAGACAAATGGTTGACAACGCGAGTAAATTTCCAATTTCAAGTGCAAAAACTGAAAATGTGTATGTGATGTAAGGATGATTGAATGGAGAATTGGCAGGGTAAAGGTGGCAAGGTGGGTAGGGGGAATGGCAAGGGGAAGGGGGTCAGCTACATTGTGGAGCATTGTCGGCTTAATTAAATAATAGTAAATAGGCCTACAAGGAAGCGCCGTTGGCGCTGAACTTGAAAAGCCAAAATCAAAGCCGAAAACAAAAGCAGCAACAACAAAAAACGAAAACGAAACCCGTTTTCTTCGTAATTGTCAAATTGTCAACTGGCAGCAGTGAGATACATTTGTATCTTTTGTGCTCTGATACTGTGGTACTTATTACCGGTTTGGCGCGTTGTCCGCACATGTGTGTGTGTGTGTGTGTGTGTGTGTGTGTGTGGGTGCAACTGGACGACAGACGTCATGGCTGGCTGCCAATTCTAGGCACACGCCCGCTCCATATAAAGTGACAAGCACGCAGTTCCAACCACATCATTAAGCCATCGTCGCTCACGTCGCCCACTGTCGAGGACCAAACAAAGCCCAAACAATCGCGACGCGTTCCTCCATCTATCTTCAAAATTCAAATACCCCAGTGTGTGTGCTTGTGTGTGTGTGTGTGTGTTTTCTACACGTGCCGCGTGAATTTTATTTTTGAATAACTAAACAACCGAGTTAACAAGAAAATGGCAAGCAAAGTAAGTTCCTAGTCAGAGATTCTGCTTAATGTGGCTAAAAGGATATCGAAAATCATGTCACAGCGAGTGAAATATCTACACATATAATATATATATATAATTTAAATGTATAAACGTTCGGTTTGTTGCTAGTTTTGAGGATTTACTTTCGCCTCAAAACAAGTTTTTTTTTTATTAACATAAAACTTGTTTTTGGGCTGGAATTGTTTACGTAGTTATCAACTGTGTGTTAACCAAATATCCTTTTATAAAGCTGAAATCCTCAGTAGCTTATTTAAATAAAACTTTAAGACCGGAAATTATAATCAATTTTTGATAAACTGTTAAATGTAAGACTATTAAAAATCCGCGAATCATTCAATGGACATTTTTTTATGTAAAACACATAAACATCATTAAGATTACATATTTTTTGTAAAGAAATATAATTTACACCAATTTGGAATTAATTGCGTTTAAAATATTACAAAGCAAATAAAGATTGATCAATCCAATCAGGCTAAAGGTTCAGCTGGTAAACGGATTTATTGGATCTAGTTTCGAATCAAATTAACTTCACATTATTTTATATAACGACCCTCATTATTGTTGTTGTAGATCCGCCTAGTGATTTATCATATTTTTGAAACCTTAAATTCTACTTTTCTTTTACATAACCAGTTTTTTTGGCAGCTATAATTATAATAATATTTTAATTTGATATACAAAAAATGACAAGCAAATAAAACTTAATAAGAAGTTAGTTTTTTATAGCTATTTCCAGAACATTCCTATATTATATAGTATATATCTTACTGTATCCTTGTCCTTGTCCTTTTCATATTTTCAGTTTTTGACGGCTCTCTCGCTGATGGCGTTGACTGGTTGCTGTTTGGGCGGCTTTGCGGCTACCTATTCCGGCTTCCATCCCGGCTATGCCACCTACCACGCGGCTCCTGCCACCTACCATGCAGGACCTGCTGCTTACCATGCGGCACCTGCTGCTGCTCTTTACCAGCAGGTGGCGGCTCCTGTGTACACCAAGTCCTATGCTCTGCCCGCATCCTTTGTGAAGACGGTTGCTCCAGTGAGCACTTATGCTGCGCCCGCACCCGCAGCTGTGGCTGTCGCTGCTCCCGTTGTGAAAACCATCGCTCCGGTTGTGAGGCAAGTGGAACTGGAGTCCTCTCCCCGCTACGAATTCTCCTACGGCGTGCACGATTCCATCACTGGCGACATCAAGAGCCAGGTGGAGAGCCGTGACGGCGGCAATGTGGTTGGCTCCTACAGCGTCCTGGATGCCGATGGCTACAAGCGCACGGTGACCTACACCGCCGATGACATCAATGGCTTCAATGCTGTGGTGCAGCGTGAACCCGTCCTGGCCACCCGTGCCGCTGTTGTGGCATCTGTTCCTGTTCAAGTGGCTTCCGCACCGGCTGCTCTGCCCGCACCTATCTATTACCCACACGCACAGCAGCAACTCTTCCAGCCACAGCAGCAGCTGTTCCAGCCACAGCAGCAACTGTTCCAGCCACAACAGCAACTGTTCCAGCCACAGCAGCAGATTAATGCCGAGCAGGAGAGCGAAGTTGTGGAGGCACCACGTCAGCCCGAGCAGGAGCCAGCGTCCATTGACTACTCGGAACAGCAGCAGCAACTGGAGCAGCAGCAACAGGAGCAGCAGCAACAGCAACAGCAACAGATTTACCCACAGGATCAGCAGTTCCCACCCTATCCATCGGCTTCACCTGCACCCGCCGCCTCCGCCGACGATTCCGATGTGGTCGAGGCTCGCTCCGTCCAGGAGTCCAGCAGCAGCACCACCGCTGCCCCCGCTGCCGTCAACGAGGAGAGCAAGGAGCAGGACAAGAAGTCTGCCTAAATTGTGATCCATTATAAACTCTTGAACATTCCACTTATTTTGTTGAGATTAAACCCGTATATACATTCAAAGATTGATGTGTTTTATTTCTAAAGAAAGTTGCCAGACTGGAATTATTAAATTTGTGATTACTTTTGGACTTTTCGCTGACCATAAAAGGCTATAAGTTGGCCCGTAGATATAGGGCCAAAAAGTAATATAGAATTTTTTGTCATAGTTAAAGTTCTATTTTAACTTTTCTAAATCGTGTATATAAATATATATATATATATATATATATATATATTTATGCAAACTTGTATCAGTTTCCAAAAAAAAAGTTTAAAATAAATATTAATACCGTTGTCGATGACTGTTAATAAATAGATAATTATAATTTAAGACCTTTTGCTTTTATCCAGATTTATTTATTTCTTCTTATTATTATTATTTATTTTTTAATTTTTTGTTAATTTACGTCTTTTCTTTATGATAGCTGCAAGATATTTTTTATATTTAATTATTTATTTAATATCTATCTAACCTATTGACCTATAACTCTAAAACCTTAAACATACATATATTAAAAAATATAACAATTTGACATTAATATTACAAGTACCATCATCATAATTATAATTATTGAGTTAGCAGGTTTTTCCAATTCTATCCTCAGTAGATAAGTTGTTTATAACTTAATTCCATAATATATAAAAGTTTTGAAAAGCATGCCGTGAAAAAGTGTTTCAGCAACAGATGAAAATATTTCGAAAACAAATATTTTATTCACAAATTTGCCAAAAAATACAATTCGCGAAAGCAATCAAATTAAATAAGTGAAGTCTTTCAAGATATAATAAAAATATACTTTGCTGACTTAAATATATGTAAGTAAACATTAAATTTGATTCTTATTGCATACATCGATATAAAAATATATTTTTAAATTTTAAATTGTTTATTGTCCTAGACAATGAAATCTGCAAAGATTTTTTAACATTTCTTAAGTATAAAAATGTTATCAAAAGATGAGCGCTAAGCTGAAATTTTTGCTAAGAAAATATCATGACACAGTCAAAAATAAACTTTTGACTTATATATCTTAAAGGACCCATAAAACAAAATCTCTTGAAAAATCAGTTCTTGTATGAAAACACAATCAACTTTTTAACTGATTTAGTGTGCACGTCATTTGCAAGTCTTTTTGTTTTTAATTGGCAATTTTTATGTGCTAAAATTGCAAATTTAAATTATCTTAAATAGTGTCTAAAGAAAAAAAATCATGTCATAATTAAAATATTACAAAAATGTTTAATGCAAAAAAAAAAAATTAACTAACCGAAACTTTAAAATTGCCAATTATTATCCAAGAAAGTTTTTAATAATGGTTTATTACGGGTTTTCATCGTTTTTAAAGAACTTTTTCAAAATTATAACGGAACCGATTTTCTGTTACCGGCTTCGCTGGCTTTGCAGATTCCGCTAATGTGGATGGTAAGTGTCTGCGCTGCAAACGTGTGGATTGTATTTGAAACTGTGCGTCTGCATATAATTTGCAAACTAAACGTTTGATTGTTGAAAGTATACAACTCAAAATTATAGAAATAATTCACATTAAAAATATATAATTTGTAGACATTATCCATACAAATTTAAAATATTAAAAAACGACGTCTACAGCATGATCGCGCCGCGTTGCCAACTGATCTAATTAAAATGAACGTTGCCATTTTGAGTTTAACAGAATTATTAAAAGAAAAATATTCATTGCGATTTAAATGTTCTGCATGCATTATATTAATTATTCTGCTAGTAGTATAATATATATACATCGATTTAATCCCAAATAATTTAACAGCATTCATATCGCAATCGTTTTGCATTGGAATGAGTAAATATCGCCCAGTCTGTTATCAAGTATCGATACAATTTACGCATCTGTAGGCAAGTCAAGCATCTTGTTCAAATTAAACGGAACTTTTTTAGCGCAAAGCAGGCATTGAAATCAAATTCCCAGCTAGTATATGCTGTATTACAATTCTAATACCCCACAGTTTCGTTCCGATTTTAAACGTGTTAACACGTCTACAAAATTTGTGTTTTGTTCAAAATTTTTAGTTAGAATAAAGTGTACAAAATTTTAGTTAAAAATTATCTAGCAATTCGTTAGCACACCCAAAAGCAGTGAACTTTATTTACAGTAAAAAAAAAATAAAGGTAAGTGGTGCTGCAAAATAAAATTTGCGACAGCCAAGCAAATGGCGGAGAAGTGCAGTTAAACGCAGCCGCAGCTGTTGCTTTGTTGTTGTTGCTGGCTTGGCCTTGTAAAGCCGGCGCAAAAGGAAGACAAAAAAGATGCCAGTCACAAAAGAAATACGCACACAAACGCACTGTTGAGCGTGTGTGTGTGTGTGAGTGTGAGAGTGGTGGAATTATGCAAGGCGGAAATTATTCGCAAGCTCTCATTGTTGGGTGCATAATTTTCAGTGTCTCTGAACATCGTTGAAGAAGTTCGGTAATGCACTCAAGCATAAGCATGAGAGCGAGACGGCTATAGAGTAAACTAAAGGAACCCGAGAGATGGATATCCACCAACTTGTATAATTCCACCATTTGTGTGTGTGTGTGTGTGTGTGTGTGAGAGGGAATCGAAGCAGCCCCTGAATTTTCCCTTTTCTCTACAGAGCACATTTTTCATTTGCAGCTGTACACTTGTTATCGTAGCAGAGAGAAAATTCAACAATATTCGAAAAAGGGATATTCTTAAATAAACATTCAAGATGAGTAAATCGGATGCCAGCACACGCCAAAGCAACTACAAGGCAACCACCATCAATACGCAGGTAAATTGCGCGCGCTCTTTTTTTTGTCAAACGGCATTCGGAGTTAACCTCACTTATTTTGGCTAACCCTAATTTTGATTTTTGGCGGCTAGGATTCGCGCATGCGTCGCCATGAGGTTACCATCGAGCTGCGCAAATCCAAGAAGGAGGATCAGATGTTTAAGCGTCGCAACATCAACGACGAAGATGTAACCTCGCCCCTCAAGGAGCTCAACGGACAGTCGCCGGTCCAGCTGTCGGTGGATGAAATTGTGGCCGCCATGAATAGCGAGGATCCAGAGCGCCAGTTTGTGGGCATGCAGCAGGCACGCAAGATGCTCAGCCGGGAACGTAATCCACCGATTGATCTTATGATTGGCCATGGCATTGTGCCCATCTGCATACGCTTCCTCCAAAACACAAGCAAGTAAGTCAAAGACAAATCCCACTGGGTTGTCCTTACCAAAGATCTATTTGTCTGTTAGCGACATGCTGCAGTTTGAGGCCGCCTGGGCTTTGACCAACATCGCATCGGGCACATCGGATCAGACGCGCTGCGTCATCGAGGAGAATGCTGTGCCTCATTTCATTGCCCTTCTGCAGTCGAAAAATATCAATCTGGCTGAGCAGGCCGTCTGGGCACTGGGCAACATTGCCGGCGATGGGGCTGCGGCACGTGACATCGTTATCCAGTACAATGTCATCGATGGCATTCTGCGTCTGATCAATAATGATACGCCCCTCTCGTTTCTGCGCAACATTGTCTGGCTTATGTCGAATTTGTGCCGCAATAAGAACCCATCGCCGCCCTTTGAGGAAGTGAAGCGCCTGTTGCCGATGTTATCGCAATTGCTGCTCAGCCAGGATATACAGGTGCTGGCTGATGCCTGCTGGGCTTTGTCCTATGTCACTGATGATGATAACAACAAGATTCAAGCCGTTGTCGATACGGAAGCAGTGCCACGCCTAGTGCATCTCCTCCAAACCGATGAACCCAGTATTATTGTGCCGGCATTGCGTAGCGTGGGCAACATTGTTACCGGCACGGATCAACAGGTAAGATCAAGCATCATAGGGATCATAGCCTAGTACTATCTAAATCCATTATATTTGTAGACCGATGTGGTCATTGCTGCTGGTGGTTTGCCCAAGCTTGCCCTGTTATTGTCACACTCCAAGGGCAACATTGTTAAGGAGGCTGCCTGGACAGTGAGCAACATTACGGCCGGCAATCAAAAGCAGATTCAGGCCGTTATCGATGCAGGCATCTTTCAGCAGATACGTTACGTGCTGGAAAAGGGTGACTTCAAGGCACAGAAGGAGGCAGCCTGGGCGGTGACAAATACAACCACCTCGGGCACAGGCGAACAAATTGTCGATCTGATTGAAAAGTACAAAGTACTGAAGCCATTCATCGATTTGCTCGACGCAAAGGATCCACGCACTATCAAAGTTGTGCAGACGGGTCTCTCCAACTTGTTTGCGCTCGCCGAGAAGTTGGGCGGCACCGAGAATCTATGCCTGATGGTCGAGGAGATGGGTGGCCTCGATAAGCTGGAATCGTTGCAGCGCCACGAAAACGAGGAGGTCTACAAGAAGGCTTATGCCATAATTGATACCTACTTCAACACTGGCGAAGATGAGGCTGAGGCGGAGCTAGCGCCGCAGGAGGTTAATGGCGCACTGGAGTTTAATACCACGCAGCCCAAGGCGCCCGAAGGAGGTTATACCTTCTAAGAGACGCACAAGTGTTGGCCGTTACAAAACACACGCACACTGGCACACACACGCACACGTACACTTACTTTTTTTTTCCTCTTATGCGACCGCGCTTACACAATCTACACACAACACTCTATATACACAAGTTTGCCACTCCAATGCACACATGCACATCCACTGCATTACATTTGTTTATAATGCCAATGCCTAAACATATATTTAACACTGTTTGTTGTGCATTTTCACATTGTCCCGCATGCGGCCATGAAAACGCATCTTAGGCGCGTCCTTTCCTCTTTCGTTTTTTGTTTCTTGCCTATATACACAATCTCTGGTAGCACACGCCTCCCCTATCCGAGAACTATCTTACACGCGAGCACACACGCACACTGAAATATTACACTGTTATCAGAGCGCCTGCCCAGCTGTGCTGGTAGGTGACATTGATAAAAATTCCTCCTTATTGCTAATCATACACATATTGTGAAGATCAGGACGCTGCCTGTTGCGTTTACATGGCCCCGTGAACTGCTTCGAGTGTGCTAATTCTATGGCAAGTAAAAAACCCCCTTTATTTCGGATTATCATGTATTTAGGCTGTTAGTATTTATTGAATGTATTGTCTTGCATATTTGCATAACTTTCCCCCCACACTCCACCACATAAAACTTACATGCAAGTATTGCGAACACTGCGACTTCATTATGTGTCCCCGTCTTTGTCTGAATAAAATGTAATAATATAACCGAATACTGCATTGAAGCTTTTACGTGAAAATTGTGAGGGATTTGCAAAAGTCCCAGTTTAAACTTAAGATACGAACTAAAATGCAAACAACAATATTGAAAAGTTGTAAAAATCTTTCTCAATGCATGTGTATTGTGTTCGAGATTACACACTGCTACTTAGTCGAGTGAAAACTGTTCGCAATTAAAAATTATGAAATTATAAAATTTGTTTTGCTTCGAAAACGTCACGAGTAACGAATTAAGAGCTTTCTTTGCTGCCCGGCAGCTCTCTCGGTTAGTGCGCCGATGTCATAAGTATAACGACCCAAATGCGCCAGATTAGATAAGCTGATTAAACAATAGAACTATGAAAACAAAGCGCTGGCTGCTGGCTGTGCTGGATGACTCGATTCAATCAAGCGTCGCGTCGCATCGCTGCCGTGCAGCATCCCAATCAGCGACAATTCTAGCTAGTGGTTCGCAGCGCCAAAACAACACTCTAATGGCCCACAGACTGACGGACTGACTGACTGACAGCCCCCAATAGACGCGGGTGCAGCCCCAGTTCAGTTCGCTCAGTTCGTCTTTGGCGTCGCATCGCGTCGTTAGCGTCCGTTTGAATGGAACAAGCGGCTGGGAAATTATAAAAATAGATTAAATTTTTAGCATCGAAAAAATAGTTGCAGAAAATTCGAACTTAGCCGGAGCTTTCCGACTACGTTGTCCAAGTGTCGTCATCAATGAACAGCGCCAACAGACACAGACCAATTTAATTAGATTCGTTCATATCATTTTTTTGTCTATCGAGAAAGAGCATTTAGTTGAATTTTGTGCGAAGCTGCGTGCGGGCGTGAATTTCTCCTCCTATTTTTTTTGTTGTCGAGCGTTTTTTGAGATATTCTGTTATTTAATTTGGATATACTTTGTGAGCACTACGAGAAGTGGGCAGGAAATTTAATAGGTATATAAATACATAAACGTATATTAAAGGAAGTGATGAGTAACTTTTAATTTTACAAATTTCTATAGTGTATAAAATCATGCAACAAACATTGTACTACAAATGGATCGATTTATAAAATAAATAAATAATTACGGACATAATAAGTAATGTGTATAAATTAAGAAAATTCGGATTTCGGACTACATTTTAATTTCACAAATTTCTATAGTGTTTATGAGAAACCATGCAACAAACATTGTACTACGAGTGAATCGTTCATAAAATAAATAAATAATTACTGACATAATAAGTAATGTGTATAAATGAAGAAAATGCGGATTTCCGCTGACCCAATATTTCTAGTTTAATAACAAAAATATGACTATAAAATTATTATAGTTATAAATACACAAACATATAAACAAAATGCATATGTATAGTGGAAAATCTCACACACATGTTGCTCTTAACATCCAATCGAGATGATTATCGCTGATGATGATAATGATCACTACGAAAATGATTCTGTGACCTCATGCTTGCTTAGCCATTGAAAATCTAGTAAGCATTCTGTGGCATCTGCCACTTGGTCAAGCGTCAATTTGTATACTTGCTCTATATTTTGCAAAATATAAGTATACGTACCAAATACTTGTGTATAATACTAGGAAAGCGAACATTTGTTTTCCGCTCAGATGCCAACAAAAGCACTTTTGACAAATTCATGATGTAATTAATTTCCGAAAGAAAACACAAAATTGGCACACCCAAAATAAACAATAAACATTTAAGAGCACCCCGAGTAGTGCTACTTATAAAGTCAGCCAAATGTGCAGCGAGGCGTTTAAGAAAACTATTCTAATACCCTGTAACAATTGCTACAAAAAAAAACATATACTAGCCAAGTAATGGAAACTAGAATTTCTTATGATATATGTACATTTGTATTATACAATTAATATAACCACTTGAAAAGTTACCTTTTTATAATATCCACATTAATCATTTCAATTCCATGAAATTAGTGCCCCATAGTAGAGTGTTTCTTAGTCTAGTTCTGTGGATTGGATTATAAAGAGTATTCTCAGTTGTTTTTACGAGTATACAATGTGGAGGCGGACGAGCACGCGAACTGCTCAGATTGCGATACCGAAATTCGCGTGAGATTAAAAGTTTCCAAATATATATGTGTGTATGTGTATATACACCTACACACATACATGTACATGCGAATGTTTGTGTATATGTATGTTTGTTTAGCCGAGCAATGTCAAAAAGTTGTTCCTTTTCGGGTTGTTGTGTACTTGGTTGGCTAAGCGAGAATAGTGTCAAGTTTTTGTGTTTGCTGGCAATTGTCTTGGCCCATTGTTTTTCACTTTGTTATTTTTTAGTGAATCTTTCGCTATATACCCTGTGCCCAACCAAATGGCATAGAAGGGTATCATTAAGTGGAATCTTATTAAGTACTGGTAAATTTTTGTTGTTTATCTATATGGAACAGATTGAGCTATATATTGCTGTACTTTGACGCTGGATACAGGGTATCTGCAAGTCTAGCACTCTCGATTAGATAACACTTATAATGTATGTAGTTTTAGTTGTGTATTGAAATACAAGTTTTATAAAAGTACTGCAAAACTTAAAGCCTGCGTACAGGGTATCTGCAAGTCGAGCACTCTTGGCTAGAACTAGTTTCATTTGTTTTTGGTGGCCTGCCCAGTGAAACGGAATTAATTAAAATTCATCGTTTACCAGGAAACGCAGTTTTGAGGCCACGGTCAAACTGGCCGGCCATTGAAAAGAAATTTTAATTGAATTTAAGGCATCAAATGCCTACGGAACCTCAGACATAAAGATAGTGTATACATATATACAGTACACAATTGCAGTTTAATAATAACAATGTAAAACTTTGTGTACTTCGAGATACTTATGTATATCTTATATATGTATGTACATCTAAAAACATATGTTCATATCAAGATCTATAAGCTATAAAGTTAATTATAATTTTATAAAAATTTGTTTTTGGGCACATGTGTTTTGCATTATGCTAGAAGGGCATATTGATACTATGTACTAGAATAACGAAACAATGTATGTATGTACATATACATATGTATGTACACTACTTATATCGTCAATGAATTTGATCATATTCCTAAAATAAATGTATAAGCGAATATTTCCTTATTTTGAAGAATACATTTTTATTAAGTATCAAAATCAGAGTAGCCAATCCTGCTTTTAGTTAGTAACTAAAATATTATTTATTTAAATAAATAAATATTATACATATATGTATGTATAAAATTACCTGCCATACCAAAATTAGAAAAAAAAAAAAAAGTTATCTTGAGTCCGTTTAATTAAGTCTATATAAAACAAACCTATCTGAGAGAACTAATGTCTTTTTTTTTATTATATCAATTTCCCTACAAAAAGTTAAACTATAAATATTGCCCTAAAATTAAATTATATCCTTTTGTCAGTTAATTTTATTAAGGATTCTCAACAATGTTTTTTAAACTGCCCTTCATGTTGATAAGTTAAAAGTTAAAAGCTTTCAATCTTTTTCATTGGTGCATAAATTTTAAATATTAATGTTATCCTTGCTATAATTAACATTTCATTATAATTTTCAGCTGTATAAAGTAATCCCCAGCAGCTCAGACAGGATGAGTGCTGCGCCCAATCCCACAGCGTCTGGCGTGCCACAGGAAATCAATCTTGGAGCCGAGATTTTCCACAGCATTGCCGCCACAGCCGCTGATGAAAATGTAATTATTTCGCCGCTGCTGCTGGAGGCGAGTCTGGCGCTGCTTTACCTGGGATCCGATGGCGCCACAGCCGAGGAGCTGGAGCGGCAGTTGAAGCTGAAGCAGCGCTTTGCCAGCAATGCCAAAATGGCCAACTTCTATGCCGCTGAGCTGGCAGCAGCTACTGGCGATGAGGATACACGCATCCAGCTACAGAATCGCCTGCTGCTGCAGTCCAGCGCCGGGACAAGCATTGCGGATGACTTTCAGAAGATTGCACAAACGTATTTCCATGCGACGGCCGAGTGCCTCGACTTGCAGCAGTCTGAGAAACTGCGCCGCTACATCAGCGACAACATCCTGGCCAGCACTGGTGGCGGCAACTGGTCGGAACAGTCGCTCCAGCTGAATGACAGCCAAGAGGCACAGTTGCTGCTGCTGCTCGCGGCACGGCTACAAAGCAAATGGTTTTTGCCATTCAGTGCCTATCGCACGGGTCTCTATGAGTTCCACAGCAACACCGCGGGAGAAGCACCAAAACAAGTGCCAATGCTCTTCGATGACGACATGTTTGTCAAGTACGCGGAGCTGCGGGAGCTCAACGCCCGTGCCATTGAATTGCCCTATGAGCATGCCGACGAATTGGCCATGCTCCTAATCCTGCCCAACGAGCGCGACGCCTCGGCCCTGGCTGAGCTGGAAACTCAACTGCTCACCCATGATCTGGGTGCACTGCAGCAGCGCATGCAAATGGAGAGCGTCCAGGTGCTGCTGCCCAAGTTTAGCATGGACTTTGAGTGCAGTCTGAGGCAGGCGATGAAACAGGTGATGATATTTTACTTAAGGATATATATTATTAATTTCATAGAAGGAACAGTTTTCAGTTTTACAGACATCTTTGTTATTTGCTCTGATCTTTTGCTACTCCAGGGTACCTATATAATATAATAGATGAATCTCAGGTTGTTGAAAAAAAGTTGAAAAGATTTGGTTGTTTCAGATATTTTACTCACTCATAATACTTGCATTATTCTGATTATGATAGTTAATAAGCATAATACGCTTAGATTAGTATCTTTAGTTCTTGTAGTCTCTGAGATCAGCGCGTTCATACAGACAGACGGATTGAAATTATAATTTTGAGATAATCAAAATTTAAAGATAATATTCTGCTTTAAAAACTTATATTCGAGATATACATTGTTAGCTGATGGATTTGTTTTTACTTTCTCAATGCCAACTTTCTTAAATCGGAAATACTTATCGTATTTTATATCTTACCTACAGCTGGGTTTCACGGAGATATTCGGTTCGTCAGCCAACTTTAAGCATTTGCATTCAGCCGCCCACCTGCCCATTGTTGATGTACTCCAAAAGCTGCGGATTGACTTGAACGAATCGGGGTCAGGTTCAGAGTTGGCTCCGCCGGCAGCAGGTGAGCTACTGGGTGAAGTTATCCCTTGATGATGAAGATTATTGAATATTTTCGATTTTACTACATTTCAGGCTATAAGCCCATTGTGATTAGCAATTCCTCGCGCCAGAAGTTCTTCCGTGCGGATCATCCATTTTTCTTTGCCATACGCGGCGAGAATATGACCCACTTTATGGGGCATGTGGTTAGCTTTTAGTGGCACTGAGTCGCTGAGCAATAATATTCTGTACCCCATACTGATAATAATAAACTAAAAATTTTTCAAAAACTCACAATCGATCATTGATGCAATAAATAATATTTGTTTTGTAGATTTTTTATAACAAGAGTCTTGAGTTTATTCAAAGATATATGTATGTGTATGTATAATTTGTTTGTTGCAGAAATAGTTCTGTTATATTCTTTAGTATTACAATTATTGTATTTTGTAGAGTTTTCATCATCGTTTTACATAATTATGCTTTGATTTTTATTTTAGGTCTAGGAAAATTTCAAATGGAATCAAAAACTTAAGCACACCAATCTTTTCTGTGTGCTCACATTGAATTAACCTAAGGTTAATTTATATGTATATCATTTTAGTTACTTTTATTTGGTTTTCTTTGATGTTATTTGTAAATCTAGCTAAAAAATTGTGTTTAGTTTAAATTCTTTCGTTTGGTTTGGATGACTTGAAATTTGATCTGGTATGTACTGAATGAAGTAGTTATGCAGTTTAAAATGATGTCTAAAATCACTTTACAGAGCTGCTTTTTTTGTTCTGATACGATTTTAAGGGGTAAACTGCATATTCACAAGTGTATTTTTAAACCGAACCTAATGGTTTCTACAGATGACAGACATATCATTAGATGCATTGGATGAAAGTTGACAATTAATCAAACAAAACATCTTAAGCTTTAAACATTTTTAAACCTAAAGTTGTTCATAAATGATCTCTCTAAATGCAATAATAAATTAGTTAAATATTTAGTTTTAACCACTAGTAATCAATTATTTACAGGATGACAATCACAATTATTTTTGTAGATATCAATATTTACACTATTCCAGTGAATACCCTTACTAAATGCCACTACTTATAATTCAGAACAAAAAGTATATTGTACACTCAGTTATCTACTTAGTTAATTCCCCCCTTCCTCGCCCTTCCTCTCGCTTCCACTAATTTAAATTACAACTTGCTGCTCTGCTGTGAATCATCGCATTTCTTGCTTACCACGGCGGGTGGTGGGGGTGGTGGTGTCGCCGCTGTGTCCACATCCAGGCTGCCACGATTGAGCAAATAGTCCAAATCGTGACTGATCCGATCCAGGGTCGCATCACCGCGAGAAGATTTGCTGTTGCTGTTGCTGTCAACTCCAGCGCTCTGCGTGGACGGCGTTGCTGAGACCGTTGTGGTGGCCGTGGTTGTGGTGGTGGACACGACGGCAGCCACCATGGTGGGCAACAGCGGATCGAAGGTGGTGCGTGAAGTCGGCTCCAATATGGTCACACGTTTCTGCGTCTTGGGCGTTGGCAGCGTTGCACTCGACATGATTCCGTGGCTCGCACCGCTCAGATTACCGCTAATGGTGGGTGGCGGCAGCTGTGGCCTTGGCATGCTTAGCATCAGTGGGCTGGGCAGGAAGTCCACGTACGGATTGTGCTGCAGCGGCACGTAATGGGACGCCCCTGTGGGTGGCAGCATGCCACTTGTGGTGCGTATGCCAATGATGCTGTCTGCAAGTGGTGTGATGGGTTTTTTTTATTACAGTATTTTTGTATGAATAATGTGACGAATATTTACATTCAAGATTTTCCAAGCAATAAGGAATAAAATAAAATACTCAATAAATACTTTTTCTAAGGAAACTCAGGATATTCATTTTATTTTCTGAGGAAAAAGTAAATCTCTATTAAAAATATTTATTTTCTTGGAAATAAATAAAACTGAGGAAATACGTTTTATTTTCTGAGCAAAAGCAGAAGCTCGGAATAAGTAAATCTCAAAAATTAATATAGAATTTCTGAGAAAAAATAAATCTTTGGAAAACCGTTTTATTTTCTGAGCAAAAGCTCTTTTGATTTTATACAAATATTATATAATACAATTTAAAGAAAAACTGGGCCTTAGCAAAATAATTAGAACTTTAAAACTTAAATTAAAAGTAAATGAGGAGTAAGTAAATCTCAAAACTTATTTAATTATCTGAGCATTAAACAAATCTCGATAAATTCGTTTTATTTTTGGGAAAATAAATATATTAAACCGGTCACTTACCTGCTGCCAAACCCTGGAGTATGTCCAGCGTCTCGACGCCCACAAATTCGTCACAGTGGGGCACTGTATAGTGTGTGGCTTGTGGATGGTGTAGCATGCGCCTGCCCAGGCTGCCCGTCAGTCCGCCCATCGTGTAGGCATCGTAGGCATAGCCCAGAGCACTGGCCGCATCCGAGTTGCTGCCGCTGAGCAGAGCACAGCAGCGTGTGGCTGGCGAGGCGGCCACAGTCAGGGGCATCTGCGGATGCTGATGTTGATGTGGATGTGGATGTTGATGCTGATGTGGATGTTGATGCTGATGCCCACTGAGTAGAGTTTCCGCCGTGCTGACAACGGCAGCTTGGCAGCGCGGCGCCGTCGAGATGATTGTCAACGGCAGCTGTACTCCTCCGCCTCCTCCTGCTCCTGCTCCTCCGCCAGCTGCTGCTGCTCCAGTTGGCGCTGACAGCTCGAGGCCTTGCTTCTGCTGCAGCGGAGCTGCCCCTACGGAGGTTGCCACAGCAGATGCTGTTCCTGTTGCTGCCATGCATTCGCTCTCCTTCTCCTTGTCGTGATTCGTGTAGACTGTAAGCGATGGGTAATCGTAAGTGTGTGTGTGTGTGTGTGTGTGTGTGTGTGCGGAAGGGAAGGGTAAGAGGTGAGAGGTGAGGTCTCTTTTGGCTATAGCTGCAGCTACTTACAGCTCAGTGGACTATTGATGCTGGCCGCCGTCGTTGGGCAGTAGTTCTCGTCCAGACTGGTTTTACTCGTATTGAATTTGGTCTGCTTCAGCGAACTGCTCTGACTGCCTCCGTTGCTGCTTAGGAAGGGTGGTCCACGCAATTGGCTCTCGGCCTTAATCACAAAGCAGAAGAGTATGCTAAAACCCTGAAAGACAAGTTTATTCAATTTATAAGTAAATAAGTACGTTTAGGGTGCATGAAAACTTATTTTTCTGTTTTTTAAGAAATCCATCAATATTTGTTTTATTACTACTAGACTTTTGATGCCCATTAATGGAAAGATTGATATCGATATTGATAAATGTGTCCCAATGTGCGAAGAGCATAATAAATATATTAATTGGTTTGAACAAGATATCTTAAAAAAGTTTTTATGCTAAGTATGAAAATTATTATACTTTTTTAAAGATTGCGTACGAACACATTCCTTTCCTTAGTCCTTACCACAATAATTGGCAGCCAATCTTTTTTCCTGACAGAGGAACAACTTTAATGGGTTTTATTGATGAAATCCTTTTGGCATGTGTTGTTTTTCCTTTATTTTATTTGCAAATGTGCCCCCAGCCTTCTTTTCTGATGAGGACCAAGCAATTAAAAGTCCATTAAAAGTTACCTAATATAACTCAAATGCAGCAAGCTCAGCAGTTACTAATAAAATGCATTTCAGTTGCAGTTGTCATTCGGCAGAGGTGTCCAGCAGACACGAGTACCATATGGTAATTATTCCCAGAGTATAAATTTATTACATTGAATAATTTTAAATTATAGCTAGTCTGTCAGTAGAATAGAGCTTAAATTGGCATTTTGTTCATAACAATGATATTGGTGCTTTTTATACAATGATCCTATTAAAAATGGGAAAAAGGGTATAATGGTTTTGTGTAAAAGTATGTAACAGGCATATGGAAGCATCTCCGACCCCATAAAGTGTATATAATATTGAACTATATCAAAAAATTTAATTTTTAATAATGCATAAACTTGAAAGGTAGCATCGATATATAGCACAAACCATGAACAAAATGGCCTCAAGCTTGATAATCGGTTCAGTTTTGACCAAGTTATGGGAGTTTGAAGTCAAGGAAGGGCATTTGTATGGACTTAGGAAACCAATTAAGGCGTTTAGAAGTCTTTTTTTTTTGTCATTTTGGCATGATTTTTGACAGAAAAATGAAACACCTCAGAATCTTTTTTCCAATAGTTTTTTATACTAATTTTGACACCCATAATCGATTAAAAAAATAATTTCAAGAATCTATTTTTTGAAAAATCAATTTTTGTAAGGGTCCCCCCTTATGCTTTTTTCGAAAAAAATATTTGAAAAAATTGAACTTTCTATAATGCATAAACTTGAAATGTAGAATTGATATATAGGACAAACCATGGACAAAATGGCCTCAAGCTTGACAATCGGTTCAGTTTTGACTAAGTTATGGGAGTTTGAAGTCAAGGAAGGGCATTTGTGGACCAATCAGGGCGTTTACAAGACAATTTTTTGTCATTTTGGCATGATTTTTGACAGAAAAATGAAACACCTCAGAATCTTTTTTCCAATAGTTTTTTATACTAATTTTGACACCCATAATCGATTAAAAAAATAATTTCAAGAATCTATTTTTTGAAAAATCAATTTTTGTAAGGGTCCCCCCTTATGCTTTTTTCGAAAAAAATATTTGAAAAAATTGAACTTTCTATAATGCATAAACTTGAAATGTAGAATTGATATATAGGACAAACCATGGACAAAATGGCCTCAAGCTTGACAATCGGTTCAGTTTTGACCAAGTTATGGGAGTTTGAAGTCTAGGAAGGGCACTTGTATGGACTTAGGACACCAATTAAGGCGTTTACAAGTCTTTTTTTTTTGTCATTTTGGCATGATTTTTGACAGAAAAATGAAACACCTCAGAATCTTTTTTCCAATAGTTTTTTATACTAATTTTGACACCCACAATCGATTAAAAAAAGAATTTCAAGAATCTATTTTTTGAAAAATCAATTTTGGTAAGGGTCCCCCCTTATGCTTTTTTCGCAAAAATATTTGAAAAAATTTTTCTTTCTATAATGCATAAACTATAAATGTAGAATTGATATATAGGACAAACCATGGACAAAATGGCCTCAAGCTTGACAATCGGTTCAGTTTTGACCAAGTTATGGGAGTTTGAAGTCTAGGAAGGGCATTTGTATGGACTTAGGAAACCAATTAAGGCGTTTACAAGTCTTTTTTTTTTGTCATTTTGGCATGATTTTTGACAGAAAAATGAAACACCTCAGAATCACTTTTCCAATAGTTTTTTATACTAATTTTGACACCCACAATCGATTAAAAAAAGAATTTCAAGAATCTATTTTTTGAAAAATCAATTTTGGTAAGGGTCCCCCCTTATGCTTTTTTCGCAAAAATATTTGAAAAAATTTTACTTTCTATAATGCATAAACTTGAAATGTAGAATTGATATATAGGACAAACCATGGACAAAATGGCCTCAAGCTTGACAATCGGTTCAGTTTTGACCAAGTTATGGGAGTTTGAAGTCTAGGAAGGGCATTTGTATGGACTTAGGAAACCAATTAAGGCGTTTACAAGTCTTTTTTTTTTGTCATTTTGGCATGATTTTTGACAGAAAAATGAAACACCTCAGAATCACTTTTCCAATAGTTTTTTATACTAATTTTGACACCCACAATCGATTAAAAAAAGAATTTCAAGAATCTATTTTTTGAAAAATCAATTTTGGTAAGGGTCCCCCCTTATGCTTTTTTCGCAAAAATATTTGAAAAAATTTTACTTTCTATAATGCATAAACTTGAAATGTAGAATTGATATATAGGACAAACCATGGACAAAATGGCCTCAAGCTTGACAATCGGTTCAGTTTTGACCAAGTTATGGGAGTTTGAAGTCAAGGAAGGGCATTTGTGGACCAATCAGGGCGTTTACAAGTCTTTTTTTTTTGTCATTTTGGCATGATTTTTGACAGAAAAATGAAACACCTCAGAATCTTTTTTCCAATAGTTTTTTATACTAATTTTGACACCCACAATCGATTAAAAAAAGAATTTCAAGAATCTATTTTTTGAAAAATCAATTTTGGTAAGGGTCCCCCCTTATGCTTTTTTCGCAAAAATATTTGAAAAAATTTTACTTTCTATAATGCATAAACTTTTAATGTAGAATTGATATATAGGACAAACCATGGACAAAGCTTGACAATCGGTTCAGTTTTGACCAAGTTATGGGAGTTTGAAGTCTAGGAAGGGCACTTGTTTGGACTTAGGAAACCAATTAAGGCGTTTACAAGTCTTTTTTTTTTGTCATTTTGGCATGATTTTTGACAGAAAAATGAAACACCTCAGAGTCTTTTTTCCAATAGTTTTTCATACTAATTTTGACACCCACAATCGATTAAAAAAAGAATTTCAAGAATCTATTTTTTGAAAAATCAATTTTGGTAAGGGTCCCCCCTTATGCTTTTTTCGCAAAAATATTTGAAAAAATTGAACTTTCTATAATGCATAAACTTGAAATGTAGAATTGATATATAGGACAAACCATGGACAAAATGGCCTCAAGCTTGACAATCGGTTCAGTTTTGACTAAGTTATGGGAGTTTGAAGTCAAGGAAGGGCATTTGTGGACCAATCAGGGCTTTTACAAGACAATTTTTTGTCATTTTGGCATGATTTTTGACAGAAAAATGAAACACCTCAGAATCTTTTTTCCAATAGTTTTTTATACTAATTTTGACACCCATAATCGATTAAAAAAATAATTTCAAGAATCTATTTTTTGAAAAATCAATTTTGGTAAGGGTCCCCCCTTATGCTTTTTTGGCAAAAATATTTGAAAAAATT
This sequence comes from Drosophila maculinotata, assembly GCA_035045305.1. Classification (NCBI taxonomy): domain Eukaryota; kingdom Metazoa; phylum Arthropoda; class Insecta; order Diptera; family Drosophilidae; genus Drosophila; species Drosophila maculinotata. Next base: position 742,336 of record JAWNPD010000134.1, on the reverse strand, counting down.
GTACTTTCTATAATGCATAAACTTCAAATGTAGAATTGATATATAGGACAAACCATGGACAAAATGGCCTCAAGCTTGACAATCGGTTCAGTGTTGACCAAGTTATGGGAGTTTGAAGTCTAGGAAGGGCACTTGTATGGACTTAGGACACCAATTAAGGCGTTTACAAGTCTTTTTTTTTTGTCATTTTGGCATGATTTTTGACAGAAAAATGAAACACCTCAGAATCTTTTTTCCAATAGTTTTTTATACTAATTTTGACACCCACAATCGATTAAAAAAAGAATTTCAAGAATCTATTTTTTGAAAAATCAATTTTGGTAAGGGTCCCCCCTTATGCTTTTTTCGCAAAATTATTTGAAAAAATTTTACTTTCTATAATGCATAAACTTGAAAACTAAAATATATATCACTTTTTGGATACCTCCCCCCGGTACCCAAGAAATATGTTCGAATTTGGCATACTCACACATTTATTTACCATCTATAAGTCCAGCAAATTTCATTAAAATTGGACAATAAACAAAGAAGTTACTTTCTTTTCAATGTAACATACTATGGGCCATTGGAAGAAGAAGAAGCGAAGCAATTGCATGACGTGCGCAGCTAGCAGCGAGAAGTGTTTATATTTTAAATATATATTGGGATTTTTAATATGACAATTGTAATTTAACAAACATGAAACGCTCTTTAATAGTGACCATATTCTGTAAATTTATATATACATATAAAATACATATTTAAACTAATTTTTTAATTTTTTTTTAATATTTTATTAGTATCTGTCAAAAAGAGAATAATAACTAAACGAGGAGAAGATCGCCTAAATTTCCTAAATACTAACTATATATATCAACTAAGGTGATTTAGAATGTCGACAGCGGTTACTTTTAATGACTTTATGAACCTGCCAGTGGTTTTCTATCACACCATCGGAGTGGATCCTTACGTATCGAGTAGCAAGGAAACGTCGAGTCGCTGGCTGTATGTTTACTTTCTATTCCATGTGATTAATTTAAACTTTGGACTTGTACTGGAGGTTGCTTTTGTGTACCTGTCCTTCAAAAACAGTGAGAACTTTGTGGAGTCCTGCATGGTAATGGGCTACATTGCTTTTGTCATTGTGGGCGAGCTAAAGATGATAACCGTCTGGTATCAGAAACCCAAGTTGAATGCGTTGGTGGCAGAAATGGAGTCGATATTTCCATCATCATCACCTGAGGATCAACGGCAATATCAAGTTGAGCATTATTTAAAGCGCTGCCGGATGTTCACTAAGGGTTTCACTAGGCTCTACTTGGTGCTTATCGCCACCTACAATTTGTTCGTTATAGTCCAGTTTCTCATCCAGCGATTCGTCCTGCACCTGCCGACTGCCCACATGACCATGCCCTACACCCCAGTGTCGCCCTGGAATGTGGACAACATCTTTGGGTTCATAGCGATGTACATTCTGCAGGCTGTGGCAGGATACACTTGCACCGTTGGCCACCTCTCTAGCGACATTCTCATCTATGCGGTGGTCATTCAGGACATTATGCACTACGACTATTTGTCCAAGCAGCTCGTCGAGTTGAACATACAAGCAGGACGTGTGTCTGATGGCTATGCCAAGGATCTCAAGTTGCTGCAGAATCTAATCTCCTATCACAACAAGCTGCTGGGGTAACTGGATATCTAAATAGCAATTATTATATTGGAAATATATAGCTAATATACCCTATAGACTTACAGATGTCATCAATACGGTCTTTGGCTTTCCGCTGCTCTTAAACTTTTTGGCTTCTTCTCTGCTGGTCTGCTTTGTGGGTTTCCAGATGACACTTGGTCTGAGTCCGGAGAATATCTGCAAGCTGGCTGTCTTTTTGGTGGCTCAAGTATCTCAGATCTATCTTATATGCTACTTTAGTGATTTGCTCATTAATGCAGTAAGTTGGGTCACAATTGAGTGTGATAAGTCTATAAAGGTGTTATATATTTTGGGATCTTTTGCAGAGTGAGAGTGTGTCCATGGCCGTCTATGACATGAACTGGTCTGATGCCGATCAGCGCTATAAGAAAATGCTCATTATTATAGCCCAACGCGCTCAGAAACCAGTTTGCTTGAAGGCCACTGTGTTCTTAGATGTTTCAATGCAGACAATGACTATGGTGAGTCGATTGATAATTGATAAACAATAATTATTATTTTCTTTTAATCCTCTCAGTTCTTGCAAATGACCTACAGATTCTTTTGTGTCATTCGTACCATGTATCAGTAAAAACTATCGATTTCTAACTGAAACTGGAGATGGCAATTGGGTTAATTATATTAATAATCATTATTATAATATTTATTATATATATTAATAGAACATCACCGTGCACATAACTTATATAATTTCTGGTCATATCTTATGTATGATATTGATAAACATATTTGTAGAGCTACACCACAAACTATTCTTCAGCAATGCAATAAAATATGATATGCACGATATCGTTATAATGGCAATGGAATTCAAGGGATTATTTTAAAGAGCTACCAAGTTACCAAGCTACCTGGACAGCTAGTTACATAAGACATTAGTTACTTACTCTCTGCCCCTTGAAAACTTTTCGCAGAAGTCCCAGTGACAAAAAAAATAATCTATATTTTTGTCAGATTTTGAAAGCAACATATTCTTGGGAAGTTGTTTCTCGAAAAACATTTATGCACTGTCCTAGCTTAGTCTATAAAGTATCGCAGACTTCATTTAGGTATTTCAGTAAAGTTTTTATTATTATACCTACGACAGCTGCAATTTTTCAGATGCCCATCAAATTGGCTACATTCATAATTCAAAAGGCATGCGAGTAATTTGCACAAATGACTTTATTTGCAAACCGTGCACAACAACATTCCGAACCCTAACGACAACAATAATTTGCTGAATGAATTATGCAAGAACTTTAACCACAGTCCAGTTCTAACTACGTTCCAATACCACAACACCCCCCTCTCTTGCCTAACAATAGCAAAATGCCATCAAATTATGCGGTTTTCAAAGGAATATTATAAAAGCATTAGTGATGGCTTATAGAGGGTATTATAATTTGTTCACCAATTGTGTAACCAACTGAGGGGGGTAACTTTGACTACAATCTCTATCTGTCTTTTATCTTTAAGTTAAGAAACAAGAATGAGATAGAACTAGTCACATATGTTTTGGGATTTTTAGTCATGGAATTTCAATATTGCTGCCATTGAAACCATATGCTATAAGCTCTTTTAAGGGCATACACTTTTCTTTTGAGCTTAAATATTATATCGTCTGAATATATGAGAATGTTTTGTACATAATAGAGCTTGCGGTTTTGTGAAATAGCCAAGTATTGGGCCACAAGCGAATATGCCGCATTCATGGCTCAGTTAGTTTGAGTTTTGAATCCGAGTTGAAAAGATTAAACATTGCAGATTGTAGCCATGACAAAGTCGTATGCAACGTTCAATGACTTTATGAGCCTGCCTGTATTCTTCTACCATACGATCGGCGTGGATCCCTACGAGTCGCCTAGTTCCAAGGCAGTTCCCAGTCGCTGGCTCTATGTCAACTTTCTGTTGAACACTCTGAATATGAACTTTAACTTTTTCATGGAGTTCATGTTCGTAGTGCTGTATTTTAGGGATTCGGAGAACATTGTGGACGTGTGCATGACCATCTGCTACCTGGGCTTCATCATTGTCAGTCAGCTGAAGACAGTCAGCGTTTGGCGTAAGAAGGCCAAGTTGAATGGATTGGTGAGCGAAATGGAGTCCATCTTTCCAGCGGCAACCCGTGAGGAGCAGGAGAAATATAGAGTTGAATACTATTTGGGCCGTGGTCGATACTTTATGCGGGGCTTCAGTGGTCTTTATCTGATACTCGTTATCACCTATAGCTTCTATATCTATGTGAGGTATGCCATACAGCACTGGCTGCTCCACTTGCCCGATGCCGAGAAGGGAATGCCCTATTTCTCAACGTCACCCTGGGATTGGCACGATCACTGGAGCTACTATCTGATGTATCTGCTGCAGGTCTGGGGCGCCTATACAGCCACAACTGGGCACATCTCAGCGGATCTGTCCATCTATGCGGTTAACATGCAGCTCGTCATGCACTTTGACTATCTCTCAAAAGCACTCGCAGAGTTTAAGATACAAACGGGACGTGTGACCAATGGCTTTGCAAAGGACATTAAACAGCTGCAGGATTTGATTTTATACCACAACAAGCTACTTGGGTAAGTTGCAATTGAATTCTGATCAGTTTATTATGGTGTCATTGCTTCTCCAGACTTGCGGATGTGATGAACTCTGTCTTTGGAATGCCATTGCTCTTGAATTTCCTCACCTCCTCCGTCATGGTCTGCTTTGTGGGCTTTCAGATGACTCTCGGAGTGAGTGCCGATCATACTGTAAAGCTAGCTCTCTTTTTGATCTCGGCCGTATCGGAAATCTATTTAATTTGCTATTTCAGTGACTTGCTGATTGTTTCGGTATGTTCAGCAATCAATTCAAGGATTGCCTAAGGTCTGATAGTTTATTTGCAGAGCGCCAGTGTGACTATGGCGGTATATGAGATGAATTGGTTACATGGCGATTCACGTTTCAAGAAAATGCTCATTTTCATAGCTCGACGTGCTCAGAAACCAGTTTGCTTGAAGGCAACTGTATTTTTAGACATCTCTATGGAGACTATGACCATGGTAAGTTGTTCTAGGCATTCTCAGTTGTATGGTATATTAATTAATTTATTTACATGCAGTTCCTAAAAATGTCATATAGATTATTCTGTGTTATACGCACAATGTATCAGTAGAAAATATAATTTGGATGGATAAGAGTTACAAAACTCTTGACTAATATATTCAGAGAAGCCTAACTCCGTATATTGATAATGATATTGGAGCTTTTAATACCAGAAGTTTCGAAAATGTTACTTATTGTGAACCGATTTTTTTTTGCCAGCAGCAATATATACCATATATATATATATTAATAAATAATTAGATAATGCACTAGCTTTAACTCAACGAAAAATCAAATCCAACGATTAAGACTTTATATCTTTACATTAAGTTAAGTTACCCATAAATCGATGCTAAAGGATGTGACTAGACACAGGTCTAATGTCCTGCTTAGCTTTTACTTAATTATGGTGCAAAGGGATACGTGGGCTACGAATTCAACGAAATTTATTACATAATTAGCGCAGTCTCCTCTTTGCCCAAAAACAACAATAGACATTGAACCCTATTATTAAGTTCCATTCCATGTGCGTGTTTCAGCCCTTTAAATGCTGGGCATAAATAATTAAAGAAGAGACCAGGCAAATGTGAATCGATGGCCACGTTAATATGCTCAGTCTGGAAAACAGGCAACACATTTGGCTCGACGATTATCATCAAGTTATTTTTGCGTGCTTAGAAGGTGAAATTTACTCGGTTTGAATAGTAAGAATCTTGAAATAGGTGAGAGAAAACCACACAAAGCATTATATATATATATTGTAGCTGCCTTACCAAACGCCTCTAAACTGAATTTGTACAAAATGCTGGCTTATAAAATTGTCTAAATTTGAAATTCTAAATCGGATTAATATTTCAGTTTGTAAAGAAATTTTAAAATTGAAAATGATTGCAATAAATGCATTTTTTTATTTCTTGAGGTACCAGGACATATAAGAGACTTGTCTCAATATCAGTTAAGCCCTAAAGAAACATATTACATAACTCATATATGCATGTAGTATGTTTGTGATATGCAAGTTAGAAGGTGCTTTTAAGTGCTTTGAAAAAACTCAAGCGCACTTATTTAATTTACAAAATAAATCAGTTGACAAAATCAAAAACGAACACGAAACCAAGAAAAATCAACCTGAGACTGAGTGGCATGGAGTGAGTGGAGACCGATGTCAAGTGCAAAGTAAACACAAACAACAAAAAGGCTTCTTTGGCCACTTTGATAAAAAGCGACGACGACGACGACGGCGACCTCAGAACAGGCAGGTAAAACTTAATGCAACGAGCGAAAGTGGTTAGGGGGCGGCATGGGTCATGGGGCGTGGCCGGTGGCTGATGTTGCTGTTGCTCTAAGAGTCTCAGTTGATTTTGCATGCATAATTTGTGTGCCAGGCGTAAAAATATGCAGGCTTTGCACTTTGATGAAATATGCACGCGAAATAAGACGAAAAACTAAACAAAACAGCATAAAATCGCAGTCAACACAAAAGAAACTAATTTGCATAAGAGACCAATCCAAGAGGGAGCAGTTTCTTAATAGTTTTGTTGACAAGTCGCCAAAAACTCGAACTTCAACATCAACTTCAACTTCAACTGGAAGTCGAATAACTCAATCAGCATAAAAGCAGCAAATGCCATAAAACTTGCATAGCAAATCAAGCATACGACTCGTGGTACGCATTTATGCAATATATGCTATAATACTTAATTAAATATCAATTGGTTGGCGACGTTGTATACAATATATGTTAGCTTGACTCTGGACTTACCAATATTATGCACGATATGCCAAACGGATATGCCCACAAAGTATCCGGCGTCGAATTAACGTATACTATGAAGCATCCATCAGTGCAGAGTTTTATGAGCAGCAAACCGCCTGCCCGATAAAGTAGGCCAAGTCTGTGGAAAGATAGAGAGAGAGAGAGAGAGAGAAAGGAAATTAAAAGCGCTTTCATTGGTTCGAGAGCTGATTTTATGGTTGATGTTCGTCTGGCCGCAGTTATTTCTATTTTCAGCTTAGACAGCAAAAGGGAAATTAGATTTTGGCGTGGAAAATAGCCAGAAATAGCTAAAGTCTGAGCTGTGACGGACAGATATATATATATATATATATATATATATATATATATATATATATATACATACAATTATCAATACACTAGTTAATATATAGTTTACACATAATAATCAGTGGCAAGCCAAACGGAATTCGATGCAATCTCTGTGGGTTGTATCCTCAACTATGCAACTTACCGCCTTCGCAGCGCCATATTGAATTTATCCAACGGATGCGTGTGCACATTGCGATTCTTGTGCCACAGCCACAAAAGTTTCTTCATTAAAATGACAAACAGCGCAAGGAAGAGCAGAATGAAAAGCAAATCGATACAGACGAACAGAATGAAGCTCAGCGATGGCGATGTCGATGTCGACGGCGTCACGCCCAAACCGGAAGTGAATGCCGCTGCCTGTGCATGTCCAGAGGCGGCGCGATTCCAAGCGACACCCAACTGCTGTTGTGTCACAGCACCCAACTCCGAGTCGGAGTCGGAGTTGGAATAGGAGTAGGAGTTGGAGTCGAGGTTAGAGCTGTAGCTGCTGCTGGCTGTGATTGATGACGCTGACGTGGCCACATCATTGCTTGAGCGCATTGATGATGTCTCAGTTAGGCGGGGTGACGGGCGCCGCCTGCCCGTTGCATTGCCCAGCAAGGCCTCCGATTCTAGCAGTAAATTATCGCCATTGAGCAGCGTATGCGTTGCATAGTAAGTACCAGCATCATACTCCGTGCCCTCCTCCTCCTCGCCGCTGCTGCTCGAATCGCTGGCGGCATCCGTTGCCAGACGGGTTGAGAGCAGCTCCAGCCACCAGTGACGCGGCCACTTGCCAATGATGCTGCAGATTAGCGGGGCAGCAATCGCAAACAGCAGCGGCAGCAACCAGCTAATGCCGATGGCGCCGCGTATTCCCGCAGAGCCGCCATAGATTGCCAATGAGCGGGAGTTGGAGCCGGATACGGACGCGGACCCGGACCCGGACCTGGACCCGCAACCGGAGCTGGAGTTATTCGATGGCGGGTGATTCCGGCTGCGGCGGCTGCGACTCACAACTGTCGCCTCCGGTGACTGGGCGCTGATTTGCGTGATGTTGCTTAGACTCTCGCGGCGCTTGCTCTGTTTGGTTGGGGTCGCTGGCTTGCTGGCGATTTGCAGATACTTCTTCGGCACCAGCTCCGTGTGTATGACCAGCGCAATGGCAATCAGCGTAGAGATGCCCAGCAGCAACAGCGATGCCAGCGAGCTGCTGATTATGGCATGCCAGTTCTGCAAAGTGGAAATTATGAGGCACATTAATAACGCTCCACTAATAGGGAGATTGGCGGCGACCACTTCGCTGCTGTTGCAACATCATTATTTTTAATTAATTATACAAAGTTGTCATCGCATTACAGCAACAGCAACACCAACAGAAACAGACACAGAAACAGAAAAACCATTTACGACCAAGTATATATGTACATTATTATTTTTATGTATTTCACAGCTATTTACTTGGATTTCCACTGTCATAAAGATGACATCAAAGCTTGACGCGTGCCTGGAGCATAAATTATTTCATTGCACCGCCTGTCTTTGTGTCTGCCTGCCATTGACTGGACATTACTTATTAAAAAGTTATAAAAATCTCCTGTTATATTAGACAGGACATTTGACTTTAGCCAGTGGCTTCTTTTTTATGTTTTATTAGCTGCGTAAATTCAATGTGTATCTAAGAGATACTCTTAACACATACTATGGCTATATAACTTCAACATATTTTCACTTTTATGTTATATATTTACTTTTATTATATATTTTGCAAGGACTAACAATATATAAAAAATAATTTTGATTTACAAATTATCTAAATGCAACATAATGAAGAAATCTTTGAGGATCAGTATTAACCGATACCATCTAATTCGTCTAGAACACAACATTTAAAAACTATAAAAAATATATCAGAAAATTATTATTATTTTTTTGTTTAATTTTTAATATAATTGTAGTACATGTAATTAATATTTCCATAAATAAAACTCTACTTTTCTATATTAAGCTAATTAAAGCATTATTTATGTAACCTTGAAAATTTTTACATTAGCGCTGATTGAAAACTTGACTCATTTCTTTTGACTTCATTGTTGTTTTCTCGGGGAATATATGATGCTTAGTTGATTCCATTCATAACTGAAAGTCGCAATGTGATTTCATTAAAGTTGGCTTTAGCTTTGGCTTGTGGTGCGACTCCATTGCCATTAACCAAATTACAAGTTAATACACTTCAAACACACAAGTATGCGACCATCTGATTCAATATGCGTATACTTATTATGCACGGGGATTTAAAAGAGCTGATGCAAAGGGATGTGGTTTGTGTAAGGCAAGACGATGCGGCTTTAATATTCCTGCCACACTTCATTACGTTATCAGCGTTCTACTTTGTGTACATACATATGCACACATACATGTGAATACACACACACTCATGTATATAAAGAGCACAGGTAACCGCAGAACTCAGAACTCAGCACTCGGTTACTTTTGTTCCGGCGCGGAGCAGTTGCTCTTGGCTTCTTGAAATCAGCCAGTGGAGGTCAACAGCGCGTTGCATTGTTGTCTTCTGCCCCGTTTGAGGCACGGCCAGAGGAGAAAAACAAATTTGTAAACTTTTTAATTTTCAATTCTCAACGCGAATATTTCGTGGGCTACGCTTTGTTTTTTTTTTGCGAAATTATGAGTTAAGTGCGCTTAAAAGCTTTCGCCTTTCATATGCTCTCGCTTTCTCTCTCTCTTTCTCCCTCGTCAGCTTGCAATGCCACGCCCCACTCTGTCGCTTGTCCCGCGGGCATACTGTGGCGTATACGTTATATATTTTTCTTATATTATTTATTATGTATTTTTAACTGGCGCTGAAATTGTATTTATTTATGCACAAATACATATGCAATAAGTAAAATGAATATTTTAATTTTATTTATTGTGGCTTATTGTGTGGGGGCTTCCTTTCCAGTTGCACGCCAGCCCGCCTGCCACATGCTGCCTGTTTTCTGTGGACGGTGACACGTGTTTTAAACCATAAAATTTGCATATGTCTTTGCGGTGAGTCGCACTCTTGTTGCTGGTGTTATTTCCTTTTAATTTGTATTTCGCATTTTAATGCAGTCGCTCCACGCATTTGCATGCAATTAATGTGCAATAATATTCGCGAGCGTGTCGCATTATTAAGTCAATGTTCTCTCGTTCGGTCCTGCATCCTGGCCGATGGCCACAAGCGCCTTTACGTAAGTTGCTCATTAAAACATGGCTTAAAAAATGCCAAGCTGCCTGTCACACATGTTGACGCTTGCCGCTTTGCCGAGTGCCGCCGAAATGTGGCAGCAACTGGCGGCTTGGGGGCATCGTTGGAGGCTTTCGGTTTGAATTACACTTGAGTCAAGTTTTGTGCAGCTATTAAGTAGACCCCGAACACTTGACTAGAGCACCAACAAATCCGTCTGCCTCCTTTCCCATCCCCACACAGTTGGAAACTTTGTCTTCTTTGGCCAGGAGCAATATGTACGTGTTATTTCGACAATTTGGCCTTGGCGTAGTTTTGGCGATTGTTCACAAGTTGTGTTGAGTTTGTCGCTGTTCCCCTCTGTTTTCTTCTTCCCTTTGCTCTATGTATCTAGTGTGCTACCTTTCGAGTTCTTTGCCTTTGTCAACTTTTGCAAAATTCCCGCGACTCCAGTTGTTTTTACATTTTTCGATTTGTTAAACCTTTTGTAGTTTGTTTTGTGTTTTATTTTGTTTTGGTCGCCTTTTATTTGTTTTTCATTCATTTATTGCACTGCTGTTTCCACTGCGGCCCAGTTTATTACTAATTCAAAAATGTTACATCTTGTTATGGTCTTACTGGCGTGTTTTTCGTTGTTGTTGTTGTTGGGTCTGGCGCTGGCTTTGCGCCAGCAGCTTACAAAGAACCCAAGAGATTAGACAGCTCAAATTTTTATATTTTGTTTATACGCGTATTTGCGCTTTATAATTTAAAAGATTGTCAGATTCTTTTGGGATTTTAAGTTTGTGCATAGGTTTAGAGTTTTAGGCGTGTGGGTTTGAGTTTGGACCGATCTCCCGCATTTTATATGCCATTAACTCAGCATATTCTTGCCTTGCATAATAAGTATGTTGTATATCATTGAAGGTCTTGGCAAATTGAAAATCTTGGCATTTATTAATATTAATTTCGACTTTAGCGATTTTACTCTCGGGAGAGCTCTGGCTCTGTGCTGTTGACTTTTAATTTCCTTTCCATGCAGCTGGTTGCTGGGTGATTGTGTGACTGGGCGGGCAACAGGTGGTGGGCGTGCCGACGGGATTTGTATTTCATGAATTTTGTGTATTCCTAAGCATAACAAACTGTAAATCGTAATATTCGCAAATCCTGGCCAAGTTTATGCTTTTATTTGCTCATTACTTGGCAGACGACAAGTTAATTTGTTTTGATGATGATGCTGATGATTATTTGAGCCGTGACTTCTACAGATTACTTTCTTTATTTTGCCATACAAAGTTGGATAATATGCATGCCTGAATGCTTGCCAAAATTAGTAATTACAATAATGTGGCCGTTCCCCAGACAAACGGATGATTATTATTTACAGGCATCTGGACAGGTAGCCAGCCCCAATGGCTTTTTGCTGTAAGGAAAGGTCTGAAAACTCATTTCAATTAGACTTGCCGGTTAACCAGCAGCTGCTGCTATGTTGCATAGTGTATGTATTCATGGGCAAATTGAAATTGAATCTTTATTTGTTGCATGCAACACTTGTTTATTTTTCTTTGTATATTTTTCAACATTTCTCCCGTTAGCATTTTACTTGGTTTCTTGTTTCGGTTTCTTTTGTTTTTGGGTTTTCCCCAATTTATTTGTATATTTATTTCGTAGTAATTACATTTTACGCTTTGGTTGCATTCATTGCGGCATTGTTTGGTAAGGGAGAAAGAGCCCCGCTCTTGGAATTGAAACTTTTGCGTAAAAAGTCTTTGCCTGAAAGTATGCAACGATATTTAACAGTAGTATTTCTAACTAGACTACAAATGTGTTCGAAGTATAACACTTTACAGATATTATGAAATTTGTTTTCTTTTATTAAACATTAAACAATTTATACTTTATATTATTATAATTGTTCATTTGCATTAAATCTGATTTATTTTCTATCAATTAATTATAATTCAAAGGTATAATTCACAAAGACTGTCAATCCCTTTCAAAAATAATCTGGTATGTCGAATAATTTTCCTTTTATTTAAAGTGTATTGTAATATTTTATTTATTATTTTTATTATTATTATGAATTAAATTGGATTAAATATATTTTATTTGTATATTGATGTCATTTATATTTACTTCAAAATAAGTAGTCTATTATTCAACTATTATATAAATATTTTACGAAGATTATCTGTTTTTTTAATAAATTAAACATTTGATGTACTCACCACTGGCAGCATTTTCATGAAGCCCAGCAAATAGATGAGCATCACACTTGACGTGGAAATGCAAAACTGCATCTTGAGGAAGGTCACGGCGCACTTGCGATTGCACCAGATGGGCAGCAGGATGAGGAACGCGGAGCAGCACTGGAGCAGGCAGCAGGCGCAGCTGACGATCACAAAGATTGGGCGCTGTGGGGCATGCGACTGCGTCGACTGCAACGGGGCGGAAGTTGGGAGGGAAGGAGAAGTTTGAAAATACTATAAATATTTGTCGTAAATGGTCTTAATATTAAAACGCTGCCAAAGGCAAACAGTAGCAAAATCAAAAAAATAATCCTTGAGTTGTTGGCGTGCAAAGGAAGCGGAAATAGGGTTCTAAGTAAATAATAAAAAATTCAAATAGTAAATTTGGCCTGCAGGTGTTTTGGCCATCAAAACTGGAACTAAGTGGCCATAAATCAAAAAGTGCTTGCGTAAAATAAATCAGAAATATCTGCAAATCCCCTCTGTCCACTTACATGTGGCTGCCTCTTGGTCAGCATGACCACATAGGTGCCGGAAAGGGGGCAAATGCAGCGTGTTATGTTCTCCGTTAGATGCTTTGTGATGCACAGATCCGAGCGCCAAGTGGAGTCAAAGGAAGCCTTGTAGTCGTGACTGTAAATGCAAATGAAAAGCCAATTTCCAGTTAATTAAGTTGATTAACTCGAGCTGCTTTTGAACTTACCCACAGACGGCCACCCAGTCACCAGTTTTGGGCACACTTTCATGCTGGAAGATAATCTCCACATGGCCGGCCTCAAACGACAAATCGAGTGGCTCTCGAAAATTGTCATTCGAGCGGTTCGATTGAAATAGCCAGGTCTGTATAATGCGTGAGGCGAGCACATAGTCCGAGTCCTTTGGATCGCTGTGTGTAAAATGAAAAAACGAAAACCATTTGAAGGTGAAGCTAATAAGAAACACTGATATCGATTTCCACTTGGGAATCAGAAGCGTAATATATCTAGTAAGTCTATGGCCCTCTTTCTTGCCATGCCATCATCTATCGATATCTACCACAATTTTGAAAGTAGTCACCAAGTTTGGTCATTTTTACAATTTTATTAGAGTATCAAGCTGTGTCCGACTGCAACGTTTTTCATTGTTTTTTATTGAACATAGTATATAAAATACCAAACAGCTGCTGCTTTTCATGCTCCAATTGCAGCCGTCAGCACCCATCTAATCTCATCAACGCACACAAGGACGAATCGTTCGAATGCGGATTGCATGTTCATTAAAGCTGTCGCACATATACTCCTACATTCATAAGCACACACACACACACACACATATATATACATATGTGCAATATTATAATTAAATCCACATTTGTCAGCATATTGACAACTATTCTAAGAGCATCATTGCCATTCCAAAACCAGATTTCATTTCTGGCTTTGGCCATGCACAAATTTTGTGTTTGTGTTTGTGTTTGTGTTGTATGCGGCATGTTGCATGCTGCATATTTGCATTTTGTTGTTTACAATATAACAGCATTACATTGGTTTTTATGTTGTTGTTATTGTTGCTGATGCTGCTGTTGTTGTTGTTGTTGTTGATGATGTTGTTGCTGATGGCACTTTTGCAGCTGCCTCTAATGCGCTTATGAGAAATGGAATCTGCTGTCAATGAGCATGCGGCAACATTGGCAACAGTTGGTATTACATTCATTTTTCAAGGACTTCTTTGTTCAAAATTTAGATATGCATAGAAATGAAACATGTTTTTTGCTTACAGCTTAGGAGCTTAGTGAACAGCAGGCGGAATTTTTAAATATATCTTCTTAACTGTTTTACAATTTATGTGCAATGCCCAAATTTAGAAAAATAGGAGAAGCGATTGCATTCGGAATTTCCCATATTTAGGTTTAGGTCTTAAATTGTATAGTTCCAATTAGGTAATATTTATTTTTGTAACAACTTCAATAAATATTTTCGTTTAAAAAGTTTTAAAAAATGTAGTTACTTTAAATTGAATACTATTAAAGTTAATACCATGACTACTATCACAAATAAGCTATACACTTTAACATTTTTACCACTCACCTGCCACGTGTGTAGTAAGTTTTTGGCAGAAAACTCTTCAGATTCTTATAGGAGATCACAGAAGCAAATATCGTCGAATTGGCCATGATATGCAGCAGACGTGTGGATAGTCCAATATCCATATAAAGTTGATCCGAAAACAAGTCCTCGCTGAGAAAGAAAAGTGTACAGAATGGAGACTTAATCATGGCCATAAGAGTCAACTAACTTAATTAGCTTAATAAGACACTTGAAGGAGTCAAAATGTATGGCAAGGTAACTTTGCCACCTCAGCAGGCCAGTCCAGGCAAAAGTCCTTCAAGTTGAATTTTTATGAGCAATTTTATAGTGAGCGGGCGCGTGCGCTTATTTTATGCATTCCCTTTTTTTATTATTTTTTATTTATGTTTGCCCATAAAGTAAATTTTCCATTATAAGCAAATGCAAAAAATGTTCGCCCTTGCCAGCGTATATTAATCAAGCGGCCATAAAGCAAAGTTTACTGTTTACTTGGGCAAGGAAATTTGCATTTTGCCTTTATTTCTAATTATGAAATTATGCAAAGCACTTGACATGTGCAAGGCAGAACTCTACAATATCCAAGATATTCTCTTCTAAACTTGCTATCTCTTTGATTTTACGTTTCTCTTATTGCTAAAATATGAGTTCTTCAAAAATCAATTTATTATACATAAATATCACATTGGGGTTCTAATTTTTGGTTCAACTGAACTGAGTTTGTTTTAAAAATTATATATGCAGTGCTCTCATTGCTTTTCTTTTAAATAATAATAATAATAAGTATTTTGAGTGCAACAAAAATAAATACAATTCCAACTTCTTTACGTATGAAATATGTTAAGTAATTGAATATTGTCTTATGTTGCATGCATGATCAAATTGATCAGAAATGATTCGAGCGGCATTCACTCATTTTTCAACTCACCCATAAATGCGTAAATTGAATGGCAATGTTTTCACAGAGGTCATGTAAATGCGCAGTGAATTCAGACGATCCAGCGACAATGTGTCCTCATCGACTGTCAAAATACCAGCGGCACCAACACCACTACCACCACTACTGACACCGACACCAACACCACCATCGCCAACGGTCATTCCACTGCCGCGATTTACCAGCAATTTTCCGGCAGCGCTGCCAGCATCGCCATCGCCATTTCCATTTCCAATACCTCTGCTGCTGCCGCTGCCGCTCTGTGCGGTCAAAGTTGTCGAGCTGTCAGCAGCCGTTGCCGAGGATGTCGCTTGGCTGCCGCTGCTGCCGCTGCTGCCGCCGCTGCTGCTGCTCCCTGTCGATGTGGCCAATTGCGAGGCCGCAATTGTCTCGCGATTCAGCGCCGCAGATTGCGTTAAAAGTTGCAACTTTTTAATTTGCTGCAAGAAAAACGAAAATTTCGACACATTAAAGTTTGTCCATGCAAATATGAGCTTTCGAGCTTTCAACTTCTTAGTATAGAAGGGCAGGCTATGACCGACCAGACCGTAAACGTTTCCCAGGCAACACTTTTCATGGCTATGGTTGTTTTCTTTGGCTCAATTGTGATTCATTGTTGCTCGTCATTGCCTATTGGGGCATACCAAGTTTCAACATATTAGGGACCTTGAAAAATACAAGTAAACATGACCCACGCGTGAATGTATTTAATTGGCATCTATAGATGTGGTTGCCATGCCATTATGATTGTTTAAGCTTTGCATATTAAAATAAGGTAATAACAATATTTTGTAGTAGACTGGACTCCACTTAGGTTAAGGACATAATCTAGACTGAGATTTTAGACCAGAATTTAATTTATTCAGATAGGTCGGCGGCTTCTCAAATATGTAATCATTTTTATGGTATTTTCGAAATATATAATCTAGCTATACTTTTAACTGTTGATCCAATATATTCCAAACCGTTATACTATATATGTATCCTTATTATTTTATTTACTTAAGTAAGCACATATTTACATATGCAAGTTTACTGAAATATGTGAAATTCTTAAAGTATTTCTTAAATTAGCTTAAGGGCATAGTTTAAAGAGTATTTAGCACTGATGCAGATATTTATTTTATCGGATATATGATATTGGGTAACCCCCCTTTGATCCACTATAAATTAACGCTGGTAATAATTTTGCTTCAATGCTAATTATATATATATATATCTGTTTATCTGGAATACCCTCTCCAATAGATGATGTAATTTCCTTTAAAATCTATTCTTCAGCATTTATTTTTTCCATGTCTGCTGACAGTGTTTTGGTTGATGCCAACAATCGCATTTTAGCCAGCATATTGCTTCGATGAGCATTGCACACAAATCAATGCGAAATGAAAAACAAAAAAAAAAGAGTTGGCCAAAATCATTTGGCCATATTCTCAAGTTGGCAACAATAACAACATAAACAAGAACAATATTAAACAAGTCAATGAACCCACATAAAATTATGAATTGTTGCATACTTGACTGCGGTTCAGAAGGACAGAGGAGGGGCTAGGGTTGGGGTTCATAAGCTGACCCAATAAGCTAAAGCAGCAGCCAAGCGGCCAACGAACCATTCGATTTTCGCAATTTGTAATGCGAACTCCATTACAATGCGATTTTACTTGATTGTTTTTTGCTTTTTTATTCTTATATTTTTTTTCCCATTTTTGGGATGTCATTTTCTGCTGTCATGGCGCAATTTCCTGTTCAAATCAAAAATTACAATGGGCCGACAAGCTGACATTTTCGTTGGCCATAAGCATAAATGTATATATGTACTCGTACATGTCCAATCGAGAGCAAAAACAATTTCAATTGGAAAACTTTTCTGTTATAACTTTGCAAGCACAAAAAAAGACGTTAGCTTCAGCAAACATCAGTCAAGCATGATGTGATACATACATTTACATATACATACACATACATATATATGGCATGCCCCTGCGCCTATGCAAATTGTGGCATTTGTGTGATTTCGTTTAAAGACAAGGCGCTTGAAAAAGTCGGGATAAAAATTTGGTCGAAAAAGTTTGAAATTCCGACCTGCTTTCGACCTGGCCACGTTTAACAGTTTACCGGCAAATCACTGGGGCGTTCAACTGTGTGGGCATGGCCGTTAGCCTTTAAATGCTGCACATGTGTGTATGTGTGTGTGAAACTTTTTTGCTGATTTGAAAGTTTGCCTGTGACTTTAGAGCACGTTCTTTTTTGCGACTACTTTTTGCTAAGTGATTTGTCGTGAACTTTACAAATTTGATTTTTGAATAGCCCATATCTGCAGTCTTAGTACCTCAGCTAAAGTTTTTGGTCAAGCAGCTTCACAATGACAGTATGTGGAATTAACCAGGAGCGGTTTAGCTTGAACAAATAAAACTGAGCTCAATGCCGATTATACATAGTACATAGTTACACAAAGAAGATGAAATTAATGTTGAACAGTATATCAGAAATAAAATATATATATTTAAATGTAAAAGCTTAAGCTTATCAGATAAGTACATGCTTTTTGGTTGATAAATCCGGCCCTGTAAACTCGAGTAAATTCGTTTTGAAAACTAGGTCAGTTAACTTTGTTCGCCATTTGGTTGGCTTGGCCCATAATGAGTCCAATATGCATTGAAAGTTGCACTCGTATATTTTAATAAACTTTTACATTCTAATATTGAAATGCAATTGAAAACTGCAGATTTTATTCCAAAAACTTTTTCAATTGCAATACCCACAAAAGCAAGCGACCGATGAATGCAAACCGAAATCAATGTTAATCAGCAAAAGTAAATGGAAATCTGTTAAAGCAAATCAATTGCAATCATAATTCTGCACTGCCATTGACATTGTGGATTATCAACAAGCTATTGATAAGGTCAAATGTGCGACGACTGTTCAATTTGAATATGATTATATATTAATAATATAGATAAGCCTAAATATATTTTTATATATACACAACGAATCCTACTAATTAGTATATTTGAGTAGTCATTTCAACACGTCTAATCCACATTCGTAAAACTAATATACTGAAATCAGCAACCCTTCCATCCCGAACCTCCACAGTTATTGTGATCGATGCTACTTTCTCTTTCGTTAATTAAAAGTCCGTACATTAAAACATTCCTTTTCACTAACTACCTCAAAGTTTCGGTTCAGTCAATAAAAACGATGCCAACTATTTGGCAAGTTGAGAAAGTTGAAATGCTGGCATTTAATCGACCCAATTATGCTGGCAAGTTTTACTTTTTTTTTAAAGTCACTTCTTCAGCTAATAAAAAATTTAACATAAAAATGTTCGGTGAACTTTCAGGCTCACATGGCGCATAATATTGAAATGCCATAACTCAGGGAAAACAAAATTAATTTGTGCGCATTAAAAACTTTTAGGACCCGTCGTCCTGCCGTTGCTTAAGTCAACTATGCTAAGCAGAATGCGCAATAAAAACTTGCTTAATTTCCTCGTTTGCCGCAACTCTAAGAAATGAATATTAAAACAGTCTAATGCGACCGAGCAGATAGCTAATATATTATGTTGTATAGTTGGCTCATTTATTAAGTTTCTCGAGGTCCTTGACATTGAGACGGCAGCTTTAAAAGCTGACTTTGCTTTTATGCTGGGCGCCATATATAGTACAGCAACAACAACAGGACCAGCTGCAATCAACACTCACATAAATTTGCATACCAATATTTAAGTCAGATGCATGTGGCATACAACTCCTTGATGCCACCTCCTGTTGCTGCTGCTTGCTGTTACTTTTATGCCGCACTTCGCGAAAACAAAGTGTGCTCAAGGAATAAAACATGAGCCTCGGCAAAGCGAGACCCTTCTCTGCCCCCACGACACTTAAAACCTTAAGTAAGTTGAGAGTGAGACGAAAGCCGACAACAACAGCAGCAGCAGCTAGTCGAGTGGAAAGGGCCAGGACCTTCAAGGACATTGGCAACGCGTTAAGACCAAAACTGAAACGCACTCTTAACCAACAACACAGGCTCTGTGGCCATGTGGCCAGCCAGAAGGAAGTGCTTATATGGTGATTGTTTTGCGGTCCAGTCAGGTGTCCTGCAAACCACAGAGAAAGTTCATTAGCCTGGTCATAAGTGTGATGTGTGCTGTTTGATGGCCGCTAATTAGCAGCTGTTTTGAGGCTATATTTTAGAGGCTTTTGTGTGGTTAACTGTTGCCTAAGCAAACAAGAAAACCAAACAGAAAGATGCACGTAGGTGGATAATACTTTCTCTATAGCAGTGAGAGTTTCTTCAGCCTCTCTTCAGACATTCACATAATTCAAGAATGTGGCACATTATTTTTGTACAATTTTCTCAGTTTCTATTTTATGTCAGATTTGCCTGTGAGTTTTTTAGTTACTGGACATTTTTTATTTGTTTTTTCTTTAGCTTGCTTGTTTTTTGATTTGTAGCCTTCTGCAATCGGAATAAAGTATTTAAATAGCAAAAGTTTAAATTAATTTCTGTGATTTGCTGAAAAGAACTTCTGCTTAAGCTGCAAACACTAAAAGACATCTGTCAAATTAATGGGACACCGCACAAAAATATAAAAAAGTTGTTCATCTAATATTTATAGAGTTTTAGAAAAGAGTTTCAAATGCACTTTGAAAAATGAGAAGGGATGATTAAGTTTGTATTGATAGTTTTTGCTAAGCATCTGAACTATTTGAAGAACCTATTTGACCTGTTTTTCCCATTGATAATAATTGACTGTTAGCAATTTTTGCATTATTCACTTCAATTATGACAGGGTCTTAAATAAATACCCAATACACACATTATTGATTTCGCACTTGGCACATTTGCCTTTCATGCTCGAAAGTGTGGATGTAACTAACATATTTGTATTCAGCACTATCTCAATGCCAAACATGCTCCATTTACCAACGCCGAACAAATTGGCCTTTCAGCCCGGGCACCCATTGAAAAAGCCTCAAATACATAGATTTTGTAGAAGGTATTCATTACCCACAAACATGAACATCAATTCTGTGGCTGCTTCAGTGCGAGTGTGTGGCAGACAAATGTAAATTGCGGCCCAATGACAGCCCAACTACAAGCTAAATAAAAGTAAAAAAAAAACTAATGTGCCTGCCACACAGCAGCCCCCCCTTGCATGCAATCCAATTTCGAGCCTCTGTGTGTGTGTGTGTGTGTGTGTGTGTGTGTGTAATAAATCTGGAGAGAGCCGCAAAACCAGGCTGGCAAATATTGAATATGGCTGTAGGTTATAAATTATGGCACCCAAACGCACGACTGCCTCTTTTCGCATAATTTATGCGCGAGTGCAGCCAAAGTGGCAGCTACAAAATGTTTGGGGCACGTGAAAGACTAGTAGAAGAAGTACATACAAAATACATTGAGATAGCTATAGATATAGATATAGATATAGATATATGTATATACTTTAGATATTTGCTGTTGCTTACCTGTTGACTGTTGAGAGATTGCGCATTCTGCATGACTTTATCCAGAATGCGCAGTATTATCTCCGCTGCCATCTCACGCTCGAGTTGTGTGCCTTTCAATTGCAAATAGGTGTCGAGCTGCGAAATAGGCAAAGAAATGGTGCAGCATCAGACAAGTGCCCCAAATCGTTGCAAACGAAAAACGTAACGAAAATAAAACAGAACGGCAAGAAGTGGCAAACCCGGCTCCCGGAAAACTCTTCTTAGCCATTCGTTAGCCGGGAAATTTGTGTGCGCATTAAAATGAAAAATTGTTGCCATGCGGCCCAGCAAACTTTTCTTTGACTGTAGTTGGCTCCGAAAATTGTGTGAAAAATTGCAAGGTGCTCACTCGCCCAGTCGCAGAGTCGCAGAGTCTCTCAGTCTCTGAGTCGCTCAGTTTGCCACTTTTTGCATTCATTTGCGTGTAAAAATAGTTTCCCAAGCTTTTTTGCGGAGTCTTTGGCCCCCGGCACTTAAGTGGTGGGATGTGAATCTTAAGGTCCAGGTCCAGGTAGTTTGTAACGCTTTGAGCTGTTTGCGCTCGTCTGAGTTTTTGAGGCTTAAATGGGTTCAAGAGTTTTGTGGTGTGACCCAAGATACTAGCTATGCTAGTTGTTTAAATTGAATTTGGGAATGTGAAAGCAGATGAAACTTTTGTTTCGCTAAAACATTAAAGAAGCTGGTAAGCTCAAGTGGCAATCTTGAGAATCGCCGAGAGAGGCTTGCGATATTTTCAGCTCTTGGCATAAATCTGCAAAACTTGGGAGCATATATCAATGAAAAAATATATTAATACTCCGGAATTCAGCTATCTTATCTTACTTATAATTGAGTTTAATGTATCCGGCTTATAATTCTGAAATTAAAAACTATTGATTTTAAAATACAATATTTTAGATCTAATGGTTTCTGTACATATATTTAATTCGTCATTCTATATTAAAAACTGAAAAAATTCAACAAAATTATATTTCAATAATTTTCGAAAATTCCTTGAAAATTACATCCTCTAAAATTCTTTATAGCAACTCTATCGCTCTACTTTTTCATACTCACCTCGTGGAGCATGTCAATGAGGAAGCTCGCCTCACCCGGCAGGAAGGTCTGGCGCCGCTGAAGCGTGTAGTCAAAGCAAGCCTTCAATATGTTCGACGAATTGGTCTGTTGGAAGCCAGCACTCAGCGCCCGGAACCTATTGTAGATGAGCAGCAGCTCGTCCCGCACACAGCTCGAGAAGTCCGGCAGCAGCCAGCTGGAGTTGCCAGCATCCCGCTGCTCGCAGATGCGGCGCGAGTGACCCTCGAAGCCGCGGGGGCAGTCAGTGATGATGGGTGCACCGGGTGCACTGGTGGGCCAGTGAACGCCATAGCTGGACTCGGTCAGGCACACGTGGACAGCATTCCGTTCGATGACATTGATGTAGACGCTCCTGGAGACGGGGCGCACGCTGTTGGAGACAAGGCAGGCGTACTCCGCGGACTTTTGAATGTTGTTGATCTTCAGTATGCTGCCATCCGGATAGAGATCCTCCCACATGGCAGTCGCTGCATCCGACTGAAACAGCACTCCATTGCGCGTCCAACTATACCCAAGCTGGGCATACCGCTTGATATCATCGTTGCCCGGCGAGAGGCAGCGCACCCGCAACGAATCCCCCCGCTGCAGCGTCACGCTTGCAGGATCTACGCGGAGACGCGGCGGTGACTTGATGTGTATGTGCAGGGAGCGACACTGCTCCACGCCCCAGTCGGTGACCTGCAAGCAGAGAATTGCATTAAGAGCTTGTTTAAGGTGTTGCCTTTTATGCATTTGATTTGACAAAGCTGCTTACACGACAGGCTAACAGGACAGTCTACCAGGACAGTCTAGCAGGACAGGCTGACAGGACAGGCTGACAGCTCTGACCACGCAAGAGCCAAAGCTTCATTACTAACAACAAGAGACTGCAGACTGCTCCCAGCTATGAAGTGCATCGATAGCCCTGAAAGCGCCTACCCTTTACAACTGATAAACATCAACAACAACACATATGACGGTTCTTGTTGAGAGACGCTGACCAGGAGATACCCTGTACACAGAAATATTTAATATATATTTAATTTTCCGGACTTGAAAAATATTCCGAGTTAGCCAGCAATTTATAATGCGTTTACATTTTAACGCTTAACTGTATGTTAAATATTATGCATACCTATGATAAACACAGACACAAATTTAAATTATCTACACTAAAAGAAATTTAATTTTAACTTTAAAAAAAGTTAGATAAAAAATGTATTACTATTGATTTATAGAGAAATGAAAAAGGTTATCAAAAGTTAACATAAACTCAAATTCCAAATTTGAAGTCTATGTCACTTTTGCACAACTTCGTGATACCCTTTTAGCT
Organism: Drosophila maculinotata; assembly: GCA_035045305.1. Classification (NCBI taxonomy): domain Eukaryota; kingdom Metazoa; phylum Arthropoda; class Insecta; order Diptera; family Drosophilidae; genus Drosophila; species Drosophila maculinotata. The sequence goes on along the minus strand of JAWNPD010000134.1, from coordinate 719,159 downwards.
ATGTTTGATGGGTACACAGGATATAGTATGGCTACAACATTGTTTGGGTTTTGCACACAGCCACAAAAAGACAGAGAGGCAGACAGACAGAAAGTCAGTCGGTTGGTTTTCAGTGGTGTGTCCTTTGCAGATGTCCTTTCAAAGCGTTTGCCATGTGTCAACAATTGTTTGCCAGCTGCTGCTTGAAGCATTTACTCGAATTTAATAGACTTCTCTCGCTCTCTGCTCGTCCTGTCCTCCTGTCCTGTCCTCCTATCCGCCTATCTCCTAGGCAGGACTAACTGATGATTGGATATGACTTTGGCTGATTGCGCGAGGCGTGCTTGTGTGCACAGTTTGTATCTAAGCCTTTAAAGCGCTTTGAAGGAGGGATGATAACACGAGTCTGTGGCTACTTAAAGCCGACTCTTCTGATGATGTTGCCATGTGGCACAAATATGTTGCATTTATTACTAGTGCACTGCACGTCTTTGTTGTTGCAAATACTCCTCCATGGGAATACAATGTGAGTGCATCGCAGACAGCGACAACGGCGGGCATTAGGATAATGCTGATGATTATAACGATGACGATGATGATGATTATAATGATGATGTTGCAGGGAACTTCCGTTTCAAATTTAAAAAAGCAGACAAACTAACGAGCAGCGACGTCAGGATCACACCTCGGGGGCCTCATTGCCGCCATGTTGCATGTGGCATGTGGCAGGCATTGATGCTACCTTTGCCTCTTTGCATTTGTGTGGGTGTGTGCGTGTGTGTGAATGTGGCATGTCTGTGTGTCTGCCGCTGCTTTGGCACTTTGTTGCAACTGATCCGGAAACATTTGATAGACAGTCAAATCGAAGATATTCAGTTTTTATGGCATTTCAGCTTCAGCATTTGAGTTGAGTTTTAAATTTGTGGCAGTGGCAGTGGCAGTGGCAGCGGCAGTGGCAATAGGCGAAGTCTTTGCTTTACGACTGTGCAACGTCAACAAATCTTTGCCAGCCACAAAATCCAATTGGCAATTAACTCATTTAGCCGCCAGCTAGCATTTTTATAGCCAAATGTAATTTTACTGCCCCCAGGACTGAAGCTCAAAGTTGCGTCTCATTAACAGTCGAAGTCGTTAAACAGCAAATTGTACGAGTTTGGCTAATGTCATTTAGTCTCCTACAGGACCCCTACTCCTTCGCCTTGCCCCTACTCTGTCTCTGTGTCTAGTCAACAAAATTTGCTGTTGCTATTGCTGCAAAATGGTAGAGCAGCAACGCTCATGCCACAAATGTTGCAGTGGTAATGACGTCGATGTTTGAAAATGGCTGACTTTTATAGTCGGCTAGATAAAAGTGTCTTTTACGAACTGAAAAGTGCATGACACCAACTGAACCTAAGAATGGACTGGCGATACCCTCATTTATCCCCATATATGGTTTATTTACTCATCCACTGCAATCTGTTTCACATCTATAATAGCAGTTCTCGAGATTATTTTTATATTCAGCTCCCAAAAGAGTTTATTGCACTTGTGCTAATATTTGTTTAATGAAAAGACGATCATTTTTTTTGACACGCCCTTTTTCTGGCAAATAAGCTAAATTTATTTTTCTTGTCACAATTTTTAATACCGTAGATGACACCAAAATTATATTTTCTACTTCCACCTATGTGTGGTGACCTGGTAATGCATTTGTGCTAAGTATTAAGAGTATTATAATTTGTACCCTTTGAACTTATAGTTTATGTAACTGATTAACATAAACAATTGAATATATCTATCTGTCACCTTTTTATAAAATTGCTCCTTTAATTAAATTCACTATTTCTTGTCCAACAACGAAACACTTTTTATCAATCCCATTTTATTTAGGGTAAGTAGTTCGATTTCAGTAGTTGGAGCTTAAAATACAACATTGTGCAACACACATACAGACACATTTTATTTCGTATATTTGCTTGCCTCTACGTTTTTCCACAGCTCGAAAGGGAATAAATTGATTGTTGTTACTTGAATATATTCAAGTCAATTCATCTCTGCATAGCAAATATTTAAGATATCTTCAGTATTTTATTTGATTTATTTAACATTGATAGTTTAATTTATAAAACCAAGACTAACTAAATTTTTGCCTGGATTGGTAGGTAAATTTCAGGCAATAGCAGGCAGCTTGAAGACATCAGTTCCCTGGAGCTAATGAGCTAATTGCAGCTTAATATCAATAAATAAGTAATGATTGCGCTTATAGCCCCGTGGGCATTTATGCCTGTGTGTGTGTGTGTGTGTGTGTGTGTGTGTGTGTGCATATGAGTGTTGGTCATGAATGTGAGGTCCCCAGCGCCCAATGGACAAGGCTTGCCACAAATTGTTGACGTGCCACAGAGCACTCGGACCTTGAGGCGCTGCTTATCGTAAAGGATTTATTCTTTTCAGTTTCAGCTTCAGGTTTTTTTAAGTCAACAGCAGCCACAAGACGGAAACAATCAACCTTTGGGGATTGTGCATTAAGCACGTCCACAGAGGAAAAAACTCAAAATGCGAGCACAGTGCGCTGATTAACGTAAAATTCTTGAATCTGCTGCGGCAAACGTTGCGAAAAGGGGAGCGTATTTTCTGCAAGCCCCAGCCACAACCCCGAAACCGAGGAAGAGGGAGAGGAAGAGGGTGCGGGTGAGGGTAAAACAGCACCGATTCCAGCACTTTGCCTTTGATCTGATGGCGCCATTATGTGGTCCACACAGCGACAGTAATAAGTGAGAGAGGCGCTAGGCGTACCCAAGGCACAAAGCGACAGCAGCAATCGGAGCAACAGGAGTAGAAGCAGCGCTAGAAACTGCTGGGGTGGGGGTGGGAGTCAGCCGTACATGCATATAGAAAACCCAGCGGAATACCCATGAGGTATTCGGACAAGGCATTAAATACAATTGGTGCTGGGCTTTAAGAAAATGTTCACTCGTTAGCTCAGCGGTCGCCTCGAATACTCGTATACTCGAATACTCAAATACTCGAATATTCTCGACTGCTCGACTGCTCGACGGCGAGCAACAGCTGCTGCTCTTTGCGGTCTTAAAGTGAGCAAATTTATGGCGCAGAGTTGAAATTGCAGCTCAAGGAATCTGCAGCCAGGGAGAAATATTGCAGCTTAAAGAGCTGGCAGGACATGCACCAAACATGAAATTGTCACAAAAAAGCAAAATAAAAAAGTGCTGCTCAATTCTAACGCTTTTTCAAGTTTTATTACGGGTGCATTAAATGAAGTTGTAAACAAACAAAATCACACAGCTAGCCTTTTAGGTTCTTGTATTAGGCTATAAAGTGCAGGTTGTAAAGTCCTTGCGGTGGGTATTAAAATTTGTATCTCATAAGTGTAAAGACTTCAGATAGATAAGATTTTTGCGTAGATATTATTATTTAATTTTGTTTTTAATTTGCTTTTGACTTTCATTCATTCATTTCTGTCACAAAATAATCTCTCAGTTTTGCTATCTAAATAAAACTGTATGTGTAAATGAAATGTATTGTATAATATATTATAATATTCTATATACAGAAGCTAACTTTTCTCTCTTGTTGAGTTTTACTCGGTAAGTAATTGCTGATGCATTCCGAATTTGTTTTCATTGTTTGCGATTTCTGAGACTTGAGAATAAAAGCATAGACAATTGGCATCATCAAAACCCACAAGTCTATTGTACTTAGGTGTCTCAGGTAATCCATCCATAAACTCAATTAAAATGTCAATTAAATTGCCTTGGTAAATTTTGGTTAATCTTTTCCTTTTTTCTTCATTTTGTACTGTTGTAAATATACACTTCGGATTGCCTGGCAGCTTGTGGAAACCATTGAAACTTTTGGCTGACTAATCAGTTTAATTGCCAAGCGTTAAGCTGCCATATCAACGCACACTCGGGTCTGTCAGACAGTCAGACAGTCAGACATTGGGGAAGAACACAAACAATTATAAAAAAAATCCCTAAAATGCCGCAAAATTACTTTTAACTTTTCTCTGCTCTCTTCTCTGCTCAGTTCTTCATTTGCGCTGTAACGTGGCTTTTAATTAGCCAAATTAAAATATGCAAAAAGTAAGAACTCAAAAAAAAAACCCCAGAAAATAAAATACAGAGAAAGAAAGGAAGGAATTGTTTTTTTTTTGTTGATTTGTGTGGCTTTTTTTATGCATTCAATTATAATTTATTCTATGCGTTTTAAACATTTGTTTAGCTGTTGAGTCTTTTGCGGATTTTCAGCTTATTGCTGTTGGTGAGCAAATTGCCGGGTATTTTCGGGTTTAGTAGCACTTACTAAGTCTTCACACTGTTCCAGGCCATTAAACCTAAAAGGCTGCTAACCAAGCGGCAGGCCGGTAACCATTTTTGTTTATGGCTTGGCAAATAACAAATTACGCAAATGGCTTGTAAAAAATATTGACAAGTAATGCCGCAACAACAAAAGGAGCCATAGACGCTTCCTAGTACAAAGTATGAACAACATGTTTATGTTTATGACGTTGAGGTGGGATACAGAATGCCATTGACATGTAGAAAAAGGTTCCCCCAAGTCAGGAGTAAGTTGTAAATCAGTTGATAATTCGATTAGTAGAATTAGGTTCAGCTTCAGTTACTTATAAATCAAATCAGACGCACAGATATGCATATAATATATATCCTTTAAGACATTAAAACTCACCTTACAACTGTAGACTCCCTCATCGATGCGACTCGCTTTGGTAACGCCCAAAATGGCGGTGTAGACATCTTTTGTTTCCGGCGGCAGCACAGTCGTCCAGATTTCTCTGCAAAGAGCATGGCACAAAGTCGGTTTATGTATTTGTACTAAATATGTAGTTAGAGCAGCTAATTAGCTGGCAACTTTCGCTTTTGCACTTGTGTTATTCGATGCATTCATTTTCACACCCAATACACAGGAGCAGCAAATAATTGGAGCGTATGCAGCTCCCCTGTTAATTGACCCACTAATGGCAGCTCACTTATCATTCCGTGGCTAAAAATGCACTCAATGTGTGTGGCTGTGTATGTGCGTGTGCGTGTGTGTCTGTGTGTGTGTGTGTGTAAAATCATTGCAAATGGCAAAACAATCGCGGATGCTGCGGTTCGAAGTCAATTAGCTGGCAGCCAATGATTCTTTCGGAAATGTTTTTCAAAATGTATTTCGGTGACGCGTCAGTGGCATTATAGCAAAATCAAGAATAGACTCTGGCTATATGGTTAAATGGGTCAAAACGTTCGTTGGCTGTTACGTTATTTGGTTGCCTTGAGGGCATACATCATTAAAACACATATATGTTCTTTTTTGCCCTGATTTGTGCTCCCATTTTCATATGTGTGCCTAATTAGATGAGATGAAACATTTGAAAGATTTGATGGATTAATGAGCAATGAAATGAAATCAATTCAAAGGATATACAAATGACAGACAGACAAAAGAATATATACATATACAACATAAATGTAATATCAATGTAAATATATATATTAAATTATTGACTTTAATTGTGTCGGAGATGACCTTTCGTGGCATCATATTTGAGCTGTTATGTAAACCCTAGAAACTGATTTAATCAATATTACACAACAGCAAAACTCATTTATATGCTGCTTTAGGGTAAATATCAAAATAATCTGTGTAAAATATCAGAAAACTGACGGCAAATGATTTCACAATCAACAACAAAAACACAAAGTAAAATGCATTCAGTAGTTTGACAATAAAATCGGCATTTTTGATTTTATACATTTAAGCAAATTTGTTCCTGTCAGTCACAAATGTCAGCTGATTTATTACATCACTGGTTTTTACGACACTACAATTTATGCGATAAATTAAACAGTTATTGCAACTACTTTATCAGTAACAATAAAACGTAAACAATAATTCTGATGAGCCTAAAAAGTAGACAAGATTTTAATTTAACATAAATTATTCTTTGCCACTGGTAAAGTATTTTACACCCAAAATACGCTCTTACAATCTCAGCAAAACTATTAAGAATTGCACCCGTTAGCATTTTGATAGTGTGGCAAATAAGGCAAACAGAGCAAATAACTCAAATAACTTAAGTATTCAGAGCCTATTAAGGGAGCTCTTACGCTGTCTGAAGATTACTGCAGGTGCAGGCACACCACACACCACACACCACACACCACACACCACACCCACCCACCACTTAGCAGCCAGCTGCCTGATGAGGGGAGGGGTGAAGCAAGCGCCAATCTAAATGCGAAACCAGAAGCAAAACTAAACTCTTGCAGTTGGCAACAACTTAAGTGCTGTTTTGGGGTTTTTGCTGTAGCAAACAAAAAGGGGTTCGGGGGGTGGCAGAGTTTTCCCCAGGACCAACCATTCCGGTGAATCCTGTCAGTTGCCGGTGCCTCGAACGCACGCTCAGTGAGTGCATTCCACTGATAACTTTTACGCATGGATAACGTCGGCAAACGAGGATAACAAGTTCATAACATTGAAAAAGTGCCCGAAAAACCGCACAAAACGAAAGTGCGGTTTAAGCAGCCCCATAAACCACAGCCGGGCCTCAACTGAAACGCGTTAAGCAATTTGCACAGGTGCAATCGCCAAAACTGCGCTTGCAATGGCCAGATGGTGGGCAGGTGGGCAGGAGGGAAGATGGGCAGGTGGGCCAAACCTACAAAGCACTTAACCCACAATTTGCTAATGGCCAACGGCGCAAGATTTTGCCAGTACCCAGCGATGGTTACGGTGCCGCTACCTGTACCTGTACTGATGCTACGCACCTTCAAAATCAATTAAACGGCAACGGAAGTAATAACATTCTGTGCAGGAAGTGCGTGACGCTTAAATGCAGCAGAGGCAGCAGCAGCAGCATAGTAGCCGCAAAAACAGCAAAGCTCAGTTCTCGTTTACGCCAAATGAGCAATAGCAGCAGCCACCAACAGCAGCCACCAACAGCAACAGCAATACCAACAAGACACCACCACCCAACAGCAAAAGCACAAACAACAATATCAACAACAACAACAATGGCTCTGACGCACAGGAAGCTGCCTTAGTGCTGGTTACTCCTCGACTACCCGACTAATACAATTACATACTAAACTGTTACGCAAATACTTACACACACACACACACACACACATGCGAGAGCACAGGCACAAAGATAAAGTGAACGAACAGCCCCAAAAGCGCACCAACAAACCGTTAACAGAATCCACAAGCCATAGAGATGAGTGCGTGACACGTGACACGTGACATGTGAGTGAGCACGTGAGCAGTTGCAAATCGATTAAATATGTTCACCATTTTTATTTTATTATTTATGTATTAGATTCGCTGTTAATTTAATATCTGCTTAACATAATTCATTAATAGAAATTTATAGGTTACATGCACGTTGTCTCTAGTGAAACGTACGAATAATCATATTTGTTTTCCTTCTTTTGATTTTTGGATAGCATTTTAGCACTCAGCTTCAATTTGTAGTAGAAGCGCTGAAAACAGTCGTAAGTACGCAAAATCTGGAAAAATCACCCATATTTTATATGCAACGATTGATTAAATTGAACGATAGTGGCTTAGTGTCTTTTAATTCTAAGATATTTACTTGAAACTAGAGATTTGTGTCTAACTTATTTTATACTATTTCTTATTTGTTCAATTTATTATTATTTTTCAACGTATGTGAGCTTACTTTATATATAATATTAACGACACAAAGTCATTTTAATTTATTGCTCCATTAATCATAGTTCCTCATAAAGTTTAACTGCCAATTGCTAAACTATTGTTATAAACTATTATATAAGGCTTAGGTTAATAAGCTTGCATTAATTATGGATAGTTTGAGGATTTCAATTCCATCACTTATTCCTGGCAGTCACGTGTCCTCCTTTAGCAATATCAGCATTTGCAGCGTTTTTTTTTTTAGTGGTGCTTGACTGCATTTGTAAACAACTTGTAGCCAGTGTTGCAGGCAGTTGCAACGATTGCTGCATTGTGTGTAGACTGTGTGTGTAAAAGAGTGTGTGGATATGGGCGAAAGAGTCTGGTAAAATGTGTGCACTTACAGTTATACTGTTATACCCACATGTGCCGTTGCCATGCTCCTAATATAAGTAGAGAGCCCTTACTTGTTAGCTGCTGAGATTTTTGGTAGCTGAACAAAACGGTCAATAAAACGGCATTGGCCATAAAGTTGACTGAATCATCACAATTTCCATAAGTGCATTCCAATTGAATACTCACACAAAATGGCTGCCTCGATAAGACAGACATTTATCGATGTGCAGAGGTACAGTTGTGTACATATTTCCAGATTTAAAAGTAGTGTAATCTTAAGAGACTGTTATTTTATGAACTTCACACACTTTTTTGCTCAATCTTAGCAAGTAGTTTAACCAAATGACAAATAATTTAAAAGTCAATAAATTATTTTACAACACTGCTGTTGAACTTTTAATAGAGAGCGAAAGAGAGAGAGAGAGAGAGCTGTGACGCAGAGCTGCCAGACCGTACAATTTTAACGCATACTTTTAAATGAAGTTGTTGGTTTGATATTATTGCTTTTGATATTCTTTGCCGCATTGCTCATCATTTTGGCTCAAGTTTGATTGAAAAATGTGAGTTGCAATAAAACAAACCGCACACACATACACTTTTCCCAAAAGCAACACACATGAAAAATTAGCTTCCTGGCTATATACGAGTAAATATGCATAAATAACCAACATATGTTGGTAGCGGGATCCATAAAAAAAACCAACAACAGCAAGCAATAGCTCAGAGCAATCTATGGTCTCGGTTCTCTCGGTTGTCACATGGATGAATGGCAGCCGGGATAGGGATTAGATTTTTATATGACCAACACCGCAAAAGCCTTTGGGCTTCGAAATACAAATCCATCGCAATGGTTTTATGAGTTCATAAAATTGGCATGTAGGTGTTTACTTTGCTTGTATTTTTTTTTCGCCCGAATGCCCTAGATATATATCGTGGGAAATTGAAATTGTGAACTTACTTTTCTGCTGAATGTTTTATGCGTAAAGCTCGTAAATATGAATAAATATACATATATGTATATATATATATATATATATATATATATATATATATATATATGATGTATATGTGTCTAGTATACATTTGTATGCATGTGTTTGTTAAGGACTGCTGTCCTCGCAATGCATTAAAGCTGCAGGCGCCATAATCGTAACTTGATTAGAAATACGATACAGTGTCGCCTTACAAATTTAAGAGCGAAACACATACATATACTTGGGCAGACATAGGCCTGCGACTCGAGGAGCGATAAAAAACTTTATTAAACGCAACTACACATAAAAATAAAACGATGACAAAGTACGCGACGCGTTTTCAGCTTTTCCAGTTTCAGTTCCAGTTGTTGTTGTTGTTGTTGTTGTCCTTCTGCGTGACTGCGACGCCGACGTTAGCAATTTTTTGGTTGTTGTTGGTGCTCTCTGGCTCTGGCCCTGGACTTGACTTGGGCACAATTCACTTGAAGTTGTAACAAATTTCATTACAATCGTAACAAGAAAACGTGTCTCAACAACTAAATTGCAAAAGCGAAAGCAAAGACTAGAATTGCACATAACTAGGCTGTCGTCCCATCCATGGCCAAAGGCTTGATTGGCTTTTTACAGACGCGATTTAACTTTAACATACTGCTGCTACTCTGCTACTGTTAAGCTAACAGTATGTGGCTAACAGTCGCATGTTGGGCTTTAAGCAACAGTCCCGGCTGCTGGCTCCAAATGTTAAAGTAGCAATGCTGTCGTATCCAAAAAAAGAACGCCCTACACATGTTTGTCAGCCCCACTCTTCCCATTCCAGTACGAAAATTGTCATATTATTTGCCCCTTGGCATATTGCTGTCATACTGCGTATTTTGTTATTGTTGTTATCGTGCCGGCAATTCCTTTTTTGTTAAGGTCAAACCTGCAGCAACATTTCCTTTTTTTTCTGCTGACAAGCAGCTGCCTTTTTGGGTTCTCCCCAATTTTATTGATACACGTATTGTGGGGCAGGGCGGGGAAAAGGCTCTTTGTGTTCGCCTGCGGAGGAATCTAGGTGTTAGTGAATTTTATTCAAATTTGACGCTAATGAAATAGCACGTGACAGGGTTGCCGGATGCCATCGAGAATATCGAAATAAATACATGTGTATTTTCGCACTGGGAAAAATTCGCACTAAAATCGGGAATACCGCCTACAAGTGGAACAACCTCTGAAAATGAAAAATTATTTGTTTGCTTTTTTTTTGTGTGCATCGAAAATATAAATAAATGAATATTGAAACATTCCATTTGACTTTGTCTGTATCTAAATTAACAATCCATTTTATATTAGTTTTTGGATGATTGGCAAATTAGTTTTAGAATGTATTGCTTCCTTTTTCCGTTTATACCTAGCCAACTTTATTTAAGCATTAGGATGCAACTGTTTTTTACCTATGGGTCCTCCTTTGAAATATGGAAGACACGGAATGTATCCAAGATTCACAGCTTTATACCTATTTCAAAGTTGAGTCCCATTTTAGGGTTTTAAAATAAGTAAGTATTACGTTAGCTCCATTTGGTGTGTTTATGATAAAGTCCTTTATTATGGCATTAAGCAAATTCCAAGAGCAAAGACATACAAATCTTAAAGATTATGATGTTATAGTTATAGATTCTATGGGGCCATATTTGATAACGTTTATAACAATTTCACTAAGTGTTTAACAAGAAAGTAATAAACAATTCGACTATTTGGAGTATTGGGATTATTTAAAGGTGCGCTTGTGTATTTGTGTACTTGTGTGAGTGGATCATTGGCTTTGCCAGGATTACTGCTAACGCCACCTACTCCTCCAACTTGTTTAGCTTCTTTCAAGCTGTGCGACTAACTCTGACGGGCTTCACGCGTTGCAGGAGGCACTTCCTCCACTTGGATAGAGGGCGCCAGGCACGCGTAACCGCCAGATGTCGCCAGCTTCATTTGTCCGTCGCTGTGCCAGCAGGATGCTCCTCGCCACCATCAGCGGATGCGTTGCCTCCATTCGCCTCCTCAATGGCCTTGGCGGCACTGGGATCCGCAATGCTGCCAAAGTAGTTGCCGGTCGGCGCAATCTCCACCACACGCTCAACGTCATCCAGTTTGGGTGGTGCTGGCACCGTCACCAACAGTATCCCATCCGCCGAGAAAGTGGCCCTTGCCTGTGTGGCATCATAGTGCCGAGGCAACTTATAGCAGCGCGTAAATTCGCGCGTGATGCACAGCTGTCCCTGGTTGGCCCGATCGTCCGCCTGTTTGCCCTCCACGCAGATGGTGTCGCTGTTCTTCGCCTTGACCGTCAGCTCGGCCAGCTGGAAGTGATGCACGTCCAGCACCACCTTAAATGTGCCCCTGCCCAGCGAGTCCGGCTCCGTGCCCGTCTCGATGACCACACGACCCACCAGACACGAGCCGTGGCACCAGGCACTGTCGTCCACCCGCAGATGGAACTCCCGGGCGCACACGTCCATCTCGTGGGACAGATAGTAACGCCGCTGTCTACATTTCGGCTCCCCCGCTGACCAGTGTCTGCGCGCCGGCCAGTGGAAATGTGCTCCGCCGTGCTCGTGCTCGTGCTCCCAGTCCCAATCCCAGTGAATGGGCATGCTATGGCCTGGTATTCGTTGTGTCCTCTTCTGTCCTGTGTGGTGCAGTGTTTTGTATGTGTTTTTCGTTGCACACGGATCAAACGCGTTGATTTTTGGCTAGGAACGCCAAAAAAACCGTTGTCCTCGGCTATCCACCACCCCGTTCGACTCTTACTAACTAACTGACTGACTAACTAGCTAACTGAAAGCACTATGCAAAGTTATTCAATAAGAGAAACAAGACGAGACGAAACGATTCAATTCGACTGTACCTGTGCCCGGCCCAGGCACCAACTGCGCCGAGCCATTTGTGAAATGATTCCAATGCCTCGCATAAATATTGCAAACTCCTACAGTATACAGCTCCTTCCTGCCCCCACGTGGGATGCATAAATTCCGACCTACAATGGTGCAAAAGTGGAGCGACCCCAAGTCGAATTGTTTGATCAATACTTTCAGTACTGTCAAGCGCAACCCTTGCAGCTATTTTTATGCACCAAAAGGGGGAGGCGCCAAATGGGTTGGAAGCAAGCGCCCGTCAAGCCAAACACAGTTATGCGATAATGCCCCAGTAACATTATGAAGCAGCGGCGACAACGACTTTATGCAACTAATTGTGGCATTGTCGCCGGACTCCGATGCGCGTACGGCGTACGCTCCACGAGAGCCGGAGTTCTGTCTACGCATTGTGGCAAATGAAACTAATGAAAATCGTGACCCCTCCATTCGGCACGTCTCTCATATATGAGAGTGAATTTGACACATATGTAAGTACATATAGAAACATAAAGGGTGCTGCTGCAACCCTTGCAACTTATGCTTCAATGGAAATGAAAATAATTTTAATTTTTCAGTTGGAAAATTAATGAGTCAGTGGCAACCAAATAAACTAACTGTGGCCAAATGTTGCAGTATTGATTTCAAAATTACAAATTAAATGTTAACAATGTCATTACAAATATTATTATTATTATTAAATCATAAGAAAATCAAATTGACTTAAAGTCATTATTAAATGTATAGTATAGTAATAAATTGTGGTTAATCTTAATGAAATTGACAATTGTTATCGCCAAATAAACTTAAATACATATTATTAGAATATTAATTTATATATTTTCAATTATTTTTTTTAGCTGGCATACAATTTGTTATTAAAGTGTATTAAGCATACTTAAGTTGTATCTTAGGCTAGTCTCTTGATGAGCTCTCTGCTTATAACTAGGTAACTAATTACTTTGTTTTAAGAACTTCGGTTTTCAAGGCAATTTCAAGTGGCATAAATTGTCAAAGTATTTTAGAGATTACACTTGCACCCTGTATGCGACATACATTGAAAAGTATAACAAATTCGGGTGCAACAAAAAAAAACAACAACATTGCATTGTCCTAGACAACGCTGGCGTTGTCAAGATATTTGCTGCAGCATTGTTGTTGCTATTGTTGTTGGCCCCGGGTTGAGCCAATTTGTAAAATAACAACATATATATATTTCTTATATCGTGCTGGGGGTCAGGCAATTTTGCAGCTTGGCTGCTGAAATTGAATTTCTGCTGTTAGCTTTGCAGTTTGACAAAATTTCAGCAAACAAGCCAAAAGTGACTACAGTTTGACACAGCCAAAATGACAGAGCGTTGTTTTCTTAAATGCAACTGGAGAGTTTTTCTACAGATTGGCAAAGCGGGACATCGGAAATGCCGTTGACTGGTTTGTCGAAAAGTATTAACTGAGACAAAAGTTTTTAAGTTAGCGTTTATTCGATGCTTCACAACAACAATTTACTTCAAGTTAATTAAAACTGCTGTAGGAAAAACAAAAATTTGGGCAACAGAGAGAAAAGAAAACTGTTAAATTAAATACTTAAGAAGAATTTTCATTATATGTAATACTAGGGACCGTAACAGTTATGAGTCAAAATTGTAGAAATCATTTAAAATAATTATTTATCATTTTTATTTTTCATAATCAATTTTAATTATTATTTTTGTATTTTATTATTGAAAAATGATTCCTTAGTTGATTTTGCAAGCTGATTTGATCGAAATGTTTTTCTTTATATGTCATATGTCATAATGCAAAAACATCATATGCATACATCATCATCTCGAATGTAGATAATTTTCACGCCCAAATGTCAATGACGATGTATTTTTGTTAATTTCCTTAGTTTTTCTTTTTGCCACACGTGTTTCAGCAATTAACATGAGATTGTGATACACATTGGGAATATGGCCAAAACTCTACCAGTCAATGTGGTACTGCAAATCGCATTCAGTTCGCTGTAAGTTGCAAAGCTGTTCAGTAAATAATCAGTGGGTGTATTTCGAAGTAAAAAATTGTGTAAATGCCAAGATAATTGTATTATGAAGCCATTCAATTGGAAAAACTAACTACTTGATAAAGTAGTAGTAAATGCAAGTCAATACAATTGAATTATTGCTTAACTATTTAAGTGAGTGTAATACGGCTAATTACAATTTAATTTGCATTTAAAAAGTTGCATCTGATTTTAATAAACGCCAACATCAGCTAATCCAATTAATCAACTGCTTCTGAGAAGGCAATTTCCAGCATATAAAGTCGATGGGGAAATATTTCTGAAGTGCCGTAGGCAACCCTTCAAACTAATAACAGAATAAACAACGCTGTGACACCTAATCAGATCCTTTATCCCACCAATCCCCCATGGCAGAAGGACGCACAAGTCAAGGAGCAACCGATTAGAAGCTGAATTAATGACCACATTTCGGCGTATGCCATAGATTATTTTACATATATACGTATATATGTGACTACTGTGGGGTGGGGAGAGGGGAACACTGCTGTGGTGTAGTGTTAGCATGTTAATCAATGTGTCGGCCTTCGCTAAGTTGTGATAGCTCAGGGATGCGTTATAGACGTGATTGGAAAGTAATTGCTTTAATTACCCCACACGAACTGAAGCTGTATCCGTCTCAGTAGGACAACTGTTAACTGGGCCCGAATTGGACAACTAACTGGTCTATTAACATTTAAACAAATGCGATTAAAGTGTGCTCAATATGTGTTGAGTTCAGTGTTGGAGCAGGTATGCTAAATAGCTTTGAGCGAGGAACTGCGATAATAAATAGCCGATTTCCATGTGAACTGCCCCTCAGCTGAGTGAAATCAAGCATTAAAAATTCAATTACTTCCGGTTATTTTAGTACGCAAAAGTCAAGTCAGCCGCTAACGAGGAGTTGGGGCTGAGACTGTGGCAGTGGCAGTGGACGTGGACGTGGACGAGGACGAGGATGAGGACTGACCCAATGCTTAGTCACTTGTGTAATGCGAAGTTAGTAAATGTCCAAATGAATGACTTCACTTGACTTTAGTTAAAATATTTACTCATATTTTGCACCCAGTCTACGGGGAACATGTGTTTGTGGCTTTCTGTACAGCGGCAATTATTTACACATCAATGCGTTCCAGTCGACGGATGATGAGAAACCCCAAAACATACATATGTAATACACTGCATACTATATAGGATAATCAGTAGTTTTTTTTTTTTCTTTAAATAAAATCTCTGCCAATCATAAAATTAAAAATATTTTATAAATTCATTCATTCAAGTCTTGAATGTGTAGCGAAATTATCGAAGAACGGTTAACACAACATAATGTAATGTAACTTTTATAATACCTCCTCACATAAAATATTACTGAAATTAACCAACCCGAAGTTTAACAAAGAAACTCTTGAAGTTTCAATATTTAGCACACAAATTGTGAAAGATTCCCAAATCATTAAATTTGAAAGCTTTCTTTATTAACTGCAAAGTTGATCTGACATAAAAAACAAATACAAATTTTTAAAATTTGTGTTAGTTTGTATAATATTATTAACAAGCAGCCTTAAAATCCAACAGCAATTTGTATTTTCTCAGTTAGATTACAGATTGAGATTAAGGCTTCATTCACCCATGATATTATTATTAAAATAAATAAATACATATTCATAATAAAAGTCATAATAATAAAATAAATAAATAAAATCGTTCCCAAATGTATTAGTATCGGTATGACATAATTTTTCTATTGTTGACTTAAACTGTGATTTTTACCTAATTCATATGTTCTCTTTTACTTAATATTAAGTGCAAGCTAAAGACGAATTCAGTAATTGTTTAAAATAGTTTAAAAACCAAAAACTGGAAAATTGGTAAGTAATATGTTGCTTGATTTCACTTGCAGGAGAACTTTCAAATATTTATTTGAAGAAATACTATTATTATTATTTTTTCAATGACAATTTTTATTAATTGTGTGTGTGTGCTTTGAAGGTGTTGTAGTGTAAATACTTTAATTTTGATGGATGGATATTAGTGTTTTTGTATATTTGATATTTGTTGCCCCAAGCATGCAAATACTTCAATATGCAATTTTGTTGTTGCAGGTATGACCTTTAGCGGCACGCGGAACAACTCGCACCATGCTTCAATCCATTTGTTATTCTACCTCACGCGCCTACCGCCACCCTCCCCGTTGTAAGCTAAAGCATTGCCTCTTATTGTTCCACACAAATGTAAGCATAGTTCTGTAAGGGGTGCCATGCTGCCCCTGTAAATTGTCAAGGCTATGTGGCCCGTTAGTTGCGGCTGAAGCTAAGCCCCTAGAAACCCCTAGCATAGCAGTCCCCAATAGTCGAGCAGTCGTCCAAGTAACAACCCCTCGTTAGTTACGGCCATATGCTTTTTATGTAATACGCCACAAGCAGACGGACCAACAGTGCGAGAGGGGTAAGTAGAGGTAGAGAGGGTGAGAAAGAAAGGCTGTGCGAATTCTGGGTATATATATGTACATTTATATATATATATATATATATATATGTAGTATATGCCACACGGATGTGTGTTCTGCCTGCCCATTCTAGGGTTTATGATCAATCATTCGCCTTGGCTGACTGCGGTTAGGTTGCACCACCCCTCGCCTACCTCTTGACTCTTTCGACTAGCTGCTCGTCGTCTCGTCTGACAAATCTTTATCTCTGCCCTGACTTATTTATCCTTTTTGGCCGTTTCGTTTTTATTTTGCCAGGGCTTTTTATGTCATGTTTATTGATGTGTAAAAGTCATAAAGTCAAATTGAACACTTGTGCTGGAAAAAAACAGCCAAAAAAAACATTGCCCACCTTCCCCAAAATATATTCGAACCACCCTTAGCGCAGTTTCTGCTATTACCGTTTCCTTGTTTTTTTGAACAGCATTTTATATTTTATTTCATTTTAACAAAAATGGCCGAGACAGCAAAGTGTGTGTCTGAATATCCTGTGTAAATTCATAAATGGAAAGAAGTAAAACCCAAAGGATTTTCAGCTGCAGGGTATATTGCAGTCAAGCATTTTAATATGACTTCCAATCGAATGGAATATTTGTTTTATAGTTTTCTGTATCAATGGTCAACCGTAACAGACAGCTGTGACCCATAGAACCCAAAGATTGGGACTTACCTCGTTGCCTTGGTGGCATTAACGGCGGCGCCATCTTTGAACCACTGGAATTGCATGCGAGATGAGCCTTGGGCCGTGCAGGATATGATGAATTCGCTGTCCTCGCGCACAGCTGCTTGCGGCTGATTGACGCTCAGGTCCTGCAACGAAAACGAACCACATGTTTCAATCCACAATATGCTCACTAATTAGATGCCGACCCCCACCCACGTGCGGCATCAGCGTCAGTTGGAGGAGTTATTTGAGGGTTCCGGTCCGGTCCGGTCCGGTCCGGTACGGTACGGTCTGGTCCCTCGGCTCCTGTCAAGCGACACAAACTCTGTGCTGTCGCTTGGCAGCGCCCTGGGGTTTCCGGCATGTCGGTTATGTTAATGCAACCTAATTGCAGGCAGTGGCAGGCCCGATGGCCTGCTGATGAGGCCAATTGTTCATGTGCTTGCCACAATTAATAAATAATTATTTTCGCTGTTGCCAGCCAAGTGGCAAGTGGAAAGTGGCAAGTGGCAAGTGCCGCATTGTTGACATGTTTATGCTCATATTTATTCACAATACACTTGCACATTCATTTGTTGTTATTACTATTATTGTTATTGTTTTTACTGTGTGCTGTGTTGGTGTCAACAACGTGCGGCGACAGTAAATAAATTAATTTGTATTGTGTAACGGAAATAAAAGCGGAGACACCTCTACCTATATGTAATACATATATAAATAGTACTTTATATTTGGTCCTCATTTACACACAGATATATATATATATTTTTAATATTAACACCAGAGAACTGAAATCAATAACGGGATGCTTCAATTGACTGATTGACCCCGCACAGTTGACGTCATTTATTTGTGAAAGGTGTCAAATTGTTAATTTCATTTCATGAAGTGGAATTCAAAATAATTGAATGCAGAATGGGAATTGTAAATGAAGCCAGTTTTGAACAGATTGTGAAATATTTACTTGATTTATTAAGCAGACCTGGTCGTATGAGTAATTTTCTTGTTCTTCAAGAATATCTTATGAATTATAAGGCAATATTAAGCTGCATTTAATACCCTACTTTCCATATACTCACCAACATATTTAACGGTGGGTTCTCGTCAAAACGATGAAAATTGGAGACAAGCGTAAAGTTTCCGATACGTCCACGTTCTACCATTCGGGTTATGGCCTCCCGAATGCGTTGGGAGTCGCCTTTGATGCCAAAGAAATGAAATGTTATATCCAAGCGATCGGTGGTATTGGAAATTAATTCTAGATCGCTTATTTTCGTAATATTAAAGTTGCGCAACACGCGTGTCAGCTGCAATAAATGATTGAATAGAAAAGGTATTTTATTAAAATGATCATAAATTGTATGGATTTATTGATGGGTTTCTTGAAATACGCAAAGCACTCAGCAGACCATTATGGCAAATTGACAGCATTTCGATTTCTGAGCACATGACATTGATTTTTATTACCCAACTAGCTCTGGTCCTTACCCAACTTTGGGGTTTGCTGCTTGCAACTTTCTCATCATTCGAAATGAATGATAATATATTCTAGTAAATGGCACCATTGAGCATTGGGCACGCATATAAAAAACCACAATGTCACTGCCAAAGGTAAAAAGTTGCTGCCGTACAAAATGTTAGATAGGAAGCAGCTTGCCTCAAAATACCCTCAGATCCTTAAACTTTGAATTCGAGTTGGGCTCGTGTCGTGTTTGTTTTTATACAAGCACGATTAAAGTCTATATACATATGATGGTATAATATTTTATAGCAAAAAGAGTATTTCTTTAATTATTTTTTAAGCAGTGTGATGATCTATATAAATTTAATTTAATGTACTAGAAATATATTATAAAAAATGATATTGTTCTAATCAAAATTCTCTTATCTCTACTTCAAATAATCTCTGTTTCTTTTTAAAAACACAAAATTTTATAGAATTTATCATTAAATCGGATAGACATTCATCTTTCGGTTTGATTATATAAGATATAATAAAACTGGGGGTACTCTTTTACACATGGGAGCACTTAAAGTCGGCTAAGCTCTCTTTTTCTATGCCTTTTTTCTTATCTGGCTAACTTAAAGTTGAAAGTTTTTCTTTTGCCCGCTGCAATTGGCTATGAAATGCAATTTTGCTGCTGCCTGACGAAACTTTCGTCTTCAATGTTTTTCTCGCTGCACCGCCGTGTGTCATAATGTGGGTCTAGTGTGGTGCCCAGAGTCTGCCTCATCCTTGTTTAACTGATTATGCATTATGTTGAAGTCTTTTGCTCCTACTGGTCGTCGGTCCCATTCCGAGGGTCATTGCTCTGGCCAAAAGTTTTTGCTAACTTTTGCAGTGCTTGCCCGCCACCATGGACCACCATGGACCACCAAAACCTACGACCACTGCTGTCTACTTAAATATTAATATTATTGAGCTATCTCCTTTCCATGGAGCAGGCTTTTAAAGTAAACGGCTCTTTTTTTTCGAGGGAACATACGTATACGTATACTTATACTTATAAAAATATCGCAAATATTTGCAGGCATGGGATAAAAGCTGTTGTTGCACACGTTCGCTTTAAGCTGGTAACTGTCACTAGAAGTACTGTTAACTTGGCAAGTTAAGGCCAATATGGCAACGCTTCATTTGCCACCAGAGCAGCATAAAGCGGACGGCCAAAAAGCCAAAGCGAGCAGAAATGAAATTTGAGGCATTTCCAGTGGGTAAAATGTGAAAAAGGCAACGAGAAAACTATCTAAAAATGGAGAAAAATGTTTCAAGGGCCGGCAAAAGAAAATGCAGAAGACGCAACAACAAATAGATTAGTCTGGATAATACTAAACTGTGTAATCTTCCAAAGGAAGTAGTTGGAAGCAAAGTAAGGGACTTATCTATTTTAAATGAAGATTTGCATTATGGAAATATTCGTTAAAGTCCATTATAACTCTGTCAATGAAAGTTATTGTATATAGCAGACTTAAATTTCAAAATATTTAGTTTTATTGCTTCAATATACTTACTAATAACTTAGAAGTACAACTTGGGTATAGGGTATACTTTAGGCGAGAAATCTCCTACTGATGCATATCTGCGTCACAAGCTGAAAACTTTGTCTTTAGTTTTTCAAACCTACATTTCTTGAGAGCTTATATAATATATATAATTTTTTGCAAGCTGACAACTGCGAAATGCGTATGCGAGAAATGCAACGTACTCTTGAGTACTATATTACATAGTACTATGTACATGTGCCCTAAACTGTTTAAGCTCCAAAAAAAAAACACAAACTCAACGATGCTAAGAGACGTAAGCAATTAGCACTTTTAATTAACACAACATTAAAGCATTGTAAAATGTGGCAGCTGAAAAAAAAGAGAAAATCTCTAAGACAGCAGCAAGAAGCAAGCCATGAAATCAAAGCTGACAGCCCAAGTAAAATTGCCTTGGCTGCTCTTTCCAGGACGTTTTAAAAAGTTGACTTCAAAACGGAAAAAGTATAGAAGCAGGCGGAAGCCGGGGTGGGAGGTAGGGTGGGGAACAAGGAGTGAAACTTAAAACTATGCGAGACGTGGCGGCAATCAGCCGCTTATTGGTAGTTATTACAATATATTTTCTCTTTTTAAGTTCACGCCTTCAAGACGTGTTCAGCGTCCTTGAGAGGCTCTTGAATTGCTCTTTACGTTCGCTTTTTGATAATTATTATTATTATTACTTTTCGTTGTTGCTGTTGTTGTTGTGCACTTTGTAATTATATCGCACAAGTGCAAAACTAATGCAATTTTCTTGCTCTAATTAGTGCACAGCTTTCGCTCAGCCTTAGCGGGCTACTCGAACAAATTAGCTACACTGTGGGCCGCCATTGTTCGGCCGCGCACAAATATCAACAATGCAACGAGCTGCGAAAAAAAAATTATATATATATATATATATATATATATATACAAAAAGGGCCACACTGAAGTGTAAAGTAAAGCCCGGAACGGTTCCGGGTGTCCACTTCAGCAGTGGCCGTCAATGTCGTCGGCGAAGTGAAACTTCACTCAACTTATGCAAATATATAGTTACGGAATTAATCAAAAACGCGCACAAAAGAAAAAAAATTGGAAAATATATAAAAAAAGACAAGAACAAGCAGCGGGCAAGAAAATAAATGTTTTCGGATAATATAAAAGAATTTTCCGTTGCCACTGTGCATTTTCGCTGTTGTTTTTTTTTTTTTTTAATAAATATTGCACAAAGTGGAAACTTGCAAGGGCTGTGCAAAAAATGTGCAACAGTCAATGTGCTGAAAAGTGGCGTCAAAAGTTCACAAGAGCCTGTGGTGCGGTGGTGTTTGGGAGGGGAGGGGGGGGGGCTTATGTTCCTGTTCAGTTCCTGCTACGCGGCCAGGACGTTTGTTTGCGCCTGTTGGGCAAAATGTTTCAAGTAAAAGCATGGAAATTGAAACACACAGATTGTATACTCAAAACTTTCAACAGCGGCTGGCAAGTTTTTAGCGGATGCTTGTATTGGGTGGCTCTCAAATTAAAATGACAATCAGCTTCAAGTTTCACTTGCTCTGTGATATTTCATATTTAAGTAGGTACGATATAATCATAACGTAGAATTATCTATATTACAGAGTTTTCAATTTAACTTTACAAATAATTTAATTTCAATACATTTTGTTAATATAATATATATGTTTGTTTTGTTTTGGAGACGATTTTAATAGTTTGCGGCTTAAATACAATTTGGATTAACATCTATTTACCATAGCATTAAGTTGACTTTTAAGCATTTTAATTAACATTCACGTTTATCATACTTCTTTTCTAAAAGTACTGCAATATCTTAAAGCTGAATTTGTGTTCTAATCAAATATCTTTGGAAGATATATAATGAGAATTTAAATCACTTTTGAGTTTTTTCTGCTGGCCTTCACTTCAGCTCTATCAAATTCCATTAACTCAGCTTTTGTAGATTGCATTCTGCTTGGACCGCACTCGTGTCCTGTCCTGGTCCTGTTAGCTAAAATCTTTAACCCCAGATTGAGGCACGCCTTGCATATGGACTTCTTGCCGTCTGCCTTTGCTCGTATCATTTTTATCTCAACTCCGTGCTAATGGCGTTTTAATTTCAACATTTAGTAGGGAGAATGGGAGAAAATCTCAGAGGAGTCGCTGGGGAAAAACCTTGTGGTGGAAAATCGATTGCCAAGGAGATTGTCGTGTATGAGCAGCTGGAGCAGGGGCAGGAGCAGGATATTTGCACAGGCAGCTGATAAGGAAGAATTACCAATGGAAATATGCCAAGTTAAATAATTAAGACAAGAGCAAAGTGAAGAAAACATAAAATGCATATGTAAACGATGGCGGCTATTTTAATTAAGATATTTGCCATTTCTGTGCAGTTGCGCAGAATGCAACAGTATTCTTGGCAATCTTGGATTCCTAGCTATGCCTTTGCTACAATTTGGCAACGTCTGCAACAAAATACAGTTAGAAACTACAAAGCGTAAGCGTAAAGACATCTGAGGCCAACTTCGTTTTGGTTCTTCCAACTGACAAAAATTCCTTGGCTATTACCTGCTGCAAACTTGCCACCTAATAAGGCTTAACTGCAGAAAGTTAAGAGTTTACAGCCGTCAGTGTGGGAACAACTTTCTCGAGGGTCCCTTAATTAGTCTAGCTAAATCTTTTTTGCGAGACTTTTTGTTGTTCCCAGAGAGATGGATGCGTGGTATGAAATTGGATCTGGACTTTCCTTTAAATGAAATTTCGTTGTTAAATGTGCTCTTGAAGTTTGACCTAATTTAAGAACCGTGAAAATGCCTGACATAAATGCCAAAATTTAAATTAAAAGTTGTATCACTACAGTAAAGTTATTTAATTTAGCTGTCGGGAGTCAGGACTTGCTTTTCGAGATCTTAAACTTTAACATTTTAAAAACTGTCCGGTTATTCTGAAAATTTAATCAAGTCACACCCTTTCCCAATTCCCATTTTATGTTGCATGGTGCCAACTTTCTGATTTACCCTCGCATGCAAATAACCTCTAGAAATTTGACAATTCTTAGGCTCTGGAGCTTGCCAACTTTTTTTGCTGTCTACTTTTAGGCGTTGAATCTAGAAAGGAGGCTTTTATGTTAATGTACTCAGGCTGACTGTGGCCATCCAGATGCCTACTCTCTCTTCCTATCTCCTCCTCTTCCTCTCTCTCTGCATCGCATCGCTGAAGCACACAATTTGTAAACTAAAATGGCCACTTGTCTGCCTTTTGCTATTCACAGTTTCGTCGGTCGCCACACCTTCAAGGAGAAGCAGAGGAGCAGCTGCAGAAGTGGATAGAACGGAACCAGAGGCGTATCATCCAGAAAATGCCGGGCGTTGTCTTCCTAATCGTTGTGCCAACGGCGAATTTCGAACGGGAGTTGATTTACGGTAAGTAGGCAAGGCGCGAGAAATTGAATAAGCGCTCAGAGCTAATTAAATAGAAAGTTACAAATTTGTTTGGCGCACTCGCTTTACATGCTGCACAATATTGTGGCATGCCTCCTAGTGGCACAACATGTCCATCCACCTGCCTCACTGCCTCTGCGCCTCTACATGCGGTGGTGCTTAGGCGCGTAATTATGTTGTTTAGTGGCGTTATTAATTATTTTATGACATCGTAAAAGTGTAAAACTGCTCTAACGGCGCCTAAAAGCATGCCTTCAGTGTTGCCCACAACACACCCACGCACACACAAACACACACACACACACATACGTGCTGTATCCTTTTTTTTTTGGTTTTCATTTCGTCCGTTTAAAGAGGTTTGCACGCCAACACACTTTGCTGTCTAAAAATTGAATATTAAATTTTAATTAGCCAGACTGAGTGGGGCTAAGTGTTAGCATGTGGAATGGATGCTGTGGCATGGGGCTGTGGCATGATTATTTACGCGCAAGCAGGTTGTGTAAACAACCAGTTCCCAGGCAGATGAGGAGTTAAAGTTTAGTCTTTGAGCATGGGACATGAGGCACGGGGCACGGGGCATGGGGCATGGGGCAAGGGGTCTTGGGGCTGGTTCAAAGCAAGTGCAGTGAAACTTAATCAAATTTGTTGGTTTTGCATGAGCAAATCAAGTTAATTTGTGTATATATTTTTTATTTATTTATATATTTTTTTCGAGATGGGTGGGGGAATGGAATTGCTTTGCTTTGAGTTTAATTTTGCACCGTTACAATACCTGCGTCAAGTAGAATTTAAGAAAGTTGATCAAAAAATTCCTTTTGATAAATGAAACGTAATAAATTCAAATAAATTATAAAAGTTTGAGGTATAAAATAAGCTTTCTGAAAATATAAAAAGAACAGAGTAAAAAAATTAAAAATGTTGATGCGAGAAAACAACACTGCTAAAGCTATCAATATCAAAAGTATACTCGTTAGTCAGCTATATTTGTATTCGTCCTGTTACAATATTTAATAAGGCATACGAAACACATTAAAGCAAGTATTCATTTTTGGCAAAATAGCTTTAACAATCAAGTGTCATTAGGGCGCTGGCATAGCTATTAATTAATCATAATCCAAAACAAAAAATGCCCACAATAAAAATCTATCAAAAGTCATAATTGATGAGACGGAAACCAAGAGAATGGAAAAAATATGTTAGCTTTTATCAGGTTCGATTTGGCGATGTGAGGAGCATTCCCATTATTAATCAAATATTTATTTAAATACTCCTGTAGAAAACGAACGCAAAGCAAAGGCCATCGATGAGAATCATCATTAATTTATTCTGTCACCATGGAGAGGTCCTAGCTGATAATGACAATAGAGCTTATGAGAAGCTGGGCGAATGCTGACACAGGGTGGGGATGGTTGAATGGGGGGTCGCTGCGGATGGGCGTGAACAAAGTTGATCATAGTCAAAGTAAAATAAATGACTTTTTCCAATGCAGAAGCAGGCAATAAACATGAGTTGCCAACAGCTCAAAAAGTGCAAAACCAACTTTGACGCAAAAGCAGAAAAAGTGCTAGACAAAAAAAACCAAATAAAACAACAACTACAACAACTTGACATGTACATACTTGTGTCAAGTCATTGAGGAGGTGGCAGCAGAGGTGTCAGACATAAATCACAGGGCTCAATGCCATGCCAAAGCGTTTTCCGAAATTTGCTTCAAGTTCAGGACCAAGAGACGGAAATAGAGAGACAGACAGAGAGAGAGAGAGATAGAATGAGTGGCACTTGGGCCAAGAAGTAACTATGTGAAACAAAGACAAAGGCAACTCATAGCAAAAATTTGATGCTGTGTCCTGACCTAAGCTTATTAAAGCTTTATTTTGGCATTTGTCAATGCGTGGGGATTTATATAACATTTCGATATATGTCTGTCTCTCTCCTTCTATGTCCTTCTGTGTGCAATAAATTGTGATCCTTGGTGTGGTTTTTATGTAGGCTTTGATTTGATTTTTGCCTGCCATTTTATGTATTTAGCTCAAGTGGAGCTTTGGCCTTTGAAGAGACTTAATTAATTGCAGCCCGAAAAAAAATCAGAGAATATAATAAATAATTAAACTATTAAACTGTTTTGCGGCCTGCTGCTAAATATGGTTGCGACAACTGTTGCATAAATTATACAATTAACATTTGCCGTTTGTTAACTTAAGCCATCTATTTAATTATTGCAATTTACAGCTATACGAACTCTGCGGTCAAATGCTATTTAAATAAAGCGTGCAATTTGGCTTAGTTTTTTTCCCGCCTCTCGGGCAGAAAGTAAATATTTATAAAATGCTTAGCACCAATTTTCGCTAATTAGAAAATAAATCGTGTAATTATACGGAACTAAACAAATTGTGCCTAATTAAATTGGTTGCTTAAACCAAATGTATTTAAAAGCAATGTTTAACCAAATATTTTAAGCCCTGAAAGTTAATCTAGTTTCTACTCGTGGTCAGACGGCATGCAACATAAGTATGTAGGTCTAGTAAATTTTGTATATTAATACATTTTAGGGGGCTTGTTAGAGTCTTATATTTAATTGAGCCTAATTCCCAATTGTATATATTATTATACATAACCATACATATTTACTTTCATACATAAATACATTGATGATTTTCACCAGTACTACTCCTTGATTACAACCACAAAGTATCAACCTAACCCTCAAACCCCTCTCATTGGGAACATCCTTGTTCAGCTGCCATGCCTTTTAAGTTTTCCATTTAGACTTTATTCACAAGAGTCACGTGCATCAAATTTTATTCACTTTAAGTTTGTATATGTAAGTTGTAGGAACTTTAA
Source organism: Drosophila maculinotata (assembly GCA_035045305.1). Classification (NCBI taxonomy): domain Eukaryota; kingdom Metazoa; phylum Arthropoda; class Insecta; order Diptera; family Drosophilidae; genus Drosophila; species Drosophila maculinotata. The sequence continues at coordinate 692,819 of JAWNPD010000134.1, read as the reverse complement.
GTCATAATAATGATATACATAAATAGATTTGTGAAGTGGAGTAGCCAAAATTGTAAATTAAAATTGCGTTAATAATTATATACATATTAATATTTCCTGATTAGTTATTTGATTGAGTAATATTTGTAGTTACATTGACATAAGTGCTAAAATTGCAATGATAAATTAAATGAAAACGAGAAAGAAAGGCTACCTTCGGCACTCCGAATTTAGTATACCCTTGTAGTTGCTTAATATAATGAAACACTCTTGCTTATACAAAGAGAGAATTACAATGTTACTTTTAAAATTAATTTTCTTATTTAAATCAATATTGCAGATTGTTGATTTTAATTCAGCTATAAGATATAGTGGTAAGATTTTGTGGGCATGCTTAAAACTTATATTTGCAAAGTTTGGTCGATTTATCTACCCAATTTGGTTTGTAACCACTTAGAAATGGCCTTCTAAGATTTCAAACACTCATAACTTTGTCAATCTTGAATCGATTGTCAAGCTTGAGACCATTTTGTTCATGGTTTGTCCTATATATCAATTCTACATTTCAAGTTTATGCATTATAGAAAGTTAAATTTTTTCAAATATTTTTGCGAAAAAAGCATAAGGGGGGACCCTTACAAAAATTGAATTTTCAAAAAATAGATTCTTGAAATTCTTTTTTTAATCGATTGTGGGTGTCAAAATTAGTATAAAAAACTATTGGAAAAGTGATTCTGAGGTGTTTCATTTTTCTGTCAAAAAACATGTCAAAATGACAAAAAAAATTGACTTGTAAACGCCCTGATTGGTCCACACATGCCCTTCCTAGACTTCAAACTCCCATAACTTGGTCAAAACTGAACCGATTATCAAGCTTGAGGCCATTTTGTTCATGGTTTGTCCTATATATCAATTCTTCATTTCAAGTTTATGCATTATGGAAATTAAAAGTTTTTCAAATATTTTTGCGAAAAAAGCATAAGGGGGGACCCTTACAAAAATTGAATTTTCAAAAAATAGATTCTTGAAATTCTTTTTTTAATCGATTGTGGGTGTCAAAATTAGTATAAAAAACTTTTGGAAAAGTGGTTCTGAGGTGTTTCATTTTTCTGTCAAAAAATAAGCCAAAATGACAAAAAAAATTGACTTGTAAACGCCCTGATTGGTCCACACATGCCCTTCCTAGACTTCAAACTCCCATAACTTGGTCAAAACTGACCCGATTATCAAGCTTGAGGCCATTTTGTTCATGGTTTGTCCTATATATCAATTCTACATTTCAAGTTTATGCATTATGGAAATTAAAATTTTTTCAAATATTTTTGCGAAAAAAGCATAAGGGGGGACCCTTACAAAAATTGAATTTTCAAAAAATAGATTCTTGAAATTCTTTTTTTAATCGATTGTGGGTGTCAAAATTAGTATAAAAAACTTTTGGAAAAGTGATTCTGAGGTGTTTCATTTTTCTGTCAAAAAATAAGCCAAAATGACAAAAAAAATTGACTTGTAAACGCCCTGATTGGTCCACACATGCCCTTCCTAGACTTCAAACTCCCATAACTTGGTCAAAACTGACCCGATTATCAAGCTTGAGGCCATTTTGTTCATGGTTTGTCCTATATATCAATTCTACATTTCAAGTTTATGCATTATGGAAATTAAAATTTTTTCAAATATTTTTGCGAAAAAAGCATAAGGGGGGACCCTTACAAAAATTGAATTTTCAAAAAATAGATTCTTGAAATTCTTTTTTTAATCGATTGTGGGTGTTAAAATTAGTATAAAAAACTATTGGAAAAGTGATTCTGAGGTGTTTCATTTTTCTGTCAAAAATCATGCCAAATTTACAAAAAAAATTGACTTGTAAACGCCCTGATTGTTCCACACATGCCCTTCCTAGACTTCAAACTCCCATAACTTGGTCAAAACTGACCCGATTATCAAGCTTGAGGCCATTTTGTTCATGGTTTGTCCTATATATCAATTCTACATTTCAACTTTATCCATTATAGAAAGTTGCATTTTTTCAAATATTTTTGCGAAAAAAGCATAAGGGGGGACCCTTACCAAAATTGAGTTTTCAAAAAATAGATTCTTGAATTTCTTTTTTTAATCGATTGTGGGTGTTAAAATTAGTATAAAAAACTTTTGGAAAAGTGATTCTGAGGTGTTTCATTTTTCTGTCAAAAATCATGCCAAAATGACAAAAAAAATTGACTTGTAAACGCCCTGATTGGTCCACACATGCAATTCCTAGACTTCAAACTCCCATAACTTGGTCAAAACTGAACCGATTATCAAGCTTGAGGCCATTTTGTTCATGGTTTGTCCTATATATCAATTCTACATTTCAAGTTTATGCATTATAGAAAGTTGCATTTTTTCAAATATTTTTGCGAAAAAAGCATAAGGGGGGACCCTTACAAAAATTGATTTTTCAAAAAATAGATTCTTGAAATTTTATTTTTAATCGATTGTGGGTGTCAAAATTAGTATAAAAACTTTTGGAAAAGTGATTCTGAGGTGTTTCATTTTTCTGTCAAAAATCATGCCAAAATGACAAAAAAAATTGACTTGTAAACGCCCTGATTGGTCCACACATGCCCTTCCTAGACTTCAAACTCCCATAACTTGGTCAAAACTGTACCGATTATCAAGCTTGAGGCCATTTTGTTCATGGTTTGTCCCATATATCAATTCTACATTTCAAGTTTATGCATTATGGAAAGTAAAATTTTTTTAAATATTTTTGCGAAAAAAGCATAAGGGGGGACCCTTACCAATATTGATTTTTCAAAAAATAGATTCTTGAAATTTTATTTTTAATCGATTGTGCGTGTCAAACTTAGTATAAAAAATTATAAAAAAAGTTATTCTGAGATGGTTCATTTTTCTCTCAAAAATCACGCCAAAAGTGAAAAAAAAATGGACTTGTAAAGACCCAATTTGGTTTGTGAACCCTTAGAAATGACCTTCTAAGATTTCAAACACTCATAACTTTGTCAATCTTGAACCGATTTTGGAGCCCGAGGTCATTTTTGTCATTATTTACGATCTACTTTAATTCCAAGTTTCAAGTTTAGACAATTTTAATAAAAAAAAAATTCAAGCTTTTTTTTCTGAAAAAAGCAAAAATGTTATTTCACAAAAATAGATTCTTGAAATTTTATTATTAATGGATTGGGGGTGTTAAATTTAGTATAAACGAGAAAGAAAGGCTACCTTCGGCGCTCAGAGTACTACGAGTACACTATTTGTGTATAGGCAGGTGTAGAACTGCTCTAACCTTTTCATTTCACTTGCAGGCACTTCAAATCATGCTATAACTGAGTCGGGGGCTGGTGCTGGGGGTGTTGGCCATGGCCATCATCCGATGGCCAGTGGTAATAATAATCTGAACATCAATCTTCCGGAAAATAACAACGCAATACTACGACTCGAAGTTGAATTACGTGACAAGAATGTGCCCAAGTATCGACGAGGCGGTGTGGGCGGTGGTCCCGCTGCTGGGCGTGGCACTGGACCGGGACGTGGAGCTGCAGCGGCAGCTGCCAAGAGGGCTGTGCCAGGAGGAGGTCGAGGAACTGCTGCTGTTACCGGTGCCGGAGCAGGTGGGGGAACGACGGCTGTGCCACTGGACAGACGTAATTTAGTAGTGCCGCTGGAAAAGGTGAGTCCATTGGTCAGCTACCTGACGACCCACTCAACTGAGACACCGGCCAAGGTCGACCACTCCCTGAACCACGCACCCCAACACTTAAAGTTGATGCTGCTCAATGACTGTTGTTGTGCGCTGTCCTGTGGATGCACTTAACCAGAAGGAACGTGACTGAAGCGCAGTGCATGCTTAAAGGATATCCTCTTCCATAAACGAGGACGGGGGTTTTTAACAATGTAAAATGCCAGCCAAATTGTCTTTGTGTGTATTTGAGTGGCTGCTAGTTGGTGGTTGGTGGTTGGTTGATGGTCAATCGCAAAGCTCGACTCTTGCGCTGATTTTGATGAATGAGGGTCAGCTGCTAGCAGAAGTGGATGACGAGTGGGTCCTAGTCAGATAAAGATGCGCGACTTAAGATTGATGACTGCAGCTTTAAAGTCGGCATTAAGTGGGATTCCAACTGTAGCTGTAACTGTAACTGTAACTGTAAAGGCGATTTGGCTCGAAGGCACTCCAATAAGATGCATAACTAAAGTCGTCCAGTTGTTATTGTTTCATTCTGTTGCCAGGTACTTGAGGAGTTACTTGTCAAGCTTGAAATTGAGCACGTTACCTGGACAACAAGCAAAAAAGGATATTTCCATCATGTCGTTTTTCCGCTGCAAGCCGGCGATGCCTGCGAAACAACTCTCCACTGTCTAACGGAGCTGGGCATTGGCACTAAATTGAATTCCAGTGTCAGGTAAGTTGAGACATTGAAAGGCACCGCCAAACGGCTAACGGCAAACGTGCCCGGGCCCGGGTCCGGGCCAACCAGCCAAGAGCCAACAAGTCGCCAGTTTGTGCAACAGCTGCTCAGACTCAGTCTCTACCTCTGCCTCCTCTCCCTCCTCCTGCCTGGTGGGTTTTTAATAAAAAATGCAAGGCAGCGCAGCTTAAGCTCAACAGTGTAGGGCCATGCAGTTGTTAGGGTCTTAAGGACTTGGCCAAGAGCAGCGGGCGGGCAGCAGGGAAAGTTCATATTTTGATTGCCTCCAGGAGCGAGAAGCTAAAAATGAAGCACAGCTGAAGGCAGACGAAGGCTCATATCGATTTGCTATGAAGCAGCTGGACAGCTCAGGATTGAAAATGGAAAGCTTTTATCAAGTGTAAGTGATGTGGGCGGCGATAAAGTAACGGTTAGAACACGGGTAAGGATGGGGGAATGGCCAAAAGGTAAATATCAGTAGAATGATGAAGTTTGACCATTTATTAATGCAGCTGAATTGCAAATAGAGTAGGTATTATAATTGAGTGGGAAAGTGCTGTGCATTAACTAATGTCTAATGTATAGAATCAATTATGCTTCAGTTACGCAATTTTCAGCAAAGTCAATTTAAGTATAGTTCATTATAAAATAGTAAAGTATTTAAATATTGAACTCTAAATTCGAAATGTAATCAAACTTAAAGGCTAAAGTCAGTATTATTACTATGAACAAAAGTGATTAAGTAACAAGTAAGAGACCGACCAGGACATACCCTGAGCCCAGTTCTTATTATGTGTCAAAGGAATTCGAGGCAGGTAAGTGGCTCCCCAGGACAATCTACTGGAACTAAATTAAGCAGCAGTGCTGCCTTGGCATTACAAAAAACAATAAAGTGTCTTAGAAGCCGGGCAAAATAATTTAAAGATGAACAGGCAAAGGACCAAAAGATGCCAGCCAGCAGGGAGCAGGGAGCAGGGAGTTGGAAGCTGGGAGGAGTGAGAGTCGAGAGGAGGCGAAGCAGGTGTGATAATCATTTAATGGCATTAAGCAGGTGCATTAAAATGCTGCCAAAGGTGTGGCCAGCTGTTAAGGGGGTGTTGGAACAGTAATCAGTTGAGGGAGCTCAGTTGTGAAGTGCATCTGTTTACCTTGGGATGAGTGGCAGGTCAAAGGACGGAGCGGATTCGATGAGAAAAGTGATATTTAAGCTGTTTAATGTGCACAGAATGCAATTAAGTTTGGCCCTGCGAAGCAGCGTGTCCTTTTTGGAGCAGCTGTAGCCTGCAACTTGTAGCCTGCAGCTTGGGGATTAAGTAAGTAGCAGCAAACGCTTCAGAGCTGTCAGATTGATATGCCAAGTGCAGGCAGGCAGGCAGTGGGGCAGTGAGGCAGACAGACAGGAGCCAAGACATTGGAGTCGGGCAAGTGAACTAAGTACACAATGCCACCGAGAACTATGCATGAGTTGTTTCCACTGCGAGTGCAACTGTAAAAGTATTATCATATTCAAGTGCAGCTGCCGTTCCTTAATATCTTGGTTTGTTTTACAGCGTTCTACCTTGCAGCGTTAGCTATGATGCCATCACAGATCCGGCCAACATACCAGATGATTACAGGTGCGTATATGTGAGTGGGAGTTACGTATACGTACGTATACGTAATATCTGGGGTGTTATGAGTTTGTATAGTTTTGATTGCAGCTCCTTTGGCAGACAACGACACGTGGCTTGGCTTTTGAACCGACTGCTCCTTTGTCAAAAACTAATTTAAGCGCCACTCTTTGTGGGCCCCACTCAAAGGCATCTGTCATTTCATTAACTTTCACTCGCTGTCTTTCACTTTCAGTCAGTGCCGTCATTGTTTGTTTGTCTGCCCGCAGGCAATATGACAAGTGGGTTGTGACTCCATTCATTCTCTTGTATTTCGTTTACTCACTGGGACAACATACAATGGACCTGGCCTATGCCCAAGTTTATTGCAGCTTAAGCCGTAGCTACGAGCATTGTCCTGGGCTTTGTCTCCGCCCGTCCTTTGTGCAGAAAGTGAAAATGTTTCAATTTACATATGAAAGCCAGCGATTTAGTGACTTTAACCCCATCAAAGTGTTAAATGCATTTGCCTAGTGCATATAAATTTTGACATCCTTCCATTCACAAGACACGTTGTGTATCTGTGTGTGCGTGTGTTTGTGAGTGTATCTGTGTATATTTGTCCTTAACCACTTCTATTGGCAGTGGAGTGACATTTATATAGGATAAACAACTAACTGAGGTTACATTTCTGATTTATTACTTTCAAATGGGTTCAAAGTTTGAACAATAAGCTAGATTTTAAAGGGTTTGTTTTAGTTTCACTTTGTGCAAAATAAACTATTTCTGGGCAGTGTGAATGTGTCTTGATATCATACAAATTATTGTTACAATTACTGTTCTCAAAAATTTTAGCACAGTTTTTAAATATTTTTAAAGTACATACATTTAATTGTTAAATTTATTTTCTAATTTATTTTATCTTTTTAATTTACAAATTTCGACATAAAATGAATGCTGAAAAATAAAACAATATAAATTTTAGATGCTTTAAAGCAAATTCAGCCACACAAGCTGGAAACTTTAAAATTTATGTTTATGGATAGTTTCACTTAACGTGCAATTTTAGAAATTAATAAAAGAATAGTGTTGTAAAATGATGTGCCAATTAGAGGAATGCACAGGTGTTCCGCTTTCACACATTAGCCACATTTTATTGGCCATTGCATTTTACGATTGTGTAATTGTGTTTATATATTTAACTGTTTGCAGCGACGATGGCGAGGAAGCCTCCAAGTGGAACAATTTCGTGGAATCAATTAAATCGAAACTAACCGTTAAGCAGGTGGTGGACGGTGTACGCGCTGGTGGCTCCTTGTCCTTTGACTATCTGCTGCTAATTGTTACCGCCGAGTGAGTATCGTGTGAGATGAGATGAGATGGTTTTCAATTCGCAGATTGCTAATGTTTGTGTGGGTGTGCAATCTATGGGCGTCTTGCAGCTCCCTGGCCGCTCTGGGTCTGGTCGAGAATAATTCACCGAATATTATTGCGGCCATGTTGGTTTCGCCGCTTATGGGTCCCGTTATGTCGATTACATTTGGCGCAATTATCTCGGACAGACAGCTAATGGTAAGTGGTGCAGCAGCTGCTGCCTCTATTTGCCGCTATTGCCGCTATTGCCTCTATTGCTGCGGTTTGGCCAAAACCATTTCGACTCGCTTTTGTGCTATATTATTGTGTCTCTGTCTGTGTGGGAGGGGGCAACAAATTGCGCAGCAGCTCTCGAGCCGCATTGCCAACAAAACATTGCAATGGACGAAAGCATATATAAAAAAAATAAAAGCAGTTTGAGTTTGACTCAAAAATTGAATGCAGTTTCGGCCCGACAATCCATTGGCAACACACTTTTGCGCTTTGTGGTGTGATTTATGTATGAGAAAGTGACAGACGAAAATAATAAAAGCCATTCGCCGAAAATTGTTGTGCCAGTCAGTCGTTGGCAGTTCGTTTGTTTGTCCTCCCATGCAATTTGAAAGGCTTCACTCCCCAAAGGACTGCCCCGTTGCAGCATGCCCCGTCAAATGCAGGACTCAAATTTTTATGCCAATTTGTTACACATTTTCAACACTATTGTGCCAACTGGAACAGCCGTTGAGTTCTTTATTGACAGTTCGATGATGTGTATGTAAATGGGTTTTCTCAAATATTCATCATAAATTCAAATAGTACGTATGCTGATAAAATAGTTGGCATCACGTTCAGGAATGTTTCCTTTGAGATAAAAGCACACAAAGGAACATTTGAATGTTTTCCGGATGTGTTGCTGTGAGGTTTTTTATATTAGGAATTTATAGTTTTGATCTTTTATTATGTTTGTTGTTCAATACTGGCATATCCATACGTTCAAAAAGAAACCTGCATGTATTCAAACCATATAAAATGCCAATTTGAATTAATCTGCACCTGCTGTGTAAGCCTTGGGTATTGCTCCTATATATAAGCACTCGCAAATTCTTAGAAATTCATAGAATTTCTGTAGACCTAACATTTAAATGTAAAGGTTGAAAATGTGCCTATTTATAGCTCAACTTCAGGCTTGCAGTCTATAAATAAAAGCAGTCCACGAGTTCATCATCATCTGTCGCATAGTCGACCAAAATTAAAACCCGCAACGAGAAGCGTTGGCAAACAAACTTAAGCTACTTAAATTAAAAGGAAGGGAACCACTCAAGGAATTATCCAAACTCGACGCAAATAAAACTTAACGTCAACTGCTGCAGTTGCTTTCCCTGCTGTTTCTATTCCTCTTCCACTTCCTCCTCCCATTTCTGTATCTGTATCTGTTTCAGCTCGGTTCTGTCACCATAAATGTCAACAGCAGCCAGGACAACAGTCGAATTCTATGGTAGAGGTAAGATTTCGGTTTAGTCCGCCAAAGCACTTCAAAAGCGAGTTGAGCTTCATAAATTTTGCAGGTGTCCTTTTATTATAAGCATACATTCACAGCGTGTAAGACATCATAATTGAAAGTAAATAGAATCTGCCAAAAAAACAAAAAAAAAAGGTAAGGCAAACATTTTTGCTACCACTTTTAATGAGTGCGAGCCAGGCCTAAACCACGGGATCCGGCTGATGCCGCCCTGGGGGCAACTGTATGTCTGCTGACACAATTTAACAGACTGCTCGCACATACACACACATATACACATTCTCATAGATACATGTGTATCTCTGAGCACATGTCTTGTCGGGTGTCGTGTACTTCAATTAAATTTTAATTGAAATGAATATACGAGTATATTTTGTCGCCTTTTTTGTGAAGTAGCTCTAGTTGTAGCATAATCTATGCCACAGTAGGGTGTCTCTGGCTACAAAATACTTTAATTTTAGTAAAATAAATAGATGAACCACAAATATTTTATTTACAATGTAATTTATTATATATAAACTACAAGCAATCATTAATTTTATCGCCTTTCCTTTCAGCAAACAACCTGATATTATTTTTTTGTCTTAAATGCCACATTTTCTTATTTAACTAGCAAAATACAAACATCACTTGGAGATAGATAAAGAGTTAGCTAGTGCGAGGGAGAGAGATATATTATTTTGGTAAATATTTGTAAAAGTCATTTAAAAAATGATGTTGAAAAGTGCTGAAACCATTTCACACAAAAATGCCAATTACTCAGACCAATCCCAACAGCAGCAGGCTCATAAAAATTGGGAAACTATCCGCAAAATGTGCAAAAAAATAATAAAGACCAAAAAATACGAAATAATCATAAAGTTGCAAAATGAAAACTAAATGCTTTGTCTATATACATAAATGTTTATGGCACCATCTGTCAAAAGTCGTTAAATGTTATTGAAATGCATTTTTTTTGTCTGCAGCTGCAGGCTACACTGATAGGGAGAGTGAGAAATTATTGCGTATGTGTTGAATGGGAGCTATAAAATATTTGCACGCCATTTGAAGTTGGGGCAATTTGTTTACACATCACTCATACGCCCAGTGACCTACTCCCCTCATGTTTACATACTCTGCAAGTACCTGCAAAGCAAAACAAACACCCAAACTTTAAAGATGTTTGCACTTTTGTTTAATGCCTGTTGGCAAATTGCTGTGGCAGAATCTTTAAACTGCATTCACCGCCTTTTATCTTCAAGTTTTTAGCGCAAAATATTTAAACAGTTGTCAAGTTGTTAGGGACAAGTTGCTTTGTATGCGCTGCGCTTCAATTGAGGGTTGAGGTTGGACTCCAACCCGACAACGATGACGATGACGACAACGACAACGGCAACATCAGCTGGCTGACATTAGAACATTTTCGTTTTGTGTGCAGCTGCCAAAAGCAGTTTACATTGCGTGGCTGCAAATTTGGGTTAACATGTCACGCACCCACACTCGCTGCCCCTCTCGCTATTCCCCCCTCATGTGGTCCACACCATCTCGTTTGTCAAACTATGCGCGCTGCAAAGTATGCTACATTATCGCTTAAAGTGTCGCTGACTGGCGTCAGTTGGTATTCAACATATACACCACATCTCTTTCTATATTTTACTTTCTCTCTATCTCTCTCTCTCTCTTTCCTATTCTGTCTTTCTTATTCTTTAACAAGCACATTGTAGCAATAAAAGCAAAAATCGAACGAGTATGCAAATTTATAATCAGTACCGAAAGTTGAGATGTCTTTGATCGATTTATATATATACATATATTATAGCTACACACATTAAAATCAGCTATTATATCGTTAAATATCTTTGAGGATAGTTCAAAGCAAATCAATTAGAAAAGCTTGGGAGATAGGTGTTCAATGAAATATATATAAAACACTATAATCATACACTTTATCGGTTCTTTCCTACAATAGAATTATAATCCTCACTATCTTTGGTTTTTTGTTGCAATATTTTTGGGCACAGATATAACATGCTTAAATAAATACGTTCCTACTTACAAGTTTACCGTGCAATCCTTGCAATTGAATCATTGGAACTAATATTGCCTAACAGATTGATTTTATTGTTCCTAGTTAACTTTTTATAAATAGTTTATCTGCAACATAAATGTCATTATCTGAGCTCACTGTTTTTTATTTATATATTTTAATACCAATTTTCCAATTGATTAATTGGCTACACGAGTCTATATTTTCAAAACAAATATTGTAAGATAAATTGTAATTTGCCTTAAAATAGAAACATGTTCATTTCTGATTGTAATAAAAGCCACAGTTTTAAAGACGAGTAACATGTTGATATATATATATATATATACGGTAACTAACACATCATGGCAGCATGCAAGCATTTTCTGTATGCATGTAATGCATCTTCAATTTGCAAATTTTAAAATAAATTTGTTGCTTTGTATTCATGTGATATTAACTAGCATCCGGTTTGTTCATGAAGTGAGTGCAGAGTCAGAGCTGTGAGGGTTGAACTCTGCTTGGGATCAAAAGTTGTTTCTTATTTAATGTATTTTGCTGGTCTTTATTTTTGTCTTTAAAATGGTTTACATAGATGCGTGAGTTCAAATTTCATCATATCGTTAGGTCGAAAATTGGAATCTTTAATTTTTAGTTTCTCTATGTTTTAATTCAATGCTACTCTGGTGTTTGAGATTGCCCATTGATAATAATTATTTATTTGTTTTTTGCTGGCTCTGTTCACAAACTTTAGAGAAAGCCGAATAAACTAGAACAGAAGTTATTGGAATGTTTATCTTTTCGATTGTTCTTATTGTAGACTTTGTACAGACTACAAAAATATTATTAAGTGTAGGCATTATGTGTTCTCCAAGTAAACTGTTTATTGTTTTGAAAGTGTGGGAAAATACAAAGCATCGAGTAATTTGAGCTTAAGCCGTCTAAACAATTTCGACAATTCGACAATTTTTTTATGGCGAATCGGCAAATATTTGTATGAATGTTTTAATTTGCTCAAACTTGTCAATGAAAAAAGTACAGGGTATTTTGCAGTTAGGTTTAATTTAAATTCACATTTACACATTTTTTTCTGCTTTTGCAGCGCGTTGGCTTTTTGAGCTTAGGCGTCGGCATGTTGATCTCTTGTATTTTTGGCTTCTGTTTTGGATTAATCCTGGGCACGACGGAAATGCCTTGGGGTCAGAATATGGATTGGCCCACGGAGGAGATGCGAGGCAGGTAAGTTCAATTAATACTAATCAGCCAAACAATTGCAACAGATTTGTGGTAATTTGTCACGTATTGCGATTTGTCTGACACAAAAGCCAACAAATTATCATCTGAAGTAAATTAGGTCCGCAAGGACAAATGACAAATGCTATTGTGCTCATAGAAAATGAACTTATGCAGCATTAAAATAAATTAAGAGCCCTTTATATGACTTTGTCTTTGAACTCAAGAGCTCATTGCTTAAGAAAATCAAAGAGAAAATGGGGATGATTTTTGGCATTGAATTTCCCGCTAAAGTTACATTAAATGAGTTTTGTGGTGGCTTCTTAAATTATATGGTGAGTTGAAGAAAATGTATCAAAAAGATTACAACTGTCCTCGGGAGCTGACAGCATCATTCCAACCGATTGAGACATCAAAGCAACAACAGGTGCCGACCGAGATCAAACCGCGAGTCCTAGGTCGGTGAAACCTAGGATGCCGCTGCTTTCGGTGTGAATTCAAGAATATTAGCTCAAATCAATCATCCAAATCTGTGATTTGAACCCGGGATTTCCCTTGTTCGCATTGCTCGAATAGACTCGACCACTTAGTCAACTGAGCTACCGAAGACTGAAGGTAGGCAAATACTTATATCGAGTTGGATGAACATTTTTATATGCCAAAAGTACTGGCATAATATTTTAGAAATGTTATTCCATCCTAGAGACTTAGGTCTGTTTTTTCATGCTACTATTAAAGTGTTATTTTGCGAACAACAAGTTAATTACATAAATATGGTTTTTTTACATTCTTTTTTCTTATCCTTACAAGCTTGGGAATTATAGCAATGCAAGTAACAAGGTGGCCAGACTTCACTGATGCGGTGTTGCCACCATGTTATGTGCTTATTCACATATGTGCATATTCAATCACAATTTGTGAGTTTTATATCACAAAATATAAAATAATATATTTATTTATATATAGTATATTTATTTATAGTATTTTGGGGACGTTAAAAAATTGCATAAATAAACTAGAAAATTCTAAAACTATTATTCTAAATTGGATAGTTTTCAAGACGTTGAGCTTACATTCTCTTTTAAGTCGAATTAAACTTGATACTGAATTAAAAAAGAGAATAAGAAAAGTTCAGTTTGGTTTCTTGCCCTTCTTAGCCCTTCAGCTTTTAAGAGTAGAGGGTAAAAGTATTTGAACGGCTTTGAATTTGCGACAATGGAAATCCATTAAGTATGTTAATTAAGCGTCGGCTCATGCAAATGCCAAAGTTAGCTGCAACTTTAAGTCAGCTGGGAATCTATGAGCGAAAACGTAATAAATTACTTGCAAATAATTCAACTAATCTGATCCGCTCGACCGAAATGTGAGGCGTGCGCTCATTAGGCAAACACTCTCTAGGTTACCCGTACTCATCCCCCCCTTTTGTCTCACTCAGATACTCACACAGAGACTATGGGATATACGCCTGGCAAGTAGGCAAGTATATGAGCACACATTTATTATGGCATCGTTTTTTGCCCAAGCTTTTGCCTGGGCAAACAAAGCGCAAATCTTGAAGTTGCCACGCGCCGACTGCGTAAATCTCTTGCACCAGTGGGCCAAGTAGGCTTAGGCCTAAACAGCCACGCCCCCACGCACCCGCACCTCACCCCTGTACGGCGGCGGCGGCGGCAACAACAATAAATAAAGCTCAGACGCACTTCCCCGGATGCTGTGCGTAATGAATGTGTGTCGGCAATTGTGTTAATTGCGCAAAATAAATTGTTAAAATAATAATACAAAAGAGACAGATAGACAAACGGAGTTGCCAAATCTGACAGCCAAATGAACAACTCTCTCTATATGAGAATGTGGCCAGCACACAATGGGCCAATGGTCAATGGCCAATGTACAAATACAAATCATCATAATACTAATAACGAAAGGCGAAAGCTCGCATTGGTTCTGATTGCCTGACTGCCAAAGCCTGGATCCAGACTAGACCCTACATATATATATATAGGATATATACAATGTATATCTCACCCTGTGCATGTGTTTCTAATGGCCGGCATTCTCTCCAGGATTCCACTAGCCGCATTCGATCGCTGCCGTTTGTGGCACGTAATTGTGGCACGTTGCGCGTGAAAATAGCTTTGTCACTGCCCACTGAATTAGGGCCATTTGTTTGGCCAATCAACAACAGCAGCAGGCGACAGCAGGCCACAAAATATACAGGAAATTAAAATCTACTAGATAACAGCTTGCGGCAGCATATTATTTGTATTTACTGAAGCTCAAATGTTCTGCTCTGCTCTCCGCGGAGAAGGAAAGTTTGTCAAAAATCTTGAGAGACAACAAATTTCGATATAGTGGAAAACTTTTCGAATGGTGTAAAATTTATATACACTGAGCTCAATTTTGACAAAGTAGTAGTGCGAATTTGATCTGGCAACGCTCTTCATTCTGTACAGCTGATACGCGTGAATAATAACAAAGGGAAAAAGTAACGAAAGTTAATTTAAGATTAGGGGTTGTTGTCTTTTTGATTTTCATTTTTCAATTTTCCTTTATTGGCTGAAAAATATTTAAACAGAAAAAATATGATGACGTTGGGGGGTCCGAACCTGCAACCATTCGCTTGCGAGGCAGGCACTTTTCCCCTGAGCACTTTTCTTTTGCCTTTAGTCGACTAAACTTCTATTGTTAAAAAAGAGAGAAAGTCCATAATTTGAAAGCAATTTTAAACATGATGATATTTTAAAAACATGTTGTTTTGATTCTTAGACCAAACATGTATATGGGCAAGTTTTAATTTAGTTAAAAAAAAAAACTATATAAATTCAAAATAAAGCGCACATTTAAGTAAAGCAATTGACAGTTGAAAGCCCTGCAAATTAACAAAAAATAATTAGTGTTAATGTGGCGCCGGATACGGGGAATTGTGTGGTTTTTTTTTTGTGTCATTTATTATTGTCGCTGCTTCCATGATTTTAATAATTATATTATTCCGAATTCATTAATTTGTGGTACGTACAAAATTACGTAACACTATTATTACAGTATGCTTATAATGTGATAATTATAAACCATAATATTAAATCAATCTACTAAACCAAACAGCAAATGTGTATAATCCTTTCCCCATTAGAAGTTACCTTAAATCAAAAGTGTCGCTATTACTTATATATATATATTATTCATTTTGACAAAGTTGAAGTTATACTTTCTTCAATTTATGAGTCGAGCTCTAAGTTGAACAATAATTGAGCGTAAATTGCTGCACATAATAAAGTTGTTGCTTGATAAAAAATGATATGTATAATTTTTTGTGAAAGTCAGGATACATTTTCAGACACCGCGAGGTGTAACCAAAGTCAAGCGTCATTAATCAAGCAAAGTTGGACAGGGGTATGTATATTTTTAAAAGGACGGTTTTCCATGTAGGCCCAAATGAGGTGAATGAATCAAAAAGAGCACAATGAAAAGTTTTCCAAAGCATTTTTCACAACGAAATGACTTCAGAAGCGGCGGCGACAAGGTCGCTTTGCCGGAAGTGATAACAAAAGCCGCTGACACTTGACAAAGTTACGAATTACGACACCAAAGTGGAGCTAAAAAAAAAAAAAATGTTGTAAAGTGGCGCCACCTGGTGGCCTGTCCAGCTGACAGGGCAGATAGCAATGCCGCAGACAGCTATAGCTATATAAAGCTATAGCTGCCCAGCGTTTTAGCCAAATGTAACTCAATTCTCGCTCACAGCTGGCATTTGTCATTTGGCCGCAGTTTGTGTGTTTTAATTAATTTTTTGTTTTATTTCACAGTTGCTTTTTCAATAATTCATATACAAATTCCAATTTCAATTCTAATTTACAGAGGCAACGTGCGCGCCCTGTGGATGGGTGTACTCTGGGCCCTGACATCTGGCACCGGCGTTGCCGTAGCCCTGCTGCAAGGGTCGGCAGGACCTCTGATAGGCGTTGCCATATCAGCATCCTTGCTGCCGCCCGTTGTCAATTGCGTAAGTATTGCAAGCGGCAATAAATATTATTTAATTGGTAAGCCGATGCTTGAATTTGACGACACATCTTCACATTGATTGCCAGTGGCAACAAATATTATTGGCCTGTTAACAGGAATTAGTCTCGTCCAAAAGCGGACGGCTAATTAAAGTGCTGCTTGTAAGCGACCTTGAAATATCATTTCGGGCTTAGACTCCGGCTTAAAGCTATATATAAATGTGCTAAAATTATAGTCTAATGGCTCCTCGATTATGGTATCTATTCCCATAATCCCACCCTATTAAAAGGCAGGAAAGTTTCTTCTTGACCTGTTTTCATCTGGACATTCCGGCATCAAGAGTTTGACTTGTTTTTTTGTTGTTATATTTTACCACAGCATTACAATAATATTTGGTCTAAAGTACTTCCATTCAATTATCGCAAATATTTGTAAATACTCTGCACACTTGAGCGGCATTATATGCTGGGCAAATAGAAGAGGCTTAAGTGGAAAAACTGGGAAATATTTTCTGATAAGTAGCCGGAAAATACGAAAGCATGTTGACTGAGGCCAGAACCAACCGGCGAGCGGGAAAGTTGGATGGCCTGAACATAAATTAGGCCAAAATACAATTTGCTGATTAATCTGAAGTGCAAGGCACAAAAACTTTTGGTCATAAATCTATCCGGCCGATTGCCGAGCTGAAACTTAGCTTTGGCTTTAGCTCTCCCTATTGCTCTCTCTCTCTCTCTGAGGTTGAGACGCAGCTGTTTGCCTAGTTTGTGGCAGCTAACCGCAACGAGTGCATAAATTTCGACCCAATTTTCAAGTGCGAATTGCGCTGCAGGCCTCAGGCAAGCGGATGTTGCGTAAAATTATTAAGCAAGCAAACACACACACACAGAGAGAACGAGAGAACGAGAGTACTCCAGCGGGAGAGGGGAGAAATGCATGCAAAAACTTGCACAACGGAAACGGCAGGCCGACAGGACGACAGCCAAACAAACAAAACTCCCGGCGACACGAGATTCCCTGACATTTATCAATTGTGACAGAAAGACAATGCCAAAGGGCGGCAGACGGCAGACGGCAGAGGGCAGACCACAAGCATGACAAAATGATGCAAGAGAGCAAATTATGGAAACGTTCACTGGGCTTTTGGGCTCTGCTCTCTGCTCCTTGCTGCCTGCCGCCTGCTCCCTGCTCTCTGCTCACGGGACCCGCGACCCGGGACCCAGGACCCAGTCCCTTTTCTTTGGCAACTGCATGCTGCTGAAACAATGGCGCTGAGATCGCTTAATCATGACGACGACTGTGGCTCTGGTCGAGCATGTGTGCTCGTCGGGGCCAGCCAGCAAGTTAAACTTCTCGCCACGCCCCGCTTCGCTTCGTCCCGCCCCCTCCAACCACATAGATGCATAGTTTTTTGGCTTATATGAGTTGCATAAATCAGAGGCACGCACTAAAACTCTGATGCTGTCAGCTTTGTCAGGCAGCAGTTGCACGTTTTTAACCTAAAATCTGCTAACTGCATCGCCCAAGCCGCGTGCCACAATTAATTGCAGGCAGGCAGCGGCGCGTATGAGTAATTACATTTATTTACTATTCGCATTACTCATACGCACCGTTGCCCGCCCATAGTTGTAAATGTTGTGTGGAATGTTGGAAGTGGTCAAGCATACACAAAATATTTTTAAAATTTATAGCCACATCTTTTTGCAATAAAAACTATCATTATTTTGAAAACTTTATGTTTATCTTTAAGTAATGGGCACTTTTTGGCAATTAGTATACTTTATTTATTATACTGGTATCAGACATTTTATTATTTAGATGCTTGTCTCCTTGCAGTTCCAGTTTATTTATTTATTAAGTATACTAGTTTAAATGAATTATTGTACTTTTATTTACTTGAATATTCACTTTTAATAGACTTTATTTACGCTACATTTTCTTCGAGCAGAAATAATTTGTCGTCCTTCGTTTCCAATAGGAGCAAGCAATAAGTTAGCTAAAACAGCAATAAATTTGAAAAAAAAATAGAAAATAAACCAGCATAAGAAAACACACACACACACACACACATACTCACATATACATTTGCAGAAGGCACGCACTTCCGGAATGTGTTTCCATGCGCTGAGTCATTATAATTTATAAGAGCAAAGCACATGGAAAAGAAATTGAAAAAGCGGCAGAGAGCAGACAATGCGACAATGAAGTTTTATCTATGCGCCGAACGTATGTGTGTGTATGTGTATGTGTATGTGTGTATGTATTTATGTGTGTGTAAGATGAGATTTATAACAATTCAAGGCCGGGAATATCACTACTTGATATGCTAAAAGCAACGCCCGTGCGGGTCTCAATTTCAATTTGGACGACGACCTTATGACCTCGGAAAAGGCCACGCGTCTCGTTAGCTGCTTTAATTTAGTCATTGCGGCTAGCACATAGATTCTACTTAACACGCTGTGCTTATTTTTATTTTACAGGGTCTATTTTGGTCAATTGCCTGCATATGGCTCATCTATCCAGAGAAGCGCATACCGCACTTGAAAAACGAGGCAATGAATTCAACTTCAGCTTATCCCTTCATCTATACGGACTATTTGCCCACCGAGTTCCTTATCAACGGCATTGTATCCGCATGTCTGACAGTTGTAAATGTTATTTGCATATTTATAACCGCCATTGTAGTGCTGAAAATCAAGGAAGTATCGGCGCCATATACAGCCAGTCCGGACTTAAAGCGGTAAGTGAAGCCTTCACTTTCATTTGAGCAAGTTTTTGGATAGCAAAGCGAGAAGAGACTTCAGTAAAACATACCACAACGATATGTGGCCAACAATAAAATCAGCTCAACTCTGTGATATGCACTGAAGTGTGCGTAATGGGAGAACACTTGCCTTTAAGCTTATCATTTCCGTTATGTGCGCCGCCTGCTATATGGCCAGTCGACCATTTGTAAACGTAATTAATAACATCATCTGCAGTAGTATCAGCAACAACAACAACTGCAAAAATAATGTTCACAATGTCCAGTCATTTAATCAGCACAAAGAGTCCTGTCTCTGTTTAACCATGACCATGATAAGCTGAATTATGTTTGAAGTGTTTAACAGAATCGCATCTTTTAAACAAGTGTGCATGAATTAACATTCTATTTATTAAAGCAAGCAGTGCGACTCCCATTAACATAGTTCAACTAATGTTAATGAGTCTGTTAACATAGAGAGGGAGATAATGTTGATATTAGAATATCAAGTTTAACAGCACTGCTGAATAACAGAATGTTAAGTGACATTTATGAAATTTCACGCATTGTCGGATTTCAAATTGAAACCATTTAATTTATCATTCAATGCTTGCTTGATTTTCATAACATACAGCATATTAAATTAGCCTTAAGTCCATAATACATATTGTGAATGACAAATCGCATAATTAACTGGCTTATTTCGTGCATTTCATAAGAAATTACTCATACGACGAGTGGTCGACACTGGCTAAATGAAAATAAATGAGTTTTATTGTGCGTCCCACTACAATAAATAGCCGTCTAAGTCGAATAGACGCCACTGACTTTTGTTCTAGTCCCCGCCCCTGTCCGAATCCGTGCGCAATAATGGCCGCCACTTGGAGGCTGGCAAATGTCTGGTTAACTACGTGTCCTTCAATCTCATAAAGTGACGCATTAAATTACTTGAAGCGAGCACAAAACAATTTTTTTGCTTCTAAAGCTTTGTCAACACTTGCCACATAAACTGCTTTCAGAATTATATGCCACAGTTTCTGTAACAGTCTGCACAATTTTGCGTATTAAGGCGAGCGCACGCTCGCAAAACCCATCAGCCCACTGCTTTTGTTATACCCTGTAACCCACAAACTGGCTAAACAAAAGTGAACATAAAGTTGCTCGTATGTAACAGGCAGAAAATAAGAAATCTATCATTCTTATAATTACTTCTCATAATCAATCTGAAATTTGATCAGACAGCTTAACAAAGACTGGAAGTAGAGTTTTAATATATTATTACTATAAAAATAATATTTTAATACAATTGAAGTCATTTTGAATTATCAACAGGGCATCTTTAGTTGAGCAATCCAACTGCAGCATTATTGTTTTGTTGTCTCTGTCTGTCTGTGCGCATTTAACAGTTGTTTATGCAATATTTGTGTTTGCCCTGCTGCATTTAGACACGCACAACCCACCACCCACCTACCACCACCCACCACCCAGACGTGTGCAACGCACAGCTGAAATAAATGGCATGCATGTGGGATGTGTTGTCCATATGCCTGAAGGGCTCTATGCAATGTTTTCCATTCCGATTCGTCGGATCGTGCAATACGCATAAAGTGCATGATTTTATATTTTGTTTGCTCTGTTCTCGCGTATTGATATTGTATCATAGAAAAGTTTTTTCTAGAGGATATTATTACTTTGTTGCGATATTTGTAACGCTTTGAAGAAGACATCACCGACCGCATAGTATATATATTTTTAATCATCATTAAAATTATGCATATTTAAATATTGTAAAATGAACGATGTTTATTTATGTTAATAATTAAATTCAGGTGTGCGAGTTGCTCGTAATGAAAATATTTTTTAAAAATGTAATTCAAAAACTAATATAATTTTATATACCATCATCATCACGTTATGCTTATCGAGGAATATAAACCATAAAGTTCAAAAAAAAATTAATTTGTTAGCATATATTTAAATATAGGTACCCCACATCTTTGTTGTTATCATTCCATTAGTGTGCTTGACTAAAACGCTTGCTTGTTATTTCTTACAGCTTCTGGGAAACGGATCTTCGGACTGTGCGAAAGACGAATCGCTCCACAATGCGACAACGACAAGGAACCCTTCGTGGCGCGGGCGGGCTGGGGGGCATTGACAAACTCATGAGGTAAGTGGAGGGTGCTCGAAATTCCAATTCTCGAACTCGTTTAAATTTATGATTTTGCAATTGTTGTTTATTGTTGTTGCGGTAATTGAGCGCATGTGTGACGCTATGCACGAATGCTAGTGTGTTAGTGTGTGTGTGTGTGTGTGTGTGTGTGTGTAGGAGTGCAGGAGTGTCTCTGCTCATGACATTCCCCGGGGCCAACGCAATTTACTTCTTCTGCTCAGTGGAACGAGGGAGACGAGTTTTAAAACAATCTCGAGAGGTAAATAAGAAAATTATTTATACTTATGGGGTTCAGACCTCTCCACATAATTGTCTTGGGAAACATACAAAATATTTATAGCATGATTGAAATCATTGCCAGAATCTAATGACATTTATATGCATAAGCGTAACAGAAATTTTGCTGCGTCTAATGACAGACAGAATTGAAATATATTTAAGGCTACTTTATGAAATTCGCAAATTGTAAAAGTTTAATGACAATATATGAAAAGCAAGGTGTTAGAATTTACAGAAAAGCCTTACCCTTAAGGGATAATTTATTAATTGTTATTAAATTCCAAACAGAAAAAAAGGAAACTCCCGTTCAGCGAGATCAAAGCACATTTAAGCCTCAATTACGGCCAAGAGCGTATTTTATAAAAGGTACTTTGTACAAATTACCATAAAAACAATTGAAATATCACACTCGAAATATATGTATGTAGCAAATTAGCAACCAGCTGCTGGCGTTTTTAATTTAACGCTCAGTAAGCGCTCTGTTTATTCAAGCTACAGCTAAAAAATTTATGGTCTGCCCACACAAAAGAGCATTGAGAAAATTTCCACAAAAGTTTTTCATTTTCACACTGCATGCAAATTTGCAGAAGAACATTGCTTGCTCAGAGTATATTGAAAATGTAACATTGTTTAAGTAATGTTAAAACTTAATTTATTAAAAAAAAAGTTACCACGCTTTCTCGGTTTATTATATTCGACTAAAAGGTAATTGTAAGATAATTTATTTTACGCACAGCTTATTAACATAATCTTTGCATATAAGAAACATCTTTATTTTTTAAAGTTTTTTATTTTACTGAATTCAAAAAAAGAAAAGTGTAAATCGACTTCGGTGCGATTTATTCCACCATATACTTTTTTGTAGCAGCTGCATAAAATTATCACTTATCTTAACCCAACAGTGGTGCAAATTACCAGGGACTGGATGAGGCGCGCAGTGCTAAAATGGACAATGCCCTGGAACGAGCTCTCGCACAGGCCGAGAGCGATGTTACATTCAAGAAGGTCAAACGGATGAGCTACTCGAGCAACGCGGCTGGTGAAGTAAGTTTGATAAGATATATACCACAGAGTCAACTTTAAGGTGTAGTCACCATGATAAGTGAATTAAATAATTACTACAATTGGCAATCATCGAGGAATATGATTTTGAAAGCTGTTGCAGACCTGCAGGATTTTTCGAGTCTACATCCAACAGTACATAGTTTCAAATGAATACATTTGAAATGAATTACTCAAGATTTGATAAATCGTTTTTTCCAGTACATTTTTAAAATGTTCTTTTTTTTAATGTTTGTTGAGTTTTTGTGGGTCGCTTTCCTGTTGTCCACTTTCAGGATTACGGGTTAACCACTTTATTCCTGACAACCAATCGTATGGCCCTCTTGTCGTTAGTTAGACGTTTGACTCTGCGCCTGCCACAGCCGTTAACTCTTCGGCCACCACCGCGTCTCACTATCCTAACTCTCCTCCTCCTCTTCTTATTGCACGAGTTGCACGTTGAGGTCGTGGTGGCATCGACAATCGCTAAGGTGGCTACGGTCGTAGTGTCTGCTGCTGTTGTGGCTGCTGTGGTTGTGGCTGCTGTGGTTGTCGTAGTGGTTGTTGTCGTGGTTGTTGTGACGCAGTCGGGCAGTGCAGCGTTGTTGGGGTCAGTGCAATCGGTACATCCTGCGGGTGTGCCAGGAACGGTGCATACCACTGCATTGCTCCTCGGCATGTAGGCAAGACATATGGCCAAGAGGCCACAGCTCAATATTATTGTTTTGGTTCGCATCTTAACCAACGCAGCTGAATGATTAACTATGTCCAACACTTTGCCGTATTTATAATATGTTTACATGTATAACAATAGTGGCGATATGTTTTAGAATTCAACCTTAATTCGTTATTGTTTGCCACGAAAAAAGGCAGCTCGAGTCCTCACAGTAAGATGCATTTACGTTGACTTTAATATATTAGATTAGTACAACAGCATTTAAAGAAACAAGCATAACAATTAGAATAACAATAAGTGTCCACTTATCGCATTTGTCAAGTCTGACTCTGGGATAAAACAGTATATAAAGTAAATTACCAGCAATTACGAGTATTTACGAAAGGAAACGGACTGCTGCACATTAAGAACTGACCTCAATCATTAGTTGATAAGCGCAGCAGTGGGTGAATATGAAAGTAAAAGCTACTCGCGACAGGCAAAAGCTGCTAGCCCAGACACTCCAAGGACACACACACGCACACAGAGGATAATAAACCAAGTCGGGCGGTCATAAATCAAGTACGAGGAAAAGGTTAGCACCAGTTTTTCCCTTGTCGCGAAGTAAAAACTCTAGACTTTATGTTTATAGCTGCGAATGGTCTAAGATTTATGGTAGCTCAGATGAAGCCATCACAGCAGGCAAAAACAAAAGGCTGCAAACAACTGCAGTTAGTCCTTGCCCAAAGGAAGTCGGAATATTTGACAAAAAACTGTTTGCCATTTTGGTCCTACAGTTTTTCATTTCTTTCGTTTGATGTCATGTGAAGATTGAATCCTAGACCTGCAGCTTGAAAATTGAGCGACAATTGATGTGAGTCAGTCCGGTAAAAAAAAATATAAATTGGATAGCGACCAAAAGCGGAGTTTAAAAGTTTGAGTTGTGGATTTGGGCAGGTATTTTTTTTTCAGATTTCCCTAAGAATAATAAGAAAGTAGTCATAGCCAGAAATTTGAATTCTGCTCACACAAAAAGGTGATGCACAGGATAGGTTAAGTGTAGGGAAACTAAAAAATAAATCAACGCGAATTTAGATAATTATCAAGTGTCCATAGGCAGAAAAATAATATAACTTTGTTAATTTCCTGTTTAGTAAATGGACAAACGCCGCAATTAAAAGTTACTGGGAACCGGGAAGGCATCCAAGCGTCAATTGCCACAAATCAACTTTCACATGAATTCATTTTGGAGAGATGAAAGTCGAGTTTGAGAAAGAGAAAGCGAATGGGAACTAGAAACGAGAACGATAACGTCAAGAAGGCACTTGAGTGAGTGACAGACAGGACATGCTCCAAATATTTAAGGCGTGAGCGGAGAGTAAAAGAAACTTGATAAAATGGTGCGGGGGTTCAGGCTAAGCGGCGGGAGGGGGGAGGGGGCAGGCAGGGTGTAGGTTCGACTCTGAAACGCCTTGTAATCTATTTAAAGTGAGTCGCGGCCACTAAAACTCAATTAACCCCGTTTGACGGAGCGAAAGGCAATTGAAAAAGACAGAGACAGAAACAGATACAAATACAGAAAAAGAAAAAGAAACAGAGATAGCGATAGAGATAGAAAAATAAGAAAAAAGGACGTTGAAATCAAGGCACAAGATTACTAACGGAAATGGGTGGCCATTGAGTGGGTAGAGATGGTACTCATGATATAGTATATACCAGATGCATGTATATGTGTGACAGTAGTAGTAGTGGTGTGGATTGGAAAGCGTTCTTGCAGCATTTTTCACTTAAAACCGCATTGATACTCAATTACCAGTGAATGGGTTGCCAGGTTACCGGGTTGTCGGGTTGTCGGTTTGTCGGGCTGTCGGCTTTGTTGGGCGCCCACTCGAACTTGAGCGAGCAGCGAACACAAAACAAACGTCGGATGTTGAGCACAGGAAAGCGGAAGCACTTTGCAACGGAAATGAAACATCAATTAAAGTCGCGCACTGCACTGCAATACTACAGCCTCGGTGCGAGTATCGCTGGTAACCCTGTCTGCTGTCCTCCAAAAATATATATGCCATATATTGCTTTTCGTCCAAAGCCGCCGCCATCGTTAATCCTTGCGGTAGTTGCTACCAGTGCGGCAAGGTTACCATCGAAATGGGCACGGATTGTGCTGAATGTTGCTCTTCGGCCACTCGAAAAGTTGTAAGTTTGTGCAAATCTCGGAATGGCAAAGGACCATTTTAAAGGCTTTACAGCAAAGTGGCGTGCGGCTTCATGTTTTCACTTGGCCGCACTGCGGCAGGACCAACAAAATATCTGCCATGAATATTTTGCTTCATTTAAAAGAAGAAAATCTTTTATTTGGCAAAAAACCTTTCAATTTGAGTTGATATATGTAATGTAAATACACAGTATTAAATGAAATCAAATATTTTTACTGAGTTGTGGAGCTTTATTATATAATACCGATTGTAAACTTAATTAATGGTAGACAAATATGTAGAGAAATGAGCTTAAATATATTTTATAGAAACCTTAAAGTCACTTAAGCACATTTCACAGTTTATCCCTTTTTATATACCGAAAATTATACAGGTTATATTGAAGCGTGCATTTTAAACTCAATTTTTGGCCCTACAATTTTAATTTTTAAATGATGTATCAGTTTTTTAAAAAAAGCCAAAAAACATTAACATTTTATAATTTTTTAAAATAACAAAGAAATCTAATCCAAAATTTTTCTGATATTTGAATTCGTAAAAATCTTAATATTCCCACTCTGTTCTTCTAATATGTCTGCCATATCTCTTTTAGCTAACTGAACGTCTTGCTAAAATTGCTGGCATCAATAAGCGCCATGGAGACGCTCAGATGCACTCAAATTCGAGCAGCTTGGCGGGCAGTCGCATGAACTCCATACCCAATTCGCAGTTGAATGTCGATCTGAAGGTCTTGGACAAACTGGTCAGCAGCCTTTTGGAGCAGCATGCGGCAGGCGCCGGCAGCGGCAACAACGCCGCGTCCAACGTGGAGGCAGGCACCCGCACGCCGCCTGCCCAGCGCCGTCCTTCCAAGAAACTGAACCGCTGGCGTCCACTGTCACGCTCGGCGCACAGCTTCAAGCGCGGCAGGGACAATGCGGGTGGCAACTTTACGCAGCTGCAGGAGCGCAGCGAGATGCAAGCGACGCTGGCCCAGCACACGCCCAACATGCCCACCATCATGGAGAGCAGTGCTGGCACTCCAGCGCCCAACAATGCCCAACAGCAGGCATACAGTAATCCCTGGACCGCCTCACTGGAGCGCACTCCGGGCGCGGTTCGCAACATGCTGCACAGCATCGGCCAGGCGGCCACTGGCGGGCCATCGGACCAGGACGATCAGCTCAATTTGACACAGAATTATGTGGATTAACTTGATTCACATGCAGACACATTTATCTAACTATATATTGAGTATATTTGCACATGAATACTGTTATTAAAAGATAAAAACACCCACACTGCGTATGTGTAATATTGGGATATATCATGACAGATTTTTAATGAGTTGTATATTATGAATATGTACTATGAAATGTAATATCAGACCCGCCCAATTCGTTAAAAAACCGCACAGAATGCCAACAAAAGAAGGCCACTTCCATTTCGATTGATTTAATTTACATTTTATTAAATTAATTCAATTTTGTACCACAGAATTGAAGTTAATCTTGACCGCTCAAGAGTCGGGCAAGTGTTGGGCGAGGACCGCATTGCCGCCCCAAAACTCAACTGGCTGGCAGTAACAGTTAATAATTTTAAGGGGCAATAGGCCGGAAATTTGAGGGGAGCCGCACTCAACGTTGACTGATGATGATTTCTGTGTTGGTGTTTGCAGCCTGTCATCATCAGAGATACGAGCACTGTTGACACCCCATTGCCCCCCGCCCCTGGTCTGACCACGGTCGTCTAGCACCGAGTGCTGAGGGAGACAATAATAAAGCAGTTTGAAGTTGTCTGCCAGTTGCGGCTGTTGCCGGCGGCTGTAATGATGATAAAATTGCCAGGCCTGCAAATTCTAATGCAGTGCGAAATAAATGTGAAATGGAAAAATAAAATGTGTCTGCCATTTATGTTGTGAGTGGGCGCTAATTAAAGTGCTGCTGCATTTATTATACTAAAGAGCAGGCAGTTGGACATTGTCAAAGGCATAAAAAGGGAATTGAAAAATGTAATTGAAATTAAATTCAGTATCAGTATAATATGAATACAGCTATTAATGTAATTTATTATAATAATAAAGTTCATTGCACTTTTAATCTTATAAGTAGCTAAGTAGCTGTACTGTAAGTAAAACGTTTACGTATGCCGAGCAAAGAAGAATTGAAATGTCAGACGCTCCCGAGAGAGTAAAAAAGAGAGAGGCTATAATGTATCTATGTATATATGTATATATTCATGTGAGTCACGTAAACGGTAAACATACAACGAGCCTGCAAAGTGCTACCTACATATATACTACATACATACATATATTATCCTAATTCAATTCTTAAAGTGCTTTCGCATTATATGTACAAATGCTTTTATAACCCACTCACCTGTCGCTCCATGACGCCAGCCAACTGCTCCCGCTCCGAATTGCGATAGTATCCGGTCAGATTGGCGCCCAGTCGCATGGTCACCTCGTAGCGCGTCTTGCCACTACGTGCCGTATTGCGATTGCTTCTCACGTTGAAATAGCCGGAACTGCTGCCACTGCCACTGCCACTGCCACTGCCACTGCCAGTGCCACTGCCACTGCCACTGCCACTGAAACTGGTGCCAAAGGTGGCGCTGTTGTTGTCAAATTCGCATGCACGATGGCAATTACTGGCGCTGGCATTCCCAATGCATCCTAGAAGAGCATAAAAAGCAACAGAGAAAAAACCTGGTGATAAGTAAGTAATATATTTGAAAATATAATAAAAGTCAAATAAATACGTATTTCTTGATATGCAAAATTCACATATACGCGAGCACTTTAGTTTAATTGAAATATTTAGCATGGTATCAAACAGAGACAGCCAAGTGGAATAATTTAATTATGCTCAGCTTCATAGTAATGCTGTTAAGGGGAAGCACTAAACTGCACTGTCATAGTCATAGTCATAGTCATAGTCACACAAAGAGCTTTACACCTCCTCGAGGTCTGTAAAAATGCAATAAAGGACATTACAGCGCACGAAAAATGCGAGAAATGTTTACGCCAAGTGCCGAACACTGGCAAGGATAACCCTCATCGGTTTCGTGTCCAACACATTTGCTATGCATTTCCCACCTGACCCAGCGGTGAGGGGTGAGCTGGGAAAAAAAGCGAATGTCAAATTCGATGACATTGTCATTTTAGGGAAACGTTGCCAGGGGATGGCTTACAGCAGAGGATGGATTTCTGTTCTTATGACAGATAAATAAAAAAGATCAGAGGGATAGTTCCTTCAAAAGGTCCGCTTTAATATTATTTATGCACCTAGACAACGAGGACTGCGTAGCTTAATAAGTTAAGGCCCTGATGCTTAACATTAATTCAAAATATACAGCATTCAAAAAATAAATCTGAGATAAACTATCAATAGATAACTCATGAACTGGTTTGCGACAAGAATAAGAATATTTATATGCATACATTGATAATTATAATTATGCAGCTCGAAGATACTAAAAGAAACTTTATTGCCCGGTTGCTTTTGTGATGGTCTGATCTGCTTCCAAAAAATCGGCTTTTAAAGTCGAGTGGACAAAAATTAAAAACTATGTCTGTGGAATTTGGACCAGTCATTGGCGGAATTACACAAAAAAGGTAAGTCAGAAGTGAAAACCTTTGAACACAGCAGTTACCTAATCTTAAATAAACCTATATTCACAGTTTTTTTTTTCTGCACTCAATGCCTCGCAAAGGGCATCGAGTGCAATTTAAATGCGTAATTATTTCCTTATAAATGGCCTTCCCAGACTTCAAACTGCCAATAAAATTTTGGATTATTTTGGCGAAAAAAGAATAAGAATATACCAATTTAGATTTTTCAAAATATAGAATCTTGAAATTTTACGTGTAATTGGTTGTGGGTGTCTCAATTAGTATAAAAAACTATAGGAAAAGTGGTTTTGGGGTGTTTAATTTTTCTGTCAAAAATCACGCCAAAAGTGACAAAAAAAATGTCTTGTAAAGTGCCCAAACAACGAAAAGTTCCTTATAAATGACCTTCCTAGCCTTCAAACTGCCACAACTTTGTCAAATCTGAACCGATTCTCAATCTCGAGGCCATTTTGATCATTATTTGGCATTAAGCTTAACTCTACATCTCAAATTTATAAATTCTTGAAAAAATAAAATTTATGTTTTTTTTTGGCAAAAAAAGCATAATCTGATCATTATTTGGCATCTATTTTGTTATGTATTCAAACAGTTACAAAATGTAACATTTGACAAAGGTTTTTCTAATTGTTGTAAGCGAACAACAATTGCTGTGCCACTTTTCCTTGCATGCTTGCAACAGTTGCAAGTGCCCCATCTGCCACCAATGTTGCGCGTGACATTTCAACCAGTGACGCTTGAAGCTGAAGCTTGCATACAATTGTCCGTTAAATGGCGCGGCAAAGTCACCTATACCTCCGCCTCCCTCCTTCTACCACTGCACATTCCTCACAGTAACCTTTTCGCTGCACTCTGTGCGTTGCATGCTTCGCAACGGGCATCGAGTGCAATTTAAATGCGTAATTATTTCCTTAATTAAATTGTTCTCCTGCTTCTTTTTTTATTTGCTCCAACATTTTCTCTCTCTCTTTTTTCTCTTTCTCTGGGCTTGTACTTAACAAAATTATTTTAAAAATAACATTTTGTTTTCTGTTACTTATGCTCAATTTATTATTGCTTGCTACGTTTGATTAAATTCCATTAACATCCTGAGTGGGCTTACTTACCTTGGGTCGTCTCGATTATTTCGGGTATTTCACATTTGGTGCCTCTATATCCTGGTGAACAGTGGCAGGTTATAGCTGCATCGCCAATGTGCCTGCAATTGAAATCCGATATATCAGTTAACTACTATTTAAAATATATTAAATCAATATAGTTTGAATAAATAACATATTTGCAATATACATTTTTATCATTTGATTTATTTATTCTTGTTAAACTAGTTATAAATGAAGCTTTCAGCTGTTAAAATATAGTCTTAAGGTTAAACTGATTACCCACATTATAAAAGTGAACATTAACACAGATGCTAAAAAGAGTATTGCCAGTTTTCTGTATTAATTTAATTAGCACGATAATTGCTTGGTACACATTTAAAAGCAGCTGTGCAAATTGCCCAAATATATTGTCTCTTTAGATGAGTTTGAAAAAGTTTAGAGTAGCACAAAGTTTGTTCAGTGGCAAGTGCCAAAATTAGAGATGGGTCAAAGACGGCACGAAACCATCCACAAACATTTTTAAACTCTCACAAGATTTTGTTTTTTGTTAAAATATGTTAGTCAATAAATTTTTAGAAATATATATTTTACTTAGATTATTTTTTTGTTAACAAAATTATATAAACAATTATTGTGTTGTGACCTGCTTTAAAGATGAGGACGAGTCATTGACTCTGGGTGATATTCTTTCAAATAATATTTTAAAATTGAAAACAATTGTTAGGGAACTTTTATATTTATTCATTTGCTCTCTCATCCTAAAACTTTTTAATGATATTCGCATTGATGAGTAATTTTAATGAATTTTTATAAATTAGTATGGTCTCATCCGTTTTGATGATCACATTTAGTACTTGAATTCGTAGACTATGCTAAGTTCTCGCTAAATCATTAAAAAACTTATTAAAATGTAACATAATTTCTAAAAATTATAATTAATTACTTAGCAGACTGTACTTACTTGCAAGTGCCACCATTTTGGCAAATATTTGTGTGGGCATCCGTGCAGAGTGGACCATGCCCACAATCGTTGCCACTGAAGCCGGGGAAACAGGCGCAGGCATAAGAGCTGCAATGAGATGTGGAAGGAAGATACGAATGCGTTGCATTAATGTTTGTACTGCCTCATTTGGTATTTGGTAAGCAGTAGTAGCCAGTTCACTACTCCCTCCTCCCTCCTCCCTTTGCGGTGGCACAGATAAGCTGTCGGGATATGTCCCAGAGATAGGCACTGGCGCAGTTGTCAGCGCAGGATTCGCAGCTGCTTATCTCTCAGTTTGCGGCTTGGCACCAACTGAGACTTGTCAGTTGCTAAGACACACAAGTCTTATTCTATTTCCTTTTTTTTTTATATTCTATCAGAGCATGTGAGTATGTACAAAATTTAAGTTTTTTTGCTTAATTTTTTTGGTACGTGCCTAAGCGAAAATTCTGAGCAAGTTCATTTCACTTTATCAGAGTTTGGGCATCAGCATCATTAGAGCTAAATGTTAAGGTCATACACTTAACCCCAGGCAATAATTTAAAGAACTTGGCGCCAAGGATACGTCAGACGCATAAAATCAAGAAAAATACGGCGAGAAACCGCCTACGTCATCAGGACAGCCTTGAAAGAGCGTTGAACACTTGTTAAATTCAATTAAGAGTAATTACGCATACAGGCTGAGAAGTCCTTGAGCTTCCTTACACACGCTCATTAAAGTAGACAGTGCAAAAGCGCAGGACTACGTGCAGTTCAGATCGTAAGCTTAAAAAATTTGACAATTAATGTTATTTAAATAGACAAAAATAATTGAGTCCACTTGACTTTAGATCGCAGTCTGAAAAATTTGTAAAAATGTATTTAAATTCGAGATTTTCATTTAATTCGTATAAATAATATTCAAATCAATTCGGAGGTAAACATTTTATTTGGTTTGCCCAAACATTTTAATTAGATTCTTCTATCATGTCAATTTGCATTTGAATTTGTAGCGAGCAAGCCAGCAAACCAGTAAACCGGCTGCAAATTGCATTCCAGCATTTTAAATCACTGAAATTAATTCACGCTATCAAAATATTCGCGTTGACAATTTAATTGGGGCTCAGAGTTTAGCTACAGTTGAAAATAACAAAGACAACAATACGAAAAAAGAAAAAAACATAAACAAAAACAAAAACAAAAAAGGTTGCCATTTGTATGTTAAATAATTGCGCATCCTGTCCCATTTGTTTTACTCTCTGTCAGTCCGTGTGTCCTTGTGTCCGCCTGTCTGTTCATCTCTCGTTTTTCAGCGTTAACAATCGCAATTGTTGTTGTTGCTTGTTGTTGTTGTTGGTGCGTCGTTGACACATGTCAACAGAAATTAATTTTTAGAAACATTTATAAGTTGTACCTAAAGCAGTGTCTAATATATTAAAGATATTTCAATAAATTAAATTTAAGTAAAATGTTATACTCTAGCTTAGTGTTCTCGAACAGGAGATACCCATTTATCTTATACCTCTATATATTGAGCAGTTTCTTTAAGTGTTGTGGTTAAAAACTTTATTTTTATCCCAAAAGAAAAGTAGCACTCTTTGATCTTTTGAAAATAGAAAGTTAGAAAAAATAAAAGTTGTCCGCGACCGGAAATTTAACGCCAAGCTCTAGTCAGTAAAAGTTGAAAGTTTTGTTGTAAAAAGTTTCAATATTTGACTGGGTAGAAAACCCGCAAGCAACAACAAGATTATGTTACAATATAGCGCAAACCACAGTGAAGATTTTTAATTACGATCAATGCGTTAATACTGTGAAAAAGTATAAAAACATATTTAACATAAAGTTTCTCACTCACATCATAATAACATGTTTACTTATATTAATTAGGTGTACCATACTCTCCAAAATTTGTTAGCAAGTATTATGACCCCATTTGCAAATTCGCAAATAAACAGTCAATATTTTGTTTGCCCTAATGTCAAAGTTTGTAGGTATCAATGCGAAATAATAGAAAAAACTAATTGATCGGCTATTAGAGCTATGGGCAATACACATTAGCTGATAGTTGGGCACATATGTTGATATTAAATGCATGTT
Organism: Drosophila maculinotata; assembly: GCA_035045305.1. Classification (NCBI taxonomy): domain Eukaryota; kingdom Metazoa; phylum Arthropoda; class Insecta; order Diptera; family Drosophilidae; genus Drosophila; species Drosophila maculinotata. Next base: position 659,861 of record JAWNPD010000134.1, on the reverse strand, counting down.
AAGTATACGCCGAGTTTGCCACAAGCCATAAAAGAAGCGAAAGCGAAAAAGTTTCACATCTTGTCTGCCCTTCACCTACGCCTATGCCAATAACTTTAACGAAAGAAATCAAAACGTGCCCAGGGGTACGACAAAAAAAAAAAACAAACAAAGAAAGCAGAAAGGCGACAAGAAAACTTTTCTTTTCTTTCTACTTTTCTTGTACAACTTTCGCTGTGACTTCTTGAAGTGCTTGGACTTTTTGCGCTTTAATGGGCATTCTTGATATGTGTGTTGGGGCATTGCGGACAACCGATAAATTTGGGATTAAGCCACGTGCAACACTTTTGGGGCAATCATTTTGAAGCGTAGCTTCTTCTGCTCCTGTTGGCCATAAATTAAAAGCACATTTCGTTGCTGTTGACCACAAAGCACCGCTGTGGCCAAATTCGAACGGCTTTAAGCAACTGCCTTTGTTGCCTCCAGCTATATATCATATATTTGCAGTGTATGTACTACAATATATGTATGCATGGCTCGGGACTCGCCCATTGTTAAGGACACATTTTGACCTACTGCCTACTGCGTTATTCTTGTTGCTGTTCTTCTTGTTGCTGTTGTTGTTGTGTATCCCAAGTATATAAGTAATTGTGCCTTTGTCTAGCGGAAATTAATTGCCTCTGTGTTCGGGCATCTGCGGTGCTTATAAATACAAGACGCGTGCACAAGCAACGTCCTTGCTTGTCCTGCCGCCTGTGACGGAAGCGTTTGCCCAAATAAATGCCACGTGGCTGCGCTTCTGTGAGAGCAACAACAACATATTCTGCCTGAAAAAAATCCGAAATAACAGAGTTGCTCAAAAAATGCACAAGCCGACCATGAATTCGACTTAAATATGCACTTTACAGTTTTCCTTAGATTTATTTCATTGAGTAACAGAATAGTTGAAAATATTTATTGCAAAGTATCTGAAAAACACGTTTATTCAATTAGAGCCGCTTTTTTGTAAGTATAAAGAGGTATTACTATACAAAGTATGCTAGGGCAGAGTATCACAAATAAGGCTGTCGAATACAGTCAAACTCTCTCTCAGGTTTTTGCATTTTTTTACGAATTGTTGAAATTACCTGCAGCTGTTTTTTTCCGTATGCAGTATTTTTCCTGCATATTTGTCGATTTTTTGTTTTTTATTTTGAGGACCCAAAACTTTTTTAAAAGGGATTTGGCACACAACATTTACATTTTTGTTTTATTTTTATTTCTTTGGTATTATGATACCCTGCATTCATTTAATGACAAAATATTTGTGCTAACAATAGAAAAATAATTTCTTGTCAATTGTGCAATAGCTGCTGATTGAGTAAGTTCGATCGAAAAACAATTAAATGAGTAGGTAGAGATATTTTTAAGAATACTGCAACTTTGGATCGAGGGCATATTCTTGTCGAGCAGTCTCGATAAAAAAATATTCTTGTTTGTTGCTATTTCTGCATGGCTGGCGGCCCTCTTTTGTAAATAAAAGTTGAATTGTTGTGATTGCAAAATCGAGCTTTTCGCAGTGCATTTTAAATTCATTTAAATTTCAAATGCTGCTCAACAATTAAAACTGTGTGCCAAAAGCTGCTATATTTTTATGGACTGCCACTCGAAAAATGCTGATAGCAGAATGCAGAGTGCTGACTGCAGTTGTTTGGCTGCGCTTGGCGAATCGCAGAAAGGACTAATAATTTCCATGACTCACACACACACACACACACACACACACACACGTACATTGTGTGTGTGTGCTGCAAATGCAATGGCGCTTTGATGCCATGAACATGTCATACTTGCAACAGCAGCCAAGATTCCCCCTGCGAGCTGCACTTACGAGCAACCGATTGTAAGCAGACGAAAAACGACAGACAAGTTGAATCTCAATCATACACAAGAAAAAAAGAGGGAGTACAATTAAAATATACACATGCTTACAAAAAGGATATCATGGTCTATATAAATACATTTTTAAGATATTTGCTTTCTGTTCCCATTCTGCTCTTAAAAGTATGCAACATAAACATATATCTCGGAATTTATTCCAAAAAATAAAATTAAATTTTATTAATATGAATATAAGTAGTATTCGTTCTCATTGTGTAACAAAACTTTCAACATAATAATAATATATCTTTTAGAGAGAAACCTGTGTGAATTTTGGTGCAGTGTAGGTCACTTGGGTTAGTTGAGGCACTGTCTAACATTTGTAGAAGGCTTCTTGACAAAACGCCAAAAAGCATCGCAGTGCCAAGAGTCATAGAAAATATGAAAAGCGGCCAGTGATATCTCAAATTGGTGCATGGGACTAGAACCACTTGCTAGAAAGGCAGACAAAAATCTTATTTGCTACAATATGTAAGTGCAGCAATTGGAATTACAAAGCGCCATAGATAGATAGCTTGCCTAAACATATTTTATAAATATTAATATATACTAGACTGAACAGAAACGTTCAAGTATAAAATATGTCATAAATATTTATGAACACCGAATTGTGTAGCGTGTTATCAATGAAATCTGTAAACAGCCATTAGAATGCATTTAATGTTGATATTTTTATTAAAAGTCGATAAAAATGAGCGCCTACATTACTGACTGCAAAGGGTTTTCCTCCTAGAGTACAATGAAAAGGAAGCGAAATGGCAAATTACAACAAATTGGTTTTTCTGCATGTGTGTGTGTGTGTGTGTGTGTAAGTGTGTGTGCGTATATATATGTGTGTGTGAGTGTCGACCGACAAATAAAAGTTTAGCTGCAAAAAAAAAAAAAAAAAAAAGTTGGTGGTTATTTTTTTCTACCTATTCACCTAATGCAATCAAATTAAATGCCATTAAATTTGATGGGTGTGTTTGTGTACGTGTGTGTGTGTGTGTGTGTGTAAAGGGGTAGAGAGTACGGTGAGTGTATAAAATGTAGCTGATTGTTACAATTGCCTGACGGCTGTTTTTTATAGCCGGACAATCGTAAAAAATGTTGTTAAAAAATAAATTTCCATTTGCATTTTTATGGTTTTATCTTGTGTGTTTAGAAATTAATTTTCAAACATTACGCACATGAAAATTAAATTGCATAAGCAAAAACAACTTTGAAATGAGTTCCTCAGCGAAACCACGCACAATTGTTGCAGCAATAACAACAGCCAATTATATTTGGCCAAGTTTGTGCTGACAAGCGAGCTGAGGCAACAGTTTTTGGCAAGAAGAAGCAAGTTGACAGTTTTAAGGTAAGCCACATTTCGTAAGAGAGGCACAGGAAAATTAAAAGTAAAACTGCCAAACGAGAGTTGCGAACAGGCCATACAGAACAAACTTTTAATTGAGCAGAGCGACAGAGAGAGAGAAAGAGAGAGAGAGAGAGAGAGCGAGAGGGAGACTGTGTTGCACTCAGATGATGTGACAAAGACAGGTCAAAATTTTGGCCAAACAAAACTTAATTGCAATATGCAAAGCAGCAGTCATCCATCTCGAAAATCCAACCGCAACCACCGCACCGCACCACACCCCACCCCATCCCATACTGGCTCCCTGTGGCACAGGCAGAGGCACACAGAGACTGTGGCCTCCTCGCCGACTTTGGATAAATGACAATGTTTGACAAGGCAAACAATATACGCACTCTCACTCATGACTGGTAGCCATGCGAATGACACTGACACAGTTCAGACATGAGTCGAGGCGGCAGTTGCGGTGTGGCATGGTGGCATGGTGGCAAGGTGGCAGGGGGTCAACCGACTCATTGCACATGCAACGCCCACAACATTGTCCTCTTAACTATTATGTAGCTTGTTGTACCTACTCTCTGCCCCGCTGCCCCGCTGCCCCTCCCTTCCCTTGGCTGTTTCTGTTTGCTTTCGCACTGAACCTGATCTCATTTAACGCTGTAGGTTTGTTTGCTCAACTTGCTGCAGCGGCTGCAGCGCTTTTTGTTATGAAATACGAAAAATACGGTACATTGATTGCCGCAAGCAGTGTAGGACCACCTCTCCCCCTCCCCCGAGCGGTTCATGTGACACACAATTTGCCACCGCTTGAACGTGGCCTAATTTCAGTTGTTCTCGTTGTTGTCCTTTTTCCAGTGATTGTCGTCCTGGCATGGCTCGCTTATAACACTGGTTGACTTTGACAGGTTGATGCGAGCATTTTATTTTTTAGTTCATGCAACTTTCAGTGCTAACACATGTTTGTATGTATGTTGGCGGCACTGGGTCTGTGTGGTCCAGTGGCCATCCATAAAGTCGTTAAGTGCCATTATGTCAAAAGTTCCTAAGAGTTGACATATCTGATGACTCAAATATTGGGACATATGTATATACAGAATAATTATATTGAGTACTTATTTTATTTGTATTTCATTTATCCGACTGAAGACATTTGCTTCTATTTATTTATAGGTATTTCCACAATTTTACTGACATTTTGTCTCAAGTTACATGATATACAAAAGCAAATTAAATTGTATATGCAACAAATTGAATTCTTTTTATCGAAATTTTATTTGGTAAGGCTAGCTGGAAATAAATATGGAATATTTGGCGCTTCCTGCTCTCAGTAAACTTTTTTTAAAGGGTCTGCTTAGTAACTTTTTATTTATCTCGGTTGACACAATTCAAAAAGGAAAATCCGTTAATAGAAAAACCCTTAATTTGTGTAATTTTTTTTTTCAAAATATATACATGTGTATATAGAGTCTTTTGTACTTTATTTGCATTATACTGTTGACATTTTTAATTTATTCCAACTTTACAGCGAAACTTGTTGTAAATTTCACCGAATATTGATGTACATATATTGTTTAAAACTTGTTGACATTATGTCAATTTCAGCCAAAGTTTTTTAGTTCTAGCTTGAAAACAGCAACATGAAGGCCATAATCACGCAGGCTGCACCAACCCAAGGTGATTCCCGCTCCCCGATCCGTGCCAGCTTCCACAAGGTGCACCTAAGACCGGACTGGTTGCGATCCAAGATGCTAGGAAATATTGGTCGTAAGTAGGCGCAGGTGCAAATTAGCAAAAGAATAACCGAAAGTAAGCTTTGAAAGTTTAATAGTGCACTCATTGTGTATCTTGATTTTATTTCGAAAAGTCAGCGTCAGTAATAATAATGTAATAAATGAATGCTTACATATTAAAAGCCTGCTATATTATATTTGCATATTGTTATTATAAATAACACTAGCTATCGTAGCCAGGTGTTCAAAAGGGAATATTTCATATAAACATTAACAAATTTAACAATATTTTTTGTCCACTTAACAAACACTTGTGCCAATGGCTGTATAAAAGATTTGGTTGCATTTTTCACTCTGAATTGGCGGTTTTTTGGCCTTTGCCAATTTAAGCCTTTTATTCAATTCATTTTTCAACTAACGCAGCCTCAAGAAAGAAAGAGAGCGAACATACCCGCATCAGCTCAATAAAAAAATTCCCTTTGATGAGCCTCAAAGCGAAAAACTTTTTCAATTAAACATTTCTTCTTAAAAAGACAGACACGCACCGAAAACCGAGCGCAGAAGGCCCTCAACAAAAAGTGGCAGTCAGTTCCAAATAGTTGAAAAAAAATCATACAAAATATTGAAACATAAATTGCTTGCAGCTGGATCGAACTTTTGCGGTGAAGTGCAACAGATTTATGCAAACTCCAAAATTGATGTGTGCTGTGGATGGGTTTGTTCTCAATAGAGAAAGCCAACAAATAAATGCGTTAAAAAGTGCATGAGACCAACAACAAATTGGTTGATTTTCTTGTTATTCTTGTTGTTTTTATGCTTTTTTGTATATTTATTTCCAGCCGAAACAGCAACAACTGCGAAATTAAAACCCAGGACTAAAGAGCCGCCCAGCTGGCTGGCCAATTGTTTATGGCTTATTGTTGATTGTTCTTGCGGAAGTTTTTGTGGTGCTTTGGTGCCAAAGAGCCAAACTGCCAGACGACCATACGGACCATGCCGACCAAAGGACCAAAGGACCAGAGGACCAGAGGACAAGTCGAGTTCACAAACATTTTGAATATTTTATGCAAACTTTATTAGCAATAAAATGAAGTTAGCTGCCAAACACTTGTAATGAGCTGGCAAAAGGGCAATGGACAAGTGGAAAAGTCTGCATTGCATTGAAAATGCTAAGCAGCTGCCGAATATTCTTTAAACAAGGCGGGCGAACTAATTTAATAAATTTAATATAACAAACATATTTATCTAATAGACAGTTTTCCATTTTCTTTACACTATTAATAACTTCATTTAATTAAATGTTAGCTAACACATAAATAATTTGTATATGATGAAATCAAAGTAAGATTTTATATTATTGATATTGAGGCAAACAAAAATGTATGGAATAAATGGTATTTTTTTGCTTAAGATTAATCTTCTATTCATAGTTAATACAAAATATTTGTATATGTAGCTCGTTAAAGACTGTTAAGGGGCACTCATTAACTTTGAATATTACCCAGACATGAAAATGAAACATTTTCCCCTCCCCTTACGTGCTCCTTGCTCGTACTCATATTTTTCACATTTGATGTCCCTTATTAAAATTTTGCGCACAAAGCCGAGTGCGCTTTAAGCTCGGCTGTAAAAATGAAATTAATAAACAAACAAGAAACAAAAAGAGAGCAGAAAATAAGACTGTCAAGTATACGCACTGTGTGACACACCCCTCGAAGCCGTCTCTTATCAGCCATTTGACGTTTTAAAATGTTATGCAATTTTTCGCACATTTGCTTAACAAACGCGCTGAGAACGGGGGTCATAAAATGCAATGAGAAATTGTGCGGCGAGGAATGGAGAAATGGAGCAAGCAGAAGAGAGGCAAAGGGAAAGTGCTTCTGCTTTGACTAGGGGTTGTCAGCTGACAAGAAACAAGCTCCCTCAGCTCTGCCTCAGCTGACAGACAGGCAGTTGTGTGGCATAAACTATAAAGATGGCAAGTTCAGCTACTTGTCGCCTCAAAGCAGCCATGCTGAGAGTTATTTCAGGGATGTTTTGTTATTTGTTATTTGTTTCTTGTTTGTGTTTATCTGACAACACGTACTCTGAAAGCCAAGTCGGTGCCTCATTTGCCTCTGGTTGTTAATTAAGTTGGCATCTATAGCAGTCTACGTGCCAGACTCTGAATTCGTACAGCAGCTCCTCCCCAGCTGAATATCGGAAGCTGTCAGTTTTATATGAAATTTCTAGGCAACACATTTTGCTTTCATTTTGACATTAATATTAATATTCAATTAGCCGGGCCAACACGCAGCCTTGGGCCGTCCAATTAATGTTAATTATGCTAAGTAGAAGAGGCCACTTGGAAGTTTCCGTTTTCTTACGCCTAAATTGCTGACATCTTTTTATACGTTTTATTTTTTTCTTCTTTTTTTTTTTGTTGAATATTTGTCAGGCTCATAAATCCTGACACTTGACCCAGTCCCCATAAGTTTTCAATTGATTTGTCTTTTTTCGTTTTGTTTTTTGTCCTCACACTCCATCGTATCATTGTTCTACTGTAATGACAAAGGCGTGGCAAGTTAATTGCCTTTAAATTGTCAAATTCGTAAGCGTTAAAATTCAAATTAACAAAGCTATTGAAAAAGTTCTTCGATTTGCCCGACTGCCTGTTTTGTTTATTATGCTAATTGGGTGTCGTGTCTAAGGGCTGCTGGCATTTCGCTAGGCTACGGCTTTACAGTACTTAACTGTGCAGTGTTCAGTGTTTAGTGTGCACCCTCAGAAGGGGGCGCGAAGTTGGTGGGTAAAGTTTGTAATTTAATTTAGAATGCTGTGGGACGCTTTAAGGAACAAACATTAAGAATATTATGTTTTATAGCATTTTATTTTTAAATTTTTATAGGCGCATTTCTACATCGAAATTGAAATTTCAAATTATATGAAATTTGTTAAGCAGCATGTCTGGAATTTATTATACTATCATAAATGGCTATAAGCCTTTCATGTAGAATTGATAAATATAGTAATCCTACACATAGTAAACATATTTCATAACTATATCTTCTCTTTACCCCAAGCTTATTTAGTTGTAATTTAATATGTTTTGATGAAGGTTCCATAAGTTTTATGACCACGTTGAGATTTTTTGAAACATTTTCTCTCCCTTCTCTGGTCTTGGCCACACTCGGCATTTGTTTAACCTTCATAAATGTTGGCCAATGATAAACAAATGATATTGCTTTTGAGGTTCGCATGTGCCGCCATTTATAAGTCATGCCGGAGACCTCTAAGCGTGGCAACCTGAGGGGTAATGGCCCAGCGGTGGTGTCGGAGCTGGAGCTGGAGCTGAAGCTGCAGCACCTGCGTCCGGGTGCCACGCATATTTAAGAGGCGTGCCAAAACTTTTGCGACTCTTTCTCTGTAGGAACACCCCAAATGGAACGCTCAGCTCAGCTGCCCCATTGAGTCGACTGCTGCTGTTGATTTCAAAATTGAGTTTCCCTGCGGCTCAGGTTCAGTTCCGGTCAATGCATACTATAAACTGGGCCAATGGCAGCCGGCATTGGCAATCGCGCACAAAATCACATACAGCCCCAACCATGCGAACTGTTAAATGTTTGCATATCAATCTTGACCCGCCTTTTGCTCCGAGTGCTTGTCGGACTCTTCTGTTTCAGTTGCTGGTGTTGGCAAAACAGTACAACTGTTTTTTTTTTTGAGGTTGGGGGGTCCTTCTGCTTTCAGCTTTCAGCATTCTGCTTTCAGCCTAAACCAAGTGGGAGCCATACATTTTGCAATGTTCCAGTGGCTGGTGCTGTTGCCAAATAACTTCCATTTCGTTGTGCTCCGCTTCCTGCTCCCCAGAGTAGAACCAAACCCCAAACAATGAAAGGCATTGCCGACACATTTGTGCTGGGGCAGGGCAACACAAAAAATAAAAGAAATATAATATAAAATCGTATACAAAAACTTTGCATACGCCAAAAGTCAATTGAAAGGCAGCAACAACAACATCAGCAACATCTACAAGCGGTTGATGCATTTCCCACTGTTCTGTATCCCGCAGCCCGCAACCCGTAACCCGTAACCTGCAACCCAGCATCTCGCATCCTGTAGCCTTTGCCCTCAACCTGCACCTGTGAACAACACACTCAGCTTGGTCCTTATGAATAACCTTTGCAATTGAGTTTGACATACATGAGAATTTGTGTAGACCGTTGCTTGGGGTAGGTTCAGACAGGGGCTGCTTGTCAGTTGATTGATTGATGAAATATTTTGGGATTATGTGCGCAACTGCAAAGGACTCCGGTGGGCTGGCATCAAAAGGTTAAAGCCATTACTATTGTTAACAAAATAGTCGATAAATGCTCATAGTTATCACACCTTCATCAGGTCGAAATTTGGGCTAAAAAGATGCAATTTTGTATTTGCTAAATATAGGAAAAATACGAACTTTCCTTGCAACCTTATCTTAATAGTCTACACTTTCTACAATAAATAATTATTAAATAAATGTTTAAAAAACTAGTAGTTTAGGTTTGCTAGCATTATAATACTAACTATAATGATCAAATAGAGCCTAGTCTATTTATGAGCCAAACATAATAAAAACTACAAACTTTATTCCTGTAAGATCTTGCAGTCGACTCATATCTTTGACAATGTAGCCCGCGATTAACAGGGAGAATTTATTGAAATTCAAAGCTAGTATTTACCCAAATAAAAAAATATAAAATCAGTTGTCCAATTTGATCTTTGGTAATGAATTTAAGGCCAAACCGATAAAAATAAAAAAACATATACAAGTTATCCCATATTATTGCTCATTTAAAAAAAGCTCAGATTTCCTCCGGCTTGGAACAAACAGTTTAATAAATGATTGAGATTCTCTCTCTCTATATATATATATATATATGCATATGTCACTCACCTATAATCGACACTGGCAAAGCAATCGCCGAGGAAGCGACACTGCAGAGTATTACACTGAGTCGTTTTCACCTCGTGCTGCACCTCGTAGGTGATATTGAAGCCATAGACGTCGAGCAGGCGGTCCAGAGCACGCAGATGTGTGCCATCCAGGGTGGACATGGTGAAGCGTATTTCCAGGTATTGGCTGTTGAACTGCATCCAGGTGACCTGGGTCACATCGTCCTCGGTGAGGACGAAGACGCGATGGGCGGGCACCTTAAAGTCATCCGAGTAGTACATGTATTCGGTGAATTTGAGGCCCCCCAGCACGTACAGCTGCGTCAGATAGACCACAATCGAGACATTGCCCTGAGCCGTTGCTGGCAATTCGGAGGCGTCAATTATCCAAACGCATTCGATGGGCGTGGCGAAACGATGTGGAAAATTCGGTGTCTGAATGAGGCCATAGCGTGACTTGAGCAGGCCACCGCAGCCGAACGAGTTGGAACTGGAACTGGAACCGGAGCCGGAAGTGGAGCTGGAACTAAAGCTGGCACCTGCTGCTGCTGCATGCTGGCCACCGGCAAACGCATTCAGGGCAAAGTTATGTTTGGAGGCGGGGAAGGGTGGCGGTGGGGGCAGCGGCACCGCGGGCAGCGAGAACTTTTGATCCGCGTTGTTTTCGCGCTTGTGGCGTCCATAATCCAGTTGTTGCTGTTGTTGTTGTTGTTGTTGCAGATGATTTGTTAACAATGTTGCCACCGGCAGCAGCATAAACAGCAGCAATGTCGTTAATAAACTGACAGTTGTCAGCAGCGACATTGACTTGCCTTTTGTTTTACTCGCTTCTCGCTTTGTGTGTGTCTTTTACTGTATTCCAATGGCGTCTTCCTTCCTTCAGCTGGCGTCTCCTGCTGCCTGTCGCCTTATCATTTGGCCAACGATATGCATTGAGCGAGGGCTCCGTCACAGCCAGTCTTTGACTTGAGGTCTGCTGCAACATAGAATATAGAACAGATAACAGATAAGCGATAAGAGATCAGAGATAAGTTAGCAAATAAGAGAGATGAAGTGAAATTTGTAGCAAAAACCATTTTGACAGCTGTCGTTTGCATTTGAATAACTGCCGCTGTCGCTTTATCCAATCGCAACCTAGAAAACCGTGTGACCCTTCCCGAAAGAGACCCGGCCCACATGTCGCCATGCACTAACACTGGAAAATCGTAAACTGTCAGCGTAAAAAAGCAATTTGAAAATCAACTAAAAATGGAGCACAGTGGCACGCATCAATCATGGCTGCCGTGAAGCGTGCCTGCTCATAAAACAAAGGCCCGGAATGCTCGACACTCGAGCGCTTTTCTTTGTCAACTTTCAAATTGTTTTCCCATATTTTGTTGGTAACTTGTTTTTTCATTTTGCAGTAGCCAAACTCTCGAGTCCCATCGACCCTCCTGCTTCTCTGGCCGCGGGGCATTCCCAGCGCCAAATTGCGAAAGCTCTTCAGCCGGTTAACTTTTGTAGTTTTTGTGGGGGTTTAGTGACGGATTTGCCTTTAAATAACAGAAGCTCCTGCTGAGTGGGTGAGACCTAAAGTCAAAAAGCAGACATCTATATGAATGATAGAACTGGCCCAGGCTGACATGTGTGCCCACATCAAAGACTCATCAAGTTTCACTTTGTACATTTCGAAAACTAAACAAAACTTTATGATTATAATAATAGACCAATTTTCTCAAATAGATGTGTAATCTCAATCCCCACTTGAGACTTAAATGTAACAGCTGATTGACATTTGTTTAGATAACTTGACTAAAAGATTATATAAAGTTTATAAATTTAACCTTTAAGGGCTTTTTTGGCTCTACAGGAAAATGCTGTTCTGTCACAGAAATTTAGATTCCTTGCGATATGTTTCTGACATTTTTAGTTTTGCTTTGTTGTTGCTGTTGCTAAAATTAAAAATTAAATACAACCAAATAAATAACAGAGACTTAACAATAACCTTCAGCGAGCCTAATATATTTCAAAATCCGATTAAAATAAATGTCTTTATAATTCTTGCCCAGAAAATATCTTTCTCTTACTAAAACCACATGCCAACAATAATTTCATGTTATTCAATTACGTAATTAATGCAAACATTTTATTAATGGTCCCAGCCGAATTTATGAGCAGAAGAATTTGAATAGCTTCATAGTAATCAAACACCAGTAAGCATAAAATCTAATTAGCACAATAATTCATAGCATTTAGTGGCTGGAAACAAATCAAAAAGCCAGCAAATCGAATAATATTCAACTAGGATGCATAATAAAATGTGTAGCATGAAGTTAACACAAATACCAGCTTCAACAATAATTATACCAACTATGTAAGCACACACAGCAATCAAAAGCAAATCAAATTATAAATTACCCAAATACCTGCTGCAAATAACTTGTGGCTCAAATGTCAAACGAAAATTGTGTAAGCATTTGATCCATAAATTATTATTGACAGTCTCGAGCTGCGGCATTGAGCACTCAGCATTGAAAGCTAGGTGATAAGTAAGCATGTGGGTAAAAACAAGTGTTGGACGATGAAAAAATATATACAAACCAAATAAGGAAATAAGAAACTGAGCTTTTGCTGTTTCAAATATTTTATTGCTATTTAGAAGAAGCAACACTTGTATTCGTATATGTCTACTTAAATATGTATTATATATATATTGTTTTTCCAATTTACTAAGTGGTTATTTTCTAGTTTAAAGTAATTTGATATATCTCTTCAGAAAATTTAAATTTAAACTCTGGCACATACAATAAATTAAATAAAAAACAAAACAGAAATGCCAAAAGATTTTACATTCCACTTTTCTATCAATCCCAGATTTTAGCAAGCCAGATTTGACGGCAGCAAAGTTAAATTGGTAACAAATATTTAGACTGGAGAAGAGACCAATTTTGTTGTTGGCAATTTGTGTCTAAATTTCACTTGTCTCCTTAAACCAGGTCTGAATGTATTACGCCCACGTCGCATTTAACTTTAAGGCAAAAACGGCAAACTTGGCCAAAAAGGTGTCTTAACTTTGTTGCTGCTCCTGATGCTGCGTGCGCTAACAAGTTTAATCAAATGACAATGTCGTAACACGTGCATACATTTGAGCGCCCTAAAGTCATAGACGCTGCCATTTGGCTAAGACAAGTTTTAGACTGAGACAGCCCTGGCACATGTGAGCACGCCAAGGAGTAGCCCCTCAATCCCCCATACCCCTCCCAGACCCTTTCCATATCACTCTCCTTTGTGCGTGAGAGTGCGCGATTTTTACTTTCAAATTACTTTAGTTACGCATTTTAAGCATAATGAATAATTTTTCGAGGCTTGGCATGCGAGTATCGTGCCTGCAAAAAGTTAATTTACTCGCCCAGCCATATATTAAATCTCAAGAGAGTTTTATAAAGTTATTGCCCTGCATAATGGCTGTTATATAGACAAAGCAGGCTGCTCTGGATAGACTCGCTAGCACTCGTACCTCAGCTCGTGATTAACTAAAATATATCCTTACATCTTGAATTGTAAATAAGCACTGTCCCATTTGTACACAAATCAGATAAGTATGCAACTCTGAAAGCCTTTTGCAGCTCATTCGTATATATTTCATAATTTATATTGTTGCATACTTTTTGGCAGCTATATGCAAAATACTCCACTTGGGCTCAAATTTATTAAAAAATAACTAGAATGTCACAAAATGCAGAATCCTACTGATAGATAAAAAAAAAACGGAACTAAAATTCGCAAATTTTTAAAAAATTTGAAAGTAACATACAAAATATTTTGTGTTACAATACTATTTAATTAAAATATTAAATTATTAAAACAACCAAAAGTCACGAATATGTTTTTTTACTAATGAGACAAAAAACGAGCTCGACTAAAATATACTCTGTATAAAAATACATAAAGAAATAATTTGTCAGTACATTTTTTTTTATCAATTATTATGAATTAATCATGTTGTATTTGTTGCTTTTCTATTATGACTTAGTTTAAATGTATAAATATTGTGTTGCATTTTTTTGTGTTGTTTTTTTTTTAATATTTTATTTATGTATTTTATTTAATCAAGTTTTTTATACTGTACTGCTCTTAACATAATTTCAAAATTAAGTTTGAAGGGTGGCATTTCGGCTTAGTTGCCAATCGAGTTGCTCACTGCAACTATTGCACTCATTTATACTGGACATCACTGATCTAGCTAGCTGCCACTTTCAAGCAAACAACAAATGTATATATAAATACTTAAAATCAAAAAAAGAAAAGAAAAACAATTCACGTCAAAACGGTGACGCGTTGCACCTGTCCGATGATAACGGGGCGGGAGCGTTTAGCGGCTTGCTAGGCGGGCACTTCAACCTCAACTCAGATACCGATAAAGAACCTCAGGGCCCAGCCAGCTGCTCAGCTGCCGTTGGCAGCGACGTCGACGGCGACGAGTCGAGCAAATTGCCAATTTAAATTGGCCGCGTTAAATTAGTCGAGTTATCAGCCTCCACGGCGGCAGGTGTACGGCGTACGGGTAGTGTGAGTGTGAGTGTGAATGTCAGTGTTACGGATCGGGCCATAGCAATTGCAATTCTATTGTAGTTGTTGTAACTGTCGTCGTTTTTACTGGTTTCGTGAAATTCAAAGTTACAAATGAAGCAGTTGTGACTTTTTAATGAAATGAAGCGGAAATTGCAAACGTGCCCAATTATTCAATTAGTCAAATTTTAAAATGATTAATAAATTCTAAGGTCTTAACGCAAATGTTTGCGTAATATCCCTACTCAGTGTTGCAACAAACAACCTGTAGTTAGAACATGAGCGCTTGGCGTGTCCGTTTCAAGTGGCTTGCTGCAAACTAAATGAATTACTAAATTCGACAAGTGTGAGCCAAGAAATATACTTATTTGTGCATGCATATGTATGTGTGAAGGTGTGCATATTTGTATGTTTTACGAGTACCTGAAGCGCTCAGTTATCGGTGTCCATGAAATTATAGAGTAAATTCGATAAGAAGTTGTTTCTTTTGCCAATGGCTCGCAGTCGCTGCTAGAACTATGATCTGTACTGTCAAATGTTTTGCTGTATTCCATGTATTTTACCAAACAAATAGAACAGTCTGCAAATCAATCACATTGTGCCTGATATGGATATCTAATCAAGAGAAATAAACTTTATATTTTGTTGTGCCTTTGCTTTAAATTTAAGTGCTTCACTTTAAATTCCATTCAAAAATCAAATCAAATGCAATCTGCTTATATATTCATTATTTTCCTGAAAACTATAATATATATATACAAGAAGTCTGAATAACAATCGTATAGGCAATAGTTGTTGTTGACTTTTAAATCTTTTGTATAATATTTCAAATTCTAATAACTAATGAGGTCAAGCAAGGCACAATGATAATAATCAAATTCCAACAATGTGAGGTACATGGATGATTTGTGAAAATGCAAGAGAATAATTGTGCAAACTCGAGCTAAAGAAAACCAACAACAAAGAACAGCAACAAAAAACATTCCGCTGATAACTGCAAAAGCGAAATGTCAATAAAATAATATAAATGACGGACTCGTGACTCTTGTCTTGGATCGCTCGTCGATGTTGTTGTTGTTATGGTTGGCAAGAAAAGTGAAATACAAATGGTTGTTACAAAAAAAAAAAGAAATCAGCACAAAACAAATGCTTTATTTTTCTTGTTTTCGATTTGCAAAATACAATTGTTGTGTTTCTCCCGCTGTTATCTAGATGTCGTGTAATACGAGACTGATAAAACCGATATCATACATAAGTAGCAAGATGTATGCATAGCGGTATTGTTTAGGAAATATGTATGTTCCTGGAACAGTCAGCAATTTGCTCCCAATCAAGCAGAACAATGCTTGGCAGTGTGCCATGGATTTGGCCAGAAATGTCTGCTCAGCTGATAAGATACAGGGAATTAGCCATTTTGATTCACGGACACAAATCCAAAAGGCCAAGCGGTCTTCGTCGTGCCCCAAAGCTATTGGCCAAACAATGAAATCCCCCCGCATAAATAGAAAACAATTAAGCATTTCAAACGATAAGAGATGCACGATAAAAAATAAAATAAAAAAACCGCTTCCACAATGACTCATCACCGCCTGGAGCGGAACTGCCGAGTCGGATGCAATGGCAAAGGGTAGCAGTGAGCTTCGGGCTCTGACTAATTAGCCCATCCATTTGGCGATGCGTGAAATTTGTGAACTTTACAACTTTTCGTGCTATAAGCACGAATAATCTGATGGAAAGCTAATTTTCGTTTTACTTTTCAGCTTGATAAGCGATTGTGGTCGACATAAATGGCTCAAAAGTTTGTCAACGGCTATTGAAGGACTATATTTTAAATATAGTTTTTGCCATTTTGATTCTGCGGAAGTCATAACTAGTTTCGCATATGGTCATCTTTAGTAGCCAAGAACATAAAAATGAGACAAAAACTTTACACTTCAAATAGTTATACTAAAAGGTATAAAAAATCATAAAAAACAAAACCAATACAATTTTAATTGTGTTTATTTTTGTACAGCTTTTAAATATAACTTTTTTGAGTATAAAATATAGAGCTAGTAGTTTGATCCAAAATAAGTAATTTAACCTTGAAATTGACAATTGTATGGTTTTAATATATTCCTTGCGTGAAATATTTTACCAAAGTCATTTACTGTAACAAATTGAAGTCTCCCATATGGCCAATTAAGTGAAGCTGATGTTTTTACCCTCCTAACCACTCCATCCTTGCCTGCCAGCTACCACAATTCCTTGGAAAAAATCTTCATTATACAATTTCTTAAGAAGCTGAACAAAATAATAATAAATAAATTTGTTTATTAATATGAAAATGTATGAAATTCAAATAAAATGATAGAAATAAAAATGTAGATGCAAATAAAATATTACGTTAACGATGAAAACATATTATATAAAAAAAGTATAAATTTAAAATAATTTACATTCTATAGAAAATGTTTGCAGTTCAAAAAGCAAAAGATCCAATATAATTGCATACTCCATACTCTACTAACCAATAAAAAAACTACTCGTGTAATCAAATTGAAAACAAACTAAAACCAGGGCAGCCGCACTAAAGCGAATCAAGCCGCTAAAGAATCAATACTTATTTACATGGTTTAACCGTAAAAGCGCAACAAATCAAATAGGCCGCCATAAATCTAATCAATTTAAAAAGAAATATATCTGCACACAGTATAACCGACAAATGACCAAGGCACTGGAACTAGAACAGAAACTGAAACTGAAACTGGCACTGGGACTGGGACTGGGGCTGGCAGATAACGCACAAAGTACTCGAAAATCGCATACATATTCAAATCGAGTCAGTGAATTGAATTGAGTGCTGAAAATAATCGAGAACTCGCGAGTTACAACAATTGCAGCCGAGCGCAACAAATTTACAGCGGCAATTAAATGAGCGGGCCATAAATCACGATTCGGGCAATAGTTATCAATAGCGGGCTAAAACAACGCTAAACGCTCTCAGCTCTGCTCTGCTTTATTTGCAGGCACCAATCACAATAACAACAATAAAAGTAACAGTTACAATAATAATAATAAACATAACAATAGCAACAAAAGATGTGCGATAAATATGCTAAAATAGAGGCTGCCAACTAACCACAGCAAACAGTGCCCCCAACAACTATTTAACTACCCCAGCGAAAGTAGCGCCGCAACGTGTGAAACTCCACCCCTGACCCTCGGGCACCGCAACACCCCCACAACACCCCACCCCCGCAAACATGGCCTGCTTTCCGCGCCTCTTTCATCACCGCAGTAAAAACAAATTTACGCCTGCCCAAGATGAGAACACCGACACGATACTCAACACACAAGATAGCCCCGTGGTGAGTTACAGCGACTAAGAGAGCCCCTACACACCTACACACAGATACATACACATACACATACACACCTATATACTGTACACATTGTTGTTGCGCTTTTGTGCGCCGATAAGCAGCACTGATAAGTTGATTAAGTGCTTAATTAAGTTAGGCCTGGGGAGCCGGCTGGCAAATGTCATAGCTAATGGTACTGAACCAAACTGGCCAAATACTAAAGCTGGCTAAAAGAGCCTTAAACAAAAAACACGTGTGTCAACCTTATCAGCGTCCCTGCGACTTGTGACGTTCACTTTTCAAATGCCTTATCATAAAAACAAAGAAAGACATTTATTAACGAACCACAGTATAAATACACTCACTAAACTTCAAATTTGTGAAAGATAATATATAAAAAATAAAAAGTGAAAAGCATTTGGAAATCTTAATAGTAATACATAAAAATAATTAAAAATTATTCCAGCTTAAAAAAAATGCAACAAAATAATTCCTTGTGAAACTTAAGTGAATTTAATTAAAAGATTGGTTTTGAGATAAATATAACTAGGAATTTAATCTAGTTCCGTTTAACTGCTCAAAAGAGTATAGAAATGATTCATATAGCAATATATAGCTATGCATGACCAACGAAAATAGGCAATAGGCCTAATCATAATATATTATGTTCTGTTATCTATGAGCCATTAAAAAACTCAATAGCTAGTGGCAACGTTTATCAGCTGCTGTTTATCTATAACAATCATAAGTACATAAGTCTATAGTTTGATTTTACAGTCGATAGCTTAGTTTTGGCTTGTAATACCAAATAGTAGGGCTTAGGGTTTGTATGTCAGCATATGCTGGCAGCTGACTCAAAGTACCTGCCAAACTATTTAAATGTGTTAGATACAAGTTCTGACAAGTCTTTTTTATTGCCAACCAATTTTGATTTGCATGCGATTCGCTGCGAAATTGAATTTACCAAATTACTGCAGAGCCAATAACAAAATCTGTGACTCTGATGTAATGGCGTTTGAGTATTTGCAATCTCAGCACTTCATCGGATCAGAATGGGGGAGGGATAAACAGACATTAAGTATGCAAAAATATGATAAGCATGCATATGAATAGGTGTGGGATGAATCTCATGCATAAATCGAATGCCAGACTCAAACTCAAGCCCCAACAAATGACACATAAATATGCATAATCCGTAGATGCGCAGCTATCGATGGCAACGTCCATGGCAACGTCCCATTCCGCAGCACAGGCCTGCCAAAGCCGTCAGGAGATGACAACGTGATAAAGATCGACCCAACCTGCACGTTGTGCCCATACAAAATAACTATGCGTCGAGTTCAAAGTCAAAGCTGTAGCACAAACAACGCCCCTGGGGGAAATAAATGCAATGAGTTTGACATTTTCAAGTGTGGTTTGATAAATATTACAACGAAAGCATGCTGTATATTTTTATCACAGGCTTCCCTAAGCTTTTTTGACATACTCTCATATTCGCATACGCCCCGTTAGCCCGAAAACCCTTTGTAGCAACGATTAAGTCATTGCAAACATATACCTATGTACAATTGAGGCTTTCGCATTTAGGGAGCTGCGTCTCGCCACTATCAGCATTAGCATCGAAATCGACATTGGCATCGGAATTTGGCTGAGTTTTGGCGGTTTCCGTGGGAAAACGGAAAACCTGTCAAAATGTCGTCGTTTAAGGCTGATTAGCATATCAAAGCAGAGACAACCACGCGACCTGCATATTGACATGTGTTTATTTATGCGGCTTCTCACCAGCCGTACGACAACAACAACAACAACAACAACAAACGACAACGACAACGATGCCACATTGTGGCCTCCCCAGAAAGGTTTGAATATTTTATTGCCCACATGCCTGTCTGCCAATTGAGCGATAAGAAGCTCTGTTATTTTGCGGGCTGGCGGCGCCACAAGAGGGAATTTGGATTTAAAAGGTTTTAAAGTTAAACATAAGCTGACAATGTATAAGTCACGAATCGCTTGCATCAGCTGATCGAATTAGCTATGAGCCAAAAACTTGAATAACTGTTGAATTAAAAGAAAGAGTAGAAACTGTATATTATTTGAATTGATGTTTCTTATTTCGAGTACTCCTTAATTAAATCATTTTGCATCATTCTTTTTTTTCTCTTACGAAGTTTGTCTTTTGAAATTGTTTGTTTTTTGTCCATTTTTTGACACAAACTTCTTTTATTTTCATAATATTTACCTGAAGTTTACCTTAATTATGCATAACTCATATTTTTAATTTACTTGCACATAACAATATTCAATTGCTCAAGATTTAAATGAATTAAAATTTCAAACTTTATATATATTTTTGCAAAAGTTTCTGTTTCGAATCATACAAAAAGCGCCTTATTAAATTCTACATAACATACAAGTCTGACTTTTTTCAGCAACTGCATATATGAATAAACAAACAAATAAGCAAACAAGAAACTAAATTAAAAATCAACAAAACGAATTAAAAGTTATTTTTTTTTTCTAAATATGTTTTTGTAAAAATGTCGAGGTGAAAAGTAAATAAAAAGTTTTGTTAGTTAGAGGGTATTGTATGCTATAATTAAACTTATAAGTGTATCATATTATTTGTACAAGCCAACACAAAGCTACAATTTTGTAGTATGGAATGAAACATGTATATAACTCTCAGAACAAGTGTACTCTAGATACATTCATATCTGTATGCACATACATAAGAACACGTATCTATAGGAATGCCATCTATTTATACATATATATATATATATACGAGCAACATTTATTATTTATTTTAAGCAACGTGCGTGTAAATAAAAGCAGGGAAACAAAGAAACCGGTACAGATAAAGTTGTGGGCCAATTTGGGGGCTGTATGATATCAAGATGTTGCTGGCAAAAGGCAATATATGAGAATTTAATACTCGTTAAAGACTCGGTGACTCATTTGAAAAGCCATAATGCAAATAGCTCAATGAATTTTTAAATTAAAAGATATACTTTTATCTACAATATATATATGTACAAGAAACAGCAAGCTCACCACACATTACGCCCATTATCAAGCCCATAAAGCCATACGAAAATCCACAGCTGTCATATAATCAAAAGTGTGGAAAAGCCCCTCAAACCGTCAGTTGAAGTTGTCAACTGCGAGTCGGATTCAAACAAATGACAGTTTTGTATGCAATATGAAGAGAGCAAAGCTCAAAAGTATGAAAAATCTTTTGCCACAAGTCTAATGCGCACACAATACAAACGCGGCGATATAGAAACATATTTATAAGATACAAAGATACACAGATACAATGCCAGCATACAATATGGCCATTTGTTGTTGTTTATTGAGGCTCAATGGCGGGATAAACTGGCAACTGTGGCAGACATTAAACTGCACGGCTCTCCGCATTTATCAGCAGTGTCAGCAGCAGATTGATTTCAAAGCTAACGGACAGACACAGATACACTGGCACGTACACACACACTCACAGACCCGCACACAGACTACGAAAGCAACCGGCATTATTTGCTTGCTTTCACAGCTTGTTTGGGATTTTTGTTATTTTTATTTTTTATTTTTTGCTGAGCAGCAGAAGCCGTAGCAATTGTTGTTCTTTTCGCTGTCATATATTTTATATTCTTTTTGTTAGCTGAGACCTGTTGACGTTTGACGCGATTTGCTATTCTATACTGAATGAATTTGAATTATGTTGGACATAAATTTTAGCGGCTGTCGAGTTAGAGTCTTATATACACAAATGTCCGTGCTACCTGCGGACGCTTAGAAATCATTTTTTCTGGTTTGCTATCAATAATTTGCATGAACAAATGGGCAGCCATGGCATTTAATATTTTCCTTATAATTTGTGTAGCCAATAATTGTAAAAATACTTGTCCCAGCTTAACAAAACATTATTCAGAACTTGCATCGACGTATTTCAGGTACTGTTGATTCCGTTCACAGGAATGGAACAAAAGTCACATATCAGAATTATGAATTTAGCATAATAAAAGAATTCATTTAAAAAACATTATTCATACAAAAATATATTTCCTTTATGATAACAATTAGTTAATTAGAAAACAATTTTGTAATAAAAGTATTACATCATTTTGCTAACTTCTCTGATATTTTAAAATGCACAAAGAAAAATATATCATTATTTTAATTCTCCTATAATATTTTGAATTGAACTAAAAGTCCAATAAATAATTATTATTTTGATTCAAATGTAGTTTTGGTAATGTTATAACCCAAAGAGTTTCAAATTTGATCTTGAATTTATTACTGTGTTAACTTATCACACTAAGCTAATTATTATACAAATTATTTTAATGAATTTTCATACTAATGATATTAAGAAATATGTTAATATATTAAGTTTCAATTTAATTTGCAGCAAATTGGCCTCTACATCCGCCGAGAGGAGAAGCCACTTTACTCACCCATCATAACACCCAGTGCCAGTGAGGTAAGTGTATTTTATTCGTTGTTCTCATTTAGAGTATACCTGTTGCAAAGCACTTTCCACCAGCACAAAGTCACCGGGTCCGGTGGTTATCATCCATCCATCCCACCTATCCAACCGTTTTCAGCTTGTCTTTGCCAAACTCAATTAATATTTGCACACATGTTTCTTATACTTTCAAACGAAATGATGCAAACACAAAATACAACACCAACAACAACAACAACAATACAAAACACTTGTAAATATGTACACAAAACAACAACAATTTCGACAACACAAACAATGCCCACGGACCCACTTGCACCCCACCCCCCTTACTCTGCACTTTTGTTTGTCTTTGTAAATGTTTGGACGTACGTCCACACCTGTTACCACCACCCCTCCACCCATGGGGCCTATTAGGCGCAACTGCAGCGCCTAAAACAACAGACCTCCAGCTCCTCCGCCCAAACGCTTCAGGCTGTAACCGAAAATGTGGTCAACACTAGCCGGGCTCAAACTGATGGCAACAATGCTGACAACAGCCAGCAGCAGGAGCACCAACAACAGCAACAGCATCCAAAGAAGTTTCGTTCGCACAAAAGTCGGCTTCAGGCCGAGGAAAAAGAGAAGGAGAACGGGAAGGACAAGGAGAAGACGGCGACGACAGTCAATGGGAGTGCAATTAATGTCACACGTACCAATTCAAAATTAAAGCCCGTCAAAGAGCGACGCCCAACAGCACTGCCTACCGAAGCGCCCAACGTGGATGGCGCCCAACGTGGTGACGAAGCGCACGATAATGTGGACAGGGAGCTGGAGTTGGAGCTGGAGCTGGAGAAGGAAAAGACGAATCAGCAGCACAATGTCGATGTTGTGGATGGCAAGTCAAAACTCAAAGTGAATGTGAATGGCATAATTGATGAGAGTGGTGACAATGAGGCTGGAGACAACACTCCGGCAACAGCAACGCCAACGAAATTCACACCAACAGCATCGGCATCGGCAACAGCAACACCGACAGAAATGGCAAATGTAAAATTTTTCATTGGTCATACACAGGAACTAAATGGCGAGCAGCACTTTGATGACACTTTGTCCTGGCACAGCAACGATGCCAACAACAACAAAAACAACAACAACAAGCTGACAAATGGAACATTACCACTACTGAACCAACAAGGACTAGCTCTGGCGGAGTCAACAGCAGCAACAACGACAACGACAACAACAACACCAAAAGCACCAGCAAAGAGCTGCAGCAATGTGTCACTCAATTATCTAAGAAGATCGAAAAGCACCATTGCCAACGAGCAGTCAACCAACGGCCAGAGGCGACGTGTGTCCACCATGCCCGATATTAACATACCAACACCGCCGCCCTTGCCCCTGGAGCTGCTAAAGCCCGTGACACCGCTGCATTTGCGCAAGAAACGAAGTACGGAGCGTCAAGCCGCCCAGGACACGCCCCCAGCTGTCGCCCAGGATGCTGCAAACAGTCAAGTATGTAATGAACCAGTTAAGTCTTTTAGTAAAAGGTCTTCTGAATTTTGTGGTTGCTCGAGGTTGGGAGTTTTTTCAAGTGGTTGGTTAACGAACAGCAAGGAATCCAGGTGAATGATACTTAAAAACATACAAGTATTTAGTTTCTGCTGCAATGATACTCTTTGAAGGGAATCAGTTGGGCAAGTCTCATTATTTCATGATCACGATAGATGCACTCAGGGAAAAACGTTGTTCTTAATTTTAATAAAAACGAAATACAAGATTATTTTATTTCAAGTACAATTTGTTTTTAAATATTGTAAAATTATTTGTTTAAAATCAGCCGTTCGAAAACAAGTTCTTGAATCTCGTGCAAAATACCTAGTATCAGCATTACGAGTTTAAATACCTAAAATAATAACTAAATATCTAACTACAAGTTATCAAATTCTTAATTCTTAATTAACCAAAAAAACTTTCTTGAAATTAGATCTTAGTTTTCTTGTCTAGGCTATATGACTTTGGTAAATTTTGACAAAGTTTGTACTTGATTTAAATATTCTTTTCTGTTTAATCATTATTGTCATAATTTAATTATTTTACAACTGATTTTAGCTAAAAATTCTTAATAAATCCTTGCTCCTGGGTAGTACACCTTGCAAATTATATTCTAAATTTCCAACTGCACATTTTGCCAATTACTTTAGCTTACTTTTTTAACCTGGGCGTGGCAGTAATTAAGTACTCATTGCTAATTAAATAATCCGTTCAGAACAGCAAGAGTAACCGCTGAGGAAAAGTGTGCTTAGTTATTGTACAAACTAGTTGTGGGGATCGAGGCACTGGGGAAACTTCTCGACATGCTACTAATTGCAAACGAAATGTTAATTGTTTGGCAACAGACATGAACTGTAACTTTCGGCCAACAAAAACAGGCAACAGATAAAACTGTTTCTTACCCGTCTGCCTTCATTACCTCTCGCAGCTTAGATGCAGCTGCTGCTATTCTGCCTCGCTCTTTTACTGTCGGACAACTACGGCTAAAAGCCCCTGATATTTACCTGTACAAAACCGCTCCAACACACCTTCGCCTTCCCCATTCCGATTCCCCTTCACCGGCCTTGGCTAACTGTTGCTGAGCCAGCGAAATTTCTCACAGCCCACAGCTGAACTTTTGGCTGATGTAGCGACTTGTAAGATGGCCATCCTTATATATATATATATATACGACTTTGCTGTATCCTTCGAGCCGCCTACGTGCAGCGACTGTGTCGACGATAGTTTGACCCTGTCCCCCCTAAAACCGGAAATGCTTATAATGGCTGCGATTCCACCGTGTAAATGGAAGTAAATATTTAATGGCTAGCGTCCGTTAAGCCTCGCGGGGTTACAATCCGGTTCCATGTCCGTGGTCGAGTGCATTATTGTCGCTCGTAAAATCTTTAATTCGCTGAAATGTCACTGGGCTATAACTTACGTAGAGGACTGTCCTGTTGACTGCCTGAGGTTGCTCTGCTACAGGATATGATAAACAGACAAGTTGATATCATAGAAATGGTAGCAACTGGTAGATGAGGTACCAATGCCCTGTTTGGTCAACCTTAATCTTGCAGCTCAACTCGAAACTGTCAACAAATAACCACAAAACCCAGTTGACCATTAAAACATTGAACTGTGGGTTGAAAAACAAGCAGCTAAATAACTCTATGTTTTTGGGTTTTATTTGCTTAATTCTTGGCGCCAACCGCATCAATTAGGATGAAATGACCAAGCTGGAGGACAGCAGCGACAGAGGCAGCACAGGCAGAAGTTTAAGCAGCAGCAGCAAGAGCAGGAGTAGGAGCAGGAGCAGCAGCAGCTCAATAACAAAAACACATCGCGTGGAAGGTGGCCTCATCTATGTGCGACCGAATTTGCCCGTGCAGCATAATATTGAAATCGAATTTGATGCAAAGGACGAAGCGTAAGTCGAGTAAACAATCAAGGTAAACCGCACAATCCAATAAATTTAACCACTCGTCCTCGTACTCCCCACAGGACACGCAATCTCATACTCAATGCCATCGAACGCAATGATTTCCTCAATAATCTAATGGACAAGGAGCGCAAGGAAATGGTCATCAATGCAATGGCGCCGGCCAGCTACAAGAAGAACAGTTACATCATCACCGAACACGACGAGGGCTCCGAGATCTTCGTCTCTGCCGAGGGCTACTATGACGTCATACAATCAGGTCAACGTGTGGGCAACTTCGGGCCAGCCACCGTCTTTGGGGAACTGGCAATACTCTACAATGCGCCCCGCAAGGCCACCATTAAGGGTAAGTGGCCCCAGGATGTCGCATCCTGATTGATACACTACTCAAACTATCCTATTGATTGTCAGCTGCCACCGATGCGAGAGTTTGGAAGATTGCGCGAGAAACATTTCGCGCCATCATGCAAATCTCGGGATCCAGGGAACGCGAGGAGAATTTGCAGTTCCTTCGATCGGCTCCATTTCTACAGGAGCTTGATGAGAGTCTGCTTACCAAAGTTGTGGACCTACTGCAGCGGGTAAGTCCTAAAACGTATTCCTTAGACTTATTACAACTATCAACAAGATAAATAAATGTACAAACAAAATATTATTTAAACATTAGATAGTTCGAGAAGAAAGACTACCTCCGAAAGGCGCTCCGAAATGAATTTTCTTGTTTCAATTAATATTTCAGACCGATTGACAGCTATTAGATATAGTCGTCCGATTTATACCAAATTAAGTCAATCCATATAAAGCATAATAAAACTTGCAATTACTGATTTTGGTTAAGATAGCTTGAGAAACAAAAAAGTGGTTCATAAATGACCTTGAACGTACCCTTCCGCGACTTCACTTTCCCATAACTTTGCCAAAACTAAACCGATGTTGACCTCCAATGCCAATTTGGTCATAATTTGACCTCTCGATCGTTCATATGGCAACTATTCGCTATAGTGGTCCGATCCCATATCTGTATCTCCCAAGATCGATCTGATCGATCAGTTCTGCAAACTAAGACAATTTTATTTCTATTAAGTATTTTTCTTGCAGAAATTTTACGAGACAGGCAGCTGCATTGTGCGCGAGTGGGAGGTGGGCAATGAGTTCTTTATCATACGCGGCGGTACGGTAACCATCAAGAAGAAGGACGACGCGGGCCAGGAGCAAATAGTGGCCAAGCGCAAGAGGGGCGACTACTTCGGGGAACAGGCGCTGATGAATGCGGATGTGCGACAGGCCAGCGTCTATGCGGATGCTCCTGGCGCAGAGGTGCTCAAGCTGGAGAGAGAGTGAGAGAGAGATACTTCAAATCCTTAAGAGTCATATGTAATACTTGATCCTCCCCCCACTTTTGCAGAGCGTTCATCAGCTACCTGGGCACCATTAGACAGCTGAGTGAGAAGCCCCAAGAGCAGGCCACTGAGAATGGACGCTCGAGCAATAAGAGCGCCGAGTTTGATAATGAGCATGCACATATTGCCATCTCGGATTTGAAAAAGGTGGCAACACTGGGCGCTGGCGCTTTTGGACGTGTGGATCTGGTCACACACAACAATCAGACATATGCGCTGAAGATCATCAAGAAGATCGAGGTGATCAAACAGGATCAAATCGAGCACGTCTACAACGAGAAGAATGTGATGATCAAATGCCGCGCTTCCCCCTTTATAGTGCAGTGAGTAAAATTTGAATGAAATCTATCGATTTAAAGTAACTGTATCCGGTGTTTACTGAAAAATGAATAATGTATATTGATTATTATTTTCGGTCCTTCAACATTTAGTACAGATATATATATGTGTTTAACTTTATAAGTCTATCAAGATTTTCGAATTGATTTTAATTCTTATGTTTTCTGATATTTCAAGACTATATCGCACCTATCGCAATGAGAAGTATGTATATTTCCTGATGGAGGCCTGCATGGGCGGCGATGTCTGGACGGTAATGTCGAAGCGTCAGTATTTCGATGATAAGACTGCCAAGTTTATAGCAGGCTGCGTTGTGGAAGCCTTTGACTTTCTGCACGCGCACAACTTCATCTACAGGGACCTCAAGCCGGAGAATCTAATGCTCAGCAGCGATGGCTACTGCAAGCTGGTAAGCAACTCAGGCGAGCAACTCAAAGGAATTTAATCTGCAAGTTCGGTATTTGTCCAGGTTGACTTTGGCTTTGCCAAGTATGTGCGTCCCAATGAGAAGACCAACACATTTGCTGGCACACCAGAGTATGTGGCACCTGAGATCATCTTGGATCGTGGTCATGATCGCTCCGTGGACTACTGGGCTCTGGGCATACTGGTGTACGAGCTGCTGGTGGGCAAGACACCGTTTCGGGGCGTCAATCAGATCAAGATCTATCAGAACATCCTCAGCGGCATCGATGTCATACATATGCCCTCAAGGATACCCAAATCCGCCCAGCATCTGATACGGCATCTGTGCAAACAGCTGCCCGCCGAGCGTCTCGGTTATCAGCGGAAGGGAATTGCGGACATCAAGCGGCACAGCTGGTTCGACAATCTGGACTGGACGCGACTCCGGCAGAAGCAGATTCCCTCGCCGATCAAGCGTAACCTGAAGAGCTGGACAGACCTGCAATACTTTATGCCCTTGGGCGTCGAGAATGACTATGAGCCGCCCGAGGAGCTCAGCGGCTGGGATAAGGACTTTTAGTGTGGGCACTTGATTATGTATCTTATTATATGGAGATATTGTATATTAGTAACTATAGTGTTTAATTAGTTTAGCTACATCATTAAGAGGCGAATACCTGTCATAAGTTGTAAATAAACTGATATTACGATTGCTTAAAGTCAAGTTTATAACTTAATAACTTTTGCTTCGCTCAGAAAAAAAATGGATAGAGCTTAAACATATATAATCTATGCGCCAAAAATAGCTAAATTATCAGAAGAAAAAAAAATGTCTGAAAATATTTCTAAATATATTTATTTTTTTTTATTTTTTGGATAGAAAAATTTTTACTACTTGAATTACACAATCAAAAAAAAGATAGATTTTCTACATTGAATGGCTATTTTTTCTGAGTGTACTTTCATTCTTTCTCAACCTATCTTTCTCTCGCTCTCTCTCACGCTTTCTGCGGTTGATGCCACATTCAATCATCAGCTTATTTGTTTTCGCTACTTCAATTAGATGCGCAAACTTGTTTTGATTTGCTATCGAGTTGTCAAAGCGCAGCTACACACACACACACACACACACACTTACTCATACAGAGAACTAGAGTTAGACAGGCAACAAGTATAACTAAACATTTTCAATCAAGCGAAATATCAACTTGGCCCGTGGCGAATGTTTGCAAAAATTGCAAGGTGTCCAAAGTTACACAGATACTGTATCTATAACTGAGATACATATGCATATCTATTTGTATCTTCATTTGTAGGCAGTCTTAAAGGGCAGCAGTTTAAAAATGTTACTTTAAGAGCTTCGTCTCTGGATATAACTAACTATGTCGTCCTATTGTCTGCCTTCTCGTGATTATCGTCATTATCCGACAGCAGTCATTATTGCCCACATGCCGTTGACATTCATTTGTATCTTACAGATGCTTCTAAAAGCACATCCAATATAATTACATTGTCTGCATGCGGCGCTCTATGCAAAGCCAGCGCAACGTGGGGCATGTTGCACATGAAAATGACACAAACTTTATTGTTTTTGACTATATAATAATAAAGTGCAGCTCTGCCAACGAACCGACTAAGGCTTCCTCCGCTAGGTAGCTCCAACAAGTGCCTGATGGGTGCCCACAGACAGGACTAGAACTTCCTGTGTGTGCCTGCATGTGTGTGTGTCTCTGTGTGTGTTCTTGGTCCTTGTGCAAATATGAAACGGAGTCAAGTGCAATTATGTTAACTTAATGTCTTTATAACAAGTCTCATTCTATATCCGCCCATGTTCTCGACTACGTGAAGCAAATTGTGAACGAGTTCAACTCGAAACTAACCGACGAGTTGAAGAGCGCTTCAATTTCAAAAGTCTAAACATTGATCAACATATGAATACAGATGTAAAAATTAATTAATGCTATATGCAAATAGGAGCTTTACGTTTCTAAACCAAATTATAAATATGCAGATAAGCATACTTATGCATTGAATTGACTTATAATTAAAACGGCCAGTCAAATTGCTATCAATTCTATCATTTGTATCAAGTTTGTCACAAGCATCGGTGGTTCAGTGGTAGAATGCTCGCCTGCCACGCGGGCGGCCCGGGTTCGATTCCCGGCCGATGCAAAACAATTTTTTGTTTATATTTTTATGTGTTAATTATTTCGATTTATATATTTTTTATATATATCAAATATAGTTATATTTTTTTAATTATATAATATATATATTTTGTACCGATATAATTCGCAAAGTGCTTAACCTGCCAGCGACAAAGAGACATATTGCAAATGACCTTAGGATAGAAAGGAAATAAAAACCGTTCTCATTCAATCAACTCCGATAAAATTGCTCAACGTTACTTCTTTTTTGCTACATTCCTCTAACCAAAGGACGCAAGAACACAAACAAATGTACAAAAAAAAAAAAACAAAAAAACACAAGGAAATAAAGACAAAACGGTAAAATGGAAAAAACACAAACCGGCGATGCAAGAAAAAAGCCACAACAATAATAAATGATAATTGATAATAACGTTTTGCTACCTTCCTTCCGCTGCGAGTCGCTGAAGGGGAATAAGCCAAATAAAAGAAAGTATGTAAAGGAAATCAATAAAAATGATGGCGACAACATTTGGCCACAATTTCAATTTTGTGGCAGCCAAGCAAAACGCGGCAAAACGACGCAGCATTTGAACAATTTCCGACCGCCGTCGCCGCAGTCTGCAGGCGGCAAGTGAAAATTTTCATTTGCTCAACTGTCGCAAATGTTTTCTATACATTTTCTTAGACACCTCAGACAACGCCTTTCAGCATTTCTATGCGACTGCACACACCGCAGCGACAAAGTTGGACGAAATGTCATCATTTCCGTTGGGGAAACAGTGCGCGCCCAACCGTCAACGACAAGGACTTTGGCGAGGACGACGACGACGACAGCGTCTAGGAGGACAACGAGCATGTCGACGGGTTATCAGTAAAACTGAAGCGCACACCGGGCCGCAAAGGGTTAACTAAGAGAAACCATGCAAATCCCTTTTTATTTGCCCAAAAACTTTTTCATGCAAAAAGCCTCAAAAATATATATATTTCCATCGAATCAAAAACGCAGCCCGCAAGCAGCGGGTTGTTTCGTGTGGAGTCGGGGAGGATGCCCGAAGGCATCTCAATGCTTCCGCTCACGGTTCTTAAACGAAGCGTGAAATTGTTAAATGAGTGCGAATGTCTACGAAGTAACAGGATGCGCGATATTGAAGAGGGTTGCGGAGAGTGCGGTTGCCTATCTTTCTTTCTTTCATTCCATTTGTGCTAAATTATTGATTAAGAAAGTTTTTCGACATGCACGTTTGGTCAGCTTTTCGCTGTAAAAGTATATTCCTCAATTCTCAATTCAATTGAATCGAATTGAGTTTGCGTCCCGCCTGGGTTTCTATCGAATTGAATGCCAATTGAGTCACGCAAAGTGTCCAGTCTTGGAATTATTATTAAATAATGAACAAACAAAAAATTACAATTGTATTAAAAAAGCCCAAATATAGACCTAGATATTAAATATTTGCATGCCTTTATAACTGGGTTAAGGTGCTTCATTCACATTACGCATACGCAACGTTGTTCTGAAAATCAACTTTGTTTCCGTTTACATTGATCAGCACTCAAAACATTCACATTCACATGTCCCATCTTTAATCGACTCCAAACCCGACCCTTTCGAAAAACTTTAATATTATTCGACTGTAAATTTTGGCACTGTCGACATAAAAGTGAGTCTCCCTTCAGGCTACATATGCTATACAATATGTATATATATATATACATATATATACGCATATGTGCGTCTTTAAAATCTTTTGAAACAAAATTGTCAAAACAGGACTAACAAGCAATTTATAACTTGTGAGTGCCAAGTAACACAAAACGAAAGCAAAAGCAAATGTTTTTTATAGTTTGAGCTCTTGGTCAAACTATGTCGAGATAGCCCAGTTACGTGTATAGGCCTAATATATGCAGCCCAAGTAAACTGAAAGCTGCTTAACAAACTGGCATTCACCCATTTAAAACTAAGAATGCAAATTTTCAAGCCAAAGTCAGCTACTTACACATAACTTGGCCACAATCTGATTGGGAATATAAACAAAATTTCGACCCCAATCATGCGACTATTGTTTACCTACACATTTATAACTTGTGATGACGGCAAAAACTATGCATAAATGTTTTTCGCATTTCGTTTCAAGCCAGTTATATGTACGTGGATTTAACATGTGTCCTTATGACTTAAAATACATATTTTGTTATCACAAATTTAGAGATGTGGGCTAAGTTTAGTCTGAATAGCTACAGAAAAATAAATTTCAATTTGTTTTCAGACAAATAAATATTCAGCAGAGCTTTGTAAAAGTAAGTTTCAAGTAATTCTTAATAAAATAAAATAAAATAACAAAAACATAGACAATAACAATAGCATCTAAAAACTAAATTTATGTTGCAAATTTAAACAACTAAAATGTAAGAAAATATGTATTAAAGGTAGGATTTTTATTTATTTTATTCATTTTGATATAGTTGTTTAATAAACTTTGATGTACATAGAATCTTAGCATGGACATTTTTATTCAAAATAAAAATACAATTAGAAATGTATTTTAAACTAAAAAAAATAACAAACACATAATTTTGTTTTTAGCTGGAAAACTGTGGGCTAATCGGTACTATTGGAAAAAGCAATTGATCATTCAGTATCTAAACTACAGAGTGATGAGCACTCAATTTGTCAGAAACACTTTCATCATTTCAACAAATAGTCGTAATTTCAAGTGGGGTGTATCCATCAGTTGCCGCACTAAAGATTACTCCCCAATTGGCACTTACATGCACGCAAGTGCTTAACATCAACTAAAATCCTTTTTGCTGCTGCATTCAAATCACAAAACAAATCATCACCACGGCCACGCCCACACAGATAGCGCCCACATTTGACCATTTACAGGCAAAATACACAAACGGCCGCCCTGGGTGCAATTGGAAATTTTCGGGCATTCAATAACGATTTACACAAAAGCAATATACACACACAAATACACACACACATGTATGGTATATACGCTCACCAATACGAGTGCAAAACATGCGTAGCATCGTACGTGTGGTCCGAAGCAAATAAGCTTTAAAATTTTACCATTAACAGCCGTCCAATGTTTACAAATGGCAGCCGACAACAGTTGTTGTTGCTGCTGATGTTGTCCTGTTTTCAAATGTGCGTTTAGCACGTATGGATTTGTTGTGTATCACAGCAACAGCAACAGCAACGGCAACGGCAACGGCAAGGACAACAAGCGATTGTCCTGTGCAGGCCGGGGCGGGGTCGGCTCGATTTCGATCTAATCAGCTTCGTTCTAAAAGAAGCTGTTAACAATATTGTCAATTTTGTGCACAGTCCAGGCCAAAGGCAGCTAGTTTATTTTTATGTTGAGAAAACGTAAAATTTGCATATTTCTTTCTTCTTTTTTTGTTTGGGTTTTGTACCAGGTTGTTGAGTCCTTTTTGTGTCCTTGCTGCTGGCGCATTGGATGCTGTTCATTTTGTGGGCGACGCCTGAGCGGCGTTTGCCACATAAACACTTTGGTGCTGAACACTATGAATAATTAATGAGTTTTGTGTTGTCGTTGCCGGTCAAGATGTTGTTGCTGTTGCTGTTGCTGTTCTTGTTGTTGCTGAGAACTTTTTAAACAGACAGCCAACAATTGTTGTTTGCTTGCCTCTGTGGTGCATGCTTTTAGGCGCAGCCCCTACAATAGGCTCATGCAATATTCGTGGGCCATTTAAGACGTCCAAACGTTGTCTTTTGCTTGACATGAGTCCAAATTGATAAACACAAACTTTGCAAAAATGGAAATGGAAATTTTGTTGACCATTTTGTATCCATTTACAGTTGAAGAATATCTAATGGGTAGTTTTATACAATTCATACTTTAAAGTGTTTTCCATAGATGTTCCTATGAGTGGAAAAGAGGAGATTAAAATTGACTGGCCTGTGAACAGGAAAATTGATTAGCCGATTTGACAAAATTGACCACATTTACTGTTGGCTGCAGTTATCTGATTTTGTGTGAGATTTTTTATGCATGGACTTAATTGTTTTCTTCGACAATAATAAATTGTCTTATTATATGAAAAAATATGTCAATCTATACAAATTCGACAGACATCAACATTTGCTATCCCACACCGTCAATGTTTTCTGTTAATGTAAAGAAAATACTAGCGTGAAATTACTAACATTAACAACTACATTCAAAACTTCTCTAACTCTAATTAAACCTAGTTATAAGCCTATTTCAATTTGAAGCCACTTCACATATTTCTAAAAGAGATATTCTAGTTTTGACTTCTTCAGCATAATATCAAATTATTTGATCTATTCATGCAGTCAAGCAAATCAGGCAGTCATTTCAGACGGATACAAGAGCTCATAAGTACACACAAACACATATGCACAAATCATATTACCACATCCTTGACTCTCGTCGGAATCAAATTATGTTATTTTCCTGAGCAGCCCAAAAGTATGCAAATATTTGTTATGCACAAACATATGATTCGCCCTGTTAGGGTAAACGTTTGCAGCGACAGCAATAACAGCAACAACATGAGGCAGGCAGGCAAGCAAAAAGGTCGTTAGATTGTTAACAAGTTCATAAAAAGACTCTGCCACACACACAAACACACATATGCAAGGCACAATTATAGAAGCAACTGAATCTGGGTGAAGGGGGTAGGTGCTGTTGTTGTGGAGGGGGAGGAGACAGCACTTGCGCCTCTCTAAATACTACTGTTGCGTATTTACAGAGCACTTTTTCTATTCTGCTGTTGGCGCTTTCTTCCTCTTCTATTTTTGCTGCTGCTGCGATGAGAGACAAAATGCAAACAGCACAAAAGTATGCTACAAATTAAAGGCCAAATCATTGTGTGGCAGTCAGAAGCCAGGGACGGGTAGCTGTTGCTGTTGCATGAGGCAATTGATGTTTGCTATTGTGTGTGTGAGTGTGTGTGTGGGCGTGGCTAGATTCACTGTGCAGATTGTAGTTGGTTTTGGATCGCATATTCAATGCTAAATTAAAGCATAAACAAATACAATCGCGAAAACCAAAGTAAATCCGCTTAAAAGCAAAACAATCTTTTTTTTTAAGTGCCACACATGCAGTTTGTTGTGCCAGCCTTATTTAATGCAGTAAAATCAACAACAACAACAACAACAGTTGTTATAGCAACGGCAACAATTAAAAGCAATTTGTAACTGCAGTTGAAATAGCTTTAATTTTATTGTCGCCTCTGCATATGTATGTATGTATGTGTGTGTGTGTATTTACGTATTTTTAAATACTCAACAATGCTACTTATTTGAAATATGTTTGGCCAAATTAATTAAATTCCAATAAGGCTGTCATTATTAATTACATTCAGTGTATTTTTTTCACATTGACCCATATTGATTATATCTGCATATTTTATTAATTTAATTTTAATATATGTATGTAAATTATTTTTTTTATAGTTTAATAGCCCAGTTTTATGATTAATTTACGTTCTATAAAACATTTTCTAATTAAAAAGCCATTGTATTCATTCACTCCAAGCTCTCAAGTGAAATATTGAATAAATGTTTTTAATTGAGGTCAATAATTAAAAGAACGCTTTTAGATTTATTCATAAATATTAGCTTCGGTTTGATTATTAAATGAATAATTAATAAATTCGGCATTTGATGTGCATTATCAAATATTAAGCATATCAGCCTTGAACTGAGCTTTATTTTATATATTTATTTATTTGAAATTTTGGTGAATATATGAGATTTTGGAGGATTTGCCTTAATTTAATGATGTATGTTTAATGTAACCTAAAATCTTGCTTAAAATCTTAAAACTGTCAATCAATTTATTTGCACATTTTTGGGATCAAACTGCCATCTATATGTATGTGTGTACAACTGTGTACATATTTCATGGTTATTCACTTTGTCAAATTAACAATTAATTTAAAATCATCTTAAGGTATCACCAGATAAAAATCTTTCAACAACACTCAAATTTCATGTATATTTATTATATTTATATATGTGTATCTATGCATGGACAGACACACATACACACACAATGTAAACATGCTCTCAATGTGGCAATTTATAAGTTATGCGTTTGAACTGCAACTCACCGTCAATCATGTTGGCACTCCGTGGAGTAGGAATGTGAGAGCTTCCTGTTGGCGTCTGCAATTAGAAGCGGGAAAGTTTTAATTAAATAGAAAATATTTATGCAGCATTTATGCAAATAAAAGGGAACAAGAGCGCAACTTGCGACCCGAAATTGCTGTAAAATATTAAACAATTAAGTGGAAAGAAATGTTGCCGCACAAGTGTTAATAATTGAAATACACGTAGCTGCAAAAATGTTGCCCAAGTACAACTTGCTGAACAAATAGGCGAGCCAAACTTTTTTGCCTGCGGCCAATTAATAATAAATCGTAAGAGACGAGGAGGGCAGCGCAGGAAATCAAAGTCGGGGACTGAGACGAAAATGGGGGCGACTGCCAACTAATGACTCGCTCCATTTGGGCCGAGCCACGTGCAACAACAAATTAGCGCCACAAAGGCGGGTCTAAAAGTTTGGTCAGATGGCCCGAAAAGTCAAAAGGTGGCCAAGACACAGAGATAAAGGTGCAAAGCAGAATGTGTCCGAAACTTTAGCAAAGGGTCGTTCAGAATTGTTGCGGGCTTTAGCGCTTGATTGAGCGCGTCCAAATTTAAGGACCATCCACTTTTATATCCACTTCCTCTCAGCCATTTCGCACCTCGCCCACGTTTGAGTTTTTGTTCGCGTCACGGACCGATTGATAAGGTAAACTTGACCCGGGCCGGCGCAAGGTCAGCCGGAAAGTGTGTTCCAAACAATTTGTTGAGGCATTTTCGTGGTTCCAAATTGTGAATGGGACGCGGTATTTAGCTTTTCTCTGTTGTATGGGGCTTATTTTACAATTAAATCAAGTTGCTTTGCTGGCCAATGAATTGAGGCTACTTGAGCCTAATTGCATTACTTAATTATCCTGGCGAACGGGCTGAAATCCAAAGCGAAAGTTGAGCAACAAATAACGCTAACAAATTAATGGGGCTTACTTAATATTGTGTAAAATGCGGACTTTAATCCACATAATATGCAAGTGAAAAGCGAAAAACAATTTAAATTCAAATTGCAACATAAAAAGCCTCTTCAATCATACAATTTCAATTGGGAAACCTTTTGTGCAATTGGTATTCGAAGTGTCCAATCTATTTCAAAATCAATTTTCAGCAACCTTGGGTGCCCTATTAAGCCCGAATTGAAAAGAACAGAAGAGAAGCTAATCAATCAAAATGCGCAGCCTGCCTGGTAATAAGTAAGGCAACACCTCCCAGCCAGGACAGAATCAGCCATTCAATTTACGCACTGGCAAAATACCAAAAATTGTACATAAATAAATAAGCATAAAACTGCGAATTTCTATCAAGCGAAAGTCAAGGCAAAGTCAAAATGCCGAAATTGTGTTCGGTGCAAGATTAGAGACGCCCCCACCCCCGAACCCTGCGCTTCCTTGGGCCAATTTCAAATATCAGAACTCATTCTGACACGCATCAAAAGTGAAAACTGACAGCGTGAAGAATTGTTAGAGAGAATTGGATTCGTACCTGGAGGGCGTTGGGTGTAGCTTTGATTGATTCTCATATTGTTTGGATGCCTTTGATTTAAAATGAGATATGATGATGAGAGAAGCTGCTCAGATGCTTTGATCATCATTCCTGACACTAGCCGCAAGTTTAATTAAATTACCTAATCAATTGTGAATGGTTGAGTGGCAAACCGAGCTATCTGTTTTGTATTGTAATTAAATTTTATAATTGAGTTGCCGCCAACTTGAAATGAACGGCGTCTTATCGCAGCCGTTGCCACAAAATGGACTAGGGCTGATTTATACGAGCGACATACTTGTAGGCTTTTGTAGGCAATGTGGTTAGTAGAGTCCTGGCCAGGACCTTCACAAGCCTTGGCGTTTGCTAATAAATTACTTGCGCTGGTAAAAAGAAAAAAACAACTTGCGCCGCATAAAAAAAAACTCGTTATTCGCCTAAAGGCGAGCAATGCTTTATGTTGTTTATGTGCAAATTGTTTTCGCTTTTTTGTTTCCTTGGTGTTATGATTTATATAGCAAAAGTCGCCACGCCCCAGTCATAATTTATGCCTGCACTGTGTACACAAGACCAGGGCCACATATAAAATGAAATGTTCTGAAACCAGCCTTGAAATACATTTGAAACGCATTTGTATAATTAGTGATGCCAAAAGCAGCTGTAGTGAAACTCACTTCAGCTGTGATATGAAGAGATTT
The DNA here is from genome assembly GCA_035045305.1 of Drosophila maculinotata. Taxonomy (NCBI): domain Eukaryota; kingdom Metazoa; phylum Arthropoda; class Insecta; order Diptera; family Drosophilidae; genus Drosophila; species Drosophila maculinotata. The sequence continues at coordinate 621,561 of JAWNPD010000134.1, read as the reverse complement.
TAGATTACATAATGACATGGCTTTATAGCCACTTGCCTGACTTGGCGATGTGCAGTTCTGGTTTTAAGTCAGCCATTTTATTCCTACAGGGACTAGCTGTAGTACTTTAATATTATTATGGAACAATCCTATACTTGTAATATATCCCATGGAATGCATTTGAAAGTGTACCACACATAATTGTCTAGGTATGTACTCTCTATAACCTGAGAGATGCCCACTCTATACAATACATTCGCACAACTTTATGAGAGTCCCTATACTACGCAATTTTATGAGTACAAGTGAAGAGGAAAAAGGCGATGTCGCCTAGGCCTAGCCTATACAACAAATTTAAAAATAAATCACAGCCGAGTGCTAGGATGCAGCTCTCTCCTTTTCCGAACTAGATGGCATGCATAATTAGAGCAACCTGTCTGCAGGAATGAATAAATTTGCGCCCTGAATGCGACTCACATGTGTACACTTGAACATGAATGCACAGCTGAAGCAAAACTCTCTTGTGTACATATTCACATACACATACATTTGCATGCTGTGTGCCAATGTGTAATTGTATGCGTGCGGACATTTGCAAGTGGGGAAACTCCAGAGATAAATGTAAAGAAATACATTTTGCCTCAGCTGCCCGAAAGTGCTGGCAACATAAAACCACAATATGAAAATTAAACAACCACATTCGCTTTAAAGCTAAATTCTCAGCCATATTACGAATCGTAAAACTCAAGCTAAATTACTATATGAGTTAAGTTCAAGTTTACACTTCTGATAAGCTTACAAATTGCCATTTATTGAACTTCCATGCGCACTAAAGTATTTTGGCTTTAATTGTAATCCCTTGTTATATTTATTTTCAATATTGAAAGGAATTTAATACCACTCGGCAATTATTTAATTATATGAAGTCTTTTTTTTAATCCCCAATAAGTTTAAAATTCCCACTCAACAATATTTCTTCTGATTGGCTTAATAATAATAATAAACTTGATATTAAAATATTCAATACATGTTGATTTAAAAAAAAAATTAATTAATTAGTCTTAGCCAATATTATACAACAGCAACAACATTAAATGAGTAATTGAGAAAGAGTACGTTTGTCATATTTCCATATAGTACTGTCATTCTGCAAGAGTATTTAGTCTTCGGTCGACCCAAAAACATATTTAATTCTTATTTATTCTTTTGCTAAGTAAATCTCCAAGTTTGCCACAGACTTTTAAGTAATTTACGTACATAATACGTATATACGTACATCACTAGAGAAATAAAAGATTATTCATTGACCCCATTGCGGTGGTATTAAATTAAACGCTTTGACTTCACTTGTCCCAAATGCCCATAAAATTATCAAAATAAAAAGACCCTTTGGCGAGCAGCAGTCCGTGTGCCACTAAAACTGTTGCACATAATTATGTATAATTATTTTTTACAACACGCCATAAGCCATGAAAATTACGGTCTTTAGCCATTAGCTAAAACCGCAGTTATGGCCGTGTTTAGTGCACTCTTAACCAAAAGACAAAAACCAAAACCCAACAAATTGCGCACTGTCCTGTCTAATAGATAATTATATGTGTGAGTGTGAGAGAGAGATAGTCTGTGTGTTTGTGTGTGTGTGTCAAACTGATTACTGATTGCATCAGTTTATTATTTTTCACACACTATTATGCGTTCAATTTGCAGTTGCTAAGAGAGAGCGGCAACGGTGATTAAAAGTCTTAATGTGCCACATTCTTGCTAAAAGCAAAGTCCTGCCCAGTCCGGAGGATGGGATTGCCTGGACTTGCCTTTGCTTTATTGAGTGATTATTGATATTTATGGTTAGCACTGCCGCACTAAGTCGGCCACTTAATATGTTTAGCAGAGCATAGAATTTATGACCTAGACTAATGGCTAATTTTGGCACTGCTGAGCACATTGATTTAAGACCATAGTCTTACATATTACATATTAACTAGTGAGGCAAGTTTTGCTACTTCAGAGTGCATCCGACTTCCCTCATCTATGAACCAATATATGTTTGGCTTATTAGCCATTTAATACGACTTTTATAGTGAAAACGTTCCAATCAACATTCAGGTTAATTTAAGTGCTTTTATTGGCATGCAAATTAATTTTAATTATTCATTATTTTCAACGTACGGTAAAATGGATTATATTATGATTTAATTGAATTTCGCACAAGGCTAAAGTATTTGTCCGTTTATTTTAAGCACTCTCATTGTTCTATATCCAATAATAAACAGACGCGAGCAATTTTGTACAAATATTCATTAAATGGCTGTGCGTTCTTTATTATACAAAGAGAAAGAAAAATGCAGATAGAGAGAAAGTGAGAGAGAGTATATCTAGGAATCTGTCGACTGTCCCGACTGTTGTTGACATCAATTGCCAATTAATTTTGATGCTGAATCATTACCAGAATTTAATAAAAATTAATTACAATGCAAATTCTCTGAATACAAATAAAAATCTATTTTTAAAAATTTGATAAATAAATTAAGAAAATTGTCAAGAGCAGAAAATTTACCCATAGGGAGAGTATACAAAAAATCAGATCAAAAGAGCATTTCTTAACAAGTATTTATATATTTCCAGTTGTTCCTTTAATATACAACGCACAAAAGTATGCTATACTTTTGCAAAAGTTTATCTGCGCTTAAAAATCAAACGTGCATAAAAATGTCAAACATGCGAAGTCAACACATTAGAGATGAAAGTAGAGAAAGTAAGAGAGAGAGAGAGAGAGAGAGTGAAGGGGTAAGAGAGAGTTAAATAAATAACTGCACATTCAATAAAAATAAAAAAAGGGGGTCCGAAATTACTCATACGCAGCATCTAACTTAAAAAAAAGAGAGAGAGAGAGAGTAAAAGCAATATGTAGTTACAGGTAGGGGATAAGGACAGAGTGTTGAACACACACAAGATTATGTACGCCTCAATGCAGCTGCTAAGCGTCTGCTTTGTGGGACGTGAGAGGTGTTAAATTTTGCCTCATTGTCGAACATTTGCTTTGTGTTGCTCTTTGTTAACCAAAGAACCATTTGCAGGACACGTCATATGCTTCTCTTTTCTAGTCCTGACAAAACTCAGACACAAACACAATCTTAATATGTGAGATCAAAGCATGCGAATATGCTACAAAATATATATCTACTTATATAGAAGTATATACTCGTGTATAATAAAACGAATAAAATAAAAGTTTCACTTTGCTTTGTTGTTTGTCTGTTTGTTGGGCTAAAGTCAATTTATGGTTTGCTACCCGCATAATTTCATTTTGTGTTGTTTGACTTGGATTTCCGTCGAGCTGCTCGGAGATAATGCGACAGCCTATAAAATGTTGCAAACATTTTGTTTTTATGTTTATGCTTTAGTTTGTTTTTAGGTCATAAAATAAGAAGCATAATTAAAATTATAGTCCATAAACTTTTAAAATCAATTTAAATGTCGGCCATGAGCACAACAGCGAATGTTACTTAAGATTCACCAAATATATAAAACCACCCAAACTAATTCAAAACAAACAACATTAGCAAAATATTTCACTCTTTGCATCACATGCGGCGTATACGCAATTATTTTTAAAGCGCGTCCATTTTACAGAGCGACACTGCAGACATCCCATTTAAATGCTCTTATGAAGGCCATAAATAAATTTGCCATTAATTCAATTGTAGCCTGCACACACACACTCACACACACACACACACACAATCAGCAAATTGGCCGTTGACTGCTGTATGCAATTAAAAATGTGCACGTTGTTTTCTGTTCATTAAGTATCCGCAGAGTATGCTTGCAGCCGCATCCCTGCGGCTCTCCGTCTGCTGCTGTTATGCTTTTCGGACTTCATCTTGCCGCTGGCATTAATGCAACGATAAATTTATTTTTGCCCGCAGCAGCCAAAAGTAGGCTAGTCAACTCTTTTTTAGCATTGCCTTTAATGGTTTTAGTTTCACCAGCGCCTTTTTTCATGGCTTATCTGTGACGCTATTTGTTTTGATAAATGGCTTTGCCGATGGTTTTTTGGCCAGCACTGTCAGCGCTTTACCTGTTTTATGTTCACTTTACTGCTGCCTTACACTTTAGCCAGCTTAAAGCGAAGATCATCTCCACATACATTCTTAAATGTGTTTGTTAATTCCTTTCTATTAATATATAACATCTGTACCTACAAATATTGCATGATCAAAAAATGTCTAGTACTTAAAAAAAAACTGTTCTCATTTAATAAATTATTTTTTTCAAATCTATTAAACTGCAGCTGTGACCCAAATCTTGTTTATGCATGCAAACTAAAACAATGCACTCAACAAGGACACAATTTTAATGTTACGATTTGACTCAGTTCAAACAAAAGTCTTGGGCCAAATTCCACCTGTGCAAATATGCAAATTAATTGGCAAACCTAAACTAGAACTTCTTTATTATTGGCAATCACCTTTTGTATAAATCTAATGATATATACATTTGTGGAGAATTCGAAAGTTCAAAAACAACTGTGCAAACTTTGCAAATAGTCAAGAATCGCTATAAAAGCGATTTGGATCTGAAGAAAAGTATCATTCACCAACTAATTGGGATAAGATGAATACCAAAATAATTGCATTCAACTGTGCTCTCTTGGCCATATGCCTTTCCTACCTGCCGATGAGCAATGCAGTAATATGCGTGACTCCAGGTGTACCCACCGGCTGTACCGACTGCACTGATATAGCCAATGCTTTAGCGGCCGACTGCTTGACGACAACCACATCCACAGTAGCCGCAGAAACAACGACGGTTGCATCCACTGACACCACAACAACAGTCGCAAGCAGCGATACCACCACCACCACCGTCGCCACCACCACCACTGCCGTAACCACCACCACCGCCGCCACCACCGCTGATACCACCACAAAATCCGGTGGCAAGACGAGGGTTAAGCGCAAGTGGAAGGTGGTGAGGAAGCCTGGCAAGAAGATCATCAAGAGACACCGCAACGAAAAGAAAAGCATTTTCGACAAAAGTATAAATATAAGTAGTGGCAGAGAGAGCACTAAACGCGGAGGGAGCAGAGGAGGCAAAGGCTCAAAGCGATCAAGGAGATCAGGCTAAATGATCAATTGAAACATAAACACGAACACCTTGCAAATGGACAAATGAATGTTATTAGTTACCTGTAGATTTAAGATTTGTTATTCAGTGCACTTGAAATAAATATATTTATATGCTTTGACTTAAAACTAAAAGTCTTTAATATTTTGGTAATTATACCCATGGAACCCATTAAAAATGGGTAAAACTGGTATCATGGCATTCTGCATGAAAATATAATGTGTATATTTTCTTGATCTCTATCAACAGCCGAGTCGATTTATATGTATGAATACAGTTATATATCTATGAACGACTGAGAGGATATCTCCTAGTCGGACACTTTCGACAAGAGCACTCTTAATGATATTTACTTAATTTTTTAATGCTATAAAGATACTTAGCTGTCAGGTAAATTCTTATTAAAGTCGTGAATATGTTTTTAAATTTGGCTGACAGTTTATAGCTTTATCCTAATCATAATAATTATTATAATATTTTTCAATGTTATTAAAGTATATGTATAGATTAAGATTTTTGAAAAAATTCCCATTCTTCTATTAAAGCACAAAAAGAATACCAAACTATAAAACAGTTTAGCAAATCGATTTTCATTTTAATAATTTCAATAATATTTTAAGTTTGTTTATAATATTTTCGCGATTATCCCCATATGTCTGTAATTGTTTATTTGTATTACTTAAATAAAAGAAACTAGGCAATTCATATAATTAACTTTTACTTTTTATGACCTTAGAGAATTTCAGCTGTGACCCAATTGTTTGTTTCAACATTATGTAAAAACAATGTATTCAACAACAATACAACTCTAATGTTAATGATAGAAAGAGTTAAAATAAAAGATTCTTGCCCAACTCCACCTAAATATATATCCAATTTCAATGGCAAATCCAATGAATAGGTCAATGTAGCAAACATTTTATTTCTAACATTAATAAATTATTGAAATAATATAATCAACGAGACATAAAGGCTTCCTTCAGCGCTCCGAAGGTAGTATACCCTGGCAGTTGCTTAACATAATGAAATACGCTTGCTAATGCAAAAAGAATATGACAATGATACCTTTAAAATGAATTTTCTTATTTAAATCAATATTTCGGACCGATTGTTTCTATGACAGCTTTAAGATAAAGTGTCCAATTTAGACGAAATTCAATCAATCTATATAAAATATAACAAAACTTGCAATTACTGAGTTTGGTTAAGATAGTTTGAGAAACAAAATAGTTGCTCATACAACGACTCATTTTTCAACAGATTGTTCCTATAAGATATAGTAGTCCGATTTTGATGAAATTATGTTAGTATGCTTAAATAATGCTAATACTTATATTTGATAAGTTTGGTCGAGTTATCTCAAAAAACAAAAATTTTCGACTGATCGTTCCTATGGCAGCCATGAGCTATAGCAGTCCGATCCGGCTGGTTCCAAAATATTATCTGCGTGCAGCAGAAATAAGCACCTGTATTAAGTTTCATTAAGATAGTTTCCAAATTGAGGGACAAGTTTGCGTAGAAACAGACGGATAAAGCTAAATCGACTCGTCTTGTCGTCGTGATCAAGAATATATATACTTTAAGGGGTTGGAAATGTTACCTTCTATGCGTTGTAAGCTTCTGGCCAAAATTATAATACCCTCTGCCAGGGTATAAAAACAATGAATAAACATGCCTTTCAAAATGAATATCAATGCTCAAAAATATAGTTGTTAAAATATATGTGAGCTATTTATTTATCTATTAAACCTATTTATTTAAATAGGTGCCTCTTTAATCAAAATGGAACGATGCGTAACACTAAAATACGAGTGATCCAGACTTATTACTACAATTGCAAAGTTATATGGAACAACTTATAATTGTGTCAAATTCATAAGAGAATCAAACGGTTTCAACTGAGTAAATATCCGGATTCCCTCGTCCGCATTTTAAAACAAACAAAAATTCAAGACAAGTTTTTCTTAACACATCTTCACTTTTAGCGAACAAATAATTACAATGTGCCTAGCTCTGTTCTAGTTTGCATAATAAATTGGCTATTTAGAACCAGCTGAGTAAACTTGGCGTACGATTGTGAATTGATATAAAAGCAATTGAATCTGTAAGAAAAGTATCATTCACCACTGATTGGGATAAGATGAATACCAAAATAATTGCATTCAACTGTGCTCTCTTGGCCATATGCCTTTCCTACCTGCCGATGAGCAATGCAGTAATATGCGTGACTCCAGGTGTACCCACCGGCTGTACCGACTGCACTGATATAGCCAATGCTTTAGCGGCCGACTGCTTGACGACAACCACATCCACAGTAGCCGCAGAAACAACGACGGTTGCATCCACTGACACCACAACAACAGTCGCAAGCAGCGATACCACCACCACCACTGTCGCCACCACCACCACTGCCGTAACCACCACCACCGCCGCCACCACCGCTGATACCACCACAAAATCCGGTGGCAAGACGAGGGTTAAGCGCAAGTGGAAGGTGGTGAGGAAGCCAGGCAAGAAGGTCATCAAGAGACGCCGCAACGGAAAGAAGTGGGACATCAAGGGTTAATTTACTAACAACCAAATACCGATCAGGACCAGCTCGCAAATGGATATGAACTGACTTTTGTATTACAATTAGCTATAAGAATTTGTTACACGGTGCACTTAATATAAATAGATTAATAAACATATATATTGGCGATTACCCACTTAAGACAAACACCCATAACTTTGTCAAAACTGAACCGATGATAGATCCCAAGGCCATTTGGTCATTATTTATCCCCTACTTTGACCCAGCATTTCAGGGTCATGCAATTTTGAAATTATTTTTTAATTTTTAAATCTTGACATAAGAAGCGTCATTCTTATAAAAAAAATGGCTTGTAAAAGGGCTCAAATCCCTATAAACGCCCCTATAAATGCCCTTCCTAGACTTCAAACTCCCATAACTTGGTCAAAACTGAACCGATTATCAAGCTTGAGACCATTTTGTTCATGGTTTGTCCTATATATCAATTCTACATTTCAACTTTATGCATTATAGAAAGTTGCATTTTTTCAAATATTTTTGCGAAAAAAGTATAAGGGGGGACCCTTACAAAAATTTAATTTTCAAAAAATAGATTCTTGAAATTCTTTTTTTAATCGATTGTGGGTGTCAAAATTAGTATAAAAAACTTTTGGAAAAGTGATTCTGAGGTGTTTCATTTTTCTGTCAAAAATCATGCCAAAATGACAAAAAAAAATGACTTGTAAACGCCCTGATTGGTCCACACATGCCCTTCCTAGACTTCAAACTCCCATAACTTGGTCAAAACTGAACCGATTATCAAGCTTGAGGCCATTTTGTTCATGGTTTGTCATATATATCAATTCTACATTTCAACTTTATGCATTATAGAAAGTTGCACTTTTTCAAATATTTTTGCGAAAAAAGCATAAGGGGGGACCCTTACAAAAATTGAATTTTCAAAAAATAGATTCTTGAAATTCTTTTTTTAATCGATTGTGGGTATCAAAATTAGTATAAAAAACTTTTGGAAAAGTGATTCTGAGGTGTTTCATTTTTCTGTCAAAAATCATGCCAAAATGACAAAAAAAATTGACTTGTAAACGCCCTGATTGGTCCACACATGCCCTTCCTAGACTTCAAACTCCCATAACTTGGTCAAAACTGAACCGATTATCAAGCTTGAGGCCATTTTGTTCATGGTTTGTCATATATATCAATTCTACATTTCAACTTTATGCATTATAGAAAGTTGAATTTTTTCAAATATTTTTGCGAAAAAAGCATAAGGGGGGACCCTTACAAAAATTGAATTTTCAAAAAATAGATTCTTGAAATTCTTTTTTTAATCGATTGTGGGTGTCAAAATTAGTATAAAAAACGTTTGGAAAAGTGATTCTGAGGTGTTTCATTTTTCTGTCAAAAATCATGCCAAAATGACAAAAAAAATTGACTTGTAAACGCCCTGATTGGTCCACACATGCCCTTCCTAGACTTCAAACTCCCATAACTTGGTCAAAACTGAACCGATTATCAAGCTTGAGGCCATTTTGTTCATGGTTTGTCATATATATCAATTCTACATTTCAACTTTATGCATTATAGAAAGTTGCACTTTTTCAAATATTTTTGCGAAAAAAGCATAAGGGGGGACCCTTACAAAAATTTAATTTTCAAAAAATAGATTCTTGAAATTCTTTTTTTAATCGATTGTGGGTATCAAAATTAGTATAAAAAACTTTTGGAAAAGTGATTCCGAGGTGTTTCATTTTTCTGTCAAAAATCATGCTAAAATGACAAAAAAAATTGACTTGTAAACGCCCTGATTGGTCCACAAATCCCATATCTTGGTCAAAACTGAACCGATTGTCACGCTTGAGGCCATTTTGTTCCTGGTTTGTCCTACATATCAATTCAACATTTCAAGTTTATGCATTATAGAAAGTTAAATTAAACTTGAATTTTCAAAATAGAGGTTCTTGAAATTCAACATATGGCCAAGAGAGCACAGTTGAATGCAACTATTTTGATATTCATCTTATCCCCATCAGTGATAAATGATACTTTTCTTACAGATTCAATTGCTTTTATATCCATTGCAAATCGTACGCAAAGTTTACTCAGTTGGTTCAAAATGTTCGATTCAAAAGCATATGAAAATGGTTTTGTCTTTAAATATTTCTAAAACAAGAACATAGATAATCATATTATGATTGTTTGCTCGCCATAAATGGAGATTGTCAAACAAAATATTATTTGGAATTTCTGTTTGGCGTAAAATGCGAACGACGAATATTTTATATTTGCTCAGATGGATCTATTATTAATTCGATGCAAAACAAATTGGCACATTTTATTTAACAAATGGTCACTCGTACTAAGGCGGTATGAAACTATCCATTTGTACTATATGTAAAATTGGAGAATAATAAGCACAGTTAGGGATTTTCGTTAAAAAGTAAAACACATCTTTAATGCATTTTTACATAAATATTTGAAAACTAATTTGAAAAACCATAGAAAATTCAATCATTTCCATCCAAAACTAAGTTATTCGAACTCAATATTTAATTATTTATCATTTCTTTCAGCACTTCAACTAATTCTTTTCACATTATTATATTAAAATAAACATTAAAAATTATAAAAGGAATACGGCTGAATTGTCTTCTTACTTTCAAAGCTATTAGACAAATATATATCTAAGCAAATATTTATGTTCCCTTTGCTGACTCTTAAACAACATTTTTCAGCACAACCTGATCACTACCGTCGATTTATAGGCATAACAAACAATTCATCTTTAATAAACTGTGTTCCAATTCTCGCTATAGACAAAAAGATAATAAATTTTTGAATCGCAAGTTGGCATCAGCTGAGTAAATAATGCGAGTCACGAATAATTACTATAAAAACGCTTGAGCTTGGCACAAAATTATCATTCACCACTGATTGGGATAAGATGAATATCAAAATAATTGCATTCAACTGTGCTCTCTTGGCCATATGCCTTTCCTACCTGCCGATGAGCAATGCAGTAATATGCGTGACTCCAGGTGTACCCACCGGCTGTACCGACTGCACTGATATAGCCAATGCTTTAGCGGCCGACTGCTTGACGACAACCACATCCACAGTAGCCGCAGAAACAACGACGGTTGCATCCACTGACACCACAACAACAGTCGCAAGCAGCGATACCACCACCACCACTGTCGCCACCACCACCACTGCCGTAACCACCACCACCGCCGCCACCACCGCTGATACCACCACAAAATCCGGTGGCAAGAGGAGGGTTAGGCGCAAGTGGAAGGTGGTGAGGAAGCCAGGCAAGAAGGTCATCAAGAGACGCCGCAACGGAAAGAAGTGGGACATCAAGGGTTAATTTACTAACAACCAAATACCGATCAGGACCAGCTCGCAAATGGATATGAACTGACTTTTGTATTACAATTAGCTATAAGAATTTGTTATTCAGTGCACATTAAATATATTTACATTTACAAACATAACTATTCGTATATTCAAACAGATGTGAGCTATTTGTTTTTGGAAGGATAGGAGAACAGTATGCACACAATCCAATAATAATATGTATCAAATATATATACAAGAAAAAATTCAATATATATATATATATATAATAGCAAACTACAAAGCTAAAACATTAAACACGCAAACAAAAAGTTATAAATAATAAGTAACAATAAAACAAAACATAATAAAATTATTTTTAAATTTTTAAAGAATTATTAATTAATAAGGAAAGGTGTGCATAGTTTGGTACTTAAAGCCACACAACATGAATAACGGAAATTTACAGTTTGTTTTAGCCGAAATTTGTCGGCATTTGGTTTATTTTATGACTGGCGCTTTGTTGGCTCTGCAATCAACGCTAACGTCAGTTTATACTAAAATACTGATATTTTCCAACACCCCCATGTGACCAAGTTCAGTGTATGCCAGTCGTCTGTGTGTGTGTGTGAATTATTGCACATATACAAGCTCGTATATGTATGTGCAAATGTGTTTATGTTTTTGTACAGCGAAATGCAATTACACCTAAAACTGCGCATAAATGTGCGTAAAGGTGGCTAAAGAAGCTTTTGGGGAGTGGCATGAAACAACAGTTCCTCTAAAGCCCTGAATAAAATTAAAGTTTTAAGCTAATATGCAACCATGGCTGCTAGATATTATTTTATTGTTTATCCATTACGTTAGTTGAACATTTGATTGAAAATTCAAAACTTAAATCAAGCACAACATTTTTTAATAAATTAATGAGTATTGTTATTCCTATGCACCATGTTTCATTAAAGCAAAACTACGAACATTTCACAGCCGTATTTCAAGTTTTATAATCGGGCTGCTGATGTATGAATGTATTTAGTACAATGAAATTTTGTCATAAAACAAAATAAATATAGAAACGGATCGATCGATCTTTTAAAAATGCAGCTCTTGCTATATTGTTGTGTGGACATTCATATCGTATATATTATATATGAGTCTAAGGGCATTTAGTCTTCATCAACCTGAAAATAAGTTTTCCTAATAAAAGTGAAAAGAAAATAATATAAAAAAGTTTGACTAACCCAAACATTTTATCTAAAAAACGGTTGAAAACGATTTGAAAATTGTGAAAGCTGTCTTCAAAATTAATCAGCTTCAAGACGGATTAAAAGTGTGGTTAATTAGAACTATGAAGAAACTATCTAAAACTCTGAAATTATTTTGGCCAATTGTAGTCCGTTTAATATAATAACAATCATATAGAAAGCTTATATTGCGTCAAGTATTAAATTTTAGCGAGGAAAAAGCTGGATTCCCGCACCGACTGGTCTCTGATTTAGATTGTCAACGTGCGTGCGTGCCAATTGCAGGAACTACTCTTTGCACTGAAGTTAGTTGCAAGCCAACTATGACAAATTGCACAACAAACAGCAACAGGGAGAAGGGGGGTGGGGGGCTGGGCGGTAAGCAGACTGTCGCAGCAATTGAACAAAATGGGGTTGGCAAAGGAAATGCCGCAATATCAGCGACGAGACCAAATGAAATTAGAAACAGTTGCAAAATGCCACAAAGAGTTGTGAATGGCAAAGTGCAATGTGCAATGCGAAGTGCGAAATGCGAGCAAATAAAAAGGAGCACGTACCATAAAACAGTCTGGCGATACATAAGCCCAACCGTGTGGGCATTCCAAATGATTAGAAAAACAAAAAGAAAAACAAGCAAAGGCAAGTTCACATTCCAGCATCCGTGTGAATTTGCTAAACAAAACAGGACATTTACATGCAGACAGACAGGATCTGAACGTGGCTGGAGAGAGCGTGCAGTGCTTCTAGTACATTACTGTAGTAGTAACTGCGAGGATGCTAATGTCTTTTAGATAATCGCTGGCATGCGGTGCTCCCAGCAGCCAGCTGGCATATTAAACAAAATGGCGTCAGCGCACACACACACACACACACACAAGCAGGCAACCACTTTGCTGTGTAGAATGAGCAGCAGCTTAGTCGAGTCGAACGCCTAAGGCTATGCCAACATTTTCATGCCATTTGATTTTACTTTGGTTCGTTATCTATCTCGCCTTTCGGTGCCACATGCAACGCCAACGGCGTCCTGGCAACACATGTCCTTGCTGGAAAACAGAAAGACAGCTAGCAGGCATTGCCCAGGCTATTAGGCTTATCGCTTTCATAATTTACTAAAAATAATAAGCAACTGGGATTTGTCTGCCCATATTTGTATGTGCACCACTGTCAATGGCAACTAATGCTCAGATTATGCGCAAAGATATGGCCAAATGTCCAGCAGAACAAAGGTGAAAATGAGGTCACACCAGTCACACCAGGCACACAGGTTACAGCAATCGAATCAACACAATACATAAACGATTTAAATATGGAATAATCTGTCACACATGTTTTTGTGCGAGTTTCCCATTGAAAAACTATTTATCGGAAAAAGTGATTGGTATTTAACAATTTTTATCTAAATACCTGGCTTCGGATAGTAAATATAATTGACTAACTTTTGCCTTAACTATATTTGTCGAGTTATTTGAAAAAAAAAATAAAATGTCGACCGATCGTTCTTATGGCAGCTATATGCTATAGTGGTCCGATCCGGACTTCAAAATTGAGAGACTAGTTTGCACAGAAACAGATGGACAGACCGACAAAGCTATATCGACTCGTCTTGTCGTCCTGATCAAGAATATATATTCTCTTTATTAGGTCGGAAATGTTTCCTTCTATGCGCTGCAAACTTCTGGCCAAAACTATGATACCCCCTGCAAGGGTATAAAAAGTAATCAAGTGAAATGAAAATTGGCTGTTGTATAGGAACTTTGGAAATAAAATACTTATCATTCTTTGATATGCATCAAACTATAAAACTCTTAGCTGAAGGCCACACAAAAATTGCCTTCATCCCTTTTCAGCAAGTATTCAATTTTTAAATCCTTATAAAACGCATAGGCCCAAATGTGTCTGCTTTCCTTGCCAAAGTCAATGTTACGCTCGTTGCCAACTGATTTTTCAGGCAACAAAATGCCAAAAAAGGTCAAGTGGGATTAATTAGCTTTGCTGGCTTCCCATTGCCATTGTTTCAGTTACACAGAATTCATTGTGGCTGAATAGTTGTTTTTTTGTTTTTGCCTTGTGTAAATGAGTATGCTCCAAAAAAAAGTTAAACAAATCGTTGCTGGGCTTCGTGTAGCACGCTTTTATACCCTGTACAGTGTACACATAAAAAGAACGCTGTGCCAGCTATGCATTGTATGAGTACAGAGATTCCAGTTCATAAAAAAGTTTTAGACATATTAAGAGGCTGGCCACTATGACCACTGTTTTTAATGATACTTTGCAATGATACTTGTATTTAAAGGTATTTTATATAAATACATAATTTATTATGCCAGGGTATCTTCCAGACGACTATTCTCGCCCAGAGTAGTATTACATGTTTGCTTTCATTTAATAAGAGCCCTCGTCATTCGATAGGGTTTTGTAAGAGCAACATTATTTTCTATTTGAAATTTGGGCAATTGCAAAGTAGTTGTGAAAGAGTTTTATTTCCCCAGAACTATCCATCAAAAAAGAAAAAATTCTGTAACTATCGTCTGGAACAAAAGCACTTGAAATTTTGAATTGCAACCTGATACAATCAAATCATTTGTCGAGCTGAGTGCAATCCATCAAAATCACCATGTTAACAATGTTGTTTTTCCTAATTGAATATATATATATATATAAATGAATATAAATATATGACTGTGTAGTTAAGAACTAACATCGAATGCAGGAAAGGCAGCATCTTAATTGTAGTTAATTTTTTATTGCGTTCATAATTCTAAACTGCATAAGGCAAGAACTGGGCTTGACACTTAAGTAGGTGGCAAAAATATAAATGCATTATAAAAATAAATATGGACAATAGTTAAATAAAATAAATCAAAATATATGCACACTAGAATAAAAGCTAAATAAATATTGTGTTGGCCCAACATAATATTATAAAAAAATATCTTAAATATATAGTACTTGATATCATAAGCAGAACAATAGCATAGAGAACTACACTCACAATTTATTTGTATTTACTTAATATTTTACAATAATCAAGTGCAGCAATCAGAGCACTCTGACAGCTCAAGCTCAGCCCAATAAAATATGCATGACAGAGCATCCAGTAAAATCCTCAACAAAGCTGACATATAATATGCATTGTACGAGAAGGTAGGGTAACGCTGTATATTTTAGAGTGTGTGAAACACCAAATAAACACTCAGAGGCGAAGCACACAAACACACCTACGCACACACCCATACACACCCACACACCCACACGCAGTACGCATACAAAGTAGCCTGATCAAATATTTATAAAGATAAAAATACAAGCGAAAGTCGCATAAAATTACTTAAGTGTGAATTTGAGCTGCTGAATGAAAATGCAATGCGGTGCCGACCATTTAACAGGTACCTGCTAATTTCGCAATGACCCAGCGAGGCAGCTGTGATTTATTGTAAGCTCCTGTGCTCCTGTGCTCCTGGGCTCCTTTGCGCCTGAGCTCCTTTTTGCTGGTGTGCAACTGGACACCGGAGGCAGCACAATCAAAATTGCTGAAATGAGTTATGGCCAAAGGCGATCGCTGGGCTGCGCCTTCAGTTGGCCAGCTGAAAGGGAGGCTTAAGCCTGCGCTCCGCTTGCCGGTTTCATCTGGCAACTTAATGTCAACCATATATACGCCTGGGTATTATGCAAATATATCCTTGTATGTGTGTACCATTTTTTACAGTCTCTTTTTCACTGGTCGCACTTTTGTTGGTTTTATTTGCTTGTTTTTTTTTTATCCCGCATGTGTTTGCTTTTTTCTGTTAGTTTATTTTTATTTTTTTTAATTCTTCTTCTTTGCAGCGCTTGACAGTTATGAAGTGGACTTAATGCCAATAAGTCCTGTTTTTTGCTATTGTTTGCCACATGTTGTTGCTGCCTTTGCTGCTGTTGCAGCACTGTGTGAAAATTGGTTTTGCACACATTTTGCAGCATTAAAAGCATTTTGGATTTTCGTCTCACAGTGATTTAATGTTAGGCAGCCAATGCATATTTTATAAGATCGTTGGCCAATTATATAGCACTGACTTGTTTGCATTGCTTAACTGATTTTAAATAAATAAAGTTGCATTCTTATGCATTTATTTACTTACTGTCAGCTTAGCTTTGCAAATAACATCAAAGCCGCATTCTATAGCCGATCTGAATTACATTTGATTTCCACTTGACCATACTGCAATTCTATTGCAGCATACAACAAAAACCCTAGACCACATTTGCATAACCACACAGAAACCATATCATGCTCTATTTACATAACCAAACTGTGCTTTGCACTCCATCGAAACTTTTGCCGACCAGCAGCAGCAGTAGCAGCCAGTATACGTCATGTATACCAACATTTAAAGTAAAGTAGCCACATAAAATGCAATAGAAAAACTAAAATGTTCCTAACGGCCATTAAGTGAAAATTGTTGAGAGTGGGAGCACTGAGCACAGTTTTCCAAAGTTCTTCAAAAATGTTTGAACATTCTGCAGAGGGTTGCCCAAATTCAAGCTAAGGGCTTGTATTGAAGAGCAATTACAAGACAAAGCTGGCCAACAAAAATTGCACTTGCCAAACTTTTGCAAAGAGATAGAAAATGTGTGTAAAGAAATTAGTTTAAATGGACGAAACTATGCTGAAGCATCTGCCAACATAATTCACTATATTTTACACCAGAGGCACACACACACACACACACACACACACACACACACACACACACACACATACACACATATCTACTATGGTTAGTAACCAAAAAAGCCACAGCATGCGTATAAAAAATGTTATAACCACGCAGAAAGGAATTCAGTTGGCAAATGTCGCTCAAACTGGTATTAAAGTATTAAGAAATTATTTCCTATATTTGTTTTCTACCTAGCACGAGTACAAAAATGATGGATCACTTATGGCTATTAAGGACATGTCCAATCAACTGGAAAAATATGCAAACAGTTTGGTTTAGTGACCAGCATGAAAGCAACTTCTCAGCAATTTGTCACATCAACTTGTAGAACGTTATCAAAATGCAAAGATTTTCAAATTTAGAAAATGTTGTCAAAGAATGCGTTTTCCTGGCTGACGAAAAATCGTAGAGATGGGAATATTTAACAAAGCTGTTGATAAGTGTTTGATATGTGTTAAAACTCTTCGTATTTTACGGCTTGTCACAAAAAATATATAAACTAATTTTATGCAGATCCAAAAATATTATATAATATTTTCAAATTCAAGCATGCTATGATTCTAATTGTAGCTAATATTCAAAAGTGATAACAAAAATAAAAACTCAATTAATAATTTATCTTTTGTTTAGATATTACAATTTTCGAACAACCACATAACAATAGATCGGATACTTAATATCTTGTTAGTTAAATAAAACATGCTTAGATTTCACAAATTTAATTATCACCTTTTTATAATGATAAAATCACATTGTGATAAAACCAAGAAGACAAAATTATATATTCTGCTAAACAGTAAACAAAAAACAAAAAAAATATATTCAAACTGATTTCGCTTAAACCATTAATTTATCATTTATCAGTTCCGTAGGAGTTCCCACGATTATTATGCATACTCATCACGCTGTCATCTCTAGCTTTTCGTTGCTTCTTGTTAATAATGCAGAGACGGAGCGGAGCATAACGAATTAAAGCAATGTTTATGAGTTTGGGGTTCTTTCAAAGTATGCGTGCGTGCGTGAGTGTGTGTGTGTGTGGAATGGCAGGCATCTGAAATGTTCACCAACAACTTTTTGTCATGTTGCTTGACGAGTCTACAATTTCAGTTCTACCCGAGGCCAAATAAACTTGAAACAAAAACGGGCAGCAAGCAAAATTGAATGATGCCCACAGCAAAATATTCGGCATTATCACTTTAGAAAATTCATGCAGATTTCTGGCATTTATTCGTACTCTAATTAAATTGCACATACGCCATGTGTGGCACAAATTAAATTTCTCAACACAAACAGCAGCTGCAATTCGGCTCGCATAGCGTCCGGATAAAATAAAAATTTACTTTCGACAATTTTTATTAGTCGGCTGCGGTTTTGCTTGCCTCAGTGCTGCATAGAAATTAATGTGTCTCGGTCTCGTTTCACTGTTTGTGTGGGTTGCTCTCTCATTCTGCCACGTTTGGCACGCATGTCCTTAGGGCTATTTGCTATGCCTTGTGCATTAATTTCATGCTTTAATGCCCCTACACACATAAACACGCAAGGCACACAAACACAAACACAGACAGACTCACACTCACACACACACACATAAAGATATTTAAGCATGTTGACGTCACAATCAGAGCGTGATATAGAGAGATACTAGAAGTGTTGGCGTCAAAACGATTTGTCGTCTAATTGCGGTAGATTTTCACCACTTGCCTGTGTGTATGCTTACATATATATAATTCCTACATACATAAGCAAACATATTCATAAACATATATGCTTGTGTGTACTAATAGAATTTGAATATTTTATATGACATTGCGCTTGATTACGCCTAAACCGTCCCCGGTTAGTTAGAGGCGCTTTTTGCTTCTCAAATTTACCACAAGACTAATTATAACTCATTTCATTCGCTTTAATTCAACTTCGTTTAAGTGAACACAACAATTCGAATGGTACTTAAATGCTAGCCATGATTTTGGTGATTTAGATGACCCTGCCGGCAATTCAACTCATCAAAATAAAGCCAAACTCATAAATGGGCTTAACTGGGCCAAACATAAAAAAAGAAACTAGCAGCATGGTAGCATTTGAAACAAAAGGGCCCAAACAAACAAAAGCATTAAGAAAATCCCAGCGCTAAGCCGATGGAAATCAAATTGTGCTCCCACAGCTGCCAGCGTCCAAAAAAATAAATAAATACGGAAAAAGTATATACAAATAATATATAAAAATAGACCAACATATTGCAACTGCACACTGGACAAAAAACAACTAAAAATAGGGTCAAATGTGCATATAAATAAAAAAAGTTGTTTAATTATAAATAGGTGCCTAGTGCAAATATTTAAAACGATTAAAAAACACTTATTAAAAGGCCACTATTCTTTATTTTTATATTTTTTATTATTTATTTTTTTTATTTTTGTAATTGATGCAATATTTAATATGCATGTTCATATTTTATTACTTATTATTAGGGCTTACAAACACTATGAAAACTCAAACAATTTTAAAGCGGTTTTAGTTGCTATTTGTCATTTAACAAATTCTGAATTCAAATAAATTATCATATTTTTCTAACTATAAGTATTGCTTACAAATATTATATGTAACCAAAAGTTACGTGCCCGTTTCAGCTTTACCTATATATATATAAATATATATTTCTTGTTCGATATGATTGGGCATTTCTTCTATTACTCTTAGCCTGGCTCAATGTGCATTGCAGTTAGAGAGCTTAGCCGCATATGTGAACATTGTTGTTGTTGGTCAGTAAGTTGATTTTATATGCAAGCGCTATGAATTTTATTATCGCATAAAAAAGAGACGCGCTTAAAATACAAACCATAATATAAAAAAAAGTACTGAAACATGCCGTTAAAAAAAAAGGAAAAAAATAGCAAAGCTGGGGCCAGCGAGAGAATGTCCAGGGCGCTCGTTATCAGGCACTTTGTCTTTGGTGGCGTTGGGGTTTTTCTAAACTGCATTTTAACGACTCCCTGGACGCGGCCAACAAAAGTAAATTTTACCACGCCAACACACACACACACAGACACACATTACCACATATATGTAACACTTTGGTGTATGCTACAAAATATTTTTAACGACGCTTCTCGAAGGACAGGAGCGAGAGCCCCAAGCCGTTTAGGCGCATAATGAAAATTGATTTCATTAAATTAAATTTTCCTTCAACTTGACCAGGTTCCGTAAGGGATTTCAAATAAACACACTTATTTCAAACGAGTTCATTTCCATTTTTGCAAATGTGAAAGGACAAATGAGTACAAAGAGTTCGCCTCCAAAAGCACGAGTTGCGATTCATTAATCATTTTCAGTTCGGGTTTTCCTAGCATACTTATGTGCGCTGGGCATAAATAAATCTTTCAATTCTGTGCGTTTTGGGTACATTTTTAAACGACACAAATGCCTTTTATGTGCTTCAGTTTGCCATTAGTCCAAAGGGAAAGTCGCTCGACTGAAACAAATTTGGTCATTTTGCAGAGTCCAAATGTTCAACAGAAGCTTAATGAATTGAGCAAAAAGGTTGTCAATGCTATTTATGAGCATTGACCCAAAATGTATGAAACAAAAAATGCATATATATCCATTACATTATTAATAAATAGCTATTTATGCAATCATAAATAAACAAACTCTTTGGAAATGATCGAGAAACTTAACTGAAATGGCGTCGCACATATTTTCACATAGTTTGCACAATATTATCATAATAATTGTGCGATTATGACGCTTTAAGCGCGTGAACATAAATTTCAGCTTAATCGCAAAATAATTAATTTAGATATGTTTTGCGCAATTAATTTTTAATAACCGTTGAAAAAGCACAGGAGAAAAAAACACGCAACGCCTGTGCATCGGGAAAATTTTAATTTTTTTAAAAGTGCTATTATAGCATTAATAAAGGATTAATAAATGCACTGGGTAGAGCAACTCAACCAGACATGAAATTGCGTATAAAAGAATGACATATTTCACAAAAACTTCGATTAATCCAATTGAGTGATATTTATGCGTGTGTAAAAAAAAATACTTAAATAAACTGATTCATTAATATGAAATAATTAAGCTATTTTTATTAAATAATATAATAATCGAGCATTTATTCATTTTGAAAAAGTTTTTGTTATCAAAAATTACCTAAGCCGAGAGAAAATAAATTCAATTCATTCAGTCATCACGTAAAATGAGAAAATAAGCCAAACTAAAATAATTTTAAATTGGGCTCATAATAAACTAAAAACAAAATAATTTAAGACATTTCTATAGAATTTCAGATTGCACATTTTGTTCCTATATTTCCATGTTAATTAGCAAACAAATATTGTTATATTATATTTAATATGCGAACAGTTTTGTTTATATTTTCTAGTTAGCAATTTACTAAAGCTTACAATTAGCCAAAATGGTTATTGAAATTGTATGCAAATTGACAATAGATTATGATTGCCTATCACAATCTGCATAAATTATATAAAATTCATTTGCAAACTTTTGCATTGAGCGAATAAAAATGAAAGAACCCAATGCAAATTCGAGTCCCAAAAAATTGGAAAAATATTTAAACTGCGCGGCGAATTTTTATTTCATCCTGTCCGTGGGATCAGTGGCAGGACAAGTGCACATCAAGCGTGTAATTCAATTACGTAAAAAAAAAGCAACGGAAAACAGCAACAGCCAAAAGCTGGAAGAGCGCAAAGTCAAAAATATGCAACCAAAAAACCAAAAAAAAAAAAAAACAAAGCCTGCTAATGCAAATAAAATAACGGAAAAACAAATGTCCCAAAGTGTACAAAATGCGCAATATAAATCGCTGGGACACTTGAGCATATCATTGCCCAGTCCGAGTGCTAGTCCGAGCCTAAAGAGCCACACAATAAATGCGGCTACACTAACACAGAAATCCACAAGATAAACGCAAGACATAAGCAAAAAAAAAAAAACAAAAATAAAAAACCAAATCATAACGATTGAAGAAGCGCTGAGCCAGCGTTGAAGCTGCAAAAGGGACATCGTTCGGGCAGTCAGTGTCCATCCAGCACAGCGCTGACTAACGTGAGCCTGCCATATTTCCTATGTAAATAATTTAAAACGGAAATGACGTAGATTATGTGCCGGCAGACGGAAGTTACTTGGGCCCCAGCACAAGGCGCTGACCGAAGCAAACGGCACAAACAAAAAAAACAAAAAAAGACAACACGAATACAAATAATTTGCAAACAATAGCCGCCCATCCCTTAGCCAACATGGCCGGGCCACAACAAGCCAACAGAAAGAGGCAACATTTTGCCGTTATTTGCATTTTTCTAGCCAACATCGTTTTTTGCTTACCAAAATAAATTCCAATTACAGCAAACCATGACAAAAAAAAACTCTTATCATGCGAATTTTTTGTTGGTTTCGTCATTTCTTTTATATGTAGATTGCTTAATTTACCGTTAGGAACAACTACTGGGGCAGCAAAATGATATATGTATCTATAGCAGTTAGATGACAAAGTCTAGTTAGTTTTATCAAATTTAATAAATGTTACATTTCAAAATGGATTTTTCACTTTCGTCACAATTTTCCAGAGATTTCGCTATGCAAGTACAGTTGCATAAGAGTTCACTCGCATGTTGCAGAGCACATTAATTATGTGCGACTTAATGCACACAGCTGGTTGGCCATACATGCATAAATGTATACGTATACTTGGTAATTGCGACAGAAATTCAGACACTAAGTTTATTTATTTAACACCTAAAAGCATGCTATGAAAAGCAATAAGCATTACTGCATATGCTGCCTGCCTGCCAGCCACACGCATCTCGAACAGTTGTCTATAAATTGAGTGCTGCAGCAGTCATAAAGCAGCACACAAGCCAGTGCTCAACTACAAATATCAAACGACTAAGCGATGCCCTGTAATCAATACTTGCAAATATGTTAAATGCGAATCTATATTCAAGTGTAACATATATATTTTATAGCTCTTCAATTGTAAATTGTCTTTTGATTGTCACCCGTAAACGCTTTACTGGCAGCTTTGCTATAAAATCAAAATCTCTCTTTAATTCAGAAATTCACAACATTTTATATACACTTACAAGGTACTAGTTAAATTTTTTACAGTTGCTATTTATTTCGATTAGTGTTGTTTTCCAGCAGAAAAATGCATTCAAGCTGCTTTGTAATATGCCTGCCTACTTTTTGTAAACAGGGTAGAAGATGCTTTGACCTTGAGTCATATACTTTTAAGCTATATGGCGACAGCCTATGAAAATCGAATAAATATGTACAGCCAAAATTTCAGAAAAATAACAACAAAATGAAAGAAAAAAAACAACGACAATGAATACTCGTATAGCGGCGCATGTGGGCTTCGTGACCAAATGAGGCCTAACGGGCTATAAAAATTACGAGCTAAATGGCGACAACGACTGTGGAGTGGCTGACACACAGACAAACAGACTGACTGGCAGACGGACTGAGTGACTGACTGCCTGCCTGCCAGACTGGCTGGCCGGCGGAATTCAATTTCCAGCAGAGGCCGAGAATTGATGTCAAAGGCGTAGCCGGCAAAATTCATTGACACATAAATTACTAGCACTGAAAATTGCTTTAATGAACGGCCAGAGTCCCGAGTGCCACAAAGCAAAATTCTGTCGAGTTGACTTCCTGTGTGGCTCCCTTCCTTCGTATACTATAAACGAGTACAATTCCTTTTATTTTTTGAGCCTGTTTGTTGTCTCTGACAGTCCACTTCAAACAACGGTACAATTCGCCGTCCTTTCAAAGGAAGTCCGAAAAGTAACGGAAACAATTTACTTAATAAACCTGCTTGGCTTTGAGCATGGTCCAAATACCTTTGAAAATTATAAACAGCATCTGGCAGCAAGAGCAGACCAGCTAAATGTAGCGAAAACCTCCATAAATTATAAATATAACGCAAAAAGGCAATGCCAAAACGGCCAAATGGTCCTGAGTTTGGCCCAAACGCAACTTACAACTAAACGCCCCCCGCTGCCAATGGGTTTATATGTATTTATACACACATATGTATATGTATATGTATATATGTGTATTTGTGTGTGATGCCCTTTGTGAATTGCCTAAAAGGATTTCGATAAAATACTGAGGCCACAATGCATTATAATTCCTGTGGATGGTTACGAAGTTTTTCGGGTCTGTATGTTTGTTGGGTTCAATGTAGATCACCTTTAGGGCATTGGGACACAGAGCCAAGAATAACATTGAAATGTTGTGAAATGCGTTGCTAAGCTGCAAATATGGGTAAAATGTTACAAACAAATATTATTATAAATACCCGAATATCATGAAAGTAAAGTAAATAAAATGTATAGGAAATGTCTTTAATTTATTAATAATTTTATGATATACAGAAATAAATAGTCACTTTTATAAAAGAACAAGATTCGAAGCATATTCGCAATAGATTGCTTCTGAAACTCTTGAATAAAATAAAGAATATTTTTAAATAATACAAAAAAGAATATTATAAATAATACCGAATCACCATGAAATGACGAATTAACAACAAACTTCCTTACGCTACTTTAATTAAATTATTAATTAAAAAAAAAAAGTGTAGAGCTTTAAATAAAACAATGTCAACGCAAATCCCGCTCAGGGGAACTTTGTGCATAAATCGGGCTTATCTGACGCAGCTAATTGAATTATCACCCCAAGGCAATAAAACTAGATAGTATGAACGAATGGGAACCATGGAATACGGAGTTCAAAAAGGAGCGCAGGCAGCGTATTAAATTGCTTACCTTTCGTGATGTGGTTGGGTCCGAGACCAGAAACAAATAAATAAAATCTTCTTTTATTACACACACACACACACATACACCGATAATACACGCATGTGTGTTTTGTTTTTATGCAAAGTTCTTTTGCACAAAACATTAAACTTCAATGCTGCTGGGAAAAAAGCATTGCATACTTCTGTGCGCAGGCATAAAAATCATTTAAAATGTTTGTTTGTGCCGCACTCAATGCATGAATGTGTTTGTATGAATATTAATAATCAACATAAACATCAACATGCTCATAAATATAATACATTCGCCCCATAATGCTGGCTAAATGCGTGCCCCTGGGAGCAGTGTCCTGCGGGGTAGCAGCCTCGCCGCACAAACACAAACGTCAACTGGGGGACGTTGTTCGCTGCAGTCCCCCCCCCCGCTGCAGTTCTCCCATCATATTTGGGCTGTGGTCGAGCGGAGTACCGCTTAATATTAAATTATGACTCACTTTTCGCTTTTATGGCACAACATTTACAATTGAAAAGATTTTTGTTCAGCGCCCAGCGCTGGCATTTATTGCCCAAAAGTTCATTACGCTTTTCAAGGACATCGACGGCTTATGCAAAACTGGCTAGCGCCATAAACTAGATTAATAGCCCGACGCTGGCGAATTTTGAAGCGGCTATTACCCAAAAACGAGTTGTGTTTTTATTTCGTTGCTGAATTAATAGCCTCAGCCTTCTTCGCAGGACCAAAAGAGGCCTCTTTGAATGAGCCGCTGAAACAACAGAAAACAACATTTTCGCTCTAAGACTGCTGATAAGGCAGAGCACCAGCTGGGACCGGGACCGGGACGGGGACCAGGAAGTGTCTCAACTTTGCCAGTGGCGTTAAGCTCTGTCTTGCTTAATGACACGGATATGAAGTGCGCGCCAAATTTTGGGAGTTAAATTAAGTGTAAGATCTTGATCGAAGCCCTCTGAATATAGGGACAAAAAAGAGGGCTACATATTGCATATATTTAAAAAATACATTTAACTTTAATAAATTTAATGTTGCACAATAATTTGTAATCAGTTAGGTATATTTCGTATGTATTTAGTTTAATTATATCAATCAATCAATTATATAATATAAAAAAAAATATGCTCCACATAAAAATAATAATTCAGTTGAAATTTACTGTATGCAATATATTCTTGTAATCTTGACAAGTATTTGAATCAGAATCGCATTTTTAAAATTTGACAATTAAAATTATCATTTTTCCTTTAAAGAAAGTCAGGTGAAAGTGAAAGCAAGCTGTCGTAAAAGCACAAGCTCTGTGAATATTCATGAGTTCTTTACTTCGATAAGAATACAGAAAATGTGAAGAAATGAAAGTGATAATAAACATTCTAAACGAGATAATTAACTAGATTGCTAGAGAAAAGAAGCAAATGAGACCAATCGTTTAATTCAAAGACAAGACGTAAAAACTGCTACTTTTATTCTTGTTACGAATATTAAGGAAATCTTGTGGTTATAAGATGCGTAATCAGTTTTGGGATTCACGCAATGTTGGGCCAAAAAAAAACTTTTAAAGCTCATTATATGGATCAGAACAATGCGCACTAAAACCGAAATCTAGTTTGGTAAGCCCGCCAAGCGATTCCCAAACGGAACTTCGAATACAATTTTAAAGTTCAACACTACTGCTCCTGCTGAAGGAGCCGGGTGCTAAGTGAACCACACAAAGCACTTAGGGCAAGCTGTCAAACATTTTAGCCGCCTCGCTGCGATTAGAAACAGCCGCAATTGTTATAACGTTTATTGTTTTGCCATATTTTGTGCACAGAGAGAAAAAAGTTTTTCACACGAGGGGGGGGTGCCCACGAATTGAGATGCTGGCAATGTGTGCACTGATATTTTTAGAGCGGCCCCAAGCAGGAAACAAAAATAATAGCAACGTGCTACATGCGGCGTGTAGTGGTGAGGGGTGAGTGGGGAGGAGGGCGGAGGAGAGGTTGTCTATTGGTATTGGGAGTGAATGCGCTCTAGACGTTCAAGACGAGTACATGCCAGACATACCAAATAACTTCACTTATTTATGCCCAAGAGCGATTCGTGTTGGAATTAGGAATTGGGGGTAGGTGATGGGAGGGGAGTGGTTTGGCTTAGTTGCTAAACCAACAACAGCATTTGTGTCAAATGGCGTAAACGCAAAGCAATCAGCGATGGGGCATCAATAATTCGCAACGCGTTTTCATCTTTCTGCTCTAGACTATGTGGCCTGTACGGTGAAGCTGTGTGGAAACACCCCAAGCCAAAACTGGTCATATTAAAACTAAAATTGCTTTCAAGTTTGCGGCATTTGTTGTGGCTTCGCCTTCGCCTTTGACTTGACTTTTGTTTTGTGGTCGGCGCCCACTCGCTTTTTCTGATTTATGGCGCCACTTGCAGCTGACAAGCGCCACAAAGTATGCCACATTTTTTTCACTCTCTCTCTCTCTCCCTCACTCTTCCTCTCTATCTGTTTGAATTTCTCTATGTTTGCGCTTATGCTAAACGCGGCCTATTAAAGCAACTCGTCTCATTTTCATTTGGCTCGCTGCAGCTTTTCATATTTTATGCTTTCGCGGTCACGTTTTTATCTTTTGGAAAGCAGCCCATAGAACACAGGCCCCCCAAATAAATTGGCGTTTGCTTTAACTTTGTTTAGGCTAAAGTGTTTGCTGTTTCTTGGGCTTTTGTTGTGCGCTTTCACGAGCATACGTATTCGTATACCCGACAGATAAATTTGCTTTAAAATAATACAACATATTTAAAGATGGCGCAAGAGTTTCCTGTTTGCAAATAACTTTGTTGACATTTTAACGTGTTTTA
This sequence comes from Drosophila maculinotata, assembly GCA_035045305.1. Lineage (NCBI taxonomy): Eukaryota > Metazoa > Arthropoda > Insecta > Diptera > Drosophilidae > Drosophila > Drosophila maculinotata. The sequence goes on along the minus strand of JAWNPD010000134.1, from coordinate 594,017 downwards.
AAGTAAAAACAAGAGCCTTATATACCCCAAACTTATTAATAAATAGGGTATTCCATAAATCGCAGTGGTTGCTATTGAAAATTGTTCTGAGTAACTCAGCACTTTTTATTTGAAATATTTTTATTTCTTTAAAAGATATCTTAAACTTTAGAAATTTAAATTAAATGTAAATATTAGCAAAAATGGTATATCAATTAATTTATGTGATTATCAACAACTTAGCTTTTAAGCTACCGAGTCTTAAGTATATTAAATACTTAGTTGATTATCTCGTAATCACATTTCTAATAGTTTCATGTATTTTTATGAGTGTATTATTTATGTGTTGTTTTGCTGGCCACTTAGTGATCGTGTGGTCCTTATGACAGTATCGAAAACACTGGACTCAATCGCTTATTTTATTTTTTTCATATGTTGTAATTTATTGCCAACTTTTAGGTGCTCAGCACGTGAAGATGATTTACTGCTAAAATTTAGCAAAGATTGCGCAATTTTTATGTGAATTTAAAGCAACAAAGCCTCACACATATATGAGTTTATTCCATGGCACAGCACAAAGCAAAGAGAGGGTGAAATAAAGAGAGAAAGTAAAGCGTAAAGCGTAAAGCGCTCAGCTTGTTTACATGTGAATCCACAAAGAATCCAGCTGACTTCCGGCCCAGACAGCCAAAATATTTACAACGAATACGAAAAAAAAACGTACAGAAAACTGGAAAATGAATACCGAAGGCAAATCTGATAGTAGGACATGCTCGTTGGGGTCCTGATTGGACTGTATCGAGTATATGGCGTGCGCACTTCTAATTGAAACTGAAATGGTTGTGACGGCAAATGCCGAGCGGCGCGGCGTGTCTGCAAAACTGGCAAAAACAAACTTGGTAAGATGGCAACTTTACAACTGGTTCGGCAATTGGCTTGCAGTGCTGGCTCAAAAGTTTGCTTTAGCGCTGTCATAACCAGCATAGTCCAAAACTCTTTCGTTGCCCCCCGCACATCATATTACTGAATAGTTTACACAACTTTTGGCCCAAAAATATAAGAAAAAATAAAAGAAAAAAAACTTGTGCAACTGTCGGCCAGAGCTTAACATTTTAAAATGAAATTAAGTGCGTAATTGAAAGTTTTAGTAAAATGCTCGACACCCGAAACTGGTCTAAATAAATAAGTTGCAACACCTTCAGACAGATGCCAAATGCAACCACAAAAGGCTAACAAACTTAAATACTCTTTCTTAAGTTGAGAGGAACTTATATTGTGGATAGTTAGATAAGTTTCATATCAATTTAAAAATTATTAGATTCGTTTAAAAATAAACGGAATTAATCTTTTGTAAAACTTTTGCCTGTTAATGTGAAATATATTTCCAATCAATATGTAACCCAAATTATGAATGATAATTTTATAATAAATTAAAAAATATGCTTATTTAAATATTTAATGAATATTGTTTATTTATATTTTGTTTTGCGAAAATTGGCATAAAACTGATTTTATTTGTAACATTTATTTGAAGCAATGAAAAATACAGCTAAAACAATGAGGTAATCGATATAATTAAAATAATGGTTATAATACATATTTGTCATTAAATACATTATATTTTTATACCCTTGTTGTATTTAGTTTTAAAAAGCCTTAAGCTCTGAACTTTATATAGTTACAAAATGTATATATTTCGAAACAGGTTCACAAAAGTCTCTAAAATCATTTAATATTTCCGCAAGAAAATATTATTTGATATCATATTTTACCCAGCTTTATAATGTAATGCGGTCTACATCTGTTCCATTCTACCAAACATAATCTGTTCAACTATAAATAGAGATAGATACATCAAGCTAACCCACACAAAATGAACAAAGCATAAAACTCTTTATGCTTAAAAATTTGCAACAGCTGGTAAACAAAATAATTCGCAGAGCATAAATAAATATGAAAGCAAATATAATATAGCAAGCTGCTTTTGTTCAGATTAAACCGCTGCATTTTTATGCCTATGTGTGTGTGTGTTTTTGTGCATTTTCTAAAGCACACAGTGCTGCAGCCTAAAGATGTCAAGGACCAAATGCCAAATGCATTTAAAATTCATAATTTTTAGTAAAAATAATTGAACAGAAGGGGAAATAACATTCACATGGCGTGGCGACTGATAAATGATGTGCACACAAAATTTCTAATTTTGGCAAATAAAACAATTGCAAATATAAATTTCAATTGTGTTTTTTTTTTTATGAGCGAACTAAACAAATTTGGGATTTAATTAAAATTTATGAATGTTGCATGTGGCATAGATAACAAATTTGTACTTATACTACGTGAATTTCTTTACATAGATCAATGCATAGTATATGTTGTAGAGTTTCATTGTCGGTTGCTATGCGGAATGTAAATCCAACGGCTAACATAAATTGTCAGCTGCAAATCCTTGACAAATCTGCAGCATTGGTTTCATTTTTTTTTTTTGGCGCGGTGTCCTTTGGCGTTCTTTCGATATAAATCTTTATTGCCTCATTTTGCTCAAAGCTGATTTCTTTTTCCATTCTGAATGCCTCGCTTCAACTTACTCGCAATATTCGTTGCCAAACTAACTGTGTCTGCCACTTGCCCCCGCTCTGCTTAGCGAGTGTGGCCAAAAAGACAAAGGCTCTCAGATAGCGTCGCCTGCGAAAAGCCCGCATCGCAGCCAAGGCAGCCCCGACAGCCCAGGCAGCAGCAGCAGTAACTGTATAACAACAATAATAGCAACAGCAACTTTAGAAATAAAGCGGCAAAACTTTGCAGCAATGAATGACAAATAAAAACGTAAAACATTTCAAACGCACAGACCAACAACAACAACAACAACAAAGACGACAACAAATTTTTGCAAGAAAAACTAAATGGAAACAGAAAAACTTTTCTGCCTGGCCATTTTGTATCTTGTCCATTCACTCGGCTTTAATTTTTAGCTGCGGCGCCCGATTGGAGTTAATAATTAATTTAGTTGCCTCGTGGCCAAAAAGTAACTTAAAGCTTAACCAAGAATGGGAGCTGCCAGCTTTTTGCCAAACGGTTGTCAGCCTCAAGTTGGGTCTCAAGTTTTATGGCTTTTAGAAATGTTTGTCTATACTTATTATTGTGTACATAAAAATAACTTATTGACGGGTGACAGGTCGGGCGAGCGGATTGGCAAATGGCTGGCCATGATCCCTGACAAGGGTCGAACGGCTTTTAGCTAATTTTTGCAGTTAATAAAAGCTAAGCGAAAGCGACTGTAACCTAAGATAAACGTTGGAGCAAATGACATACAGCGAAAATCTTGAGATAGCTTAAGGAGCATCAAATTATTGAGTTTACTTGCGCAACTTATTTTAAAATAATGGTAATATTATTAAATGTATTTTGATATTATTTTATATGTACAACTATATAAAAACAATGACACTTTTAAATTAAAATTCAAATAATAAGACCCAGTAGTAGAAAGAATTTAATAATGTCAAAATATTTATGCATTTTTAACATTACTCTTATATCTAGTTAAAAATATTTTAAAATAGAATTTGTCTTTTTTTATAAATGCTAATAAACATTCTTGATATATGTAACTAAACTTGTTCTTTTTTAGCAAACTCAGATGAAAAACTAAGTTAATATTGTATCGACATTGTACAAAAGTTGCAAATTCAACCCAAAACAATTTGCACACCATTGTAATCATTTGATTGCCTGTTCAAATTTCCCACTGGATTTTCCCGCAATACGCAAAGTCAAACTCAACAATTTGAGACTACACATTGTCGAGTTCCCATGCTTAGACCCGGAACACACAACTCCGAAAAAAAATAGGAGAATAAATAAGCAAGTGTAAAAAGTTGGTCCACTACTCACATTAAGCATACGCCATGTATGCTGCCAAATGTACAGCACGTTGCGTATACGCTCCGTATGCCGACGCCAAAACACAATCGCCGTTCTGTTCCTGTTTCTGCCGCTGCCGCTGCTTCTGTTTCTGTGGCGCACCGCCAGTGGAAATTTGAATACAAGCAACAGTAATTATGAAGTACCCGGCGCACTGTGGACACCCCGAAAAGTCACACACACACACACACACGTATATAGGGAACCCGAAGCCGTAACTTTGTGTTTGCTTAAACAGCAGCTGGCGCCGCCGCTTTGTTTGGTTTTCATATAAATTGTTTCGCACAATTTTCGCTGTTGCTGTTTTTATTTCGTTTATCTTGTTCTTTTTTTCTCTTTGTTTTTGACTGTGTTTTAAATTTTCATACACATATTTCGTATTGTTCTTTTGCCCGCACGTTTCTCATTTAATTTCGTGTTACTTTTGGGCTGCTCGGGGCATATATAACTTTAGCGTGGAACTAAGCGTGTTTTAATAAGCCACGCGTATTGCCTGTTTATGCATTTGCCGTTTTCATAGTTTAGTTTTGGGCAGCTTCGCGTTGCTGCGGGTCAGCTGGAAAACAGAGAGAGAGAGAGAGAGAGAGAAGGAAAGGGGGATAACGAGAGATGTTACATAGTTTCAGTTACAGTTGGATTTGTTTTATTTTTTTGGAAAGTATAACCGAGACAATTCGAACAATTTGAACTTTCAGCAAGCCGGCAAACAAACTTTGCCCACAAATAAACAACAAATGAAAGCCAATGCTCCGTGGCTAAAATAAATAAATAAAAATAATACATATATTGACGCACAGCAAGGACTTGAAAGTAAACCAGGTTAAGCACCTCGACCAGCAAAAACGCATGTAAACAAAAAAAGCATTGCTAAAACACAACATACCCTATAGTTAAAATAAAGATTAGTTAAATGCTAAAATGAAACAGATGACTATAAAACATTAATGTATTAACAAACTGAATCAAAATATCAGTATATGTGTAAACACCCCTTAAGCACTTGCTTACAGGGTATAAATGTGTTTAAGGCAGCTGTCAAGCTGACGCGAGTGGCAAGTTAAGAAAAATGACCAACAAAACTATACGACTCTATGTATATATAGCTATGTAGTTGCGGCATTATTTTAAGGTGTAAGCGCTACCTGTTCACAAGTGCGCGAAACATAAAACACTCCGGCAACGTGCAACGTGCAGCTTGAGGATAGCGGCGTGCAACAAACGAGCAAACGAGCAAACGCGCAACAGCAACTATAAAATATTTCTGCTGGCAAAGCATTGCAAATGTTCTCACAGCCCATGTGTGTTAAAGTTACACCAACAACATACAGAACTACATGTAATACGAATGGCATAAAGAAATACCCAGGGCTATATTGCCATATTGCGTACTGGGGAGCACAGGGGAGACACTGGCAAATTGGCAGGCAATTGGATTTGGTTTTGATTTCGCATGTATTCAACTCGGCTCGTAATCAATTGAGAGCAATCAAAGCCAATGTCCCAAGTCTGTAATTTTCGATGAAAGTGTAATCATCTTTGCAATAAATGCATTTGAGTTTACTCGAAATAAGCTGGTTAAAGTGATAGTATTTTCCGAATTACATTCGACAGCATTGTGTGAAATTTACATTCTTACTACTAAATAACGAGTTGAATTCCAGGCTAGGGTGTAACCAATGCTATCTTAAAGTTGTTCAATAGTTTAAGACTAAAATCTATACGTAAAATAATAAAATAATATTATTCTTTTAAATCAACAGAAACTATATAACTTTTTTATGATGTGTTTAAGTTTAGTTTAAATTGCCTATGTATTGCATACAGCAGTATTCATTTTTTTTTAATTTAAAAAACGTATTTTACTTTGAAATTTTTTGCATTTGTTTCTGTAATATTTAATTCAATTTATAATGTCAACTGTCACTAGGCGATATCAAAAACTTAATTAAAGTAACTAAATTGGCCTGGTTTTAAATGTATTTTACATTTAAATCAAATTATGTAGATTAAGTTTACATGTATGATATATTAAGAATAACGCTTTTTTACAGCTGAAATGACCCCGTTGAGTTGATATTTGTTTTTTTATGCTAATTGGCAAACTGAATTCGTATATAAACAATTTTCGCAATTATTCTAGGTCTTTAAAAAACTATTTTACAAATGTAAATTTTGCAGACTGATTGTATACTATTAAAGCCTCATAAATTATATTTTATCGCTTTCTATATAATTCGATTTTTATAAATAAATTCAAAACAAAATTAGCCTAATTAAGGTAACCGCAATATAATCAAATTAATTTCAAATATTAATATTATCATCTGAATCGTTATAAATTATAGCTTAACAAAATAATTTGAATGTCCAGTGACTTTTTTCTTGTTATAAACCAGACTTCAATATAAACCAATAAAAGAACTTTAAAAAATGTAAGCCCTTAACTCAAACTTGCTTAAATGTCCTATTAAAGACTTTCGAATTCACATCTCTTGAATGAGCAATGGTTTAAAAATACTTAATGCTCATAGGCGTAATTTAAATTAAATTTTTCCAATTCATTTACTTCAGTTTTTTGTTCAACAATCAACAAATAAATCAAGTGAAATATTTCATTATAATTGAAACTGTAACCGAAAACCAAATAAAAAGTTAAATTTTGTATTTTATTTTTTGCTGTGCTGTGATTAACTGCAGCTTCTATGGAGCTTAATTTTACACAGTAAGTAATGTTGAAGGAAAAGCCTCTCGGCAGACCGCCAAAAAAATGTATATATGCCACGCCCACAACTCAAATGAAGGCAGCAGCAACAAAAATAAAAAATATATAAAAAATAACATTCTGTACAATTTTGTGAAAACTGTCTGAAAAATGCGCGCATATATTTTTCAATGGTAAACCGATATGTTGCTGCGCCTGACAGCATGCAATAAAAAAAGTACACACCCTCACACACACACACACACACATTTATAGACTGGGAAACACATAAAAGAGGGCGTGTGCAAGAGCGGGGCATGGTGGAGGCCTGGAAGTGCTCAAAACGCAGCACGCACTGAGCTTTGGCAAACCACTGATGTGCAAACAATAAAGTTCAAGGATACACACATGTGTTGGTGTGTGTGTGTGTCTTGGTTGGGCGTTGGGGTGGGGGGGCGGATGGGTTGCCATATGTAATAGAGTTTGTTGCATACTTTGCGGTCGCATAGCCCGTGGGTCAAGTTGCGCCCATGTTGACTTTGGCAGCCCAGTTAATAACACACCCAAGTTGTGTTTGCTGTCAGGTTGTTTGTTGAGTTTTAATTATGCTAATGCAAAATGCAAGCAACACAAGCAGTCCAACACACACACACACACACACAGGTGTTGTGACTTGGAGGCAGTTGAAAAGTTCTTTGACTTTTGTGCGGCTTCTTTTGACCTCTGAGCTGAAAAACGTTTTTTGGGGCCATTTTTTAGGTCAAGTCTAACATCAGTTGCCTAACCACAATTCTACTTGTTAAGCATTTGTTTGTTTTAAGTAAATTAATTAGTGCCAGCCCCCGCCCCCTTCACACATGACTTGCACAAAGTTCACTCACGCGTCTCACTTGCAATTTGTTGTTGCATTTAATTAAAAATTCAAATTGTGTGGCTTGTAGCGGCAAGTAGTTAGTTGCCTCTCTCTCTCTCTCTCTCTCTCTCTCCGGTATTCGCTATCTCACTCTCAGGCTGCAGCATGTGGCACTCTTTTGCAGCATGCTTGTGCGAGTATTTAATTACTTTTACTTTTACTTTGGAAAGAGGAGGAAACAACTGTGCACAAAAAGAACAACTGTGACAGAAACAGTAACCCGTTGTCTGATAATTGGTAAAGCACACAATTCTAATTAGTCGTGGCTTAATGCGAAGTGCAGCTGATTGTTAAGCACTTAGGGGGCAGAGCACAAGGATACAACAAGAGCAACAACTATTCGCATATGGTTTCTCATTGGAAACATAAAGTTCATTTTTCAGCAGTTATTTATGAACGAATTTTATTTATAAATTTGTTCTTGTTAGTAAACTAAAGTTTGTTTAGTTTGTAGTTTGTTAGTAATAGCTTAAGTATAATTTTCCTAATGGAGTTTTGATGTGTAAGTATTTAAATAAAAATTAAAATATTAAATAGTATGTAGCGTCAATCAAACATTTTAAAAAATCACAGCATTAGTTTATATAAATGCCATTTATAAATATTCATTTTATGAATTAAGCCTCCGATGTCAATATGTATTATTTCTGCTGGCTGATTAGATCGATATATATTTTTTAATATATTCCCAATACGCACAATAACGTCAATACGATAATGATTGATTTATTTGCCAAGCTATTTAATTTTTTTTATTTAGTTTTATTTACACAATTTTCATTAAATAAGCTTTAAATAGTCGGTTAAAAAACGCTGTCTGCATATATACAAATATATTTTTCATAATTATTATTCAACAAAGAATACATTTCAGCATAATATTATTGTTTAATTACAACTAATTATAAAACCGAAGGCCTCTGCTCATAAATGTCAAGACATATTATAGTTACACAAGAATTCAGCAAAAATTCTACACCTGATAAGTCAGCATATTTATTAAAGTCACAGAAACTGGACAACAAAAGGAGGCAGCCTTGAGGGCAGAGAAAGGTATCCCGTGGATTGCAACTAATGAAGAGCAGTTATTGAAAAGGCCAAAGCTAAAGTGCTAAATCATGATGACAAATGATGAACGTAATTATGAAGAGCTTCTGTGATAAATTTATGCATTATCTAGCAGGCAAAAGCTGGTCTGGACTTATAAGTATCATTAAATGTTAAATAATGAATTCATTTTATTTCACGACAGTCATCTTAAGCCTAACTGAAGCTATATAGAACACCCAAACTGTTTGCTAAAACAATACAAGATTTTTATCTTTCACTTTAAAATTTAAAATTAACTATGGCAAATGGAAAAATAAGAAAAGGTTTCTTTTATATTAGAAAACAAATTTAACCAACTAAATATTATAAAATTGATGGTCAAAGATTAAATATAAGTTCGTTCAAATAAAGTGAATTTAAAATGTTTGATTGAAATGGACTCAAGGATAAAAATGTCAAATCAAGTTATTGGTAAAATAAATGTTTTTTAAATATACAACTCTTGTCCTCAATTCTATTTATTTTTTTCTAAATAAACTAAACCAGTTAAAACACAATGGTGTTTTCAATTAAAAAAGTAAAATGATTTGAACTTATCTATACCTGCTGAGTAATAAATGTTTTTAAATGTAAAATTCGTGTCTTAATATATTCTTTTGCAAATTGAATTAAATGAATGCAAGCAAAATAGTGTTTTCAATTTGAAAAGCGATATTATTTAGATTTATCTGTACCTGAGTGTCAAGAATTCTTTTCAGCCGCTATGATTGGTTAGCTTATCACGAATCACAAATCAGAAATCAGCGTCACACAATTTAGTCAAACGAGCCGAAATTCCCAAAAGGTTGAAACACCTACACATACACAACACATATGTACATATATGTGTGTGTGTGTGTCACGCGTCTGTTTTGGCTACGCTTGAGTTAGGTCAGAATAAGAATTCGAGTCAGAATCATATTCAGAATCAGAGAACACAAAAGGCGACTTGCAACTGTTACAATTTTACACGGTTAGATCACTGAGGCCACACTATTTGCATGTATAATTTTGTACGCACACACGCACGCACACACAACCACTGTTAATTGGAAATGAAAATCTCGTTGAAAATCACGCCAAAAATCGCGCGCTTAGACACAGTTAGAGCGACAAGGGATAACCGTAGGGATAACCGCACGCGTAGTCAGACACGAAACAACTGAATGGACAGCAGCGCCCAAAAGTCGGCGACAGCTTATGCTGCTACTGCTGATGCGGCTGCTACTGATGCCGTTATGCTGAGCCAAGCGCAACAGCATTAAAAACGCGCTCACAAAGACAGGGCTGTTAGGCAGCCGAAGGTCGCCTACAGCACCGACTTCAACTTCGTGCCAGTTTGTCAGCTGTAAGCTTCGGCTACGTGCGGATGCTGTGCTCTCTCCCTCTCTCTCTCTCTTTCTGTTTCTTGCGCTCTCTGCAGATACAGCGCCGCGAATGGGTTCCACAATGTGTGGAGGACAGACAGACAGGCCGGTAAGTTCGTCACTCGTTCACTGGGTCAATATACAGTTTTGTTTGCCTCAAACACTATGCGTGTGTGTGTGTGTGTGTGTCAGTGTGTGTGTGTGTGTGAGTGCGGACTCTTCACATTGTCAATGCCGCAATATGCAATGCCGGTTTTGTGGATTACTTTTTGATTCGATTCCCTTTTGTTGCTGTTGTTGCTTTTCTTTGAGCATTTGAACGCTTGGGTTTTGGCTTTGACTTGGCTTTTAAATATTTATATATCATTACACGCATACACTCGGAAAACATAAGAAAACATTTTATACTCAAGTGCTCAAAATGGGGTTAAGGTCGAAAAAACCTAGAGCACATAACGAAATTTGTATATGAAGAATGTTTAAGATTTAAGAAATTTTACACTAATTTAAGAATGTTCTAGAACGAATGGAAAAAACAGTATTAATATAAGTCTCTGATACATAGGATTTTACTGAGTGCATTTGTTTTGTATTCTGTTCTCTTTGGTATTTTGCAGCTGAGCTGTGCATACTTTTCGACTGCACTGTGACTGCGGCTCAACTTTAACTTAATTTATAGAGACGATCGCATTACGCAGACAGTAGCCAAAAAAAGGTTTACACCAATTGAGGCTGCAAATTAAATCAATATATTTATGGGACTATCAATAAATGCTGAAGTGAAAATCATTCGACCAATAAAATTGTTGCCTGCTTTTGGGCATATACAAATACAAATAAATTCGAATTCGCTGCGTTGTCATTCGTATATGAATTTGCCGCTTCAGCTGGTTTATACGATATTTAAGGACATCATCGCCTGATTATGATGCGTGCCCAATGATAATGAAGATATTGTACTCTTTAATTTGCTTTCATCTTAGATTTTGGTTGCGTGCAAGGCACGCAATCAATGAAACCGTCTACAGGACTGGCCAAAGGATAAGGTCAAGATGCTTATGTTGGCATTAAGTTGATTTCTATATAAGTATTTGTGTAGGCATCGCTTAGGTAAATATACACATGTCTGATATCTGACAATTGGGTAGGCTTATTTCACTTCGACTATATGCCTTATATGTGAAATTAATATTTATTAAATTATGTGTTCCATATGGCAGCATCAGCATATTTTTTTTACCTTTGTCTTCAAATATATTTTTTAAATTATTTTTTTCGCTTTTGTGTCAAATAAGTATGACATGTTTTTTTTTAGATTTATACCTTGTCTGACCAAATCTAATATCATTATTATTCTACACACTTTAGTCTGACAGTGTTGAGAAAAAAATAAATGGTAACGAATTGCTTCTGTAAGTTGACATTTCTGAGTAGGTAATTTTAATTTTATGGAAAATTTCAAAATCCATACTTTATTAAAATTAAGGTTTCTTTACTATTTCTGAGTGTGGATAGAATGATAGATGACTTTATCGAACATTTAAGGGCATATTGTAGTGCAAATAATTTCCAAAGACATCATTATAAAGAAAGTCGACACAACTAATAGGAGCACATATATAAATAAATACAATGAGGATGTATGTATAGACAACTTTTTTTTGTGAGCCCATTTACTAGCACTCTCACATGGTTTCATAAACTTAAGCCCTATGCTGCACTATAAGATGTATCCAAACAAAAACTCATAAAGAAATAGCGTAAAACAATAAGGAAAAACTGATGAGATGGGAAAGGACGGGTTATAAAGAAAATATATATACTCGTATACTCAAATGCATTGAATTGTAAAATTTTCGTAGAACATACAATATGATTAGCTAACATGAGTGGGATGTGTGTGGGAGAGTATGGGAGAATGTGGGTCCAAACAGTTACAAAACAGCATAGACCTCTTCAGGGGCTAACTGGTTGACTGGCTTGACTTGGCTGCGAAAGACATTTACGAGCGTTTGAATTTGACAGATTTCTTTTATTAAAGCGACAGATACTGAAAGCGACTGCCGAGCGCTCAAGCATATTAAATTCAATTGTATCCGCCATCGCATGTGTGTGTGGGTGTGTGTGAAACTTGTGGAAAATTTAATAAAAACAAGCCGCAATAGAGACGAGGCGGTATAAAAAGAAAAATCACATAAAGACGTCATAAAACACGTTGCGCACTTGAGCGCGTTTTACCACACTGGCAAAATATAAACTTAAAAAAAAAAAAAAAAACAGTGTGCAGCACTGCAGTGCAGCACCGGAGGCCATCAAAATATAAACAGGCACAAAGTGCGGCAAGAGCATTTTCAATTTGATGTCAATGAGGCAAGCAAGGGAGCACAGTGACAGCCAGAAGTTTGCGTCCGCAGCACTTTCAACACTTTTCTGCATTATGCGTATCAATCAACATCAGCTGAGGCAGCATCGTCGAGTAACGTGCGCCTCTTGTCTGTGGCGCCTAATTAATGAAATAATTAACTTGCATCTTTTATTTTTCCTTAAGTGCTTTCCCAGCACTTGCCTCCTCTACCTCTTTATATATGTACACATGTGCACGCAAACAATTAATTTCATCAGCAATAATAGCAATAGCCCAGCCAGAATAAAGAAAGTTAGGCAAAAGCAAACGTGAAGCATATTTCAAGGCGCTGCCTAGCATAAACAATAGAGTCAAGGTCTCTCCCGAATATTGGCAACAAGCAAAAAAAAAAACTATAATAATTACACAAAGCATTGAACAGAGCTGAATCAAAGTTGGCCTCAGCACGATTTTGCTTAGCACACAAAATTCTCTTGAAGTTTTTGCAACACTTTTCGAAGTAAAAAAAAAAGATTTGACGAGCTTATTGCTATAGGCAACGAATGGGCATCAGAGCTAAAGTCTTCTTTAACTTGAACATACAACTCTCAAATACTTGTTTTATGTACATATAATACAATATGTACATCAAAATACAAATATGTTATAATACAATCTTATGCTTTAAAACCTTTTCTACTTAAGATTATATTAAATGTGATAACGATTCTTATTTATATTATATTTTTTTTTATTTATTTATTCATTACTATTATTATTATAAGGAAGGTAGACTCACAGCAAAGAAGGGTAGAGGCAAACAATAATAAATATATTTATTTAGTATAATTATTAATATTATTATTTATAATTGTCACCTAGCTTTATTTACAGCATACTTTTTATAATTTAATTTGACTCCCTGTTTTGGCTATAACAAAAGCTATCTAGCACATGATTTATTCACAGATAATCAAATATTATCAAAAATTAAATGCAATTTATTTTTCAACTTCATCAATTATTTTCAATGACCCCATCAATAAAGTTAGAGCATACGAAAATCCACAAGAAAAGCACAAAAAAAAAAAAGAAACCCCTTAGCAAGCAAAAAATAAACACGAAAGCGCCTTAGGAAAATAAGAAATAAGCAAAGCTTGATGAGTGTGTCAGCATTAGCAGTTAGACACGCACACACACATAAGAAACACACATAGCAGCAACAAATAAATCAACAAATCAGAGAACTTAACTAAGAAACAAACGAGTCTCGTCGCGTCGCGCGTCTAACACAATGAATTAGCCAATGTACACATATGTACATATGTATGTAGTAGGTAAGTTAGTAAGAGTAAGAGTAGACGGTCCAACATGTGTAGAACATCAGCAGCACGCCATAATGCTATATATCTACATATATATATATATACATATATATATATATATATATTTAGACATAGAACGTAGCTTGACAGCGGCATGAGTGATTAACAGCGCTGCAGACGACGCTACGACGAATTCCACAACGAGGACGAAGGACGAAGGATGAGCTTGACGGAGCCCAGTGCCCCTGCCAATTAAGTGGATTATCCTCAATGGTAGCTGGCTGGTTGGCTGTTTGGCACCGACCGACGACGCGACGCCATCACTGGGACTGACTCAAAGTTTTGGCAGCGATTTGCGACGCTTCGGCAATTAGTCAAAAGCAGTTAACACGCCCTTAATGCGAACGCGTTGCGTCAAAAGTGGGTTTCTAGCGAATAATTTATCGCCGAGCACTTAACAGGGTACTAAAATATATTGAATCTAAAACAATATATATTTTTAAAATAGGATTTAATCGGTCATCGGACAAATGTAACTTAAATTCTCAATAATTTTTTAGAGCAATTAAACTGAAATTTGTTGTATTAAAAATGTGTTTAAGGATGTATTTACGTAAATCTCACAGATTTTAGTGTTGAATAGAATTGGTATTGAGTTAAAATTATGCTGTAGAAGATTTCTTTATCACACCCGTATTTCAAATAAACTTTGCTCTTCAAAACATTCAAAAGATATTTCTCAATGACATTTCAGACAGCTGCAATTTAGTACAAAATTCAAATAAAATACGTATGTATGTATTTATATAAGCTTATACATGATTTAAAATAATATTTTAGTAGTAACAGTATCACATTTTATATTTGAGTACTAGTGCACGAAAATAGATAGACAGTAAAATAAAATAAATATCCTTGAACTTTAGGCTTTATATAAAATTTGAATAAATAATTGAACAATAAATATGCATTTCATTTTAATAATAAAATATTGTTGAAAATGTTTTTAGCTTAAAAAAAAGAGTTCTAAATGTTATTGCAATGCATATTTTCCAATTTAAGCTTTAGTTTTCAGTTGTTTCTGTCTAGAGAAAAATATTTAAAGCAATTGGAATAAATGCATAAGCAGAGTTACATAGCTTTCAATTGTGGCTACATAGAAAATTTGTATACACCATTAAAAATGGAAAAAAGGGTATAATGGTTTTGTGCAAAAGTATGTACATAACAGTCATACGAAAGCATCTCCGACCCCATAAAGTATTGCATGTGTAGTGTTTTTTTCGCAACAATAATGCATAATTTTGAAATGTAGAATTAATATATATAGGACAAACCATGAACAAAATGGCCTCAAGCTTGACAATCGGTTCAGTTTTGACCAAGTTATGGGAGTTTGAAGTCTAGGAAGGGCATTTGTGGACCAATCAGGGCGTTTACAAGACAATTTTTTTTGTCATTTTGTCATGATTTTTGACAAAAAATGAAACACCTCAGAATCACTTTTCCAAAAGTTTTTTATACTAATTTTAACACCCACAATCGATTAAAAAAATAATTTCAAGAATCTATTTTTTGAAAAATCAATTTTGGTAAGGGTCCCCCCTTATGCTTTTTTCGCAAAAATATTTGAAAAAATTTAACTTTCTATAATGCATAAACTTGAAATGTAGAATTGATATATAGGACAAACCATGAACAAAATGGCCTCAAGCTTGACAATCGGTTCAGTTTTGACCAAGTTATGGGAGTTTGAAGTCTAGGAAGGGCATTTGTGGACCAATCAGGGCGTTTACAAGACAATTTTTTTTGTCATTTTGTCATGATTTTTGACAGAAAAATGAAACACCTCAGAATCACTTTTCCAAAAGTTTTTTATACTAATTTTAACACCCACAATCGATTAAAAAAAGAATTTCAAGAATCTATTTTTTGAAAAATCAATTTTGGTAAGGGTCCCCCCTTATGCTTTTTTCGCAAAAATATTTGAAAAAATTTAACTTTCTATAATGCATAAACTTGAAATGTAGAATTGATATATAGGACAAACCATGAACAAAATGGCCTCAAGCTTGACAATCGGTTCAGTTTTGACCAAGTTATGGGAGTTTGAAGTCTAGGAAGGGCATTTGTGGACCAATCAGGGCGTTTACAAGACAATTTTTTTTGTCATTTTGTCATGATTTTTGACAGAAAAATGAAACACCTCAGAATCACTTTTCCAAAAGTTTTTTATACTAATTTTAACACCCACAATCGATTAAAAAAAGAATTTCAAGAATCTATTTTTTGAAAAATCAATTTTTGTAAGGGTCCCCCCTTATGCTTTTTTCGCAAAAATATTTGAAAAAATTTAACTTTCTATAATGCATAAACTTGAAATGTAGAATTGATATATAGGACAAACCATGAACAAAATGGCCTCAAGCTTGACAATCGGTTCAGTTTTGACCAAGTTATGGGAGTTTGAAGTCTAGGAAGGGCATTTGTGGACCAATCAGGACGTTTACAAGACAATTTTTTTTGTCATTTTGTCATGATTTTTGACAGAAAAATGAAACACCTCAGAATCACTTTTCCAAAAGTTTTTTATACTAATTTTAACACCCACAATCGATTAAAAAAAGAATTTCAAGAATCTATTTTTTGAAAAATCAATTTTTGTAAGGGTCCCCCCTTATGCTTTTTTCGCAAAAATATTTGAAAAAATTTAACTTTCTATAATGCATAAACTTGAAATGTAGAATTGATATATAGGACAAACCATGAACAAAATGGCCTCAAGCTTGACAATCGGTTCAGTTTTGACCAAGTTATGGGAGTTTGAAGTCTAGGAAGGGCATTTGTTGACCAATCAGGGCGTTTACAAGACAATTTTTTTGTCATTTTGGCATGATTTTTGACAGAAAAATGAAACACCTCAGAATCACTTTTCCAAAAGTTTTTTATACTAGTTTTAACACCCACAATCGATTAAAAAAAGAATTTCAAGAATCTATTTTTTGAAAAATCAATTTTGGTAAGGGTCCCCCCTTATGCTTTTTTCGCAAAAATATTTGAAAAAATTTAACTTTCTATAATGCATAAACTTGAAATGTAGAGTTGATATATTGGACAAACCATGAACAAAATGGCCTCAAGCTTGACAATCGGTTCAGTTTTGACCAAGTTATGGGAGTTTGAAGTCTAGGAAGGGCATTTGTGGACCAATCAGGGCGTTTACAAGACAATTTTTTTTGTCATTTTGGCATGTTTTTTGACAGAAAAGTTAAACACCTCAGAATCATTTTTCTTATAGTTTTGTATACCAATTTTAACACCTTGAATCAATTAAAAAATAATTACAAGAATCTATTTTTTGAAAGTTTAATTTTCGTAAGGGTCCCCCCATCTGATGTTTGTGAGAGTGTGTGTGTTTCTATGTATGAATGCAGATAAAGAATTATGAAGGTAAGAACTGGGTTCAGGTTATCTTCTTGTCGGGCACTCTCAACTGGAGCACTCTTACTTGTAAGTATATATCATTTTTCACATGACTAATTGCGTATTTTTATTTGTTGGCAATCAGAACTAGCATATCTCCTTAGCAGAATATATTAATGAAAATCAAGAAAAGTCTTTCATTATGAGTTTCACATAATGGTAGAAATGTGTATGTAATCAAAGAGGAAACGAAATGGAAAACCTTGTAATAAAAAACGACGCTGGCATTTTTTGGCATTGTAAAAAGTGCATTGCATATCGCAAATCGTTCTCTTTGCCACTTTTTGCATATCAATTAACCCATTTTGGCAGAACCAAACCAACACTTCAAAAATCAAAGCATTTCATAAAAAAATAAAAAAAATTATAACGGAAAAAGAAAAAGAAATCCCTTCCCATTTGGTAGTGCAGGGCTCCTCATTGCCAATTAAGTTTAATTGCCTGGCAGGCTAAATGGCTCCAAGCCAAACTACTTGAAATATGCATACAAAGTGAGCGCTCAAAATCGCAAAAATGCTTCAGCCGCCCCTCCTCCTTCCTACTGCATGCCACGCCCCAACCCACACCGAAAATAAGTCCTGTTGTGTGGATAGTTCGAATGGCCAGGCCCATTTAACAATCAATTTATTCCACAATAATATTGCTTTTGTGGCCCCAACGACCCGCAGCGTTGAGGTGAGCACCAAACTGAGGGCCGTATAAATTCATAAATGTTGTTGCCACATTTCGTTGCATATTCATGCAATTATTGAGTGCAGGCCGAAGCGATTCCGATTCTAATTGGGCTGATTTAGATACCGACAGCCTGTTGTGTGGCAATCTTTGTATTTTATTTTGCAACTGTTGCACAGCTTCTGTGCCAATTGAAAATCGCAATGAGCCCATTTGATTGCCACTCTCAGCACATATCCTTTATGGTTTACTCACTCTTTTAACATCATGAACCTATAAATTGAGTTAACAGGGATATACAATATGATTAAAGTTTGAATATGTAAATCAAAAAAATATATATTCTAGAAATTTTCAATGTGACTAGTAAATTAATTTAGACGAAATGAATAAATAAATAAATAAAACATGCATACGTATACTTAATGTTTTATGCATAGAGAACTAATTATTTCATAGTGTAGAAAATACTTTAATTATTTGTTTGGGTTTATTTCGGTTACTAAATCTGAAGAAATATCATAGATAATATATTACCACTGAAGAAATGTTCTACATTTTTATAAATGTTGTAGAATTGTACTATATTTTTCGGTTTTTTTTCCAGTATATGAGCATACGTTTCTACATTTATACACTTGATTAGATTGTCATCAGTCCCATTATATATTTATTCATATTAAGGTCTCGATCGCAGAATCGAACATGCTAGTTAGAGGGTATACCTAAGTCGAGCATTTAGAAAAAGGAAATACATCATAACTTATATTAATCGCCTTTGCATACATTTTGATATTCCTGAAACATTGATTGCAAAAACTCTAATCTCAAATCTCCAATCAGATTGAACCAGATAAAAGTTCAGTGGCAAAAAACCTATCTTCAAATTGTTGTATACTCAAATGAAAGTTATATAAATTTAAATATTGGGGTCAAGTAAGTTTTAGTATGTATTAGATTGTGTTATATCCTAAACGTACATTCCAGTCACCCTTAATTACATTTTTAACAACTTTATATAGTTACACAAATTTAGGGGACACGTATCAGATGCATATATATTTATTTTTATTTTTTGCCTTTCACTTTGGTGAGAAATCATATATTACGCTTATTTATGTGTACATTCGCTTTATTTATTAAAAACGTACCTGATGCTTGTTACAAGTTTTGTTCCATTATATAAATGTATTGTCGAAAAGTTTTTACATGACCTTAAGGACATGCAAATGCAGTCTTAAGCCGACTTGAATTCCTGCTATTCAGTTGGCCCAAAGTCACGTTCACGTTCTGTGCAATTGTTGGGTTCTCTGCGGGCAAGTCACAAGCACACACACGCACACCACAAGCACATACACACATGCTTCAGCTGCAACAAATAAACTGAAACACGCATACCTACTTGAGTATGTATATACATATGTATGTATATGTATTTACTCGTTTGCAAAAAATCAAATATCCGTGCACACATATATTGTAAATGTGTGTGCACAAATCATATGGCTGTCAGCTTGGGAGCGGCATGCACTAATACATACATACATACAAATAAATGTATTTACTGTGCGTACTGTCACGTGCTCACGTAGCTCATACGCACAGTTGCCAGTTACGCCAGGACGCAAAAGTGTGGAGGTAGAAATTTAATGTTTGCTTTTGACAACAACTCCTTTTATTAAGAAAAATACTGCAAAGTACTCGTACACATAAAGTAAATATATAATGTATATATATATATATATATATGTATATGAATATAAAAATATAAAATATAAATCACATTTGACACACACGAGCGCACAACTACAAAGGACACAAATAGGCACCCAGGACACACACACACGAAATCTATTTGATCTCAAATTACTACAATTAAGCAATCTACGTCAGACAATTAAATTGTTCTTATAGAGGCTATCCCAGCTTAATAATATATCTAACTGCTCAACTGGTTGCCCTTGTGCAGCAGCCCATGAAAAACGGAGCTTGGCTGCTGCTGCAGCTGCCTGGGATGGCCATCCTCGACAATCTGACCCTGGTCCAGCACTATAATGCGTTCATAATCCAGAATGGTGCTCAAACGATGCTGTAAGTAAAAATACAAATAAAAATACAAATATAAATACAAATACAAATACAAATACAAATACAAATACAAATACAAATACAAATACAAATAAAAACCAATAAACCACACACTAGGAGTGGAGCGGCTGTTGCAACTCACGGCAATGGTTATAATTGTGCGACCCTGGAACGCCTTGTCTGCCGCCCTGAGCAGCGCTCGCTCCGTGCTGCTGTCCAAGGTACTTGTTGCTTCATCCAGGACCAGGCAGACGGAGCCCCTGAGTATGGCACGTGCCAGGCATAGCAGTTGCCGATGGCCGGCACTAAAGCTGATGCCGCCATCAGTGATTTCAGTGTCTGCAGGATGCGCAGGTAGTCGCAGGATTGAGCGCCAGCAGGTGGCCATCGCATAAGAAAAGATATATAATAAAATGCAGGTTTTAGTGCGTAATTAAAGTTGTATTTAATAAGCGTGACGTTATGTCAACTTGGCTAAGCACGCCTTTAAGCCCTAATGAGGCGTATTAAGTGCGGGAGTGAGACGTTGCAGGACGACTAAGAGTGCCAAGGACGTGGCTCCTACTGTGAGTATGCATGTATGTAAAGGGCACAGCGTTTGTTTGGCGACTCAGGTAACTTCATTTTACAATAACTATTTTTTTAATAAATAATATTAATTAAATTAAGAAATATAGAAAAAGATAATAATCTTGTCTTAACTCTCGTTTTTTTTTGTCGAAATGTTTGAAATTGTCTTTTATATAGTTTTTTTCCATATTAGTTGAGCTAAAAACTTACTGTTATTTAAAAAAGTAACTGGCACATCAGTTTACAAGCAACAATTCTTGTCGTGATAAAATGTCAACGAAAATAAATAATAATAATGTAATTGATAAAGAAACAATAAATATTCAAAAGATGTGGAATTTAACTAAATAAATACCAAAATGGTCTCGGGATTAAAAATCTGTTCAGTTTCATCATAATTTATAGTCTTGGAAAACTTTGAGCAAGCATATAGAAAATCATATCAATCCTCCTCCAGACTGGAGATTTCTGCTGACATCCCTGTTTATAGTTATCTATAAGTTTAACAAATTAATTTATTGGTAACCACGTAATGTCTTTTAGCCTACCTAAATGCCCAATAACTGATGCATCTAACTCAATATTAATTATATATTTATACTATATATATTTATGTTTGTCAATAGTCTCTACGTTTAACTGTGTCAAAATTTGATTTGGAGGTCACACACATTGTACATAACTCCAGACCGCTAGCTTGCCACCAATTGCCAGAGTGGCTAATCAACTTGGGTTCACGCAAATATACTTGATAGATAGATAGATGGATGGTTGGATGGATGAATACACTTGTATATACATATGCCACATGTGAGCCAATCAACACAAAAAATCAAGCATGCATGAACGTATATATTTTTTTTTGCTCAGCAAACATCAAACAGCCAAGTTAGCTGGGAGACCAAAAGTCTGGCTGGGAGACTGGGAGAACTGGGTGGGTTAAAAAGCTGGCGAGGCGGCCAAGCCAAACGTCATGTTTGCTGCCAAAAATAAACATGATTTTTTCATAAGGCAAACACACACACTCACACATTTACACATATACATAACAAAGTCAGTGAGCCGCAGCACACAGAACTGACAGACAGTTGGGTTGTTTACACAAAAACAACAACAGCAACAAAAGCGACAGCAACAATAGCAACAGCAATTGAAATAACGTTTGAAAAAAAAATAAAGGGTGAATTGGGGAACAAAAAGCGTTGCATTCATTGTACAGGAATTGCACTTACCCAGACCCTGTGGCAGCTGCACGTTGACAAACTCCTTGAGCTGTGCCAATTCGAGGCAATTCCACAATTGCAAATCCGAATAATAACCATGCGGATCGAGATTTTCACGTATTGTTGCATTGAACAAATGCACATCCTGTGGTATTATCGATAATCTGGTGCGCAACTCGTCGGGCCGGATTTGCTCAATGTCCACATCATCGATGCGAATGTTGCCACTTGTCGTCTGCAACACGCCAAACAGAGATAGGGCCAGCGAGGATTTGCCACTGCCCGTGCGACCACAGATGCCAATCTGCAAGAGAATTCAAAAAGAGATATAGATAGAGACCAGCCAACTATTATATACAGTAATGGGGGTAGGGAGGGAGTGCTCCATGTGTCTCGTTCTCGTCATTTGAAATTTAAATAATACGTTCGTATATGCATTGTATCCAATTCTCGAATCACGTATCTATGCCCGTTAGCTGTGAAATGAAATTCAAATAAAATGTGCTACACTAGCTGAACAAATCCAGCTGCCGCCTCGAGCAACAAGTATCTTGACCAGCTGAACTGTCGTTAAAATATGCACTCCGTATGTACAAGGTTCAATCGGAGAAATACGTTTTATCAACTGGTTAAATTAGAATACTATTCGCAGGATCATAAAATATGCGATTGCTTAGTTGCTTAGCTCGGTTGATGGTCATACATAATTCCTGAATAAGTATTGTCCATATCGCGTCCTAGTTAGATTTTACATACAATTTAAGCCCAATAATTAACTTAAAGCTCTTTCGTAGTCAAATATATTTTTCAACTAATTTCAAATAATAATAATAAATAAACCAAATTTATAAATTACTTTTTAAAATATTTAAGTTATTTAAATTCAAGTTGAGTAATATTATGATTAATATTTTGAAACATATCTAAGCTTAATCATTTACTGGCACAGAATCAGAATTCAGCAACGATTTTCTGCATAAATGTCCTCAGTTTGTCAACCTTAAATGACAAATTGCTAATTACCATAATGGCTTTAATTAGTTTAGTCGCATTCTACAGACACGTATGCTTTTCAATCATCATTCTAAATTTAAGAATCAGAATTTATTTATTTTATATTTTGTACTGCTTTAAATGAATGAAATGGTGACAGAAAAAATAGTAAAATGCGTTGTCAAAACACTTTTGAATACATCAAAATCACATCTGCAAAGCAAACAGTTTCACATACACATATGTAAATATTTATTCTATTTTATGTCAGTTGATCAACTCGAATAAATACACTAATAGTCATAAATTTTTGAATAAAATTTAATATACGACTCTGGATTCTGGATTTTTGAGCGACATCTTCTCTAAAGTATGAAATTCTAGTCAATAATAATAGGAATTATATATGTTATATGATCCGTTGTCACTTTATTTTATATTGTCATTCAATATAGAATTTATAAGTCGTTAATCTCTTATCAATTCTTGTGGCAAAGAATTCCATATTATTGGCTATTGCTATTTTATATCTGTCCATAGTCTTTGCTTTTGTAAATAACAAACTAATAATTAAATAATACATTTTGTATACATACCAACCAACTTTAATGTTTGTGATTTTAAACTGTTAAAAAAATATATATATTTGATATATAGCCTTAATTCTTGTTATTTGCACACATATGAATGACATATTTTTATCCTGAAAGATATTTTTCGAACGGACAATAAACACATCAGTTATTTAATTAACTATTTTCTTTAGTCTGAGGCTCAGGGGAGAAGGACACCCACTGGGGATATAATAAAATCTAACTTTTCGCCACACACGTTATATGATAATGGATGTCAAAATGTATGTATACATATAAACATGAATGTTTGTAAGTAGTTTTCCATATATCGTTTGTTGGTATTTGCAGTCCTTTCAATCAGTTGTTGACTTTTTACGCTGTCTGGCTATCCTAGCCCAGTTGGATTTGTGTGGCTTTGGTTAGTTTGCGGCCAAAGTGCACACTCTGTTCTGTATCTGTATCTATATCTGTATCCTGTTGCAGCTGCAGTTACAGTTTGTTGAGCCTGAGGTTGGCTACTTGCATCTTTCATGCGATTTCATTTATTGCTTACATTTCTGTCAGATTATTTACAGTATTGCGCACATTGAACCCAACTCGTTTGCTCTGTTGTGGTTAGAGACAACAACAACAAAAACAAAAAGAAAAAGAAAACGAAAATATAAAATATTTATAGTCACTCACCCGTTGGCCCGCTGGTATCTTCAAATTCAGGTGGCTGATAACGTTCTGCCTTTGTCCTTCATAACGCAGGCTGACATTTTGGAAACTGATGTCGCCGCGTTGTGGCCAGGAAATTGGAACGCTTTGGTCTGCACAAGCGAAATAAACAAACAAACGAATAAATAAACAAACAAGAATGGAAATGAATGTAAGCAAAAGCTTATATTAAATTAAAAATCTATTGACAAAGCATGAAATTTGGTGACCCTTTCGCAGATAGAGAACATTTTGCGCCCGCAACTGTCAGCTTGTGCATTGCTCAAAATAAAAGCCAAAAAATTAAACCATCTAAGCAAAAAGTGATGAGGGCACGAGGCAAACAAAAAACTTCATGAAAAGGGTTTTCCAGAATCATAGCACGCAGTTGAGCGCATGCTTTTAAAGTCAGCTTTTCCAAATACTCCTAAGAACATAGTTTTAAAGTGTGGTTGGAGGACTAATGCCCATATGAAACTAAACTAAGAAAAACGAGTTAACATTTGACCAAAGAGCTTAGAATTTAAGTACCAGTGTTCAAACTAGTATGTAAAGGAAATTTACTGCGAAAGATACAAATGTAGCTCGTTTTAAGACCGTATTTTGATACTCTATTTTAACATATTTACGTTACTTCGGAGAGTTTTAATTCACGCTTAAGCAACTCAAAGGGGATTCCGTCAACTGAGTTTGATTTGATTTTGATTAACTTTGATTTGAGGTTTTACTAATAAAATCGATATAATTTTATTTTATATACCAAACGAGAGACAAAAATCAACTAGATTATATATATATATAAACTATTACATTTTTTTTTACTTTTATTTCTTTCTTAGGATTATTCCTTATTGAATGATTTTCCGATGCAAGCTGCTAATCCATCATGAAAATTTCTATCTATCATAAATCAAATGCTAATCGTTAACCCTTATAAAATGCCTGGCAACTAATTGAAGGCCAAGGGTTAATAAACAAACACACACATTCATATATATATATGTATATATACTTAAGGGCTATTACTCACAAGTTTTGTTACGCCTTTCTGGCTCATTAGATGGCGCGACCTTGTCGCCAAGTGCTGCTGCTGCTGCTGTCGTCCTCTTATCTTTAATCATCGATGTCCTTGCAGTCGTCGCCGGCTGCTGCTGCTGCTGCTGCTTGTCAACAACTGACGCTGTGTGGAAGTTTAAGTGATTCCCGCCGTTGCCTGCATTTAATTTATCAGCATTCCGGTCTCCGTCCCCATCAGCATCAGCACCAACGGCAGCAGCAGCAGCAGCTGGGTAAACTTTGTCAACGGTACTCGTCGTGCAGGACGACCTATCGACTTCATTGCTGATTTCCGCATCCTGTGCACTTGGCTGCTGATCCTCCCGCTGCTGCTCCTGTTGAGGCTCCTGCTGCTGTGCATAGTGTGCAATGCGCTCGACGGAGCCCGCATACATCTCCATATCGGCCAAAAGTTTTACAACCCAATTAAGGTAAATCGGCACCAACAACGTGTAGTTTATGGCCAAGCCGACCAGCGAGGGTGTTGGTGTCAGTTCCTTGGGGCTGGCGCTTTTATTGATGGCATAAGTTCCTGACATCGACGTCTCCTTTGCGTAGCTGCTGCAACTGACGCTTGCCGTTGCCAGAGCCGTTACAATGGCCACAAAAACAATGCAACCGCCCAGGTAATCCTGCAACAGAGTGAGACAGAGAACGAGAGCGAGATGGAGAGAGAGAGAGAGAGTCATGATGAGTGCTTGTTAGTGTTTGGCACTTTCCTAAAGATTTTTTCCACATGACTTTTTAATCAGCCCACGTGTGCGTGTTTGCTCTTCCTTTCATTTCTTTTGGAATTTGGTCTTCTAAACGGATTCGTCAGCTCGTTGCCTTCCTGCCTGCCTGACTGCCTGCCTGGCTGCCTGGCACGCAACTTTTTGCTCTCTTTCATCTTAATGAAAGTTTTACGGGGTAGCTGCCAAACCACAATTGAAAAGTTTTTGTTTGCTTCTTTGCGGCAACTGAGGCTGTCGCTGGGTTGATTGCCTCGATATGTGCGTGTGTGCGTCTGTGTGTGTGTGTGTGTCTGTATGTGTGCGTTTGTAAGCCTTTAGGGTTGCCCCCAAAGCTGTTGCATTTGTTGCTCCCTAGTTTTTGACTTTGCTTGGCATGCAGACCTGCATGTTTGTATGTGCGTATGTTCGTATGTGTATGTGCTTTAAGCCTTCTTTGATAGCTCAGATAGTTCACAGTTAGTTTGATATTCAATCGATTTGCACACTCAATTTGTTCACTAATTAGAAAATAATAGTTTATGGCAATGACCGTAACGGCTATGAGCAATAATCATAGACACCAATTGTAATAATTATTTTTGTATTTTTCTAAATCAACAAAACAAAATTATTATGTACATTTTTATAAAAGTAATTTTTATTTTTTATTTTATAAAAAATATTAAAAATTATTATTAAAGTGAATTTTGTTTAAGATAATTATTACGAGAGATTTCTAAACAAACATTTATGTACATATTTCTAATAGACACGTACTATGTGCAGTTTATATCCTACCTAATGTTGTTTTTAATTAAAAATCGTGTCCTTTTATCGTTATTTGGGGTCCCTGGCTAGTAGACATGCCTAATTTAATTTTAGCATTCTAGGAAAAGATATAAAAGCTGTGTAGAATGCCGACACTAACTAATTTTTCAGGAATATTGTTGTTTAAATTGACATATTAAATTTTAGCTAGATTTTTGTCAACCTGTAGAGTGTAGGTCTAAAACTGGGTATAATTTACAGTTATGTAAGCAGATAGGAGGTCACTCTTTTAAACATACTGTATAGAAACTAAGACAACAGTTTGACATTTGTAAACTAAATTCTCAGAATAATGTAATATAGTATATATATATAATTTCAAATATAGACTCAACTCAATACAATTATTTATGAAATTCTCATAAAAATCTTATTTGGCACGCAGTAGATTAAATAAATTTGTAAGTGTGGTAAACTAACTTGGAAAAATTTAAATTTATAAACTGTATTTAATGCACATTATTTAAAAACTAAAACCCTAAATCAATCCTATATTGATCCGAATGAAGCACTTCAACAGATCAACTACTTCACTTACTTGTCGTACGTACTTGTCTATAAAATTAATTCGTTAGCTAACACTGCGATACATATCTAATTAGAAAGTACAAGGATATTTACAGAATTTCAATGTCTATCTAATCCTAATTCTCACAAAGCCATTTACCACACTTGCAAACATGCACCTGAGATATTCCATTTGTGTGGTGCTTTGGGGCTAGTTCAAGGCGTCAATCCATGAACTAGAATTGCATTAATTAGCTGACCGCACTATCAATATACCCAATAAAGCACGAAATAACCCCAAAGGGGAGCTCAGTTTAAGATGCCACAATTGTGCCCGTCAACACAGAATGTGCACCAATTTGAGCACAATCAATGGACACTTAAGATCCATAACAGACACTTACACACTTACGCACGATGAACTATGAACTATGAACTATGAGCAGCAAAGCGCACCGCAGGCAGGCTGCCAACATACACAGATAGAAGGACAGACCCCTGGTGGAGTTGCGCGCATCACCTGAACCCAGGTGATGCAAGAACAACGGCAAACAGAGAGAACTATCTGATATTTGCATCGTTGTTGTATAAGCGAATAACGCGTCTGTTTAAGTGAAATGCCAATTGAATTGAAACACGCACACAAACAAAACTTACAGAAATCAAATGTGCATATTGACCTGAATGGGGGACCGCAGAGTGGTAGAGAACTCAAAGGACTTACCAACGATATGCCCAGCCAGCGATTACTCGTATTCAATATGGTAAATGCAATTGTGTTCGCCTCGAGACGTTTGAAGAGTATCTCGGTGAAACGTGCCTGCTGATTGTATGCACGTATTGTGGTCACTCCCTGTATTGTCTCCGATAGATGCGAAATGACCGGTGAGCTGGTTGAATTCTCAATGCGTTGCAGTTCACTGAAACAGACAATGTACGTACTTTATATTGAGTGCCACCGAGGAGAGTGCCTTTGTAAATTGCATTTAAATTCCATTTTGACCGCAAACTGGATCATTTGTGAAGGAGCACTCAAAATTGTTATAGTTTGACTTAAAAGAAATATTTGAAATGCGGAAAAAGTCAATTGAGCTTATAAATATAATTTGTAATATTACAAAAAAAAACTAGTGAGAAAACTACTTTTATTGCAATTAATTTTAACGGGTTCCTTGAATTTTATATTAGTAATAATTACTCGTTATTTGTTAATGTTGCTTACAGCTACAATTTACATTTTTTCTTATTAGATTTTAGGCATTATATAAATCAAAGTGATCTATAAAACTATTTAAGCATTATATATAAAAAAATTAAAAAAATTGCTTGCTTCAAAAATATTATAAATTCTTTAATAATTCATATTAATTTAATATTTTTTTCATTTTTATAAATTGCAGTCCAAAATGTATGCAGAATACAAATAATAAAATTAAAATAAATGTTAGTCGTCCTTATCAAAAATATGTTTACTTTATACAGTAGCAAATGACTCCATTAATGAGTTTTGTGACAAAATGAAAATAATTCCAGCAAGGACACATCAACTTTTATAGTTGTCATCAAATAAATAAAGCTCAAGCTATAAAACTCTTTAAGATGTCATAAATTTTGAAAAGACTTATTAAAAAAAAAATTGTTTTTTGGCTACAAGGACCACGACAATTGTCGTCCAGTCGACTGTGAACATTGCTTGGAAATTCAGTAAACTTTGTCTGCACAAAATATGCTTGAAAGACAATTATAAGCCACAAATACTTGGATAGAAATCTGCTAATAGTGCCACTCGCACTATCTAAACAAAACAACAAGAAAACGACACAAAACCAGAGCCAAAGATGGAAAAGGCAGCAAACCGCTCGGACAAAAGTATGAAATGCAGAAATCTTTTGTTTTTGTTGACTATGCTCGGATGATGCGTAGTTATGGCCAAGTTTAACTGCTTATGGCCAAAAACTTTGGTCTGCCAAAACGTTGACAGCAGCCGTACGCCCTGCTGGCTGTTTCTAAACTTTTCTAAACAATTTGGAAAATAAAAAAAACACGAAATATTAAAAGCTAACTTACACTTAAGAAATATGTTAGCAGGAGGGGGGGGGTCGTGTCAAATGCATATTTGTTACACTTAACACAAGAAATATGAAACTCGCTTTGTCAGCATTATGCGAAACAAGAAATCATCACTTACCGGGCCGAACACCTGTAGAACTTCTGTATCACATAGTAGGCACCGCAAATGGGCAGGGTGAGAACCACAAACCAGGGCGTAATCCACACATTTATCAATATGGCGCACAGGCAGAGCAACGAGAACTGCAGCAAGCGCTGACTGGTTGCAGCGATTTTCTGCAAATGAAAATAAATACTTATACATATGTACGTATATGGCCAGTAGATGAGTGAAAATTGCTGCCAAGGTAGCAGGCAGTCTATCATGCAGGTAGACAGGCAGGCAGGCAGGTAGGTTCTGCGGCTTTTTGGCCGACATTTTTAAATGACTTTTGCTCGTTTGCAACACGAATTGACAAATGACTAAATTTGTGTATCCCCCCGTCCCCTGTGGGTCAGAGCACGTCGTTTGCACCGAAATAAACGAGTACGACTACAATCCATTGAATCTGTGTCCCCGGCTCATGTTTTGACAAATGTGTGCCACAAACACTCAGCATGCAATGTTTCATAATCAAATTTTGGTTGCCCGTTGCTACGATTTTACAAGCTGCCAGCCCAGTTGTATGTTAAGTGCACAATAATTGAATGTTTATATGTATCTCAAATTCAAACTGAACATTAACTTGCTAAGTATTGTTATTATAAGTTAAGTTTGTTGAAAGTTGCATGCTATTATCAAAAGATATTATGACTGATAAATATATTTTTTTATTTTTAATAGAGCATATATAGAATAGAAGAATATATATAGCACTAACTAACAACTAATATCTTTTTTGTTTTTTAAAGAAAAATACACACTGTAAATTCAAAAAATCTTGAATAAAAACAAGAATATATTGTATTTTAAGGTAACTGGATTTTTGTACAAAAATTTTGCTTTTATTACAAGTGTTGTTAACAGACATCTGAAGAATGTGCCCGTTTCAATATATCAATACAATGGTACATAAGTATAAATTTATCAAAAGAACATACATTCACTTCATCGAAAATCAATCAAAATTGTCAGTTCAAACATGCGGAACACATACACACACACACACACACACATACACACACATATATATAAAGCTCAAGTTTTTATGAAATTTGTATGCTAAAATATCAAACAAAGTGAAAAACTATAATAAAAGCATCCCTAAAATTGGCGTCAACAAACTCATACATTACACACGCACACAACACACACACACACACACACACACACATGCGTGTGCATAATGCGTGCTTATCAGTGAGATATCTAAAGCGACAACAGCAATAACAACAACAGCTACAACAAAGCCTCATATTTTATGCCGCGCAATACAAAAAGCTAACCGAAAATTATGCAGACATATGTATGTTTGTATATAAATGTATGTGTGTATGTATGTACGTATGTATGTATGTAGGCATGTATAGTATGAGGACAACAGCAACAATCGAAACAATAACAATCACAAATCTTACCTTATCAATGATCGCCATATCGTTGCTGAAACAATTCACAATACGTCCGAGCGGCGTCACTTGGAAAAAATGCAAAGTTTTATGCAAAATCGTTTGCAACAGTTTATCGTGCAAATTACGGCGCGCATTACAGCCGGCCCATTGTCCGGCCGGTGTTGATATCATGGCCATTATAATGCAAACACACGAAATTGTTGCATACATGCGAAAATAGTACGTGACTTCGTGGCTGTCCACGTCCGTATCCATATCCGTGTCTGTCCTTGTTGTGCCCGTAGTTGTGCCTGTGTGCATGTCCTGATGTTCCACTTTCAGTGCGACATGGTCGCTCCAATGCTGCAGCCAGATGTCCGTGTAGACACGCAAACATTGCCAAATTAGTGCGGTGATAAAAAAGACAATGATTATGGGCAGACCGGAGGCGCGCATATAGAGCAGATATATGTGATGCGATATTTGGCCATATTTGCGTGCAGCATCCGTCGGTGTTGCCATCGTTGATACTGCACCTGACCGATGCATATCCGGCTCCAGCTCCGGCTCCTGCTCCTGCTCCTGCTCCCTCTCCTGTTCCAGCTCCTGCCCGTCTCCTCTCTCTTTTGACGTCACGTCTGACACATCAACGTCATCCACATCCACATCATCGTCCTCGTTGTTATTGGGCTTGTCCACGTTGTCGCCATTATTGTTGTTGTTATTGCTATTATTGCTGCGACCATTTGTTGGCAATGTATTGAAGTCAATTTTAACATCTGCAAGCGAAAAGAATAATGTTTCAAATATGTGATAACATTTGATTCACAAACATTCAACTTTATACAAATTTAGATAAAATATGCACAACCTATTTGAATATTTGGTTTTTCCAGAACTCCTTCCACTGTACGTCAAGGTCGAATATTGTTGCACCGCACATATATATCATTTATCACAATATATATATATATCCTCACAAAAACGATATGAAACTGAAATGTCGGTGAGTGGTAAAATATTTGTGTTATTTTCACAACGATTGCCAGGACAAAAGCTCTGGCCCAAAATTGTTTGTTCTCCACCTGTCTGGCTTCAATGCGATTCTTTGCTGATGTTTGTTTCAATAAAATTTCAATTTTATGTGCATACACATGTTTAAACACACTCACACACACGCATGGCAACAATCATTTTTTATATTTCAGCGTTCAGTTTATTTATTCTTTTTTGCTGTTGGATCTGCGTTTCTATTTTTTCGCTTTATTGCAATGTGCAACATATTGCAATCAGCATTGCCCAAAACGCGTCACGTTCAGTGTTCAACAGTTCAACATGGAAAGAAAATAATTTTTTCGGGCAGCAACCCATAGTTTTTTTGACATTTAAAAAATTATTGAAAGACGTCAAATGTGTAAAGGAGTAATAGCTTTTTAAAAAATAAATAGTCTATAATACCTTTTCTCAATTAAATAATCCATATCTCAACTAAGATGGTCTCAACTTTATTTATAATTTTCAAAATAGTTAAATTATTTAAATTGTTTATTTAATAAGAAAAATATTAAAATTGAAGCAAACATGTCGAACACAGTTCCATCTTTGTATTCAACACTACCAAATATGAACTGTAAATGATTGTTTAATCAAAATCAAAAGCTGAATACTGTTAAATCAGTTTCGAGTACTTGTGCAAACAATTTTCGTTGCAATTTCCAAGGGTTCACAATCCGGACGATTTCTGTGACACTCGAGCAACTGATTAAATTGAAAGTTTCCGATGCAGGCCCAAACTCGGCAAGTTGTCAGCCAAATATTGACAGCGGAGTAGATATATATGTATACATATATATATATAGATAGATAGATAGATCAATGCATTAAGTAAAGCAAAACTTTTTTGCCCTGTCAACTTGGGGGCGCACTCAGGACGCGTTGTCTCTTCGACTCACCGCTGGGAGTGCAAAACTTTTAAAATCAAACTTGATTTAAGTTTTTCCCACACACACACACACACACAAAAACACACAGAGCCCTACAAATAGACAACTGGGAAAATGGCGGCTTTTGCGAATATGTTCGCTGATATCCTGATAAATATGCCAATATTTTGTTTGCAACATCTTTGTGCATATTTATTGTGCAGTTTGGCTGCCATCGCACCAAATAAATTCCACCTAATCAATATTCATTACGACAAGCTACAAAGCCAACGCCCAAACAGTTTCCGAAAGTTTATTGTAAACTCTTTTGCACATTTCTCAACGTTTATTGATAGTCAAAGAAAGTCGCTTTTTAATTACCCCGAAATGCAAAATAGTTGTCCCATTGCTTTTTTGTTCTTTTCGCATTCACTGATTCAAGCGAAGTTTAATAATCTTTTGAAAAAAGTGCAAATGCAATTTAGAATGTGTAGGTCTTCGGTTTTAGTATTTGCACAATTGATGTTATTTAGTTTAGAAATTCACACTTCTCAATTTATGCATTTTTCACGCACCAAATTTATTATGTATGCTTGAATTTATTACTTTGTTTTAAGAACAAACAAACTAGCTAAACCATAAAAACAAATGGAAAAAAATTGTATATATTGATAACATAAGATTGTGAAATTTGGAGCAACTTTAAATAAATTCAAGCGATTTTGTTGATATGTACATAAAAGTACAAAAATAAATATACACATGGGGTACTGTAGCCTGTTACATACTTTTGCATAAAAACATTATACCCTTTTTCGCATTTGTAATGGATTCAGGGTATAAAAACTCAAGCTGCCTTTTGCAGCTGCTACTCTTGGATTCCACTTAAAGTATCACTTAAAACAGCAACTGTAGTTATTTGATAAGATCGCTGATGAAGGTCTCTTTACCCTTTCAGGAAGTCTGGGCTGAAAGGAAGCATGCAAACATGTACGAAATTCAGGCAGACTAAAATTATAAAAGCTGCAAGGCTTGAAAACTGAAACTGCCAAACAGGCCAATATTTAATAACAACAAAGTGCAAACACTGCGCTGCAGTCGAAAGTTATTTAAAGAGAAAATCACGTATGCGCACTGTCTGCCATCGATTAAGTTGACCCATATGGCGCACAGCAACTTTCAATGCATACAAATGTTAGGAAAATCGAGAAGCAAGGAGCAGGACTAACTTTAACCAGTTGGCAACTAGGCAACTAGCAGTCTAGTAGTTACAACATGCCAGATGCATAACTTACGCTTCACTGGTGTCTCCACAACGGCAGCGGGAGCGGGAGCGGGGGGAGTAGCGACAGACGCTTGCATCTTCCTCTTCAATTCCAAGTCAGCAGTTACTTGTGAATTTGTTGTTGTCTGCGGATTGGATATGTCAACGACAGGCGATGAAGGCACTGAACTTAGCTCAATCGTTGGCAATAAAGCAGCGGCACTGGACTCCTCCGAGATGCTCCTGCAAAAAGCAAAGATGTGAAAGATATAAAAGGAGAAGAGAGGACCAACAAATTAAAGGGAATTGTATACAGTTAGACCCATTTTCTCTAGTCAAGTTTTTTGCTCACAATTAAGTCGGACTTAGTAAAATTTTAATTTTTAATATCTAAGCAGCTAAGCTCCACTCCACTGAGAGGCCTTTGTTTATCGATAGAAAAAAGACAACTAGCTTATTGCAGTTTGTTTACATTTTGTGTGTGAAAACTATTAATTTTTAAATCATTTGTAATTTTGCGACTTTTTTGCTAGGTACACAAGAATGTGCTTCCCAGTCAATGTATAGTTTTTTATATTTAAATTAAATATTTCAGTTGCCATTTTTTATCAAATATGTAATATTATGTAATATTAAAGATTCCTGATTGTACTTTAAGATATAAACTTTAGTTAAACGCCATTTTAGCTAAATATTCATAAAACGGGCCTTAAACTTATTATAATTAAAAATAGCTAAATACAATTGAATATTTTAATAATCGTTATTACTAACCGGATTGAATTAGCAGCACTGAGCGGGTGATGATGATGCTTTGGCTTGTTGGAACGTCGCATGGACATGCGTCGCAGGAACTGTTGAAAGCTGCCGCGACTTGTTGCCACCGCCTCCTGCGTCGCTGGCAATGCCTCTGAATCATCTCCAGCCGCCTCCATGGCTGGCGGAGATGAGGCATTTCGTGTCACCGGCGGATGATGCAATTTCTGTGTGGGCTGCCAGGACTGGGCACGTGTACAAAGCTCTGGCGGCGGCGGCGGCGTCACTCCGCCAGTAATCGAATCTCCGCCATCGGCGCTGCTCTCCGCGTAGCTGCTGCAACTGGCGGTCAACACGCTTCGACGCAGCAGATCCCCACTATTCGTGCTGGAAGTGGAGGTGGCCGTCGCCGTGCTCAGACCACTCAGACGATGCCAAGAGTTTCTCGATCTGACACTGCTACCGCGACGCTGCAACGTGGAACGTCGACGTGGTCGCATAATGACATCATCTGCCTGGCACTCATCGATGGGCAGCGGCACATCGTAGATCAGATGCCGGGATCCATAGACACTGGAACGCTTGCGCTGCATCTGAAAACTGCCAGCCGACTGCAGACCACAGCTAATTCCACTGGCCAGCGATAGTGACTAAGAAAACGAAACAGAGATGCACAAAATAGAGATCTTACAAAAATAATAATAAATGTCATATAATTTCTTAATTTTAAAGTTTTTGAGTAAAAGTTGCTATCTCCTAGTGACTCATTTAAGGAGACATCTGTACAAGTATATATAAATTCCTAATCAGGATGACAAGCTCTGTGGAAAAACCTATGTCTATCAAAAAAACTTAACTTAACTAATGATATTTACTGTACAACAAATGTCACTTTGTTCATTTGATTTTAAAATTAATTAAATAGAAATAATAGTTTAAAGGCAATCATCTGTAAATGAGCTGAAAGCATAAAAAATCTATAGGAATTTTGTTATTTATACAGTACAAGCAATAAATGCATAAGGCGTTTATTAATTAACTCAGTTATTTATTAATTTGTCTCTTTTCTAGTCAATATTTTATTGAGTTAAGCATTCAGCTTACCGCTGGGAAATCCTCGTCCTCATCATCCTCCTGAACTGGATTGTTAAGCGTATTGTTAAATAACTCTGAGACGCTGCCATCTCCGCACCCTGCATTCAGCTCCGAGCCATTGTAACCGCCAGCTTCCGAAGTAATCGAGATTGAACGCTGCAATCCCAGTTTGCTCACATTCTTAAATAGTTTCCAGCGTTCGCGAGCCGTGCGCTCGGCAGGACTATGAACAGGAGACGAAACATAAAAAACAATATTGAATACTGACAATCTTATTGTGCAAAATTAATAATTGTCACAGCCATTTCCCATGTTGACATTTATTATGAGCAAAAATTGTGGACTACCCGAAAAGCAGCAGAGAAATATGTGGCATAATGTAAAAAGTGTGAATAATTAATTGAATAGAATTATTTCACGTGTCAGTAAATTATTATATTTGGTTAATGTTTAATGGCGGCATTTATTGTATACAAGTGATGAGTTTCTTGTGGACATTAAAGCTCATTACCATGAAGCTCATTACCATGTATAAGCAGTAAATTGTTGAAATTGGTGACAACTATTTCATCTTTGTATACTTACAGATTTATATTGTTAAATTTATACACTGATATAAATATATATATTTGACTATCTAACTCGGATTATTCTATTGTCACATTTATTGGAATTTTAGGCAGACATTAAGTATACGACTTATATGCGAATATTGACATCTAGTTTGTCACTTAAAGAAACTGAGCTATATGTTCGCTATCCTTGAGCAGATATACGACAAATTAATCAACAAGTATATCGTCGATTTTATAGCAAAAAAAATTACCATTCCCAACCTTGATTCTCCATCAATTGTTAACAGCAAGGATACAAAGGCAGTTTGACTGTCTGTGCTTACGCTCTCATTATCTGAACTTTGTTTCTCAGTTCTTTACGACATTTTTTTTAAGCAGATGCTTTGTCATAAATGAACTTTAATGGCAATCGAAGAACTCGCAGCAAAAAGCGTGCTCCAAATAGGAAATGGATTTGCGTTGCGTGCACGTACCAAGGATTCTTTCACTCTCTGCCTTACAAAGGGCTAAGCCGATGACAATGCTTCAGTCATATTCTAATCTATGCCTCCACAAAGAAAACACACACAATTTCAGTCTTTGGGCATGGCATACTCACTTTTGTTGTTGGTCCTTTGCGTTTGCGTTTGCCTTGGCAATTATCGAGTTCCATTTGGCTATTATTTGCGGCTGCTTTAGCTCAATGTCCTTATAACTGCCGCAAGCTTGCAGGCGTCCATCTTTCATCACAATTAACTGAAAGGTCGTCGGAATGAAATAAAAACGAAACGAAAGGAAACGAAGACAAAAAATTACAGCACATAACACGTAAGAACATTTTAGTAAAGACGGCTCGACCACAAAATACCCCCGTCAACAAATGTTGTAATGAACATATTGAATGAAGTGTATAAATATATGTTTGTATATATTCAAAATAGGGGTACTCGTGGTTACTAGGTGCTCTAATGATATATATAAAAAGAACAGACACACATGTCTCTGCATTATTTTTGAATAATTTAGAGATTTGCGAATTTTTGTTCTAGGTGGCGTATGCGCAATATTTTTTAATTAATCAA
The DNA here is from genome assembly GCA_035045305.1 of Drosophila maculinotata. Taxonomy (NCBI): domain Eukaryota; kingdom Metazoa; phylum Arthropoda; class Insecta; order Diptera; family Drosophilidae; genus Drosophila; species Drosophila maculinotata. The sequence continues at coordinate 556,698 of JAWNPD010000134.1, read as the reverse complement.
TTAATTAAGGGATTCAAGTGACAGCAAGTTAGCAAGCAAAAAAATGGCTTATTATATTTAATTATATTTTTATTATCATAAATATGTGTGTAAATAACTTTATATTTCATCGTTATGAAACTTTAAGTGCAAAATTGTATTTAAATTTTTATATATATTTTTTTACGTCCAATAAGCTGAGTAAAGCAACGTACTCATTTGACAACACCCTTTTTCAGTATTATTATGGTTACAGGGTATGGGCAAAAAATAGTCAAGACAAGTTAAGAAAAGAGGTGCAGCACAAAAGGCAATAAATTCAATTTCGAAATTTAAATTTGAAATTTTTTAGCGTCTGCTGTTTTTTTGCGCCGTTGCAGTTGCTGCTGCTCAAATAATTGTAAAAATGTGTGCGCAAGCAGGAGGAGGACGGAGCCTTGGAGTGGGAGACCAGCAGACCGGCAACAAATGGTCTTTCCAGGCAATTGCATTTATGGCCAAAAGGCGATAAATGGCCCCGGCATTTGGAGCGCAAAGTAACAAACGGATGCTGGCAAAAAGCGCCAGAGCGTAGAGCGCAGGATGAAGAGCCAAGAGCAAAAGCAACCACAGCCCCAATTTGAGCAAATGAAACTCCACTGAAACTGGACAGTTGTTGTCAGAGCTGAGAAATTTGAATATGAAATGCTGTCTGGCCAAAGGGGCTCAACGGGCACATTCGACAGTCGACAGTCGACAGCCGACAGTCGACAGCCGACATTCGACAGGGCCACTTACATAATCCGCCTCCTTGATCAACTGTAATTGCTGTGTCACCAGAATGATGCTGCGGTTCGACTTCAGCAGCATTTGGCGTACACACTGCTCGAAGACATGGCTGCCCACCTCATTGTCCAGCGATGACAGTGGATCGTCCTAGAAAACAAAATTACACTTCAATATCACAGGCATTACAGACGACATCTAAATCTAAGAAATTGGTCAATACGATTGTAATATAAGTCTTTGTTCTAATAGCTTACCGATAAAAGATTTATATAATTTTATTTACAAAAAATATATAGATATTTACTACAGTATTTCAAGAAATAGGTAATTGACTTTGGGCTCTATAAAATTCATGAAAATTATTATTTTAGTCTTCAACGATTCCCCAAAGGAGAGTGTCTGACTATTGAATACACTGCACACAACAAACAATGCCATAAAGTCAACTAAAACTAATTTTTTTTCAAAGTAAAATAAATTTTAAAACTTTTAAGGCATAATGATGGAAGCCAAAATCTGAGTTTAACCAAGAAATTAAATTATTTTTATTTTTTATCAATTGTTGAATTTGTACAGAATATAAAAAGCAGTCTTTGTTGTTTGCAGTTGGCACAATCGTAAAAAGCAATATAATTTCTTTCAATCCTTCTCATCATAGATATCTTAACATTGTAAGGAATTCTATAAAAATACATTTTTATCTTTTATATGCAACGAAAATTTCAGATTAGAAACCATTTAAGAAAGGAACACAAAAAAAAGGCTTACATCACTTTATGACAAGCATCCTATTAAACTTGTTTACCCTGCGACAATGTGTCGAATTTTTATAGCAAAAATCGAAGTTGAAACGTTTTGATGATTTTATGATCGGATGCATTCGCATAAAGAGCACTGATGCGTTGGATTGGCTTGCAGCTAAGAGGACAACAACATCCTTGTCCTTGACAGCTTACTCACTCACCATTATAACGACGTTAGCCGATGAATAAATTGCACGCGCTATGGCAATCCGCTGCCGCTGTCCGCCTGATAGATTGATGCCCCGCTCACCGATTATCGTAAAATCGCCGGTCGGCATTAGTTCAATATCCGGTCTTAGTGCGCACGCATCCAGTACGAAATCGTAGCGCTTGGGTCGAAATGATTCTCCAAATAGTATATTCTCTCGTATGGTATCGTTTAACAGCCACGGGCACTGTGGCACATACGAGATGGTGCAGTTTCTGTGAATGGTGAAATACTAATTTGTTTGTTATTGCATTAACATAAGAATTTTTCACGCCTTAAGTGAACTAGTTCAGCAATATACTTAAAGATCTCATCATACACAGAGTTCAACAGAATAAAAAAAAATCAATAATAAATGCAAAAGAAAATAAATAAATTAGCTAGTTTTTGATTATAACGAAATTATTTTGTATCTTTCAATACATTATCTATTTCGAGAACTGGTAAGGTTAGACTAATATTTTTGGAATTTCTATAGGAATACTTTTATGCTGCTAATGAACTAGTTCATGCGCTTTAAAATAAAGTTGGTTAGGTTCAACAATATGTTTACTGAGTTTCTATAAGAATATTCGGCATCAAGCTAACTATATGCATAATATCTTTTAGCCTCCTGCTTCTAAAAATAAATAAGTTTGATTAAGCTAAGCAAGTGTTTATCATAGAATTTCTATAATAATGTCATTCAGCAATTCGTGCGATAAAAATTGATTTACATTGAAAAACTTGCCAAAACACATTCAGCTTAACCGCTAAACTGCATTTTAGCTAAATAGCTCTTAAGCTACAAACTTTCATCGTTAATCAAGATAGCCCTCCACACCAATCTACACACACACACACACACACACACACACACACACACACACTCACTAACACATATGTAAGCTTTCGCTTTTACATGACATCGCTAATTATGGCAAATGCGAGTGACTTCAATTAATTAGTTGCAATTGAGTTAAGCGGCTTATATGATAACTTTCACCGCGCTGGTCGACAAGCGCATAAACCGCAGTCTAGATACACATCCACCAAAACACCACCCACACACACACACACACACACATTCACAGACACTTGCGGCATAATTAAGTGACTCGCAGTGAAATGCAGATAAGATGATTGGTTCTTCTTGGCGACCGCAAAATTGCGTTGCCTCAAACTTGTGACCAGCACTGTAATATGTCAATTCATTTCAAGTGTTTCACACAGAAACTACTGCTGTGCACATCTATAATAATGACTGTTTCAGGTTTCCACATTTGTGCGGTTGTGGCTAAATTTTGATCATTTAATTTACAATTATTGCATCAAATGTGGTCCTGATTTGATTTGATTTGATGTCTATGTGGTAAACAATGGGAATATCTGGATCGAAATAAAGCCATCTCCGAAATTGCTTTACTTGAGTTAAGCTGTAACGGTTTACCCCCCTTGAGTTGATTGACTATTTAAGCTATACAAATTATTATTAGTATAAGCAGGATCAAATTTAAGTCTATATATTTAGTGGCCTTTATCATACAAATTAATATAAGAAATTGATGAATGGATTTTTTAATTCTTTCATTTATTTTTTAAGTTTTTATTATTGAGAATTTAAAATAACCACGGTTGTATACCTGGTCAAAAATTTGACACAAAACCCAATATAGAAAAGAAGCTTCTTAAAGGTTCAATTAATTTTTTTATGTGACTTATTGCCCTACATTTTAAAAAAGAATCTAAGATATTAATATGTATCATCGTTTAAAATTAATTGTATTGATCTTTCTTTAGAAGTCAAAAACTATCGCTCAAAAATATTATGCCACAAAAATGTTTTATATTCTTAATATTCAAAGACCAGAAAAATGTATCAAAATTAAGTAAAAATCTTGTATATTGGAAGGTCGCCGGGCAGGATTTATTTTCGTGCAAGCTTGTCAAATACTTGTAAGTGAATGTTAACTGAGTGAATTTTCTTGCTGCCGCTTAGCTCTGCACGTAACTCTAATTACGTATGCGCCCTGTTGACCCGCTTAAGCCAACCACACACACATACTACGCCATTAAATCACACTTTGCACCTCATATCAAGCAGCGTTGACTTGTACGCTGGCCGCAACTCTGCCTTTGCGATGTGTGGCAGCTGAAAATCACAAAACCGCTCACACTTAACAATCGTTAAGTTCATGCGACCCCTGCAATCCATAGCACTGTGCTACATGTGCAGTAGTATAATAAATTTCCAAATCAAAAAAAGAACAACCAGAGAGCGAAAGAAAGAGGGGGAAAAAGAGAAGAAAGTCAGACACACACGAACAACACAGACATTTATTACAGTAATTGAAATTATTGCACATTTTGCGTTTGCCAAGGCGTAACGGAACGGCAGCACGGTGGGGCGGGGCGGGGAGAGAAACACACAGGAGCCAAGTCGATGCCGAATCCTGGCCCTCTTTTTGCCAGCCTGCTGTGCGATTTCTGCTTGTTAAATGCATTTTTATATGGCAGCCACGCCTCCTGCTGCCCGGGCACTTTGTTACCGCGAGGCAGAAGGGGCATAAGGGGCATAAGGGGGCGTGTGCACTTCTCTTCGTTTATTTTATGTGCAATAAAATTAACATATACAGACATTTTGTGATAAATTACCGCATCACGTGATGTGCCTGGAAACGACTGTAAAAATATGTTGAATGACTGCGGCAGCGACTTCGACGACTGCAGCGACGTCTGCAACTGCAACTGCAACAACAACTGCAACTGCAGGGGCTACATTTAATTTGAGCCTTTCCCTGCCCGCATTAAAAGTGAAATTGTGATTACAGCAAAAGTTGTTGCCTCGCATTAAGTGCCACAAGATGCATGCCACTGCCGACTGCCGAGTGACGACTGATGAATGAATGCCGCAACTGTCCCAGTTCGCAGCTTGCAGCATGCCTTTAACTTTGTCTGACATTGCGACAAATGCCTTTGCCGGCACAATGCATTCATTTAAATTTGATCGACGGTGCGTATGCGTGATGCGTTTTCATAGCTTAAAAGCCATGCGGCTTCTGAGAGGCTTACACAGATTTTGAACGCAGCAAAAGGAACAAATTAACTTTATTATTGTAACTCAAGTCTGTGATAAATAATAAATGATACACAGAGAAGAGTAGAAACGCCTTTTTACTTTCAATAATGAGATGTTATATTTAACCACATTTATGTAATGCAACTTAAGCTCTTTAAATCTCTTTTGTGGGATTATATAAATGGATAAAAAAATAAATATGATTAATAAAACAATTCTAACATGTCTAATCTTAATTTTGTTTATGTCAGCTACCAAACATTTCAACGGAATTTACTATATAAAAGCTACTATAATTGTCACAATTAAATAAATATATAGTTAATTACTTATCTAATTAAAAACATTGCTTTACCTAATTTATTTCTCTAGTTTTTTCTGTTGGTCCCATTTACCTAGGGTTATTTTGTATTTTTTGTGGCTTTGTTGTGTTGCATGTTGCCCATTTGGCATTTCCTGCTACGTTAGATTACGCACGTTTTGTTGTGTGCCCGGAAGCCAACAGAGGCACAGTACCAAGGACAGCAACTAGAGTCATGGCATAGCTGACATGCCCCCCATGTAAATATTTAAATTATTTATGTGCCATTTTGAGGTGTGTCAACAAGGGGCACACAGCTGCTGCTGCTGCCTATCCCAAAGGTGAGTGCCTTTAGTTTGTTTGCTCATTTAACAGCATTTAATTGCATAATTTCTGGGGTGCGCTCAAATTAATTAGCTAACTGGCTTTGGGTACTATTCATTCAATTCTCGCTCGGACCAACAACGCCCGCAGCCTCCGTAGGTAGGTAGTACATAGTTTCAAGGTCCTGGCTTTGGGGCACCAAAACTTTAATAGCACTCACATTTGTGTTAGAGCTAACACTTGAATCAACAATGATGAGGAGTGAGGTGCCTAGGACGAGATCGTCCCACTCACAGTCAACCATTTTCACACTCGGTTACATTTAATTAAAGTTTTCCAATTGTGTGTGTGGGTGTGAGTGTGTGTTTGTGTGTGTGGGTAGATGGGTTTCTCTTCGTCTTCTGGTTACTTTCGCATACGGGACTGCCAATTTGGTAAAGCATACAAGCCGGCGCTTGCAAGTTTTCTTGGCCTTCAACTGTGCCATAAATAAAATGCAATAAGCGCTGTGCGTCTTCTGCTTCCCATTTTACCCCAAAACCCACCCCGCAACAATTCCCCTCTTACAGCAAAAGCGTTTTCAATAAATTTTCTTATACCACAGGGCATACAGCTACATACAAGTGCATATGTTTGTGTGAGTGTGTGTGTATGTGTGTGCTACATTTCAATTCACAAGTTCGCTCGTTTTTGGTGTTTCCCGGAATGTATGTTGCCTACTTTTGGGCTGTCATTGAAATGCATTGCCATAATATGCATTTTATATGCAAAAAAGCAAGCACTTGGTATCAATAGATATCTCCAGTCCCTACATACAAACATATATATATATATATATATATATGTCTTAGTAAGTGGCCATATTTATTGGCTGACTGACATGCTAAGCAGCCATATACCAGTTACTTGCGTTTGCCTGATGTTTCCCCAGTTAAACCCCTGCAGGGGGTATTATAATTTATCCACGAAATGTGTAATGCATTGAAAAGGACCTTTCCCACACCCTTAGGTATATATGTATATACTCATGATATATATGTATATACTCTTCATATATGTATATATCCACGTCTGACTCTCGTATGTCTGCCTTTCAATAAACTAGTCTCTCAGCTTTGAAAATATATATTGATCAAATTAAATTAAAGTATATAAAGGTGAAAATTGTATACAAAATGTATTATTAAAAATTCTGGTAATTAAGAAATAACACGAACTCTATTTTCGAATGATTTGCCCAAAGGTAGTAATAAAATATAGTAGTTTTCCCACATGTATAGTTTTTGTATTGTTTTAAATTTAAACTTTACATATTCAAAAAAAAGATTCTTGAAATTCTTTTTTAATCGATTGTGGGTGTCAAAATTAGTATAAAAACTATAGAAAAAGTGATTCTGAGGTGTTTCATTTTTCTGTCAAAAATCATGCCAAAGTGACAAACAAAAATAGCTTGTAAACGCCCTGATTGGGCCACAAATGCCCTTCCTAGACTTCAAACTCTTATAACTTGGTCAAAACTGAACCGATTGTCAAGCTTGAGGTCATTTTGTTCATGGTTTGTCCTATATATTAATTCTACATTTCAAGTTAATGCATTATAGAAAGTTACATTTTTTCAAATATTTTTGCGAAAAAAGCATAAGGGGGGACCGTTACAAAAATTGATTTTTCAAAAAATAGATTCTTGATATTCTTTTTTTAATCGATTGTGGGTGTAAAAATTAGTATAAAAAACATTTGGAAAAGTGATTCTGAGGTGTTTCATTTTTCTGTCAAAAATCATGCCAAAATGACAAAAAAAAATAGCTTGTAAACGCCCTGATTGGTCCACAAATGCCCTTCCTAGACTTCAAACTCCCATAACTTGGTCAAAACTGAACCGATTGTCAAGCTTGAGGTCATTTTGTTCATGGTTTGTCCTATATATTAATTCTACATTTCAAGTTTATGCATTATAGAAAGTTAAATTTTATCAAATATTTTTGATAAAAAAGCATAAGGGGGGACCCTTACCAAAATTAATTTTTCAAAAAATAGATTCTTGAAATTCTTTTTTTAATCGATTGTGGGTGTCAAAATTAGTATAAAAAACTTTTGGAAAAGTGATTCTGAGGTGTTTCATTTTTCTGTCAAAAATCATGCCAAAATGACAAAAAAAATTGACTTGTAAACGCCCTAATTGCTTCCTTAAGTCCATACAAGTGCCCTTCCTAGACTTCAAACTCCCATAACTTGGTCAAAATTGAACCGATTGTCAAGCTTGAGGCCATTTTGTTCATGGTTTGCCCTATATATCAATTCTACATTTCAAGTTTATGCATTATAGAAAGTTAAATTTTTTCAAATATTTTTGCGAAAAAAGCATAAGGGGGGACCCTTACCAAAATTGATTTTTCAAAAAATAGATTCTTGAAATTCTTTTTTTAATCAATTGCGGGTGTCAAAATTAGTATAAAAAACTTTTGGAAAAGTTATTCTGCGGTGTTTCATTTTTCTGTCAAAAATCATGCCAAAATGACAAAAAAAATTGACTTGTAAACGCCCTGATTGGTCCACAAATCCCATAACTTGGTCAAAACTGAACCGATTGTCAAGCTTGAGGCCATTTTGTTCATGGTTTGCCCTATATATCAATTCTACATTTCAAGTTTATGCATTATAGAAAGTTACATTTTTTCAAATATTTTTGCGAAAAAAACATAAGAAGCGGCCCTTAGCTAAATTGATTTTCAAAAAAAAAAAATCCATGAAATTCTGTTTTTAATCGATTGTGGGTGTCAAAATTAGTATAAACCAGTTCTTATCGATAACGGACATGGCTAGATCGGCTCGGCTGTTGACAGTGATCAATAATATATACTTTATGGGGTCGGAGATGCTTCCTTATGCCTGTTACATACTTTGGCACAAAACCATTATACCCTTTTTCCCATTTTGAATGGGTTCAGGGTATAACTAGGAGGACATGTATGTGGCTCAGAAAATGTTTTTAATGTGTCACACATTTCATATCTCACTCTATGAATATTTGGAAAATTTAAATATAAATAGGACTTGTACTTACTTATGCCAAAACATATTGCCGGCGAGCAGGGGCATCTCCATGAGCAGAGCGGAAAGCAGGGATGTTTTGCCACTACCATTTTTGCCGACAACGACGGTCAGTTTGCCCTTGGGGATAGCCATCTCTGGAACGTGCAGCTGGACGTTGGGCAGGCGACGCTGGGGCTGCCAGGTGAAGAGTCCATCGTTGATGGACACGGCTATATCGTCGGGCATCTTGAGCAGTAGCGAATCGCGACGCCAGCTATCCGTGTTCCTAGCACGCAACACCGAAAACTCCACCGGCTTGTCGATAGTGCCACCAAAATGCTTTGGCGGCCGGATGGCCACATACGGCGTATTCCTCAGCAGCTCGCGACGCTGCTGGACGATCTTGTTGTGACCCAGCTCGTGGACAAACGATGCCGGCGACTTATCCTCAACCGACTCCCCGTTGTTCTGCAGCAGCGGAGTGATGGGCTCCGATTGAGCCAATGGTGCTGGCGACGGCGGCTGCTCGGGAATCCAAATCTTCAACGCCAGACGCTGCTCGTTGAGACGATTCTCCGCTTGAGCGGTGCGCAGTGTCATGTTGGACTTCTCCTGCGTCTCGTACATATCCAGTGAGGCATCACTTTTGCTCAATATGCGCGCCATATTTCGAATGCCCTCGAATTGCTTTTGAATCTCCGGAGCGTGCAGGAAGCGCTCCAAGCGACGCGTGGAGACGCGAGCAGCAATGATAATTGGCACAGTGATGGGAAAGATCAGCAATGGGACGGTCAGCTGCTGGAACAGCGCCAAAGCCGCGAATAGATGACTGGCATCGAAATTCAGACTCGAATCCTGTGGCAGGCTTATATAAACAGCCAAAGTGACAAATGTGATCAGCACCGTGGAAATATGCGTCAATATGGCTATAAATATTGTTGGATTAGCGCATATTCATTATTCTGATTAACACCTACTCATTAGGGTCCAGTACATGGCGTCCTTGTTGAGATATTTTAGCTCCTTCTTGCGTGCCGCTTGTATCTTTCTCAGGAACACCTCATCCCAGGCATTCAACTTGATGATCTTAATGCCTATCAATGTGTCGTGTATTTTCTTTAATCGTTCATCGGTGTATTTCTAGTTGTACAAGATAAAAACAATTTTTAGATAATTAACTGTTAATTAATATTTCATCAAGTTTAACCGTACATTTATTTTGAAAATGTATTTAACATATGTTTTGCTCAAGTACATTTTCTGAAAATATAAACTTAATCAAATGTGTATCGAATTTTCGTAAGATGAATTGATTTTAATTCGTATTGATTTTATTTGAAAGGAACAAAAGCCAATACTAAATGTACTACACAGACATATAATTGTGTCATATTTGATCAACGGTCTGTTAGATTCCATATAATAATTTCACAAATTTCACACAGTTTGACACTAATCAAATTACAAGACATCGGCTTATGTAAGCCACAACTTACATTTGGCACAAGTAAGTGAAGAAAGCCTCAACAAGCCCAAAAACCAAAAACCGAAATTCAATTAACTGTAGTTGACCAGCCAGCAATAACTTTAAATTGACCACAAATCTGTTAACAAGAAACTTTTAATGAGCCAACAGCAATAGCAGCAACAACAGCAACAACTGCAACAACAGCAACAACTCGGTCAAAGTTCGAGAGAGCAAACCCCAAAACTAATTCTCAACTCGCAACGTCAAAATAATGGCAGGCAAATGGCAAACAAAACTGGCCAGCACAATGCGAGACGAGAATCCAAATATATCCAGCAAAACAAATTGTGCTGCAGTTGTATCCTGGCCGTATCCTGGCTAGTTGCATGCTCACTTAAGGTTGTGAATTTCATTTACAATTAAATTACCTTTGTCCAATGTCTCACACTAATTAAATTGAACAGTATATTGGATTACCCGCAACCGCCCCCTGTTCCACAAATCTGCAATCCAATTGCCCATTGTCTTCTTACTTACCGCTATCACTTCGGCATTCTTGGACATGGCATTCCCAATGAGAAACTGCAAAGGTGTCATAATGACAATGCACACAATGGAACCAATCACCGCACTTATGCCCAGCTTCAGATACAGCAAGTAGATGACCACGGCTATCTGTAAGGCAATACGAATAACGATATATATGAGTACATATTCAATTGATTTGTTTATGCAAATTATGCACTCATTGCAATATCGGATGCTTGGCATTTTGTGTGCAGCAGCAGCAGCAGCAATGAGATAATTAAGTTGTGAGTAAATTATTTGGGTAATCAACGTAATCGTATGAGATGTGCACAATGAAATACATAGATTATTAATGTCATATATGAGTATTTTGCCAAGATTTACAATAGAAAGTGCAAGCATGCAACAAATTCCTTTGTATATTTTATTAATTTACAAATACACATAGTAATAGAGTTGCAATAAATTTGTTAGTGTCTAGTTGTATTGGCTCCTCCCAGCTTCATCCATTTAATACTGACTGCGACTGGCCCCGATTTCAAAACCTGTAGAAGACCAGCTGCTATAACGATAAATCTAACGATAATCTGCCATATGAATTGGCTTGTTGCGTCTTCCCCACCATCTGGTATATTCATACTCGTATGCTACATTAACGAAAGTTGAATATGCCAACTTATTGCAAAAAGAAATTGCTCAAGACAAACAAAATGCTTATGCAGTTAATCGGTTTTAAATTTCACCCAACAAGATGAAAAATGGATCATATAAAATGTATATTACCTCTTTTGTTTTTCATTTGATAATAAGTTTATGAAAATCCAAAATGAGTATAAAAATGATTGTTAAGATGAGAAGTAAATGAAACAAATTAACAGTCTACATAATTTTAAATTTTACTTGAAATTTTAATCATCTTGACTCTACTATTTTAATTTTGTTATGTTTTAAAAATGTTGTAATATTTAATTTAATTGCCTGTGTCGACTGTCTATATAAATAAGCCTTAAACTGATAGTAAATATTTAATATAAAATTAAACAAATTAATAATAAAAATTGTTTTAATATATAATTTTATTGCCTGTATCAACTGTATACACTCGATATTGAATAAATAAATACAATAAATATAAATTAAATAAATTCGTATTCACTTATAACTTATCCATCATTACCACGGTGATGTAAGAAATAATTGTCAATTTTACCACCGCCTGGTATTAAATATAAATGAACTGTACAGAAATCTAAAATGCAATGAATGATGTACGAGTGATATTCAAGTACTATAATTTGCTCTAGCATTCCATGCCTAAATTATTGCATTTCACTGGTGAATTAAGCTAAGCCCGTACAACAATTCTTGGTGAGTTTCCTGCGCCTATATAAGATATATTATTATCATGGGGACAGCCCCCAAACGATGCCAATACCTGCTGCAACTTAAATGTTAATTAATTTTTTACACAATATACGAATTCGCCTGTTCTGGTAAATCCGATTCGGCCTGCATACAAACGAGTAAATTATAATGCAGCTGTTGCCATGACAGTCCACAGAGCAGCAGCAGGAGCAGGAGCAGGAGCTGGAGCAACACCGCAAGGACCACAAATCCTAAACCGGGCAAAGCACGAGTAAGAGAGTCACCCAAACATTTACAAATCAATTTATTGCGAGACAGGGTCATGCAGGGGACAGTACAGACTGAAGCTGTAACTGGAACAGAGACCAGGACCAGAGTAAATACAACCTCGTAGCTAATTATGCCGAATTACATACACACACATCCACATGCACACACACACACACACACATACAAGCAGGCATAATTAATGCGTATTAAATGCGTTTGTGTGTGTGCGATTATCAGTAAGTATGCCTAGGCAACTGTGTGTGTGTGTGTGTGCTTGTTTTATTTGGTTTAATCATTAACAAGTTTGTTTAATTACATAAAAATCCGTAGCCTTAAACTAAATCTGTGTACATCTGTATTCAAGAGCCATTTGCAAATATTTGCACAACTCTTTCAAATGACATTTAAATGCCAAATGCAAATAAAAACTGCATGCAATGTGTAAGAAATTGCACAAATAAAATACAAATCCAATGCATTGTCAATTTATAGACGACCAATTACATGCATATAAATCTATAGTGTGATTAAAACTATAGCAAGTGTGATAAATAAGCTTTGAGCAGCACACAAGATGCTCATAAATTACTTGCATTTTCATACGAACCTTGAATGGTATGGCCCAGGCATAGTGAGCGATCCAAAAGAATTGCATTATATTGAGAGTGTCCTCCGTCATGTGATTCGTGATGGCGCCAATGTCACTGAGGCCTGTGCGGAGCACTACAAATAAATTACATTTAATATTGCATTAGTTGCTTAGTTAAGGACATCGGAAACTTATGTTTGTCCGTGAACGTTCAAGTTGAGAACAAACTATTTCAGTTTACTTTAATAAATTGAAGGCTTTATTTTATAGTCAAAACTCACTTTAGCTACATTTCTTAATTATGTTTAACAGCTGTTAATCTTACTTTTCTTTATGTTTGTTATTTTAGGGAATTGTTAATAATTTTATTTCATTTCATTTATATCATTTTAAATAGGCATATGAAAAATTATTTTAGAGATGGAACATATAATAATTATCTGACATTTTATTAATAGACTCGGAATCTGTGATTAAATTTAAATTTGATTGAAAAACCTTAATTAATTAAGTAAACATTTACTTTTCTGCTTGGATTCATTAAATGCCTAGAACTTATCAACATTTGTAATCCTGTATGTGGGATATAAATTCACTACAATCCTACATATGTATATCTATTAAACCGAATTTTATTCTCGTCATAAAACCAGTTTTACTTGAAAAAAATTACTTTAATAAATTGAAGGCTTTATTTTATAGTCAAAATTCACATTAGCTACATTTCTTAATTATGTTTAACAGCTGTTAATCGTACTATTCTTTATGTATGTCCTTGAACGTTCAAGTTGAGAACAAACTATTTCAGTTTACTTTAATAAATTGAAGGCTTTATTTTATAGTCAAAATTCGCTTTAGCTACATTTCTTAATTATGTTTAACAGCTGTTAATCTTACTATTCTTTATGTTTGTTATGTTAGGGAATTGTTAATAATTTTATTTCATTTCATTTATATCATTTTAAATAGGCATATGAAAAATTATTTTAGAGATGGAACATATAATAATTATCTGACATTTTATTAATAGACTCGGAATCTGTGATTAAATTTAGATTTGATTGAAAAACCTTAATTAATTAAGTAAACATTTACTTTTCTGCTTGGATTCATTAAATGCCTAGAACTTATCAACATTTGTAATCCTGTATGTGGGATATAAATTCACTACAATCCTACATATGTATATCTATTAAACCGAATTTTATTCTCGTCATAAAACCAGTTTTACTTGAAAAGCAATTTGTCTTAGCCGATAGAGGTAGAAAAACTGCTCTAATCGCAACTAAAAACAATAGCTATCCAATGGTAGCAAATCTTCATTGTGCAGGAAATGACCACGCCCATTTAAGCCAATTACACGTGGACATTTGACCAGCCAGCTGGGCAGCAAACACTTCAGCCGTAAAACTTTCAATTAACACCAAACGCACATTTACCTCAGTCAAACACGAATGAGTTTCATATAAAGAGGAGCGTACAGAGAGGAGGGGGCATAGAGGGGGGGGGGGGCTAGCAAAGCCAAACACTCACCGGTTGAACGCTCCGTTTGTTGTTGTGCGGTGGCCTCCACCTCTGTAGGCTTATCATTGGGTAGAATGTTGCCATTTTGTTGCACAACAGCAACACCAGCAGCCGAGTCGTCATCATCATCAGCAACGGCATCAGCATCAGCGCCATTGTTGCCACAACCGCTGCTGGCATTTAGAAGCAAACTTTTGCGATAAATTAGACCCTGTAGCGATGTTTTAATCCTGATGCCAGTCATGTTGAGCACATGCGTGGAGGCCTGCGACAATGCGGCCTGTGCCAATGCAGCCAACAGCACCAGCCAAGCGATGCTCCAGCCATTTGTTAGCAAATCCGACCATCTGGCATAGTAAATTCTCACATCACCAATGCCAATACCGACACTGAATACCCCATCATCAACGTCATAGTAAACAACATCGGCGGCACCATCTGTGGCCGCATTAGGCTCCAACATTTGACTACTCGTGGACCCAACTCCCAATAGTATTGATCTATTGGCTGCAGCTGCATGTGCCTGTGTCTGTGTCTGTGTCTGTTCCAGTGCCGCCGCATAGAGTCCTTCAATATACTGCACTATTTGCTGTATGGCAAGTGGACCAATCAATGCAAATAAATCACCGGCCAGCTTCAGAATGCCGCCCAATGCAAACATGCGCCAACTGTTCTTTATATAACAATACCACAAAGATGGCGACGCATTCGATTTTTTCTACAATAGGAGTAATAGATATCATCAAATATTAATATACATTTTTAATTAATAAATTGTTTTTTCTATGACAAATATCAATTAGCATTGATTAGATTAAAATTAAAATATCGTTATTTTCTACTGGTGCAAGACTATTTGATTTTGATTTTTTAGAAATTATATTTTTAATCAATTTACAATTAAATACAAACAACCATTTTGTATCGCACATTAACAAGCTTTTATCCCTCAGGCAATCCTATAACTAATTAATTTATAATTTAATTAGTTTCCAATTAGAATGTCGTATCATTTGCTTATCAATAAATAATAAAATGGGTATATGCAGCTATCTCGATTTTTCATACAATTCACATTACGTATACGTCATGTAGTTTGTGTTAAGTGTAATTAATAAGCGCATTAATGCCAGACGTTAAATATATATCCTTCGGCTGATTTGCTGGCCGGCCTTCTATAATAATTTACACAGCCCGTTGCCATTTTGTCATTAAAATTTCACACAAAATGCGGCATATAAATTAACATTGAAAAATAAACCAAGTAAGAAAACTCGAGTCAAGACTGGATCTCGACTATCAGGTACCCTACTTCATGGTCACTAAACTTGAAATAAATTATAAACTTGGTAGATGACTCAAAAATCTGTCTCCCAGAAATCTAATAATTAATAATAATAAACTTCACTTTCAAAACTAGCCAAATGGACTTTGTCCTTATCATTCATTATACCCTTGCTCCATACTTTATGCATAAAGAGCATAAATAAAGCAACCGAATTGGCAGTGGCCACACTTTCACTTTGTTATCAAGCAAATGGCCTCACGAATACACGAATGTATATATATATATATTTCTCTTTTATTTGCATTGATAATTTATTGCCTTTAGCCAACGGCGGCATTGCATTTAAATAAATAATTAAGCAATTTGCTTGTTGTGCTTTTTGCAAATGAAATACAATATTTTCTTAATGGAATTTCAACAGGGCCAGTTGGCCAGGCCAAGCCGGAAAGAAGTCTCAATTGTAACCGGTTTTTGGCCAGAAGCATTTAATTATTTATTTTCTTTTTGTTAAATGTGTGCTTTTTAATTAAATGCCGCTCAATGCGAAGAGTTTTCATTTAATGCGTTAACAAATAGGTTATTATGTCTATATAAATATGAGTATTAAAATCTGAAAGTATATTATTATTACTTTAGTCGTAATATCACAAGCCATAATTAATGAAAATAATATAGTATGATTAAGCTTCTGTTATTTTTCTTCCCTTTCTTTAGGGATAACTCACCACTTCCTCAGTGTATATATACAGAAAATGATCGTAATGCGCTCTAGCACTATCTTCTAATCGCATATTTCCCAGATCTTCCAGTTCGAGCGGTTCCTTGTAGCCCAGCCACAACAGCGATGTCAGCCACCAGAAACAGGTTTTCGAATAAAATGTGGCCAGCGTATGTTTATATCCGATGCGTTCATAGTCCTCCAGGTAATCGTCCCGATAGCGCTGCAATGCAAATATTTGAGTAAATCACTGAATTTCTAAATTAAGCAAACTATATAAAAGCAGCTTTGAATGAAGTTCTGCACTTGAAGTGACAGCTCACATAACTTGTATTGTTTTTGTTGTTTTATTTTGGCGCTTTCCATGCCCTAAAGAAAACAAAGCCAAGCATAACTGGACCATAACTCAAAAGCAACTTAGCAACACTGGTCTTAAGTCCTGCAAGCGAATTTCTCCGTTTTCCCCCACTTTCCTAGCGCGGCATGCAAAAAGACAAGTTGGCATTTTGTAGCGTTGCTTGCATGTGTTACTGTCACTTTTAGTTGCATACCCATTACTAAAACTCAAAAGGGTATATTGGTAGGCAAATGTTGACAAGGGTTAATCAAGTGATAATCAATCATCCAATTGAACTATAAGCACAATTACCTAAGCAAGTATTTAATTACTTAAATTGTCGTTGTAAATACTACAAAAAATACTACTAA
Organism: Drosophila maculinotata; assembly: GCA_035045305.1. Taxonomy (NCBI): domain Eukaryota; kingdom Metazoa; phylum Arthropoda; class Insecta; order Diptera; family Drosophilidae; genus Drosophila; species Drosophila maculinotata. The sequence goes on along the minus strand of JAWNPD010000134.1, from coordinate 539,766 downwards.
AAATTTCCAAAAATTAAATAAAAATTTAAATTATTTCAAAATAATTACTAATGACTGTGACTTCAGTAAATTTGCTTCAGCAATATTATGTATTGACAATAATAATTACTAAATTCATTCACTTTGAATTGGACAAAACTTATATTACAAATAATTTAGGTAGATTGTTATAATTACCACTTATTAAATCAACGTAATTAATGGCTAACTTTTAAATACCTTTTTGCAATTGTAGTTAAAAATTGCAAAATTCATACACTTACTTATGCGTATACTTAATATTTTATAAATACAATGCTAGAGAATAATGTCACAGGGTATTTTGTAGTCTCTCAACACACACATTCATTTCAACTTGATTTCTTTTGCTTTTCGTCATTTTTTTTTCTTTTGTGGATGTTGTTGTTTTTGTTATGCAACACGTTTTGTATGCTGCTCAACGCCTTAACAATGGCACTTCGTCTGGGCAGTCTTTTGGCTTTTCTTTTGTTAAGTTTGCAGTAGCAGGTTGCCAGTTTTGCCAGCTGGCAGTTGTTGTGGCATTTGTTGCACTTAAGCGCCTCTAAGGCAGTCGTTTTTGTGGCACTCGACGTGCGGTCAAGCACACAACGCCTTGAAGTATGCAAACGCTTTGGCAAACTGACATAAATAAAATATTTGCCTAGCGCAAAAGGCTTTGAGAACTGAAAATCTGCGCTTAACCTCAATTAAAATGTAAACATATTAAAATCCCACTGCAATCGCTGCACACAGCCCCAAGCCGCCACCCCCGTACGCCCAGCTACCCGACAAATGCTAATCCCCTGTTAAATTAAATAAACCTTTTGCATTGTCATCGTGAGGCGAGTGCTTCACTTTCTCTTCCGCGGCTATTTGCTCAGCTAATTTTACGCGCTCCCTTTGCCAAAATGCAAATGCAAACTGCACTGAGCACCCCTATCCCTCTCCTCATTCCCATTTCGTTCTTCCTCGCCTATCACTTCCGTTCTCTGCTCTATACAAACACACACATTTCTCCGCCTAACCCAACATCCGTTTTAAACAACAACAACATCCAAATCAGCATCCGCCTTGTGTTATGCCCTAAAGCCCACTAGGGTAGCTGAGAACCCGGATACGTAAAATAGTCACTATATATTAGGATTAAAACTCCAAATTTATGATTAATTCTTAATATTTTGGAGTTAGCCTATTAATATAATGATTATTTAAAGGAATAAAGTGATTTTTCCAAATTTCTAATTGTTTTTTGTTTACTTATAGAGTACAAAAAATAAACAGCATTTTTATTTTTCTATGGCATGATATGATATGTAATGTAATAATTATGATATGTATTAATTATTATTTTTTACCATATATGTACTATTAAGATATTTGGTCTTAATATAAAATATATTATATTTATTATTATATAATTAATTACTAAAGCGTATTTACTCGTCGAACAAGCTCGGTTTAAAAGTGCTCTCGCAGTTGTTTGTATTTTCGGGTTTTGTGCTTAGCGTTGCATGGCATTATTTGCTCACGCCCTTGCTGCCACTGCCACTGCCACTCCCCTTACCATTTTACAAGCCGAACCACCCACGCCGCAAACTTCCTTTATTAAAATTATGCACTGCATGGCGGCACCCAAATTAGGTTGGGTCTTCTCGTGGCTCTCGAGGAGCGGCAAATAAGTGAGGCACGTGAAGCGGCATTTTGTCAGTGCCACAGTTTCCGGTTCCTCATAGTTATGAATGGTCGACGGGATGGGGGGAGGGGGGGATATGTTGACAAATGCCCAGCGCTCTATTGTATGCTATAGCCTCCTACTTTTGCTCCCCATCGTTTATGCAACGTAATTCCATTGGCTGCATTGCATGTGCCCCAAAACTCTTGCGCAACACCCCTCACAAGACACCACTTACGAAATGTATAGCACACTCCAGGGCGTCTTCCATGTGAGCACCAGAATTTACATAGTTTTTGGGGTTTTCGTTTGCCGAAGCCAAAGTTTGCCTTTCAATTGGCTTTTTAGCCTCAGCTGGCATTGATTTGATGTTTGAATATCACTCATACGACATGTGTATGAATATGTCAAACGAAAAATTTAGAAGCCTGCATGTGAGTTAAGCGAATGAAGAACATGCCCATACATAAATTTAGCAAAGAATAATCAATAAGCTGAATATTGAATGAAGCATATGCATACAGTATATAGCATAATAATATTGTGCCTCTTTCAATGGAAGCCGCGAAAGGTTACAATGAAATGTGTTCTCATAAGAATGAATTCTCAGAATCTAACGCCCATTTTCTAAATTTAGCTTACAAAACCATATGACATCAAACAAGTTTTTAAGAAAGAAAACAAATAAGTATTTGTGTTAAATTGCTTTAAAATTTGAATTTAATGCATGCACACATTTTTATATGTTCTTTAAATGATAATAAACAGAGAGCTTCTAAATAAAGTTGACTTATATAGTATTTTTGAAATTTTTTTTTTTGTGAATTCACAATATTACAAAAGACAAAAAATAAAATTAGTTTCCGAGTTCTATATATTATATTTTATATATATATATTTTATTTATATTTTTTATAATACAAAATTTGGCTACAGTATTCTATCTGATGATATTACATCAGAAAGTAATAATTACTACTTTTATCTCTGATCTTCAAATATTCCCAAACCCACTAAGTGTGCTAGACTTTTTTTCCACTTTCGCCTAGCTGCCATTATCAATATTTGATATCCACATTTTTCTACCAACTTAAACCACACACACACACAGCTGCATAGTGCTATTGTGTGCTACTCTCATATGCGCATTCGCCTTAAAGTATGCAACAGCATTAGTGCATTTGGCTGCATAACAATGACGGGGCACAAGTTGAGATACAAGTTGGGGTACCGGCGCCGGCTCGTTTATGGCCCACAGCGCCAGCTCCTGCAACTGGCGAACGGTATAAACAACCGTAAACTGCAAGTTTTATATGAAGTTCAGGTTGCCAGCCCCGCACTCCGCAGCCCGCCGCAATGCAGCCCACATTCTTTGCATGGCCAAAAAGGTAAGCAGCAAAATCGACCAATGTAACTTTAATGTTTTTATTTGCTTTGCTACTTTGGTGCGCTTATTGCTCTGCGCCTCTTTTAGTGTTTGGTCGTTGTTGTTCTTGTTGTTATATCTGGATATCTGTGCAGTTGTGTGTCATTTGCAGTGTGTGTGTGTGTGTCTCTGTGTCCTGTGTGGCAACTTTGGATTTCCGGTCTCAAGCGGAAATAATGTCAAGCATGAGGAGACACAGCAACTGAAGGCTTCCTCGGCACGTCGCTGGCTGGCTTGCTTGCCGGCTTGTCTTCGTACTTATCCTGTTTAAATATTTAACTATCTTTCTGTCATATTATATGTATGCATGTTAATTCGATAACTGGATTTAATATCAGGCATGTTGGAATTGTTCCAGCGATAAGCAAACAAAGGCAAGTATCTACACATTAATTTCGCTTATATTAAAATTGATATAATGAAAGTCTTGGCTTAAATATTGACAAATCGAACTGTTGTCAACTCGGCTGCTATGTAATGGGGATCTTTATCAACCTATAAAATATCAACACGTTTAAATACATTTATTTAACTTCAAATCCTTTTAGTACCCAATATTGATTAGCTGTAAAATTAACTTTAGAGTTGGAAACGCTAGAAATATGAAACACAATAGCTACACCTGTTTTTCTTATTCAAGGACTAAATCATACGTCTGAGAGGCCTCACAGGTGCTGTTGTCAACTGTATCACATAGCTGCCATAGGAACAATCGCTGCAAAATCGATATGTTGTTGCTTATAAATTTGAAGACATTTTCCTTTTCTTTCCCATTCACATTTTTGTAATAAAAATAAATAAAAACTAACTGAGATAAAAAAAAGAAAAATATTGTAAAAAAAAAAAACGAAAGAGTTACATACATCAGTTTATAATTAAGATTGATGAGTATTAATAAAAGAGGCGATTTCAAATGACTTGCCCTAAATTCTTGTTGCACCCACCTCTTTATAAATGGTGTATCCATCGAGTGCAGCCAATGTCAGTAGACAAAGCACAGTTACGCTGACCAGGCCCGTCTCCAGCTCAAAGATCTCCTCGTGGTAGGCAACCTCGGCCAGTTCATCAAAGCGCAGGAGAAAAATCAACAGTTCCATGGCGACGCTGCCATACAAGTAGACTGAGAAATGAGCCGACAACGTTTGATTAATATACCTGGCATCAAATTATCAGTCCAGCACACACACACACACACACACACACACGCTCACGCACCTGTCATCTTTTTGCGCTCGAGCACACGATGATAGCACATTAGCATAATTGTCAACAGTATGGCGGCCATAGCATTCCATACGGCGCCAGCGCCAATGATAATCAGAACATTCAGCTCCCTGGGCGTGGTGTCAAAGAGCTGCTTCAGCTGGTCGACACTGCGCTGGGGCAGTAGACTTCTGGCCAGCTCCAGACTATTAACGGCCAGCATAAGCAGCGAAACAGCTGCGCGCAAATTGTGAAATGCTAGCAAAGTTTTATGGCACCTGCAATGAAAACGGAACCGTTAATAAACACACAACAAAAGACACACTAAAAACAGAAAGAGCCAAAGACGGTGAGTACTTGGCATAGGTACATTGTTAGGTAGGAAAGTTACACACTAGAAAATTCGGATGCAATTTTATATTTTAAAATATATTTTAAATTAAATAAATTCAATTCTGAAATTGTTTACTAACAATTAATTTAATAATAATATACATTATTAATCATTTTATTATATATATTTTAAATGCCAAAACTTAAACTTAATAAATTCCATTTCACGCTTATTATTCTGTTTGCCTTCAAATAATAATAAAATTTAAGCCTAAGTATTAAAATGTTCACTCTCTCTCTCTCAATTCTCTCTTAACCCAAATAAACTCAAATTTTGCATTATTATTTATTGTTTTATTAAAAATACCTTTTGGGAATTTTGTAAAATTAAATTGCTTTTAAGGTTTTTTACTGTGTAAGTAGGATACGTAGATAATACTAGGAAAGTCCACTACAAACCTCAGCGCATAAATATCGCAATATCAACAATTTTGAGTTTAATTAAGTGGAGTGCCAGACGACCAGGTGGACAGACTACCACACAGACAGATAGCCAGGCGACCAGACAGACGTCTGTGTGTGTGTGTGTGTGTGTGTGTGTGTGTATGTGTCTGTGTCTGTGTGTGCTTTGTTGTGTTGTGTGCGTGTTCAAGTGTTCTTCGTAATTGCTACAATTACATTCCAGTGCTTATGACGCTTCTCTGTGTAGAGGCCTGGGCGGCCTGTTCGGTTGTTCTGTTTCCGCTTGCACGCCTCCACTGAGTTCCTGGCACGTTTATTTCTTGTTGTCTTTCGGCCGACTGCCTGGCCATAATCTTAAGTGTGATATATGGCGCCCACTTGACTGGCGCACTTTTTGATTGCATTTCCATGGTTTTGTATTCAAAATTCAAGCCAACAAACTTTTAATAGCCATAACGTGGAGGCTCACTGTAGATTAGCCCAAAACCCACGAGCTCATTTAGATACATAATATTATCCTTGCACAAAATTAAGCAGGCTGAATATTTAGTTTAACCTAATTGTATACTAGATGGAACTAAAATTTGTGTATCAAGTAAGACAAAAATCTAAATATTGCACCTACCACGTGTTGTCATTGTTTTACACACAGTTAGGTGCATTTTCTGAGAGAGCACTGAATTTTTACATATATCTTTGATTTTGAGTTTGCAGCATGAAAAGGATGAACAACAAAAAGTTTCATGAAGCAGAAAAGAGCAGAAAACTCTTAAGGGGGAAACTTGACAAGGTATGAATGCAGAATCAGTTTGGACAATGAAGGTTCAAACTGTGAAACTGTATTGCCTGATTATTGTTTTTATATGTATCTTAAGTTAATATGAATATGTTGTTTATATGAGTATTTTCCACTGTTTCACTGATTCGAAAATAAACTTGATTTGCCCTCGATTGCGAGACATATCTTTAGTAATTCTATACCAAAAATGGTCTCAAGGTCAGTCATTATTACTTATGTATGTATATGCCGATCTTCACCTCAGTTATAGAACATACTAAAAATGTGCTTGCTCTTCGTTTATCACACAAAATATATTTAATGATGTGCAAAAATGTGGCATACTTTTTGGCTGCACAACGTGAGCATTTACACTTTTGCACATGGTATTCCAAAAAAGAGAACTAACTAAAACTGGGAGTGGGAAACGGGAAGCGGATAGGGATGAGACCAGGAGGGACACACAGTAAACCTGCGTCTGCAATGCCGTTGAAATATTATTTATTGCGAATACTGTTGCATACTATTTGGCGCAATGGCGTGTACAGTGCACAGGACTAAGTATATATATATATATATATATATATATATATAAGTTGATATATGTATGTTTTGGGCATGGATAGGCCCCCAAGCAATTGTGGCTTGATTTTAATTTTTTAGCGTTCTGCCAATTTTGATAGTTTTTTTAAGGATGTTGGAGGAGGGAATTTTATTTATTGTACACACAGACAGTCTATAAATGTAATAAAAAATGCCAGCCTTGACAGCGGACTGAGGCGTGAAGGTAGAAAAGACAGACGACACAGCGACAACGACGCTTACATATTAATTACATTTTTGACCGCTCTAAAAGTGCATGAATAATAGATTTCAATTTTTGGAAAAATGTGCATAGTGTGCATTTTTGGGGATTTCATTTTCATGCGTCATTTTTTCCCCAGAACAATGTGCATTTAAATGCAGCTCACCAAAGAAAATAATACAAAATTCAAACAATTTTTGAAATTGTTTACAGTTTTTTTTTTTTACTGCTCTCATTTTTGGTTCAGGTGCAACATTTTTTATTTATGAGCTGTTTGTTTGCACCTGTTGTAGTATTTCAAATTAATAGTCGTTGATTGAAAATTTTGAGCAACTCTATAATTTCTATTTGTACATTTGTGTGCGCCAAATTTTTTGTTATTGTGGCTTAAAAAGTTGATAAATGATAAATGATGGAAATTTAATTATTTTATTTGCCATTTTTTATTGAAAAATATACAAGGAAAATTTAATTGAAATGGAAGTGCATTTTATTTTGAATGTATGTTGCAATAATTTTCCAAATTTAAGCTAAGAATGAGATAAAGCATGTGGTTAAATATATAATTGCTAGCATTAGGGTGTTTGTATGAACAACAGATTTGAAAAGTTCAATGTGTAAACTGTAAATAGTGTGCTAGTCAAATGTTTTTCTAATCCAACCACCACAAATAAATAATTTTGTTTGACTTGACTTTAAAATATAATTTAGGTTACAGCACATTTTAAAAACACTAAAAGGTTGGTTACATAAAACAGCAATTAAAAAGAGGTGATCCTTGCATCAACGTGCTTCAGTTGGCATCAGGCTAAGGATTGCATTGCTCTGCTCCAGATCTCGTGCCCCATAGCAATGCCTCGGGAGACTTGATGCATTAAAAGAGATTTCGAGCGATTCTGCATTAAGATGTGTCCAACCGCCGGAAACAGTGTGCATACCACAGCTGAACCAATGGATTTTGAGATTGTTGGTGGAGGCATTTTTCACAAATAAAATTATGGAAATTTACAAAATAAATTTTATGTTTTTTTAATTTTTTCAAAGCTTTTTAACTTTTGTTGCACGAATTCTTGCTTCTAACTGAATATTTTCAACTTGGAATTCATCTATTTGGGTTTTCGACTTTTAAAGGCTGCTTTGATCCAAACAAATTTAATCATTTGAAAAAAAAAAATTCTATATAATTCGGATTTAAAAATAATAATGAAAAATTCAGAATGCTTGGAGCATGGAATTTCTATGCCCATGAATGTGGGGCAGATTTTGTATCAATGTGATTTAAATAAACTGCTCATTTGACGGCTTAACTAATTTATTTATTATGTCGTTACATCTTGAGTTTTTTAATTTTTTATAATATTTTTTCAGATGATATGATAAACTATTTGTTAGGTAGCCGATTGTAATTTTAATGTAAAAATCGTGCAACTGAGAAGAATTGAATCCAGGTCAAATATTTAATACCCCTGAATGCTATATATTCCAAAATTTGTTACTATATACTTTTATTCCTTATAGGAGTCTCTATCTATGAAAATCGCTTTTCAAAACCCCATCTACATTAGACATCTATCTAAACAGAAGATAACTGATAAAAGATACGCTTTCAAGTTTCGATCATTAGATCATTCAGTCAGCCAGCATTTACTTATGTAGGTATAAGACACAAAAGTGCTTTGGATATTCTTTTAATTCGATCGAAATTCATCCCTTAAATTTATGTTCTCGCTTAAGATCGTCAAACACTTGAACGAGAGCTTTAAGAGCGTATTGAACTAGCAAATAGTTGATAAAAAGCAAAACAACAGACAACAATATCAAAACACAATTGCCTCACGTTTTCAATTGCACATCGAATTATTGCCCCCTTTGCTTGAGAAGATGTATCTGTGAAAATAGAAATAAAAGAACACCTGCTACCCGCTGCACAAATTGTCTGTTCTTGGCCGGTTTACATAGTGCCTGCCGGAGTGGCAAATTAAGAAATCTAATAAAATTGTAAAACTGAAAATACTCGAGTCTAAACTCGAGCACACAAATAAAACACACCTCGTCGTGTTCAAATTGGAGCAACTGATTTGTTTACCAAATGATCCAAAAATACCAGAAAATTGCATTGAAGTGCAGTTGTTGTTGTTGTTGTTGCAGTTGCAGTTGTTTTTGTTGCTCTTGTTGCAGTTGTGCCTTGGCACGGGGCGCTATTTCTCAAGTGCCGGATGTATTATGGCCATCGGGAGCTGATTTTTCATGAATGAGCCGGGCACTCAATGAGTGCACTCATGAGTGTGCCGAACGAGTGTAATGCATTGTTTGCTGTTGCTGCTAAAGTTGTTGTTGTTGCTGTTGTTGTTAATGCATTTGATTCAAACTGTTTATTGATGCGCATCCTTACATTTGGGGGGGTGAGTTATTCGATAGTACTTAGAGTAGTGCTACGAGTTCTATTAGTTCCGGATATCAATGATATTTTAAATGAATTCAAGTGGCTTTGAGTTGTGCTGCAAGTGCACCAAGTGCATGTGGGTGGTATACTTAGATACACGAGTGTGTTTGAACAATTAAGGTGAAATTTAGATCTTAGCTACATGGAGTTATTTATGACATTAGCAACAGATCAGCGCTAAAGAGAACATATTATTGCTATAAATTCAGACGTATTTTAAACGTTGGCGAAAAATTTAAATAGATCTGATCCCCAAATACAATAACCTTCATTTAAAATTTGAGTTCTTATAGATTCTTAGATCCATCAAACTTGAGAAATTCTGATTGAAAATGTATATACGTTTATTGCCTGATGAAATAACTGTTTTGCTGATTAAGGAATAAATAAAATAGTCTGTAATATTTCCGCATTTATACAAAAATTTGCGTCAGAGTTTAGACCAGAAAATTTGTGTTAAAATAAAAATTAATATTTTTATTTCACAAAAGCAAATTGAAATTAATTAAATAAATCACTCAAAATGTTGCTACAATTTTTACAATACAACTTTTAAATCTATGTACAGATATCGAACCTAGATTCTATGTGCTCCTTTGACCTGATCAATTGTAGAGCTCATCTAACGAGGAGGGCAATAAGAAACTTAAATGCTAAATCCAAAAGCATAATTATTTGTTGCTCTTAGCTGCATAAATATTTGTTCTACATTCCTAGGCATTTGAGTATAAAAGTTTACTTCAATTAAGTCCATTGAATTGACCACAGATAAATATATATGTATATGACAACAAATATTGAAATGACAATGCGGACAACTGTTTAATGTTTTGCTGTTGCTTGCTGCCGCCTCGTTTGCAGCTGCTGCGGCAGTCAGATGATGAAGATATATGCACATATTGAATGACCAATGACCAATGATCCGGCGATCCAGTGCTCCAATGCAGCCACTCAACAACTGCGGCCATACAGCAGCAGCAGCAGCAGCATGCAGCTCATTTCATTTACGAGTGTTTCAATGGTCAGCGTGCCCGTTGATGAAAAGACCAAATAACCAAAACAACAGCCAAAAGCAACCAAAACCGTGCCAACGAAATTCCTATGAAAACTTGTGCGCCTCTTGATTACATGCTGGTTTTGTATGCAAACTGGAGTAAACTTTTATTAATTGAGCTGGTCCAATGTATACACAAAATGCAATACACACTCACACACACACACACACATGCTTATGCTCGTGTGGCAATATGTATCAAGAAGACAACAACGATGACGACGCAGTGCAGCCACAGATATAGCCGCAGAGCCACAAACGCCGCCACCTCCGACGGCATCGTACGTTCATCTATAAACAAACAAAATATGCGGCTTTTTATACACTTGCCATTAAATAGACGCTGTAAGTTTCTGATCTGCATAATATATGGCAAATAATATAAAATTAAAAATCGGTCTTATTTGATATTATACTAAATAAATTTATATTCAACTGATATGCAAATATTATAAACTGTAGTTGCAAGATAAATTACTAAGTTACAAAATATTTTAAACACTAATTTAAACTATAATATAACATTATTGTAAATGTGCAAGATATACTGTAAGTAAACCGTTATTGTTATTATTTTCTTGGACCAATATATATTTTAAATACCAACAGAAATTTTAAATTATCATAAATCTACAATTTACTTTTTTAAATATTTTTATTATTTGTTAATAGTTTAAAATTTCAATTTCTTTAATAAAAAATTATATATTGCTACCTAACTTAAAACATTGCAACTACATCATTATTATTATTATTTATTTTTATTATTATTAGTTACTTGTTTTGAAAACAGTCAAACTTAGCTTAAACATTAAAAAATGAATACTAAACCGGATCTCACATTACATTACCTTACCCAACTGAAAACTTAGCCTAGCCCAAACCAACTTAGCTAATGTAAACCTAGCCCAGCGATAATTATTTACATCGCTTTAGAGTATCTTTGCGTCGACTTGAAAATTATATTAGCACTGTGCATAATATTTATGAAATTGTTGGACTGTTTTTCGTTTGACTTATGTCACGGCTGTCAGTAAATAATTCAAATGATTTTGCAACTAGATTTAGATTTCATGTTTTCTGTCGTCGTCATCGGCGTCGGCGTCGGCGCTAAATGGAAATGTATCTTTCGATATGTTGTATTTACTTCTCTGTATCCGCGTATCTGCATCTGCGCATACGGTTTTGTCGTTTAGTCATGTAGTCAGTAGTCGGTCATTAGGCAAGTGTCTGGGGACGTATAAAAGCCAATTTTAAACAGCACACCATGGGATTTTTCACAAATAAAATCAAAATGATTTACTAGGAAAAATGCATCACGGAGACACGAACAAATAATACTATATGGAAAATAATACGTAAAGCGATTTTTGATTTCATTGTTGTCTGTTTTTGGGGCCCGACACGTACATTACATAGTATATATGTGTGTCTGTATGTACATATATTTCAACAGCTGGCCTAGCGCCACATGAACCCCCTCCCTGTATTTATATATGTATGTGTGTATATATATACAGACACCGCGTCGGTTTGCTGCCTTTGCATATTGTTTATAAACGCAGCCGCTAAATTTAAACAAAAAGTTGCCCATTTGTTTATGTGGCCAGAATGTTCATATAGCTTATAGTCACTTGCCATGCCAAAAGGTCTGTAAGATTTCCTCCAAAATTCAATGAAACAAGAGTTTCTTTCGCAGATCAAGATTCAGCTCTAAAGATTATATAATATTAATTCTAGCCACACATTTGTTTGTTTACGAATCTGCAATTTTTATTCTTGTTCCATACAACATTTACAAAGGACAGTGCGAGATATATGGTGAATCATGCCAGCAGCATTCTGTAAATCCAGCAAAATTTAAGTGAGCAAGGATCAGAACATATGCACATGTGTATCTCTCACCCAAAATCACAACGCATCTCACTTCAAGGGTAATACCTGTCCCATATCCATGCCCTTGAATTGGATGGAAGCGGGGAGACATGTCTTGGATCCGCACTGGACGAGTGTACGTCCCACCGAAGGTATCACTGAGCGCATCAGGACGGGCACAATTACTCTAAGGACTAAGCCTAGCATTTTAGAAACAGTTTCCTTATAAACAAACTAAAATTTAAAATTTTTTTTTTTAACAATTTAAATGAACAACATTAGTGACTGTAACTTTTTAAAGACCAGTAGTTTTATTTGTAATTCTGTGAGTTGAACTTCAATGGCTAACTCGATGCAAGAGAAATACATATTATTTGGCATTAGATTATATTTCTTTCGATAATTTATTTCGATCATGGCCAAAATATTTTATCTATTTATTTAATTGTTTAAACGTTCACTTAAACTGATCGAAATTGGTATTTAAAAATATAAATAGATATTATCTGGAAGATATTAAACAGAAATTTGACTATGGCAATGAACTCTAAATTTATTGGCAAAGTTCCAACTCACAGGTTTTGTGACTATTCTTCTGTCGTTTGGCAGATAGATGTAGATAAATCTACCATATTTCGATTTCCATCAAAATTAGTAAGAAAATTATATTCGTACTTAAATTGCTAGCAATTGTTCATACTGAAACTGAATAGTTATCATCAAGTTATCATAATTTACATCAAGGAAAATATGGTAATCTATGATCAGGAAAATCCCCTCCCCCGTCTGCTTTACTATTTGGCCACCTCCAATTGATACTTTTTATACTTATATCGTACAACTGCATCGTTATCAAATCTAATTAAACATTATTTAACTGCACATGCAATTCGACTTTAAGCGACCGCTTCGATCCAGTAAAATGTAATTCTTTTGAAAATTCTATACACAGTGTCTAGCTATAATCCATACGAGATATTCTTCACCCCAAAGAGTTTAGTCAATTAGTCACGCGATTTTCCAATTTATATTTTAATGCGTTTTTAAAATAGATTCAAATTTAAATGGGTTTCAGTGATTCGGCATACAAGTAATATAATGAAATATTAATAATGCTTCGAGCAATCGTAGATATGTAGGGCAGATTTATCATCAATGAATTATAAATTTATTGTTCGTTAGCATAAAATTATCGCATCCAAATATTCTGCGGGTATTGTATTCAAAAGAACGAAATAGAGCGAATATTGAATAATTCGAAATAGATATAGTATTTTTCAGCTAAGCATGGCTAAAAATAAAGAAAAACTTTACTAAAAGTTAAACATTTTACTTATAGATACTGCAGTTGAGAAGATTCTGCGATAGTTATATAAATCTGTATTTATTATTAATAAATATCTATCCTACAAAATAAGATATAAAACTCACCTATCATATTTTCTCCAGACATATATAGATGCAACAGTCAGCACAATTATGGCAAAACAAGTTAAAACATATTTAACACGATCTATGCCACAAATATCGGTCTGCAAATTATCATATGTTTCACGCATTTGACCACTCAACTGATCGCAGCGTATAAGATTAAAAAACTGTGCCATTTTTATTTTTAATAAATTTTATCACCAGCACTTTTTGAAGGCACTTTTTAATAGATTAGTTTGCGACTTTAATTTCATGATACACTGAATTAGTATTTAGTAATTTTTTCAATATAATTTGAATTTTCACTTGCTATGCAATATAAATATGTACATATATATATATATACACTTGTACCGATTTCGCGCAATGAAAAGTCAAAATTTAGAAACCACACAGAAAATTTGGAAATGTAAACAAATTATTTCGCAATCACAAATACACACAGCAATTAGTTTGCTCGATCAAATTGTACTTGAATATTTGTTTCGAGCCCAATTTTGGAATTTAGATACACAAAATCTGTATATGTACATATGTATGTACAAATATACATACATTAAGCGCATGCCGCGTGCGCGTTTTACTTTTAATTGTGACTTTAAATCGTTATTATTGTGAATATAAACAAAATAGCAGACATAAAACGAAATATGCGCACGTTTCTACTGATTCAAAGAACGGTCGGAAAACTTTCCCATTAGTAGAAGCTGCGCCAACCGTCTGCAGCCGAGGAACGTAACGTACTGAAAGAAACGGTAAACATTCAAAAGAACTCTTGCCGAGAAGCTGTGCGTGCGTGACTGAGAGAGAAAGAGAGAGACAGAGAGAGAGAGAGAGCGAGCGAGCGAGCGTGCAAGCACGTGCAAGATCGTGAAAAAGCTCTCGTGTCTTTTTGTTTTTAATATACTCTGTACCCGTAAAATGGGTATAAAGAGTACCGTTACATTGAATATACAAATACAATATAGAAACTTACATATAAATGGCTGTGACCAACCACTCTTGACATTATATTCAACAATTTTATATTATATTTGACGAAATATATTTAATATTTACACGCTTTAAGTAATAAATTATAATCGTGTTTTTAGATATAATAGCGCAAGTCTAGCTTTCTCTTATTTCTTATTCAAATGTGAATTTGGCACTAAAATAAAAATGATACAAGAGACAGTCGATTTATTTTAATAATAATCGATTTAATCGAAACATTAACAGTGCTTAGCCAAAATAATCACAAATATACATACATATGTACATAGGTATAGTCAAGTCAAGCACTCTCCACCAGTGCTGCCAAATCAGCTTTTTCCCGTCAGATCTAGCTTTTTTGAAAGACAAAGAATTTAGGGTATTTAATAGTCCTCCACTAGAGCTGTTGCGCAAGCAGCTTCATTTCGTTGTGCGTTGCGTGTAGCATGTTTGCTTCCAACCGTTTTGCTTACGTGCCGGCATGTTCTTGTTCGTTACCGTTTGAGAGTCACTGCGCATGTCAAACTGTTCAGCGCGCAAATAAACCGGTTTGAAACAGAATGCACGCATATATAAAAGTGCTTCAGCAATTCGGGCATTGGAAATTTAGAGTTGTCTCGGGTAGGCGAGTTATAGAACATACATGTATGTATGTATAAACATATATAAAATTAAACATATTTATTTTGTTTTGTTTTAATCACCGTTATGTTAATAAATAAATAAACAGTTTTGCTTTATGATTGCAGTAATATATTTAATATTTAATAAATTATAATCATACTCAAAGGGATTTTAGCGTCAAATTTGTAATTTGGCACAAAATAAAAATAGTTAAAACCCAATGCGATTAATTACCTTAAAGAAAATAATCGCTTTAATTGAATCGAACACAAATATAGGGTACCAATCCAATCAAGCACTCATCCCTAGATCAATTTAACTTGTTGTTGCGCAAGTAGCTGATTTTTGTTTTATGTTTGCTTACAACTGTTTTGTATATTCGAGTTCGCTAACAGTTTGAGGGGCATAGGTTTGAAGCATAGAAATGAATGCACAAAGTATGTAATATAAAAAGCGCTTAACGTTCATTAGAAATTTTCAAATGGAGCGAGTAAGTCAATCAGCTAGTGAATTATATACATACATGTACATATGTATATTGCGTAAAATGAATCATTTTAATGTTTTTTGTAGCTTGTTTTAATTTGTTTGTTTATTGTAGTTCCCGCTCAGCTGCTACAGGTAAATAAATTACTATGATTAAACATGAACTTAGCCTTTAACTTTAAACCAACTTAAATCTATAATTTATATTATTGTACCCATCAAAATGGGCCAGTATAAATATATATTTTATTTTATCAATATCTATAGGTATTTAAATTACTAAATATGTTTAAAATTAGTAGGCGCTCAAAATACGCCTTAAATATACTAAAAGGATCAAACATTTTTAATTCGCAGGGAAAGGAGTGCAGTTTGGATGCTGTGAAATTTCAGCCCACTGTGCTGGTGCACGGTGGTGCTGGGACAATAGCCGACAAATGGGTGACCAGCGCCAAGCTTGGGGTGAAGAGAGCAGCCAGCAAGGGGTATGAGACACTGCAGCAGACGGGCAGCGTGCTGGATGCCGTGGAGAATGCAGTGAGAGTTCTGGAGGAAGATGGCGCCTTCAATGCCGGCTACGGATCTGTGCTGACGTGGGACGGTGATGTGGAAATGGATGCGGCCATCATGCATGGCGCTCAATTGGAGGCAGGATGCGTGTCCCTGGCACGGGATATCAAGCATTCCATAACACTGGCCAGGCGGGTCATGGAGAAGACACAGCATCGCTATTTGGCTGGTGAGGGTGCCATGCGGCTGGCCATAGCCGAAGGATTCGAGATATTGGACAAGGGTGCGTTGGTTACGGACAAGTCGCTTAAATTCTTGGCGAATTTAAAGGCCAACTGGAATGGCACACATGATGGCCAGCTTTATGGTCCACCCGGCACCGTTGGCGCAGTGGCCATTGATGTCTGCGGCAATGTGGCAGCAGCAACATCCACGGGCGGCATGACGGGCAAGCTGGCGGGACGGATTGGTGACTCGTCGCTGCTGGGCGCCGGCACCTATGCGGACAACGACACGGGCGCTATCTCAGTCACGGGACATGGCGAGACCATAATGCGTTTCAATGTTGCCTCACGCATATTGGCTTTGGTGCAGCATCGCAATCAAACGATGCAGCAGGCAACGGAGCAGGTGCTGCAAGAGATGACCAAGCGTTTCAATGAAACCGCTGGCGTCATAGGCATCGATCATCGCGGTCAGCTGGGCATATACTTTACATCAACACGCATGTCCTGGGCCTATCAGCAGGCAAACAAGCTGCACTGGGGCATGGAAGTGGGTGAGGATCAGGTAGAGACTGTAGGCGAAGCAGCCACTACTGCTTGAAGAGGATTACAGCATAATTTGAATGATTTCAACTAACTAATTGCAAAACTACACAAAATTCCTGTCAATAACATATAATATTGTTTATGTTCTAAATATTTGTATTTAATTTTGCATTCCATATTTGAGATTATTGCTAATTTTACTATTTAACTGCTCACTTTTGTATGTGAGAATGACAAATTGAATTAATACATATTTTTTAATTAACGAATATTAATATCAATTGAATACAGATTTAATCCGAAATTATTATTGTATCTTACATTGACTATTTGTGTTTAACTTAAATGCACTTTGGTGATAATTAAGCTGTCATTTAAGTTGTAAAAGTTGGATGAGCAATTAAAGGACATACACAACTAATACATATACAAAATTAAATTTGGTTTAATTCACAAACTTATGGATAAATTAACACATACAAATGTTCAAGCTAGGCGCAGCCAGCATACAAATAAAATTCATATATTATTAGACAAATGGAAGCCGCTCAAGTCAAACAGAGCAGCAATAATCACAGCTGCCGCAAATGGCAAACAGGCGACTTTCTTCTATAAAGAAACGTAGTGCCTGGGTGCAATTAAGCTCATGCTCGTTGATCTTATGCTGAATGAGCTGCTGCAGTTGGGCTTCATCTGCCGCATGCTCAAACCGCACCCCGCACTCGCAGCTGTACTGAGATTTGAGGCGTTGCAGCGTTTTCATCAAGCAGACTGGGCATAAAAATGGGAGTTCTTTGGGTTCCGTGTAGAGCGCTTCCAGGTTCTGCTCCTGGAGCGCATACCACTCGTTGACATCTGAGAGCAGCTCCTCATAGACATGCTGCTCCAGCTCCAAATCCTTATCCAACTCCTTGAGCTCCATATGCAAAATTTGTTCCAATTCTGACTGCAATTATTTACTTCAGTTATATTAATCAATTCAAATATATTGTGTGACAAATACCAATTGCAATTTGCGATTGCCATCCACATTGTCCTTGCGTGCATTCACTATGCGTATGCGACATTTCTGTTAATCAAATAAACAATAAATAAATAAGGAAAATAATATTTCGTCAAATCGAGAGATCACCTCCCGCAGCAGCTCTCGCAATTTGGGGGCGCCCAAGCGCTGTCGCTTGGCTACATTTTGTGCGTGACGTTTTTGCTCCACGCTTGTCTTGTATACAATATTGCTGGGACTCTGCATTGTAACAAAAATAACAATTAATACAACAAATAAATTTTAAGCACAAATTGTGAAATTCGCGGGCTGACAGCACCAATCACAGCTGTTTCGTTATCGAAATGCAGCCCCACTTTTTATGTGCCACTGTACAGCACTGATGCTACTCAGGGCTGAATTACCAAGATTTTGACATTTGAATATTAATCTAGTTTGATTATAAATTAAATCAAAAATTTGATCATATATAAAAAATTTGTTTTTAATTTAAATGCATATAATTAAAATTATTTAATTTTCATTGTAAAATATTAATTATTCTTTAATTACAAACTTACAAATACAATTACAATTGCAAAGTTCAAGCTGAGCAACGATAATCACATCTGAGACTCTGCATTGTAACAAAATGTTTAACAATAATAAAATAACTAATTTTTAAACACAAATTGTAAAATATCGAAATACAGCTCTGGTGTTTAGGTGACCACTGCACAACACTGCTGCCGCGCAGGGCTGCTTTGACTAGATTTTGACGTTTGCAACATGGCGTACAGCGAGCTTCCGCTCTTTCTTTCCCTTTCTTTTACCAACGTGCATAGTGTCTAGTAAAAGGTTAGTGTATAACATTTTAAATTTTCTCGTTAGAATGTTAACAATTTGTGCTTTAAACAGATGCCAGCCCCGGTCGCTAAGAAACCAGCAGCTAAGAAGCTGCCCGCTGTGCCGGAATCCAAGCTGAAATTCAGCAAGAAACAAATCAGCAAACGTGTCTCAGAAACGAAACGTCGTTTAAAACGTGCCGCTGTTGTTGCCCTGCGCAAGAAGGAGAATCTGGTGCGTGCCGAGAAGTACCAAAACGAGTACATCAAGGCCGATCAGCGTGAGATCAAGCTGCGTCGTCTGGCCAAGAGCCGTAATCAGTTCTATGTGCCCGCCGAGGCTAAATTGGCCTTCGTCACCCGTATCCGTGGGTAAGTCTTCCCTTCGACAACGATTATTGTGATTTTTTATTTATTTAATGTAAGGATTATACTTATCACTTCTAATAACAATTTTTCATTTACATTTTTTAAAACCAATTCTAACTTATTTTACTTATTATTTTTTTAATTGATTAAATAATTATTTTTAATATTTTGATTGAGTCAAAATCATTGATATTTTTATCTAATGGATCATGAAAATATAAATAAACCTATTTTAAATATGTGTGCAATTAAAACTAAATGATTTACAAGTATATCAAAAGACTACGAATTCTATAAAATAGTAAACATGTAGAAAAACATTAAATTTGAAGGTCGACATAGGAAAATGAATAAGAATGATTAAATGAATTTACCAATTACATTTACGTAAATTTAAAATGTAAATAACTTGATAATTTGATGCAATAATGGTTATAATTGCTAATTACAATTATCGATAAATGTGCTAACTGTTGTTATTTATTACTTTGCAGTATCAACAAGGTTGCACCAAAGGTACGCAAGGTGCTGCAGCTGTTCCGCCTGCGCCAGATCAACAATGGTGTGTTCATCAAGCTGAACAAGGCAACCATCAATATGCTGCGCATTGCTGAGCCCTACATTACCTGGGGCTACCCCAATCTGAAGTCGGTGCGGGAGCTTATCTACAAGCGTGGATATGTTAAGCACAGTCGCCAGCGTGTGCCAATCACCGATAACTTTGTTATCGAGCGCAAGCTGCGCAAGGCGCACAACATTCAGTGCGTTGAGGATTTGGTCCATGAGATCTTCACCGTGGGACCCAACTTCAAGTACGCCTCCAACTTCCTGTGGCCGTTCAAACTGAACACACCCACCGGTGGCTGGCGCAAGAAGGCCAATCACTACGTCAACGGTGGTGACTTTGGCAACCGCGAGAACATGATCAACAGACTGCTCCGCAAGATGGTCTAAAGCAGTAATTTGCATTGGAATAGTTTAAAAACAAAAAACGGTCTGGCAACAGCGAAAGAAATAAAATTAACTCTTTTTTTAAAAGTACCCAAACGCCGTTCACAAAAATCAAAGTGTTTTCACTTTATTATTTATTATTATTAATGTACAGAGTAGCATGGCTTGGAGCAAGCACTGGCTACTAAAACAAAGGTTAGACACGCAAAATACTTTGAGCAAAATGAATAACATTTTGCACAAATGTTCTCTCAAACGTCTGAACGCCAAATGTGTTGATAGCAAGCTGACAATGTGTGCTGCATTTGGCCCTGTCTGACCACAGTGTGGCCCCCCCGGCTCTGGTGCAAACTATTTACAGTTTGTGTACGTTTGTTCTTACAAAATAAATGCAAGAACAAATTTGTGCAACTATGGTTTACTTTTTTAATAACAATAGTTCAAGGGACAATAAATAGTTTTCGAAAACATCTTCCTATTGAAAATACACATTTTGGCATAATTTTGTAATGCATTTTTATTGCTCTGCTGAACAGAGCAGCATATGACCCAGCTAACGATTTTAATGTACCTGCAGAAAAAAAACTTAATAAGAAAACAATAAACATTGTAACACTATTAACTGATATATATTTATTTAAATTTTATATCAAAATTTTTCCGTGATTTTGTCAAGCATTTTTACCATGTGCGCCAAGATTTCTAAGCGAACTTCCGCGTGGTGATTTATGGCCTTCGTCCGCTCCAGGACTTTTAGGGCCTCCATCCGTTCTTTTGCGGCAGCAACCATAGTTTTTTCAAACGGGGTCAACTCGGCCCTGTATATTTTTCGCTTCTGTGCTCCATGTCGTTGCTATCATATAATATATATTTGACAAAGGTTCTTTATTATTCAATTAATATATACATATGTATGTATACTTACAAATGAACAAACAGATGGTGCTTTGAAATACCATGTCGCTAGCTCAAATTCATCAGAGTCATCTGCAAATTCGCATTCTTCCTCAAACTCATCCTCCCAGTCTATGATCGTAAGCATAGATTACTGCATCAGGCAGCTAACTTTAATTCTTGATTGTTTTGCTCGCTCATTTTTATCTTTATTTTGCAAACACAGATCAAAACAAAGCAATCAGCTGTTTAATTGCCAACTTGCCACTCACACGTTCACGTAACTCTAAAAATGATAATTCACCAGCGGAATCGGTCTTCATATGTGAATGACTTGATTTCGTTTACTGAAATACCCTTAATGTAAAAACGAATTACAAAGCGATAGTATTGCAATAGTATCGATGGAATTTTTTAATAGAGTAGAGTTGGGAAAACCTCGATGTTTGCCTACATTTATGACGAACAACTATGGTTCGATAATTTCGAATAAAAAATCGATGTTTACTAATTAAATCGAAAAAAAAATGTATTCAAACCGAGATCTGTCGCTTAGAAGCGAACATTCTTATAAAGGAATAGGAGCTTATTTCCAATATTGAGTTTTAGGGAATATAATAATTACTATAATAATAAAAAAAATTATTATTATGTAATCGTAGTCCGTGATTCGAATCACAATACTTTGCAACTGTGAAGTAGCAAAAGGGAACTTGAATGTTGCCCATCTCTAATCTCACATGCCTGACAACGATCTGAACGAAAACGACTGCTGTGGCAATGGATGCGCCAACTGCATTCTCGACAACAAGCCAAGTCCCAGCCAACGTGCATTGCTGGCTGGCAAGCGTAATGTCATAGCAAACTATGCCAGGTTCCGGCTGCTCAGCAATGAACCAATGAACGGAGATGCACAGGTGCGGTTGTTGCACTTTGGCTACGCTATGAGTGAGGATGAGGACGATGACAGCATACTGGACATTTCGCCCGGCCATCATGTCATGTTGCGCGCACAGCTGACGGGGCAGGCAGTGCTGTTGCTGCGACCTTACTCGCCTTACTGGACAGACTTTGTTGGCAAAGAGTTCAAAATTCTGGTTAAGCTGCGATCGGGTGGACTCATGTCCGAATACTTGGCGGCATTGCAGCCTTTGCAAGTGGTGCACTTTCGCGGCCCCATTGGCAATTATGCGCATGATGCAAACAGTGCCAAATGCATATACATAATAGCACAAGGCGTGGCAATTGCGCCCACTCTGCCGCTGGTCGCACAGATCCTCGACAACGAAGATGATATGAGTCGCATACGGCATCTGATATGTGCGCAGAACTTGCAGCATGTCTACTTTCGCGATCGTCTGCTTGAGTTTGCTCAACACTGGAACTACACCCACTGTATCTATCTGGCTCATCAGCAATGCTGCTGTTGCTCTGCTGGCTGCGATGAGTCGTGTAAGCAGCTGGGCAAGAGTTTGCGCTACAAGGAGCCGGTACGCACTGGGCGTCTAGATGGCAAGCGACTGGCGTCACATGTGGCGTCCAGCAAGGAGGACTTTTCAATTGTTATCATAGCCGGACATTCAAATTTTCAGCATGCCATGCGGGATGAAGCAATTAGAGTCTTGCCTGTTTCAGATGAAAACATATTTCTTCTTTAAATTAAAGATTTCATAATCATTATAAAATGCATCAGGCCCAGATTCCTCTTATACCTATTTACACTTTGCCTGGAGCATTTGAATAGTTTGCGCTTTAGACGCTTTAGCATATCTGACCTTACCTTAAGGCCTTCCAGTAACCGATGCTGAGTCGCTATTCCATTTATCGGATTTGTTTTCCAAATAATTTGAACCAAACTCTCTCAGTTGTGCTATTTCTTGAAACCAATATTGGACTACTATATCATATATGTAGCTCACATAGGAACAATCGGTCGATTATTGAGTTCTTGTATGATAAACTTTTAAAACATATTTCGATCAAAACAGTTGTTCAATGTATAGTAATATAGTAATGTATGGTATATATAATGCAATAGTTTAATACAATTATCAGAATTGATGAATACGTTAAACTGCCATTTGCATTTTAATCTTTCCATGCGGATTGTAGCCGACGATTTCCAGGTCATCGTAGCGAAAGTCCTCAATTTTGGTAACCTGCCGCTTGAATTTGAGCTGGGGAAAGGGACGTGGCTCGCGTTCTATCTGCTCCTGGATAGGTTCCACATGATTGAGATACACATGGGCATCACCCATCGTATGGACAAAGTCGCCAGGCTTCAGACCCGTCACATGAGCAATCATATAGGTGAGCAGAGCATAGGATGCAATGTTAAAGGGAACGCCCAGACCCATGTCCGCACTGCGCTGGTACAGTTGGCAGGAGAGCTCGCCCCTCGACTCCGATACATAGAACTGGGCCAGGCAATGGCACGGTGGCAGCGCCATTTTGGGTATGTCCAACGGATTCCAGGCCGACATGACAATACGTCGATCCGAGGGATTGTTGCGTATGGTGTCTATCACCTGCTGCAATTGATCGATGCCCTGTCCTGTATAGTCTTCGTCACAAGTGCGGTACTCGGCACCAAAATGACGCCATTGAAAGCCGTATACAGGTCCCAGATCACCTACGGCGCGATCCTTGTGTCCACATTTGTCGAGAAACTCACGGGTGCTGTTTCCATCCCAGATGTGCACATTCTTCGCCTGCAGCAGCTTGGCATCCGTCTTCCCAGAAATGAACCACAGCAGTTCCTCAGAGACTGCCCTAAAAAAGACCCGCTTGGTGGTCAAAAGTGGAAAGGACTCCCGCATATCGAAACGCAATTGGCAGCCAAAGATTGACAATGTACCCACTGCTGTGCGATCGATTCGCTTGTCACCCGTCTTTATAATCCTCTCCACCAAATCCAAATACTGCTGTTCATCCTTGTTTGGAATCGTCTTCAGCTTTTTCAGTTGCTGCACAATCTCCTCGCTACTAGCCGTTGACTCCTGTTTTTTTGGACTAGCTACCATTGTTGCAAAAGGTATTTTCTTCGTTTTAAACTAAGACCGTTCAGTCTTCCTTAAATGGCGCCAAATTTTAGTGACATCCCGCCGATATATGCGCAAATACAACAAGATGCGACCATCTGTTAGAAGTTTCAAAATATCGGTTACAAGCAAAAGCTATAATATTTTTGAGAATAAACGATATTTGCTTACGTGAATCATGGTGAATTATAATAAGGTGGGCTCATGGTAGAATTATAATAAGGTGGGCTCATGCGGCTGAGCTGACAACTATTGGTTTGAACCACGATTGAGAGACTGAATAATTTTCCACTTCAAGCAATTAGAACATTGCAGCATTGGGCTCAAAAAATAGAAAAATACCCCGGAATAATGGTTCCAGCTGTGAAGATTTTAAGTGCCACAACACATATGTCAAAAATCCAATATTATATGGTTTGGTTTTGTTTTATTTAGGTTTGCATTTGAAGGACGAAATATTTATGTGTTTGCAGATGTTCCACACCTAATAAAGCTAATAAGAAATCACTTTATTGACAGCGGACTTCTTATTAGCGGCAAACTTATCAAAGCAGATGTAAAAGTTGAGCTATTAAAACACACTGCCGGAGATTTGTCTTCAGATGTGCCGCCCAGTCTATAGAAGGAGGCGAGAATCTGCCATAGTTGGAATCCGATGCCTTGGAAAATCTGGCCAACCTAAAAGATTCTGGACAACCAACAGAATTCACCTGGGTGGACCAACTGAGCGAAGGCGGGCTATGCAGGCCATCGACTAGCATGATGTGCAATATAAACAAATTATAAAATATTTTTAGGAACATGAATGGCGATGGACTGCTAATTACGTCTAAATTTTTAAAAAATAACATATAAGTGCAGATGAAAATATAGATATTAAGTGAGTGTACATAAAATTGGTTCACTTTCATACAAAGAGCAACTTGCGCGCACAAAATGTTAAAATGTGACGTCACAGTGCAAGCGACAGCGTACGAACCAGTTTTTTCCGGTTTCTTTGCATAACCTATGCTCTCTCTCAATCGTGGGGTTAAAATTGTGAGTGCGAAAGAGACAGTAAAAATGCTCTCTCGACTTCGCTCTGCTTTTATTTTGTGAGTTGAAAAGAGATAGGGACATTGCTTGTGTGAGCTTTGTTGATATTCTGCTGCCTAATAACATATAATAGAATCAATAAATATGAAAATAAATGTTCAATTTATTTCATATTTTTAATATCTAAAAATATCATATAGTCTCTTTAATTATTGCATAAAAAAGTGAACAATTCAAAAAACACTGGGGTGTAATCGATATATCGATAACTTTTGAACAGGAAGAGATATCGATAAAATGAAATAAATTTGTACTGGCCGGCAATAGGAGAATTAGTTTTTAACATATTTTTAACGTTAAGTTAAATGTAGTTTTAAACTAAACTGAATTTCCGAATTTCCCGTTACTCTCAACACAACTTGACATACAACAAAAATACGTGAAAGTGAACACAAAACGGATTCAAACAAGAGTGCTCTAGTCGAGAGTGCCTGCAAGGGAATACAAAATACAATCAGTTATCAAAGCAATGTTCTGTCGATGGATGAACATACTCATTGACTCATTGGTTAGAATCTAACCCATAATCAAGATTCGGAAGTAATAATAATCCTGAAAAAAGATTTACTTGAAAATTTAAAAGCAAAAGCAACAGTTTCTTCAAAACATTTCAATTTTTAATTAAACTGATCAATGTTCTTGTTTTTTATTCGGCATAATCTTAACCCCATAGCCAGCCTGGAAGTCAGTTATTATAATAAAGAATAAAAGTAACCTTTTGCAAATATATTTATTAATCTTGTATTTTGCGATTTGTATGGAATTCAGGGTTGTTTGCCTTTTAAATCGGCTTAGGCGCAATTTCAAAATGGTCAATATGACGCGAACAATGAACAATTGTTTTTTGTTTTTCTTTTTTTCATGGGATGCTGCTTTTAATAAGATATATAAATATGTAAACATTTTTTTTTGCCTCACAGCTGGCAGTGTTTGCAATACGTTTTATAATAGTGAAATATACATAATTATGTATGTATAAATAATTTCACTTCAAGCAAATGCGAATTGTACAAAAGCAAATTAAATCCATTCCACATGAATATAAATAAACCGTCAAATAATATGAAAACAGCATCCCGTTTACAAAATATACCATTTTCTGATAATTGGCCAAAACATTTGTGGTTTATATAGCATTTTACAAATGTGTACTTAATTTATATATGCTAACGGTATTATGCGCCATTGTCTCTGGTTTGTTTAAATCTGTGTATATATATTTTTGCCTACTGATGGGTTGTGGTTACATGTATGTTCTGTACCAGACGCTGGCCCCAATACTCTTCCAGATTGAATGGTTTGAAATTTTTCAATTGATTATCAGATTCAGTGCAGTATATAACAGGTGTGTCCTGCTCTCTAACCTGTAAATTTCAAAAAGAAATGACAAAATATTAGCTTTTATGCAACACGACTATTACTACAGTATTAATGCCTTTAATCATCCATCTTCAACAGTGCATTTAAGTTAAAAACAAATATTCAATCTGAGGACCAATATATCATTTCCGATTCTATCATTAGTCAAATTATATTGATATTCGTTTATCTATATTAATATTATTAATTTGTTATTCTCACATACAATAGTATTGAGTATTTAAATTTTTTGATTTTCATACAAAATAGAAGATTTTCGCGGGAAAATTGAATTGAAATTGGAAAAAAATGTGTACATGTGTATGTACACAGATTTGTTGATATATATGTGCTATTGTTGGTAAAATTCGAGGCCGAAGCAAATAAAGTTTAACCATTTTTTAATTTTATTACTCAAAGAGAAAGTTCACCTTTCATAAAAAATATCCAATTGAAGATTCCGTCAATAAAAATTAGTTTTTTGTTATAATGGTTATAACTCTCAAAATATAAACTTAATATAAAAACTTTATATTTGGTAATATATAGGCCTATAATGGTTTTCTTTTGCAATACCGTTCATTAAAATTAACCAAAAATAATACCACAGACATTATTTTTAATATGATTTTAACTGTATTCCATTTTGACTGATAGTGTAGTTAGGCAAAAATGTTAATATTTGTTAACAGAAATTTTGTGGCGATTATTGATTAGCGAATGTGCAATTATACAAATTATACTGTAGTTAATAAACGGTACTTACAATATTCCAAGCCTCGTGAATGTAACGTATTAATTCATCGTGCTGTGATATCGGCACACTCTGCTGCTGCTGTTGTTGTTGCGACACTGCTGCATATAGCACATTAGTGTTTGTGGCTGCTGCATTATTAATGCTATTATTGGAGTACTGTGTGCTATGCGATGTGTTTGTTGCCGATGCCGAAGACGATGATGATGATGACGATGATGACGTTGTTGATGAATTGTTCGCATTGTTGCTGCTGCTGTTGTTGTTGTTGTGGTGATGATGGTTGTTGTTGTGTGGTCCATTGCCGCTGCCCTGGCGCCGTATATAGGGATAACGTCTGCAATATTAGATTAGTGAAATTAATCGAAAAATACATACATATATCGACTAGTTTTTCACTTCCACACACACACACACACGCACACATAAACTGTGTGTTTACTTTTTTTCAATTTGTATGCGTCACTAAATATTTATTGTGTATTCATGTAGGTATTCTACTTACCCATTGTTGCGTTCCATTTTTGTATTTGCGTTAATAAAAAATATTGCTTTAGTTTTGTAGTTTTTGTTTATCACACAAATCCCAAGTCTATTATTGGGAGTACTGTGAGCTATTTTTTTTCTTTTCGTTGTTGCATTTGGATAACATATCGATAGCTACGTCGATATCGATTTTTTCAGACGCGTTGGCAGCGCCATGAGCCGGTTAATTAACAGCATGTTATCATTCGTTTTAACAGCTGATATTACGGGTAGACAGACAGGCGGTTTAAATAAAATGTATATTTAGATGTTTTCACAATTTCGTTTTACGTTTATTTTTATAAAATGCATAACATATATATTTTGTTCAACTGTTAATAATAAACGTAAAAAATAGCTGCGCATATACACATAAATACAATATAAAAATGAAATGTAGAGAGTAATCATTTAAAAAATGTACTTTACAAAATAATTACCACATATATACTATATATATATATAGTTCTTACTGAGCATTCTTAAACACAACACAATGTTCTTGTATCAATCATCATGTATATGATCATTCCATATGTATTTTGATAATAAAATTACTTTTGTCTTTAACATAATAAAATGCACATTCCGAGTTTCATATTTGTCCGTTACAATTTGGCAGCACCTTGGGAAAGAGTAAGGGGGGGGGGGGGGGTAAACGTGAAAGTACCGTTCGATTTGTTCGATTCGTGAATAATAATTTCTATGCCTATGTGCTGCGTACATATATATAATATAAATAACGGTTAGATTTGTGCTAACAGTTACAATTAGTTTAAAAACTATTTTGGCGGCGCAATGTTTACGAATGAACTAAACAACAAATTTTTTTTACACTTACACTTTACCACGCATTCTAGTGTAGTAGTGCAGAGAAAACGATCGATAATTACAGCATTTGCCATTATTAATTGTAATAGTAGTATTAGTATTAAGGGTTAGTCAATGTTATAGGATAAAATGGGGATTCACACCATCTTGTGGTCGCTCGAAAGTTCGCATTATTTAGTAGATTGATATTCTATTGAAATAATATTTGCAAGTTGATTATTTTTAGAAATAGTGTTTAAAAACAGAAATGTTGCTCACAAATATGTATATTTAAGATAGATAATGATGCTAATATCAGAAGTTCGCTAAGGAGCGACCACTGTTTGATCATGCTTGAGATTAGGACTAAAATTCTGTTAATTATCGATTGTTTTCCCGTACTACCAGGAAGTTTACGTACGGTTTCACACAAACACACAAGATTACAGATCATCATCGCCAATGCCCTCGAATGCCTCATTGCGCACCGCAGCTGCATTTTCATCGTTGCGAAAGAAAACCGCCGCGAAAGTGCGAGCCGTTGTCAATTTATGTTGTTGCTTGCAGCGCTGCGCCAGAAACTTTACCGGCGGTGTTGTCGACGTTGTTGTGGTTGCTGCGGTTGCTGTTGCAGTTGTTGTTGACGTGCAGGAGGAGGAGGACGCGAAGCTGGGCGTCGAAGAGGTTGACTCTGATGCGGCACGGGATGTGCTTGCCTCCTGCTCATCATCGCTGCCACCGCTACCGCCGCTGCCATTGCTGTCATTGTGGAGCAGCTCGTCGACCATCGCCTGCAGGGAGACGGACATGAGCATCGCCTGCTGGCTGGTAATAGTTATCCAGCGCAGCGTTTGCTTCGACATCAGATACTCAAAGGACAGCTGCAGCTGGGTGGCCTGATCCCGCGACTCGTACGTATTGTGCATGGCACTCACACGCCAGCAGCGCATCCGGGTCACACGAAATTTCGTCTCGTAGATTTTGGCAGCACGAGCCGTACGCAAGCTGAGCTCGCGATTGCCAATGGTGACCAGTGCCGTTGTGTCCAGTTCCGGATAGTCAACCTGCGCGGCGCCAAACTGCAGACAGCCATAGGAGGGTAGCTGACGCACTAGCTCCAGATATTGCAACGGGCGAGCCTGCATCTGCAAACTATACAGCTGCCGTCGCATCTCGGGCGTACAAATGATCCACTCGCGGGCGACATCTGCCAGCGTTTGATGGTAGAGCAAGTTGAGCGCAACGCTGTTGCTCAGCAGCTTGGCATCCCAGCGGGCGTTCCAGTAGCAGGTACGCAACAGCAATTGACAGGGCTGCGAATGCAGTCGCGTTATAAACGGCGACTCAAAGTCCATCAGGCGACGCAGCAACAGCACCGCCGGCGGATCACTGATCGTTGCGACTTCATCTGGCGTATCTGGCGCTTCCACTTTGCGCATCAGATATAAGCAAAAGAATTGCATTAGATCCTCGGGCAGCTGTAGCATGCGGCAGACGCAGTGTAGCAGCGCCGTAGCATTTTGCTGCACATGACAGTTGACCAGCAACTGGGCAGGCACACTACCCGTATACACCTCCACCTGCAGCGTCTGCTGCTCCTCCTCCCCGGCCACCGAGCACTCCGCCAGTGCCGTATCCAACTGAGCCCGCTGCAGGAACTGTTGCAAGTATTGGAGACGGGCAATCTTCGCATCCTGTCCGATCAGCTGCAGATAGTGCTCCAAGGCGGCACGACGTGTTTCCAGCTGACTGTTGCTCAGCGGCAGCAGACGTTTGGGTGGAAACGGGGGCAGGGGGGTTCCACCATCTGTGCAACGGCGACGCAGTTGTTCGTGCAACGCGTGCAACTGCTTGTAACGCAGACAGCAATGATAGTTGCCATTTATATATATGTTGTAAACGGTAAATGTGGGGGAACCCCCACCTCTCCCTTCTGCGTACTGTTCCTGTGTGTCTGGTATTGAAAAATGCATTTTTATTTACTGTTATTTGCTGCTGTTGTTGTTGCTGCCGGCTGCTGCGTTCACTTTTTCATTGCATCGTCATTGACGTCGTCCCTTTTGCCTTTTGTTGGCCAATTAGTCACAATGTTTTGATTTGTACATGTATTCATTTATTTAATTAAAGAAATTGCGTTTGTGAGTTTTTTCACCTACACGCTAGAGGTGACAGCACATATATTTGGCAGTATCGATAGCTGCATATCTTCAATGGATATGTTTTAATGGGGCTTAGCAACAATCGTATATATACTTTGCAATATCGATAGCCGCATATCTATCCGTCTACCGATACATTAGATTGATTTTTAATAAATGGGGATGGCCTTGGACAAGCCAGTAACAATCGTAGAGGCACTTTTAATCGCGGACGGAACGTTGCAATTTCAAACATCGATAGTTTTAGCAGCATTTACTACGTGTGAATCGAATATGTCCATTTTAATTCAAATTCAAGCCTTAAACGAGCTTTGTCTTTTAATTTTGCGCCAGCTTAAATTTTTATATTTTACGTTTTAAGGTTTGCTTAAAACTTACTAAAACAGTTTTAATATGAATTAAATAAATGTTTTCTGTATCGCTCAGCTGAGATATATAGTGCTAGCGCTGATACACAAAAAACAGCTGAGCGCGATTACATACATACATATGTACATATATACAAATATATATAAACAAACACGAGGAATACAGAATTGAATTGGAAACTTGAATGGAGCTGCCACAACAAAGACCGCATCATGACATTGCCGCACTCTTTGCAGACAGACATGATTTTCTACGGATCAGTGCCCCGATGGTTCGATATAGTAAACTGGAATTTCGAAAATTAGTGCGCCAGAATGGCGTCCAATTGGCGTTTACGCCTATGATGATATCCGACTCGATAAATAACAGTGAAAAGGCGAGACAGAATGAGTTTACCACTGCCCCAGATGATGAACCCCTCATTGCCCAGTTTGCCGCCAAGGATGCCAGCGAATTTGTGACCTCGGCACAGCTTATTTATCCCTATGTCGATGGCGTCGACTTGAACTGTGGCTGCCCCCAATCCTGGGCCATAGCCAAAGGCTACGGCTGTGGATTGCTGCGACAGCCGGAGCAGTTGCGCGACGTGGTCCAAAGCTTACGACGCACGTTGCCTACGGATTTCAGCGTGTCGGTGAAGATGCGTCTGCTGCAATCAACCGATGGCCAGACATCAGTGGAGAGAACCATTCAGCTGGCGCAGCAGCTGGAGCACTGCGGCGTCACGTTCTTAACGTTGCATGGTCGCACTGCCGCACAGAAGCATTCCAGGGATACGCTCAACGTGGAGGCCATGTCCGAAGTGGCGCAATCCCTGCAAATACCGCTGATAGTCAATGGGAATGTGGAATGCTATCAGGATGCTAGTGATCTGCACGCCCGGACACAAGCGGCCGGCGTGATGGCCGCCCGTGGCTTACTCGCCAATCCGTCGCTTTTTAACAGCGACTATCCGCAGGCGACGACGACTCCCAAGTTCTGTGTCCAGCAGTGGCTCGACATTGCCGAATGCGCCGGCGATCATTTGCAATTCCAGTGCTTCCATCACCATCTCACCTTCATGTGGAGCAGCGAGATGAAGCGAGCCTTGCGCGTCCAATTCAATAGCCTTGCCAGCAAGTCCCAAGTCCAAGAATTCTTAGCCGAGCACTATGATGTGCGTCCCAGCTCAACTCAGCTGGAACCGGATACTTATACAAATTGTACATACACCCATTTCACACCGCCCAAACATGCGAGGCATTTGGCTGCGGAGGAGGCGGAGGACAATTGCTGGGATGCTGGCCGGGATGGCAAATTTTTTAGTGATTTTAAAACGCAGAAATTGTCTAGCGATAAGTCGGAGGATCTGGAGCTGGGCGATCTGTTTGCAGGCGACGAATGATCTGTTTGACTAACAAATATTTTAAGAATAAAACTTAAATTTCTACAAATCTTTTCAATTTTGTAATATCAATAGTTGTTTAGTTAAAACTTTGGCTTAATACGTATTTTTGTTATATACTCTTACTATTCGACATAAAATTAATAAATAACATAAAGCTCAAATAGAAACAAAACAAATAAATAACTTTAGATATGAGCAGGAATACTTACATACATAGGTCTTCAAGGGTATGTAATATTCGGTGTGCCAAAGACAGTATTTTTACTACACCTTTTTTTAAAAATCAGTTCTAAAATTAAACAAATATTTCTTTTTAAGCACCTTGAGTTTTGCGGGATATCGACAATGCCAAAAGTAAAGTTTTATAAAATATTTAAATATGTAGCTCTTTTAATTTAAATAAATAGGGTAGTCTCCCGTGTTTGCAAATATTGTGACTTGATATATGCCATTCACATGTTGGGCTGACATGCAGACGCTTTCGATAATTTCGAGCCAATGATCTGTCACAGCTAGCACATCTCTAGCTGCAGCAAGGCAAGCAAAACAAATTGAAGCGAGAAAAAATGCGTCGTCGCGAACTGCAAACTATACAATTGAAGCTCTGCGAGCTCAAAGAGTACGAGCAGGCGAAACTGGAGCGTGCCAAGGCACGCCAGCAGGTGACCTCGCCCCGCACCCCAACACCCACCTCGGACAGCGACATTTTGTTGCTGCCATCCACCAGCGTGCCGGCAATTTTGCTAGCCGCCAACACTGGTGATGAGGGGGAGGTTGCTGGGAATGCATCACCCAAGGACGCAAACTCCGCATAAAGCAAACAAATTAAGTATTGTGGTAAGTAGACATAGTATTTTTTTTCTTATTTTTTACATATACACTGCAACAAAATGTTAGCCTTTTTCTAGACCAAACAGTTAGTATGTATTTGGGGCTTAAAAAATCAAAAATCATGGCTAAAAATTGTTCTTAGATTAAAATTTTTTTGTTTTTACATTTTGAGTTTCGGCTGTTTTTTGGGTTAGTTTATAAAATTGGTTTTTACATTTAGTTTGTTGCCAAAGAGTTATTATATGCAATAATACAAAATAATAAAAAAAAGTGTAAGTGGATGGTTAAGCATCTATATCTTACAGATACATAAATATTTCGTTAAGCAAGGCATCATTTGGGTAAATATATATAGAAAAGCAGAGTTTATGCATGAATTGGATTTGATGTGGAAAAAAAATAATAACTCTTATAATTCTTATAAAACTTGGATAATTAACAGACAAGTTACGTCCGAATACGTAAACTAACCCAAAAAAAGCTAAACAAAAACTATTATCGAACTTAAAAAGTTTAAAAAAGTATTCTTACCATCCAAAAATGTTAACTATGATTTTCTTGTTAAGATGACTCAAATACATCAACAAAGATTGGCTTTAACCATATTGCATTTTGGCTGCGACATTTAAATATTAGTACTCTTCGTTGCTGGTGTTGTTGCTATTGTTATTGTTGTTGCCATTGTTGTTCTGAAAACGCACCGTTTCGAAGCCATCGACGAGTATCTGACGATCCTCGGTCTGTTGACGCTCGTGCAACCATTGCTCCCGCACCGGCACATAGCGCCTCAAGCCGGGCCACTTGCGCCAGCAGCGTCGCTTGTACAGCAACCAAAACAGCGCCAAGGTGCAGCCAAATAGAAAGCATAGCACAAATATGCTAATTCCTCGGGCATGCGAATGCGTCTCCGTTTTCGAGTCCTCCACGTGCCCTGGCGCTGGCGCTGGTGTCTTCGCTGACACAGCATCAATATCCGACTGGAGCTGCTGCTGCTCCTGCTCCGTTGCCAGTTTGCTCTGCTCCTTGTCGCACCATGTGATTGGCACATAGCGCGTGATGACATCGCCAGCCAGCGAGTGGATGCGTACGGCGCACTCGTTGTAGCTGCTATTCAATTTGGCGGCATGCACATAGTTGGCCAGTGCATGAGCTCGTCGCGTCAGACAGTGGAGATGCGTATCGGCCAGCTGTTCGGAGACATTGTTGCGATAGTGCAGCACATAGTTAACGATTAGTCCATTTGGCTGTGCCGGCTCCGCAAACCGGACAATATACTCCGTTGTCTTGAGCACACGGCAGGCACTGAGTTGCGGCAACAGATCCGCACTCAATGTGAAATTCGTGCGTTCATTTAGGATTGTTGCACTGCTGCAGCCGATCGCATTGCATGCCTGCAGCTGCAGCGAGTACAGGCGATAGCGTTCCAGCTGCCGCAGCTGGTACAGCGTTATATTGCCAGTCAGGCGCAGCTGCTGTGCTGGCGTCGGCTGCGTGGCTTGCACCCCACAGTTGCCGCCCTCATCCAGACTGCAGCGATACATGTCGGCCATTTGGCCAACGAAATGCTGATCGTCGGTCAGCTCCGCTTGATGAGCACAGCAGTCGTCGTAGTCGTACTCTTGCATTGCGCGCCAACGCGCCGCATCCATGTCCTGCCACAGGAACGCCGGCTGTCGGCAATAGTTGCGCTCATCTATGTAGGCGGCATCATCAATCAGCTCGAAAATACTTAACATATAATACTCCGGCTCCTGTTCCGGCTGCTGGCTACCCAAACGCAGCGTCAGTGTAGTGTCCGTTTTCTTGCTGACGGCCAAGGTTGGTGGCCTTGGTATGTCCATTTGTGTCTGCACGTAGATCAAATCGCTGCGTGCTTCCTGATGAACATCGCCGCCAAAGGTGCGCAACAGGCAGGCATAGCGGGTGTGCGGCTCCAGTTGCTCCAACCGATAGCTGTAGTGTGTGCCATTCTCCTGCAGATCGTCCACAAACAGCAGCATTCGCTGCCAATTGATTCGCGTACAGACTGGCGCCTCCAGTTCACTCGGCTCCGCATACGTTTTGCCCGGCGGCATTGTCCTGTAAATCAGCTCGATTTCGACGCTCATCTGCGATTTTGACCAACTAAGCTGCAGTGTACGATGGGTGCGTGCCTGCAAACATACAGAGAAAGAAACTCAATTATGCCTACTAATATTAAATGACAAAAATGTTTGCTTGTAAATTGGTAATTGGTTTCTGTTTCTTAAGGCCATACAAATGCCCTTCCTAGACTTAAAACTCCCATAACTTGGTCAAAACTGAACCGATTGTCAAGCTTGAGGCCATTTTGTTCATGGTTTGTCCTATATATCAATTCTACATTTCAAGTTTATGCATTATTGAAAGTTACATTTTTTCAAAAATTTTTGCGAAAAAAGCATAAGGGGGGACCCTTACAAAAATTGATTTTTCAAAAAATAGATTCTTGAAATTCTTTATTTAATCGATTGTGGGTGTTAAAATTATTATAAAAAACTATTGGAAACGTGATTCTGAGGTATTTCATTTTTCTGTCAAAAATCATGCCAAAATGACAAAAAAAAATAGCTTGTTAACGCCCTGATTGGTCCACAAATGCCCTTCCTAGACTTCAAACTCCCATAACTTGGTCAAAACTGAACCGATTGTCAAGCTTGAGGCCATTTTGTTCATGGTTTTGCCCTATATATCAATTCTACATTTCAAGTTTATGCATTATAGTAAGTTAAATTTTTTCAAATATTTTTGCGAAAAAAGCATAAGGGGGGACCCTTACAAAAATTGATTTTTCAAAAAATAGATTCTTGAAATTTTTTTTTTAATCGATCGTGGGTGTTAAAATTAATATAAAAAACTTTTGGAAAAGTGATTCTGAGGTGTTTTATTTTTCTGTCAAAAAACATGCCAAAATGACAAAAAAAATTGTCTTGTAAACGCCCTGATTGGTCCACAAATGCCCTTCCTAGACTTAAAACTCCCATAACTTGGTCAAAACTGAACCGATTGTCAAGCTTGAGGCCATTTTGTTCATGGTTTGTCCTATATATCAATTCCACATTTCAAGTTTATGCATTATAGAAAGTTAAATTTTTTCAAATATTTTTGCGAAAAAAGCATAAGGGGGGACCCTTACGAAAATTGATTTTTCAAAAAATAGATTCTTGAAATTTTTTTTTTAATCGATCGTGGGTGTTAAAATTAGTATAAAAAACTTTTGGAAAAGTGATTCTGACGTGTTTCATTTTTCTGTCAAAAATCATGCCAAAATGACAAAAAAAATTGTCTTGTAAACGCCCTGATTGGTCCACAAATGCCCTTCCTAGACTTAAAACTCCCATAACTTGGTCAAAACTGAACCGATTGTCAAGCTTGAGGTCATTTTGTTCATGGCTTGTCCTATATATCAATCCTACATTTCAAGTTTATGCATTATTGAAAGTTACATTTTTTCAAAAAAATTTGCGAAAAAAACATTTTTTTTAAAAATCATGCCAAAATGGGGGAAAAAAATAGCTTGTAAAGTGCCCTATGAATTACCTTGAAATGACCCTTCCGAGACTTAAAGCTCCCATAACTCAGTCCTTAGGCTATTTTGGCCTCTTATGCATTTGCAAAGTCAAAATAGATTTATTTGACCAAGGAAAGGAAGTTTAACTCACTTGAATGGACAGCTGCAGCTTGGCTGGACCGCAAAGCACCTCCTGATCGCTGGTTTGCAGCGAGTCCATCACCTTGTCGTGTATGACACGGGATTGAAAGTCCTTCATGTGCTTGTTGCACAGCTTATTGTTGCGGTGCATAAACATGCCGCCATTGACGAACTCCAGCTGCACCGTCGGCTCCCACAAATCGGTCAGCTGCTTGTTGTCATAGAGTATAAGGGCGTAGTGGCGATTCTCGAGTGGATCACCGTGTATGCGTCGCAGGTTGCTTAGAAACTTAAGGCTGCTCAGCTGCGAGGAGCTGAGGGGGACAGTCAAATAAACATAGGTTGATTGATTTCATGTTTGAATGGAAAACTCACCGATAGATCTTTAGGTGTCCACGTATCTCACGTATGCTGCTCAGACTATGCTCCAGCTGCAGCTCATTGACTTGATTGCGTATGGTGATGATGAGGCTGCTGTTGACAATCTGGCAGCCGCGCAGATCCTCCGCATCGGCCAAATTGTAGATGGCAATCATGCCATCCGGTTGCTCCGGCGAGCAGATGCTAACACACGGCTCCTGCGGCTTACAGCGCACGCAATCCGACTCGGCATTGGCCCGATAGCCGCTGGGGCAGAAGGCTACGCAGTCAAAGCCGTGGGTAAAGTGTCCGTGATGCGACACACACTCGTGCCGGGTGTAACAGCGCTGATACTGTTCCAGCTTAAACCTGCAAACGGACTAAGACTAAGTGGTAATCAGCAACACGCCAAGCCAGGCGTGAGGCGTGGCTCAGTCCACTCACTTGTACGCCGGACAACGCTTCACACAAACACCGGCATCAGTTAATCCACGGCAGACCACACAGCCAGCAGCTGTGGTATTGTAGCAGCCACCTAGGCACTCCTCGTGGCAGTTTCGTTGAGGCAGTGGCGCAAGTACCTTATCATTCTCAAAGCGCTGGCAAGTGAAATTGGACCAGCAGTAGTTAGATGTGCAACCATTGCAGGTGGCTCGATTTGTGCAGTTATTGGGTCCGATTATGATGTGATTCTCGCCGGCACTCAATGTGAGGCGATCCCAGTTGATCTGCAAACACAAAGCCAGAGCTCAGTGGATATATCAAGAGGTCGGACACATTACCTACTCTATTCAATTGGCACAGTTTGTGGCAGCTACCAATGTAGACGTGTCCTCGCTGAATGGCCACCAGAGACGGAAACTCCAGCTGAAATGGATCACAAACATGAATAGTATTTATTATATTTTCTTATTTAAATCAATACTTCAGACTTATTGTTCCTATGACAGCTATAAGATAAAGTCGTCCGATTCAGACCAAATTCAATTAATCTATATTAAATATAATAAAACTTGCAATTACTGAGTTTGGTTAAGATAGTTTGAGAAACCAAAAAGTTGTTCATACAACGACTAATTTTTCAACAGATTGTTTCAAGTGGTCCGATTTTGATGAAATTTTGTGAGCGTGCTTTAATAATGTTAAAACTTATAATTGGTAAGTTAAGTCAAGTCATCTCTATATGCTATAGTGGTCTGGTCCGGCTGATTCCGACATATTAGCTGCGCGTAGCTGAAATAAGCATCTGTACCAAATTTCATCAAGATAGCTTCAAAATTGAGAGACTAGTTAGCGTAGAAGCAGACGGACAGAAGGACAGACGGACAAATTCCATGTTCCAAACTGCAAACTCTTATTTAGCATTTTCCAAAAATCATTATATGCGCTTACCAGCTCAAGATCGGGCAAAGCTGTGACGCCCAGTGCATAGTTGAGGAACAGACGACGGCCGCGTATTACAGTTAGATTGGGAAACATATTCCGGATTCCAGTCAATTCGCGCACCTCCGTGAATATCATAAAGTCGGTGATTTCGCGCAGTTTGGGAAACGAATACGCGGAATAGTTGCACTTTTGACTTGGCAGCAGTGTGATCATCACATAGCCAGTGATCACTGTACAGTTGTCCAGTAGACTCATTTTGCTGCACTCATTGCGTATGTCAATGCTGGTGCACTCCTTGCGCTCCAGGCCCTGCTGATTGGGTGGCGGCTTATCCGTGGTTGCTAGCACGGAGTTAGCAGCAAACGCTAGCAACATGTACCCAATGTTTAGCAACATGTTGCCAATTGTCTGTGCGCTTATGCGTGCTTATAATTGTTGCTGTTGCTGTTGCTGCTGCTGCTGCCGCTGTTCTTCTTGTTGTTGCTGTTTACATCGACGTCTCTTCAACATTGCTCAGCTTTTTACTCTTTTATCAGATTTGTTTGTTTGCTATTGTATTGGTGTGGTTTTGTACTGTACAGTTATTGCACTTGCCGTTTCTTTTGCTCTTTAGCACTGTTTGCCTAATTAGCGCTTTTGCCTTTGCGATCGCATTCCCCCCGAATTTCCGATTACCCGCAATTTATGATATTTTCCACACTATCTTCAACGAAAATCGCACGAAGGGTTTCTGTTTATTTTCTGGTCAATGTTTTTTTTTCGCTTAGTTGTCTAAAAACGCGCACTAATAAACATAAAAAAAACCACATACATGAACACAGTTAAAAACAATTATTGAAACTCGTACTGCGAAGTGCTCAAGGGCGAGCCTCGAACTGAATTGATTTGCCTAATGCCGTGCGCTTCTGTAGGAACGTCTGTTAATTTGTAGGGCTGCCACCTTGCTGTTAATTACTGTCTTGAATTCATCGAAAATATTATGTAATTTAATTAGCCGTCCTATTTTGAGTTATATTCCTTCACTACAAAATAAAAATGGATTTTTCCACATTTCATATTGTATTTAATTTTTTTCTAAATATGATATCTAATTGTTTAATTTATTCCTAATAAAAGGAAATGAATTTCAACTATTGTTGACTATTTAGGTCAAGTTTTTTCCTATTTACTTTTATAAGAACAAGATTAAACATTTATTTTACTTTTCTTTATTAGTTAATTATTTTGTCAATTTATAAGAATTGTAATTGAATTTAATTGTAATAAACTATTGTAAACTATTTAAATCGGTGTTTTTTCAAATTACTTTTAAAAGTGCAGGTATAATATTATATATTATTCAAATAAAATTCACAATTATCAAAACACTTTCAGTAAATAAACATATATTTTATTTTAAAATTGTGATAAATGTCTGGTTCAAAAACTTCAACATTGTGCGTGAATTTTGTATCATTTCAGTTGGTAATCACAGGAGGAGCTTGACGACCGACAACTATGGACACTATATATATTTATACAAAAACTCAAAGGTTTTTTTTTTAGAAATACATACAACTATAGTTGTACACATATTTAAGTTGCGCAGACACGGAAAACGATTTTACGTTTAACTACTAAACATTTAATTTTATAATTAGTTTTATTTAATTATTTGTTTTCAATATACAATTTTAATGTATAGCTATTAAGTTCGACAAGTTCCAGAGACACGCTCGCGACGATCTCGACGCCTCAACGACCAACTGACGACTGCTGGCGCAACTCAAACTAAAAACCAAAGAGTCTGGGCTGTCGTTAAGTCGGGATCGTAACGATCTGAGCGAGAGTCATCAAATTGATTTTTCATTTAGTGCTTCCCCGCACACTGCACCGCTACACTGCGCATCATGGCAGCGGAATGTCAGCGGGGCCTTTTGTCATGTGTGTCTTACGGCATTCAAAGGCAGGGCGTAAATTAATTTCAAACGTTTGATTTGCCTTCGATGTTGTTCACATATGGGGAGCGAACCAGTTAATTTGTCATCTCTGTGCAGCTGTGCCACCAGCTCTTACATAATGCCACATAATACATATATATAGTACGAGTGCGTACAATATTCGCTCAAGGCTAACATTTCTCTCAGTGCACGTTCTTGGCCGCAGCACAGCTCTTGTTGCTGTCGGCGTCCTGCCAAACAACCAGCTGATCCGCCTGGCTCATAATAAACAGCTGACTCCAATTAGCCACATGGCACCGGCTTTACGGGACACACACACACACACACATACACACAGAGCAACACAGGCGAACTGGAAATCAAGACTGAGAATTCACAGGCATCAAAGCAGTTGGGTCCAAGAAGCTATTAAGGTTAATGAGTGGGACGAAAGATGGCCAAAAGAGAGCCAAAACAAATTATTTTCAGCTGTCCAGAACTTCTTTTAAATTGCATTTCGAAAGATTTGAAAATGATCTATGTGGCATTTGTTTCTCTCTTACTATAAAATCTGTTCAGCGGAGCAGGTGATATGAGTATTCTTAAAATATATATAAATTTTCAAGTAAAATACTTAAATGAATGTATTTGTCAGACAGACTTTATAAACATAATGTTATTTGATCTTAATCAAAAACCTTGCCCAACAAAAATGGAATCGATATTCATTATATGATATTATTTTTTAATTTTAATATAATTTTTTCAAACTATGTGTGCATCCAAATTATTTAAGATATCTTTATAAAAAATAAATATATGTCGTACAACATCCTCATAATTGATTGCTCAAATTTTTCAAACACCTATGGTATAGAATAATAATATGATTCACATTTGCAGTTATATGAAAATTAGAATTAGAAAATTACTCAGCGCTGATAATTGATTACAGAGTACATACAATTTATTTGAAAGTCTACAAGAATTTCCTAAAGAAAATAGCATGAAGAAAATCGTCGCATTCGGTTTTCTTTGCAACGCATTATTTTGTATGAAAGATCATTTTATATTTGGAGGCCTCCGTTGCTCGTGTCAAAGTTCAATTAATTCAATTAAACTATTTGTGTGCGTGGATGTATTGGATGGTCAGACGCAGTTGTACCCATTTATATACATAAAATGAACATATTCTCGTTTAAAGATCAGAAAAAATAGTTTCAGTTTCATTGCAAAATAAAATATATACGAAATGAACATATACATATCGGTATTAGCATATTCATGTGTATTTAAATTAGTAGCTTAGCTTAGGGAATGTTGGACGTGGATGGCTGGCCTATTCCGGTGGCGTGTTGTCGTGTATCCACTCCTGGAAGTAGACCAAGCTGGTGTATACGCTGGGTATGCGAAGGCCGCCGCAGTTGTCGGAGCCAAAGGACATGATGCCGATCTGCCGCCAATCAAGTTATTTACAATCAATTCCATTTACAGCTCAAATAGTTACCTGTGAGAATATGCTGTTCTCCTGAATGAATAGCGGCGCACCACCGAATCCTTGGCACACATCCTTGCCCTCGCCGCCGGCGCACATCCATTGGCCCTCAATCGAATTGGGCGACTCGAGGGCGCCCGTTGAGCCATAGTTGCGCAGGCACAGATCCCAGCTGGTCAACGGCACGTCCAGATGCGACATCTCCGGCTGGCGTATGCTCGACGTGGACATCTTACCCCAGCCGGCAATCGTCGCCCGCTTGCCCACCACCAAATTGGCGCGTGTCTTTTGCAAACAGATCGGCTGTGTGGCCACTGCGGAGGGGTAAGAGACATTCCGAAGGGATACACTTTAAAACACATATCGGCTCACTGATCACACGTACATATATACATAGGTTACTTTTTGGCCAAAAGAGAGGTCGGTCTCAGATTCGGCTGTCTCTGATGGCAACATTGTTGCATCCACCGCCCGCCCCATTGATTGGTCTTATGATCACGTACGCCCATAAAACATTATAAAGCCATAAAGCCACCAGCAAACGAGCTGGTCAGCCATTCAGGCAACGCCCCCAGATGGGCAGCGTTTTGGGTTGTTTTTTTTTTCCCCCAAGCTAATGTGTTGTTTATGATGGCCTGCTTGCAACTCGATCCTGGACGGCGGTAATGGCCCTTATTTGTAAAGACAGCCGTGTTATTGACGCTTTAAAATTCAATTTAAATTTATGCTTTTGATAAAAATGATGCCCAAGGCTGTTTGCATATTCTACATTCGATTCGCAGCTGCACAGCAAATGTATCCAGCAAGAAATTACGGCACAAAATTAGAGCAGAACTAACTTAATACTAATTATATATATATTTTTATAGCAAAATATATGCATCTTACTATTTGAGATTGTGCTGTAATTGTTGATTGATATCAATTTACCAGTATTTTCTTATTATTTCTCTACTATTATAACCCATAGGTTAAGTAAAAACATGATCAATTTTCTTTACAATCAAAATACGTGTAAACAGTGGCTGCAATTTGTAACAATCAGAATAAAAATATTTCAGACTTTTTTTATACTATCTTTTAAAAATGTGAATCTTTAACATTTTTGTATTTATTGTAAAAATTAATATTATTAATAAAATATTAATTTCTTCAATTTGAATTTAGATTGAACAAAAATTAATTTGTATTTTCAGATCATATAAAATATAGTTTTAGAATTTCTTTTACTGTCGTCTTATCCAAATGTTATTAAAATCTGGCTTTGTAAAACCTACAACTTTTCGAACCTAACCTAAAATCTGAATACAAAGTTCGAACCCATTGAACTGTGGCTAATATCGAAAACAGATTTTCAGTAGCCAATGATGGTTTAACTCATTACTTGCTACACTAAACACACACCAGTAGCTTGTTGTTGGCCAATTAAGTTAGACCCCAAATCCCCCTGGAAGTGGAGCTCTAACCTCAAATTAGCGACATGCAATATGAGAGACGCAGTTGACATTATTGAACTTGGGCAGCGAGTGCGAGTCGAAAATATCACAGAGCAAAACGATTTTTAATTAACGTTGACACTGCGAAGCGTAACCAGCCCCCGGTCTCTGTAATCCCCCCCTCCTTCCCGAGCCCCTGCCACAGCCACTGCGACTGCCCCGATACTTACCCGAGTAGTTGAGCGGGGTTTTGAGCACCAGCAGTGCAATGTCATGATGATATTGGCCTTGCTTATAGTCTGGATGCACAATCACATGGCTGATGGCATGATTCACGGAGCGCGGTGCACAGAAGCCGGTGCTGGCGCAGTCCGGATCGCTGGCGGTGTCATATTCGCCCACGCGCACCGATGACCTGTGAAGGGAAAGTGCCGATGCAGTTGCAGATGGAGATGGAGATAAGTTAGACCAGATAGACACAACTGGACGCACAAAACAGCCGTTGACACACTTACAGCCGGTGGCCCTCGGCCTTGGCCAGAGCACAATGAGCCGCAGTTAGAATAACCCGTCGGGCAATTATTGAACCAGCACACGGATAAGCAAAGGCACCCGTATTCACATCTGCGATTGTGGGATGGGCAAATTAGAGATCTTTCAATTTACGGTTAGCTACTTACGCTTAAAGCCGACGCGAGCGACAAAGGGATACGAGCCGAGTCCTTTGTAGAAGTGACCTTGCACCAGGGATTTGCCGCACACCTGATTCTTCTCCAACGGACTGCTTGGACAGCATACGTAGGGCATCTCCTCACCGCCGCCGCAATAGAGTGACTTATCGCCGTAATAACAGTTCTTGGCCACCTCGTAGATCATTGCCGTGCAGTCGTG
Source organism: Drosophila maculinotata (assembly GCA_035045305.1). Classification (NCBI taxonomy): domain Eukaryota; kingdom Metazoa; phylum Arthropoda; class Insecta; order Diptera; family Drosophilidae; genus Drosophila; species Drosophila maculinotata. Next base: position 495,391 of record JAWNPD010000134.1, on the reverse strand, counting down.
CAGCGGGGTGCATTCAGTGCCAAAGGAGCACTCCGTATTGGAGCCATGAACCTGACCCAGACTCTGACCCTGACCGCTGTAGGAGCGAGCGGACACCGAGTGGCTGGCACTCGCATTCCCATTGGACACCACTCCATAAGTCGGTGGTATAATTAATTTTTCTGTGGGTATACTGGATTAATTATCTTGTGTATTGGGGCTCAAAATATTGTAATTTCAAATTGTTTTCAGCTTATTTTCCATGTACTTCGTTAAAGGTGTTTAAGTTAAATTAATTAATACTTAATTATTACTCTGTTCTAAAACTGGTTTTAAATATATTTTAATTAAATAGCTTTAAACTAATTTTTACGAGAACTATTAATATATAGTATGCAACAATATTTTATATTAACATTTAAATCATTTAAAACTCCAATACGTTTTAAGGACATTTTGAGTTAAAATTCGAGTGGATTACGACCTACCAAATTCACCATCCTCAGTTCGCAGGCTTGCAAATAAATTGCAAATTAGGAAAATGCGATAGAACGATTGCATTATTATATATTACACTGAGCAAAACACTTGCTCGATTTGTACAAATTATATTCAAATATAAATCTTGTTAGAACTGTTTACATAACTTCCGCTTTTCGATTACTTCCGAACCGAACGCGTTCACAAAACTTTTTCGACTAAACGACTCGACGTTAGACCCACCACTAAAGATCGCCGCCGCCAAATGAAAACGAAATTTGATGGCCAGATGGGGAACCGCTACCTGTAACTGGTCTCTGGTCTCTGTTCTCTGGTTATTAACTGATTTTTATGACAGTTTGGTCTCAATTCGCGACCATTTCCACAGTGCCGTTTTGTTTGTTTAGTTGTAGATACTTTTTATGGCTCTGATAGCCGGGCACTGGCCGGGCAGATGAGTCGCTTTATGTCGTCGTTTTATGTGCTTCATGAGTGATATGTGGATCACATAGTACATACATACATATATAGTCATTAGTTAGTTAGTTAATTGTAAGCAACTTTTTTGCATGCAGCTGGTTGCAGTTTTTGCTATTATGCCTACCACACATTACAGAACTGTGGTTGAGCCTATATATATATATATATATACATATATATATATAAAGGTTGTCAGTTTTTGTACAGGGCGGACAGGGCGTGGCATCCTGAGTAAATGATGCGACAGTTAGTTGCACTTTTGTAAATATCTTACATGATATTCATTTATTGCTATATTCATATTTATTTATTTAGTTACTTGTTTATATTCATTTCATTATTAGAAAAAGCTCAATGATTTGTTATAATAAATTAAATATAAATATGGATAGTTAAATAATAATAAATAATTAAAGTTAAATCAAAATGATTACCAGCTTTTAAGAATAGCCCGCTCTAAGAAATATATATATTTTTTTAGTGTACTTGTAAGCAATTAATTTTATTGTGAGTTTAACTTAAAATTTGTATTATCGTAAAACCATAATTTTGATTTTTAATAATTTTTTAATATATTTACTTTAAGTTTTTGTAATATTTAATTTATTTTCCCATATTGACCGTCTCAAGCAATGTTTAATAAATAAAAAAAAATTTAAAAAAATGATCTCTAGTTTAGTTAAATCCTAATGTAATATCTTTTTTGAGTGGAGTGCATGTCATTTATATATATAATAGGTTATTTTTAGTTACATATTTATTTAAAATTCTGGTTAATTGTAGCGCACATTTCAATTCGAGTTAGCTGAAACTTTCTTCGGTGCTTAGTTTAATTTACTTTTTTATACATACACATATATTATAATAAAATATTTTGAATGAGATCATTTTGATTTGATAAGCGGCCGACTGACCGACCAGAGAGTCGGTTCCACTTTTTTAAGCATGAAAACCCCATTAAAACGTTTTATTGCACACACATAAATAAATACACATGTACTTAAATACTTACCTGCACTCATACTAAGCTAATTCGTTTTCTTTTTTTTTTTTAGTTTATTTAGTGGTAAATTTTACTTTCATTGCGATTAACATCATTTATGGCACTTTGACATTATTTAGACAGTTAAAAATTTGTAAAAATCCATTACTTAGTTTGTTCCATCGCCGTCGTCCAGCAATTAGTCCTCCTTCTCCTCCTCCTCGTCTGCGTTCTCGCCATTGTCCTCGATGGCGCCATTGCCTACACCCAGCTGGGCCAGTGTATGCCGCACTGCATCCTCGTAGTAATCACAGTGAGATGACAAGTTGGAGCTACCACTACCACTGGATGAGATACTCGAAACGCTTGGAGTTGAGGTGCTCGCATTGTTCTCCATGGAGGTGGTGCTGTGCGAACCAGGTAGACGTCTTGGGCGTTGCTGCCGTGCATCATACACGTAATCGTGCAACGGTATGGGAAAGTTGTGCAGCACCTGGCGAAATACCTCGAAGCGATCACGTAACTGGTCATCCACCTCTTCGGTGCCTCGATCCTCAGCCTGCAGTGACTGCAGCATGGAATACATGAACACGCGATTGGCAATGCGACAGTCGGGCAAGAGGCTATGGCTCACTCTCTGATTGGGACACATGACGATGATCAGATGCCAGATACCAGATACCAGATACCCTATAGTTCCCTGAATATGAATGTTATAACGCTTCTATTGCGGTAAGCTTACTACTCTTTAACAAAAAGAAAAACTTCAATTTTTAAACGGGCGACTAATTTGAGTAAATAAATATGTACGAAATGAAATAGAGCAATTCTGCAGTAAAATTATTGTATAATTAATTCCATTTCTAAAGCATAAAACAATGCCTACTAAACGTTCAACAAAACAAGCATTGAGCACTATTCAAAAATGCGGAAGTAAAACTATTACTGCACCGTTACAACTTTATTCACTGCAAATAATAAAATAAAGATAAATATATTGCTGTCAAATTAAAAATACACCTTAACATTTCAATTTACAAAAGTCCTTTCCCATTGCGCTATATGTTTATTAATGTCAAACAGGAAACTAAATTGGGTATTACAAAAATTAAAAATAAAACTATTAAAAAATTAAACATTTTAAAAATATAAAAATTAACATTATATATTTAAGAAAATTAAAAATTAAAATTTCTGGGGGTATTTAAAATAAACATTGGTGCAACATTTGCTTTAAGGATTGGGGAGAACCCAATCAAAACAATCCTATAAATGTTCTACCCATGTCTCTTACACAAAGTATTTCCTGCATCGCATAGCTACGGCTAATAATTTATTTTAATCCTTGCCTTTTCCCTCCACTTGTTCTGAGGGTCACTCTGAGAATAGAGTGATATACAAATGAGAAGAGGCAAAATCAAAAGATAGAGAAACAGAAGCAGAAAAATGGTAAATCTTCGATCCGTTCGGGAAGTAGTATTCACCTAATATATCAAAGGAACAAATAATATCAATACTATTTAAATTCCTATTTTCGTGTCAGAATTCAACACAATTATAAAATGTCATGTATCAATAATCCTATTATTATTATTATACATTTTATATTATATGTATTTTGATACATACATATACATACCAATAAAAAAAGTACAGTTAACTGTTAAGTGCCATATATTTTAATGAGCCATATTCGTGGCTAAATTGCCAGAAAATTGTCGAAATAACCAAAATTAAAGAGCGTGTCCAGTTTGTGGAGTAGTTGTGTTTTATTTTATTGAAATACAAAATGTAATCGAATGTTTCAGCATTTATATATATAAATAAAATACTAAGAAGGAATACTCAATTATAACAAAAAAAAAAGTTATAAAATGCAAGCATTACGCGTATGGTAAATACCAGTAAAGATGCACATAATGCTGCTCATGAATACTTTAAGACAAAGATAAACAATAAAGTATGGTTTTAAATCATAATTAAACAAAAAACATATATATTTTAAATTGAGGAATCATTATGTATGTACTTATTTTAGTATGTATTTGTGAATGTATTGATGTTTAAACATTTAGAAAGACTGTTATTGGACAATGATCGCTGCCCTTGCATTGGTTGCGCATCACATTGTCCACAATGCGCGATAGAATACGCTCCGAGACAATGCAGTAGTCCAAACGCCAGCCAACGTTTCGGGCACGCGCATTGGCCATATAAGTCCAGAAAGTGTAGGCTCCAGTGCGCTTGGGATAAAAGTGCCTGAAGGTGTCCACAAAGCCGAGAGCCAGCAGCTCAGTCATCTTCTCACGCTCCTCCTTGGTGAAGCCAGCGCTGCGTGTGTTTCCCTTTGGATTGGACAAATCAATTTCCATATGCGAGACATTCATGTCGCCACAGATGATGACCGGCTTGCGTGCATCTAATTTCTGTAGATTGGCCCGGAATAATTCTTCCCAGCTCATGCGCGTCTCCAAGTTAACCAGCTTGCGGCCCGAGTTCGGCACATACACATTGATCAAATAGAATTTCTCATACTCGGCGGTGATCATGCGACCCACATCGTCAAACTTCTCGTTGCCAATGCCGTATTCCACATTTATGGGCATAATTTTGCTGTAGATGGCAACGCCCGCATAGCCGCCGGGCATGCACAGCCAGTACGGATGGTATCCTGGCAGACGCGTCATCTCATCGGGTAGTTGATCGTTGGTGCATTTAGTTTCCTGCAAATGAGTAATCATATTAGGTAAAAAACTTTAAATAGCCACAGTTCCGATTTTGAAGAAAACTCTATTTCGATTTCAAAACTAATTTGCCATGCCTGGAAATTTCTAGGTTATCAGCTCCCTTTGGAACTTGTCGATCTCGACATCGATTACCCCATTGAATTTTACATATGGACTACCAGTTTTAAAGCTATCTGGATGAAACGTTGACTGTACCAGTTTCTTTTAGTACATAGTCGGGAATTAGAATAAATGTATTTGCTTTCGAAAGTTTAGATAGATACTTACCAGATCTATTAGGTTCCAAATATTTAAATAAAACATCACAAAACATCCCAATTATATTATATATATCGCTGAGATTGGAATGATCGGTCGATGATTGAGTGGCTAAGATCTAAATATTAAATCGTGCCCAGGGTTTTTTTTCTTAGGCACCCCGTTATGTTAACTATTGCTTCTTGTTAGTTTTTTTTGTGTAATTTTAAATAAAAAGCTAACGGGTGGCCTTACATATGGATGGAGGTTGTTTACCTGCAAGCAGAATATGTCCGGCTCCTCAACGTCCAGAAACTTGAGACCGTCCTTCTTTAACCAGGCGCGCAGGCCAGCCACATTCCAGCTGGAGATTTTAAAATTGAATTCCTTGTCCGTTGGCGATGTAAAAAGACTCTTATCATAGCTGCCAGCAGCGTCTGCCACCACCTCCGCCTTTTGTGTTGCTGGCTTTTTGGTTTTGGATGCTGGAAAACAAAAGTTGAGCACATTTTGCAAGGTTTTTAATACAGCACCGCCACAGCCGGGCTCCATCAACGTACTTCTCGAGCCATCAGCTGCGTCGGCTGCAATGGCATCAACATCCTCTTCAGTGCCAGCAGCTTGTCGTTTGCGGCCGCGTACTTTAAACGGAAAAACGTATGTGTTAGATTCTATTCAATATATCGTTTATTGCTCTTTCTACCTGGTTTGATCTCTGGCGCTGGCTCTGGTGCGTTCAGTTCCTCAGCCGGCTTATCGTTGACGCTCTTCTGACCACGTTTTCTGCTGGCTGGTGCTGGAGCGGCTTCAATACTGGGCTCCACACTAGCTGCTTTCCTGCCCCGTTTCTTGACAGGCACATCAACGGTCTCATTGCTGCTCTTGGCTGGCTTGGCACGCTTCTTGCTCACCAGCTCGGCTTCTGGTTGTGGTGTGGGTGGATCCGGATCCTCATCCGCCTCCAACACCTCTGCAATTTCTGTGTCTGCCAGACGCTTAGAGCCGCGTATACGTTTTGTTGTTGTTGTTTCTACGGCATCTGTCTCAGCCTTTTTGGCCCTGCTTTTGGTGCCCAACTCAACGGCATCCTTTTTAGCACGTCCCTTTGCAGGCGCTGGTGGCTTGGCTGCATCCTCTTCCGGCTCCTTCTTTTTGCGTCCGCGCGATTTTGACTCGGGCTCCTTGACCGGCTCCTTGATCGGTTCCTTGACCGGCTCCTTGACCGTCTCCTTGACCGCCTCCTTCTCTTCGGATTTCTCTTTCGTGGCTTTACTTTCTGCCGGCTCCTCGGCCGCCGGAGCTTTATCTTCTTTCTTGGCGCGTACTTTATTTTCTGCCGGCTCCTCGGCCGCCGGAGTTTTATCTTCTTTTTTTGCGCGCGACTTTGTTATTTTAGTCTTAGGCACTGCTACCTCCTCACTCACCTCCGCCGTCGCCTTTCTGGTGCGTCCCTTTGGCTTAGGCGGCTCCGCCTCCACCTCCACTTCTAGTTTTTCAGCAGCCTTCCTCTTGCCCCGCCCCGCTGGCTTCTTTTCAACAACTTCCGGTTCTGCTTCCTCGACAGTTGTTGTTGTTGCTGTTGCATCTGCCGCTTTTTTGCCGCGCGCTTTGTTTTTCGGTGGCGGCTTTATGGCATCACCATCTGCATCAGCATCAGTGTTAGTCGCATTTGTTGAGGGTGCATCATTGTTGCCACCATTTGTTGCAGGCAACTCCTCTAATGTTGTTTGTTTTTTTGCTACTTTCGCGCGTGGCATTTTGTACGAATTTTCCTTTTGTATACAGTATACTGCAATATTTTATCTTACAGCCACTTTTGCTACCTTTCAAAATGTTTAAAATGCCAATGCCAGAAAAAACAAAAAAAAAAGCGACTATCGACTATCAGCTCTGCTCGGGCAATGGCAATGCCATTACAAAGCCGGCTCCTTTTTTAACCCGCGTTAAGTTGGCAGCGAAACAATCGTTAATGCTCGATACTCGATATTTGCAATGTACAGTCAGTATTTGAAAATTCGCGGGCAATGTTTATGATTTTCTTAGTCTAATATCCACGACGCTGACTAAGTTTACAAATTCTAGTTGTTACATTCAGTATTTCAAAAGTTCGGCAAATAGTTGTTTCCTTATTTCGTGATCATGGAGCTGATTTAGTTTCGAAATACTAAATAATTTCCGAAGCCCTAATTTTTCACAAAATTGTATTATTAAATATATTTTTTTTATAGACAATGCAATTAAAAATGATTACCACTTGTTTTCTTTTAAAAAATTCTTTAATGAAAAATTTTATTTAAATATTTGATAACTTTGGTCTTTTTTCTGTCAGAGTTTATAGCCACAGTTAAATTTATGTAATATAAATACTGGAAAATGTCTGTTTATATTTTTATATTCAAATTTCTATCAGTTTAATTGAACAAAGTTAAGCTTTTCAACAATAAATAAATAAAATTAAAAATAAACCATATTCAATTTTATTTGTTTTAGTTAAATTTCCCGCTTTAGTAACCAAAAAAAAATATAATTAAAATAGTTGTAGTAATGAACAATAAGAGAGATGAACAGCGTACCATGCGCGACATCGATATAAAAAAAAAACGATAATAACGATAACATGATAGAGTCTTCGATTGTTTTTTTTAGCACTACCCGCTGCATCTTTTATTTAACTTTTTTCCTATAAACAATTTGTATTTGTAACATTTTTCAGTGTTTTTACTGTAATGAGCATATAAATTTATTATATCTAACGACACGGCGCACAAGTAAGCACAAAAATATAAAAAAGGACCCGCATCATCAAAACAACATTTAGAAAATTGAACAAAATGCCAAGTGAAATAATTACACTGCAGTTGGGTCAATGCGGCAATCAAAGTGGGTATTTCTTTTATAGCTGTAATATATGCCTCATAATAATAAACTTTTAGTTGGCTTTGAGTTTTGGAAGCGACTATGCTTGGAGCATGGCATCTCACCAACCGGCGTCCTGGAAGACTTTGCAACCGATGGCATGGATCGGAAAGATGTGTTCTTCTATCAAGCGGATGATGATCACTATATACCTAGAGCGGTGTTGCTGGATCTGGAGCCACGCGTGATAAATTCCATTATGACATCGGCTTATTGCAAGGTGAATAGCCAACGGGAGTCAGAGCAGAGGGAGGCATTGCGACTTAATCCGAGCAGCCGCGAAACCACTGTCCAGATACTTCCTCCTATCCTAGACCAAGGCTGGACATTCATAATGAATATGTTTTGTAGTTTCGTCGTCCTCCTTGTAGGGCCTTAACTAAAGTCCTCGATGGACCATGATCTTTGATGCATTTTCATCCCTGGTTTCATCTTAAATGCATTTTGAAAATTCACTTTTTTGAAGCATGTGTCAAGAAAAAGATCCGTTTGGTCTGTATTTCATTAAAATCAGCCTATAATGGCTTTGTAAAACGGTTCAAGACTTTTTGCGCCATCACATCGTGATATTGGAGGTAATTGTCTCCTTTCACTCCAAAAAGGACAAATTTATTGAAATGGAACTTATTCGTCTGGAGCAGAGTCCTGGGGGATTTTTTAATTTATGCGTAAAACGCCAACTAACATAACTACATACTACCGTCCAAAAATGAAATTAATATTCTTTATTTTTATTTAGCTGTACAATCCGGAGAACGTGTATCTCTCTAAACATGGCGGCGGTGCTGGCAACAACTGGGCGTCTGGTTACAGTCAAGGCGACAAATTGCAGGAGGAGATTTTTGACATAATCGATCGCGAGGCGGACGGAAGCGATTCGCTTGAGGGTTTTGTCCTTTGTCATTCTATTGCTGGCGGAACAGGCTCGGGCATGGGTTCATTCCTAATGGAACGCCTGGCAGATCACTTTCCCAAGAAGCTTATCCAAACGTACAGTGTGTTCCCCAATCAGGATGAGATTAGCGATGTTGTGGTGCAACCATACAACTCAATGCTGACGCTTCGTCGCCTGACCACCGCTGCGGACAGCGTTGTCGTACTGGACAATACGGCACTAAATCGGATTGCCTGCGATCGTCTGCACATACAAAATCCGACCTTCTCACAGATCAATACACTAGTATCGACCATCATGAGTGTGAGCACAACGACGCTGCGATATCCGTCGTACATGAACAATAATCTCATTGGCCTCACGGCACCATTAATTCCAACGCCTCAGCTTCATTTCCTGATGACTGGTTACACGCCTCTGACCAGCGAATCTAATCTCGATAATACTGTAAGTTTACCGCAATTGTCATAATCCAATTTCATTAATCACTAACAAATATTTTAAAGTTACTCATTATCAAACATCTGTCATGATGGTATATATATCAATTCAATATCGATATCTTTTTAAATTGATTACAAGAATACTATCTCCAATCCTAACAATTGCATGACTCCAAGTTAGAGCTTCGGTTTTAGCAGTGATTATAAATCCCAAATAATATCTATTGTAATATATATAGTTTTTCCTAGTCGGGCACTCTCGATTAGAGCCCACTTCTTTTTATATTATTATTTTAAATATTAATTTTGTTTTTTTGCATTTTTTGTAATGTGTTGTGAAATCATCACTACTCATGAAATAATTATTTTAGCATAATCCATTATCTTCGCATCAGACCGTTAACGTGCGCAAGACCACCGTGTTGGACGTGATGCGCCGCCTGCTACAGCCGAAGAACATGATGGTGTCCACTGGCCCCGATAAAAGCAATCATCATTGTTATATATCCATACTGAACATCATACAGGGCGAGGTGGATCCCACCCAGGTGCACAAATCGTTACAGCGGATACGGGAGCGTAAATTGGCGCAGTTTATACCGTGGGGGCCAACGTCTATACAGGTGGCGCTGTCGCGCTCCTCGCCCTACGTGCAGAGCAATCACCGTGTTTCCGGATTGATGTTGGCCAATCATACGAGCATTTGTTCGCTGTTTGAGCGCACGTTGAACCAGTACGATAAACTGCGAAAGCGTGGTGCTTTTCTGGATCAATTTAAGCGCGAGGATATCTTTAAGGATGACTTAAACGAATTGGACGAGTCGCGGGAAATCGTGGATGGCCTTGTCCAGGAGTATGAGGCGGCCACACGCATGGACTATTTGGAGTTTTCGGCCAACAAGCGTGGTCCCAACATGGAGATGGGCGATACAAAATCTGAAGACACCCGGTCCGTGAACAGCGTAGATGTCGCCCATTAAGCCTTACCTGTGCCATACAAGTGCCATCGTCCACAAACGAGCATTCTGTACTTGCTCGAATATACACACATTTGTGTGTAAATGTTTATAAATTTTGGACGCCCAAGGATTCTAAATCCTTCAAGTATTTATACAGCATACGTTTTGTTAAGTATCTACATATGTACTTGTGAATATCTGTTAGAACACTGTCCTTATTCAACAATAATTAAGAAGACCTTTTATGTTTGCACATTTGTTCATTCTATGCTAATAAAAATGTTGAAAATTATAGTCTGTTTATAGTTAAAAACAGATGAAAACAGGTGGGAAAGAGCTTTGCAAAAATTCAAGTAATGTCGTCATCGCAAGTTATAGTTCTAAAGTTGTCAAACATATCTATATTTTAATATTGGCTATAACGTTTTTTTTTTTAAATTATAGGTGTAGAAGCTTGTCGATATATTGTGGCGGCTAGTCGATGCGTTCTTTCACATGTGAATGGCTGTTTGCTGAAAGATAAGGCTGCAGCTGTTCTGTTATGAGTCACTTGAATCTAAAAATTTTATGTATGCTTCGATCTTCATTTTTATTTTTTTTTGTTTTGAACAACCTGCTCTTGCGTTTTGCACCGATCTAAGTCAATCAAATCATTTTTCAATACTGAAACGGTTGTGCTGTTGTCAGCTCTGTTATTAACATAATCAGCAAATGTTAAACACTGGCTATTGTTGGTGGCACGAATTGTTGATAAACAAAGACGTTATTTACTTATTGCATAACTCTAATGGCTCCAAATGCACCTCTTGCCGATGTTGAGACGGAATTGAAAGCACAAATCTCCACATTCGCAGTGCTGGACCTGGAAACTTCGAATTTGCCAGCCTATAATAATAATCGGGTTAGCATTACCGAACTTTGCATTTACGCCTTCGATCCTTCCGTCTTAAAAGATAATCCCGAACCGGATGAGGACCCAAAACCTCTCGACGAGGAAGGAGAGGATTTATGGCCACCGCCACCCAATGCGCTGCCTTCGCCGCCGAGAGTACTGCACAAGTTAAATTTACTATTCCAACCGGCAATGGCGGTGCAACCGGAAGCCGAGCGACTAACAGGTCTATAATTCATTACAAAAATAGCACTTCGCAACAAATGTTTGACTGTTTGTATTTCAGGCTTAAATAACTACATACTGGAACGCGAGTCAAAGCTGGATGAGAACGCGGGACAAATTGTGCTGAGATTCTTGGAGCATTTGCGTCCGCCAGTTTGTCTGATTGCACATAATGGGTGGGGTTTTGATTTTCCCATTGTAAAGCAGGCATTCGAAAAGTTAAATCTGAAGTTGCCATCATCCATGCTGTGTGTGGACTCATTGCGGGCATTTATGGAAATCGACGATAAGCGAGCCGGTCAAACAGTTGTGGAATATGGATTGTCAGCTACATTGAAAAAAGAACAGGAGCTTCTTTGCCAGTCAAACTCTAATTGGCAAGCAGTTAACGAAACAACGCCTAAGCGTCTAAATCTGACGAGTGCAAACGCAGCTCGCAAACGGAAGCATTTGAACGATGATGATGAGGATGATAAAGATCAAGATGAAGATGCAACCACACCGTGTTCAGCTGGCAAGCGTACAACACGAGGCTTACGTGCACGCCGTCAACTATTTACGGGTTTGAAGTGTGCCCATACTAAACGTATTCCGCCACGCGGACTCTATAAATTAGACCATCTATTTGAACGTACGTTTCATCAATCTGCAGCAGGTGCTCATCAAGCCGAGGCGGATGTACATATGCTCACAAAGCTCATTCAACACTATGGTGTTGATTTTGTAGCCTTTGCCGAGGAGCAAGCCATTCCATTTGCAGAAGTTCTATAACTGGGCGCAAAATCTTCCAAGTAGTATTTATTGAATGCTAGATATATTTTCTTTTATTTGCATGATTATCTTGTAAGTGGGTGGTTTTAAATAGAGAATAGCACAATGTATATATTTTTAAATTGCAATATATTTTTATACGTGTCCAATGATATCAATATTCATAAAAAGTATATCGTATATTGTGCAGATTTCTTTAGAGTGCGAACTTTGTAAGCTTTCTCATATATAGCAGTGAATCTCATGTTAAGCATTTAGAAATTATTTACATATATATCGATATTTATTTACTGCGTGCTCGAATTTGTCATTCGCGGGCTACGGTTTCCTGGGCATTTATCATGTCGTATACCCCGATATTTATTACCGATAGCTTGTACAGTCACAGTTATTTGTGCGCAATACGATACGTCTTGGTAACCTGCTACGAAATATATAAATCGATATTAATTCACTGCGTGCTCGATAGATTGTACAGTCACAGTTATTTGTGCGCAATTCGATAAGTCTTGGTAAACTGCTCCCAAAATCAGCTGTTCCCAAACAAAGAATCCGAACAATTTACGTTGCGAGAAAACAGAACAGATAAAACGAATAAACGAAGAAAACGATCAAAATACCAAATAGTGGGAAACAAGAAAAGCAAGTAAATAATGAATTTGTCCTTCGCTGGCTGCGGTTTCCTGGGCATTTATCATGTCGGTGTCGCCGTCTGTTTTAAGAACTATGCACCCCATCTATTGCTGGAGAAGATTGGCGGCGCCTCTGCGGGCTCGCTGGCGGCATGCTGTCTGCTTTGCGATTTGCCGCTGGGCAGCATGACATCCGATTTCTTTCGGGTGGTGAATGAGGCACGTCGTCATTCGCTGGGACCCTTCAGTCCCTCGTTCAACATACAAACCTGTTTGCTAGAGGGATTACAGAAGCATCTGCCGGAGGATGTGCATAAGCGTGTCAATGGACGTCTGCACATATCACTGACTAGCGTTTATGATGGCCAGAATGTCATCGTCTCGGAGTTTGAGTCACGGGAGGAGGTGCTCCAGGCGCTCCTGTGCGCCTGCTTTATTCCGGGCTTTTCGGGCATTTTGCCGCCACGGTTTCGCGGCGTGCGCTATATGGATGGCGCCTTCTCGAACAATCTGCCGATTCTGGACGAGAACACCATCACGGTCAGCCCCTTCTGCGGCGAGAGCGACATTTGTCCGCGGGATCAAAGCTCACAGCTGTTTCACTTTAACTGGGCCAATACAAGCATTGAAATCTCACGACAAAATGTCAATCGATTTGTACGGATTCTGTTCCCGCCGCGACCAGAGTTCCTATCCAAATTCTGTCAGCAAGGCTTCGATGATGCACTTCAGTTTCTGCATCGCAACAATTTAATTAACTGTCGACGCTGCGTCGCTGTTCAGTCCACGTTTGTTGTATCCGAAGCGATAGCACAGCCACCCGAATTCGATCCAGAGTGCCATGAGTGTAAAAAGCATAGAAAGGTATGTACTATAATAAAAAAGGTATATGTACATATACCCTTGTAGAACGAAGTAGACTTACTTGCCTACATATATAATTATTAGTATAAGCAACAGAAAAGGGTGGATGCACTACGACCCTAAGGAATCTTTTGGGGGGACCGTGTGTTGGCCCGTGAGATGGGCAACAATCTGCGAAGTTTGGAGAATGAAATAAATGATGGAGGGGCATTCAAGCTCTTTAGCTTGTCTCATCCCCGGTCTAGAAAGCTTATGCCTAAATGACTTCCAAAACACCCATATCCCGATTGTATTGTATTATAATTATAAAAAATATTCGTGCTAAAAAAAGAGTCTGCAAAGGCTTAACAACTTTGCATTAAAGCTGAGAAACAGACAGATCGATATGACTTAATCGCCTTGGCTATTGGATCAAGAATATATACACTTGATGGGGTCGGAGATGTGTCTCATAATGGGTCAGAAACTGTTTTAAAAACTGATTTAATATTTATAGTTTCATAGTTTAATTAGTAGTCGTCATAAACGATAAAATAATACGATGCTCGGTGTCTATAAATGTTCTTGAATTTTGTGCAGGACGCCATGAGCTCAAATATGCCACAGACAGTGCTCGATGTTATACAGGACTACATTGAGCAGGCCAACAAGGGCTTGGCCAACTGGATCTTCAGGCATCGTGGTATTAAATTGCTCTCGCTGCCAGCAACGGTACCAATGGACTTCTTACTGGCTACCGTATACAAAATAACCAGTCTGACACCAAAACTGACAAAGCAAATGCGGCAACTGGTGGCACAGTTTAACAATGCCATTCAAATGCGCCTTTGCAGTAAGTTTACGCTCTACGATCCGCCACATTTCGATGCCACTGGGCTACTGCATTCCAGTCGTTTGTATGGACCACGTGTTTCGATACTGGTTGATGAATGGTTAGTGATATTGTGGATCCTTTGAGTTGGAAGTTATACAGTTTTGGTTTTATTTACAGCGGTGCCACACCTCTAAATGTGGATGTTGATAATTTTGAACATGTTCTCAAGATGAGCACTCATAATGATGCCTTATATGCCTACTACTACACCGACAATACCACAAACCATGTTAAGGTGACCGAAATTTTTGATTTTGATGAAATGAAGGAACACGGTGAGCTGGCCACAGATTTGCAGCTGTACGAAGGCTCCGTCGAGGATCATCCGAATCCTCGGCAGCCACATTCCCACAATGCAGTCGTCAGCGAATGGAATGGCGTCGAGTCCGGTCAGTACCACACGGTCATATTAGATAACACCATCATGCCGTATCAAATCATTTAGCTTCATAAAAATTACTCAGCCATTTCTTACAGTACAAATAATGCCCACAACATCCGAATTACACGATGTCGCCTTTTAAAGTACTCGCACACGCACTTTCACAGTCACGAATTGGCAATCATAAAAGCTAAACAAAAGTTCATATCATTGTCAGGTATATTTGGTACATTTACATATTAGTTGCCTCATGGTAGTCTCGATTTTCATTTGATTTGCTCTTTAAATTTGTTCTGAATATTAATCTTACAATATTTTTTACTGCCTTACAGACTTTTTCATAGACGATCACACGCCAAATTCAACAGAATCATCGCTATCGGGAGTGCATGAGGCGGCGTACTTCAACACCTTTAATATCGAACACAATTCAGCCGACTTTAATGATCATTTACCTGATCAACATTCGACCAGAACGTCCTTGAATAACAATGATTTGTGTATAGAGATTGAATGAGACTCCTTCACATGACACTCAAATTCGAATTTGTAATGCAACATTTCCAAAGCGGCTCCTAGCCAAGCGAAGAGCCTTGTAGCTTTCCGTTAGCGTGTAATACTTATATAATCGTAGTACGAAAACGTATGTATGTACCACTGTAATTTCATTTTACACAATATCTTTGCTTCATCAATTTTGTGCTGCATCGGGCACATAATTAAACTTTGTTTTATTATCCTCATGTATTTCAAACTTTCAGAAAATCAATGTTAAATGTCTTCTAACTAAAAATTACAAAAACATAAATATACATCATTCAATCTTCACAATATTCGTATTTTGCACTCTTAGCTTCGGGCTTCGGAAATCATAGGGTTTCTCGCAAAAATAAAGTTATCTGGTGTTAAGCTTAAGCTATATAAGCATAAATTAACTTATAAGCTATGAGTTTGCTTAAGATAAATTTACAAGCAAACCCAAAAACGTATCTTTTACATCAAATAAATGTTTGACCGATTCGATTTGTTTAACAATATGTTTTAGAGTTACCCATGAAAAAATGGGGTAACAATTGAGTTAACCTCGTATATATTGCCATCATAAGTAAGTATATATGCTTTAAACTATATAGCAAACGTTATCAATGCAAAACTGCAAGAATCATCTGGCACTGTGTGACCTCATCATTATCTGTAACTCGGTCTATATTTTCTGTAAGACTGAGCTCATCTGAACTACTTTTTATTTGCTTATATGCATGTGCAACTGTGTAAAACTATAAAAAGAAAAACAATAAGCATAAACAACGTGACTATTTGGAAGGACAACTCAGACGTTAATTTAGTTGTTGAATGCTTACAACAAAAGGAAGAATATGCATAAATCTGCAAGTACAAAAATGTATTGTATAATTTGTTTTTGGTTTGTTAAATAAACTGCAATGAATTGTCACAGAAAAAAGCTTGAACGCTTCAGAGATACAAAAAAAAAACGATTCAAATTTTTATAGTCAATATATATAAAATTAATGATAGTTATATACTTAATTGGTATTTCATGGTCCAATTCCATATGACTGATGTGTTTAAAAATAAATGAATATGAATTCAGTATTCTGAAACATTTAAATACTGCTGATTCTGGAAGTTCTGTTGTGGGAGACACCTGACCATATGGTGAGGCAATATATACAAAGTTATTTATGATAATTCTTTCAGATAGGTAAGAATTTACTGTACTTAATCAATTCCTTCTGCAGAAGAAAACGGGCTTAAAGCGTCCAACCTTGTGAACTGATTTGTCATTGGAACAGCAATTATTTGTAAACTGTATTGTACGCAAAGAAAGAAATTTTACATTTACATTTTTAAAAATGCCTTTTCAACATTCTTCTTGACTTTCTCGTCTGTCAATCGCATTAAATAATTGAAAGTGTTATGCAATATGTTTTATAATTTAATGATTTACATATTTATAGACTTCAGATACATGCGTTATATATCTAGTTCTATAGATTAATATTGACTAAATTACATACACGTCTCCTCTGGCGGTATCTCTATATATGGTATATAAAAGTGCAGATGCACAGACATAGAAACGTATTCTTTCCTTTTTTATTTTCGATTTTACTTTTTGATAATGCAACATAATCGGTTTATTCATTTTTGTGTTTATTAATATAGTGAGAATTTTTGTTATTTTAAAAGCTTTCAAAAGACTTGTTAAATTGGCATCTGCCCGTAATTAACTGTACAGTATAAAAAGGTGTAATGAACAAAACTTAAAGCCTATGCTTTATACAAGGGAAATTGTAAAGATAGCTTACATATGTGATGTGCCCGAAACGCCGCTGTGTACGCAATGTTTATTAATAATTTAAACTTAGAGTACAATTTATAAATAGCTGCTATATATTACTTGTACATATGTTTAGCTATGTATGGTACCTAATGTGAATCATGCGTATCTGTATGTACTTCTGCTTCTGTATGTGTTTTATGTGTATGTGTGTGTGTGTGTATGTGTTTTGTATGCGTTTTGTCAAGATCGTTACGGAAAGACTTATCAATTAGCAGCGTCCGGCACAGACACCACAGCCAAGCTTAAACCTAACCTATACGTATGTATGTACAACAACTGGCGCCATTTGCTCCTCACGTCTGCGTGCGTCGTTCATATTCGCCGCGTCTGTAGTCATCTTCATATTCATGCCGCGCCACTGAGAAAGAGCGTTGTTCATTCCGATAGCCATGGGCTGGTGGCGGCAGTCCGGCGACCATGCCATTTGGCATATAGTAATTGGGCGGCAGGTAGTGGGCCGCGTAGGCCTGCGGATGCACCTGGGATGGGTATCTGCATGGGGTGAATCAATTAATTGGTATTAATTAGAAAAACATTTTGGAAACGAACAAAAAATTCATGAGAACGTTGCAGACGGTCGTAATGATTATGAGATTATGCATACTAAAACTTTAACTGGGCTTTCTTTATAATTATTATATTTGGCTTGAACTTTGAAAAATTCAATCAGTAATTTACCTCTCTGTGACTATAGCTTTAAGGCCGCTGCATATATCGACTTTCGCAAGCGTTCTAAGTTCTAAGTTTATATTGATATACTTGTTACTCTAAAAACAATACACATTATGCATCTGAACGTATTCGCGTTCAACTCACCTGCGCTTATTATCTGGACGTCGGTCGCGCTCGCGTTCGCGATGATCACGATGATAACCGCCACCGACGGCTGCTCCGCTGCGAGGGTATGGAGACTCATAGCGCTCGCGCTTATAATCAAAGTTGTAGCTATAATATAAATTTGAAAAGGTTGAAAAGCGAATAAGAAAGATTGTCTTAGGGTGCTGCACATACCGCTCACGTGCATGCCAGCGATCCATATCTGCTATATAGTTGGAGGCAGGGGGCGGCGGCTCAAAGCGGCGACTGCTGCCCATTGCCGACGGTGAGTGGAGACCCGAACGACGTCCGCTATTGCTGTCATAGCCACTGGGTGGACAGCTACCGCTAGCACTGGCATAATAGTCATCGCCTCTGTGAGGCCGAACGCTGGGATGGCGTGATGCAGACGCATCCAAGTTGAGGCGCTTGAACGACATTGACTTGAGGTTGTCGCTGATGCCTGCGGAGTTCATGGCCATGCCGCTGGCTTCCGCATCGTTCTCGTCGCGTTTCCTCTTCATTGGCGAATCGTTGGCAAAGCGGCGAGCTGACTTGTCCTCGGCGGGAGCGCCGGAAAAGCGTCCCTGGCGTTCCTTATCCTTGTCCTTCTTCTTCTTCTTGCCACTCTTATTGCGATCCTTCTCCTTGTCAGCAGTGTCGCCATTTTCTGTACGTGCCCGCTTCGATTTGACGCCATCAGAGTTTGCAGCATCCTTTGGCGAGTCTTCCTGCGCCTGCTGTTTGAGCGCATGCTTGTAGATCCTGAACAGGCGTTTCGCATCCAGTTCCGTGAACTTGGAAACAAAGTACCATAGATTGCTGCGCCACACCTTCTTCTCGGTCTCCCCGTATGGCTGCAGGCACACATCAATTTGTCGCCCAATCTGCAACAGGCACTCACGTGTGTGCTGCAATTGATCCTGGTCGGATAAACTGGTATCGGGCTGATCTAGAGCCTTGAGCGCCTTCTTCACCGGTCGCATCTTCTCCTTGCATTCATTAAAGATACTGGGATCCAGATCTCCCAGCACTTCTAGAGCTCGGGGCTCGTTGTTGGCCGTAAAATGCATGGGCTTATTGCCATTGTTGTCCGACGTGCTTGTTTTCTTACTGCGCGTCTTGGACTTTTTCTTCTTCTGTGTGCTGGCATGCTCCAACGCCGCGGCGGCAGCAACGGGCGAGGCAGCAACACTGGCGCCGTCTGCCGTCTGCCTGGTACTGCTATCGCCCGGCAGTGAGGAGCTACCGTCCTGCTCAGCCGTACCATCCTTCCGCTCCGGCGTACCGACAGCTGTGGAGCTAGTATTGAGATTGGCTTTCAGCTTGCGGGGTCGTCGCTGGCGTCGCTTTTCGCCTTTCGTGAGCTCCACGTTTTTCTTCATGATCTTGAGCAGGTACTCGGCTCTCGATTGCAGGTGCTTGGCCTGTGGCTTGCGTGTGTCATTGGGCAGTATCTTCTCGCTGAGCTTGAGCGTCGGATCGAGCTTCATTTGCTCCCAGGAACCAATGCCGTACTGATAAATGCCACGCAGCAAGTGGGTATCCTCATCGGCGCCCCAGTCCACATCAAAGTTGGCCGAACGTGTCTTAATGTTGAAGGTCCACTGCTGTCGCTCGTGAGCCGTGCTGGGCATGAGCTCATTTAGCGGCTGCAGTTCCTCCTCGCAGGAAAGCAGCGTTTTTGCATTGAACGACACTCCGCCCAATTTAACGGAGTAGGTGGCGCGTGTGCGACGTTGCTTGTTGCCTCCCTGGGGCAGTTCCTCGTCCTTGACAGTCTTGATCTCTTCCTCCTTGTGCTCGTCCAGGAACTGCACGCATCGATCATGCAGCATTTCGCCAATGCGCTTCAACTCTGTCAGCGGCTTCTCCTGCAGTTCTGCATCGCAGGCGATCGCCTCCAGTCGCATCAGCGGCGCCGGAAACTTCTTATAGCTACGTATAAAGCGACGCAGTTCTGCATCTGTGAAGCCAATGATTTTCTCTTTCATTGCGGGACGGCCGCGTTTGCGCTGCCTGCCGCTACCATCGTCGCCGCCAGCACCGCTAGCATCGGAGCCCAGCTCATAATCAGAATCGGCAGAATCGTCGCCCTGCTTGGAGCGTGCGCCGCTTTTGGATGTGCTCCGTTTGGCGGCATCGTTTTTATTGGCAGCGGCTGTTTTGCGTCGTGGCGGCAGGTACAAATCCTCCACTTCCTTGGCACGCGCCTGATCCTCAATGACCTTGCGGAAGCCCTCGGGTATAATGTCGTCCCAGTCCTTACTGTCATCCTCTTCATCGGCAGCCTGCTGATCCTTCGCCGACTCGCTGGGCTCGTCCTCCTGGAAGGCAGCAATGCTGGCCACCTTGAAGGCAGACAGCAGATCATCGCCGGGCATTTCGGGATCTTCATTGCGTGTCTCGGCGCGACGCAGTATTTCATCAATGTCGCAAACGAGCTCCTCTTCGTGCTCTTGTTCGTCCTTAAACAGCTCCTCGGCGCCAAATTTCAATATGGCCGACAAGTCGTCTTTGTTGAACGGATTCGAATTGGAGGAGTGACCATTGCCGCTTTTGTCCAGCACCGTGCGTCCCGTGGTGTCCATACGTTGTATCACCAAATGATCAAGCACCATTTTCTGCTTGGCCCGCTCCACAATTTGCTCCTCGACGGAGCGTGCTGTGACTAGGCGATATATGTTCACCTGATTCTTTTGGCCAATGCGATGGGCACGCGCCTGCGCCTGCAAATCATTCTGCGGATTCCAATCCGAATCGAATATAATAACCGTATCGGCTGTGGCCAGATTAATACCCAAACCACCGGCTCGTGTTGAAAGCAGAAAGCAAAAATCCTGACTGCCCTCAGCATTGAAATGATCCAGGGCCTGGCGTCGCATTTCGCCCTTTATGCTGCCATCCAGGCGCTGGAACGAGAAGTGTCGCTTCTGTAGATAATCAGCGAGCACGTCCAACATGCGAACCATTTGTGAAAAGATAAGCACACGATGGCCCGTCTCCTTGAGCCGGCACAAGAGCTTATCCAATAGCACCAGCTTGCCGGAGCCCTTGAGTAGCACCTGGAGCGCCTCGTCCTGCTGCAGACCGAACAGCTCAAACTCAGAGGGACGTATGAGCGCTGCATGATTACAGCACTTCTTCAGCTCAATGACAATGTTAAGGAAGGTAGAGGTGGAGCCTCGTTTGCCTTTGCGTAGGGCGTCAAAATTTTTGGTCAATATCCATTTGTAATACGTCTTCTGCAGCGCTGTCATCTCTACGCGCAATATTTGCTCCACTTTGGCGGGCAGGGATTTCTCCACATCCTTCTTCACACGCCGCAATATGTACGGCTCCAGCTGTTGATGCAAACGCGTATATCCCTTATCCTCGGCATTGCCATGCTGTATCTCAAAGTTCTCCCACGTATCGAACTTATCGGGCATAATAAAATGCAGCAACGCCCACAGCTCTTTCAGTGAATTTTGAAGCGGTGTGCCCGTGATGAGCAGGCGATGATTCGTTTCGAACTCCTTGAGCGACTTGTACAACAGCGAGTCATCGTTTTTCAGACGATGCGCCTCGTCCACCAGCAATGCGGCCCACTGAAGCTGGCCCAGAAATTGTTTATCTTTGAGCACAATCTCATAGGTGGTTAGTATGCAATTGAATTTCAGTCTTTTGGAGCCCTCAAACTGCCACTCGTATTGATGGATTAGCTCGCGAGATTTGACATCGCCCAGATATGTGACCACATTCATATCGGGCGCCCACAAATCAAACTCCCGCTGCCAGGCGGTCATTGTGCTTAGCGGTACCACGCATAAAAAGGGACCATACAAGTGATGGATCTTGAAAAGCGAATAGAGAAAGCATATGGTTTGTATGGTCTTGCCCAGACCCATTTCGTCGGCCAATATGACAGAATTCTCCTTGCACCACGAGTGCAGCAGCCAGTTCAGACCATCCATTTGATAGTCGCGGAGCGTTAGACCCTCCCCCACGAATTCGGGCTGTAACTTTATGCGCGAGAATTTGGGCCGATATTTGATTACACGACAGTGACGCGATGGCGTCCATTTGGAGTTTTCTCGCTCTGTAAACTGTTCCACGCAGCGTTGCCATTTGCGGAGCACAAGAGATGCATCCTCCCATGTTGACTCCGCATAGGGCAACGATTGCCATTTGCAGAGGAACTCCTCGCTCCCGTCATCGGGTTTAGTGCCGCGCGCAATAATCCGATCTACATAGTTGTATGATTTGAGTAAATCATTTTGCAGCTCTAGCTGGCACTCAAAGTAATCAATATCCTCGGGACCGGCATAGCGACGCCAGTATGCCGTGTCCTGTTCCTTCTTGATGAAATTGTCCAGCTTTTTCATGCCCTTGGCCTTCATTTCGCGCAGCGTCGTCTCCGACTCCCAGGTATTGTGTATGTAGCTCCAGCCCTTCCATTTGATCGAGTATTGCACCTCCGACGGATCTGAGGCGACATCGAAGTCCGCATTCGGATCGCAGCCGCTCTCCTCGATGGCATAAATTGTTGTCTGATTGCCGGTACAGCTCTTCTTGCCCACACGCTGCGCAAGTATGCGCTCAATGGTTTCGCACTTTTCATCCTCCTCAGCGGCAGCCGCATTCGCCGCTACCTGAATCTCATCATACTCGCACTCCAGCAGGTCCTCCGAACCGGTGGCCTCGTCCTCAGAGGCCTCTTTGTAACTAACAGCAGCGCCGGTGCGACGAGTGGCGCAGCTATTTTTGAACAATTGCAAATTTTATTGAGTGATAGAACGGGGTTATAAACTTACCGCTTGCTTGCATCATCATCGTCGCTGTCGTCTGAACTGAAGGATTTCACACGGCGTCGCTGCTGCTGTTGTTGTTGCGACAGTTTGTTGCTGCCAGAGCGGGCATTGACCTTGCGCTTATGTGCAGCAGACGGCGCCTCATCGCTGTCTGCGTCGTCGCTCTCATCAGAGTCCCAACTGTGTGTGGAATAGATTATTTAAAAACTAGCACATAACCAATTCGGTTTTACTTTCAGAATTATCTACGATTCGCAATGCAAGGCATTGAAGAGGCAACGCTAAAGTTCTCTGCTTTGTTATTTTTTTACTGCTGAATTTTATAGAAAGTTTAGAACTTAAAGTAACTCTTAATGTGGTCTTTTCCAGACAGGATGAACCGGTAAATTAATTTTAGAAAACGATTATTTTCATTAAATTAAAAGGACTTACGTTTTATTTTTCTTCTTTTTGGCAAGCTGTAGGCGCTTCGATTTGTCAGCAGCAGTTGGCGGCACTTTGCGCGGCTGTCGCGTGGATCGCTTAGGTCTGTAATCGTCCTCCTCATCCTCCTGTCAAATTTTAACAGATGTCAAGCAAATTTTTTGGGAGCAACTGGATGAAAAGCTTTTAGAACTTACGCTACTGCTACTGCTGCTGGAGGATGTGGGCGAGGCATTGGCAGAGCTGTCACTGGCGTCATCATCATCGGCACTGGCTTCGCTGGTGGCCTTAGATGGTTTTGGCAGCTGCACTTCATCATCATCATCATCATCCTCGTCGTCGTCGTCATCCGCCTCGCCAGCTTTGGCAAGCGTTGCGGCCGATGCGCCTGAGGAGCTGCTGCTACTACTCGTGTGCAATTTGCTGTTGCTGCTGTTGTTGTTATTGTTTGTTCTGTCAGAGTCGCCTTTGGCCTCCGGCTCACTGTCGGAATCACTTGCGCTGGAATCAGCACTGGAGCTGTCGTCTGCATTCCCAGCAGTAAAGCCATTCGATTTGGTGTCTGCCTGGGCGTCCGCTGCTGTTGGTGGAAGTCCTGCCACCGGCGTTTTGGCAGCCGTTGGCTCCATAGAGCTGCGTCCATCGCTGGAGTTGCCTGAGGAACTGTCCGAATCAGAGTCGGAACCGGAGGAGCCACTGCCACTGCCGCTGCCACTGGCATCTTCACGCGTGTCATCTTGATCGTCTGAGCCTATACCATGCGACGATTCATTGAGTGCCTGTGTGTAAAAGTCACAACATATATAAGGATCTAGAGTTTTGAGCCTGCAAGCCGGATCGAAAATGTCCACAGCGAACAAAGTTAATACGTAAATACGTAATAATTCTTCGTCGTTCACTTTATTAAAACTCTTTGTCATATTGTCTTTATTTACCAAGGCAATATCTTGCATCCGAACCAGAATTTAATTGCTTTTATGAAACCGATTCTCAAGTGGAACAGAATCTGTTAAAAAAAAACACAGAATTCGAAAGTTGCGTTTGGTATCTTTTATAAAACCGATTCTCAAAACTAAGTAAAACATAATCCGTTAAAAAGGCAAAGAATTCGAAAGCTGCGTTTGGTATCTCTTAAGAACCAGTTCGCATATTAAGCCCATAGCTTTGTTGCTGTTCTTAATGCATTGGACTTGAAACAATCTCACATCACTTCATATATGCACACACGAATCAAGTTCGCGGTAGCAAGCTAATCCTGGCCAGAATACTTCAAATTAGTTTAATATTTCCTAAAGCGGGTTCAGAATTAGGTTAAATCAGGATGTATTCTACTGTATCGCTAACGATAGACGGCCGGTATTATATGATATGGCAGGTACTACTCGTTATCCTGGCCAGCTCTTTGCAGATACATCCTACGGTCACACTTTAAGTTGTCAGCTTTCCAACGTTGAAAAGAATATAGCAATTTTAAGAACTTACCACACTCACTTCACTTGTGTCTGTGGCACAAGTAAATGATTTATGAACAGCAAAGGATCTACGAAACACATTTAATCCTGCCCGGATATAAGAAAAATCCTAGCATTATCAAAATGACTTCTAAAATTCATGAAAGAGTTAATTGCAGTTGCCTTTACTTGGAATGTATTGGATTTAGATGCCCTTGTTTTGCAATTCCCAACAAAGCTGTACATAGCATGTTCATGGCTAATCCTCTCCAGAAATTCAGATTGTAGCCTTTAAAAGTCACTTATGTCTTGGAAAAATCAAAAGTTTGTGGTTACAACACGTTGTAAGACGACAGTACATCGGCGTACTACCCCGAAATGGACGAATAAATACTTTCTACTTGATCCTGTCCAGAAAAGCCGGTGAAATCATAAAAAACAGGAGGATTCTATGGTAACGATGCCATTTACTTGGTCAATTGTTGTAGGAATGCACAGATGTTGGTCAACGAGTGATCGATGCCATGTCTTGCGACACCAAGCACATATAGCATCTACATGGTTAATCCTCTCCAGAAATGCAGCTCGCAGCCTTTAAAAGTCACTTTTGTCTTGGAAACATAAAAAGTTTAGAGGTTGCAACACGTTGCTAGAGGTAAGTACTTCGGCGTACAACCCGGTAATGGGCGAAAAACACATTCTACACGATCCTGGCCAGTAAAGCCGGTGAAATCATAAAAAACAGGAGGATTCTATGGTAACGATGCCATTTACTTGGTCAATTGTTGTAGGAATGCACAGATGTTGGTCAACGAGTGATCAATGCCTTGTATTGCGACACCAAACACACCTGTATGTAGCATCTACATGGTTAATCCTCTCCAGAAATGCAGCTTGTAGCCTTTAAAAGTCACTTTTGTCTTGGAAACATCATAAGTTTGAGGTTACAACACGTTGTTAGACGTCAGTGCATTGGCGTACTACCCCGAAATGGGCGAAAAAACACATTCTACACGATCCTAGCCAGAAAAGCCGGTAAACTCATTAAAACTGGGAGGATTTTATACTACCGATGCAGTTTTCTTGTCCAAAATGCAAGCAATTATTGTTGAAACGCACAGATTATTGGGTAACAACTAATCAATTTACTTTTTTTTACGAAAAACGTTTGAAAAACAGTTTATTAATGTTTTGGCGGGCTGATATCCCATGAAAATTGTCCAAAAAATCATGGAGGAAAACTTTGCACCTGACCAAAATGTGATTACGTAATCGATGAAAATTTTGCAATTGCCACTGAAAATTGTACGAAAATTATGCATTTTAGTGCATTTTTAATGCGGCATTTAATGAAAACAAACCGAAATGACCAAAATTAAAATGAATTTTACAAAAATGGGTACCCAATAAATTTTCAAATTATTAACACTAACTGCCACGTTGAATCCCAGGCAACAGTTTGGCGTTGTGAAAACGGTGAAACAACGTTGGGTTATATGTGATTTAAGCACTTTTTGGCTAAAATGCCGCTCACCAATTTGCCATACGACTAATGGAGTCTCATCTGAGGGGGAGGGGGAAACAGCTCTTAATTCCTGGCAACTGCCACGCCCACAAAATTACTGTATAAATTTGTTACGAGAGCGATATTTAGAGTTATACTCACACGACGACTAGTATTCGAATGCTTGATATCGCCTTGTGTTGACTTTTTCAATATTTTCATAGTTTTCATGTTATTTTTTTTCGCCTCTGTTCACTTTTCACAGTATTTTTTTCAAGGCCTACTTACCTGGCTCATTATATTTTCGTGAAAGCACACAGTGTTGCCTTGTAGCGGTCATTAAACATGCAATACACTTGTTGACAATTGTGGAGAATGTTTATATTGTTATGGCAAATGAGACACTTGTTTTTAATGCTGTTTTCAACCACACATAAAAGATGTTCACGTCTTCTTGGTCTATTACAGTAAAAAATACGCCATTTTGTTTTAAGCAGCGATGCATTTGCAGACGTGACTTATCGAGTTGAGCCAGAGTTGCATTACTCGATACATTCATTCATCGCATGCTTACACACCTGTTTTCGATTATTACCAGCTGACAGATTGGTAATAAAGTTGGCAGTCCCGCGACAACTACACAAACTACGTCTACGCTTTTTCCCTATATATTTATGTGTTTTTGCTATTAAATCTGTCGTTCGAATTGCAGAATGTAGCGCTTGAGAGAAACTTACGCACGTGTTATCAAAATGAAAGAAGCGGGCATCGCGCTGCCCAAATCGCGAGGCGTCGGCGTTGGCATCGTGGGCTCATTTCTGCTTATTTTCATTTTCTACTACTTTTATGGCGGTTACATGACCTTAACGCTCTTTGCAGCGATTATTTTACGTATGTAGACAATGAAACATATATATACCTCCTCCGGATGAATCTTTGTATACATATGTATTTAGCTTTTGGGTCAAACATTTTCCACTTTGTGTTTTTCTTTTACTTTTCACTCTTCATCTGCTTTGTCTTTTTGTTTTCACCTCTATCTTCTATCTTTAATCCACTCTATCGCTTTTAATTTTTTATTCATATAATTTTACTTTATGCTAATACATAAATATTTACTAACCTTTATCACTTATTTGTTGAATTTCATTGGTTTTTTTCTTTCGGGGTTTCCTTATAACAAATTACGATAATTTAATTATAAAATCTAAAATCCATTATATTAATTTTGATAATTTTTCAAACTCTAGTCGACATTAAATATATATAATGTACAAATATAACTTACACAATGCTCTCTCTTTTCCATACAGTGATATTTTACCATGCACAAGATCTGCTCTTGTATCATCCGGATTTGCCGACAAACTCACGCATTTATATACCCATACCAACAATGCATAATTTGCCACATATTACCGTTAGCATTAAGACACCCGATGGTGTCCAATTGCATGCCTTCTGGATCAGTCAGCCCGCTGAGCGCTGCAAATCGGTGCCCACATTGTTATATTTTCATGGCAATGCTGGTAACATGGGTCATCGCATGCAGAATGTAATACGATCGAATTAAAATGACTCATAGTCCCTGCTCTCTAATGTGCATTCCTATTTGTAACAGGTCTGGGGCATTTATCATCATCTGCATTGCAACATCTTAATGGTCGAGTATCGGGGCTATGGCCTATCGACAGGCGTACCTTCGGAGCGTGGCCTGGTCACAGATGCCCGCGCTGCAATTGATTATTTGCAAACACGCCACGATTTGGATCATTCACAGCTTATGCTGTTTGGCCGCTCATTGGGCGGCGCCGTTGTCATCGATGTTGCCGCCGACACTGTCTATGGCCAGAAGCTGATGTGCGTCATTGTGGAGAACACGTTTACCAGCATACGTGATATGGCCGTGGAGCTGGTGCATCCATCTGTGAAATACATACCAAATCTACTATATAAAAATAAGGTGATTCATAAGAGTTAATTTTTCGATTTCAAATTTATATCATATCTGTTATTCTTGTTACAGTATCATTCACTCAACAAGATAAGCAAGTGCTCGGTGCCTTTTCTATTTATATCGGGCCTTGCGGATAACCTAGTGCCACCGCGCATGATGCGTGCCTTGTATACCGAATGCGGTAGTGAACAGAAGCGTATGCTCGAATTTCCGGGAGGCTCACACAACGACACCTGGATAGTGGATGGGTAAGTTACGAAAAAGAAAACTGCACTGATGATATTCTCAGAGCAAACATTGCCAAATCTCTGCACTTAGAAATATCTCAGATTTAAGAAGATAAAAGTATAAATATTAAGTAAAGCATCGTTTTTTAATCTATATAAGAATTCTCCATTTTTACTGACAATATTTTTAAAATACCTCGTATCAAAAGTAGTTGGTACATCTACTGGAGTCTAAGCATTAATTAAGTTTCTATTTTATTTTGCAGTTACTACCAGACTATTGGAGGCTTCTTGCTCGAGCTACAACAGCAGCCATCTCCGCTGCAGAAGCCGCCAGAGAAGAGCAACGTTTGGATAGAGCTGGAACATAAAATTATTGATGTATAGCTCCCATTCATTATAAACTCACACACATACACACAAAAGTGTTCGATTGACTGTGTTAACACTAACTACTTATATATTAATATATATACATATACATGTATATATGTGCATGATTGCTGCATGCACATATGTAACAGTGTTTTATAAATCTGAATTGTGCACTAGGTTTAAGCCATTTTAGGCGCTTGTAGTTGTGTTTATGGAAAGGACAAGCATTGTGCGCTTTGTGTTCCATATTTTAAATGTTAAACTACTTATGTATTTTAGGTTAATTGTTAACAATTACAGAGAGAATTAGCTTAAGGCTAGCATTAAATCTAAATCAGGTTCCGCGAATGCTATAACAATAAATTATTTTTAAATTTAAAGCAGCTAAAACCCAATGAATTCTTCATCACTACTATGATTAGGGTCAAAGTCTTTGTCATCATCATCGCTGGCCAGCGCCTTTTTGGCTTTACGATTATTCTCTAGCGGCTGCTGCTCCGGCTGCTCATCCTCTGTTGTGCTGGCTTCTTGCTTGGCCTCTGCCTGCGAGCGATGATGAAATACGAACGAAACGCATTTACTCGCTGTCCATGCCTGGGAGAGTATAATATCAGGAAGGCCGCGATTATTGGAGCAGTGGAACCATTGCGACAGGTGCGAGGTGCAATCCGAGTTCTCTGGCGGTGGCTGTCTCTGAACATCGTCGAAACACCGCTTACACTTAAGTCTGAAAAACAAGCCAAAACGTAAATGTGATATACGTATTATGAGCTGGAACACAGTCACCCACTTGTTGTGCGTGTCTGATAGCACGCTGGCTTCAAAACGAAACAAATCCTTGAGATCGTCGCGTGTGAAATGCTTTTCCGCCGACTCATTCTTGTCTATAATTGTGCTCGAAAGCGATTTCTTATGCGTCTGTCGCTGCAGTATCTTCTCCTCAATGGAACCACTCTGAAATGAAAAATTTTATTAAACTTGGAGCAGCAGCAATTGTTTTAAAACACTTACCGCCACCAGGCGATAGATGTAACATGGTTTCTTTTGACCATCGCGCCAGACTCGAGCCATGGCCTGCTCATCGTTAGCTGGATTCCAGTCGGGATCAAACATGAACAAGCGATTGGCTCCAATCAAATTCAAACCGCAACCACCGGCCTTGCTGCTGAGCATGAAGAGAAAACAGTCTGAGCTGGGATCATTGAATCTGTCCACAACTTTCGAGCGTTTCTTAATCGTCATGGTGCCATCCAGACGCACATAACTGTATTTACGTTTGCGCGCCAGCTGCTCAAACAGATCCAGCGTCTGCGTGTAGTTCGAGATGAGCACCACTTTGTCATCGCTGTTGGCGCGTATGGCAGCTAGCATGAAATCCAGCAGCATAAACTTTCCACTCAGCTCTGGATTGATGTCCCTATAAATAGACAACAATATAATATTAGCTCTATGCAGGAATTGGAAAATGTTTCGCATCTACTTGGGCTTATAGTTGGGCGGGAGCACATTCTGTGAGTTCTCGAAACCTTTTTCGCGTGCAGCCAACTTCTCGTAGATCAGATCAGGATGATTGCACAATTTCTTTAGCGTCGTAATGTCTGATAAGGCCGTCAATGATGCCTTCTCATTACAATCTGTAAGTTGAAACCAAAACAATTATTTTGTTAATGTATGCTCCAAATCCAAAGCGCCAGCATGTAACGGATGACAAGGCTGGATTAATTTTCCCAACTTTTTGACATCAATTTTCTTATTTTTTTTATATATGTAGATAAATAAATACACTTACCTGCAAGACTGCGACGCACCTGATCCGATTTGAGAAAGTTCGTATAGATCTGCAGCTGGACAGCGGTTAGCTTCACACAAACGACCATTTCAAATTTAACCGGCAGATATTTGGTTAGAATCTGATTGGTGCGACGGATGATGCACTGATTGACCAAACTGATCAACTCCTGGGTCTTTAGAAGCGCACGTTCCCGTTCAGCGTCCGTGGAGTCGGCATTCTGACCCCGCAGGATGGCATTCTCGAAATTGCGCTTGAAATCAGAGCCAGTGCCGAGCATCTCTGGATTTACAAAGTTTACCAAACTGAAATACTCGGTCAGATCGTTCTGTATGGGCGTGCCAGAGAGTAGAACGCGTCGCTTGGTCTTGAGACCCATCAGGGCCTGATATGTGAGATTGTCGCTGTTTTTGAGCCGATGGCCCTCGTCGCAGATCACCATGCCCACCTCTGTTTTGCAAAGGATGTGCGCATAGAGCCGAAACGTTTCGTAGCTGATGAGGAGAACGGGTGTGCCGCAGCGGGTGGCTGTATTCATGGCAAACTGTTCGAGAGTGCGTGTGGTGTCCTCCTTGGAGCCGCCCTCCATGGCCAAGCAGTGCATTCGGCCATGCAGCCACTTGGTGAACTCCTTCTCCCAGTTCTTGACCAACGACGATGGCGACACCACAATCGCCTTCGAAATGGTTGGTTTGCAGTCGGCGCTTTGGCGCAGCAGCGTCCACGCCAGTGCCACGCACTGCAGTGTCTTGCCCAGACCCATCTCATCGGCCATGATGCAGCCATTGAAGCTGCCCCGCTTCCCCTCCACGCACTCATACATAAACCGCACGCCCTCCCGCTGATGTGGACGCAGCACGTTGCTCAGCAGCGGATCAACGACGACATGCACCTGCAGCTTGCCGGGATCCATGGACATGCGTTCGTGTTCCGTGTAAGCGGGGGGTGTATACAGGACCAGAGCATTACAAGCCTGCGGATCGTGCAAGGCACGACGCACTATGGATCGACGCACGCCCAGGGAACGATTTCCGCCGTAATCCGGAACGTAGTTGGCAATGGGTACTTTAAACTTACGCGCCAACACTTTGGCAATGGCCTGCTCATATTCGCTATGGGCCGTGAAGCGAATGGGAAGCGGCAGTTCCACAATGTTGTTGGGATTCTCTCGCAGGACACTTTGGGGTTCTCTCAGCTCCTTTTGGACACAGGCGCGTTTATTTTTCTTGACCAGTGGCGGTGTGAATGCATCCTTCGATTTGATACGGACGCCCAATCTTTGGCTGGGTGCCAAACTCCGCCGCTACAAATGTGAAAAAAATATAGTTTATATTCTTCCAATTTAATTGCATTTATTTACCATTTTCAGTTAATTTAAAATCGCGGGGACATCAGCTGCTATCTAGTCGATTGACAACACTGTCAATGTAAGTTGACTCTGGTCACACTTTGAGTGTACTTGGCAATACTAGCATGACACTTGATTTACCGTGCAGTGTAACCAAAAAAATTGCAGCTTATGCTGCTTTTATATGAATGTGGTAGTCAATATGAAACTTGACATTTATAAAAAAAAATAAAAGAGTCAATCTTACAATACAGTTTTACAAAATAATCTTAGCAATTTCGACAACAAATTCATAAACAAGATATAATTAATACATTGTATATTGCTTGATATTATTTTACTTATTTGTTATTTTTCAGCTTTGATATGTTCAATGAATAAAACTTATGAGTTCAAGTTGTAATGTACATACAAATAAATTCGTATTCCCTATTGGTTCCGGGATTTCTTTATAAATTGAAAAGAACAGTAATAAATTTAATTCACCTACTTATACTAATAAATTCACAATACGAATGTGTCATTGCGGCATAATTAATTTAAGGTGACCATATTGTTCGACATATGCCGATTCAATTCATTTATACATTTTTATACAACACTAATTTCTTTTTTGCAATATTATTTTACTGCATAGAATTGATAAGAATTGGAAATTTAGCAACTCAACAATTGCCAGCACAGCGTAATTAAGTTCTGCAAATAATTACACGAACCTATGTGATATTCCAGTTTGCATACTAAACAGCTGCTGCGTACAAATCTAAATTGCAGTCGTGGTGTTTTGTTATTGGATCAGCAGCAGCAAACAAGATTAAAAATAAACTATTTTGGAATGTTACTTTGAGAGAAAATAAAAAAAACATGCACACAACGCTGCCGAACACGTCGCAAACGCACAAGTGCAAAAAAAAGTGCAATATAAATATAAATATTTTACATTTTATCGGGTAAGGCTAATAACTGTTAATTTATACATGCGTATACATTTTTTATTTAAGATATTACAAAATTACTTAATAAATGTAATATTTCATCATTATATACAACATTTTATAACTATTAACATTCAATACATTGTTAAAATGGTTACAAATTCAATTTTAATAGTAATAAAAAATACGCAACTAAATATTCCTATTTGTTTGCATTTTATATATTTATTTATATATACTAATCAATTTTTCTTATTCTACCAGTCTACCAGTTCATACATTTAAATGAGGCGCTGATTTCAAATTGAAAGCAAGCGAAACACACAAACAAAGCGGACAACGTGATAAATTCAAATAACCAAGAGCAACAACAAATAACACGTTCAAAGTGAAGGTCAACGTCACAAGCAACAGCAACAACAACAAGCAACAAGGTGATAACTAACGGCAACTGTGGCTGCCAAAAACAAAATACCAACAGCAACAGTTGCTTGGAATTGGAGCTAGCACAGCTTTAGCCCAGTTAGTTCCAGTTCCCGCTCCCTTTCCCGTTCCAACTCCAGCTAGTAATCTATAAGATGAGCTCGACGTCATCAATTGTGGCACAGCACCTTTTGCTGCCCTCTCTGCTATCTCTGCTCCTTCTAAT
Source organism: Drosophila maculinotata (assembly GCA_035045305.1). Lineage (NCBI taxonomy): Eukaryota > Metazoa > Arthropoda > Insecta > Diptera > Drosophilidae > Drosophila > Drosophila maculinotata. The sequence continues at coordinate 462,001 of JAWNPD010000134.1, read as the reverse complement.
TGTCTCGGTGATCAGTGATGATGATACCAGCACGATACCCACACAGAACATGTCCCACAAGGAACGCGCCGAACTGCGGTAACTATATATTCTATATATTATCGAAATATCCTTAATGATCCTTTACTTCTTTTGGCTTTATAGCGAAGAGTCGCGCGATATGTTCTATCATGCATATCATGCCTACATGGAGAACGCCTATCCTGCCGATGAATTGATGCCGCTATCCTGTAAAGGACGTTACCGCGGCGTGACGCCCTCCCGCGGCGACATGGATGACGTACTGGGAAAGTGAGTAATGATTTTCAGGGTTTCTCCTAGTCGGGCACTCTAGACCAGAGCACTATTACTAGTTTATACTAATTTTAACACCCACAATCGATTAAAAAAAGAATTCCAAGAATCCATTTTTAGAAGAATCAAATTTGGAAGGGTCCCTTCTTACGCTTTTTTCGCCAAAAAAATCCTAAATTTAATTTTTTCAAAAATTCATAAACTTGATATCACGAATTAAACTTGATGACAAATATTGATCAAAATGGCCTCGGGATCGAAAATCGGTTCAGATTTGACAAAGTTGTGGCAGTTTGAAGTCTGGGAAGGTCATTTAAAGGAACTTTTCGTTGCTTGGGCACTTTACAAGTCAATTTTTTAGTCACTTTTGGCGTGATTTTTGACAGAAAAATGAACTACCACAAAATCACTTTTCGTATAGTTTTTTATACTAATTGCGACACCCACAATCAATTAAACGTAAAATTTCAAGATTCTATTTTTTGAAAAATCAAAATTTGTAAGGGTCCCCCCTTATGCTTTTTTTGTCAAAAAAATCCTAAATTTAATTTTTTCAAAAATTCATAAACTTGATATCACGAATTAAACTTGATGACAAATAATGATCAAAATGGCCTCGGGATCGAAAATCGGTTCAGATTTGACAAAGTTGTGGCAGTTTGAAGTCTGGGAAGGTCATTTAAAGGAACTTTTCGTTGCTTGGGCACTTTACAAGTCAATTTTTTAGTCACTTTTGGCGTGATTTTTGACAGAAAAATTAACTACCACAAAATCACTTTTCGTATAGTTTTTTATACTAATTGCGACACCCACAATCAATTAAACGTAAAATTTCAAGATTCTATTTTTTGAAAAATAAAAATTTGTAAGGGTCCCCCCTTATGCTTTTTTTGTCAAAAAAATCCTAAATTTAATTTTATCAAAAATTCATAAACTTGATATCACGAATTAAACTTGATGACAAATAATGATCAAAATGGCCTCGGGATCGAAAATCGGTTCAGATTTGACAAAGTTGTGGCAGTTTGAAGTCTGGGAAGGTCATTTAAAGGAACTTTTCGTTGCTTGGGCACTTTACAAGTCAATTTTTTAGTCACTTTTGGCGTGATTTTTGACAGAAAAATGAACTACCACAAAATCACTTTTCGTATAGTTTTTTATACTAATTGCGACACCCACAATCAATTAAACGTAAAATTTCAAGATTCTATTTTTTGAAAAATCAAAATTTGTAAGGGTCCCCCCTTATGCTTTTTTTGTCAAAAAAATCCTAAATTTAATTTTATCAAAAATTCATAAACTTGATATCACGAATTAAACTTGATGACAAATAATGATCAAAATGGCCTCGGGATCGAAAATCGGTTCAGATTTGACAAAGTTGTGGCAGTTTGAAGTCTGGGAAGGTCATTTAAAGGAACTTTTCGTTGCTTGGGCACTTTACAAGTCAATTTTTTAGTCACTTTTGGCGTGATTTTTGACAGAAAAATGAACTACCACAAAATCACTTTTCGTATAGTTTTTTATACTAATTGCGACACCCACAATCAATTAAACGTAAAGTTTCAAGATTCTATTTTTTGAAAAATCAAAATTTGTAAGAGTCCTCCCTTATGCTTTTTTTGTCAAAAAAATCCTAAATTTAATTTTTTCAAAAATTCATAAACTTGATATCACGAATTAAACTTGATGACAAATAATGATCAAAATGGCCTCGGGATCGAAAATCGGTTCAGATTTGACAAAGTTGTGGCAGTTTGAAGTCTGGGAAGGTCATTTAAAGGAACTTTTCGTTGCTTGGGCACTTTACAAGTCAATTTTTTAGTCACTTTTGGCGTGATTTTTGACAGAAAAATGAACTACCACAAAATCACTTTTCGTATAGTTTTTTATACTAATTGCGACACCCACAATCAATTAAACGTAAAATTTCAAGATTCTATTTTTTGAAAAATAAAAATTTGTAAGGGTCCCCCCTTATGCTTTTTTTGTCAAAAAAATCCTAAATTTAATTTTATCAAAAATTCATAAACTTGATATCACGAATTAAACTTGATGACAAATAATGATCAAAATGGCCTCGGGATCGAAAATCGGTTCAGATTTGACAAAGTTGTGGCAGTTTGAAGTCTGGGAAGGTCATTTAAAGGAACTTTTCGTTGCTTGGGCACTTTACAAGTCAATTTTTTAGTCACTTTTGGCGTGATTTTTGACAGAAAAATGAACTACCACAAAATCACTTTTCGTATAGTTTTTTATACTAATTGCGACACCCACAATCAATTAAACGTAAAATTTCAAGATTCTATTTTTTGAAAAATCAAAATTTGTAAGGGTCCCCCCTTATGCTTTTTTTGTCAAAAAAATCCTAAATTTAATTTTTTCAAAAATTCATAAACTTGATATCACGAATTAAACTTGATGACAAATAATGATCAAAATGGCCTCGGGATCGAAAATCGGTTCAGATTTGACAAAGTTGTGGCAGTTTGAAGTCTGGGAAGGTCATTTAAAGGAACTTTTCGTTGCTTGGGCACTTTACAAGTCAATTTTTTAGTCACTTTTGGCGTGATTTTTGACAGAAAAATGAACTACCACAAAATCACTTTTCGTATAGTTTTTTATACTAATTGCGACACCCACAATCAATTAAACGTAAAATTTCAAGATTCTATTTTTTGAAAAATCAAAATTTGTAAGGGTCCCCCCCTTATGCTTTTTTTGTCAAAAAAATCCTAAATTTAATTTTATCAAAAATTCATAAACTTGATATCACGAATTAAACTTGATGACAAATAATGATCAAAATGGCCTCGGGATCGAAAATCGGTTCAGATTTGACAAAGTTGTGGCAGTTTGAAGTCTGGGAAGGTCATTTAAAGGAACTTTTCGTTGCTTGGGCACTTTACAAGTCAATTTTTTAGTCACTTTTGGCGTGATTTTTGACAGAAAAATGAACTACCACAAAATCACTTTTCGTATAGTTTTTTATACTAATTGCGACACCCACAATCAATTAAACGTAAAATTTCAAGATTCTATTTTTTGAAAAATCAAAATTTGTAAGGGTCCCCCCTTATGATTTTTTTGTCAAAAAAATCCTAAATTTAATTTTTTCAAAAATTCATAAACTTGATATCACGAATTAAACTTGATGACAAATAATGATCAAAATGGCCTCGGGATCGAAAATCGGTTCAGATTTGACAAAGTTGTGGCGTTTTGAAGTCTGGGAAGGTCATTTAAAGGAACTTTTCGTTGCTTGGGCACTTTACAAGTCAATTTTTTAGTCACTTTTGGCGTGATTTTTGACAGAAAAATGAACTACCACAAAATCACTTTTCGTATAGTTTTTTATACTAATTGCGACACCCACAATCAATTAAACGTAAAATTTCAAGATTCTATTTTTTGAAAAATCAAAATTTGTAAGGGTCCCCCCTTATGCTTTTTTTGTCAAAAAAATCCTAAATTTAATTTTTTCAAAAATTCATAAACTTGATATCACGAATTAAACTTGATGACAAATAATGATCAAAATGGCCTCGGGATCGAAAATCGGTTCAGATTTGACAAAGTTGTGGCAGTTTGAAGTCTGGGAAGGTCATTTAAAGGAACTTTTCGTTGCTTGGGCACTTTACAAGTCAATTTTTTAGTCACTTTTGGCATGGTTTTTGACAGATTAATTAATTTATTAAATTATACCCTTAACTCATTGAAAATGGGAAAAATGATATAATGGTTTTGTGCAAAAGTATGTAACAGGCAGACCCCATAGGGGGTCCATCTGACCGTCTTTCCGTATGTATGAACGCGCTGATCTCAGAGACTACAAAAGCTAGATACTTTATATTTGAAATATACACCATACAGAACTAAAAAATAGTTTATTTTTTGGATACCTCACTCTGGTACCCAAGAAATATATTCGGATTTGGCATACTCACACAATTATATACCATCTATATGTCCAGCAAATTTCATTAAGATTGGACAATAAACCAAGAAGTTACTTACTATTCAAGGTAACATACTATGGAAGAAGAAGAAGCGAAGCAATTGCATGACGTGCGCAGCTAGCAGCGAGTGTTTGTATGTGTGTGTGTGCGTGTTTATATGTATGAATGCAGATAAAGAACTATGAATGTAAGAACTGGGTTCAGGGTATCTCCTAGTCGGGCACTCTCGACTAGAGCACTTTTGTTTTAACTTTACCTACTAAACCGTGATTTTTTTGCAGCTTCTCCATGACGCTTGTGGATACACTGGACACGCTGGTGCTACTCGGCGACTTTGCGGAATTCGAGCACGCCGTGAAGCTGGTCATACGGGACGTACAGTTCGACAGCGATATCATTGTGTCGGTGTTCGAGACTAATATTCGGATGGTGGGCGGCCTGCTGTCGGCGCACATACTCGCCGAGTATCTGCAGAAGCAGGCGGATGTGATGCATTGGTACAAGGGTGAAATGCTGGAGATGGCTCGCGAGCTGGGATATCGTCTGCTGCCGGCGTTCAACACCTCGACAGGCATACCGCATGCCAGGGTCAATCTGCGGCTGGGCATGAAGGACCCACAGCTTAAGAAGTCGCGGGAAACTTGCACCGCCTGCGCGGGTACCATTCTGCTGGAGTTTGCCGCATTGTCGCGGCTAACGGGTGAACCTATTTTTGAGGTGCGCGCACATGCCGCCATGGATGCACTGTGGAAGCTGCGTCACCGTGGCTCCGATCTTATGGGCACGGTCCTAAATGTCCACTCTGGCGATTGGGTGCGTCGTGATTCGGGCGTCGGAGCTGGCATCGATAGCTACTATGAGTATCTATTCAAATCGTATGTGCTGCTTGGAGATGACAAGTATTTGGCGCGATTTAATCGCCACTACAACGCCGTGATGAAGTACGTCAGCGAGGGTCCGATGCTGCTGGACGTGCTGATGCATCGACCGCATGCCAAGTCGCGAAACTTCATGGACTCTTTGCTGGCCTTCTGGCCAGGGTTGCAGGTGCTCTCAGGCGATCTGAAGCCGGCGGTGCAAACACACGAGATGCTCTACCAGGTGATGCAGATGCACACTCTGATACCGGAGGCATGGACTGTGGACTTTCAAATACACTGGGGCCAGCATCATTTGCGGCCCGAGTTCATTGAGTCCACCTACTTCTTATTTCGCGCCACCGGTGATCATCACTACCTGCAGGTGGGCAAGCGGGCGCTCAAAACGCTGCAAAAATATGCCAAAGTCTCCTGTGGCTATGCGGCTGTCAACGATGTGCGCACTGGCAAGCATGAGGATCGCATGGATTCGTTTGTCCTCTCGGAAACATTCAAGTATCTGTTTTTGCTTTTCTCCGAACCTGCGGATCTAATCATCAATGTGGATGAGTTTGTCTTCACAACAGAGGCGCATCTGTTGCCGCTGTCCATTGCACAACTAGGGAATTCCACGTTTAGTGAGTTTAATGTATTATTTTATGTAATTTATTATAGGCATTTCCAAAGCTACGTACGTGACATACATCTGTGCTCAATTTTTTAGCACTATCTGAAAAGCTGGGTCCAAAGCTATCAGCAATAAAACTATGATGCGTTACATATAAATTTGACTGAATCATACTTGATGATATCAGCTAAATAGTATAGTATTTTTGTATGGACACGTCGAATTCTTTGTTGAAATGCTCATAATTTTAAGCCTTCGACAAGATTTAATTTGTTTTGATAACAATTATTTTACCATGTTCCAAAACGTATTGCAGGCTTTCGGCAATCGGACGAACACAATGTACTCGACTTCATGCGAACCTGCCCCAGTTCCAATAAGCTCTTTCCTGAAAAAGTACGCAAACCAATGCGCAACTTCATTACGGGTTCGTGCCCGCGCACCACCAGCGGCAAGCGACTCAGCGCCCTGGATTTTCAGGCAAGCAATGCGGATCATCTACGAGCTGTATACGACATGGGCATCACCATGGTTTCGGTAGGCGACCGTAGCCAAGGCAAGGTGCGACTGTTTCATAGTTTTTATAATGTAAGTTTAAAGCCTGTTTATTAACTGTTGTGAATAGTTAAATAGCTAAGACACGCCTACAACTGCTGCTTTGAAGCTCATTAACTTATTAATTTACTTATTTTACTTGCGTATTTTCGACAGGCCAAAAGTCAGGAGGAAGGCGAAATGGGATTGCAGTTTATGCAGGAAATGTTGGAGCTTACAAAAATGCAAAGCATGAATCAACTAGCACAGCTGCAGGTGCGTAAATCACAAGACAAATATGCCAATAACATGCTTATGGTAATGTGATAGCATTGATATTAGTATGCTTGATAAGATAAGGCGTGAAAGTAAATTTAGGAGTTGTATACAGATGTACAATATTCTGATCTACTTTTCGCAACCATTTAGCAGTACAATGTTATACTCAGTTGTATATATATAGCAGCGCAATCAAGTTTTCATAAATACCTAATCCACATTTATTGTTTCCAATTTTAGGCTGTTGCCTATGCGTTAGATGATCAGTCCCAGGACTGGACAGCACTGATGGCCGGCCCATCGCACTTCAGTCCGGAGCTAATCGGCGAGCAGTTTGTCGAGGGTGACATTGTGTTGGCCAATCCATTCCACGCCTGCGACGACACGCTGCTGAACGCCAACGATGTGGCGGGGAAGATTCTTGTGGCCGAGCGCGGAGATTGCACATTCGTGAGCAAAGCGCGTTTGGCACAAAAAGCGGGCGCCGCGGCGCTAATCGTCTGTGATAATGTATCAGGTTCTTCCGGGGAGTCACAACCCATGTTTGCCATGTCCGGCGATGGCAACGATGATGTCACCATACCCGTTGTCTTCATGTACAGCCTGGAGTTCACCAAGCTGTCCGCCGCGATGCTGCGACGGCCGCAGATGCGCGTCCGCATCATGCAAATGGTGGAGTTCAAGCGCTGGCAGCTCGCCAAGGAGGCGCATCAGAATGAGACGGCGGCAGCAGCGGCGGCGGCGACGGCGGCGATGCCAAAGAAAAAGCCAGACAAGGAATTGTAGTGACTGCTCAACGATGGTCTGGCGCCACGCTGTAACGCTTTAATGGCGATTTCTTAAGTTCTAAAGTGCTTTTCGATAAACATTTCACTAATTATTAACGCATATACTTAAGTATATAATTGCTAAACTTCGCTCCCAACGGCATGCGAATAATCTTGTACTTTACTATAAGCATCGGACTCATCAGCTCCATTTTACAATTTTTAGCATTTGAATCCAAGTTAAACGTTTTTAATTACGTTTCTCGTGAACATTAGCTTAACTCTCAGCTTCCTAGTAACAACGACTACGCGTTATGCAATTGCCGGGCTTTACTACGCATATGGCCTATGTTTGTATGTATCTGATATGTATGATATGAAATGGATATGCATGTGAATATATTATATTATATTTGTATAGTTGTATTTGTAGTCCAAAAACTTTCACAATTTTTATATGAATTTTACTTCGTGTAAGTAAATCTTGTGTACATAAAACTAGCTGTTCGTAAGATTTAAAATAAATAATAATTGTAATAATTAATAATTAGCTCATAATGTTGTATTTGTAACGATTAAAAGAATGTGTAGTTGAAATTTATTAGATCATATACCAAAATGCGTTTAAAATACATCATTCAAAATAATAAACCGTGTTCCAATTAATTGCTATCCAGTTATCTAGGATTCTACTTAATGTTTTCCATCCTTCAGCTGTCGAGAAAGAAAAGCAGAACCCACATTCAAAGAAACTTTGATATAATTTTGGATTTTATTTGTATTTATATTGTTTTGCAATCATTTTGGTGTTTTACATTGTTAACACTTTGTTTTACATATAACACGCTCTTCAGTTTCGTTTAGAGCGCTCCACTCATATAGTACATAGCTAGCAGTATGCTAGAGTTAAGCCTAAAGCTTTGTTTTTCTTTTAGAAAATAAAAATAAACACGTTACGGCGTAAAGCTTGACTTCAAAGCTTAATCTAAATTATAAAATAAATCAACTGGTATTTACTTTTCTAGGCCCCTAGACAACGATTGATATACGAACGTGCACATTGATTGAATCCCATTTTAAAGGGAGGTAAAAATAAAGTTAACATATGTTATATATTTATTACTTAAGTAATAGTAATATACGTGTATAGATATATATATATATATACATATATATATAGATTTATAGCTAATGGGTTTAACTAAAACAAGTAACGATACTACTTCAAGAGCATCTATGAATTATACAACTATATTTTAATTTAGATGGTAAACTGCTACGAACAATTTTTGTAAGCAAACAAGGGGGTTTATTAAAAGAAAAGAAAAAACTAAAAACTACTATATTCACTTGTGTGCCCAAGATACACATAAAAGACGGGAAATTTTGCGTTGTATTTGCTTGATTTTGTATTGTATATTTTATCTATACGGACAGGGGAAGCTGTGTGCTGGACGAGGCCATCAATCCCATAGCCGCCATCATCTTTTCTTGTTGGTTTGCGGCCAATTTCAGCACATGATTGGCAATGCTATCCACGGTGAGCGTAGTTGTCGTCATTGTAATGATTTGCGACTTTTGGCGTGTATAAAATCGCTGAGTGCCCTGAGGCGCCAGATATGTGAGTTGGCGCGGATCTGAGGTGCTAACCCAGATTTCATCGTCCGTTGGCGATTTAAGTATCACATGATCGCCCGTATTGATTGCCACCAGTTGACAGTCAAACTGCGGCGAAGGCAGACGGTGCACATGCAGCAGACGATGCGAAGGTGTTGCATGCGACAACTCGCAGGCAATGATACGCAACTCGGGCCACTTGTTCGGCTCCTTGACATGTTGATATAAGACGAGCACGCTGCTCAGGTCCATCTCGAAGCTTGGAAAGTGCACGACGCCCAGATTATGGCCGAGCTGAAAGCCGAAATCATAGTTCATCAACGTGTCGCCGCTGCGCTGATCCCAAATGGTAATGCGTGTCTGGCCGTAGCCAATCAATCGATCCTCCGTAAGGCATTCAATGTGACGCAGCTCATGGCGCAGCTTTTTGAACTCCCGTATGCTCGCCAGCGTATCCAGTGTGGGCATCAGCGAGTACTTGCAGATGCCAGCCCGCGGTTTGCCCACGACTACTTCCTGCTGCCAGGCCATTACAAAGTAGCGCGACTCCGAAATGGTCGTAAAGATCACCTCGTTCCATTCGCTACATGACGAGAAAACAAATCAGTTTATATTACTTTTCTTCATAATATTGTAACAAATACAATTTGAAGGCGCAACAAGCAATTACCATCATTAATTATAATTACAGGGTTATTACTGAACTGATTACTACTATTACTAAAAGATTAATATTAACATTCTAGTAACAGTACTACAAGTATTTAAAATAACTGATTTAATCACTTATTAAATATAGCAAACAAAAAAGTTATCAATACTGATTTCGAAAATCATTAAACAAATTTAGATTAGAATTTTTAAAATTATTTTAAAAAAATATTTGACTATACTTTTAATTACTAGTAGTAAATGAATTTAAATTTTCCAAATATTTTGTAGATTTATTGATGTAATTTACGTGGTAATTAAATGTGACAATTAAATATAATAAAGGAGCCACACTTACCAATTGACTGCATCCAGATGCACCGAATGCATCTTGGGACGCAGTTCCTCCTCGCAGTAGTAGTAGACATTCACATACAGCGATAACAGCTTGCTCTCGCGCTTGTGGTGATCCAACGGATGGCAGCGCATCTCAATGTAGACGGGCGTCGAGTTGTGCGCGCATAGACGATTACCGTGGGGAGCGGGAACCTCAATATCTATTTGAAGAGAAGGGATCAGCATTGAGGGACACGAGATGAATGTTACTCACCGCTTGTCATGCGTCGCGTTCCACCTAAACATACCCAGCGCATTTCATCGCTGTCATCCGATTTGTTTGTGTCCGTGGAACTTTTACGTACATTTTGATTTGTATTTGCAGTGTTTGTGTTTATGCCAAATATGTTGACGGAGTGCTGTTGGTTTGCTGTAGCGTGGCCGGCTTCTGGAAGCGTCTTGCGGAGTACACTGAAAACCTTTGAATACTTCCAGAAGGAAACCAGCTTCTCCTGCAGCACGATGAGCTGCTCCAGGTCATAGTACAAATATAGTACCTTGCCATTCTTGCCCGCCAGCGGGTTGCGCAACGCCGTTGAACCATTGTTTAGCGATAATAGGCCACCTCGTGGTGGTACCTGAACGTTGGCCATTGTGGGGCCCTCCATGTGTCGGGTGGTGCCGTCCACTTGACGATCTCGCCGTGAAAAGTGCGGCGTGCGCTGCGAAGGCGGCGGTGATAGTGGCGGATAAATTAATGAAGGTTTGGGCAGCTGCGCAAAGGATGCGGACAGATCATAGAAGCCCTCAGGCGGCTGCTGCTGCGACTGATGATGCTGCAGCTGCTGCGACTGATGATGCTGCGGCTGGTGCTGCTGCGGCTGATGGTGCTCTTGTTGTTGATGCTGTTCTCTGGACTTGCAGGCGTCATTGACAAAACGACGCACTGCCGCACTGTAGAGCGGTGGACTAACAATGACTTGGTTCGTGAGGAAATCATGCGTATCCATCAATAGCTTTGGTTGTATGGGGCTCATATCTGGCGTGGCAGGTACCATATGGGAGTCGCCAGCATCCAACGACTGCGGTGTTGGCAGCGACTTTGCGCGGAAACGCTTTCGCTTCATGTTAGCTTTTTGCACTTCCTGCTGCGGCTGATGCTCCTTTGGTTTCTTGGGCGACTTGGGACTCGTTTGCTGGTGATCAAGGCGATGCTGCTGTGGTGGTGAGGCATGACTGATTACAACCTGCTCGTGTGTCGTCTCTGTTTTTTTCAGACTTTTCTTGGCCTCTTTGGGCGTGCTAATGCGCTTGTTGGCCGGCGTTGAGCCACCGCTTAGACGCTGTTTGCCACGACTCTGGGCAGTCGCATTCGTCAGCTCGTAGCTCTTCAGCAGATTGACCTTGCGACTGCGCAGCAATTTGGAGTTCATATGCGTTGTCGAACGCGTGACCAGATCCCGCGCCGTTGTATTTGCGTTGCGCCGACGTTTTGTTGCATTCGCAGGTATCTTTTTGAGGGACTTGCGTGTGACCTTGGTGGAGGAAGCTTGCTCCGGTTTCTGGTTATTGTACTGCAGGCGCTCCGGTGAGCCATTCGTCGGGCTGAGTAAGAAGGGACCGGGACCGGGGTTGGCGAGCCTGGTGGTGGTGGTGGTGGTGCTGATGGCATTGTTCATGGCCTTCACTATGTAAATGGATGGCTTGGTTTCACGCGCCTGCCGTAAGCGACTCTGCATGCACTCGAGCAGATTAGTCTGGGCGGGGGCTGCGGCAGCATAGACATTGGCGAACGCTGCATCCAGGGACATTGTGCGAAAATCGCTGCCTTCGAGCAGGTTATTGTCGTGCGGCTCCTCATCATCAGCATCCTCGACACTATAGAAGAACTCTACGGCCTGGACAGTGTCTATACCGGTGCTCATTGTGGATGGCCTGGGGTAAACAAACGTGTGGCTGCTTGGTGGCGCCGCTGACAATGTGTCCAAGACAGATGAATTTCCCATCGGCGTCATGCCCTTCTTGGAGCTGCTACCATTGCTGCTGATGCTGCTCGAATCGCTGGCTAACTGCTGACCAATATTCAGCTGTTGCTGCTGCTCCCTTTGCTGTTTCTTCTGCTGCTGTCGCTCGCGCCGTCTGCCACGCACATCGCTACGCATCCGGTCCAGCTGCTGTTGCGTCCGCACTCGCAGCGAGCGACGTGCCACATTGCTGTTGGCCAGTTCCCGCATGGCGGAGGCAACCGCATTCGCGGTGGACAGCTCTGTGAGTCCTAGATAGTTGCAGAACTCGTGCTGCTCATAGAACTTGGCATCGTTCTGACAATCCACGCTGATTGAGCGAACTGTTTTCAAAATGAGAAAGAGATACAAGTTGGAGATAGAGTGAGACAGAGAAACTATGTATTGTATCTAGCTTATTTAGTTATATATTAATATTATGTTATGCATACAAGTTAAACATGTTGTCTTTAAATTATCACAATTTAATTGTTTTAGTTTAAATTATTTGTCATACCAATTTGGCAGCCTATTTGTGAAAATTGTGAAAAATGGGTGTAAAGTAACGTGTACAAATATGTTTTAGACCTATTTTTGTGGATAATAGATTGTATGGTGAAATTTGAATTACTATTAATTATATATTGAATTAAGAAATTATGCATACGTGTTTGGAACATGGAATTGATTTATTGGCCCGGTCAAAGTAGCAAGTCGCTACTTACCGGCTAGTAATAAAATATGATGTTAGAAAAGGCTTACGTGAAAGTGGTAAAAATTATTTATGTTCAAAAATTGTGCAAGTGAATGGAATTAGCAAATTTAAGGTGCACTTCATATAAACACAGTATGAGGAAAACTCACCTGGAGTCTGACGTTGTTCTTCGGGCTGCTCATATTCCATATATGTCTGGGTTTCCACCTCTTGTGCTTCCATATGCTGCTGTGGCTCTTCCGGAGCGGCTTGCTCCAGGCACTGTTGTGACACAGATGGCGGCATTCGAGTGGTCAGATCAGTGGTTGAGGTCTCCTTTGTTTTTAGAGGCACTGGCGAAAGCGTTTGAGTCTGCATTGTCTTAACAATGGGCGAGTACCTCTGCTCTGGCACCAACGTTACTGAGGATGGATTAACCATGACCTCATAGCAATCATCGTCGTACTCATCGTCATCATCTTCCATGACAATGGGCTCGGACGGCGCGGCCGTGACGTGCAGTAAGAGTCTGTAGTTTGGCCTTTTCTGCATGGCCGCCTCCTCGCTGGAGTAGGGCGTGTCCGCTGCAATAGTTGCTTCCATTACATGGACTGCAGCGCGTTCCTCTATCTCTTGAGTAATTTTGGTGCTCTGGCGCAAAATTTCGACGAACTCGTTAAACTTGGGCTGCTTTTCGGGCTCAGCCTCATGCTGTGCGAATGCAGCCTCAAAGTTCTCCACATCCTCGACAGCATCGCAGCTGGGCGCACAGTTCCAACTGTCCACCTTCTCGCTGAGGCTCATCTGCTGTTGCGACTGACTAATGTTTACCAGGCGGCGATCCAAGGCCTCTGCGGATAGTGTATTCTTCAGCATATATTTGCGCTGCGCCGGTGGCGATTTCTCCTCAGCGGTGCCCACATCATCGTCAAAGTCGTCGTAGTCGCTGCCATTCGGCATGGAAGTGGAGCTAACAGGAAATTCTGTGGTGCTGCTGTGCGGTTTTGCAGCCATAGCTGCAGGGGCTTGTTCCTCCTGCAGATGCTCCTCCTCATTGCAGAGCACTTCCTGCTGCTGATGATCAATGGCAACCAGCTGAAAGCTGTTATCCTGCTCATCGTCTTGTTCCTCCATCTCATGATCATACACCTCGCAAATGTCTGGTCGTTCATCCACGAAGACGTCACAAACTTCATTGTCTTCCTCCTCGGCTGCATCGAGCTGCAGTTGCTGTTGCTCCTGCTGCTGGTGATGATGATACTGCTGCGGATCCAGTGCCGCATCACTGAGATAAACATGCGGCTCAGCATCCTGATCGCTGCCATAGCCTGCACCATTGTTAGACATCAGATAGGTTTGTTCAATATCCTCCGTATGCTCCGTATGCACACCATGATCAGCCACTATGATCTCGCAGCAGTGCTCATCGTTTAGCAGCACATTACCATCCTCCTCATAGATGACGCAATCAGCATCCATGGCCAACTGCTGCTCATCCGACTCGTGGCCATTGGTGAGCATATAGGCAGCAGATGGCTCTGCCTCCAGCATGGCTATGGGTGTATCTAGAATGTAAAGAATTAGTGGATTGTGGCGCGAGAATTGTGTGAACTCACCTCTAATTTGGGGGCGTTTGGGCGTTGGACAACCTAAAAACTGTTCGTCAGCTAAAAGCTCCTCGTGATCGTGCTCCGCATGCCGCGACAAGCCAAAGATAAGGGGTTGAGGGGTGTCATTAACACCCTCGGGGCAATACTGCGGCCCATCATCGAAGCCCTTAAAATCGCTACCTACGGAGCTCGCAAGCAGGCTGTGTATTTCCAAATCATCCGATATGAATGGCACCATACTATCCCGGGAAGGATCCACCGGTGCTTCTATCGCCGACGCAGCATCGCTGGCGGCTGCCTCATCTCCCCCATCAGCGTGGTGTGGCGACAAAATGTCCAGGAGACGGTCCTCGGCGGCACAATATTCCAGGAGAGAAACTCCGGAAACTTTAGCACGTTTCGACATTTTGTTGGTTGTTTTTGTGCAAAAATGAGCTAAATACGCGAAGCAACCGGACCCTATATATATATATATCTATATATATATCGATATATGTCAATAAATTGTTATGTTTATAATTTTTTCGGAATTTAGCACGTGAAATTTAAATAAAAGAAGTCAAGCTCTAGTTTCTGTTTAGTATACAATGTCGATATCATATATGACATTTTTCACGCCGTTTGCTTCAAATTTGACTTTTTAATTTGTCTTTTTCCGTACAACATTTTACTTTTGGGAGCAACAAATCGCGGCACTTGTCGGTATGTGAAGAAGAAGCATTGCGGGACAGCGCTGCCAATTTAGCATTTTTTTCGAACAGATCTGTCCGCTGCTAATATTACAATAAATAAATAAATCTATAAACTGTTTATTTCTATAAATTCATTTACGTTTATAATTTAAGGATTCGGCCAGAAATCAGAGGATTTTCTTAGTATATGTGAAGAAGAAGCACCACTGCATGCAAGTGCTGAGAATCTAGCCATTTTTCGAACAGATCTGTCATCCTTGTATTTTAGTCTTAGTTAGTCGCAAACAGCCTCTCGCATCGTATCTTCAAAAGACTATTTTGTTCTTGCTGTTTTAATTTAAGCCATTATTTTGCCATCATTTCAATTGCGGTTTTTTATGATTTTGTTCATGTATGAGTAACAAGAATTCGGAAATTCTTTCAGTTATTTATCGATATTGCGCAATCGACTCTGTAATATTGCCATCTCCATCTATTGGAAAAGTGTCATCTCTCAGTATGGTCAAAGTGTCTTCACGTATTTTCAGAATTTCGTCAAATTGCCGAACACTTTTCAGCAAAAATAACTTATGGCTATTACGGATTGCGTCGCCATGGCAAATGTGTTGATTATAAGATACCTTAAAATAATTGGGTCAACTGAGGCATACGGCAACTATGTGAATTATTATTATGATCATGATCATTAAATACGATGGTCAAAAAATTGGAATGAGGTTAAATTTAAAAATATATTGAACATGAATAAGCTTTTTTTCCCGCTAAAGTCAGATTTTATTTTTCTCATCACAGTCAATCGGCATGTACACATTTTGTGGGAATGGTCATTTTGGGTATGTCGCGCTTTCACGGGTTGCGGCCACACTGGCAGTCAGCTGTTTAGTTATGATTTAAGGAAATATCAATTAGAACAACTAAAATTACACACACTTGAGACAACTACTACGAGTCGTTCCGTTCCCGCGCGCTGATAAGCAAAACAGAACAAGCTAAGCAGGCGCTGCGGGGCTGTCGAAATACAAATATAGAACGTACACACAAAACGGCACAAACAACACTTGGCGCTCGAACTGTAAACGTCGTCGTCTTTAAATATTTTTCGTATAATTAATAAATATAATCAATGCGTGCTCTGAATTAGTTTGTGTAAAAAAATATATTAAATATTAAAATATATGCATCGTTTGTGATTCTCGTTTAGGAAAAATCTGTATAATCAAAAAAGAAAAGTAAAAGAAAAAATTAAATAATGAGTGAGAAATTAGTTAACGGTACTAGCAACGGCGACAACAAATGCAACGGTACAAAAAAGGAAGTACGCGTTTGGTGCGATGGCTGGTGAGTCAACTAAAACACACACATATACACATATCTATTGACATTGAAAAACATACATACATACACATGTACATGGGCGCACCCAGGATCTGTGAACAATGTAGTTCAGCAAAATTATTTGAATTTTATTTATAAAATCAAAAAAAATTTTAAACAATTTTAAAAAACACTTTTAGGTTCTAAGGGGGGAAGGCAACTACACCTCCTGCCCTACTATGGGTACGCCCATGCATATGTACTGTTATATTTCTCTCTTCCCAGTCATCAACGGTAGTTCTATTTCCATTGCGTCACTCTTTTGGTTGACTATCGTCAGTTAGCAATTCCACCGACTTCAAACATTACTTATCGCACATATGAATGTATGCATGTATTCATGTATGTGTATATATGTTTAAATAATGCATTATCATTATATAGTATAGTTAGTTAAAAACCATCAACCTAAATTAGAAAAAGCACTAGCAATTTTTAGAACTTTAAATTTTAATTATCTTAAATGTATAAATAAATGTAAATAATTATTCTAAAAATAGTTTAGCTTATTCATATATTTGTTGATGCTAGTTCAGGTTCAAGGTCAACCAAAAGCGCAATGTGCTTCAACTATTACGTAGCTAAATATTTACACAATCGCAATCGTTGGCTTGCAAATGATCGCATCGATAGCCAATAATTTATCTAATTATATGGCACAGGTTGCGCCTGATAAGCATTATTAGATTTTCTACGCAGCCCGTTTGACCGGTTTATCGGCTGATCGAGCTAGACACAAATGATTCACTTTCAACATGCAGTGTACACGAGAGTACAGTGTTAACTCACTAATAGAAACGTTTTGGCTTCTGAGATAGTTCTAATTTGCGAGTACATATTTCTTATTTTTAGAAGTATATTATAAAAAAAATAGTCTTATATTAAAATGAATCCCTTTGTTTTGTTTTTCTAATAAAAAATTAATATATCCTTTTTCAGCAATTTTTAAGGGTTTCAAAAAAGTCGTTTATTTTATTTGAAATCACAATTTTAATTTATGAAAGTGTTTCTGAAAAATATAAAAATTACCCTACTAAACCATTTTACTTTTAAAGTTATAGTATGCGAATGACCACTATACTTATGCAGACAAACACATATTTGTTTTGTATGTGCACACCAACATATACATACATACATACATATATCAATCAAAAGAGACTTCCGGAATGGTTTACGCATACAAAGAAACAACTTTTTTAAATATATATGTATGCTCTGTATATGCTCTCCTCTCGTTCTCTCGACGTCTCTCTCTCTCTCTGTCTTGCATGCAAGAGGGATGTACACGCCCAATGAGAGCAGCATCGCGTGATTCTCAGTATGTATTCAGATGCTGTGTACAGCTGTCGCAGCATCAGCATAGCGAGATTTCCCCCCATCTACCATGCCCATTGCCCTCTTTCTATGTCCTCCTTTCATTCTTTGTGTACTGCACGTTTTGGCTTTGGGGCAAGGTTTGCGTGGCCCTTGTTGACTGTGGGCCGGGTCCGGCGTTTGCCCAAACATCACGTGATTTATTTACGAGCATGCGCCCCAGCAAACTGTCTGCGATGGCGGCGTCGCAACCTAGTTTTGTTTGAACACCGGACACGGCATTGACCCAACTGCCTAATCGACAACGTCATTGCCGGCGCACTTGTTTTGTGTTTCTTTTATTTTAATACCCTGGTTTTTTTTTATATACATATGTAGTAAATTAATGATATTTGCAACCTATTGTAGTCGCAAGTAAAGATTTGATTTTACATATTTATTAGATAGAAATTACAATTTTGTATGCATTTATTTATGTATGTACATCTTGAGAACGAATCCGTGTTACTACGGCACTTCAAATTGATTACAGGGTATCTTGGGCGCGCATTCTTACGTGCTATTTTGTGTTGTTGTGCATTTGCATAATTAAATTGACATTTTGCATTTTACTGAAGGTCAGCAGCTAAAGCCGCACATGGAAAATAAGTTTAGGGGCAAAATTCGATAAGGTCAGACTATTAAAAATGTATAAAAATATCTTCCATAAACCTCAGTTTAAAGTTTAAAGTAATTTGAGAGAACATGTTAAAATAATAATATTGAACGCTAAAATCGATTTTAAGGGCTCAAAAAATAATATCACATGATTTACGTATGTGTACATGTATATTTCCATTTTAAAATCCTGGCTTGAAATTTCTTAATTAAAATTCCAAGCGATTAAGAAAGAGAGAAGCATTCAGACGGATATGGCAGCATTGATCAAAGATATGCATAAATTGCCGATCATCCTTTACACACATTGGCACAACTTTATTACATGATATAAACCAAACTAAAATACCCCAATGCCATTTTAATGAACACATTTAAATAAATTGAATTCAACGCTAAAGTTGAACTTGAAAAGTTTTCATTTTGTCATACTATTATAACGCTATTGTAGCCATAGAAAATAGAAACCTGTCTTAAAATACTCCATTTCCGGGTAAATTTGATGAATAGTGCCCTAGGATGAGTAGGGTCAATGGGTTAGTCGCCGTGGGGATAGCTATTAGCTACCCGCTGATAACAGAAGATGCCGACGTAGTAAATCACGCAAAATCCATTCAGCATTCCAGTCGTCGGCACCAGATGGGCTTACGAATGTTGAATTATTATTAAATGTTTACATTGTATGTATGCATGTATGTATGTGTGTGTATTGTTTGATACAGAAGCACGGCCCATTAACCCCTGGAAGTCAAATCGGGTTTCTTTCGATAGCAAAGATCATTGACGCAAACTTCCAGCAGCATCGTGGGTAGCTCCAAAAATTGTTGTCACCAAAGTCAATGAACTCTTGGAGACCCAACATTATTTTCAAAACAAATGTAAACCCCTTAGGGGCAGTTGTTGCCTCCCAGAATGTACTCTATATATGTATATGTATGTAATAATTATTCGTAGCTATTTATGTGTTTGTTTCGGTTATCGCGAGAGCGCAAATTCTACTCTGAATCGCGTGATATTTTCTTAATCAGCAGCGGGCGACTTTAACTCAATTGATTAAGGCCCCAGTACATTGTGATGTACTTGATCCTACACATGTGAGTATATATATACATATATATATATGAATTCCCATTCGGCACAGATTTCTTGAGTGTCGCAAAATCTCCGGGATCAAAGGTTTCCGTTGGCTCTCATTGTCGTTTTTAATGAATGGCCCACACTGCTGCTGGCCACCTAAATACAGTTTCGATTTGTCGTTAGGCCCGTCTTGATCCCTTATCAGCTCAATATAATAATTCGTTATTAAATGTTTTTAATTATATTTATTTGACTCTACCATATGATGCTGATTGAATGACGTCGTAATTGCTTAGACGATTGACTTGTTATACTTGATCAGGCTGTTCGACGGTCTTTATCGTACATATGTATATGTATATATATATATATATTATACTATTATTATTCGCAAAATGGAACCCTTGGGTTCCAGAATTTATTCTCATTTACAAAAGAGAATAAATATTAATGATTATAATATCACTACGTATATATGTATAAATCAATTCGTTTTGTTGACTTACATAATATCTTGGCCCAAATTAGGTGTAGTATTACTAATTGGCGTGGCCCAATCAGTTGCAGGCTAGCCGGTCTGCCGATTTGATAAAGGTGACGTCTCAGCCTGTTATCATTAAATATTTTATGGTCATTGCTTGTAATCTGATTAACATTGTCGTCTTGGAGAGTGTGGCTCACTAATCTATACATATTTTCATTATTTTCTTTGGCTTAGTAATTTCTTTGGTAAGAACACCGGGTTCTTTGAATTTCTCCTATCGACATTAATTGATTGTCAAACAATGTGTGGGTGGTCTCGTCGTATTCTGATATCTAGTGATATATTGACGTTCTCGTCAACATTTCCAGGGAACTGTTAAAGTTGTTTGCCAGTTATCTAGCTGTCCTCAAAAAGAGTTCATCAATTATGTACATACAGAATGACAATCGTCTTATATCGCATTATTTGTATGGCATTAATAAGTTGGTGATTTTAATGACTGTGTATGTTGTACAGTATGTTTCTCCATATAGGACTTTATAATTTGATATCTATTGTATAACTATTTTTATCTGAGCATAGAGTTATCCTTTAACTTTATCAAATGAATCATAGTAATGAGCTGTTTATATCGTTGTATATTGTAAATCTTCAGCATCACAACAATAATTGGTATTTCTTGTTATTCCAGTCAGCATTTATTTTATAATCAATTATTCTTGGTACGTCCAAAATTTTAAATTTGCTTTTCCTGTGTTTCGCTTTCATTTAAACAACAATAAAATGTAGAAAATAATTATTAATATAGTGTAAGCTCATGCGGCACGATCTTTAAAATTTCAATCCAAAATAGTATAAAATATAATTTGCACGGTTCGTCACGTTGAAAGCAGTTGGCTGAAGCGTGGCACGTGTTGCCTAGAATCGCATTCCATAGGCCTGCTTATAAAGTATGTACACTCATCAATAGCCATAAATATATACATATGTATGTATATTTATAAGAGATAGACAGCAGAAATCAACGAAAGCATCGCCTCCGATGCCTCTCTATGTTGTAGTATTTGTGCCTCAGTGTCTGTGTGGCAATTTTGCAACCTGATGATCGTGTCCAAAGTGCGACAACGCCAATAGGGGCGCTCACCGAAGAAAGAAAAAGTGGAGCAAGCGGCGTCCGGGCAACAACAACAACAACAACAACGACGACGACGACGACAAGCTCTCTCAGCTTAGCCAGACGTCGTTGACTTGTCCACCGAACTTTGAGCAAGTTATGCTAAATGAATGCGAGTTTATTTGCTTTATTTGCCTATTTAAAAAATGCCTTGCGGTAATTGCGAATAATGTACGTGTTTGGCACGTAAATAAATGCACAGGTTATTGTTTACACAACTAAAAGTACATGTATTCGAAAACTGCGCAAAATTCTCAATCTGTTATAGTCTTGATTTGGGTCTGTCTGTACTCAAATATGTCAAAAGTCACACGCGCACTGATTGATTTCCCGCTTGTCAATACATTTTTTTTTTCGCGAGGTATTTGAACCCGGCTACTTGACTAAAGCTCTCCACGGCTCTGTTGAATGGAAAACTTTGCGAGCCAAGTGATAATTTAGCTGCTATAATCGCCAGGGTTATCTGGCACATTAAACTAGTGTCCCCAATGAATCAGCGCCAGGGATCGCCTCATTTTATACTATATACTATATAGCGCAAGGTCGTTTCAGTTCATTACAAATGTGGGCTCAAACGCTACTAGCATCGAATGTTCGTATTGAATGAATGTGGAATGCTTACAGCACCCCATTGTTTTCAATTTGTATTTTTCACAAATATGCAACAATTTTATTTTTATTTATTTTACAAAAATTGCATTTTGAATTAAAGTTTGCATTCGGCATTATCGATTAAGGTCAATAAAATGTATTTAAAAATTACTAAAAAATATATTAGTCGATTTAATTATCAAAAAAGTTTTAAATTATAGGGCATATTCTTCTCCCCCTTTATCCGAACAACTTCAGCTGCTAGCTTGCTTCCAAAGGCACGAGGTTTGATAACTGTATAGTTGATAAGGACAAACAGCCAAAAGTATAACATTTCCGGGCTGTTACTTTTTGTTCTATCTCTCTTCCGTTCGATAAGAGAATGCAATATGATAATTTGTTTAAATAAAAAGAAAAGATAGAAAATATCATATCATGTTAACAACGACTCTTCTTCTTGCTCAACTTGTGCCATATTATTAATTTGAATGTCGTTTGTTTCCGTTTAACAGCTATGACATGGTGCACTTTGGGCATGCGAATTCACTGCGACAAGCCAAAGCACTTGGCGATAAAGTAATTGTGGGCATACACACCGATGAGGAGATCACCAAACACAAGGGCCCGCCCGTCTTCACCGAGGAGGAGCGTGTCAAGATGGTTCGGGGCATCAAATGGGTGGACTGTGTGGTCCTCGGTGCTCCCTATGTCACCACCCTAGAAGTTCTTGATAAAAATAACTGTGATTTTTGTGTGCATGGCGGTAAGTTTGCTATTTCATTAGAATAGTTTTAGCAACAAAATAAACAAATTCCTAATCAACAACATTGATAAGTTAATTAAAAAATCATGTTTTGATAATGATAAGACAGTTTTTATTGTCGATAAAATATTTTAGTTATCAATAGAATCTCCATTCGCTTTAGCAACATTAAACAATATTTTGTTCATTGATAGCCGAATTTCTGTATACTATGCCCGGCGAAAATCAAAAATGATTATTCATTATTTATTTAATACTTTTGCATAACTCTTTAAATAAAAATTTAAATAAATTGTATTCGATCGACAGCTAAGTTACTTAATTTTGAATTGCCTACAACTCTTCAATCTTTACAGATGACATCACAATGACCGCCGAAGGTGTGGATACCTATCATTTGGTCAAGTCGGCAAACCGTTACAAGTAAGTGCCTGACCTACTTAATAAATGCTATGTACACATGCCAGGTGTTTATTTATATGAGTAACCTTTTCGTCACTCTTCTCTCGCTCCACAGGGAAGTCAAGCGCACCGCTGGCGTTTCAACTACAGACCTCGTTGGCCGCATGTTGCTGCTCACACGGAACCACTTCCGTCAGGGCTCCTCCGAATATGATATCGAGAAAGAAGGTAGCGTTCGCTTGTTACAGTTTATAACCGTTTATTAGATTTAAGTTGCATTATTTATATTGTGTGTCCATCCGTCATCTGCCAGTTTTTTGTACATGTTTTCACAGTTATCATATTATCTTGACTTACCCAAACTAACAATTAATTTTGCTTTGCAACTCTCTTGTTTATATATATCTCTTCTGTCTGGTACTTTCTTTTTTACGATGCGTTTTTATTTCCCTGCATGCTGCTCTAATACACGCACACATATCCAACATGAACATATTAATAAAAATAAAACAGTTCCAAGTATGAAGAGAAGAAGCAGAGTTATAACTTGTGTATTTAGGCTATACTTTTATATTAATACGAACATGGGCCACGCACGCTTACCTTTTAGTTGGTTGGATTCTTTTCCGTTAGACTTGACTATAGCCGTTAGACTTGACTATAGCCAGTAGCATTTCTTTGAACGTAACAAAACATTTGCTTTATTTTGCTCTCTACATCTTTACTATTTCTCTTCTTTTTATTTCTATGTACGCACTGTTTACCACTAACCAAAACTCAAATCAAAATCAAATCAAAAACCTATGAACTAAAATCTCAAAATCCCGTGCGTGCTGCTGCCCCGCGTTCAAAACCAAAATGAATATCCAAAATAAACCTGCAATCAAACAAAATCTAAAAATATATCGAAATCTAACTGTAAATTGCGCTCTATAATGTAATGCTCATACATATCTGTTGCTACAAAAAAACCATGATAATCCTTGAAATTCAAGAAACAGATAAACTTTTAAAGCTTGAACAACTGCAATCCCGTTTAGGTTCATCGAACATGGGTCAGGATTCAACAGCTAAGAGTCCCTGGACCGGTTGCAGCCAGTTCCTGCCCACAACGCAGAAGATAATACAGTTCAGCGATGGCAAATCACCCAATCCGGGCGATAAGATTGTAAATACAACACAACTATCCTTTAGCTAAGGCATTAAACCAATAAATTTCACTTGCAGGTTTATGTGGCCGGCGCTTTCGATCTCTTCCATGTTGGTCACTTGGATTTTCTGGAAAAGGCCAGCAAACTGGGTGACTATTTGATTGTGGGTCTGCACACAGATCCCGTTGTCAACTCATACAAAGGCAGCAACTATCCCATTATGAATCTGCACGAGCGTGTGCTCAGTGTTTTGGCCTGCAAGGTAAATGAAATACAAACTTTTCAGTTGGACTTTACTAATCGTTTTTTGTATACGCAGTTTGTCAACGAAGTGGTTATTGGTGCACCCTACTGCGTTACAGAAGAGCTTCTGGATCATTTTAAGATTGATGTTGTGTGCCACGGTCAAACTCCAATTGCTCTTGAGAATGGAAAAGCTGATCCGTATGCAGTGCCCAAAACACGGGCTACTTTCGAGTTGATCGACTCTGGCAACGACATGACCACAGAGCGCATAGTTGAGCGCATTATATCGCATCGGCTGGAGTATGAGCGCCGAAATCAAGCCAAAGAAAAGAAAGAAATTGAAGCCTTCGAGGCGCTGCAGCGACAGAAGAAAACTCAGAAGGCGGGCTAGACCCCGTTTTTTACAAGATAGATAATGTTTTTAGTTACCAAGTTAATCGTTTAAGTTTTATCGTTTTGTCGTTTTCAAATTCATTTGCACTTTTGCATATTTGTTTAGTTTCGTTTTGTGTTGAGCACTTGATATGCTGCGGTAGGATACTGCATAATACACGTTCAACACAGAAACAGTTAAGATACCAACATATATACATATATGTATACATACAATACCGTATAGTAGCTTCTCAAATCTAAATTTTATGTATTTAGGCTCAAAATTATTAGGATGGTCTTTTAGTAAGTGTAATGAGTGCGAAACTCGACTAAAAGGCTTTTTAATAGTCTTTGATTAAGTGTAATGAGTGCGCAACTTCAATAAATTGTACGAAATATGTTTATGAAAAAAATTAGTTAAATAGTTATGAAAATTGTAAATTCTGGTTTAGCAAAAAATCGACTTCTAAACCAGATCCAACCGAAATATATTATTGTCATCGGAATATTGTGTTTTTGCTTGCTGAATGTATAATATCCTTAGTTGAAATCTATGTCTATGTATCATTATTTTTGCATGCTTAGTTTGTTAAACAAATTACAGTTACGTAATATACTGTACAATGTACTCTATACAACAAAATATATGTGGCCTTAGTGCCCATTGTCTATAATTGCTACTCTTTCACAAACAAGACAATCCGAAATATAAATGTCTAGCAGTAATCTCCAGAATATTGTGTTTCTTAAATGTATAATATCCTTAGTTCAAATCTATGTCTGTGTATCATTATGTTTCCATGTTTAGTTTGTTAAACAAAATACTAATACATATTGTAATAAAATATAATAAAATTATTTATAGCCTTAATGTCGATTGTCTATATTTGCTAATCTTTCACAACCAATATCAAGTCTTTTGCTCCCCCGTCACGCGCAACTCCAAATTAAGCATCTGCTGCCCCTCGTTCAGTGACATCAGCTGCCACAAATCCTGATAGCTGATTACAATGACGTTGCAGTCCGTCTTGATGAATTCGCGGCATGGTGGCGCTTGCACAGCTGCCGCCGGCAACGAACGCGCCTTCAAACACTTGGAATAGTATCCAGTCGATTGGGCTGGCTGCACCACGCAGCGCAGCGAAATGGATACGCCCTGCAGCGGAGTCGATACCCAAATGGCAATCACATCATCGATTTGCTTGCGCTGCCAAAGCAGCGCATGACGCGTTCGGCAAGCAAAGAGCATCAGAACGCCATGCTGCGAATACTTGCGGTATTCTTTTGGGAGCAGTGTATTGCGTGGGCAACTGAGCGGATTAAGGCCCCAACGCTGATAGCCATATACGCCCAGCAGTGTGTTGACGTCGTAGTCGAGACTACCCACATGGCAGGTGGCGCGCAAAGTTTGCTTCTCGATGGGAAATGGGACCTCCTCGAACGGCATACCCAGCCTGGGCATATGCACATTCAGATAGTGCGCCAGCCAGCCATTTGGATCTAAGGTACAGGAGCAGTTGTGACATGGACAAGCCACCATCCTCAAACGTGCCCATTGCGACTTCTGGTCCGGCACCACAAACACCGGCGGATGGCGGGCGCGATCTACAATGGACTCATAACGGCTCAGATGCACAATGCGCCGATCCGTTGAGGCCACAGAGACTGGCAGGCGATAGTTTGAGAATTTCTTTGTGAACAGAAGATTCGCGGTCTCCTCCAAGCGCTTCTGGCGTTTCTCTTTGTGACGATGCCGCCGCCGGTTGCCGTCGCTCCCTGATTGTAACATGGCATCCAAGCCTTCAGTTGTTTCTTTGGACGAGCTGCTGGGTTGATCCATGGTGCAACCTTTTACATAGAAGCTGTTAATCTGGCAACATAATTTTGAGACAAAACACAAATTTGAACTGAAGTATTCTGATTTAAATGAAACTATTTGGATAATACTTTCCTTAACTTTAACTTTAAACTTGATTTATATTCAAGGACTGCAAAGGTTATGGGTAATAAATATAAAACTTTTTTACAAATAATTATTGTTGATTTTTATTATAAATAAAAGTGGAAGACTTGTTGCGATTGATAAAAATTATTGTTAATTATATATCAATGAGTATTTCTTAAGTCCATAAAATAACAGACATATTCAAATGTGCATAGCGTCATATCCGTTTTGAAAAGACATATCCCAGTACATTTTTCCGCCAGATTTACCCACTAATCGATATTTGCGGTCCCTAATTAAATAAATAACTTTAACTTTTACAATATTCAAGTAAATTTCCGGTGTTACCTATTTCTAGTCGACATTAAATGAAAAATATATTATATATATAATATATGATTACACTGCTGCATGTAAATACAATATGCTCGACATTTTTTATTTATTTTTATTTTCCTACCCTGCGCGCCAAAGCGAACAGCAAAACAGTTTAAGCCGATTAACAGCACTTATACACACGCTGTACAGCACTAAGCGTACACAGCTGCAAGTCGTGTGATTTTTCAACACTACTGTTTTTTCACTTGGCATTCTTATAATTCGCAACTGGTTCTATCAGTATGGTGGTGTAGTGTTGGATATTTGGCTGTTTCTAGTTATCGCTTCTCGGCCTTATGGCTAAGATCAAAGTGTAGTATCTGTTCTTATCAGCTTAACATCTGATAGTTTCTCCATTGGAGAACAACAAATGTTAAACTGATTTTTGGAATCAGACGGAGTGCTAGGGGCTTGCTCCACCTCTGTCACGGGTTGGCCCGGTATTGCAGTACCGCCGGGATTTCGGCCCAACTAAATAATAAATTTCAAACTTGTAATAGTATTATTGATTCTCAGTCACTAACTGGGCAATTGACAGATATTCTGAAGCAAATATAGTTTCTGTATCTTGCGGATAATACTGTGAAAGAATAGTCTTATGAATTTAACAATTTCTATTGTTAACACGTGAGTGAAATCTGTGTTTTGCAAATTAATGAAATTCGATCGATTTACTGTTATTTTTCACGTTAATATTCTCGTACCACGCCCACACGGATGAGAAACAGATAAAACCTCAAGATCTCAAAAATAAAAAAAAGTGTAGTAAATAAATAAATTCGATAATGCATCTCGAATTAACTACAATTATGTTATTTGACTAATAAACGTTATTTTGTTATTTAGTCGTACATTTATTATTCGTAGATACACCTATTATTAATACAGTTTGTTTCTTTTTGAATGTTGGCTTTTAGTTTTTGGTACATTTTTAAATCATAAAGTTATTTGGGCACGCACTTTTTAAGAACGCACCAACAATGCTGGCGATTTTTGATTTCACATACTAGTTTAATGATCAATCGATTTAATAATAGGCTCGAGATGAACAAATTTTTCAGCAATTAAGATACGTTGATATACATTTCATTTTCGCCTTGTGAATTTTGTTATTTGCTTTTATAAAGGACAATTTCCAACTACTACGGAACAATCAGAGGCCGGCTTTTTTTTGTTGCTGTTGGTTTCCTGACTAACTACTAGATAATAATACTAAACTGGGGTGCGAATAGCTGAGCTACATTTCGAAAACGTTAACCGCAACAAAGCATCTAGCTTTGGCTTAGAGAGAGAGAGAGAGAGAGAGCACTACGTTCAACTTTCAAAGACAAATGTGTGTGTGTGTGTGACTGTATGTGTGTAGTATTTTGATAGTGCTTAAAATAAGACGTGAGAACGTTGCTCGGTTTCAGGCAGATCAACTGTAGTTGGTAGTGAGTCTTAGACGACCACAGCACCTGCCTCGGAACGACTGACCGGCAAGTCGGGGCAATTCTTCCAAGAATCCGACAGTGGATCATAACATTCAACAGCGCTGATGGTTATCTGGGCGCGATAGAAGTTCGCCTCGCAGGGCTAACAAAAGACAAAAGAACGTACATATGTTTTAGATTTGATAAATTCTAGATATGAGATGACAACCCACCTGATCACCACCAGCCACATAGAGCAGCCCATCAGCAGCGGCCACAGCGGGAATGGCGCGTGGCACGTTCAGCGGGCAGACCGTCGACCATTTGTCATCGTCAAAGTTGTAGCGCTCCACGGAGCTTAATATGTCCTGGCTAATGGTGCTGCCGCCAACCACGTACAAATAGCGATCCAGCACAGCGACGCCCATTTGGCAGCGTGCTGTTTGCATGCGTGCCAATTCCGTCCACTCCTTGGTCACGGGATTGTAGCTGCATAGCAAGAAGACGATAGCATTAATATAAGATTTATTAAGTTGACTTAAGCCAAGATTGGCCCACTAGGGGGTATCCCAAATTTTGTTCTACGTATGGTATACGTATATACATATATGGGAACATATAGCTTTTAATTTGTTCTACCTACTAATTCATACCTTATCAAATCTGGCAAATGTCGGGTGGTTGTAGTGCAACCGCCCACTATGTAGATAAGTCCTTCGAAACTGACGACGCCCATGCTGAAGCGTGGCTCTGGCATGCTACCGATTAGTTTCCAGAGATCCTTCTCGGGATCATAGCACTCCATGGTGCCGCCAATGTCATCACCAATCCAGCCGCCGACTGCAAACAGATTGCCACCCATGGTGCACAGTCCGAATTCGCAGCGCGGCACAATCATCGGTGAAATGGGCTGCCAGATATCGTTTTGCGGATCGTATACCTCGCCGTTGGCCAGAATCTGTGAGCCACGTTCGCCGCCGACCACATAGATCTTGCCATTCAGTGCCGACACGCCCGGCAGAATGCGGCCCACTTCCATGGGTGCCGTCTCGGTCCATTCGCGTCGGAATATATCGAACTTGGCCACCGTCTCGAATGTGCAATCCGCAGAGTTCCAAGTGCGCGGCGTGTCGCGATGTGACCCACCAATAATGTAAATGTTCTTTTTGGCCAGCTGACGTGGACAGACGCGCAGTGGCACCAGCTGGCCACGTTTCGAAGCAATGTCCCGGCATATGGAGCGCAGCGCTATCTTCACGGACATGTCGCGACAATCGTCCTTCAGTGCCTTGTCGATCACCTTCACCGGCACCAGAGCCATGCGCACATGCGACAGTATATCGAAGACATAGCAGCGACGTTGTGTAACATCGTGCTTGATCCAACGCAGCGCCGCTTGGAACACCTGTGACTCGGAGTCAACGCGTAACAGTTCTGAGTTGAGCAGCTGCGACAACAAAGTCTGTGGTGTTTCCAGAAATTCATCCTCCAGCGTTATCTGCGGGGCATAGCGAAATACAAGAATGAAAAAATATCAATATTTGAATTCTTGTGTAAAGTTAAATTACTTTGATTGTTTTTACCTACAACATAAAAACACTCCCATCATATACGCACTGTTGAATATGATATTTGCAACCATACAACCAAGAATTTCTTACTAATAGCATCAAATATGAGTTTAACTACAAGTTGTGTATGCTAATTAGCTATTCAGAGCTACTACGTGTGTAATTTATTATTCAGTTGGGCCGAAATCCCGGCGGTACTGCAATACCGGGCCAACCCGTGACAGAGGTGGAGCAAGCCCCTAGCACTCCGTCTGATTCCAAAAATCAGTTTAACATTTGTTGTTCTCCAATGGAGAAACTATCAGATGTTAAGCTGATAAGAACAGATACTACACTTTGATCTTAGCCATAAGGCCGAGAAGCGATAACTAGAAACAGCCAAATATCCAACACTACACCACCATACTGCTAGAACCAGTTGCGAATTATAAGCAGTTGTGTTGCCGATTTATCCTGGGTGTGCGTCACACGATTGGTCTTTCAATCGTGGTGTGTGTCATGACACATATTCGTATTGCCTACACTAGGGAGCATTTTGTATGAACTGTTACCTTATAATTCACAAACAGTATACGCATGCTTTGGGAGTAGAGACCAATGGTTGGCCTTACAAAATTACTCTGGCTTCTCTTCAGTTGTCGAATAAATCTTTCGCCTTTTACTAAAGATTTCCGTGGAGAGGAGCACTCTAATGAGTCTAAATTGAATTTTTAGTCGTGCCCGGTGGTTGTACCGCCGGGTCATAAGAAATACATTGGGTTAACTGTTGAAAGAAATGTTTGCGGAATTGAGTTTGAACTACTAATTAGTGAGAGCCAAGTTAACCTCAAGCAACTCTGGGATTAGTGCAACAAAATTGTTACTTGACTAGTGTGTTGCCACCATGCAACAATGTTTTACTTCAGTTAATTTAGCAAATTTGTTAACTAAATCGAGAAATATCTGTGGCATAAGCGCAGTTTGTGTCAAGAAAGTTTCATTTTGTGGAACTAGATTTCGTGGTTTCCGTAGTGTAGTGGTTATCACGTGTGCTTCACACGCACAAGGTCCCCGGTTCGAGCCCGGGCGGAAACAAATAATATTTTTTCTTATTTTGTATATATATTGCTTTAAACATAAATTTTAATATTTACCGCTGGAAAATTAGCTTGCACAAAGTTCATTGCACTTTTAGCCAATGATTCACAGTTGTGGGCCTCCGCGAAGCGTAAAATGCCCAATGCATTTGTGGCATGCAACTCGCGACAGAGAAACTCGCAGCAGCCATCCACCACTTCGTTCAACTGCAGCATATCCGCGGCAGCGAGCAGTTCCTGTACATTGGACTGAGAGCGAGAACAGTAAATTAAATTGAATTATTAAATGACTAGAGAAAAAAAATCCAATTATTACAAAAACATTTTTTAATATAATATGAATTTTTAAAAATTAACTCCCGGAAATGTACAAAATATGTCGACTATTAAAATTCAAATTAAATACTACAAAAATTAAAACAAAACATATTTAATAATTAATATATATTTTAAAAACTTATAAAATAATATATTTAAACCCAATCAAACCAAGGAAATTAATTAAATAAATTATAGGTAGATAGATCAAATTTTAAGCAGATGATCTCAGGCAAATAGTTTACCTGCGTTATGTCGCAGCGACCTGTATAGATAAAGTCGAGCAGTATGTGTAATATATCGCCATCGATAGTGTGCAACACCACCGACTTTTGTCTGACTTCATTTAGGCCCAGTTCGGGACGAAACATGGCCTCAAAATAGGCACTGGCAGCACTGAGAACTGCGCGATGGGCATTGAATGTGGATTCGCCAGCGATGATTTCGATATCGCAGAAGCGTGATTGATCCCGCAGCTGGTTCAGATTGGCCAGCACTTTAAACGGATATTGAACGTTGCAGTACGAGGGTAGACTTGTGCGTTGTGCGCTAGCAGTAGCATTAGCAGCAGCAGCGGCAGCCGCCGCTGCAGGCAGGCTAAAGTAATCGTTATCGTTATCGGTGGTGTTGTCATTGCCGTTGTGACAATTAGCATTTGCATTTGCAGTGAACTCATGATGTATCGAGTAGCTTTTTAGCGGTGGCATCGCGACTTCTGATTGCTATATATGTATATGTGTATATTGTAAATGCACTCTTGC
Source organism: Drosophila maculinotata (assembly GCA_035045305.1). Taxonomy (NCBI): domain Eukaryota; kingdom Metazoa; phylum Arthropoda; class Insecta; order Diptera; family Drosophilidae; genus Drosophila; species Drosophila maculinotata. The sequence goes on along the minus strand of JAWNPD010000134.1, from coordinate 430,008 downwards.
AGCCTTTCTTTTCACATCCAATTGATGAGTTAATTAAACTTAATTGCTACTATTGCTGCACTTAGCACCACTACGAACACAAACTGTTTTCATTAATCAACACACACCCACACACACACACACACACACAAACATGCTCAAACGTAGAGATGAAAATAACTAAGCATGCAGCTTGAGCGCAGCTTATTTTATTATTCTTGCTTCCCTTTACTTCTTGTTTATTGCACTGATATGACTAAATATTAGAAATTAACTAAATAATTATTTCTCTCAAGTGAACATGTTCCTTTTGATGATGTTCACGATGATGTTTTACACAACACTAACAGTTACACACATATACACTTATACAGGCTGTGGGCACCCCAAAAATTTAACATTTGCTGTAAGTTAAGACAGCGCGCCCTATTTTGTTACTGCAAAAGCGGCAGTTATGTTTTTAGTTTTGCATATGAATTTAATTTGGGTAAGGCAGATTAAAAAGTTGTTACTTTAAATGAAAGTTGTCGAATAACACTTGTTCTTGAATTTAACAGCTTATAATTGAGTCATATTAACAGCTTATAGTTTAGTCATATTAGCGTTATAACAGAACAGCTGTTGCATATCGATTAAGCATAGGTTCACGTTTTTGACTTTGAAAACTAACAGCCCAGCGATATATTTGGTAAGTAATCGAACTCTAACATAATCTGTTCAATTGCAACCGAATCGATAATCTTAACACCATGCGCACACTTACAATCTCTAGCTGCTACGTAAACAATCGATACACTTTGTAAATAATTGAACACTAGCATAGTCTCAGCTGTTTGCCAACGAATTCAAATCGATAATATTGGGACCATATGCTCGCTTACTTTCTCTCATTGCTATGTGATCAGTTATTTAACCAACTAAATATTGTCAATGTTTTTCTGATAATGTTGCTTCGCAAATTTTTGAATGTGCGCTGTCGCTGCCTGCTGCGACGCTGGGCCAGCACAGATCCACTCAGTCTCCAGAACGAGAAACTGCAAACATACCTGGAGGCACTGCGTCAGGAATACTACGGACTCCGTGTGAACGCGGCCGGCAATAATAGCCTCTATACCCGCCTCTCCCGCCTGGATCCCGTTGTCAATTCGCTGGAGAAGCATCGGGCGCTGCAGCGGAATATAACCAGTGAGGAGGATTTGGCCACAGAGAAGGATGAAGACATGCGTGCATTGATGCAGGAGGAGAATAATGTTTATGCGGATTTGTTGATTAAACAGGAGGAAGCCATGCTGCAGGAGCTGCTGACGCTGGCGGATAATGAGGATTATCCGGCGCTGATATTCGGGGTGAATGCCGGTGCCGGGGGGCAGGAAGCGATGCTGTTTGCCCAGGAGCTGTATGATATGTATACCGGCTATTTTGAGCACATGGGCTGGGAGTATGAGGAGTTTGCCCGCGAGACCACCGATATTGGCGGTTTGCGGCACGCCAATCTGTTGGTCAATGATCCGGAGGCATACAACTGGCTGCGGTACGAGGCGGGGGTGCATCGGGTGCAGCGTGTACCGGCCACGGAGAAATCTGGACGGATACACACCAGCACCGCCTCAATTACAGTCATACCACGTCCGGCCGATGTGCATGTCCATATTGCGGATCGGGATCTCAAGATTGAGACGAAACGTGCCAGCGGCGCTGGAGGCCAGCATGTGAACACCACAGATTCGGCCGTACGGATTGTCCATCTGCCCACGGGCCTGGCCGTGGAATCGCAGTCGGAACGCTCGCAGCTGAAGAACCGGGAGCTGGCGCTGAAGCGTCTGCAGGCGAAGCTCATGCAGCAGCAGCTGGAGAGCGCCGAGGCGAACAAACAGGCCACACGCAAGGCCCAACAGGGCAATCTCAATCGCAACGAGAAGATCCGGACGTACAATTTTGTGCAGGATCGCGTCACAGATCATCGCGTTCAGCAGGGCGGCACACAGCACAATCTGAGCGGCTTCCTCGAGGGCGGCCAGCAGCTGTCCGGTCTCATTGAGCGACTGCAGCTGGAGCAGCGCAAGTTCAAGCTGGTGGAGCTGCTCGAAACGTGGCAGCCGCCGAAGGAAGAGGCGAATAAAAACTAAGTGAATGTAGACTTTGGAACACTTTGTTTTCCTTTGAAAGGGTTTCCAATTTGCAAATATTTTAAAATGCTAAAGGTCCTATTTTGCATTCTAAAATTATGAAAATATAATAATTGTTAAAAACGGTTTATTTTTTAAATTAAATGTTTTTTTTAGACCTATTTTGATTATTAATAATTATTAACTAGTCTAAATCACTAGCAGCTTAGGTCTTCCCGCTAAGATATTGACAGCAAGCAATCACTAGCCTAGGATTCCAATCCTATTCCTCGTTGTTCTATTGCCCAAATCTCTGGGTCACTTGGACAACTCATCTACCGAGGACTAAATAATATAAATAAAATAAAAGAAGTGTTTATGTATTGAAGATGAATTTATTTCAACAGACACGCGCCCAGTCGGCCGCACTGCCAATGTGAATGAGGTGCTCCTTGACGGCGGATTCGAGTATATCCCGGATTTCCCGGCAACCGGCCATAGCTGTCTCGATGACCGTCTCCAGCTGATCGATGTGGAAGCGTTCGCTCATCTCCATAAAGGCGATCTTCTCGGCTGTGGGCAGTGCCGCAATGGTGAGCTTAGGCCCGCCAGAGACCTCCTCAATGTGTGATATATCCGTTAACGGAATGTTCGATTTGCTCAAGGATGCGGTGCAGGCGACAACTAACTCATTTAGGCAAATGCCCGCATCGATGAGGGCCAGTGTGGCGGCATTCAAGGACACCGCATAGTTGGCGCCATCCGCCTGCAGCACCTCCACATAGATATCGATCTGGGATCGTGGATATAGCTCCGATTTAATCGCTGCACTCAACGCCTGCTGCAAATACATTTTAAACTCCTGGGATTTGCGATCCCCACGTGGACGATTCTTGCGCTCGGCGGTGGAGAACGTCGCCTGACTGTACTGGCAATTGATGATCAGATCGTTCCCCTCGGTCTTCTTTCCTTTGGCCTGATGTGGTCCATAAACGGCGGCCAGAACTTTTGTGTTTCCCTGTTCCATGTAAGCACTACCATCGGGTTGCTCAAAAACACCCAATTTGCACTTGATGTGACGCAGTTCGTGTGGCCGGCGACCATCCAGACGCAATCCCTGCTCACTAAGCAACTCCATACGGCCAGCCATGTCAAATTTATATTAAATGCGGCACGTGCAGCTGCGTTGTTTATACTGTTCCAACTAATTCCACTTGTACCCTTTATAACTCAGCTGTTTGGTATCGGCGAAAACAATTATTTATCGACAAGCTACCACTGAGTTATGTTGAACCTCTGTTAAGTGCAAATGTTAAGTTAAACCAGTTAGAGAATTACCAAACGAGAGAATTACCGCTAATGAACTAGTTCATTTGTTCAGTTCATTGAACCGTTTGTTTGAACTAGCTCCAAACAATTGAATACAACTACAATTGAACTGCATAAATGTGAAAAATCAAAATATAGTATTTTAATAAGCATTATTATATTGCTTAGCCATGTCAAAGTCAAGTGCTGGTGTGTACTAAAGTGTAAACTGTTAAGTAACACATTCAAATATCGAATAATTGCAGCTCGATGGGTTAAGTTCTTCAATGCCGGAGGAATCCCGTCGCCAGCTGCCGCTAGTTATGCTCACATATTTGTGGAGAACCGGATACAGGATGATATGCTGCTGGATCTGAACAAGGAGTATCTACGGGAGATGGGCATCATGCCCATGGGCGACATTATAGCGATATTGCGCCATGCCAAACAAGTCAGCGATCAGCATGCATTGGATAAGGTGTTAATCCCTGAGCCGTTGCCGCTGCCCAGATCCAAGCCAAAGGCAGCGCCACCCAGCAGTAAGTCCGTGTCATTATCGCCCGCGGCCGGTACACCCAAATCCTCGCCACCCACAAAACCAGCGCGTCGTGTTCTTCCCGAGCATGAGGGCAAATATAAAGTGACTCTTCCAGCGGGCACAACAGAGAGGAGCAAGCAAATTCTGGCCAAGCGGGAGCAGTGTAAGTTTTTAGCTTTACAATTAACTATAACCATGCACTCATCATTAGATGAGCCAGTCATTTGGCCAAGTCTCACAACAGAGAAGAGTGCCCTAATGGATAAGAGTAACGCTACCTCTTTGATAACGGAGAGATCTCTTGGCGAACTTGACCTTGTGAATGACACAAAATATTTATGTTTACTGATTAATATAAGTAATAAACTGTACGCAAATCTCAAATTAATTGATCTTCCTCTGTTGCAGTATACTCGGATCGTGTCAGCAGCACTAAGAAGGTGGACGTCTTTGCACGATTGCACAAGAGCAATTGCGATGATGACTCACAGGAGGGCATTGTTTCTAGCAGCGGAGAGAGCAACGTGCGGGTGCATATCACTGGCGTCCATAAAGCGCACAGCGCCAAAGTGGCGTCCATCTCTAGTAATAACTCGGTCTTTGCACGTCTCGGCGGCAAGCAGCCCTTGGATGCAGCAGAGCAGAATACTGGTCTGGCACGGGAAATAAAATCGATTCTAAAGAACACTCAAAGCACTAGGGGGAGCGGCGGAGGCGGCAGTGGTGGCGTTGGCATCAAGCGTAACACGTCCATAGTCAAGGCCAAAAACACAGCAACACCCGTGTCGCGTTTACCGCAGCAGAAGGTAATGCTGGTGCACAAGGTGCCATTGAAACGTGGTGATGACAGCGAAGATGAGAGTATGGACGACGAGGAATATGGAGATGATGAGAGTGACTTGAATAGCGAAGCCAGTGATGCTGATCAATTGGATGTGGACATGGCAGCGCCCGCTGAGAAAATTGTCAAATTCGCCTCAACGGCGGAGGTGAGAGAGATAGCTTCACATACGCCCTTCAAAGGACGTGGCAATAGCAACTTTGCACGCAACATTAAGTCTCGTTTGGGCATCGGTAAGCTTGACATCTGACATCACTCGAACTCGTCTCAATTTCACAATTTTAATCAACAGTTTCCAAACTGCACGCCACACGCAAAACGTATAATTTGAAGGCCTCCCCACCAAAGAAACCGGGTGCGCGTCTGAGTCCGGTCAAAGGCAAGGCAATACGCATGCGCAGCGATGAGATGCTGTCACGACAGGACACCCTGCCGGTGCACAAGCGTCTGGGCGCAACAGCGCCAGCAGCCGCTGCAAAGCCGCCACCTCAGCGCCCGCCGCGACCACAGCAACGCGATCAGAAGCCGCAACATTTTGCACCACGTCGGCACGCCAGCGTCAATGGTGGCAATAGGCCACGGGTTCAGCCGAACTCCGTTTTTGATCGTCTGGGATTCAACAATTCTCTATAGATTTTAAGCCAACAACGTAGCAATTGTTTAAGAGTTTATTTAAAATTATCTGCTTTTTGTGAAATGTTAATATTAATACTTATATATATCATTATTGTGATGCTATCTATCAGACACAAAATGAATAAGCAATCATCTTAAAATAACACTTACCAACATATAAATAACTTTCATGTCATTGCTGCGATTATTATTTTTTATATTTTATATTCCGTCTGATTGTAGGTAGTTCTATACAATTTCATCTTTAAATTGCTTAGCTATGTTCATATCAAATCGGGTTGATTTATCTGACACTGGTTGAGTTTCAACTACTTGCGTAACTATCTCATTTTTTATGCACTCAAAACTTGATGTTGTCGGTTTTTACTGTATTATTTAACCCCCATATAAAGTAATAACATAGGAGATTACATTATTCATTATATACAATGAGAAAATCCATAAGTATATATCAGCAGTCCAGGTGGCTAAATACCGTTAACCTTCGTAGTGGTATAGGCTAAACACTAATCCAGACATTTGAATTAATTATACTCTGTACCCAAAGGCAAATTGAGTATCTTGTTCAAATCAACGCAAAATGTTGTCGAGACATGTTGAAAATTGTTGGAAATTAACGCCAAGTTGGGGTACATGGAATCTATCAATAATTGATGTCGACAATAAACGTCTTTGCCTCCGACCCTATGTCTTAGCCGTTATAGGAACTATCGGTCGAAAGATGAGTTCCTCTATGAGCAACATTTTTCAGCAACTGTTTTCTTCGAGTTTCCGACTAAGCCCACCAATTACTAGTGTGATTTATATCAACTAAATTTATATGTGAGCTGTCCTACTATCGATTCCAGTAAAAGATTATTATGTAGAATATACAATAGTTTTATTTGGGTTTGCTTAAATGTGAAATCATTAAATATTTTATATACAATTGCTAAGCCTAGGTAAGTATTATCCATTCATGGTTTCTCATATCATATACAATCTGCGGGGATCACTTAAAATGCTATATCACTGGTTGCTAGGCAAATCACCAAGTTGGTACCTTCCACGAGGAGAAGATCGGGCTTCCACTCATTGCTGCAGCAGGGAGTAAAGCCGATTGCGCAATTCCGCTGGCCAGGTGTTGGCATCCGGATTGATGCTGAGCAGCTGGCGCATTTGGAGCACGGCGCGTTGCTTTTGCAGCATATAGGCAAACGCCTGATGATTGATTACCGGCGTAGGCGTGGCAGTGGGTGTATATAACTGATGCTGCTGTGGATGCGGCAACTGTTGCTGGGGCGGCGTTGTGGGTGGCGTGGGTGGTAGCTGATGTTGCTGCTGGATCTGTCGCTGCTCGGTGAACTCCTGACGACGCTTCCGTGGCGTATTCTCGCTCAGTGCATATGGACGGAATAATGGTGGTGCTGTAGCCGTCTCATCCTTGCTGCTGCTACTCCGTTTGCCGAATTTCTTGTGCTTGTAGCAGTCCGTGTTGAATTTCTTATGTGTATAGCCGGCAATCGCCTCCTTCTCGTAATCCATTTGTGAGGGTGCCATAGTGATATAGTTTTATAGGTTAGTGTTTCCAAAGATGCTGAGATGTTGTTACGTTGCTGCTTGTCGAATGACTGTGCTCCTTCTGCTGCGCAACGGTTGCTTATATAGGTCCGTGGTCCTTTTGCTACCTGCGGGCGATACTATCATTAAGGAGCGCAGCGTCTTGTTTATGGGAAAAACTTCGTTGACAAAAGGTCTGCATTGTCATAAAAAGAAAAGGATTTGTTCCACCAGCGATGTGTGCGTGTGTGTGTAACTATGTTACCTGTGCACCCAAGTCCTTTTTGTAATTAATTTTTCATTTGCCCAGCTTGGTTGCTTGGCTCGCACCTACCCACGAACACATTCTCCTGCTGCTCTCCGGGCTGCCTGCACTTATTTCAAATTTCCTGGAATTTCTCAAACACATTTCACCAGAATCCACGAGCATTCGACCAGCGCCTGCGCCTGTGCCTGGAATATTCTTTGATGAGGTTCATTCCTGATCCCGTTGTCTCTCAAAGATTTCGGTTCAACGCTTTTGGATTCGTATCTCGGTTACCGCTAATCTGGCTCATTAAGTTACACACCATTCCAGGGAGCAGCAGCTCGCCGGCTTAGTGACAATGGCCAATTGAATGGAAATTTATTGGGATTTTCCCGAAACGTTGCGTGTCGAGGACGTCATTAAAATTAGCTACTAAGGTTGAAAAATACATACATATGTATTTACCTATGTAAGCAACTAACAGTTTTTTTTAGATGTCGGAGATTCCGGTAATTTATTGATGTCTCTATCGGAATATGTATATACGCTGATGCGGATTACGATGAATATGGATGCTGCTTTCTGGATTGGGAGGAACCAAAAAATACTATTATCTGAATTTTATGATCTTTCAGTGTCGTAAAGAGCATGTTAATTGAAATTTCATTAAAAATAGTAGTAGTTTGAGATATTTTAAATATATATGCACTGAGTGATATTTTATTACTACTAGTCTGGCATATTATATTGTTGTGGAATGCTAGTAGTAAGAGATTTATCAAATTAATTAAAAGTATCAACATTTTGTTTGTGATATTCAAATATTATAGCATTGCCAAGGACGTAACTTTGCCAGAATGGAAATTCCATTCATACCTTAATATTTAATTATCATTTAGTAATTTAATTTTAATGTCAAAATGCTGAGGCTTTGTAGAGTTTTTATTTCTTTAAGCTTATAACGATTTTGGTTTTCCTACAAAAACAAGAACAAAAAGTACTACATAATTCGAGTACCAGAAATTTAAACGACTTAGGAATAACAGAAAAGGCAGAGAGCAAAAGAAATAGAGTATATCTTATAGGGTTAACTATTGATCAATGTAACAATAGCTCAAATTTCAATAAATCGTACAGAAGACTGTAAATATATATGTAAGACATATTCATCAAAAATAACTTAGTATTACTTAGTACCCAATATTTTACTTAATTTATTCAATATTTGTATAAACATTATTTTATATGTTTTTATATTATAATAAATAGATTAAATTGAAAACGGGTTCCCTGATTGTAAGATCAATTTAGAACTCTATTAATCGTTCTATGACTGCAACGCTCCATAAATCATCTATGTAACTATCCTACAGGCTAGATAATACATATGTGAGAAAGGTCACAAACTGAATCAATCATATAAATCGCGTTTCATTCACAACATTTCCCAGCTATCGCTTTCTTTTCTGTATACTTTTCCAAGAACTTGTCTTTCTTACATTTCCCGGTAGGCTTGTAACAGTAGTCCTCATTATATGCGGAGTAGAACAGTTACATAATCGTATAAAAGTCAACGATTGCACTAGATGTGCTTGATCAATTCTTTCCGGCTAAGATGGGAAATGGGAATTGTAATCAAACAATGTGGCAATTTTTCACGTTAATACTTAGAGACGGCAATAACAATTGAAATGCCGCTTCTTGACTCAGCATTTGTCGAGGGCAGGACTCAAGCCCACCTAAAATAAATCCGCTTAGCTGTCGGACAGTAGTGACTACATAAATCAATGGACACGACTCCGACAAAGAGGCATTGAATGAAAAATCCGACATAATTCTGATTGCACTTAGCAAAAGAGAACTACTTGTATTTACTATATATATATATATATGTGTGTGTGTGTGTGTATAGGAGATGTAAGGATTCAGTAATGATGTCCAACACCTTAGGGAAGAGCAACATTCATTTTTCAGCTGGCACACAGATCTCACAAGCTGAAGTCATAAATGCTATGCGGATCGGCGGGAACAATAAAACCTTTCAGGTGCCACAAAGGAAGCCGAACAATGCGGCGTAGCCATATGAGCGCCAGGATTAGACCAGGCCTGGACCAGACCCGGGTCTCTGCACACACAACAGGTATTTCCAACGAAAAAGGGACAACTGGTTTATGACGCCCTCTAACAAACGCAAGCAATGCCAGCAGCCGGCGGATTAGCCATGGCAAGGGACGCTCTACCTGCGCCGGATGGGAACAACAACAGCAAGCTGTCACAGGTAGACTGACCTGAGATAGGGCCGGGGTGCGGAATCTTCGGAGGGTGATTAGTTCAAAGTGCAGGCACACGTTTGGATGAATGAAGTTGATTGGGAAATACCTGCTAGGGATTGCTGGTGGGAAAACTCGGCGGATTGCGAGGCGGATTGTCAAGCGCTTTGATACCCGTTACCGTTACCTAATGTTGCATAAAAGATTACGCCCAGGACAATGGCAGCACAGTCTGCAACGAGACACCGAACAAGAACAACATCAACAGCATTTCACATTTCACATCACACATTAAATGGAACTGACCAACACAATGGATAACTCGGGCACTGCCCCCAACTATGCACACAAGAAGTTCTCGGCGTTGAAGCGTAAACGCAGCCAGGATGAGGATGCCGACGATGTGGTCTTCGTCATGGAGCTGCCCGCCAAGCGTCGCTTCTTTCGCCCCTGGCTGGATGAGCCAAAAGTAACAGCAGCCATAACAGTTACGCCGGAACAGCCACAACCGCCACGGAAACCCAGTCCCAGTGGCGTGGCCACCACCTACCATGCCAACATGGTGCGTTCTCACACGCCACGACTGCGCAGTCCGAAGGCGCAACAGCGCCGGGACCGCAACACTTTGGCTTGTCTGCTGAGCCGCCGGGCCAGACAGGCCAAGCAAGTGGAAATGGATCAACAGTACGAGCAATATCGGATGGAGCACGAGGCCAACTTGCAGCAGCAGATCCGACTGAGCCTCTACTATGTGCGGTTCCTGCAGCAGACGATGGCCACGACAAGAACTCCTCTACCCGATACCCATCAGAAGATGCAGCCGGCGATTCAGAAGTGCTGGCCTCAAGAGGCAGCTGCCATGAAGCGTTAGGTTAGGGATCCCATAATGGACCATACTTCCATCGACGGAGGTTATTAACTACTTTATAAGAGACTTTAGTTTATATTGACTTATTTAGTATTTCATTGACCTTGTGATGACTTTTAAAGTTTTATTTATTTATTATTGTTGACCATCAATAAACAGTATTTGTTAAAAGAAAGAAAATCCTTAGTACTTTTTTAATCCTTCAAAATTAATAGCAGATAGGGAATATTTGTAGGCTAAATTTAGCTCTGGTTATATACATACATATATACTCTTTGGCTAAAATCAGCAAGTTTGAGGATCGATTCAGACTCCAGACACACTAGTAATTTGAATCTCTATACTCCTATAATGACATAGACCAGGCTGATGCAACGCCGTACCACTTCAGCCTAAAATCTTAGGATCGTAACTGGTGAGTTTGGTTTGGATATCTTCTATTTACTTATATCGATGGTTTATATGGCAACTATATGAATATGATCAAACTTGTTATTATAAATCTGTGTTCTGAAAACTTGTTTGCTGGCTGTTATTATAAGTAATTGTAATTATATTATTGTTCCCGTTTACAGGCTTTCAGTAAAGTGGCGCCATAAATGTCAAATGTCTATCAACATATAGTTAGTATTTTCCCTTCCTAAATTGAACAGATGTTTACTGTAATTATAGTACAGAATTTTTTCAAAGATAAATCACTTATCTATATCTAGAATATATTGAAGGTAATTAAACATTTTCATTAAAATATATTTAATGTCACTTAGTTCAATATTTTTTTAATGGAGTCCATTTATAAAACTAATATGATAATTTGATGTAAATTAGGTGTAAATTCAACATTGCCGGGTTTGTCTGGATTAACTGAGGTGTTGAGTGGTACTAGATCAACCGGATAGAGATCCGGCCAAGGGCTTTGATAAAGCAGCCAATTAACACATGTGAGAAAATGTGACTAGTGATGATTCATTTATATAATTATGTTAATTAGTCATAGTCTTTAGTTTTTTAAAAACCTACTAATTGTTTATACAAATACATTTATTTCAAACCTGGTATAATATACTTGAGATAAAAATGATCCCAGAATTTTAAGCTTACATAAGTTTCCAAGTAAGAAACCTATTTTAAAAACCACAAAGCATATTTGCTCATCCCTACCCACAAAAAACATTTCAGGGAAAGACCCTTTTGTTTAAACTCCAAGAAATGTTGGCCGAAATTTCCAAGAAATCGTAACAAAAAAGGACACGAAGGACCACACGCAACGTATGGCGTCAAGTAGGTCAATAAAATAGCTGTATTCGACTCTTCGAGTATTTACCAGTTCCGGTAGCCGGGACAATATTTGATTTTTGGAGAGCTGCGATCATGTAGAGCAGGTAGTAATTGTAACCAAAAGTTTCGGCAATTAGCAGCAACAGGTCATAAAAATATTCAAAACGGTCCTGAAAAACAACGATTACTTAGGTAATAAAGATGCATTAATCCGTCTGTTTGCGATTCCCAAAAAAAAGGGCAACTACCTGAATGGGAGGCCTGGCTTTCTAACCATTTTCCACCCATCCTGCGCATATAAACAGGATATCAAGCGGACATCAGCAGCAGTCTGACATTAAACGTCAAAGCATCAACAACGACAAAACAAACCACACCAAGAAAATGGAAATCACAGTCAATACACCCAACTATGTGCACAAGAAGTTTGCGGCACAGAAGCGTAAGCGGGATGTGGAACAGATTCTGGAGCAGAACAAGGAGAATATTACGTTGGAAGCACCGTCCTGCAAACGGCGGCAGATGAAGGGCTTCTTCCGCCCTTGGCTGGACAATGAGCAAAACATCGAAACCACCACCAATAAATCCAGCGACCAGAAGCTCAGCCCGACTCCAATCCCACTCTCCAGCACCTATCACGCCAACATGGTGCGCCATTGCCAGACACCTCGCCAGCGCAGTCCCAAGGAGCAGCAGCGTCGGGATCGCAACACCTTGGCCTGTCTACTCAGCCGGCGGGCCAGACAAGCACAGGATGCTCACATGGCACAGCAATATGAGCAATATCGCGCCCAGCAGGCAGCAATCCTGGAGCAACAGGTCCGCTTCAGTCTCTACTATCGGCAGCTGCTGCAGCAGGCGGTCTTCCAGCGGGGATTCACAGGCACCGGCTTTGAGCTGCCCCAGCAGCAGCAACAGTTCCTACAGCAAATGGCACTTTCACAGCAATTAATGATCTTTGGCTCCAAGCAATGAAGCCTCCTTTTCTTATTATACGAGTTAGTCCGATGATAGCCATTGAATGTGATTTAGTTGACTAAGTTTTAATTTATTTATTATTGACTTTAAAAATAAAAACAATTAATTTATCAAAACGAAATGTTTATTTATTACCTGTAGTCCACAAATATTTCAGATGATAATTATATAAATTCAAATGATGCCAAAGGCTTTTATTCTATGGATGCTAGAGATTAATTTCTTAGGATAAAAATTAAATTAAGATATCAATTAATGAGGAAGCTCCATTTTTGGGTTGACAAATATATAAGAAAATATATAAAATTGATTAATTAAATAAATACTATATAAACAAATCACTTATATGAGAAAATATGAGAAAAGCTACGCCAACGAATTTCCACATTTAGGGCCGTTGTATTTATTAAATAAAAAAATTTAAATAATAAATAAAATAAATAAATAATTTTGTAAAGCTTTAAAAATTCTATATATTTTAATGACTTGACAAAATTGCTTTTAAAAAGCAATTCTTTTGAATGTAGAAACTACAACGTTCTCTAAATAACAAATTTTTGACAGATTTAATAATAAAATATCGATGGTATTATATGGCTTTATAGATAATATATTTTTTTTAAAATAAATTTTATTTAGTTTTTATTTTTTGAGTATCTTTTGCAATAATACTTGTAACGTTTTTTTTCTCAACTAAGTTTCACTGTAGCTCAGCTGCTGTTCTCATTTCATTTTTTCATTTCTCAAGGTCGAGCCAAGCAACAAGCTAAGAGAATAATACGTCAAATAGAAAACGAGCTGCAGCCAACTTGCGAAACACCGTCAAATAATAATATTGGCTGAGACTGAGACTGCAGTTGGCTCAAAGTGCGAAAAGCTCAAGTTCAGCAGCTTGTGTGCCAAAGTGTTGTAACCACAAAGTTTGGTAAGCATATGTTGCAGCTGTTGCTGTTGTTGCTGCTGTGAAAATCGAATGCCGTTTTCAATGTTAAGCCAGCAACGAGAGAGCCACAAATGAGAGCAACAACAATGAAAATAGTTTCGGTTTTAACTCAAATTCATACAAGTGTAAAGTGGTGGTAAGGTGGGCTGCCTGTATTGGATTTTCCAGTCGCAGCCACTGCGCTCCATAGGAAGTCGCTTTTGGGGCATTATCAAATGGCCTACAATGAAAATTAAAAGTAATTAGCTGCTCGGCAGTTGCGCAATGCCAAAAAATAAAAGCTAAAGAGTTAATTGCCTGGTGGGGAGGGACGTTCCGACCACTCAACATGAATACTCAAGTTTAATTAACTGACTTATGTATGTGCAGTGGCTGCTGCTTTTGTTGTTGTTGTTACTGCTCTTTTTATACCCTCGCAGAGGGTATTATAATTTTGGCCACAAGTTTGCAACGCATAGAAGAAAACATAAATTCTTGATCAGGACGACAAGACACGTCGATATACCTTTGTCCGTCTGTCCTTCTGTCCGTCTGTTTCTACGCAAACTTGTCTCTCAATTTTGAATCTATCTTGATGAAACTTAGTACAGATGCCTATTTCTGCTGTACATAGATAATATGTCGGAATCAGCCGTATCTGACTACTATAGCATATAGCTGCCATAGGAATGATCGGTCGAAAATGTTTATTTTTTGAGATAACTCAACCAAACTTACCATATATAAGTTTTAGCGTTATTTAGGCACGCTTACAAAATTTCATCATAATCTGACTACTATATCTTATAGCTGCCATAGGAACAATCTGTTGAAAAATGAGTCGTTGTATGAACAACTTTTTTGTTTCTCAAGCTATCTTAACCAAAGTCAGTAATTGCAAGTGTTATTATACTTTATATAGATTAATTGAATTTGGTATAAATCGGACGACTATATCTTATCTTTTTTTTATGTTTAAGCAACTGCAAGGGTAGCGCCGAAGGTAGTAGCCTTTCTTTCTCGTTGTTGTTGTTGTTGTACGCAGCACAGTTGACTGCACTTTGGCTTACTTCAGCCAGTTTTGATCATGCCTTCCAGTTGACGTTGTGTTTTAAACATATAGGAACTTCCTTATGAACCAACATTAGCTCAAGTACATACTTATCGGAAGCATGTTTTGTCTGTGGACCATTGATTTTATGCCTGGCTTAACATTGTGAAAGTAAATATATATCATGAGTTCAACATTTTGACTTGCGCTTTGCAGTGAAAGTATATTCAAATCACATTGACAGAAAGTCTAGAAATAAATAGCTCAAAATTTAAGTTTAAGTATATCGTTTTTTCAAACTTTTAAATATAAGCATATCAGCGGTATTTTCACTAAGCTGCTGTTCTTAAATGAGCGATCTCACTTATAAAAAGATTATAGACGCCTGATATATTAATACAAATTTTCTAGCGCTAATAACAATAATCATTACTATATTTCATGAGTTTTGTTTTTTAAATTGTTTGATTAAATTTCTAAGTGCATAGTTGGTTAAAATACCACATTTTGATCTTTTAATTTCATTACCTGACAACTTTTAGTTACATAACAGATAAAATAAATAAGGGGTTTTCAAGATTTTTAATTTTGACGTCTTACTTGTACTAGCTTAAATATAATGTGAAATATTTTATTTTCTCGCCCCTCTTTTACCTGAAAGATAATGGATATACCTAACAGCTAAAATTTGTAATTTGTACATTTAGTTCTATACTTTTTATTTACAAGAGGCACTTGTATATTACAAATTTATTAGTTTTGGTAATTTGCGAAGGTTAAAAAATATTTTTACAAGTTTTTGTTTGGGACATACGCTTGAAAAAGTACTCATTTGTAATAGAGTGGTTAGCTAACTAGATATATTTATGAGGTTCTTGACCTCAGACGAAAACTGAAAGTAATATTCGACTATTTATTACATAGTGCAAAGAATACTGGTGTAGTGAAGTAACAGCTTGAAATTAAAAATTGCTGATTGTAAGGGTTTTAATATTAGCGCTACGAACCCTTTAGGTGATCCAGACAGGGATTATTCAATAGTTAAATAGGAGAGATCTGTGGAAAATACTTAATTGGCAATAATAATATAAATAATAATAATAATGTAAAATAAAATAATTACATTAAAATATATAAGTACAAGCTGTTGCTTTTTATTTCTTAGAGAAACATAACGTAAGGCTTAATAATTAATTAATGATTAATTGCTAATAAAGCGAAATTAACTTAAATGGCTTAATTAATCACACGGTGATTATTAATACGTTAACTAACACTGCTTTCGCTTGATGCCGTTAATCAAATAGTCAATACTAAAGTTTTTCGACGGCATTGGAACTGAAGCAGGGGCTGGACTTTGAATCTTATCGTGCTTGACGAGGTGATTGAGATGATTGAAATAGGCAGTGGCTCTCATGCTCTGCTCGACAATCTTGAGATGCTGTGCCGTGAACTCCTTGTACTGCTCATCAATGGCCAGATGCTCGAGTTTCTTCACCCGCCGACTCATGCGGCAAGCGATTGTGTTCTTATTGCGTCGATCCTGATCCTTGGGTGTGCGCTCTTTCTTGGGAAACTTTCGCACCATATTGCCATGATATTTACAGATGTCTCGCAGCGCTTGCGGGCTAATCGAGGGCGCCAATGACTGTGACGACGATGTCGATTCCGAGCCATTGGACAAATCGCCTATGGTGCTATTAAGGCGTCGTCGCTTGGGCAGCGACATCATAAATTCGCTGGAACACTGACTGCTCGAGTCGTCCTCCTCCTCCAAGCCGCTGTAGTAGCTGCTGCCCGGCGTGCCGAGGCGTGAGATCAGCTCCTCCTTGATCTGCAGCTCCTGCTCATCGCTGCGTGGACGCCGCATATCAAACTTCTTGTGGCGATAGCTTTGCATTATCAGAGTCATATTCTAGCTGTCGATTTGTTGTTACGGTATTGTCGTCTGTGGGTTGACTGTTGTCCTGTGCCGCCGCGAGCCAAGCTTATATAGTGATTGCGGATTTCGCGTCTCTTATCATGCGGTCGCCGTAATCAGCTGTCGTTTATGATGTTGTTTACACAAAAATCGAAGAGAAATTCTTCTTGCAAAACAATAACAAGATCATAAAATCAGCTGATGACCTGCGCACGTCTCAACTGGCTCAAGCGTTCCGTCCGGGCTTCGCGCATGCGCCGTTACCTAAGTCCGTCCGTCCGTCCGTCTGTCCGTCTGTCCGTGCCACCGCCACCCGCTGATAAGCCTTTTGTGCGTGCGTGTTTATTCTTGCGTGCAGGCCTAGTTAATGAGGCCCAGACTTTGGCTATCACCTCGAGATTTGTGTGTTTGTCCAGCTCCCTAGGTGGCAAAATGCGCGCCTTTTGTTTGCTCTTTCATTCAATTTGCGTTTGTTCCGCTTGCAGATAATTTTCGATTTCCATTTGTGTTTTCCACATTGTCGCAGTTTTTCTCATTTGTTGAGGCTGTGCCATGTGTTTTCTTTTCTTTTCTTTTCATTTCTAGAAATGAATTCTATTCGAATTGTTCAATTTTGAATTTTTTTTGGTTTTTGGGTTTACTCACAGTATTTGCGGCTCATTTGTCCAACCGTAAACTGTCTGGGTAAATTCTTTTTGTGTGTGCCTCTCTCTATTGATAAGATACATATCATATTGTTTGAAATGCTTTGTTGTTTTTGTTGTTGAGTGGTTCTTCTTGGAATTGGCATTCCTGGTGCATCATGCTGTTGATTTTGATGAGATGCCAAGTGCAGGGAGCTGTGTGCTGTCGTCTTAAAATGACTTCAACTCGGGTTACAAAAGGCAGGCAGACAGACATTACGCTAGTTGATAAGGTGATTGGTTTTTGTAGCGAACCCAGATTAATAGAACTTAGCCATAGATAAGTGAATAGTGATGCAGAGATCAGTGCAGCAGGGTAAAAAACTAGATTCGGTTTTTGAACCAAAATAAGGCATGAATGGCAAGAATGATATTTGGGTATTTAATATAAGAAATTGAAAATATTGGATCGATCAAAGAAAAAAGGTTTATTTACTTAAGGTAATAACGTATTAGAACTAATAATGAACTTTGTAATATGTAAATGAATAAACAAACAAATGCTAGCTTCTTTTTTGCAGTTTATTATTCAGAGATCTTAGAAATTTAGAAGGCCACCAACTCTTGCCTCATTTGAAAATGTATTTTAATTTATATTTAAATACAACATTTGAAGATATTTTAACATATTTTATTTATTACTGAATAATGAACATTATAGATACTTATAGATCTCAACTATGAAAATTACCACACGTTACCGAAAGAAAGTTGCTAAATGGATTGTTATACAAATTTATATGTGATTTACTGCAAATATCGCTAATTGACAGGTGTTAAAATTAAAAATTGAAGTGCCATATATTTGGTATGCTCGTTATCAATTAATTATCTGTACCAAAATAACTTATGTTATAAAAAAAACTAAGCTGAAATGTCACCGGTCAGCTTGTTAATTAATTCATTTGAAATACTGCTTAAAATAAGCTTATATATTTGCTGAGTCACTTAATTAGGGTTTTATGCTTGGTAATTGTCTGCACTAGGCAACAAAATTTGTAGACGATTTGTCCCAAAATAAACATAATAAAATTAGAAATTTATTTTATTTATCGAATGATTCGTTGTTTGTTACTAAAATATTCATGTATATTTATATTACATGACACATTAAAAAGTGAATAACTTTTCACTCAGGCATATCAATAAAGAACAATTAATATTGCATGATGTTTATACTTTAAACATCCGCATAACTTGGATGAACGGAAAAGGATTTACAAGCTAGGTCTGTCTCTAAACGGATGATCCTTAAGCGATATTAAATAAGACCCATTGATCTGCGATAATTACCAAGTTCATTGAGTGATTTTAAAATAGGCTTCCATTTTTCACATTTGTAAATGTGAATGGGTTCAATCCAATGTGAACCCGCCGGATGAGAGACACTTAAGCTGAGCAGTGAGTGAGATTATCATTAAATCTGTATAAAAGTAGGAGCATCTTGAATGTTATAGCACACAGTTAAGTATTGGGCTTGCATGTTTCGACTAAACAAAGTCGGGGGATGATGCAGTCTACGAGCTACTACTTTACGCCTGGGTAGTGCTCAAGTGTCAGCCTGGCCAGCAGATTCACATTATCACAGCCAATAATCAGCGAGACGAGGAAGCATCAAATGGCTTGGAGCGCATCGAAATCGGACAGCTGCCGGTAGTTGACTGTGGTTTGGTTTGGGGGGCATGGGGGAATTGATCCAACTGCACGACTTTTTGTCTAGGGTATTTAATAATGTCGTTTGTATGTCGCTACTGATTTTGCTTTGGTTGCTCAGCGTTGTCGTCATTAGTTTCCAGCTACGACCCCCCAATCTCTGAGCTCGGTGCCCGCCGGTGTCTCAGTGCCTATTATTTGCGTTCGGGGCACAGCGTTGCGTTTTACTCTCTATTTTCGCCATAAATACCAGCCGGCCAACGGTCGTAGGTTTCAGATGTTGCTTTGCATTTGCATGAGCCGGGGGTGTCGTCTTTAGTCATTATATTATCTTCACTTGACTCTGTTCCTAACGCAAGTGAAATTTGCGTTGATTAAAAAATATTTCATATTTTATTAAAACAAATCAAAATGACAAGTGTTTTAAGTGCATTTATTTTGGTCACGCTGGTGGTCCTTAGTTTGGCTGCAGATGAAGGATTTCCGCTGCCACAAATTGAATTCAAACCCATCACAGAATTGGGTGAGTATTGGAGGAATAAACATATTCTAACTGTATTGTGCGTGTATTTATTTGTAAAGTTGAGTTCGTGTCCCAAGTCTTTTGTCCCAATTGATTTGTATTGCCTAAAAGGGTATCATGAAGTTGTGCAAATGTATTTAAGGAATCACCTCTGACCCCATAATTATATATATATTCTTGATCAGCATCAACCGTTAATTAACACGTGAATCAAGTTTATTTCATTTTTCAAAAAGTTGCCCCTTAACGGGGCAAAAAAAAGGTATAAATATTTCGATTTTTGATCAGAGTTTTTTATATCAGACAAAGGTTTTTAATATCGGACAATAGGGAAAAATATTTGACTTTTTAGATACCCCCCGATATTTTGCAATTTTTGTATATTTACACATTCAAATGCCACCATTTGCCCTAAAAAATTTAATGTTGGTCTAACAATAAAAATGGAAGTTTTTTAATATTACATTTTTAATATTAATTAAATTTCAAAGGGCATCTGCGAGTTAGGATTAGAAGGTTTTGTAGTTGCTTGTGTATAGCTATTTGCATACAGCTAACATATTGAATACTGACTATATCTACATATGTCTACAATAGAAATGCGAAAACCCTTACAAATAAGTTATGTCTATATGCATTTGCATGACTTGACCTGCGTTTGGATACTGTCACCAACGAAATTATTTTGAATATGTTCATATAAGTTTTATACAACAAAATTGTTAAATTAGCAGACAAATAATTATAATAATATCAATAATTACAGCAAATGCTATCATACAGCAACGATCGTGAGAAACACGCAAACTTAACAAAGCTATTTTTGCTCGTAATAAAGTCAATTTTAGAATAGAATTTAGCAACTCTTGACTGTATAGTATTACGTGCTATAAAATATCAACAAGTTAATACATTTTAAAAAGTTGCATGGCATAAAATTGTTTTTTTTTTTTTTAAATGTATATGGTAATTGTGGTCAATTGACAATATGTGTCAATATTTTAATGAATGATTTGGCCTAATAAGGGGGCATAATGGCCTGAAATTAATGTGTTGTCAAAATAATTATATAATTAGTATTCCTGAGCAGTCGAAAATAAAGAATAAATAAGAAGACAAATACTGATATTGAGATACAGTATGTATAGCCAAGTTCTCAAAATATGGATAACAATTTGTGCCAGAAGAAATACAAAAGCTAATTAATTGCGAAATATATGTAATAAATTTGTAGAATTTTTATATTTTGTTATACTTAGTTTTCTTGTTGATAGTAAAACTAAACTTCGTATAAAGATTTTATCAAGGCTTGATGTTTTTAAGCAAGTCGGGGTATTAAAGTAGAATACTCTAAAGCCTTGACTACGGTTTGCCCAGCACAGCTTTTTATAGCGAATGGATCAGTTCGCAGTCAATTGCCACTTCCGCCAAGTGGCCTTCCCCTGCCGCAGCGACCGTTGCAAAAAGCCTTCAATACAAAAGATTTAAGCGACAAACTTGATACGACACTACAATAATGAACACTTAGTCAACGCTCTGGCAAAACATTAAAACATTTGCAATTGAATGCTGGCATTTTTGTCGCACAAAATGTTTCAAGTAATCAAGTAAAAAATCTAAACAACAACAAATAAATTGCGCGCTTCAGTGACTGTGCTGGGTAAGGGGTGGTAAGCGTAAAAGGGAGGCTATCAATTATGTGCGACAACGATTAAAAAACAGCGGAATTCTCGACTAAAATGTCACGTTCTGAGCATAAAGCGCATAGATCATAGACGATATGAGATGCGTTTAGATCTATGTCAAGGCAGTGCTCATGGATCTGTTGTTGTTGTTGTTGTGCTCATTGATTAATTGATTTTGATTTGAAATTGAAACAGCCGCCGATATACCGACCTGCCGCCAAGAAGACAACAACATCAACGAATGCATCAAGCAGGGATTCCAGCAGCTGACGCCACGCCTGAAATACGGCATCAGTGATCTGAACATACCAGCAATGGATCCCTTCCAGCTGGGCAAGAGCGCCTTCAACTACAACTCGGGCATGCTGCAGGGCCGCATTGCGATGCGGAATGTGATGCTTCATGGCCTGAGCGAGGGCATTGTGGACAAGGTGGACTACCGTCTGAAGGAGGGACACGTGCGCCTGGAGATGCTCAGCCATGTGCCGCAGCTGCGGGCAGAGGGTGCCTACAAGGCGGACATCAAACTGAATGATATGAAGATAACTCCAAAGGGCACCTTCAACATAACAATGGGTAGGTTTGACTCATACTAATACTGACTATATAATTACTGTCTCAACTACTCATATTTGACATTTAAGGCGACGTCAGCATGAAAACGCGAGCCTCCGGCGAACTATACGAGCGAGACGGTCACACCTATCTGCGTCTGACGAAGCTCGAGTCGGAGCCCAAAGTGGGCGACATGCGCATCCATGCCAGTGGCCTGGTGCCCGACCCAGCGCTGAGTGAGTGCACAGAAGCCACAAACCAACATGTTGCATGACTAATCATTTATCCCAATTTACAGATGATGTCATTCTGGACTTTATCAATCAGTACTGGCGACAGCTTTATCAGGCTATGCTTCCAGAAACTATCGCCATTTGGGAGCCAATTATGCTCAAAGTGGGCAATGATTTCCTGGCTGCACTGCCCTTCGATTTGATTGTCACCAAGGATTAAGTTCGTGTCAACTTTTCTTGCATATATGCAATCACATTCTGGTTAGAGGCGGTATTCAATTGTGGTGTTAATTTAGTTTGTATTCAAATAAAGTGAACATAGAAATTAATAGAGCGCTTTATTTCGTATTAAACAAATAACTTTAAAAATATAAAACAAGTAAGAGTGCTCTAGTCGAGAGTGCCCGACTAGAAGATACCCTGAACACAGTTCTTACATTCAAACGCCCTAAGTCCATACAAGTGCCCTTCCTAGACTTCAAACTCCCATAACTTGGTCAAAACTGAACCGATTGTAAAGCTTGAGGCCATTTTGTTCATGGTTTGTCCTATATATCAATTCTACATTTCAAGTTTATGCATTATTGAATATTATATTTTTTCAAAAATTTTTGAGAAAAATGCATAAGGGGGGACCCTTACCAAAATTGATTTTTCAAAAAATAGATTCTTGAAATTCTTTTTTTAATCGATTGTGGGTGTCAAAATTAGTATAAAAAACTATAGGAAAAGTGATTCTGAGGTGTTTCATTTTTCTGTCAAAAATCATGCCAAATTGACAAAAAAAATTGACTTGTAAATGCCCTAATTGGTAACAAATGCCCTTCCTAGACTTCAAACTCCCATAACTTGGTCAAAACTGAACCGATTGTCAAGCTTGACGCCATTTTGTTCATGGCTTGTCCTATATATCAATTCTACATTTCAAGTTTATGCATTATTTAAAGTTACATTTTTTGGAATATTTTTGAGAAAAAAGCATAAGGGGGGACCCTTACAAAAATTGAATTTTCAAAAAATAGATCCTGGAAATTCTTTTTTTTATCAATTGTGGGAGTAAAAATTAGTATAAAAAACTATAGGAAAAGTGATTCTGAGGTGTTTAATTTTTCTGTCAAAAATCATGCCAAAATGACAAAAAAAATGGACTTGTAAACGTCCTAATTGGTCCACAAATGCCCTTCCTAGACTTCAAACTCCCATAACTTAATCAAAACTGAACCGATTGTGAAGCTTGAGGCCATTTTGTTCATGGCTTGTCCTATATATCAATTCTACATTTCAAGTTTGTGCATTATTGAATATTAAATTTTTTCAAAAATTTTTGATAAAAATGCATAAGGGGGGACCCTTACCAAAATTGATTTTTCAAAAAATAGATTCTTGAAATTCTTTTTTTAATCGATTGTGGGTGTCAAAATTAGTATAAAAAACTATAGGAAAAGTGATTCTGAGGTGTTTCATTTTTCTGTCAAAAATCATGCCAAAATGACAAAAAAAATTGACTTGTAAACGCCCTAATTGGTAAGAAATGCCCTTCCTAGACTTCAAACTCCCATAACTTGGTCAAAACTGAACCGATTGTAAAGCTTGAGGCCATTTTGTTCATGGCTTGTCCTATATATCAATTCTACATTTCAAGTTTATGCATTATTGTATATTAAATTTTTTCAAAAATTTTTGAGAAAAAAGTATAAGGGGGGACCCTTACCAAAATGGAATTTTCAAAAAATAGATTCTGGAAATTCTTTTTTTAATCGATTGTGGGTGTCAAAATTAGTATAAAAAACTATAGGAAAAGTGATTCTGAGGTGTTTCATTTTTCTGTCAAAAATCATGCCAAAATGACAAAAAAAATTGACTTGTAAATGCTCTAATTGGTAACAAATGCCATTCCTAGACTTCAAACTCCCATAACTTGGTCAAAACTAAACCGATTGTAAAGCTTGAGGCCATTTTGTTCATGGCTTGTCCTATATATCAATTCTACATTTCAAGTTTATGCATTATTGAATATTAAATTTTTTCAAAAATTTTTGAGAAAAAAGCATAAGGGGGGACCCTTACCAAAATTGATTTTTCGAAAAATAGATTCTGGAAATTCTTTTTTAAATCGATTGTGGATGTCAAAATTAGTATAAAAAACTATAGGAAAAGTGATTCTGAGGTGTTTCATTTTTCTGTCAAAAATCATGCCAAAATGACAAAAAAAATTAACTTATAAACGCCCTAATTGGTAAGAAATGCCCTTCCTAGACTTCAAACTCCCATAACTTGGTCAAAACTGAACCGATTGTGAAGCTTGAGGCCATTTTGTTCATGGCTTGTCCTATATATCAATTCTACATTTCAAGTTTATGCATTGTTGAATATGAAATTTTTTCAAAAATTTTTGAGAAAAAAGCATAAGGGGGGACCCTTACCAAAATTGATTTTTCAAAAAATAGATTCTGGAAATTCTTTTTTTAATCGTTTGTGGGTGTCAAAATTAGTATAAAAAACTACAGGAAAAGTGATTCTGAGGTGTTTCATTTTTCTGTCAAAAATCATGCCAAAATGACAAAAAAAATTGACTTGTAAACGCCCTAATTGGTAAGAAATGCCCTTCCTAGACTTCAAACTCCCATAACTTGGTCAAAACTGAACCGATTGTCAAGCTTGGGGCCATTTTATTCATGGTTTGTCCTATTTATTAGTTATACATCTACAGTTAATGCATTATTGCATATTATTATTTTTCAAATACTGCGATCATGCGATGAACTTGAATAAATAACAAATCCTCCAAAATGATTTGGCAAATAAAAGTGAATAAGAATACTCTGGTTAAGGGTGTTTAACTTAATAATACCCTGTTGTCAGGTCTGCAGCTGACACAGGTAACCAGAAGCACAATAAGCAAAACCAACTTTTGTGTCAAACATTCTACTATATTAATCAGATTGATATATATTATAAGTAATAAAGAATTCACACTGAAGTATTTTTATGTCATGACTAACCTGTTTTGTATACAAGTTGAAGTCTCCAGTTTTAATGGTCTCCTATTATTAATTACCTACATTTAATTGGTATAGGGTGTAACCAGTAACCTCAAACGCACATCCCATGTAATTATTAAAATTTAAATAATGCAAATCATTGTCATACGAATTACAGAAAGTAGTGGTATTTTGCGGGGTTAGGGGTCGTTATTGTCGTTTGTTTCAATCGTTTTCCATTTAATGATTCGATATTATAAATCAGTTGCGAAGCCGGTTTTCAATCAGTCGAAGTCTACTTGCCGGTAACGTTGCTGATTAACAAGTATTGTTTTCCAAGCTTAGTGGAAGCGACTAACTTCAAATAATAGTCGTGCCTGTAGGTGCATAAAACGTTCTGTGTTTTTGCGCTATTTCCATTTCTCAGAATAAAATAGCACCTAACATCGCCCGGGCGATTCAGTTGCAGGGTGTTCATACTAGCGGCAGGTTGACGTTGACTCGTCTGTAAAAGTAAAAGGAATATTCCATAAAAAGGATACTACAATCAATTTAAATATAATGATATACATTGTGCTATCAGCGCTGTGCCTTTTGGCATGTGGAGTTCAGGCAGTGCCCGAGGAATCAAAGTATTTAAAGGGTATGTATGCAGCTGAGGCATATTGCGCATACGCAGCGTGTGACGTATTTAATTTTGAATTGGTTAGGAGACGACTTGCCCAAGTGCCCGCAGGATTTTGAAGAGGCTGAGGAGTGCATAAAGACTATTTTAAATGAGCTAATTCCACGTCTCAGGGCTGGAGATCCCGAATTGAGTATTCAGCCGTACGATCCTTTTGTTATTGATCGCATGAGCTTTCAGTATACAAATGGAGCGGTCAGCGGCCGTGTTTCAGTACGTAATGTGAAGATCTATGGCTTCGCCGAACACAAAATCGATGAATTGAAAGTGAAAATCAATGGCGACAAGGTGAAACTTCGTATTGTCTCCTCTTTGCCCAAGATGAACATCAAGGGCATTTACAAGGCTGATATGATGGTGAATTCGCTGCAGCTCAAGCCCAAAGGCAATTTCAACATAACACTGAGTGAGTTGAGAATATATCTGTATATATAGTGATAATATAACAAAAAACGATATATCTATGCAGCTAATGTGGTGAACAATGTGGCTAGCGATGGCGAAATTTACACTAAGGATGGACTCCGATTTTTGCGTCTCAGCGATATTGACGCGACTCCAAAGATTGGCGATATGATCATCAAGGCCAATGGCATCTTTCCGGATCCCGAATTAGGTATGTGTTTTAGTTGAATCTCAATTTCCTCACTTTAAACTCGATCATTTGGCAGATGAGCTGGCATTAAATGTGGCCAACAGCTACTGGCGTGATATCTACGGCATTATTTTGCCCGAAACGCAACAATCCTGGGGTCCCATGCTACTACGCGTGATTAATCAGGCTCTAATGCATGTGCCCATCGATCAGTTTATCCAGAGCACCGAGTAAAAAATGGTGAAACTGTTGTATGTATGTACGTTTTTGTGATTGCCTTTAGTAACTATTGTATTATTATGGAATTTATTGAATTAAACCGGGTTACCTCTAATAAAATTCGAGCCCACAATTAAATTGTCATTATTAAATACGGGCGCACTTAGTGAATGCATCTATTAACGGGTCACATTGAAACAGGTTTTTATTATTTTGGTCATGCTCCAGTTTTGAGCATTAAATTATGTGCCCAAAAAACTCACTAAATTTTCGTAACTGCCCCCTGACTGCA
The DNA here is from genome assembly GCA_035045305.1 of Drosophila maculinotata. Classification (NCBI taxonomy): domain Eukaryota; kingdom Metazoa; phylum Arthropoda; class Insecta; order Diptera; family Drosophilidae; genus Drosophila; species Drosophila maculinotata. The sequence goes on along the minus strand of JAWNPD010000134.1, from coordinate 403,423 downwards.
CCCAGTTATTGGGGTTAAGTGCACGACACGTTGACCTTGAAAACGGGTATCTATCTATCTATCCACATATTTATCTATTTATATTTTAATGTAGGCATCGTAGGCAGGGGCCAAGTGCATGCATTAAAAGTAAAATTGAGCAACTTTTTTCTGATTCGAAACAGCTTCAGTGTAACTAGCTAGTTTGAGAGCAACTGCCAGCTATCTGTATGAGACTACAGAGACTTAAAAGCTGTTACAGCACAGCATTTCTATTGATATTCAGAAACATTCGTGACCACTTAGTGGCTTGAATACATTTAATCTAACTTGTAAAAAATTATTACCACAATTACAGCTACCCATTAAAAATGAGCAAATAGTGTGCATATGTGTGTAACAGGCAGAAAAAGACATCTCGGACCCTATAAAATATGTATATATATATATAGTATAGTATTATGACTAGTCTGTTTGTTTGCTTGATCTCTCCGACATTCCACATATATTTGAATAACCTTCCCCTCTTTTCTTAATATTGATAAATCTTGATTTTCTTCCCTCTTTTGTAGTTTCTCAGGCATATTTTAAGACCTGGAAGCAGTATATAATATAATATAACATAAATAGCGTATAAAATACAACGATCAAGCATTTTTCACCTTTATGATACCTTCTACAGTTCTTCACGAAATGGGAAAATCCTCAATTTTGAATAGGACAATAAACACAGAATACATTTATAGCAATTTGTGGAATGAGCGTTTGTTTAAAATACGTGAATAAGCTGGAATGTGTCTGCTAAAAGTGCTGCAAATTATATATTTAAGACAAACATTTCAGCAAATGACAAATACAAGTATCCTGGCTAACAAAATAGCGTCGTCTTCCTTGGAATGTTCCTGGATTAATCCATTCCATTGCTTGCAATTCCCAAGCAGTATTAGCCTCAAAAAGTTACCCTGCACTCCCTTCAGTTTTCGAGTAATTTTGATAGGGGTAAGCTAATGACACTAAATTGCAATTTCTAACCAACCCTTTTAATAGGCAACAATTTAATCGAGTGCGTAAACTATGTACATGGATAATCAAAAACATAAATGATTAAAATAGATTCCACTTACAGTTTTAGGGGCACTACATGATTACGTCAATGTTGGCCATCGAACTTATAGGTTGCTGTTTTTGTGGTTGTTTAGTTGCAATTTATGGACATAAACAAACTCTAGAGGTTGACCGGGGTTCACATAATAAATAATGCAGTTTGTTATTAAGTTTAGCATAAGGTGAGGTAATATTCCTAAGGGCTACCAGATCAGCATTAACTATGCCATAAATCAGTTTATTATCACATAAATATGTGCTGCACACGTTTATGCATATGGCTTATAAACGTCGATCCAATGTGCTGTGGCTCGCATATCAACTATACTTGTGGATATGTTGTGGATAAATATATATATATATATATATATAGTATATTTTAATTGCTAAATGAAGATGCAAGGCACACGCACGAGTGTCGTCTGCTCCAAGACTGGCCGGGCATAATAAACATTCAGCAATAGTTTTTTTTTTTTATTTTTAATTTTGGTTTTTTGGCCACAACATATTATGACGCATTGGTGTTTAAGACTGTGGCTAATCGGAAGTTCAGAGGGGAAGCACCTGAAGTGCAACAATCTGGACTAAAGCCTTGCTTTTCAACATAGCAAACACGTCACGTCGATTACCTTGAAAATTCAAAACGCCTAAAAACTTCATAAAAACAGTGCTCAATTTTGTGCGGGGTTTCTTTCTAGGCAAAAGATTTACAACTGGCCTACATTTTACTTGACCAGACGAAGGCGAACCCATTGCCTCGATTAGGCCCAGTACTTGCCAAACTGTGTCAGTGTAACTCAAACTGTAACTGGGATTGGAATGGGGATGGGAATTGGGTGTGTAGTTCATGGGAGCAGCTGATAGCTTCCTCATTGTTGCCCGATTGACAGCCATTGATTGATGTACATTGACTGATATTTTTATATATTTACATATTGATGCAGTTTTTTATACCCCGCAAAAATAATTATTATTTTTATTAGACTTGTTAGGTCCGTCATATTAAGTGAATATAAAATTACATTTGTAGCTTTGTATATCCCCCTATTATCTTCGCATCAAAGTAATTATAAGCATTATTAAAGCTAAAGTCTTAAAATGTACTAAGCGTAATTATATATCTTTTTGCCTTTCGCAACTTCAAGTTTTTTAATATCACATAAGTATCAGAAGCTTTAACCCTTACATGCGAAATTTTAAATAAAATATAGCTGGCATTAAGTTGTAATTGTCAGTCTTTTAATGACTAAGAAGATTTGTAAGTAAAGGCTTAAATATTTTCTTACCTTTGTATACCATAAGATTCAATAAAAACCTTTTTAATGCTAGTTTTGTTTTTGCAATAAAATCTAGTCGTCATAAAACATAATTTGAGTATTTTTCTAGTGATGTATTTATTATTTGTCACACACAAAACATAAATCAGTGGGATGTTAGGGTTAAAAATGTATAAGCATGTATATATGTGATTAAATATAATTAAAATTATAATTATGGAAAATTTCTGCCTGATCTTTCAACAGGAATGTAATTGCTTTGAGCAGCTATTTAATGATATTAGTTGTATTAAAGATTAGAGTAAGTTTTTGTCTTTTAAATAAAAGATAAAAATCATTACAAAATCAATACAACTATTGATGAATTATTTCAAATTATTGCCAGTAAGTAACAAGTAAATACAAATAAATAAATATATTAACTTGCTAAATAAAACTCTTCTAAATATAAATACTATATTCTTATCACAGGAATTACTTTTTTTCCTTCTAGCAAAAATAAATGTGTTAATAAATTAAATGAATTAAACTATCTTGAGTATTTATTCAGTCAGGCAACAGACGATACTTGCAATTAAATAAAAATAATTACATTTAAATGATACTAACGTCTAGACGTGATTTAGTTTCAGCGAACTTAAAATTCAAGCGTGGCTCTCATATATGCCAGCTCATGATGAGCATGTCAAGTACAGTGCTGTTGAAACTGTGACGCACAAGTTCTCAAAACAACTCAACGACTCAACAACTTAAAAGCTTCGAAAGCTCAATCAGCGCGCTCTAAAAGCCTTCGAATTGGTTAAATTTGTTTGTGTTTTTTTTTCGGCAGCGCGCATGGAAAAACTGAAACAGCTCGAGCTGAAAACTATAAATAAACGTGAGTTTTATGCAGCGCTCATTTTAAGATTTGCAAGCGGCGGGCCGCCAACGAAATCGTTCGCTAAATTTTCAAAGTTTGCAGAAGCATTTTTTGTGTGTTTGTCTTTGGCAATTGGATAGCAGTGTGTAGGTGTGTGTGTGTGTGTGTGTTTGTGTGTTTGGAATTGCAGCAACAATTGCAGTTAACCGAGAAAACGACAGCAACAACAAACTGTAAAAATTCGTGTAGAAATAAAAGTGAAGCCGGTTTTAAAATTACGCAAAAAATAAAGCCAAGCAAAAATTGACCACTTGCAAGTTTGTATATGTTTGTGAGTGTGTTTGTGTTAAATCAAGCCACAAACAAAAATTCAATTAAAACAAGTTTATATTGCCAATTGTGAAAAAAGCGCTGTTCAAATTGTCAACAACAGCAAACTGCCAAAAATAAAAGACAGATATGCAGGCGTTTTACATTTTGCTAACCATCGCGGCTGTCGCACTCGGAAGTGCCGCATCCGCCACGTTGCCAACAACTGCCCCAGGAGATCTCAGTGGCGACCCACAGGAGTCGGTCTTCTCAACAGACTCGCAGTTTGAATCAGGTAGATATATATACAATGAATATCAGGCCTGTAAAAGGTCTTTTATTTTATTTGAAAATTTATCGACATTTAACAGAAAAATAGTCAACTTTTATTGTTTTCATTCTATAAATCAGGATAATTCATATTTTAATTAAAGTGTAGACATCTTATTTATTATTTAAAAACAAATGATAATTAATAGCAATGATTTCATGTGCCAGTTTAAATAAATTAATAATTTAACATTTAAAAATCGTTGAATTGAATATGTTCATTTTTTGCTCTGTACATAATCATGTCTGTTTGGGTTACTCTTATGCAACAAATTTGCAAGAACTTGAAATTTAAATCAAAAAGCGAAATGAAAAATCGGTGCAGCAAAACAAGTTTGTGGGCAAAGTCTTTTATTTGTGATAATTTGAAATGGCATTTCAAATGAATTATTTAATTCACTTGTGTGACAAATATGTGAATATCTAAATCTGACGCATTTGAGGACTGAAGGCAGTTGCGCAATTGTTTTGACGGAAATCGTTACAGGAAATGTTGAGAAAGAAATGTAATAAAAAAATAAACTTTAGTCAAGTCGATCGTGACTAGCTTGAGCTATGTTTACGTCGTTAAATAAACATTCAATTTGAATAGATTGAAACGCAAATAGTCTTTAAATGTATGCTATATTCTTTCAGTTTGCAAACTGCGCTTCATAATTTCAACCCTGAAAGAACTCTAGTTATGTCCACAAAAAGTTCAATGAATTATTTTTTAAAACAAGTTTTGTAACTGTTTTAAAAAATCGTATGAATATCAGTTAAGTAACATATGACTTCAGCTCACAGAACTATTTTACTAGTATACAGTTTATATTCCACCTCAATTTACACACAGATCTTTTATAGGCATGTCGTGTGTTGCCTGTGTAATTAGGTGACTAACTCATTGTAAGGTCTTCGAACAGATTACGCCCACAACCTTCGAGACCCAATAAAAGCACAACTCTAAAAACCGAAGCGACAATAATCTTAATGAGATTTCTGAAAAAATTTTCATGCGTAACAGTAGAGAAAAAATTGCTGTAGAAATTAGCAAGTCAGCCTACCCAAAAAAAAAAAAAATAAAATCTTTTTATTTGTTTGACTTTTAACACCTGAACAGCGATAAAAAAATTTGCGCCGCTTGAACTTGACATATATTTTCGTTTTCATTTATAGTTTTTTTTTTTTTTTGTATGCGTGTGTGTGGTAAAAGTTATAAAACCGCAAGAGGGCAATAACAAAAGCCGCACTGAAAGTGAATGCTGTAATACAGTGAATGTCAAACTGTGCTCACGCGGCTTGTGCAAACACAAATTCTCAGGCGAATATGCAAAAAAGTAAATTGATTGATTATGCAAAAATATTGGCAGAATAAACAGACGCAAGTCGAATGAGCAACACTGAACTATTTATTTCCAATTGCATTAATTTAATCAACCGCAGAGCAAAGAAAAAAAAAAAAAGATTTGTATATATGTATTTTGTGTGGGGCGCTTGCGAAAAGAGTTCGCGTCAACAGCACCAGCGACAACAAAGAGGCTTACAATATTACAAAAACTAAAACAACAACAAAAACAACAAAAAACCGGCTGCTTGTGCGAGCATTTTTCAAAAGCACAAAGCTAAAAACTGACCTACATCAATGCGAAAACGACGCTAAAGTCGCTGGGCCTTTGAGTTTGAGACGCTGGAAGTTGCAATTGTATCTAATTGCGTAAAATGTCGAGCAACAGCAACAATAGCAATAACCAACAACAACATCAACAAGAAATTTATTGACATTTGCACTGGGGCTTAAGTAAACGAAAGACTTAGGCAACGAACTTCACTTGAATGTTGAATTTGCTGGCAACCTGTGACATTTGCCAGACTCGCCCTCAAAATAAAATACAACTCGAAAAACATTTCAGACGCCCCTCAATGTGTAATTAGTGGCAATGTGTTGACTGAATATATTTTTGCATAGTTTTCAGCTTTCAGTTTTTATTTTATTTTTCTTTGGCTGGTTCACCTTTGACATTGAACTTGTCAGCAAAAAGACTCAAAGCACGCAAGCGTACAAAATTTGACAGCAAAATGACAGACTTTCAAATTGCCTAGTCAAATCGCAAGCGTAAAATTTATGAGAGTAGTATTACACTATACATGGAAGTTATGTCTTGACTTTTTCGTGCGCAATTAGCCACTTTAAATACTTGGGTAATTTTCTGCTTTAATCGCATGGATATTAAAAGTAATTACTATAATATTATTATATTTTTTTTTGTTTCCGCTTAGAAGATTTAAAGGCTTGAATGTCATTTCAAAAAACACTTTACATTGAATGTGAAGAGGCAACCAAGTGAAATTAGAATGCTCTTGTTTTTCATAGCCTGCTAAAACATTGTAATAAAGTTGCGCAAATGTCATGTCCGTCTGTCCAACTGTCTGTGTGATTGCGTTCATCTGAGATACAATAAGTTAGAAATTTTATTTGTTATCGGATACCATACCCACATCTCATTTTAAAGATATATTTACTGATGCATTTATATTCTGGCAAATAAATTAGATACTCAAAAAATAAATGTCAATAATAATAATAATAATTTTCAATCTTTACCAACTTTTTGCTAAATGGTAGTTTTCTAGCAGATCCGATTTTAGTATGTTGTTAACTGCCCGTGTGGGGCCCCAGACCAGAGACCAGAGACCTTGACTGCGACGCGTCGTTGTCACCTGTCACCCTGACACAAAGCACGCAATTTGAATGCCAAAAGTGAAAAAGAAAAAAAAACTGTGCAGGGCATGTCAAACTATGAACTGTGCCACGCTTGGTTGAATGCCTCGAAAGGCGCTATGCGCAATGATGCATGCCTGGCTGATTTTAATACGCACGCTCTTAGCTCTTAGCCCGGCCATGACTTAATCGACTAACATTTGGCTTACGGCCAACTCTAACGGTTATTTACTAATCTCTTGCCACTTTCGCCACAGTTACAGCACCGCAGACGTCTAATGATGGACTCGCCGGCTGCAGCCTCAGCTCGTCGCAACTGGATGAATGCATACGTGGACTGTTCCATTCGATTGTGCCGCGTCTGAAGGAGCATGGCCTGTCGCAGTATGGCATGGGCTCCATTGATCCCTACTCCTACAAGCGGGGCATCTTTCGGTACGCAAACGATGGCGTCCAAGGCGGCCTGCTGATCAAGAACATGGAAATTTATGGCATCAGTGGCTTGAAGGTGAACAGCGTGTCATCCAATTTCACGGACAGCGGCTTTGTCATCAAATTGGGCGTGGAGCTGCCACAGCTGAAGGCTGGCGGCTACTTTAAGGCGGACGTCAAGTTCGGCGGTCTGCGTCTGGTGCCCAAGGGACCATTCAACATTACGATTGGTGAGTGCCTCTGCAATATGCAATCATAGCTCACATAATTACATTTTCATTTTCAATTTCAATTAGATGACGTTAAGGCCACCATTCTGACCGATGGACACATTGAGACGCTTCCCAGCGGCAAACGGACCCTCAGCTTGCATCGACTCAATGCGAATGTCAACGTGGGCAGCGCTCGGGTTTTGGCCAATGGAATCTTCTCGGACCGCAATCTGAGTAGGTAGCAACCACTTTACAACCTGACTTTTATTAATGTTATGCTTCTCTTGCAGATGCTATGATCTTGAATCTGGTCAATGAGAACTTGCCGGAGATTACACGAGTGGGAATCCCCGCTACCCGGGAACAATGGGCGCCTATTTTGGTGACGCATATCAACGAGTTCTTCGCCCCGGTTCCTATAGAGAAACTCTTGCTTCAGTAAAGTGCTCAATGCTCAAAATGTATGCATTTTCTAGCTAGTTAGTTACTAATTATTATTTACGAATTATCAATTAATTTTAATGCTGCTTCCAAATAACAACTCTGCTTCTTGAATTGTCAGCGATTTATTGGCAAGAATTGTTTCTTGAAAACACACAAAATTTATATTTATTTATGTCACACTTCAGCATAACATCTGTGAATGTTTCAGCATTTCAAAATTATTAAATTTTATTGTTTAATTAATTAACATCAATTGGCTTATTGGAATTATTGTGTACAGGAAGGGAAAAGTTTTGTGGTTATTGGATTAATTTTGTGTTTGATTCAAAAAGTATGCAACGCAAATTAAATATCACTAACGGATAAGTTTCAAATTATGTAGCACACTTTACGGCATTTCACGTATTGAAAACTTGAGATGAATTTAATAGCAGACATGGCGGATTTTGAGATACACAAATGATATATTAAACAAGTGCGTAGGATCCATGGCATTCTTATATATCATTTTACTTCAAATATAAATAATAATATTTAATGTCAGAGTTACAAAAAGTGCATTTTAAAATAAAACTTGTAACCATTTTTGACGAATTTATTTTGAGTTCAAGGCAATTCGAAATTGGTGACTTGTTTGTATTATGTAAATTGTTTTCAAAACATTAACAAGAACCCTTAAGAATCATAGAGAGAAAAAATGCAAAGAAATTCAAATTTCAGAATTCAATTTGGGTCTGACTGGTTTCTTGGTCTTTCTCCAGCTGCCTCTTGATCTTGACGCCTGTTCGCTTTAGTGAATTGCTTTCAAAAATTCAACACTCCAAATCGAATCGAGAACACTTTGCGATCAATCAACAGGCAAATGCCCCTTGGCATCCAATTATAGACAATTAGTTGGCAAAATATTGAAATACACAGCCCAATATATGGTAGATTTTGCCATGTCGCCAAAAGGTTGAGGCCACCATGCCCGTGACACTCCAGAACGTCACACATTCATTTGAGGTGGGGGCGGGCATTTAACCATTCACCGAGGTGATCAAGTGGGCTAACAATGAGCTACCCAATTCTCGCCAACAATTGATTTAATTTGTGATATTTTTAACACCTAATGCATGACAATGCGCTTTGACCGAATTGCGATTATTTGTGCTTTAATTGAATCCTGCACGGCATTTCTCGGACAGTTTGCACAAATGCGTTCTATAATATCGTAAACTGCGCATATTATTATTAATCTCTTCGCGTTCCGATAAAAACATATTTAAACGACAACAAAGTTTAGTGAGACAAAGAAAGCAATTGATAAAAACAATGTTTTAGAATGATAAACTATGATTTATCATTTATGACTTAGAAAGGATCTACGACTTGATCATATTTATAATGTTGGTGTTAGTTCTATAGTCTCGTTTGAATCGTTTTCTTATTATGTAAAAGCAACTGCTTGAGATTAAAATATACCCTTGTTATGCATTAAATACGAGATATGAAACTTAATGATATATGTCTCAAGTAATTTCAACTTAAATTAGACTCGACACTGGTAAAAATAAAATGTTTCTTTCCAATAACAATTGACGCTTAAAGTATTTGTTTGCTTACAATTTTGTTTTTAAAAAATTCTTTTTATATAACTTTTAGGTATGTGATTATTTTATTTCAATTTACACATTTTTTTTAATCTTTTATGTGCAATATAACAAAAGGTTCTTTATATGCTCTTATCCAAAATGTGTGTACATCAACATATACATTTTCAACCACATTCAACTTAAATAGAGATCGGAAAAAATTATTAAAGTTTTTTTTCTTTTTTTCCTAATTAAATACATATTATATATTTTTCCACTTGGCTACTATCTATGAACTGGCGCATTTTCTGTCAGTGCATAGTAAAGACAACGCTAGAAAGCAAAGATGCTGTTGGCCTTTTAACAGTATGCAGCCACATAGTTTTCAAGTCCCGGTCTAAATCCCAGTTTGTCTGCATCTGGAGCAACGTGCGTGTTCGTGGTTACCGGGCCAAGGAAACGAAGGAACAGGAACAGGAGCTGGCGTATGCTTATAAGCATTAACAGAACTAGTTTACAAACGCAAACGGCGTGTGCATCAAAAGTTAGCAAACAAAAAAATCTGGTTAAAAGGTAGCCAAAAGGCGGCCAATACGCCGCCTATCAGGTATCGAAAAACAAGCAAATCAATGCGCAAGAATAATTGACATTTCGGCAGCGCCAAAGTCTGCGTCTGCGTCTGCGCCGAAGTCAACGTCGCTGTCTTCGCTGGCGGCGGCCGCATAGCTGTTAACCAAACAACGTTGCCGGCAGTTGGCTCAGAAGCTCGCGGACCTCGCTAGCCAACGGTCCTGTTTCTAATAAGCGCGCGCGAAGACGATCCGATATCGATCCCAGGCGAGAACATCTTGAGAGCCGTCTGTCCGCCCAGGTGAATGCCATCGGGCAACGTGCGTCGCATTCTAAAACGAGACGCGTTTCGCTGTGCGGTTTTATACTATATATATTGTACCATTTATATATGGTCTGCAATTCCCGCCGAGTTGAAACGAAAACAAAATAGTAAAAATAAATATATAAATACAAAAAAAAAAAAGTATTTTGCGGGCAAAATGTTTGCATTTTTGAGGATTTTATTGCTTTGCGTGCATTTGTTGCATTTTAAAACGACATTAGCCGAGGATGTGCCATCGATTAGAACATCAACAACAACATTATCGGATCAAATTCAACAAACAAAGGCTGTGGAATCCCAAACCGCGGTCAATGCCACAGTGGAACGAGAATTTGCCGCCCCTGCGGATGGTGAGTAATGCTGTAGTTTGAGAAAGCCCTCATGAAAAGTGAAATTGTGAGTGAAGATCAAAAGACTAAGGCGACGAACTTGTTACTTAGCAGTCGACTTTATTTCAATATATTTAATTGAATATAAATTTCAGACTGATTTCAAACGGTTTGAAAATGTCAACAAAATAATATGAGAAAATATTAAAGTAAGCAAATATCCAATAAGACAGTATTACAAAAATAAGAATTTTGAATTTCTAATGTAAGTTAATTTTGGGTGAAGAACAAACGACTTAGGCAACGAACTTGCTACTAAACTGATATTGTATTAATTATTTTTTTTAATAAATCATTTTTATAATTTTATTTTATTTCAGAAATATATTAAAAATGGAAAAGTTAAAGTTAGTGCTAGAAAAAATCCGACAAGAAAGTGCAATAAAAAGGACTTCACTTTACTCATTTAAATATTTTGAGCAAACAAAAGACTTAGGCAACGAACTTGTGCTTGAGTATGTGAGTTTATCAGCTGTAAAATAAACTTATCAAGTAATTGTTTCTCAGTTTTTACATCATTACTATATCAGCTAGCTCATGCTATCATTTTCTACATATACGTCATCCAAAAGTTCAATGACATTGTGAAACGTTATAGTATCTGATAAATGTATGCTGAACACGCAAGCAGCATTGCTTGAGTGACCTTCAGAATCCTATAAATCGCATAGTGACAATAATGGAGAATGCGAATTTTTGTAAATAATTCTCTCCCGCCTTCGTCTCTCCGTTGTGGCCCTTTGTTCCACATTGTAATTGCGTTCTCTACTTTCTACCAAATGTGCTCACCTCCAAAATAGACAACAAATGTCGCAGTGGAGGCGTATTTTATAGAGCTTTCAAATTGGCGCACTTCCACGCAATTGTTGTCTGTCAATAGCCGAGACATGAGTTCTCGTTTCCCTTTTATTTATGGCCTACAATTAGACAATTAGACAATTGGGCAGCACATAAAAAGGCGTGATCTTCTCTGATGTTTAGCTGTGAAAACATCGCGACAATATAAGCCTATTAATGGATTTTGGCAGTGAAAATAATCTGTATACTTATGCACCCAAGGAATAAGTCGACTTTTTACATAATTGAGTTTTAATTTTGAAAGGAGCGTCGATTTGTTAAACGACTGCTGCAGAAGCCCCCAGCTGACAGACAGGGCAATAAATTTAAGTTATATGGACACGCTTGCTTATCCATATTAAGAGCATACACCCCATAAAGTTGGCCCGGCTCAGCTTACAAGTCCTGCAGTTTATTTCAAGTTTTGCCTCCGTCTGAGCTTATACTAATCCAGTTTAATAACTTGTCTAGACCTTGAACTTGTCTACCGTCTTATCGTTGCGTATCTTTAGTGTCTTGTGCTAGACGCTTGACACTAAAGTTAATAAGTTTGTAACTCTAGGGGGTGTTTCTTAATCATATTATGCCTGATTCAAATCTGATAGAAATCTGCAAAGTAATATGTAGTAAAATATGATTAGACTGCCGGGAAGCGTAATTAAGAATAGAATGCTGCTGCAGAGCAAGAGTTCATTAGCCTTTCGAAAGAAACTACCTACACCACAAACTATACTAGGCTAGGCACAAGTTTTTTAGCCAATCTGTCGCGCTGTTGACAAAGCCCCCCCTTCCACCAGAAAAACAAACCACAAAAGAAGACCAACCAATATTTACTTAGCATTCGTTCACGCGACGAGTTCCAATTCGAAGCTGGGGTCCACGCTTCGAGTGATTACTCAATATTTTGACATTTCTGTACGAAAAATGATGACAAAAACAATAGCCAGAATATTGACAATAAACTTAAGCGCTTTTCAACCTGAATGACAATTGCTGTGCCATTTTTTTCATGTCTTTTTTGTTGTTGTTGTTGTTGTTGCTGTTGTTGTGTGTTATGCGCCTTTCAACGCACAATTGACAACATTTCTTTGTAAGCCGCCGTGTCGCTCCCCCTAAGCAACTTTCTACTGTCACTTGTCATATTTATGCAAGTATATAGCTCATACAATGTATATATGTATGTATGTCTATGTGAGAGTATGTATCAGGCAGCTTCTTTAAACTGATCTAGGCTGCTTTTGTTCGTTGGCATTGTCTGCGCTGCTCTTGTTGTTCTTTCAAGTTAACACAAATCTGTCATTTGTTTAATTTATTAAGCATTCCGCGTGTGGCCCATATTATATATATAACTATATATATGTTGGACTTGATTTATGCGTTCAGCAAAATATTCGCCTAAATGAGTCGTTTAGTTTTTAGTGTGTGGTGTGCTTTATAAGTTTACATTCTCTATTATTATCTGAAATCATCGGCTTGTTACTTTTGTTGTTTTCTGCTTTTATTCTACTCAAAAATAAATAAAACATAGATTTAGGCCTGAATATTTCACAGTCGATTATAATTAATTATCGCTGCTTTTGGTAAACTGAATTGCTTAACAAGTTCGTTGCCTGAATCTTTTGTTTTACGCCAGCTAGGTGTAAAACTAATGGACACCTTAAAGTGCATAAAATTCGATCAAACAAATATTCACAAATATTCGTATGCACGTGTTTTTTTTTTGCCCTGGCATAATAAAGACCGTGTTGCCCACTTGTTACGCATATTGAATAAGTATTTTGTAAATGGTTTATGCATATTACAAACGAAACTTTTGCACGCACGCCAAACAGCCAAGCGAAAATGTTAGTTGGGAAATTAAGAGGCACATATGATTTTTGACTGATTGTGAGTCATTGGACTTGAATTTCGGGGCAAAACATATCCCTGTAGAAAGCCAAATTACTTATTACTCATCTGGCCCAAATCATGCAAACATTTTAATGCTCATTGCCAATGGCACAATTCTCTTTTGATGGATTTTAAATTGCTATGACAGCTGTCAAGGCAGCTATAGATTTTCAAGTCAAAACTTTGCTTTTGTATCTCAACATTCAATTGCTACTTTTCGTCTCTCAAAGTTGTCATTCACATTAAAATATGGTTGATAAAAAAAATGTATAATCACTTGAGTTAATTGTATTGATTCAGTTTATTGTAAAAATTAAAGCTGTTTTATTATTTTCGAAATTGTATTTATCTTCCCAGATTATTATTAAAGCTTTTAAATGTCTTTGTTTTTTTCGTTTAATTATTTTGTTTATTTATTTTCTTTTTAATCTCTTTTCTTTATTTAATAGCTTTTTTATCGGATGGCAATGTCCGGAAGCAGCGACAATTCTTCTTTGATCCCAGTCTGCAGTTTTTACTACAGGCCGGTCTCACTGGCGGTGGCGCCTGGGAGGGCTCCAGATGTCTAACCTCAAGGGGTCAGCCTGGTGTTTGTGTGCGCATCAATAGTTGCCGACAGTATTATCGCGTAGTGCGGCAACTGTCCTTTATAGCAGTGCGGCAATGGCAGCCGACAGGCTCTCTGGGATTAGGTGCTGATATATGCAACTTTTATGATCAGCTGGGACGCATCAACCAAGGCATCTGCTGCACAGACATGGATGCCAATACATTTGGTGTATTTCCAATACCAACGACAACATCAACGACAACAACAACAACAACGACGACAGAGAAGCCCTCGACAGCTGCCGATGAGGTGGACAGGGTGGATGAAGCAGAAGAGGAGGAGGAGCAAGCGAATGCGGAACCAGATCAGCCTGCTGTAGACAATGCAGAGCCGGCAGAGATTGACACCGACCCCATAGATAATGTCAATAGCGTGGAGGACACTCCTGACTTTCAGGACATAAATACCATTGAAGCACATGCTCCCGAGGTGCAACCAGTGCCTATACCGGCACCGGCACCGGCGCCATCCCCAACGCCACCCACGACCGCCGTTTATCCGTACCAGTGGCCATTTGGCAGCTTTGCTGGTGGCCTTCCACAGTGGCCGCCACCGATACCCACACATGCGCCCACCATTGGGGGCTGGCCACCGCCGATTCCAACACATCCTCCGAGTCATCAGTATCCAACGCATCCGACCTCTCGACCCATCCAGACCACGTCAAGCTCTGGGCTGACCACTAGACGCACCACACCACGTCCATTGAGCAGACCTCCCAGCAGCACCACCAGACGGCCCAGCTACCCGGTGGCATCGACAACAACGACGACTACGCGCCGCCCGACCAGTGGCTCCAGTCCAGAGGGTTTGCCACTGCAGTGCGGTAACAAGAATCCCGTGTCACCCGATCAGGAGCGCATTGTGGGCGGCATCAATGCCAGTCCGCATGAGTTCCCCTGGATTGCGGTGCTCTTCAAGTCCGGCAAACAGTTCTGCGGCGGTAGTCTGATAACCAGCAATCACATTCTCACTGCTGCACATTGCGTAGCACGGTAAGTTAACCAAATACCAACAAAATACTATTGGATTTAATACATTATTTTGAAAAGATTTGCATATTAAATTTAGAGTGCATTTGAATTAAAAGAGAGAGAAATCAGATTTAAGAGAGTATGAAAGTGATATTATTTGTATATAGTTAATTCAATATCACAACGAAGTGAAAGTTTCGCGAACAGATTTTAATTCCAATTATATTATTATTTTAAACCAAAAAAGAACTAAAAATATCCTACACACTTTATATTCAAATTCTATCCAACAAAATCAAATGTTATATAATATATGGGTGCATACATAAATACAGGGCATACAAATTCAAAAAAAATTACCATTATTATATATATATTATAATATTATTATTCTTATCTATAAATTATAGCATGACCTCATGGGATGTGGCTGCTCTAACCGCCCATCTGGGTGACTACAATATACGCACGGACTTTGAGGTGCAACACGTGTCGCGTCGCATCAAACGCCTGGTGCGGCACAAGGGCTTTGAGTTTAGCACACTGGTAAGTAAAATATATATTCACAATCTCACTATATATATCCATTACTCAATGAATTATGTTCATCATAGCACAATGACGTTGCCATTTTGACGCTGAGCGAACCGGTGCCATTTACCATGGAGATTCAACCGATTTGTCTGCCCACCTCGCCGGCACAGCAGTCGAGATCCTACAGCGGGCAGGTGGCAACAGTTGCCGGCTGGGGTAGTCTGCGCGAGAACGGTCCGCAGCCATCGATTCTGCAAAAGGTGGACATACCGATCTGGGCAAATTCGGAGTGTGCCTACAAATATGGACGTGCAGCGCCTGGCGGCATCATCGAGTCCATGATCTGTGCTGGCCAGGCTGCCAAGGACTCCTGCAGCGTAAGCCAAACTACCTCTCTTCTATATAAGTATATTATACTAATCTTGCCAATCATCGACAGGGTGACTCGGGTGGTCCGATGATCGTCAATGAAGGCAGCCGATACACTCAGGTGGGCATCGTCTCGTGGGGCATAGGCTGTGGCAAGGGACAGTATCCTGGCGTCTATACTCGTGTCACCTCGCTGCTGCCGTGGATCTATAAGAACATCAAATGAACTTAGTGTTTTGTATAGTTTAAGTCGTGATATTGAGACAAGTGTAATAAACATTATAAAGTGCATGCACCGTGGTTGTTGTCTTTGCTATGCCCACAGTTAGTTTCTTTTTGTATACACTGTAAGAAAATAAGGCCTTGATTGGTTCGCAATACATATTTGTTTTATTCGAGAACCTGCTTAATATATAGGTTTTTATACTTTCTGTTTTATTGACTGTTAAAATAGTATGTAACAAACAGAAGGGGGAGAATAATATTCTTGATCTATCATACTCTGGAACCTTCCATAAGAATACTTTTATCTCGGTGACTATAAAAGTTAGACGATGTAATTTGTTGTAGATCAAGATCAAGTAGTTTTTTATTAGAATGAATCACATATAAAATATGGAGTGCTCGTCATTTCTTATATGTTTAGTTAACATTGAGACAATTATTTTAAATAGGTTTCTTAAGGCATGAGAAATATGTAGAACAAATATTTAAGGGTATATACTTATTTTCACATCTAAAGATTTGTTGTTTATTATCTTTTACTATCACTTTCACAATCAATATGTGGTATTTGAATACTCACTATCCAACATATTTTCATAAATTATTGTAATTAATTACTTTCAAAAATAATAGTTGTACGGTTTTTTATTATTTTTATAATTTGTTTACTGTGGCCCATGGTACAGCTAACCGCAAAATTGAAATGCACCAAAAGTGGTTTTGATTTCTGATAAGATCGTTTTTATTGTCAGCCCAAAACTAGGCAACTATTTTGGCGTCAAAAAAATACAGTGGTCAAAGATTGACATTTTTTTACTTACTTGGTGTCAACTCTTAAATTTGTTATTTGTTGTAATCCTTTGCTTAAATTGTTGTTGTGATTTTCACTTGTTACAAATATATCAGTAGGCTGCGAACAGAAAGTCAAAATCTTGCATAATTACATAACTTAAATTCTCTAAAACTCTATTCTCCAGATATAACAAATCTTTTGGGAATATGACTGCAATACGTGATTTTGAGTTTAATGATCTGTTTAAGTTTAACCGGATCGTCTTTGATCCGCTGACCGAAGTCTATCAGCTTTCATTCTTCATGCCGAAAATACTCGAATTTCCAATGCTGGCACAAGTTGTTGTTTCGCCAGGTGAAGAGCTGATGGGATTTGTTTTGGGCTATCGTGCGGTTCACGATGAAATTGTTGGCGACGGTAAGGACTTGGATGTGATTACCAGCCATGGACATATTAGCACCCTGTCCGTGGACCACGACTTCCGTTGCTTGGGTCTGGGCACACTTCTATTGGGGCGCGTGAATGCCTGCCTTGAACGTCAGCGGGATTGGTATGTGGATCTCTATGTGCGCAGCAAGAATGAGAAGGCTATTCAGTTCTATGAGCAGCTGGGCTATGTGAAGTATCGCTGGCTATCGAAATACTATAGCAACGGGGAGGATGGCTATGAAATGCGACTGCCTTTGGAGCGAGATGTGAGGCGCAATTGCCTGAAAGGTAAGGATTATATGATCGATGGGTTTCATAGCGTTGGACACAAGCTGATGCAACTGCTCTTCCAGTATCTGATGAGGTGCAGGAATGCCATAATAAATGCCTTCTGATGCCACTTTGAAATTTGAATGTATTGTCAATCGTTGTAGCCTGTGAATAAAACATTCATTTGACATGATACAAATCAAAATCTATTTGTTAAATACAATTTACTAGAGCCGTTCCACATTTCCAACATGACTACACTACGTGAACTCCGCCTCGATGATCTGTTCAAATTTAACTCGTTGGTCCTCGATCCATTGACGGAGGTCTATCGCCTAGGATTCTTTTTGCGTCATCTCGCCCTGTGGCCAGAACTCGCAGTGGCCTCCACAACACCCGATGACAAGTTGGTGGGCTTCATCTTTGGCAAGAGTGTGAATGCATCGAGTGATGGCCCACATCTACATGGACACGTTTGCGCCCTGACTGTCTCCTCAGATTATCGTCGTCTGAGCATTGCCTCGCACCTGATGAACCAATTTGCAGCGATGTTGGAGCTGAAGAAAGCCTGGTATGTGGATCTCTACTTGCGCTGCAGCAATCAAGCCGCCTACCAACTCTATTGTGCACTTGGTTACACTTTACGCCGTGTGCTGGTCGAATATTATCCGGGCGATCCGGAGGAGGATGCCTACGACATGAGGAAGCCGCTGGCAATCGATGTGGATGGTTTATCCTTGGCCTTAGCCAGCAGGCAGTCGGTGCGCCTGCCACCGGATGAGGATAGCGATGATGACTATTAGGGGGGCGTGTTGGGGGCGGCATATGATTCGTTTTCTTTCTTTAGATTTTTTGTTTTTGGCAAACATTTCGTTTCGTGCAACTAATTAAGTAAAAAATTCAATTGCGCTAAATTTAAACGGCAACCAAATTTCCGCTGACGCACAAAGCTAAACTACAAGTTTAAGATACATACATATACATAGAGATACTTACGCCTTAACGCAGTTTTTTATGCCAAACAAATTTAATTGCAAATACAAAAATAAAATAAAATACAAGAAAAACATTGAAGCACTTGCGACGCGTCTGTTTCTATGGTCAAGGCTCATGCTGCGATTCTTTATTAGCTACATTTGAAAGAGTTTTTTGTTTTATTTTTATATATATATATATATACATATATATATATGTATGTATGTATATGTATATATGCGACATACAGCCAATTTGCATGTCCAAAACACGCGCAATTGATGTTTTTTAATTCGCGCAACTTGAAACGCATTAAATCTTTGCCCAATGAGTGATGGCAAATTTGTTTCAGTGTGTGTGCTGTCTGCTTCGCTGTGCACATGCTCATGACATGTATTTAGTTTTCCTTAACATTTGTTTAAACATTTCGTTGAATTTGCCAGCGACGAGTGCATTGAACTTTTAATGGGTTTTTTCCTGCGCTTCTATTTCCTAATGCGATTCTTGGGCTATTTATTGAGAAAACATATGTTATGCTTTCATTCTTGGTTTTCAATAAAAACATAGAAACTTTCTGTGAAATGGGAATGTAGCCCTTAACAATTGAAATACATAAACAAAGCTTTTTTTGATTTTATACGGCATTAAACTAGCAATAACTTTTGTTAAAAAGAACCGGAACGATATTGAGGTATTTCAAAATATTATTTTAGCTAGAAGTAATAATATATCTTACAAAAAGAAACTTCAACTTTGCAGTCGAATAGTCGCGGGAAATGTAATGACTCTAAATATCTGATTGGTAATCGGTTCATTTAACACTATCTGAAGTAAAAGAGAATCATTTTCATAAAACCATTCAAGTTGCTGTTTAAATATCTATAAGTCGAATTTTATAACTACAGATTATATCTAAAATCAAAAACAAATTTTTCAATTGAAGAATTAACCCACTTTTTAAGACAAATATCTTCTGTTTTGGGACACCCTTTATCCCATTATTCATTTATTTATTATTGCACTTATTATATTTGTATCCTATGAATCATATTACAAATCAAATTAGAAACGCGGCGTTACATTTAATTGGATTTGTATAATCAGATTTAAGCAGATTAAGTCAGTTCAGGTCATTCAGCGACATTTCAATTGTTTGCTGTTCAATATTTGGGCAGCCACACCCATTTTATAGGCAATTTGTCGGCCACTTGAAAGCTTCAAATATTCAAATATACAAAACTCGTAATTCAAACAAAATGTTTTACGCTCTTCTAAAGAGGTTAATGTTCGAGGCACGTTGAGTCAGACCCATCGGCTGTGCGCTTTTCAACGATCTATTTATAAAATTTAATGGCGCATTTTGCACAAAAATAAAGTAAAGTACTAACCAATTTGTATACACATATGTGCAGCATATATATTCATATAAATATAATCAACGAATCAACATAATTAATGACCTCAGCACAAAAAAAAGTCAGCAAAATAAAAATCTAATTAGAATTTTAGGCATGTGGACCAGAGTCAGAGCTGCGCATGTGAATAACCAAATCAAATTCGAACTAAGTATAAATATATACTTACTATATATTCCTAAAGAATGAAGATGAATGAATCTCTAATGCCGCAGACAATGCATATTCTATAAGCTATATATTCTATTTCTTTTTGTCTGTCTGGGCTTATGTTTTGTTCTCGAGTTTTTTTTTCGTTTTATTTGTGTGTCAGACATATAGTATGTGATTTATTATGATATATCCGAGCATGTGTCCGATATGCAGGGCCTTTTGACTGACCAAAGCATTTGGTATCATTCACTTGGCTTTGATACTTAATTGTCGGGATTGTGTGCATGATATTTGGCGGCTGTTGGTCCAACGATTTCTTAGATATATCCATATATTATATATGTACATATATATATATATATATACTCAATTGACGCTTTTGCTATATACTTGTTCTCAAGAAGGCACGAGCTGCATGCGCCTATTTGTTTATATGTTTTCTTTTTGGCGTTTCGCTTTTTTGGCACCCGATCAATTTGACAAAAAGCTTAAACATATTGCCAGTGCTATGTACAATTTAAATTAAGTACCAAATGGATACAACCGCCGCCATGTTAATAGACACAATTTCAACAAATTTTCTTTGCCATATAAATAAATCGTTCTCGAACATATATAATATTTTATTTGTGCTTTATGTTTTCTGTAAATTATATCATAACCATATTTTTTCAAATATTTTGAAAGTTTTTTCCTATCTTGTAGCCATTGCTTTTTATATTTTTCGAAATGAGAGAACTATCGAAAATGATTCCTCGCCGCTTTTCAATTGTATGTTGAACAAGATCACATACCTAAGCATGCCATAATACCGCAGGCAAACTTTTGCGGCTCTTCGGGCGGCTGCCGCTGAATGCTCATAAGTACAAATAAATAAATAAATAAAAAGTACAAACAACCGAACAACCAAGTGATCGCCCACTGATTGCCGCTTGCTCAATTCCTCTTTTAAATAATCTCAAAATTCATAGAACTTTCCAAGCAGACGCACTTTACACACACACACAAACGCACACATATATATGTAAACAAACACTCGCACACCAAGTCAGAGAATGGCCGAAATATATAGAGGAAATTCATTTCGAAATGTGAATTTTTTCGGCTTTTCGGCCAAGAAAATTTCGTGTGCGAATTCAGTGCGACTTGGGCTGCTAACTTGAACGCGTTGCAAACGAGAAAAACATCCGAAATAGAAATCTTCAACTATAAACTAACATATATCTATCCATCTATCTATTTAGCTGTCTATATAGCCGAGAGTGCGGTATATATAGATCTATTCGCTGAGTCTGCAGCACTAGCAAAAGTGAGCAATGCGTCGTGCCGCGTTTTATTAATAGAAAATTACAAAATTCTTGCGCGAAAATTGTGAAAAAGGTTTTTCCTTGCTGACTCTTTTAAACCCCGAAAGACTAGCCGTGTTTTGGAGACTTTTCTGCATACATATAAATCAATCGGCCTAGCTAAAAGTTCTATAAAACTATTCGCTTGTGTGTGTGCGTATGTGTGTGTGTGTATGTGTGAGTGTGTGTGTGAATGCGCGCTCGTGTTGCTAAATTTGATGTTATATAAGAAGGCGTGATCTTTGTGCAAAAATACAGAAATTGAAACAAAAACAGAAGATCCTTAATTAATAACAACTGTTCTATAAATTTTCTATAAATTTTCAGTGTTTCTATGTGCATAGATTGGCAACATTTTCGTAGAATTTGAGTGCAAATAAGCAACAACAACGACTACGACTACGAATTATTGCTATCTGTGCAAAGTGAAAAGATTTTTAAATCCAAGAAACAAGCAACAAATCTAAAAGGCAATGAATTCTGGGTAAGTTGTAATCTAGACTAAGCAATACAAAGTTTCAAAAGTTTCAAAAACATGTGCATATTATCATTGAATATAGAAAATATTACCAGTTAGTTAATTAGTTACTTATTTATCATTAGCTGATATTTAGGCCATCTGGATGAAATTAAATATGTTTTACGATTTCACTATATATAATTCTAAACGTTTCATTGAGAGAACATATGTACAAATATTTTGGAAAATAAAATTTTGCTACATTTAGAAACAATGGTGAATACCTAAATATATTTGAAAATATTTAGTTGAATTTAAAAAAAGATAGCATTAGTTGTGAGCAATTTTGATGCTGTCTTATAGATTCATTTTCTGATATTATATATGTAATTTTTTCCAACTATTTAAACAAAAAACATGTACTCATCAAAAAAGATCTAAAAACTATTTATAGTTTGAGAGACAAATGTAAATTTTATTGCATTATTTAACTTTAGTTCTTTTTTGGATGATTTCTCAACTTCTTGTTAGTGTCAGTCTAGTGTAGGGGCAAAAACTTAAACAAATCAGAGCAGGTGCTGACTGATGCTAGTCTAACTAAAGCCATGAAAAACCAAAAACCCCACGCCCGGCAAAATTAAAAAATAATCTTGTGTTTTCGTTGAAATAAATAAAACATATGTGAACGCATTTCTATATGTATGCTCATAAATACAAACATATGCCACAGATATACATATAAATATATATATATATATTCGAAAAACACACATACAAGAGCCACACAATTAAGGTTCATATAAAATTTGAAGGCCAGCAAACGCCCACACCCCACACCCCATGCCCAAGCCCCATGCCCACAATGAGGGGGCGGAGGTGACACTGGCGCTGTCTCTTCCACTGTCTCCGCTCGTTTGGCAGCCCTCGGGACTGCACGCGCTTCTTGGCAGGCGACATTTTCATCTTGTCTGCCCGCTTTTCCTCTACACTTTCCCACACTCACGCGAATTAATTAATTACTTATTTGATTTTCCCAAAATCTCTTTTCTATCTGTGTGGCGCATTAATATTACCCATTTCCTGCCTCACTGCCTTTCAAATACAAACACTCTTCGCATTTGAAAACTTAGCACACGTGTTAAAAATTAAGCTGACGACAGCACCGGAAGTTTTGTGCCACGCACTTGAGACATCGCCCGCCCATTAAGAAAATGTAGAATAGAAAACTTTTGAAATAGCTAAGAATTTGGCATAAAAATGCATTTCGTTTTTTGAGGTTTTCTGAAAAGAGTCGATCTATTTTTTGCATTTCTTTGTTGACGTTGATGTGTCGCTCATAAATTCTCAATGGCCGTCAAGAAAATGTTTTGCGAAAAGCGAAAATATATTCAAGAAAATTGGGTCAAATTCATGTAGTAGAAAAACACTTTCGCAAAAATAAGTATAAAGAGACAAACAAAAATTTGCATAGCGTGCAGTTGAAAACATTTAGAAAATGCAATTGTAGATACAATTTGATTTAAGGCTTATCATATTGGCATAAAGTTATAAACTTGAAAAATATATATTTGACATCGACATTTAAAGCCATTAGCCACAATTTATAAATGTATCTATGTATTTACTTAAATATTTGTCTACCAAACTTTTGGTTTTTGAAAATAGATTTTTTTAATAATTAAATAAAGTTTAAAATTAATTAACGTGAGTTTTGCTTAGCTCCACATTATTAACTAAAAAATTTTTGCCAAAAACCATAAAGAAATTCTCTCTATGTTTTGAAGAGTTTAGACTTTAAATATATATTACCACGAAACACTATATCATTATCCCAATATAAATGCTTCAACTTTCATCAATCATAAGCATCTTCTTAACAAGTATTTATTATGTTGGTAGAAATTTGAATTTTGTACCTCTTTCATGTTAGCCATGACTTTCTCATGTGAACTTGTAAATGTCGTAAAATCAAAATGAGAAACGCCCAAAAATGCATTAATTTTTGTACGAACTTGAATTTGTGTACTTGATATGTGTATCTTTTATGTTCGAAGGTGTATTTTACGGCGATGTTTTTGATGCATTATGTAGATATCTGTCAGCGACAATTATTTTGACACTTCTTTGCTGGCTGTTATTGTGAGTTACGTAAATCAGGTGTGAATTTATTTACTTTACGCATTTTTGCATTTAACATTTTAAGTGGGTTTTTTATTTTGCACAGTTGTTGTTGTTACTGCTGCTGCTGCTGTTGTTATGTGTTTGCACTTAAGTTCAAGTGCATGAGAAATGACCGTGAAATATACAATACATATATCCACAACAGGAATAAATATTCAGAAGGCAAATAGAGAGAAGCAAATGCATTTTTATAGCGAAACTAATATTAAGTAATATTTAGTGGAGAACTATTAATTATATTCTACTGCTTTGGGTCTGGCATTTAATACAAAATCATTTGTTGTTCTTTGCAAGTGTGTAATATTTGTACAAAAATTAGCAGAGCTTTCATTTTGTAAGCCCCTTTCGTTGGTTTCGTTGAGTGAAAGTGTGTGTGTGCTATGAGTACTTGCACATTTTTCATATTTCTAACAATTTGCTTGCGTCATTTTTCCTTTGCCCAAATCAATATTGCTGCAATTTTTCACAGTAAACACAAAGAGCACACAAAACAATTTGTTTACTAGTCAAATTCAAAAATAAAATGAAAAATAAGCTGGCGGGGCCAACTAGTTGGCTGACTGTCAGGCTTTTTTCGTTACGGACCACATGTGGCCATGGTCGGAAAATTGATAAAAAAAAAAAAATAAAAAAAACTTATTCGTATCTCAGCTGAAGAAGAAATATAGCCGCATTATATTGTGCAACAGGCGCTGCCTGCCACTTCGTCTTCGATGTGGAATTGGACTTGCAACTTCAGCTTCAGCGTCAGCGTCAGCCTCAACTTGGATTTGGGCGCAGACTTTACTTTCACTTAAGTCGCGCCGCTGGTGACCCGACAGATTAATATAAATAATTATGATTCCGGCCAGGCTGCCTGGCAGCCGGGCCTAACCGGGCAACACCAGGCAACCAGGCTGTCTGATTTGCTCATGTCATGCAATCAACGCCGTCCAGGCCAGCCCCAAATGACAAATGGAAAAACGGGTTGCAGTTGCATACCACAAAGAGAGGCAGCCGTAGAAAGCGCCATTCAATGATCAATGTGCTCATTGCTGATTGTCAGTTTGTTGTTGCCTGTATCTTGTTTGTATTGGTTGAAAATCCATTAACATATTATTTCAAGGTCGCACATGATTCACATTTATTATTCACATAATACAAATTAATTACAATAATAATAAGCCCGCGGAGAATACGGCCTAAAATCATATTTTAAGATATGCTCGTGGTGTTTTTATTTTATTTTCTTGATTTTATTTTTACTGCGTGCGGGGGTGTCATTTAAAACAGTTTTTTATCACCCGGTGTTTATCTCAGTTTTTCCGCATTTACTTATTCGTAAAGTTCTTTTTGCTGTATCGTCGCTAATGGCGCATAAATTTTGACCGTTTTATTTTTTGAATTTTCAGCTAAATTTTTGCAAATTGATTGGTTTGTGTATAATGAAACATATGTGTATGTATACATATACTATATTTTATTTGAAATTTACGCGTGTTTTTGTATATAATTTATGATTCTTTCAACGCAGACGGAACGGCGTTAGCCTTGAATACTGCGGAAACTTACAAATACAATGTTTTTTAAATCAATATTATAAATCCCTATACAAACTCATTTGTCAGTCCTAATTTCCAAAACCACTTACATATGTCTACAAATTAGCGAAGATTTCACTAAACTTCATCATAAATTGAACAGGCAACCAAAGTTTTCAGGCAGACAAATTAGGCCAACAAAATGTTTGAAAAATACGAGAAAAACTTCTTAGGATTGTGTTGAAACCGAGAAATATGCATTTTACACCTAATTAAAAGATTTCCCCTACCATTTCCCGGCTTTCCACAATGCACTCGATATCAATAAAGGGCAGCTAATTAGGCAGCCCCTGTTGATTGATTATTGAGTACATAGTAAGTGTATGGTATCTATCTGGTATCTAGCTGTGTGTGTGACCCACTTTTTGGTGCGCCCAGAAATTATTGAATGAATAATAAGTTGAAACCATTTTCTGACAGTTGAGCAGCGTTTCATTCACTAACAACAACAAATTATTGACAGGCACTCAAATCACAAGTGTGCGTCAATGGACTCTGTATAGTTTTTGGTTGCGGTCCAGCTGTTAGTTTTCAGGAGCATGACTCAGTGGCTGAGTGGTGCCTGGTGGTGGTGAAGTGGTTTACCACAGCGGCATCTCCGGACATTCGCCAAACAAGTTGGGCTCGCCCCTCAGCACCACCTTAAACTGCAGCCTGCACTTATTGTCGGTGGTGCAGTGCTCCCAAGCGTCCGTTGCCGTATAGATCAAGTAGTCCATGTTGCAGTGCAGCAGCTCCTCGCTGTCCAGCAGCGGTACATCCAGAAAGTTGCGCAGACAGCGCAATCCACGCACCTCGCGTCCATCCGATCCATTCAACAGACTGACATGAGCACTCACATTGCGTGAGGCCATGGGACTGATCAGATACACCACGTACTGCTGCTCCTGGACGAGTGTTGGTGGGCTGACATACATCATTAGGATTATGGGCAGATGATGCACAAGTTGCAGCTCCATTCGAATGGGACGGCTGCGATTCGATTTGCGAGAACCGGAATAGGCCATGACGCCCAGGACATGATTGCAGCCGGGAGTTAGCTGGAACAGTTCCTTGTTATATACCGTGTGCCATTCGGCGCCGATCTCCATCATGGAGTCCTCGGGACGATGGCACATTAGCAGATGCACCGCCAGCTCCTGCGGCACCAGTTTTAACAGACAGTCCTTCACGGGACACTCGGCGGGAATGCCATCAAAGAGTTCCATGTCAGTAAAGACGTTCTATATAAAATCTCAAAGTCAACGATTTTGTTCGATTCTTTTTAGTTGATGACTTACCATTATTGTAATCGGCTTTTGAATATAATATTACGAGGAGAAGTGTTACGACGTGAATATTTGCAACTGTCAATTGATGTAGTTGACAGTTAATATGTGAGAAAATATTATGACAGCTCCTGAGAGACTGATCTGAAACTCTGGGGGCACTTCAAGTGTCAGTTTGAATTGTATTAAATGA
Source organism: Drosophila maculinotata (assembly GCA_035045305.1). Taxonomy (NCBI): domain Eukaryota; kingdom Metazoa; phylum Arthropoda; class Insecta; order Diptera; family Drosophilidae; genus Drosophila; species Drosophila maculinotata. The sequence goes on along the minus strand of JAWNPD010000134.1, from coordinate 376,416 downwards.
ATAATTGATTATATTAAATAAATCACGATTCTTTTCTTTAGTCGTGGGAAGAAAACTATATTAACAATTGTAAAATGAGTTTCAGATTGATTTAATTTTTATTGAATTCTTATATGCAGAATGGTTGTAAGCAAAATCATAATGTGACCATATAATTTTCAGAGAAGCAAATGGGCAATCTAAACAGAAATCTGATTTTTCCGGCAATTTCTCAATGGTGGCAACTCTGTTGCTGTGATTTTTCGATATCAGCTGATTTTCAATCGATATCTTAGCTTAATCAAATTAAAACCAAGTCGAAACGGAGAATTCTTTGTTTATTTTTTTTTTTTTTCATAATAAGAAACAAATATAAATAGAATAATTTTTACCATATACTAGATTCATTAATTTAATTTCAGATTTTAATTGAATTATGCATTAATTTCTCAAAATGATTGTGTATCGGTTGGTGTTACACAATTTTGTTGGCTAGTGTATTTGATATTGGGATTCCCAATGCTCCTCTCTAATCTTATTCCACGTACTATAATTGAATCTGTTCAGGTCGGTCTTTCCACGGGGCTTTCTAAGCAAGTTACTGTGTTTTTGGGTGAAGAGCAGACTGATAATAATTATGGCGCTATCAGTACCCTAATACATTTGTTTCTCAAGGCTGTCGTGTCAAAAATATTTCCGCAGCTTTTGCTCCGTCTCAATTAGGGCGCTAAACCGAGAAACATATTTGGCAAAAACACGCCCCGAAACTTCCACGAATTGTGAGCGAAAAGCGAGAAGATAACGAAACGTGAAATACAAAAGCGGTTAGTGCAGATACAGATATAGATATAGATAAATGTCGAGTCGTTTTAATTATGAAAAGTAATAGTAATAAGCAGACGACATGACTACCAAACGAAAACAATTAGCCACACGATAACAGACGCCGATACAAGATGCTAGATACAAGATACAAGCACACACAAACTACAAGATACTCGTAAGCCAAAAGTCGAAAACGTTTGGCGTTTAGCTTGAAATTTGTCGCCGCGTTTGAAATGCCAAACAACTTGCCAGGCAATTGACAGACATATAAATTGCTCCACAGCCTGGCAGGCAGGCAGGCGGTCAGGCAGTCAGGCCGTGTATCTTGTATCTTGTAGCTGCAGTTGTTGCAGTTGTTGCCGCGTGCCAGCCGAACGTTTGTCATGCACTCGGTTTTCCTTTTGCGGCAGCGGTAACAACAGCGACTACCACAAATGTATCTGCAACAAGTTGCTAACGCCGACGTCGACGTCGACGCTGACGTTGACGTTGACGCTGTTGTCCGCGTAGTCGAAGTCGCGGGTCGATCGAACTTGGCTTCAAAGCGCTTCGAGACTTTGCTGTGTGCAGTCGCACAGTGCGCTTTACCGATACAGATACAGATACTTACGATCGTAACTTCGAGATACATTCGCGACGCGCGTGTATTTAAACTATTGAACGGTGCGGTTTGTGTGTGTTCAAAGCAATTTTCAGTGTTCATTAACAACAACTGCTGTAAGCTCTATCTAACGGTTGTCCAATCAATCCCAATCAAGCAAATGTCGCAAACTTTTACTTATTTATTTCGGCGAACTTTAGCTCATGCCTAAAAATAATAAAAGCACGCATGAAAACGTATCTTTCGGCTACAGAGCAGCTGCCACACATTCGGCACCGGCCCCTAGTTGATGATAAAGATGCTGCTGTTAGGATTATGAGTCATCATTCAGATGAAAAAGGTGTTGCTATTGCTTAGATCGCCACCAGTCAATTGGTCGATCGGTCGATCGGTATATTGGCTGAGTCAGTTCCTTGGTCTTAAATTTGTTATTGCTTGACTTCTGCGCCTTTGTTTCACATTGTCAATAATTGCACGGGGATTGGGCATGGAAATGGGTTGCACAATCAAACAATGTATTTTTTTTGCACGGTTCGTGTGACATTAAGCTTATCTGTAGGCAAATGAGCCGACGCAGTTAACTCGCTGTGGGATTACACATTCATAAATATCTCAAACAGTCAGGTAGTATCTAAACAAATACATTTCGAATATATCCGCCAGTGCAATTACTTGTGTTGAGATATTAAGCATATATCAAACAGAAAATGTGCGGAAATGATTAGGGAAAGATAGTTTAGTGTATATAGCTTATTATTAATATATATGTATGTACATATATGCATTGATAGTAATTATGTATGTATGTGTGTGTATACATAGATGCAAATTCAAAAACACAAAAACAAATACATATTGTTGTTATTTGTTTATAAAATCTCATTTTTAGTTAGCAGAAAATTTGTTATTTTTTTTAATACTTCATGAGTTTGCCAAGTATCTTGTATATAAATCTAGAGTCTAGACCAAAGTTGTGGGATTAAAAAAAAAACATTAAACAGAAAAAAAATTTAAAAAAATTGTTGAAGAAAAGCTTAACTTTAATAAAGTGCAAGTCATATGTTTTCATGCCTTGTTATCTTAAGCTTAAAAATTGTACAATATTTTTCGTAGAGATATCTATTTACCTATTTGGGATATTAAGTTGTAGAGTTCTTACCCAGATATTATGTGTCATATTGTTAGACTGATATACAAAGTATAAATATTACTTTGATTGTGTAACCCATAAAAACGAAAACCTTGAACTTAAAGGATTGCTATCAGTAGTTTCCTGGCGACATCGCGACTTTGCTTGTTGCATTGATTGACATTTCTGTGGTGTGATTCATTCTGACAGAGCCACTGAGCTATGCAAAGTGTCTGAGACTGTGCCGCGAGTGACTGAGTACCCATAATACAATATATATATATATATATATATAAATAAAACAAGACAATGGCCACCTCCACGCTGAGTGCCGCTCCAACGGCGTCTTCGAGTCCAGCCGCGATCAAGAATCCGCAGCTGAAGCGCGTCGTGTACTCCAAGTATCGGGAACTGCTGGGCTCCTACAACGATAAGGCCAATGCCATCATTGAGACGCTGCCCGCTTATATGGTGCGAGAGGATCGTGGATTTCAGTTGGAGCTGCCGCTGAATGGTCATGAGAAAAGCTGTCTGGATACGTAAGTGGTGGCAGGATTGGGGTGGGATTATATAGTGTAGTGTATTTTATTATGTATCTAAGCGAGTGCAAGTATCAACAATTTATGACAGAAATGCGCGATAAGAATTTGGTGCGCAAAAACTGAAACAATTTCTATGTAAATATTTTTGTTGCTGACGCGAGATTAGCGCTGTGGAATGTGCAACTCGTGTGGAGCACCCTGTAGCGCTCTAGCTCTAGCTCTATCTCTATTTATAGACAGACTCGCACACTCACACGCACACTCTCACAGTGGCAGAGGCAGAGGCAAGAACAGGCGGACAATGACTATCATTATGTCATGTTGCATGTGGCAGCTTTCAAGTTGTGTGTGCTGGCTGCCCTTGATCTTGAAATATGCACAAGCTGGCCAACTTCTCTCTCCTCCACTCGAGTAGCTGATCCAACAGATCCAGTTTTTTTTTACTCTTACCAATCCACATATCGTGTTGTGGTGCATTGCACATTTTTGCACGCTCATTTGCATGCAAGCTACAAAAAAAGTGAAAATGCAAATTGTACAGATGTTTCTTTTTCTTTCTATAATTTCTTCTTATTTATTTACGTATTTTCATTTGTTTTTCTGCTGTTTTCACCTCACGCATGTCAAGCGGCTAATGGACGGACTCGGTGAGCCACATAATATTTGTGTATTATTTTTGGCATATTTCTCATCTCTGTGCCTCGATATATGCAAATGGCTATATGTATGTGAATTACAGCTGTTATTTTTAGCCGCAAATGCAAATTGCAAATGTCACAAATGATGCCCAATGATTCATATGCAAATACCAAGTAAATTATGCCAAATGTGTGGGTTAATTAGTTGCTGACTGACTTTGCACTCTAGGGGCTCTGCATCCTACTTCTGCTGCTGCCAAGTTGACACCTTAATTGCCGACGCTGTCAAGATCAGCAAGATGCTCTAGTTGCTTCCCTAAACCAGAACAGACTTCAACTGCGGGAGCTGACGCCAAATTCCTCTCAGATTGACGTCACCAGACGACACTGACGCCTGATCTTTGTTCTTTATTTTTCCGTTTACTATCACAACTAATGTGTGTGTCCAAAGCTGATATTTGTTTTAGACACGTGTGAGTGTCAAAAATAAAAAAGCTAAATGGGCTATGACGACAGTTCGATCGAAGGACGACTCAAGCTATTAAACTTTAAAAGTTTAACCATTTTTCTTTACATTAAATTGATGAAGATTAATAGTTGCTTTTTTTTATTTTTTGGCGGATATATATTGCAAAAGCTTACACGTTTATTTATAGAATGTTTACACTGGAATAGATAGATAGATATTTGTTGCTTTATTTAAAAATATTCAATATTTAAATTTGTTTTATTTGTAAATTGAGTTTATTTATTTATTATGCAAACTGCAAAGAATACAAGACAAATACAAAATAATCTGATTGAAAGAAATGTGATTGTTGTATATTTTATAAGTTATTTTTTTATTCGAAATGTTTGCAAAGTGAAAAAAGTTCTAAAGTTAAGAATGAAACCTAAAGCTTATTATTTAAATGTATGTGAAGTCTTTTGTGAAATATAGGTTAATATTTAGTGCAAATTTTATGCTTGAACTTATTGGTTTTAATCAGAAATCTACAATTTCGCCTACCTATTTGCAGTCGACTTTTCTCCGCATAATTTACTTAATTTAGTTGCGTTTAACGTGGACATTTTGCTAATTAAAAATGAATGCTAAAGATGTTGTCGTCGGGGCCAGTAAACATACATAGTCCCGGTGGTAAGCATCATATGGTGGCCAGCCAGTTATGCCAAAAGAAAGTGATGGGCAGGTGCTCTCTCGGCCATGAATTGACTCTCTCTCTATCTCAATCTCAATCTCTATCTATCTCTTTCTTTGTGGCTTGTATTGGGGTTCTGAAAAGTTGTCGGGCCTGTTGGTCTGTTGGTCTGTTGGTCAGATGGTCTGTTAGCCTGTCGCCTGTCAGCTTCATTAGTTTTTATGTGCACATACAGTAAGATACATACACGCATAGAATACGACGCATGATTCGCTTTTAACAACTTAGCTAAGTGGGTCAGGCGAACAGGAACAGGTGATGCGATGACCAAGTGCTGCGCTTGCCAAGTGTTTACCGTGAAAGAGTCGCATACTTAGCAAAAGTGTTGGCCCCATCACTTTGCCATGTGCTCGTCGATTTGCCGATTTGTTGATTTGTCGAGTTAACCGCAAATGCGAAGGCAAACCACAGACGACAAATATTGCAAAAGCGAGCACCCACAAGTCAGTCACTCAGTCAGCGGCAATCCCACAATCCGTTTTACATGCAAATTGGAGCGAGTGCATCAATGCCAAATGCAGATCGAAAACCCAAGTCGAGTTGTGACGTAACTGCCTGCGGTCGCTGACAAAGGCGGCACTGATTGAGCCCATATATATATATAGTTTGTTTACTGCAGAAATGACATCTGTGAAATGCCACTTGGCCATATTAAATCATCTGTGAAATATGGCCAGCTATGCGCAGCAAGTGGAAGACTTGAACTTGCCATTGTTTAGTCGTGTTTAGTTATTAGCTATCCATTTTACAGGTTTATCCAAAATTGTAAGGTCGTTCAGTTAGTTTTTTTCTCTCTCAATCGCTGACGTGCATTGACACTGGCTCTGACATCTTTTTATGGCGCCTGCCAAGTTGCACCTAACTTTTATGGCAAAGTGAGGAAATTCGTTTTGCACAGCTTAACTTAACTGTTGACTGTTTTTTGTTTTTTTGTGCATTTTATTTGTTTGTTAATAGTCGCTGACCATTTAAGGTAGCGCAGTTATGAGAATTATTAAAGCCTGACAAGCCTTGAAAACTGCCTGATTTTCAATTGTTAGCAATTTAATGCGCATTTCCTACTTGTTCAATCTTTGTCGTCTGTATTTGTATATATGCATAATTCACTGAATTTAGTTCAATTTAATATACAATTAATCAATTAGCTGTTGTAATAAATAGCATTTGATATATTATATATTATGTGTATATTACAATTCTCTGTTAATTTCTAAGATCCAGACTATACATATACATAAGCTAGTGCTTAAATGTATATGGATCTGATATGAATTCTAATCACATATACTTGATTCTAGTTAATTTGGATGAATCCAATTTTTTTATTCTGATAAATATACTTAAGCCATAGCCACAATTGATTTTATATTTCATATATTTTGATAGACATTCAATATATAGCAATTTGCCAAATAATTTCATTTTTAAAAATTTGCTATACACATTTAAAATTACTTTTGACTTATTATGATAGCTCGTCCATTCAGAAGCTTTCTCTTCAAAGCTTTTGTGATTTTTTTAATTATAGTTATAAACTACACTTATTATTATTTGGTTTTCCATTCTGTGTCACAGTGACCTCCAACGTAGTTTTTTAATGTTTTCCAATCATTTTTTAATTGCTTTTTTTCTTCTTTGAGATCCATCCATCCATTATTCAAGCTCTCACTTTCAGCAGCTGGCCGTTATGGCCCTAAGCATTGCACTTCAACTAATAAGAGGCTATAAATGCCAATAGCAGCATCTTCAGTTCACTTTCCCCCGTTCATCGGCAGCGTGAAAAAAACAGACACAAAACATAAAATTGGCTCATTGAACTGTCGATGAGCGAGTCATTAGTCAAGCAGCATGGCAAAAAAGAAATATATATATGTATATGTATCTTGAAGAGTGGTCAGACAAATGAGGGCTCTTGGCATGGAGCGTCAAAATGAAACAGTTAATAACATAAGATTTAGACAAAATTATAATAAACAGCACGATAAATAAGCAACAAAAAGAAGAGGCGTATAAAACATGAGAATCGCAAAATTAGCATTAAAATACAAAAATTTAAACCGTTTGTTAACCAAAAACAATCGCAACTTGGCAATATGCTAATGATGAATCTCTCTCTCTTTTTTGCTCATTGTCTGGCAGGTATGGACAACGGGGCGGAGGTGCCGCTGGAGGCGGGGGTTACGAGGCACCCGCTTGTGTGCAGAATGCCATGATGACAAAAGACAAGAAGCCCTTCACCTATACGCCGGGCGGCATAGATCTCTCGCAAATCCGCTCGGAGCGCATGGCCAAGCGGCTGGCTCGCAATGCCCAGGCCGAGGGTGCCACTGGCGCCTCTCAACAGAACAGACCCTCACCGCAGTCGCCGCCGGGCACGGGCATGGGTGGCAATGCTGCCAGCTCCATGGGTGCCGCAGCAATGGGCATGCCGTTTCAGGTGTTGCCGCCGCCACCGCCGCCGCCGCAGCCGCAGTCACAGACGGGTAAGAATGGTAGTCAAGCTGCACCCCCACCGCCACCCCCACAACAACAACAAAGCACATTAGCACCACCAGCGGGTCGAGGCAGTGCGCCCGGTTCGCCGGCAGCGGCACGCAAGTCACCGACTCCGCAACGTTTTGAGCCACCACCGCTGGGATTCCGGCCGGAGATCAAAATACCCGTCAATCCGATGGCGGCGCTGCGCAAGGTGCCGCCGCCCGTCGAGAAGAACACCTTCTGGAAGGATGAGTATGTCAAGGATCGCTCCAAGAGTCCCCTGCCCGAGACAGCACAAAATGGCAATGGCGACTACAGCAACAACAACAACAGCAACAACAACAGCCAAGATGCCGTTGATGGTGAGCAGTGAGGATATTGCATCATTTCGCTGGCTTTTGGTTTGGTTTTGGGTATTCTAATTCCACCGTCACCAAGGTGGGGCCAAAGAAGTTCTACTGGTACAGATTCTTGGCCCTCCGCTCGCCTCATGTTGCTCGCCGGCTAAATACTAAGCGGTTTCTGGTGCTTTAAAACGACATTTGACTAACCCCAGACATCCAGCGGCATTATCTATTGGCATTCCCCCTACTAACGGCACTAAAACAGATTCACAATTTTCATTTAGTTTATAGACAGTCTACTTATCTGAGCTTTTGTAATCCTGCAGCCTACAAGCCAACTGGCAGCGCCAACAACTACAACAATGGCGCCTACAACGATTACAGCAACAACAGCAATGGTAATAACAGCTACAGCCCATACACACCACCAACACAACAGCTGCAGCAGCAACAACAACAGCAGCAGCCACAATCGCCCTCACCCAAAACACCGCCACTGCAGCAGCAACTACAGCAGCCAACGCCACCGGCAACACCACCGCAACAGCAGCAACTGTTTCGCAGCGTGCCAATGCCACAGTCACCAGCTGTTAATGTTTATACGCGTCAGGCGGACAGTCCACGCTCGCCCTTCGAGTTGCAACAGCAACAGCAGCAGCAGCAGCAACGTGCTGAGAGTCCCTTCCGCTTTGCACAGCAGCAACAGCCGCAGCCACAGCAATCGCGTCCGCCCACAGCCATTTCCCCATTGGCACAGCAACAGCAGCCGCGTCCAGCATCAGCAATTTCACCACTGGCTCAGCCCCAGCAGCAACAGCAACAGCAGCAGCAACAGCAGCAACAGGCAGCACAAACTGTGCCCTGGCGTACGCAACGCGCTCAGCAACAGCAGCCAACGCATCCGCAGCCCATTTACAACAATGTGCGGCAGCAGCAGCAACAACAACAGCAGCAACGATCTCGCGATGTTTTCAGCCCAGCCAGAACAGAGCCAGCAGCAGCGGCCGCTTTCAATGCACAACAACAACAACAAAACTATGGCAATCAGCCACTGCAATATCAAGGAGCAAAGCCGGTGAGTAGCTGTTTGTGTTATCCATAATAGTTTAACCTTGATGTATGCTTACTCACTCGTTACCATGTTGACCAATTCATTAAGTGGCAAACTCATGGCGTATGAGTAATATTTATTTTCAATTAAAAGCAACTACAAATGTTCAATAACATACAAACAGAAATAGTCAAAATTTGACGATTTTCAGCCAAGAGAAACAATTTGCCGCATCTCAAATCAGTATTTCATTATATGCTAGCTTGTTAGCGGAAGCATTCCATTTTATTTTTACACCATTGCAGTGAGCTGCAGCGGAAAGAATCGCACTGCGAATTGATCATTGAACGCATTCCGCGTCTGCAGCGGCTAAAATTAGAGATTGCCAAAGGCCAAACACGAATTTTGAACTTGAGGCGTTTGCTAGTTGGTTGTCTCTAAAATTGTGCATGTAGGGCATATATACTGCTAAGCAAAATATGAACAAATTATATATTATATTTAAAAAATATTAATACCGTATTCCAGAGTTTTATAACTTTACCCACGCATTGAAATGCGATGCTTCTTCAAGATTTGTTTATTCTGTCGAATAGATTTGTTTGACTGTCTGGCTCTGAGAACGTGTCGATTTTATAAACTATTTCTATTTTATACTATTTTTAACACCCACAATCGATTAAAAAAAGAATTTCAAGAATCTATTTTTTGAAAAATCAATTTTGGTAAAGGTCCCCCCTTATGCTTTTTTCACAAAATTTTTGGAAAAAAAGTAACTTTCAATAATGCATAAACTTGAAATGTAGAATTGATATATAGGATAAGCCATGAACAAAATGGCCTCAAGCTTGACAATCGGTTCAGTTTTGACCAAGTTATGGGAGTTTGAAGTCTAGGAAGGGCACTTGTGAACCAATCAGGGCGTTTACAAGTCAATTTTTTTTGTCATTTTGGCATGTTTTTTGACAGAAAAATGAAACACCTCAGAATCATTTTTCCTATAATTTTTTATACTAATTTTGACACCCACAATCGATTAAAAACAGAATTTTAAGAATCTATTTTTTGAAAAATCAATTTTTGTAAGGGTCCCCCCTTATGCTTTTTTCACAAAATTTTTGGAAAAAAAGTAACTTTCAATAATGCATAAACTTGAAATGTAGAATTGATATATAGGATAAGCCGTGAACAAAATGGCCTCAAGCTTGACAATCGGTTCAGTTTTGACCAAGTTATGGGAGTTTGAAGTCTAGGAAGGGCACTTGTATGGACTTAGGGCGTTTACAAGCCATTTTTTTTTGTCATTTTGTCATGATTTTTGACAGAAAAATGAAACACCTCAGAATCATTTTTCCTATAATTTTTTATACTAATTTTGACACCCACAATCGATTAAAAACAGAATTTCAAGAATCTATTTTTTGAAAAATCAATTTTGGTAAGGGTCCCCCCTTATGCTTTTTTCAAAAAATTTTTGGAAAAAAAGTAACTTTCAATAATGCATAAACTTGAAATGTAGAATTGATATATAGGATAAGCCATGAACAAAATGGCCTCAAGCTTGACAATCGGTTCAGTTTTGACCAAGTTATGGGAGTTTGAAGTCTAGGAAGGGCACTTGTGAACCAATCAGGGCGTTTACAAGCCATTTTTTTTTGTCATTTTGGCATGATTTTTGACAGAAAAATAAAACACATCAGAATCATTTTTCCTATAGTTTTTTATACTAATTTTGACACCCACAATCGATTAAAAACAGAATTTCAAGAATCTATTTTTTGAAAAATCAATTTTTGTAAGGGTCCCCCCTTATGCTTTTTTCACAAAATTTTTGGAAAAAAAGTAACTTTCAATAATGCATAAACTTGAAATGTAGAATTGATATATAGGATAAGCCGTGAACAAAATGGCCTCAAGCTTGACAATCGGTTCAGTTTTGACCAAGTTATGGGAGTTTGAAGTCTAGGAAGGGCACTTGTATGGACTTAGGGCGTTTACAAGTCAATTTTTTTTGTCATTTTGGCATGTTTTTTGACAGAAAAATGAAACACCTCAGAATCATTTTTCCTATAATTTTTTATACTAATGTTGACACCCACAATCGATTAAAAAAAGAATTTCAAGAATCTATTTTTTGAAAAATCAATTTTGGTAAGGGTCCCCCCTTATGCTTTTTTCACAAAATTTTTGGAAAAAAAGTAACTTTCAATAATGCATAAACTTGAAATGTAGAATTGATATATAGGATAAGCCGTGAACAAAATGGCCTCAAGCTTGACAATCGGTTCAGTTTTGACCAAGTTATGGGAGTTTGAAGTCTAGGAAGGGCACTTGTGAACCAATCAGGGCGTTTACAAGCCATTTTTTTTTGTCATTTTGGCATGATTTTTGACAGAAAAATGAAACACCTCAGAATCATTTTTCCTATAGTTTTTTATACTAATTTTGACACCCACAATCGATTAAAAACAGAATTTTAAGAATCTATTTTTTGAAAAATCAATTTTTGTAAGGGTCCCCCCTTATGCTTTTTTCACAAAATTTTTGGAAAAAAAGTAACTTTCAATAATGCATAAACTTGAAATGTAGAATTGATATATAGGATAAGCCGTGAACAAAATGGCCTCAAGCTTGACAATCGGTTCAGTTTTGACCAAGTTATGGGAGTTTGAAGTCTAGGAAGGGCACTTGTATGGACTTAGGGCGTTTACAAGTCAATTTTTTTTGTCATTTTGGCATGTTTTTTGACAGAAAAATTAAACACCTCAGAATCATTTTTCCTATAATTTTTTATACTAATTTTGACACCCACAATCGATTAAAAACAGAATTTCAAGAATCTATTTTTTGAAAAATTAATTTTTGTAAGGGTCCCCCCTTATGCTTTTTTCACAAAATTTTTGGAAAAAAAGTAACTTTCAATAATGCATAAACTTGAAATGTAGAATTGATATATAGGACAAACCATGAACAAAATGGCCTCAAGCTTGAAAATCGGTTCAGTTTTGACCAAGTTATGGGAGTTTGAAGTCTAGGAAGGGCACTTGTGAACCAATCAGACACTTTTAATTGTAATTTTTTGATTTATTGCATTATTTATATTGATTTTTTATATTACATGATTTATTACACCATTTATTATTGCTGGTACACAGTGCTTTATTACTTGATCATTTTCTTTAACCATATCTGCATCCCTATTTCTCTGCAGACCAACGTTGGCTCACTTTACATAGCTCCGCTGGCACAGCCCACGGAGCCTCAGGCCCAGCGCCTACTGCTCCAGCAGCAGCAACAATCGGGTACGCGTGACTCACCCATGCGACAAATGCCACAACAGCAGCAACAACCACAGCAGCAGCAACCACAGCAGCAACAACCACAGCAGGTTGCTGGTCAGCCACTGCGCTGGCTCAGCTCACAGCCGGCTAGTAAGGAGCAGGCGCCCTGGGCACGTCCCGAAGAGAATGGCAATGTTGTGCCCTCCACTTTGCGACAGGCAGCGCCGTCGGCGGCAACGCAAGCACAGAACACAGCAACAACGTTCTATCAGCCACAGATGGTGCAGGGTAATGGTTATGCAACGGCTTCGTCTCCCGGTCCGGCTCCGGCTCAGGCTTCGGTTCCGAATCCGCAGCAAAACTTTGGCTCAAATGCTCAACAGGGTGGATTACGCTTGCAGATCAACACCAATACGAACAGCAACAATGCGAACCAAACTGGACCCAAGGTAAAATAAGAAAGATAGGGTATTAGCTCGTCGCACAGCTGCTAATTATGGTATTTCCAGGAACGCATCATACCCATTACACTGGAGCAGACGCCAACATATGCCGCTGCACAGCCCAACTTTGGTGGTAAGTTTATGTTGCTGTTGTAATCTGGCTTGCTTTGTATGTATTCGTATATGTATGTATGTGTTTTATTAATACTCTATCTGGCGCTTTCCTAAAACCCTAAGTGTTTGTCACTAATCGAGCCCCCTTATGTATGTAGTTTTCCCTCCCAAAATATACACCCCGAATGCGAACCCTTGCACTCTCCACAATCCCACGACTGTTTTCCCCGAATGCTCCCGAATCTTCCGTCCATTGTGTAACTTTCCATCTCGATATCAATATGTGTCTATGTATACTCTTTTTTCCTACGAAAGCGCCTGCTGGCCACATAATTCGCTCAGCTAATCAATTTGTCGATCAAGGTTACAACAACTATCCAGCGCAGCAGCAGCAGCAGCAACAGCAGCAGCCACAGCAGCAGCAGCAACAATTACTCTACAACAACAACAATATGAGCAACAATATGAACAACAACAATTCAACACGCATTATACCGATTGCTGTCGAGGGAGGCCGTGGAGGACCCGTCTCCCAGTCACCAGTCGTGCTGCTAAAGTAAGTACAGTTTGTATATTTGAAGCAGAAGCTATATTACATTACTTTCTGTGCTTTACCAACACTTAACAACCAGTTTTGAACAACTACCCAGCACTAATGCGTCTTCAATTTTGTGCTTTTTTACCAAAAAAAACCCTAACAACTTACAACTTTTTAGTGCCAATTACAATTTGTATGTACATCAATGTCCTCTCGAGGCTGAGATACGCTACAGAAAGCATCGACTCAGGTAGTAGTCACAGTTACAGTCGCCGTCGCATCAAAACTGTACCTGTCAGTGTTGAAAAATGCGACTTGCAGCAATTTAAAAACATGAATCTTCACAAAATTCGAGTTCCTTCGATTCTGTTCTTATATGTTGTGTGTGTATTTATTATTTTAATTTGTAACTTGCAAGGCATTTGTCATGAGCTCATAATTCAACATCTGGGCACAAATTACAATATGCAAAGGATTTCAAAGCAAAAACCACTCATAAAACTACTAGTTAACCCCACCACATTTCGTTCACCACGCAAAATTGTGTAATTTGGTTTTCAGACATTATATCTCGAGTGCATGCTAACCAACAACCTAACCTAACATACCGCCTATATCTACTTGCAGCGATCCACGCTCACCGCCCATACAATCGAAATCGTTTAGAATATTGCAAAAGATAACCGATACAGTGGACGATGGCAGCCAAGAGTCGCCGCAACAGCAACAGCAGCAGCAGCAACCTCATTTGGATGTGGAGACGCCACAGTTGCAGCGACCACAGTTCGCTCGCCAGATGAGCGCTCAGCAGGCGCGGAATAGTCCGACCATTGAGCAAATGAGGCGGCTGCAAATCTCGCAGGATCAGCAGTCGGGTACGCCTATAGCTTGGTCCCCGCAAGGTGAGCTCTCAACGGTGCCCCTTTCCTTTCTCTATATAGCAAACTGGACGGGTAAGGTTTTCTTTGTTGGCCGGAGAGTGTCTTAAGGTTTCTATTCGGTTCCCCCTGATCTTCATCTTGGATTTGGTCTCTAGTCTTACACTTAACTGGGTACTTTACTAACACAAATACAACGCTTTAAGCCACAACAAAACATTTGGAACATTTTAGAACTAATACGCTTCCTGTTTGTGTCCGGTACCGCCATAGTATACGAATCAAAATTGCAAGCACTACTAAGCAGAATAAACACGTTCGAAATAAAGAAAATGAATTATTAACTATAACCGGTGTAAAATTGATTCTTCTTGCAGGTAATGGAGTATCGGCACAGAACCGCTTCACACCACAGCGCTCTGTATACGGTAAGCCGGAGAGTTAGTTTAAGTTTTATTTGACCTTCTTTAAGCCACTTCTCTCTGCAGATACACCCCAACAACAACAATATGTGCCAGCTAGTGAACAACAGGCACCAGAACCCAAAAAATATACCGGTAGCGCAATACCAAGTCGATCATTTAAGATTCTACAGGCAATGACAACACCAGAAAATGCCGGTAAGTCGATTTGGGATACGAAATACGAGATACACTGTTAGAAATTGGGTTTTATTTCTATTATTCTCCACATACGAAAGACAACCGATAAGTTAGCCCCGAGGCTAACACCACTTGTATATATGCCATAAATCATCATTAACAATCACACAGGAACAACACCCACACACACATACGTATATTTACAACTGCATCATGTTACTTTCACCGTGTTTTTTTGATTGTATTTTCTATGGAGAGATTTCACCTTTTTTATAAATTCATATTTAAATGCATTTTTACCTTTTTGTTAATGTTGGAAATACCACAAAAGTTAAAAGGCCCTTCTACTTTCAAGGTATTGAGTTTGATGCATGTTGAATTCCACAACGGATCAGCTTAATATTTTTGTACATTTTATATCTAATCATCGTTATAAAGCACATACTTACCGTACACATTTCTCAAGCTTCCATTATCAACACACATCCTACATATTCGTAGTGAAATACTTGTATATAGTAGCTTTTGCTTGATCGTTTAATCTATAAAATAATCATTCACAGTCCAAATTGTTGGTGTATTGATCATAATATGCACTCTCACCGTGTCTATATCTTTTCTTCTTTCTTTTTTTTATTTTTGATAACCGTGCACCAAAACCGACCTCAGAACATAAAATTCACACCGAGCTGGACTCGGATTTGGAAAATATTGAATTGAACGAAACCAATAATAATAATAATAATAATAATTATAATAAACATAATCATTATAATAATAATAATAATAATAATAATAATGAGAATAATGATAATAACAGTAGGAGTAACCATAACCGAGAAATTAACAATAAATTCAATAAACGTCATAGTTACACATCAGCCACACCCACACCACCGCCCATCACAGACACAAACACAAGCACATCTCATGCCACATATTCATCCAACTCATCACTTAGCTCAGATAGTTCTTGTCCACCACAGGGGCAACCCGAGCGGTCGCAATCCGTGCCCCCGCACTATCCCTATGCTTATGGCTATCCCTATCCCTGGTATATGCCGCCACCACCCCATGCCGCCCCTGGTCTGGCAAATGGGGAGCAGCCTCAAGTGCTAAATTGGCCCTATCCCTATCCGTATCCACCACCAATGCCTTCAGCGGTGGATGGCAAACAGTCGGACGCCTATCCACCCTATCCGTATTACTACCCCTACTATCTACCCCCACCGCCAGCCTATGGTCAGCCAAACACTCCCAACGATCCGCAGCAGATGCACAACTATTCTCAGTTTGTGCCACCCTATGCTCCACCTTATGCCTATCCGGTAGCGCCCAGCTTTAGTCAAAGCTCGGCCGAAAGTCGTGCCAGCAGTGTGCTGCCCGATATTATTATAACGCCCAGCACCGATGATCTGCCCTCTCAGGTCATAATGAAACATCACATCAAGGTAGAGCATCGTGAGCCGCCCAAGCGTGCACACTCCGTGGAGATTGAGGAGCTCGTTAGTCGCCCAAAGACGCGTAACATCTGCAGCAACAAGGAGGAGGTCATCGATATGCTCAGCCAGCGACTGGCGAACATTAATAAAATAGCTGGTGGGAATACCCAAGCCAATCTGTCAAAGCAGCTCCACAAGAGCTATGCAGGCGAACAGCACAAGGAACTGGGAGCACGTTCACCCAGCGAGAATGCTTCGCCGGTGCAGATCAGCACTGTGCTGGACGATAACGATAGCGATACGGAGGATAGCAGCGACGAGGATGAGGAGGACACAGATACACCCAAGCACGCAGGTCGTCCGTCTCCGCTTCAGGCCATCAAGTCGGTGACTAATGTGCAAGTCTACAAGGGTTTGGGTAAGATCCCAGTGGACCAGCTGGAATCCGAGAGTGAGGATGAGGATGTGACGACAGCTGATGAAATGTTAGACGAGGAAGAACATGTGGATGAGGAGCACAACTGTCTGATTGAAGAACTCGATGATGACTACATTGTTGAGGAGGATCTGAGCACCATATACGAGGAGGAAAGCGAGCTGGAACGCAGCAGCAACTACGCCAAGACTGTTATTAACTGCAATGGGTCAAGTGTCAGCGACGACTTGGAACAGCAAATTGAGGACAACGATCAAGATGAAGGCAATGTGGATGACGATGACGACGAGTCCAATTCGGTGACTGTGCGTTTGCCATTGCGCTTCTCCTTTAGTCGCAGCTCCAATGATGAGAACATAGCTACCGTTGAGGTGGGCAGCACCACACAGGTTGAGGAGCGACGGCCGAGCTTGGACAGCAAGCGAAACTCCTTCAGTGTGGCCAAGGTAGAGAGCGAAGATGAGGAGGACAATGACTGCGAGGTTAGCGTCACCATAAGTTTGTCCAACTCCTCCCGTTCCAATTCAGTGGAGAAGCCATCGCTGCCCCACAACAGCTTTACCGTCGAGAAAGTTCTCGCCAGTGCCCGAAAGCATAGCAACGAGGATGTGTCCACCTCCTTCTCGCTAGGAATGCGCAACAAGTTCTCAGCGGAAGTCCTGAACGGTGGGTTAACAAACAACATTGCAAAACAGGAGACGACAAAAGAAGTTGAGGACACTACTGCAGAACCCAAAGAGGAATTCGATTTCTTTGCCACGCTTTTGGCCACCAAAATGCAGGCACAGAAAATGATGGAACAGTCCAAGAACTTTTGGAAAACCCCACAAGCCAAGCCAGCAGAACAGGCCGAGCAGGCAAAGCAGTCAGCACCAACAGAGATTGTCCAGCTGAGAGTTAAGGAAAGCGATGCACAACCCAAACAGCCTAGACCTAAATCGTGTGACATTACCAAGACGCAGGCCTCATTGGAGGCGGCCAAGAACAGCTTTTGGTCCACATTTGCCACAGCAGCCAAGGAACCTGAGCCGCTCCGTGAGGCAGAGAAACAGGATGAAAGCGTAGTGAAGAGCAAAAAGGAAAGTCAGTGGACCAAGAAACAGAAAACCGTTACTTATACCCCACTGCAAAAGGAAAAGGTGTCCCAAGTGGAGCATTGGACGACTACCCTAAAAGCCAAGGTCGAGTACTTGCCGCAATCGCAGTGTGCTGAAGTTCATTTCGTGGTCGAAGATAAACCCGAGGTTAAGGAAGCTGAAAAAGTTGAGGAGGATTTTTGGGGGTCAGCAGAGAAAGCAGAGTCTGAAAAGATCACAGAACAATACTCCCAACCTACAGAAAATATGGAGATGGACTTTTGGGCTGATCAGTCCGCAGACGCTGCGATTGAAAATACCATAGAGCAAATTACCGAGGAGGAAGAGAACGATTTCTGGGCCGACAATAAATCTAGTGAGAATAATACGGACAACAAAGAAAATGACTTTAAATTCGATCCCACAAAATATCCTGAGGAGCCACGCGAGGTGGATACCGATGAAGAAATTGATTTCTGGGCAGAAATCGAAGCGAAACGCAATCCGGATGATGACGATGTCACCTTCCACAAGTCAGCCACGTTCTGGGCACGCAAAGAGCGCCAAAACTCCGTTGAAGAAACGCCCTATAAGCCCGTAGAGATAAAAGCTTTCCGGGCCAAGCTGCCCGATGAGCCAGCAGTGGAAATCGATATGTGGGCATCATTGCAGTCGGCTCGCGGTGAGGAACCCGAGATTGTCGATCCAGTTGTAGAGGAGGAACAAGTTCTGGCAGTTCAATACGAAGGGCTTGAACATGAGAGCGTTGAGGACCCTCCCAGGTTTGAGCAGGCACCCGAGAGCAATCTCCAACAGGTTGACACCATGTCGCTGGCCTCCATGCATGAGCCAGCCACCGTGCATACCTGGACGCCCTACCCCCAGACTAACGGGGAGCTGGAGAGCACCGATGAGCCCGACTTCTGGGCCGACATCGAAGAGGATCGCGCCAAGAGCGAGCAGGTCGAGGAAGCCGAACAGAAACGACACAATTATCGCCAGGCGATGGCCTTCTTCCATACCTCCATCGATGAGCAAAAAGTGCAGACGAAGGCGCAACCCAATCGAAGCAGCGTCATATTGGAGTCAGAGGTAGAACTGGGTTCCCCAGGCGAATATGAGATTATTGGAGACGATGGCATCGTAGTGCAACAACATAAGGCACAAATTGTAAACACAGAAGAGGAGGAGAGAGGTGCTGCAACGCCAACCAACGATGTGGCGCAACTACCGCAGGTTTACGTCGAGCCAGAGCCAGAGCCGGAACAGCAAAGGAAACTCCTATCGAATGGCCTGCCCGATCTCGGTGTGGAGAAGTTCGATGAGGCACCCAAAATATCAGTGCGAGATCGCATCAATGTATTCCAGACGAGTCCTCCAACCACAGATGCAGCCACCAAGCCCAACAAGGCCATGACTCTGCAGTCATTATCCGTGGACAGTGGCCGTGGCAAGGGACAGCTGTCCCGTAATAGCAGCACACAGCGCTCCGAGTCGGAGATCGAGGAGGATGACTCGGGCGTGACAGACATGAACCGACAGCTGTCGGAGACCGACACCGAATCCGAGAGCTTTCCGGAGCTGCGCAAGATGACCAGCTATCAGCGAGCCGCCACACATTCCAGACTCTTCAAGCTGCTGCAGGACGAGAACGATGTGCCCGAGGGGTCGGAAGCTGGCCAGGCGGACGAGTTCCAGCTGAAGCCCAGCAGACGCAGGATTATCCACAATGTATCCATCACCCGGCGCCAGAATCCCAATGCACTGAGTGAAGCCGAGACGCTGACGCAGAGACGCGAACGTCTCTCATTGCCGCTGCGCAAGAACACCAGCATCGATGCGGACAATCCATCCACGCCCAACAGTCCCGCCTCACCCATTGTAGGCCCATCGCCCAGCAAGCAGCGTGTGGTCAGCGATAAGCTGGTGAACGAACTGGTCCAGAGTCTGCTGCTCAAGAGCGACAGCACGCATCTGCGCAAGCTGCCCATGGAACGTCTGCAGGCGGCGGCCAAGCGTGCCCTGGTGGAGGAAATGGACTCCGTGGAGACTAGCTCGCTGGACAGCACGCCCGCCATAACACCCAAACAGGACAAGGAATATGCTGACTACTACAGCAGCTGGACCGAGGCCAGTGGCGGCGAGGAGATTGTACCTTCGAAGGCCTTCCGGGCGCTGCAGGATCCGCGACGCAGTCCCTGGACAGTGCGCTGTCCCCGCGTGCTCAGCTCCAAGACAATCAATCGAGATCTGGCCCGTGTCACAGAGTCACCCGAAATTCTGAGTAGTCGCGGCAGCAAAAGTCCGGAGTGCTTTCGGCAACAGTCCAGGGAACACTCCGTGAGCAGCTGGCGCAAGGTCTAGAGGTCTACTTAGGGTTAGCTCATTGTGTATAACTAGCGGGCGGGATCATAGAATTTAGTACAGTAGCAACTTAGGCAACTTGCATTTTGGGTTTAGGCCAAGCAACCGTCACTGCCCTGGCCGAGTAAGGGAGGGATGAAGGGGCCAGTAATTGCATTTCTCATCACAATCACCATATCACATTGTACAATATGACAACACTCAGACTATTAATAAACTAAATATCTAATGAATATGAATAATGTATAATGTATATAAACCAACTGAAACCAAAGAAAAATCGTTCATTCGTTCGTTCGCTCGTTCGTTTGTTATCTCAGTAAAAAGCGCAAAATCTTCGCCAGTCATTTCTAAATTCAACTACATATATATCTACATATGTTTTTCTCGAATCGAATCAAATAATACCTACCAAACAAACAAACAAAAAACAACAACAAAACAGAAAACAAAACCAAATCTCTATCAAATCGCCACAACAAAAAAAAAAAAAAAAAAAAAAAAAACAATTTCATCAACTCAATGATTTTGTAAAACTCGTTCAAAATCCTAAGGTACCTAAATTAAATTAAAATTTATATCAAACCCAAATTTGAACTAATTTTTCTTTAATGTTTTCATTATATTTCAAATTTGCTCTCTATCTTTTCTATGTATTTCTTTTATTTTTGCCGCTATTTGATTTATAATTATATGTGCCGTATTTCTTAATTTTTAATTTGTTGCGACAAATATTTGCGATAGTCACATTCATTTCAAAAATTATATTGTAAAATGAATCTGCAATAAGAAATCCAAATTACCCAGGTTTGTATCTAAATAATGTTACACAATTAACAACTAAATATCCAGTAGCTGCCCAACAAATATTAACCCAACTTAGATGTCACGTTACTAGTGCAAACTTGGCTTAATTGAAAACTATAAATATTTAGAGAAACAAATTGAAACAACTGAAACACCAAGTGAAAATGTCTCATCGCAAATATTTTACTCAATTATTATACCCCTTTCCGTTGCTTTCTATACAAAATTGGAAAACTTTTAAAACGAATTTTGGAGAGCAAACTCCACCTTGAACAAAATGCTGAACAACGAATGAAGATTTTTTGCAATAGTGAAACAAATAATATAAAAAAAAAACATCAACCGATGAAAATTGTACAAAATATAAAATGAAAAGTCGTTCGTAACATTAACCATTCATGAGTTACAATACATAATTGAATGTTTCTTTTCTTATACTTGATTAACTTGGTTTTTACACACAATTAAAATATATATTCTTAACAAAAATTAATCGTTAATTTTAATGATTATGATTATGATTATGATTATGATAATGATAATGACAATGAATATGAATGGCTTTTTCCCTACAAATTCAAGAAAATTGACTAAATTCGCATTTCATAAAATTACAAATAAACAAAAATAAAGGTGAAGTTTCCTCTCAAAGTTCTGTTGGCTGCTTTGCACTGCTGCAAGTTTCAATCTTTTTATTTGCCGCTTCATTTATATTTGTTTCGTTTTGTACATGTATATTCTTACCTATTTTGTATGTCTGCTCTTCGGATTTGAATATCTTTAAAGTTTAGGCAAACTAAGCAAAAAAGCGAAGACAAACAACTTTCCACAATTTACTGTTAGCTTTATTTGTGTACGCTGTGATGTATGCGAATTTCTATTAATTCTCGCTTTGTTTACTTTATTCCAGGACCTGGACAATCGGATCTATAATTATTTCTCAAAGCCATAGAAATCAATTATAGCTGTCAACCGACTACAGCAAATACAGCGATGCAATTAAATGCACATGTCTTTAGTTTAAGTACCAGCACACTTAGGATCACCACAGTCAAATAGCTTGGGAACGGGCCCCTATATTGTAACAGTTTTTAGTGAAATTTCTTAAAACTAACATTAGCATTGTAGTTGAGAATGAAATGTATCTATATTTTTTTTTCAATTCTTTAACGCGGTTTGGTAGCAGCACTAAAACTTCTAACACAACTTACGAAAGCCACTAGCGAAGCGAATCATTACTAATCTTAACTCTTAAGCTGTGAAAAGGTTACACGAGAGAGAATTAACACTTAGACGCAAAATGAGGTAACAACGAAACGAAATACAACGCAATGACAGCAAAATCGACCAATTATAAAATTATATGTATCCGGATAATACGAAAGCGCATATTGAAAACGATTAATAATTAAATAAAATTGGTTTACGAAATCTCTGTGTGTTGTCTTCATCAAACAGCAACAGATTTTCAAAAACTTTTTCATTTTTAACAAGATTCTTTTTGTTTATATCATAGTTATTTATACAAAACATACATACATAATACATACATATGGTATTCGTATGCATACGAATGTGTTATCAAATTTATTTGACTACTATTATTATTTTATACTCATATATTTTGTGTTGTATAATTTTTTATGCAGTGACATTTTTAGTAAATAAATAAATATCTAAAAACAAAAATTTTCAATGCTTGACTTTCAATTGCAGAAACTAGCTTAAAAAATTATTTATAAGCAGTTGCTGGAATCTAAATCAACTAAATAAATAATTCCGTTTAATTAAACCACAATACTATATTCATAATTCATTTATTTCATTTTATTTGTATATTTAGAGGTACAGAGAAGCCGAGTGTAGCAAAAACCAAACTATTGTACTTATATGTACCTATATACATCGATATAGATTTATTCTATAGTAATTATAGTAGTTTCCATATTGCACTTAAATGAAGCCAGATACAATTTAAATTCAATAATCGGGTAATTATACTTTTATACAGTACTTAAACACACATATTTGTACCGGTTAACTATAACATTAAGTCATCATGCTTGGTTTTATATATTTCGAGTATACAGTTTCTTAAAATGGACATGTTGAACAAAGCAACGGCCAAAATACCTGTTCAAAACTCAGCTAAGCGCTCTACAGATAGCAACATTTAAAGCTAATTTCATATATGTATATTGTATATATTTATGTATATGTTATATGTATATAAGTAAATGGTATGTAGATCAACTTTTACCATATATATTAAATGCATAAATATGTCATTCATTATAAATACTTTCAACACTAAACTTTGATAGTTAACTTTAAAATACTTCAGATTTGTACAATTTAACTTTGAGTTAACTTCTTTGAGACCAGTTTAAATTACATAGCTTAGCTTGGCATGCATTTTAAGGTCTAAGCCTGGTTAAAGCAGCTGTCATAAATGTATACAAGATTAAAGTATATAGTTATTGTATATTATATTGCTTTAGTAGGTTAGTTTAAGACTAAATTGCCTAGGAAGTTTTGTCTGCCGTCTGCAATTCCATGAGCTCCTGCACAATGCGAAACTCGTGACAGTCGGCGCATAGGAGGCGGCCATTGGAGCGATTGGAACGCTGCACTTTTTCATGGCAAACAATATGAACCAACTTGAGGTTCTTCAGCGAGAATATCTCCAGAAAGTATTCCAGCACCGAGATGTCAACAATGCGTTTGTTATGCAGCGCACACTTGCGTTGGGGCTGTGTTACCAGTTCCTGGACGTTGGCCACCAGAGCGGGTAGAATGGAGCGGCAAAGCTCGATTTGATGGTCGAGATTCCACACTTGAAACAATATGAGATTCTCGCGTGAGGCATACGGATTTATAGTGTGCTGCAGAGAGCAATAATTGCCATTGTCCGAGAAGGCGCCCTGGCAATGGAAGTCTCCCAGGTCCGTGCACAGGGAAACGGACCATTCGTCAAGGATTGCATTACGGGTAGTGTAATCCTTAATCACCTGTCGTAGCCGTTTATTGGGCACACTGACCGCATCAGGCTGCTCCTCGCCAATTTGCTGTAGCAGGATTTCGTGCTTCTGCTGGCACTTGCGATTAAACATCATTGAGAAGTAATCGCAGCCAATGAGTAGATAGCGAAACTGATCCAACGCCGAATTGATCACCTGCCGCGCCTTCACATTCTGCCTGTACAGCGGATTACGCGTTAGCTCCTCCTTGGTCTTGTAGTAGTAGCCGCGCACACGTGTCTGTGCTCTCATGGCCATGGCCTCCTCCTTGGATTTAAAGCGCTCCTCGCTGCCCTCAAACCATTCCACGTGCTCGGCCTTCAGGCTCAGATGTGCCTTGGTGTTGTCCAAAGCTCGTCGCTGTTTCTGCTGCTCATACTCCGTAATCATGCGCCGAAACTTGTCCGGATGCTGCTCAATAAAATCGTAGAAAATGTCGGCCACCTTCAGCAGTGGCGACTGTTGACGCATTTTTTCAAACTCAAAGTCTGCATCTGTTTAAAAATATAAAATATTTTTTTTTAAAAAATTGTTTAGGCAGTCAATAATTTACGAATAATTATAATTTTAAAATGTGGAATTTATGTAATTTGAATACACTATATAATATACAATACATTTTAAATTTTATGTTATTTTTCAATTTTTTTGTTAAAAACTTTTTTAATTTGTTTCTAAGCAGACGATAATAAACCAAACATAATCAAAATATCAGTTTTAAATTAAAAATTGGTGAGTTAATTAGCAGTTTTATTCTTTTTTTGTGACTAGTGGAAGTAAAAAATTAGATCAAAAAAAATGTGGAACCTATAAGGTGTATAAGCTAAGTTATATAAATAAACAGTTATTTTATTTACTCAGGTTTGAGAAGCCATCGTACCTGTTGTGATGACTGCATCCGGTCCAGCTACAATAAAGAGTGTCTGAGCTGGCAAACTATTGAAATACTCATCATCCGACACTTCGAAGCCGTCCAAGGCAAGATAAATGTGCAGCTCCTGTAGCTGTGAAGGACACATCAAGCAGAGAGAGCCTTGAGTAAAATACTGCCATTGACTAAAACTAAATGGGACCCTGACCCAAGCACACATGTCGTCTGCTGCTGCTCTCAAGGCGTTTGTCGATATCAACAGGTGGGCTCTGATTATGTTTGGGATTTCTTTGGGTTTCCGGGCATGCGCATTGGGCGGGAGGGGGAGTGGCGGGGTATGAGCTCATGGTGGAATTATACACAGTGGAGGATATTTCTCGCGTCCTCTCTTTTTTGGGGGCTTGATGGGTCTCTCTCACACATATACACACATACATAAACATTCCACACTTCAACAGCTCAAGCAATCTAATTGAGAGTCAGAAAGAGTGTGAAGCGAAGGAACCCGAGAGAGTAATATCTGCCATCTTATACAATTCCATTCTGGCTGACATTGAGGCGGGACAAAACGGAAGCAAAGCCAGAAAACATTGGCCTTGAATCTCCAAGGGCAGAGAGCAGGAAGGGGTGGGGGGGGGGGGGTGTGATAGGGGGCTTGAGGCATCTTTTTGTGTAGAAAAACGCGAAGTGAAAAATAAACTTACCGGGAATTTGAGTTGAGCCTTTTGGAGGAGCATGTCCATGGAGTTGGCACCAATGCCGTATTTTCGTGTCCGCTCATTGTCAGTTATTTTATAACCTTGCATCTTAGCTAACGGTACCCGGATCTTATCCTTGTCCAGGATTTTATCTCTATCCTTGTCTAATCCTTTGTTTTGGTTGCTGCAACTGCTGCGTGTGGCTGGCGCCATTATCGTTTCCTTAATGTAGTTGAGCATCTGTACAATTAATTGAATTTTATTCGATTTTCAAATGCGCAATTAACAATATTTTGTTTGTTTTGGAAAACCTTGCAACAAGCTGCCTTATAAACGCGCACCAATATAAACTACTTGACCAGCGTTGCCAATGTTGTTACATTTTATCAGTGCAGCTCAATTTCGATTCCATTCAGAAAAAGGCTAGATTGAAATAGATTGAATGTTTGCGTTTAGTTAAAGCTGTAGTCTTTTTGAAACTAATTTCTCACATTTTAACTGTGTTTCTAAATAAATTACATATTATTTCGTATATCGGCAGTTAAAAACAAATTTAATAACAAGTGCTTATTTAATAAATATTTTTACGCATCACTAATAAAACAGTGCTGCCAGTTGGCTAAAATTTTTTGAAGTCATACTCAAATTAGTAAGAAAAAGGTTAGATTATAAAAGCTTGCTGTTGTCTGTTAGCTTTACCTTTTGCTTGTATTAATTTTACAACCAATTTGTCGCATTTCAAATAATCAACAATATCATATCGTAAAACAGCTGTTGACAATAAATTGTTTTTTGACGCAGCACTGACAAGCCAGCGCTGCCAGTTAGTTAAAAATAGTTACACTGCGGTCACACTGGCTTGCCCGTTGTTCAGCCAAAATCAGCTGTTTTAGCCAAAGTGTTGATCAAAGTAAATTTTGTGCCGCAAATTGAAACAAAATTGTTATTGTAGCTTTTACGATGTGCAGCGACCGTTAACGTAACGTCCGCAATGCATTTGCGACCGCGCTGCCGCGAATGGCTGCCGCTGGCAACGCAGCAAATGCGACTTCGCAACTTGGCTCGGATTCAAGGATTCAACATTAAGTGCACCACG
Source organism: Drosophila maculinotata (assembly GCA_035045305.1). NCBI lineage: Eukaryota > Metazoa > Arthropoda > Insecta > Diptera > Drosophilidae > Drosophila > Drosophila maculinotata. The sequence continues at coordinate 349,964 of JAWNPD010000134.1, read as the reverse complement.
GAAGATGAGGAGGAGGAGACGCGGGATGAGGAGCAGGAGTTGCTACTCTATTATACACTGCATGCCGATAAGGGAAGTGAGGCGTTCTACACCAGCGAAGCGCTGCCACAGCGCCATCAGCAGCAAAAGTGGGCGGAGATTTGTGCGGGCGACGACGTCTGGCGGAAATCGAATGCGCAATGCGTCTGTGTTAAAGTCTGGGCACACTATCAGCCAACCGCCCAGCAGCAACCAACAGCAAACGGGCCAAGTGAGACTGAGCGAACAACGGAGCCAACGGAGAGGTTTGTTTACCTATTTAAATCCTTTGTGGGGAATATTTAAGAAGACCTCTTTGAGTGACCCCGATGTATCTAAACAAACTAATACCTTAGCTTTGAAGCTATCTTCATGAAACATGATATATCGTATCTGATTATTATATTGTACATGTCCTTTAAAAGTTGAATACTATTGACCACATTCCCAAATTAGACTCGATATGTCTATGATATAGTATCTTCATGAAACTTGCAATATCGCATCAGATTACTCATTTGTTTAAAATTTGAGCTCTGAATGAACCATATTTTTGTTTTCCAATTATAATGAATTTGTATACCATTTATTTCTGAAATGGAAATTTAATTAATTAGTACCTTATTCCAAAAGTCGAATTTTAATCTAAACATTTTTGTACTTTCTAAAAATAAATTCAACTCAATTTTGTGAGTGGTTAAGATATTTGAAAAACTAACAAGTTGCATATACCAAAACTAAATATCCATAAAATAAATCGAATTACATATGACTAATTGTTTATGCTTTTTGTTGCAGCGCGAAGCTGGCGCAGCGTCTGGCCAATGTGCAGTTAACGCCTCAAAAGCTGCCACGCCCACCGGAGCTACTGTTCAGCTGGGGTGTTTACTTCTCCGGCCTAATACCTCTGGCGACGCTGGAGTTAACCAATTGTCGCGCCAACTGTTTGATTTTTCATCTAAATGGCGAGCACTTTACCTCCCCGGCGCTGATCAGTGAACAGGGTCTGCACGTACAGCTGCTTCAGCAATACCAGCGCTATGCCGAGTACGACAATAATGAACGGAATGCGGATAGCGGCGCCGTCGGCATCAATTCCCCGCCCGTCAGTCGCAGCAGCAGCCCCGTGCTCCAGATGAGCACCATGCGCTACGCCCAGCTCAGCTGTCAGCTGTCGAATATGCGTCGCAGCTACAATTTGGAGAATCTGCTGTTGTTGCAGCGCCGTCAGCGAGATCAGCGCAAGAAGTTGCGCGACGTGGAGGAGGTGAGCGGCGAGATCGCACGTCTCAGCGTTCGTTGTATAACACGCAACGAGCTGAGGCTGAAGCCGCGCACCACCTCACTCTCCGGCTCACCGTATGGCAGTCAGCATTCCCAGCATTATCATCATTCCATGGGCCGCACGCTTAGCGTCCTCCTAGCCGAGCAGCAGGAGATTGCGCCCCTCACACTCTACAGTGCCCAGCAGCTGATGCAACAGATCGAAGCGCTGCGTTGCAAGCAGCGTTTACTACAGACCGAACGCGCCACCTTCAAAGAGCGCAATGCGCGACATCAGGAGCAACTACAGTTGCTGCGGGAGCAGCGCGAGGATCAGCAAGGTAAGCTGCATAACCAACGGTTGGAGCTGGAGCAACAGCGTCTGGAATGGCGCACCCAGGCGCCACCGCACCGAGCACAGCGTGAACAGAAGCGTCAAATTATTCTCCAAGTAAGCAGCAAATTTTTTAAGTGTATTAATATCTGAATATATATTTTATTTTTTTATCGGTTTTAAATATGTGCTGCATAAATAAAAATTTTAAAGAGATTTGAATTCCATTTTATAGGTGGAACGTCGCATGTCCACTTTGGTGCTGGAACTGCAAGAGATTTACAACATCAAAAGTCTGGGCGCCCTTCAGTTTAGCATTTGTGGCATCGCCTTTCCCCACATGGAGCAATATACGAGCGAGTCGCGGCAGGCGGCCAATGCGCAGATGCTGGAGAATGTCTCGCCGCTGGCGGTGAGCGCAGCGCTGGGTTATGTGGCGCACCTGGTGCAGATGCTGGCATTCATAATGGATCGCCCGCTACGCAATCCCATATACTATGAACCGTCGCGTTCGCGCATTGCCGACGAAATCAAAGAGCTGACCTATACGACAAGAGAGTGAGCTAGCGATCCAAGAGTAACCTGATTCAATTTTAATATTTCGTAAACTACTTGTAGATTCCCTTTGTATACGCGCTCCATTCTGCCATCTCAACAAACCAAGTATGCCATTTATTTGCTGCGGCAAAACGTCTCGCAGCTGTGCTATGATATCACCGGTCACTGTGATATGCGGAACACATTTGGCAATCTGCTGGATCTATTCGATACGCTGCGCTACATTGAGCGCACCCAGCGCGATGAAGTCGATCAGGGGGACAAGTTGCCCAGCACTGGGAGACATGTCAACGGCTTGACCGCAGCGGCTGCCAACCCTCAGCTTTCGCAGTCGCACTCATCGGTGGACATGAATCATGTACCACTGCCCACAACGGCAAATGCGGCCAAGGATGCACTCCTCCAGCAGCTGATGCCTTCTGGCGTGAGTCAGGCACTGGCCATCGAGGGCTATGCGTCAACGCAGCGGTATGAGCAATAATTTATTTATGTCTTGCGATATGTTTTTAGATTCTGTACATAGTTCATAAGCATATTTTTGGTGTAATCAAAATCAAAATAATAAGTTTAAGTTGTATCTTAACTTCATTAAAAAGTGAGTTTAGGTTATAGAATAAAAGTATTCACGAATACTTAGTGCAATTTACGATTATACTCAACTGCCACTTTCTTCTCAAATACTAATGCATTTTATCTGTTACAGAATCTGTCGCTCTGTCGGCTCCTATTCGGATGGCGAGGAAGATTATCGCCCCAGATTGGAACAAAACTATTCAAATTCGGACTCAAACATAACGCTGCAGGTGGAGCGCAGTTAGGACGAGCGCTGCATGCTGCGTTGCAATATAACTACTTATTTACCTACACATAATACGAGTATCTATATTTATATAAACAATCGCAAAAGCCCCCACAAAAAAAGCAAGAGCAACGAATTTAGTTGCTGCGTTACGTTTTAGCAAAAATGTATTTTGATTAGACCGCTTTAAACGTATTATGTACTTGAAACACTTGTGTGTGTATTTTAAATTATAGACTGCTTTTGATGAGCAACAACAACAAACTGGCTTAACGTGTGCATATTAATTGTTTCTTTGATTAAGATCTCGTTGTAAATTCCCGTTCTTCGTTTATATGCTAAATTATTAAGATACATATAAATCTAATAAATATACATACATATATACAATTTTTAAAAAATACAAATTATGTTTTTAACTTGAGCATTTTTAAAGTATTTAATCCAGGACAAAATGTGCAGGAAGTGTGTGCAAACTTCGGGCAACAACTTTAAGTGTTTACAAAATAATTTGAAATGTGCGCTGAAAGCTTCACATTGCCAGCGTTAACCAACACTAGACGCACAGCTGTTCCCCAGTTTGGCCAAATTAATACAATTGGCCAGTGGCCACTAGCAATAAATTTAACAAATATATACATAGAACGAAACGTGCTGAAGCATGTGCTAAATTATTTCAAATATTAGTTAGTTTTATTAACAAATTGCGAGCTTTTAAACAACAATGTGAATGTAAACAGACGTAGCTGAAAAATTACTTATAACGTGTGTGTGTGTGTTTGTTACGTGTCTAAGTGTGTGTGTGTGTACGAGTGTGTGTGTATGTGTGTTCCGGGCTACTGCTAATAAAGTTAAAAAGTGCCGCGTTGTTATTGTTGCTCGATAGTATAAGTAGAGTGATATTGAAACAGTTTCAATTGATTATAAATTGTTATCAATTGCCATATACTATAAATACTAGATCTGATTGATGACGTAGTCGGGGAACGCCTATTGCCGTTACCTTTCCCGTTGGCAGCTGCCCATATAAAGCTAACCCGCTTAATGATACGCCAAGTGTTCGCTATAAATGTTTACGCGCCCAAATAAAAATATAAAAACATTTGATAAGGCAAACAACACGTTTTGTTTGTGGATAGAGCGAGATAGAGTATACAGAGTGCATTGCATTCGCACTCGCATTAGTGAACTGAAAACGTGGCAAACTACAACTTGAAGCGGTCTTAAAATCAGCCAAGCATTTAACTGAATTTAAGGAAAGAAACAAAAGGAAGAGGAAACTATTCGTAAATAAAAGAATAGTTAATTAATGTTTGGCTAGGAAACAGAGGCATCCAAAACAAGACACACCTGTATAAAACGCTCTCTCTCACACGCACACAGTCAACACTTATATATAGTATATATATATAGAGAACGCTCTCTTACGCCATGACTGATAACGAGCTGCCGCTACGTGACTTTGACGAAGAGAGCGAAGAGACTGATTCGGAAACGGAATTGCTCATACGCCACACTGGCAGCAGCGGCGGCAACGACGCTGCCATTGGCAACAGCAACAGCAACAACAAAAGCAACAACAAAGGCAACAGCAACAACCATGGGCAAAGAAGACGCAAAAGCTCAACTGGTTACAGCGGCATTGGCGGCATTGGTGGGGCTAGCCCCGCTGGCCGCGTCAACAGCGGCAGCTTTCTGGGCAATCTATTCAGTCTTGGCTCAGCCGCCGGCCAGATACGTTATAGAAATGAGCGGAGTCGCGAGCGCGCCAAATACTCAAATAGCAACAGCAGCGGCAGCGGCAGCGGTAGTGCAACGCGAGACCTTACCTCGGACCATACAATTGGCGCCAGTGCAACGAAGAAGCTGGCGCAACTAACGCAAACGGGCGACGGCGGCGTCGATAGCTCCGCGCCACATGCTCCACACGCAGCCACAGAGAGTGGCGCCCCAAACGGCATTGGCGCACCCCATACGGTGATCGATCCCGAGAACGGCGCCTCCACCGTCTTCTATCAGAACAATCGCAGGCGCAGCAAAAGTCGCAGTCTCAGCAATGTCTGTAAAATGTGTTTCTGCAGGTAATGGAAATTTTCACTTGTTACACGCTGCGTATACATAATATTCCACTTTGAAAAGCTGCTGTCAACAATCATACCCCTGCCCCTACCCCTGCCCCTGCCCTCTCTCAATTGTTGCCCATTTAAAACTAAAAGTTGCCTCTTCAGAAAAAACAGCTGCTCTTCCATAAGTGTATTTATTGGTATTTCTGGTGTTGACGATCAAAATGTACAGCGAAATACTTTTTAGTCTCATTATTTAAGTGCATTTTTCTTAATTTAGAATTTCGAATTTTGCAATGTTTGTAATCAAATTATTAACGATGGCAACCGGAAAATATATACAAACAGATCATTAATATATTTCTTTAATAATATTTAATGTCTGGAATAATTGTTTAATAACAACTAAATTCATTTTTAAGTTTACTTCCTGTCGATCAGATGTATATTTTAAAGTTTTTTTTGTTATATCTTAACGACATTTTTTCTTTTTTTTGTTTTTAATATCCATTTCCGTTTGATGTTTTACAAATATGCAAAACGAAACTCAAGAATAAACTTGATAAAGTTTTATATAAATAATTCGACTGTTATTGATGTTAAGTATCTTAACAAGTTATTCTATTGGTTTCCAGTTTCAGTTTGATCTCAAAACTAACTTCCTCTGCTTCTGATGAAACTTCCTGTTAAGTTACAGTTTTAAAACTAGGCGAACGTTAGAGCTATTACCTCAAACCTCAAGAAAACGCCATAATCTCATCTCGAAACCTTTCTTGGTAGCAAGTTCTGCTCCAGTGGCTTTGTTTATTATCTTTTTGATGTTGCGCCTGCTGCTTTTATGACGCTGCTGCTGGGCAGCAACAACAACAAATCGTTGAAATTCAAACTAGCAAATGAAAACATTTCGAAATACTCAAGAAATAAAAACAGCAAAAAATATTTGTATATACATATGTATATACATATATAAAAGAAAAAACAAGAGCAAATTGCAAAGGCAGACAAAATTGCTGTTGAGGCGTTTCTAAGAAAAGTTCGTGTTTTGAAACGCGAGTAAAATTGTATACGAATAAATATGTATATATATATATATATATATGTGTGTGGCACAGATTATTGTATATGTATAGTATACGTGTGTATGGTAAAGATGTATAAATATATTTTTAATTTGTCTAATTAGAACAAAAACAAGAACAGGCAAATGGAGAAGGAGAAAGAGAAAGAGAGCAAATGCCGCCGGTTAAATAAATAAAGAACAAAACAAAAAACCACGAAATCAAAATCGATAAACGTGATCCACAAGTATCCGATTCGGCAGTCGCTCTGTTTATACATACATACAATGGAAATTTACAACAAGCTGGAACCAACCACCTACTTATATGTAAATGGCGTCAGTCAAAGTGACAAATCGACACTGAAATCGTCACTGAATTTCTCACGCTAAGCCATTATCGTAAGACTCAAATTGTGTCGGGAAAAGAGGAGCGGGGCGGGGTGTTTGTAAATTTGCATTAGTAATCGATTTTTGGCGTGCAAACTTCTTCAACGAAACTAACGCGACTCGTTTTGAAGAACCAAACACACTGAACTACAGAAAGAAACCCGTTTGCTTAGATACTTTTTTTTTCAAGGTTTCTAAAAACACAAAAACAAGTTCCGCAGCAAAAGTCGCATCCAGTAAAGTTTTTTGTGTGCTTTTTCATTTTTCAAGTTTCGTTCTTTTTATGTCGAAAATTGAAAGTTATGTGCCCTCGTGGCTTATCAGAAGGAGGTCACCGCTCAACGGCCAACAGTCTATGAGGCCGACAAAATATGAATGCAAAAAGCCGCATCGCGTCGTAAGAGATTTGTGTTGGGTAATATGGCCACAATGTGTACAGCCGCATACAAAAGATAGATAGTATAGTATAATACCCATAACAATCTCAAACTGTATACAAGTCCAAGCCGGTGCCTGAGAATTAAGCCCCATTGTTCGGGCATGTGGAACGACAGTATCTACCACTATCCATTAACTTTGTAATATGCATTTCACATTACCACAGATGTACGTATTATGCAATGCCTGGCATTTGTGAAAACTGCATAATTTAGTAGTCATTATCAAATATATACATCATATATTACTCTAATTTGCATTACAGTAATGGAATTCTTATCAGTAATTCTAATGTTAATTAGAATAATTGAATTCTTATCAAAAATTAAGTTAACACGGCTGTTCTAGCATCAAACTAATTGAATTCTTATCTGCTTATCAAATTAATTGCATGAGTGATCTTACAGTTGCACTCTATAGGAATATAATTATGCCATAATCACTTAAGTTCTATTGAATTAGAACTAAGCTAGGGCTTTAGTTAGTTTTCGATGACGTGAATAGGTTATTTGTGGGAACGTGAAAAAAATAGTTGTTTATAAAACATTGTGTGGTTTAATTAAAATGCGTAATTGCACATAGAAAAAACCGAAATAAAGAAATTGATTAAGAACAAAATGCTTCAAATCAGAAATATGTTATTGACTCAAAAATAAAACGTTTTGCAAAATGAACATAGCGGTAATTATATTAAAGCCAGAAGATATTCTCAGATATACTTATGAATAAGCAATCTTCAATTAAATATGTTGTCTTCTTCTCAAAAAGTACAAAATAAAATTGTATTTCATATTAATTCTGAATTATATAAATCTTTCTATATTTATCCAGTTACATTTTTAATAATTTCAATAATAGAATTAGATTGATTTGAGATTGTAAAACATAATTTGAATTTAAATTCTTGAATCATGATTTTGTTGTTAGACTTGTATACCTCATAGCTGTAGGTATAGGGTATTTCTTAGTCAAACAATTTCTGCTCGCCTTATTACATTTTTTAAGCCCATCTTTCTTTTTATTTTAATTTGTAAATTAGTGCTGTAAACGATTCATCAATAAAAACATCTGATAAAATGTTATCCTAAACGTCTTAAAGACCTCTAAAATATTTAAGCACTTATCTTTTCTGTCTTCGAAGCCCCAATTTGGACTACAGAAAACTCTTCAAACGCTGACCCTGAGGTTACTTTATTTGCGCTTTATAATTTGTGTAGTGCCCACAGTTGAAATTTTCTCTCTTTTTCGACACTCTTCACGTTTTTTGGGTGTTACTTTGAAGGTCTTGTTGCTGTGGCTTTGTGCCTTACTCACATTTGTACACATTTTTACCCATTTGCTGTTGCTTTATTCAACTACTGTGGCGAGGCCTTTGTTTCCATTGTTCACCTCCAGTTTGCCCCAAAGCGTTTTGCCTGTTATATGAGGCTCAAAGATTTGGGCCGATTAGAATTGCAATGTGGCGCCAGTTAAAATCGTAATATAAATAGCCAACGTCGTGGAACCAACGTGTCGTTTAACTGCCCTCACCTTACCCCCTACCTGCCTCCCTCCCTCCCTCAACTCATTATTCCAGTAAGTGATGGCTTAATTGCGAACATTAGGCAAAATGATTTCCATTAGCTCGGAAACTAACTACACAATACAGCGATAACGTCTACATATTTCAAGTGACCTTGAGCCAAGTGTAATTTTCAACTTATGTCTGATTTTACGCTTCGATTTATATACAAAAAATGTATATACATTTTATTTACAAGTTTTGGCTGTTGCATTTAGCTCATGTAAACATTAGTTTAAGCTTCAATAATTCTCAAATTGTTTAGGTATCGAATATAAGTTGTTTGTAATTGTGAAATTCACACAAACAATTATAGGCGCTGAGAATAAAAATAAAATAAATAACAAATAGAGAAATATAGATCTTAAATTACACATTTCCATATAGTTTGAATATAAAACCGATCAATTTAGCTATTATCTTAACACCCAGATTTTAAAGCATGCAAAATCCACATAGGTACGTAATTTTATATTTATTCGATATTTCTCTATGTTAATAAATATATTTTTAATTTTATTGTCAATTCTCATGCACCCATTGTTATTTATTAGAGAGACATTCATTATTTCTCTATTATATATTTGTATATTTCTGAATTTGCTTTGCTTATTAAATTCTTATATAGTTTAATTTTGTCTCTTAGTTCTTACGCTACAGTTGCATAACTAGCACATCGTATTATATATATGTATATGTAGTTTTTCTTGCCGCAGAAATTTTCTTTGCGTTGAGTTGAAAATAATGCCACAAGCAATGGGTAAATGAAAAGCCAGAAAAGAATTGTTGTCTGGAAATCGTAAATACCGCAAAAGTGTCGAGACATTGGAGAATTTTCTCTTAGTTTTTAAACAAGTCGCGTCAAAGGAATTAATTTCAGAGCAGACAATGAGCTATTGGCCTGACTGACGGACTGACTGACTGACTGACTGACTGATGGACTGACTGATGGACTGACAGAGTCACATAATTTATGCGCCACTTTGCACCTGTCGGTAACCGCTAACCGTTCAGGCGACTCACACCAGCTAATTTTCAATTTGTGTGTCAACAAGCAGGTTGCCCCACTGCTCTGGACCCCTGCCCATCCCCAAGACACGCCCCGTCCCGCCCAGCCCTGCTTCGCTTGGTTAATTTCTGTGCAAATAGACAAACGGCTATGAAAAGTTGTTCTACGAACTAGACGCTATAAATAGGTAAAGCCTAGGGCCCCCTGACGCAAAGTTGACTTGCGTTTATTATGTTTTTGCTTATTAACCCGCATTGCCAGCAGCAGTGGGTGCCGAAACAATGCAACGTTTCTTTCTCAACTATTTGCCAACAGCAACAGCAACAACAACAACAATAACGGCCACAATTCAAATAATAACATTAGGCGTTGCCATTGACGGGCCCTGGAAGTGGATCGGGAACACTTGGATCGGGGCAATGGGGGCTGTTTTGCATGCGACACGACGACAAAAGTTGTGGAAAAGCTTGGGAAAATGTTTGTTTCCAGTTGTTAGTTGTAAGTTGCCAGTTGCCAGTTGCCAGTTCCACGTTGCCAATTGCCATATTGTGTACAATTTGTTTGCTTACGTACGAGTAGCTGAATTCATTATACTACTACCACTACTACTACTATACACATATACATAATATGCCCATGTGGGTGCAGAAAATCTATAAACTGTTTCTGCATTTCAATTAGGCTCTAACTGCTTACATAATTATGTATTTGGCTCTAAAATTGAGTACAGATCGTGAATGAGTTATAGATAAAGCGGCCTAAGTTTTTTATGGGTGAATGATAAAATAAATTAAATATTTTAAATATTTCTGGATGTTTAATATTGACAGACAGATATAAAAATCGATGAATTTTAAATAAAATAAATTATATATTTCATAGCATGCTGAATTTTAAGTATAAATAGACAAACATACAAATGATTTATGTGCATGCTGAAACTTAAGCAAGCTTTAACCAGATTCATATTCAAATCTTAAGACAATTTTAGATAAAATAAATGAAGTATTTTTTAAGCTTGTGGATTTTAAATATTGACAGACAGACAAATATCTTGGAGCTTGGCAAAATCGCTTGAATCTTAAGCAAGCTTTTTCAAGATCCATATTCGATTCTTACGACATATTCTTAAATAAATACGCATAAAAAAAGATCCGGTTTGTAAGACAGCGTGAATGTTGTCCAATTTGTTATTGTGTAGCAGCTTTCTATATACTGGATAAGAATTTACAAAAGAGATTGTATTTTCATACCCCGTAGCAAATAATACAAAGGGTAGTCAGGCTGTAAATCAGATAAATCGCCAATTTAATTTGTTGTTAGTCAGCTTAAAAAGAACTGAAATTGTTTACTTGTTCGTTATATAAGCTTGAGAAAAGTATGTAGATAAAAAGTGATTTAAGTGCAGTAATTATTAATGGGAACAGCAAATAACAGCTGTATGACAATCTATCCAACAATTTAACAACAATGATATCTACTGTTTGTCAGTTCTAGGAACGTTTCGATTCGTAGTTCTGAAACGTGCTGTAATAAAATTATAGCGAAATGCATTTCATATGTTGCAATTAGTTAGGGGGCTAAGGAAATGGCGAATAAAACGAATTAAAATTGTTTACCTTTTCAGCTTGGCTAAGCAATTATAACGAACAACAACAATTTAGCTATAGCTATAGCCATGGAAATGGAACGGTGACAACACATTTTGCGGCACAGCCTTTTGAAGTGCAATTTGCCTTGACGGTCTCTGAGTCACAGCCAAGTCAGCGCCAAGTCAGAGCCAAGTCAGATTCAGAGTCAAATTCCGACTCCGATCTGTATACAGATGCAAACTGACCCGACTTTTGTCTCAGTGTCTGGGGCGAGATCTTTGTCTTTTGGCAATTTCTCAATTCTCAATTTTCGAGCTCTTTTACAAACAATTCAAAGCGTTGATGTCATTGAACCTTTTTTTTTTATTTTTTATTTTGCCATTTCTTATGGTTAGTTGTTGCTTTTGCTGTTGGCATTCTTATGGTGGTGGCTCTTCATTTTTTATGGCTGTCGGCTGGCAACTTTTTCTTATGAGATCATAACACGAAATCGCTTTAGAAACCACTATTGACAAAACTTTTTTTTAAGGCGCACTATATTCCAATGAATAATATACAAATAAACAAACATAGAAACGTTAACGCCCGCAACAGTCCAAAGCCAAAGCCCATAAAGGCAAAAACAAGTTTACGCAGAGAGGCAAAAGTAAACAAGCAAAATACAATTATGCCAGGCGTTGCTGGCACTGCCTGATATTGCTGATATGAGCAGCGAGTGATGGCCTGACGCTGCTTATTTAATTAACACTGTGGTGCGAACTCAGCAGAGTGCGCAATCAGCAGCATTTGGCATTTAATACATTATTTCACAACTCTCGCAGATTTAAATGTTGCTGTGACAGCGCGCGCAAAGTCTCGCTCCTAGTGTTGCCAGACTTTTGCGAGAAATGAATGTTACACTAGCTGCGCTCTACCAATACACATCACGCGCTTAGGCAACTAGCGCGCATTCGCTCTCGCTTGCATGCACTGGCGTTGTTATTGATTTCTCTTTGCAAGCCAGCACAGACAGGGTTGTTCAACTAATGCCAGACAACGTAGTTTTTGACACGGAATTTTCATTTGCGTTGATTTTTTGTGCATAAGAATTTTGTTGTGTGTCTGTCTGCATTTAATAAAGAATACAAGTGCGATTTGTTTCGAGTACTTTGGCATGTGAATGCTTCAAGTAAAGCGCCTAAAATGCACAATGTGCATCTCTGTGTAAAAACGATACAAAAACAAAAACAAATTAAAAGCAATTAAAAGAAACTAACAAAATTCAGCTGTAAATTGTAATTGAAATTGTAAAATGGATGACGGCACTTCGCAAACGTCAGCTGCAGCGCCAATGACCAGAGAGAATATTCCATTGCTAAATCGCCAGCGTAATCGTTGGTACTCATTCAGGTGAATCATCCAAGAATAACATCCATGACCCCCCTTTAAGTCTAACGGGCAATCTGGTTTATCAGCATTTTCGCACTGCCATCCCAGAGAGCGAGAGAGTGAGATAGAGAGCTGTTGCAGTAAATGACAATCATTATGTACATATGTGTGTATCTGTGTGAGCGAGACTGAAAAGCAAACAGACAGCAAGCACCCAACAAAGAGAGCACGCGAGAAATTTCCGCCAGCTGTTATTTTCAACTTCCTGCTCCCTTTCTTTTTATTGATAATAACAAACCGCTTGCTCTGCTTACTCCCCCACGCTTGTATATGTATTTGTGTATGTGTATACATATGTATTTGTGTATATTTGTTGTGCATCATTCAAATTTCACTACTGTTTATAGTATTGTTTTTAGTATTGATTTATTTTTCGACAAGGTCACTCGTAATTTTATAAAATTGAAAGCTGTTATTTTTCGTACTTTACTTTTATAGCCTTTAGTAATGCTTTTTAGAATTATTGTAACGACCTTGGGGAACAGCACCAAATACTTGGAAATTGCTGGGTGCGGTTTCTGAGCCATTTGTCAGAAGTAACAACAATCGCTCGCATATTAAAAATTCCAGATGTAATAATGGACATTTTGTATGCCTTAACCAGGCGTTTAATCAAAAATTCTTTAAAATGAAAACATATTTAATTCTTATCTTCAGTTTATGAACACTTGAAAATACGTTTAAAAACGTTTGTTAATTTCAAAACAGTCTGTTGAGTTTGATCTAAATGCAAACGTCACTCTTCCTGCTTGACTTATGTACTCAGTCCAAAGAGACATCCAGTCCAAGAATACAAGTACACATCAGAATTTGTAACTGTTCTTGTAATAAATTCGATTGAAAACTTGAAACTTGATTTTTGCCTTTCTCAGTCCCCAACTCTAAACTGGCTTTACAGATGTATCACACGTTTATTGTTTGTCACCGACTGTATACTAATAGAGTTTTATGGTCTTTCAGCTGCTGGAAGAAATGGTTCAGGCCACGAGAGCTGCGGGCTCGCTCAGTCAACTTGGGCAGACCCAACACGGAGAAGTTTCCGCCAAACGAGATACGAAACCAGAAGTATAATTTCATCACCTTCCTGCCGCTGGTTCTCTTCGAGCAGTTCCGCTTCTTTCTCAATCTGTACTTTCTGCTGATGGCGCTCTCTCAGTTCATACCGGACATACGCATTGGATATCCCTACACTTACTGGGGTCCACTCGGCTTTGTGCTGATGGTAACCATTTGCCGAGAAGCAGTCGACGATCTGCGACGGCATCAGCGAGATCACGAAGTCAACTCGCAAAAGTACAAACGCCTGTCGGCATCACATGGCAATGGCTACGAGATGGTGCCCAGCTCCAAGCTTAAAGTGGGCGACGTCATCATTGTGGAGAAAAACGAGCGAGTTCCTGCAGATCTTATACTCCTACGCACCAGCGATCGCAGCGGCTCAGTCTTTGTGCGCACCGATCAACTTGATGGTGAGACGGACTGGAAGCCACGTTTGGCGGTGAACTACACCCAGAAACTCAGCCGCGATGCTGATTTGTACAACATCGATGCGAGCTTCTATGTGGAGAAGCCACAAAATGATATACACAGCTTCATAGCCACTTTCTGCATGACCGATGGCAGCGAGGACACCGGACTCAGCGTGGAGAACACACTCTGGGCCAATACGGTGGTTGCTGCCGGCACTGCCACTGGAATTATCATCTATACGGGCTGCGAGACGCGCAGCGTAATGAATAACTCACAGCCTCGATCAAAGGTGGGCCTCCTGGACACTGAGATCAACGGTCTGACCAAGGTGCGTAAGATATGATGATATCCTAGATATGCGAATTTTCCTATGATTTGAGAACAGGTTTAACTCATATCTGTATATATCCAACAGGTGCTATTTTGTGCCGTACTGGGACTCTCCCTGGTAATGATGATGCTTAAGGGCTTCGGTGGTCCATGGTACCGATACATGTTCCGCTTTGTGCTGCTCTTCTCGTACATTATACCAATTAGTCTACGTGTGAATCTCGACATGGGCAAGGCCTTCTACTCGTGGCAAATGCAAAACGATGACAATATTAAAGGCACCGTGGTGCGCTCCACCACCATACCCGAGGAGCTGGGTCGCATCTCTTATGTGCTAACTGACAAGACTGGCACGCTGACCCAAAACGAAATGGTCTTTAAGAAGATACATCTGGGCATAGTGTCTCACGATGCGGACACGTTTCATCATATCGGACAGATCATACAGAAGCTCTCAGGCAATTTACTGCAACAGCAGCAGGGTAGCCTCTCCAGCTCCAGTAGCGCCGGCGAATCCATTAAGCCCATGTTCGCTGGCAACCGCATGCGTCGTCCCGAGGGCTGGCGGGAGTGGGAGGCGGTCCGCGCTCTGGCCCTCTGCCACAATGTGACACCGGTTAGCGATGATGAGGACAATCGTTCGGTGTCCACCGCATCGACGGTGACTGGTGGCAATAATTCACCGACCAAATCTGTGATAAACATTGAGGCACCCGGCAGCACCGACACAGAGCATCAGTATCAGGCCGCCTCGCCCGATGAGATAGCGCTGGTCAAGTGGACCGAACAGGTGGGCCTAACACTCATCGCCCGAGACCTTAACACCATGACGCTGCAGGTGAAGACCGCCACCGAAGAAAGTAAGTCTTGTCACTACTTAAAGTTATACTTTACTTACATTTTTACTAAATGGAATGAATTATAATAATTAACACCAAATTTAATTGTTAACAGACGACATACTGATGCACTATCAGATCCTGCAGCTGTTTCCTTTTACGAGCGAGAGCAAACGCATGGGCATCATTGTGCGTGAGAGCAAGTCGGGCCAGATAACGTTCTATCTAAAGGGAGCCGATGTGGTTATGTCCACCATTGTGCAGTACAACGACTGGCTCAGCGAGGAGTCTGGCAACATGGCGCGGGAGGGTCTGCGCACTCTCGTCGTTGCCAAGAAGGTTCTCACCGAGGAGCAGTACAACGACTTTGAGATGCGCTACAATGCGGCGCGGCTTAGCATCACGGATCGTGTGGCCAAAGTTGCTGCCGTTACCGAGTCGCTGGAGCGGGAAATGGAGCTGCTGTGTCTCACCGGCGTCGAAGATCGCCTGCAGGAGAACGTGCGTCCCACGCTCGAGCTATTGCGCAATGCCGGAGTGCGTGTGTGGATGCTGACGGGCGATAAGCTGGAGACAGCCTGCTGCATTGCCAAATCGTCACAGCTGATTGGACGCAACCAGGGGCTGCATGTGTTGCGCTCGGTGAAGACGCGCACGGAGGCGCATCAGGAGCTAAATCAGTTTCGACGCAAGCAAGGCCACGCCCTGGTCATATCCGGCGAATCGTTGGAGGTGTGCCTGCAGTTTTATCGACTCGAGTTTCTTGAGCTGGCAACCGCCTCACCGGCGGTAGTCTGCTGTCGCTGCTCACCCACCCAAAAAGCACAGGTGGTGGCGCTTATCCAGAAGCACACGCGCAAGCGCACTTGTGCCGTGGGTGATGGCGGCAACGATGTGAGCATGATCCAGCAGGCAGATGCAGGCGTGGGCATCGAGGGACGCGAGGGCCGTCAGGCATCGCTGGCTGGTGACTTTAGCATTCCGCAGTTCTCGCACATTGCCAAGCTGCTGCTGATCCATGGCCGGCGCAGCTACAAACGTTCCGCGGCACTCTCCCAGTTTGTCATACACCGCGGATTGATTATTACCACACTTCAAGCTGTTTTCTCTGCGGTGTTTTATTTGAGTTCGGTGGCTCTGTATCAGGGGTTCTTAATGGTCGGCTATTCCACGTTGTACACCATGTTTCCTGTGTTTTCTCTGGTGCTGGATCAGGACATTACCTCAGAGACGGCTGTCACGTACCCAGAGCTGTATAAGGATCTGTCCAAGGGACGCAGTCTTAGCTACAAGACCTTCTTCATTTGGGTGCTGATCAGCATTTACCAGGGCGGTGTCATCATGTACGGCGCACTCATACTCTTTGTGGATGAGTTTATACACATTGTGGCCATTAGTTTCTCGGCTCTGATTATGACGGAACTCATTATGGTGGCGTTGACGGTGCGCACCTGGCACAGGTAACAAAAACATTATTTACCAAGTGTACCAATTATCTAACTGCTTATCTATTTATCAGGCTAATGGTCTTGGCGGAGCTATTCAGTTTAGCACTTTATCTCATCTCACTGGCTGTGCTGCACGAGTATTTCGGTATGTATTTTCTTGAAAAACCCATAATCTGCCTTATTTTATATTACTCATCTATATTTTTTTCAGACTGGGAGTTCATCTGGTCTTACGACTTTCTCTGGAAGGTATCGCTTATAACGCTCGTCTCCTGCTTGCCGCTGTACATAATCAAGTTCTTGCGCAAGAAATGCTCGCCGCCATCCTATTTGAAACTCTCTTAAACACGGAAGAGGCCGAGCAAGCGACAAAATTGAATATCTGAATATCTTTTTGTTAAATTATGTTGCACTTCTTTTGTACGATTAACTTACAAATTCTTGATTCTGTTTTCTGCATAAGATTTTGTTGTTTTTGTCCAAGTTCTGCCAACCACACAAAACCCCATACGTGATATAAAGTGTAATTACTTAACTTTCGCAGTCTCCCTTTATGTTTTTGTTTGTATGATTTGTTAAATTACACAAAAGTGAGGTGAATGAAAAAGAAAGTGATTATGTATACATTTAAATGATGATTAATATTTAAGTCGCAGTAAACCAAATTATGTTACTAATTATTTAATAATAAAGTAAAACTAAATGTATCTATGACTAAAACTGAAATCAATTATAAATGTATGAAACTAAAAGAAAACGACAAATAGATTTTGTATTAAGTATTAGAAATCACAGCATATATTAATAAATGAATGAAACCTACACATTGTTTTGAGAATTTTCATTAGCCTTTGCTCATGGGTGTCTACTAATACTAGCAGAGGGTCCTTTTCGTGCTGATTATAAAGTTTCGTTCTAATGGTAGATGCTCCTGCAAAATTTGTGTGGTGCGGGGCTATACTATATATTACAAGTCTCAGGTCTTTAGCTTCAATTGCTTATACCCACAAACTATTATAGTAATAACTGAATTTAAGATTACAGCCCCAAAAAGTATGCAACATCAATGTAAGTACTATATTCGCTTCCCATTCCCGATTACCGACACCCCACCAAAAACATGATTTAAATATTTTATTGATTTCGTTTACAATCTTTATTTACCACCTTTTTGTTTGTTGTTTGGTTGCTTTAATACTAATTCACAATGCTTTGCTTTCAAATACATAATAATAGTTAATTATACTTCATATTATGAAAGTATATATGCGTATTTATGGGTTTATCTTTTCATTTTGTTTTTGTTTTTTTTTTTTTTGCTTATAATTTTGTTTGTTTTGTTGGTAATAATACATGTAGTTCTCCATTTGCTAAGCTTAACTTAAGGTGTTTGTCTTCCATCTACGTTTTTCACTTTTAAAAGTTCTTGTTCATGTTCTTGTATAGTTGTTGTTAATAAAAACCTTGGTTTTAATATGCTTTGTAAATTTGCTGTTCAGTTTTGTTCTTTTAGTTGCAGTTGCTAATGCAATTCAGGTTATAAACACAATTTCGGCTCTTTGCATTTAGTAATTTTTGAACAGTTTTTATTCATTATATACTTGTTATCATTTTGCTTAAATGCGCAGAAATACTTTAAAGGTAAACAATTGATTTTAGGTCTAATTTATTTCATTTGTGTGTAGCTTTTATTAAATTTCACAATTAAATATATTGAAATGTATATCTCTGTATACGTGTATGCTTTTATTTTCAACGCATGCATTTAAATTTGGGGGCATTAAAATTGTTGTTCTTTTTTTTTATTTATTTTATTTTTTCATTTTTTGGTGTGCAATTCATTAATAAGTTTTTGATTTTATTTATCTATAGTTTTTCTCACTAACTGCTAGTGCCTGTTGAGCAATTCATGGAATCTGCCACTACGTACGTATATGTCTTTATAATGAGCCAACATCTTGCTAAGAACTGAAACATTTATTACCTTTATTATTTAGCAAAAAGTTTCCGTCCAACAGTTCTAGTATCTTAAAGCTTTGCCATTTCTCGTTTGTTGCTTGAACATTTGAATACAAATACAGATTCTCGTCTCGAGTACATATAGCTAACCATCCTTGTACGTATGTATGTATGTTTGTATGTTTGTTTGTATGTTTGTTTGCTTGCTTGTTTGCTTGTATGTATGTATGATTATAGTTAGTATATAGTAGATATATGTATGTATCTTGACATTTCAGCTAATTTACTAAAAATCTACAAAATATAATATTTAATTTTCATCTCTTTTACTTAATATATTTGAATATACATACATTTGTATGTATGTATACATATTATAATGATTGTTTAACATTTATGCATGCTTATTTATTATGTGTTTAATTGGTGTTTGATGAGGTCAACTTTGATTTGGTTTTTAGCATATGCAACTTTGAGTTTTGTTTTTGAAGAATATTTCTGCTGTTAATTTTTTATTTTTATCATTTATTCATATTTTTTAAATTTTTTAATTATTGATATGTGCTTACTGTTTTATTTTGTGGTTAATACGAATTTTTTTTATTTATATGTTACACAATCCAAAACGGTTTTAATAATTTGTTATATGAATAACTTGTTGTATTTGGTTTTTCTTTAGATGTTTATTTAATAATATTCAGTCTATATAAACATACATTTATACATTTATGCTAAAGGCTTGAACAAAAAACAAAAATATGAAGCATATTTTCAGTTCTGCTATAACCCCAACCAAAACTGGTTAAAACTGACACAAAGACAAAATAAATTCGAAAATGCCAAAACAAACACACATTCTAAAATGTTTATTAAAAACATGACTACAAATTAAATATATAAAATGAAAATTTTGCTTCGGCGTGCCGAGAATTTAATACCCTTGCAGACTCACACAATAAAATGCTTGCGAAATTTACATCTGAAAATTTTAATTTTTATTTAAAATAAATTACATTTTGATCAATCGTTTCTAGCTTGTTCAAACCTTTGCTTTGATGATTATCTGCTAACACAGCTTCAAGCATAACAGATAAAATCGGACTGACGAATTTAAGGACATGATATCAATTGAGGTCATTATCCTAATGAAGAATTTGAGAAACCTGCATAATTACTTTAAAATGGCCTCTGCTAAGGTAGATAAAAAGGAAACTCTAAATGGAGAATTGCTTTAAAACTTTTTATATGTATATACATCATACAAACTATATGTTTTAAAGGTGTTCTATATATAAGATTTATTATTTTTACGGTTTATTCAGTGTTTTTATGTGTCTGTGCCTGTTTATTATTATTGTTGTTTTTATGTAAATCTATCGAAAATTAAGTGTAATTTACACATATTTCTCACACATACATAGTGTATATGCATGTGTAAGTGTACTCGTATTTTGATGAATGGAGCACAATATGTATTATTTATATGTTATTTTTGTTGTTTTTTTTTTGCATTTAATTTACTGTATATGTGTGTAATAATGTATGCAGTTAAATATTGTTTTGTATCTATTTGTTTGTTAACACATTCCTCTTGACGAGTTTTATTCATTGCATTTGATTTTGGTTTTTGAAATTGTTTTTCTTTTGCATTTGTTTTTGTTTTTGTTCAAGTTCTCTATTACAACAGTTCACATAGTATTTTTATTTTAGTATGATCTTTGTTCTTTGATTTCTTTTTCAACATTTTCGTATGCATTTGAATATACATATGTATATATACAGTATATATATATATATATATATATATATATATATGTGTGTGTGTGTGTATATATATATATATTTGTATATATAGAACATAGATGAAAATCAACTATTTACATACACATAAGTATTTAAAATACATATACATAAGTATTTGCATTAACTCTAATCATTTGCTATAGTATGTTCATTTATTTGTTAGGTATATTATGTTGTCCAGGTGTTCAGGTCATTGAATTGTGGTACAAGGTATGCGATTCACAAATCTTTTGAGCCATCGATTCAACATTAACTATCGTACAACTATGTATTTCTATCTGTGTTCTGAGCAAAATGTATTGTTCATAACTTTGTTTAATACTGCTTTCAATAGGTTTTAACATCATACGTACGAGTATGTTAATTTTGAATGTTTAAATATTTGCTTTAGATATTTCTTTATAAATTTCAATGTCGTGCACTTATTATTCATTTGATTTGATTCATTGGTTTTATGCAGCATTTGTGCTTGCTTCAAAATATTCATTTATTTGTTAACTAATTTATATAGTGTTTAGTATTTTGTTTTTTTGCTTCTGTGTTTTAATTTATATTTTTATTGTTTTTTGTTTTATGTTTTTAATTTAGTAAACTCTAAGCAATGCCAAGCATGTCTTAAACTTAACATTATTATTATATATATTTGTTTTTAAAAATTATTTCAAGTGAGTTTTACGTCACAAAATATTTCCGATAATATTTTTAAGCGTGCGCACAGTGTCCTGAGTGCAAGCAAATTGCAACACAAAATTCAAGCATAACTTGCTGCATTCAGAACGCATCTAAGCACGCACATGTTGTACACCTGCACCGATACATATGTGTGTGTGTGTGTGTATATATAAACTTGTGGATAAACCAAGCATTAAATCAACAATTTGCAATAAAGTCGAAAGTGAATTATAATGTGTGTATGCGAGTAGAGTATATAATGTAATTTATCTATGTATGTGTTTTTAAAGTGCCAAAACCTTGAGGCAGTATGTGTTTTTTTGTTTTAATAGCTTAGCAACAAAAATTATCAATTAATGGACGCTGTGTGTTGTTAATATTGTTGTCAACATATTTCTGAACACAATTGCTGATAATTATAATTAAATTAGGGGGGCGTGTTGAATTAGGTGCTCGTGTCGCATGTCGCATGTCGCGTGTATGTGCATGGTGTATGTATGTATGTATGTATGTATGTATGTAGTTGTAACATAAGAATGTTCAACTTAGTCCATTGAAAATATTTGAAATTTCAAATTGCTCAAAATCGATGAGTCTGTCTATATACTCTATCCAGGATAACGGATACGACAACTACATACATCAATAGTTCAAAGACATTTATTGTGCTTAAGCTAACGCCCTCGCACAAAACGAATTACTACTGTAGCTGGCAAAGCGGCTACACTTACAAAAAACTGGCAAAGCTTTTACAAAATTACGAAACTACTTTACAGCTACGAATACCAAATACACAGGCTACAATTACAATACCATTTACCAAATATCGATTACCGATAGCCGATAATCGATTACCGAATACTGAATACCGAATACCGAATACTAAGCGCTGATCTCTATCAAGATCCTATCGTAATCGTAATCGTAATCGTAATCGTAATCGTAACTGGCTGGCAGCTGGTTTTGGAAATCAATGTGCAAAAGCAAATCTTAAACTAACCACTGTGCGCATGCGATTCTGCCGCCGCCAGATGGCGCTGCTCCTCGCTGACGGCCAGACGCGCCGCCTCGCACTGCGCACAGTGCTTCTCCAGAAACTTCATGGACAAGCGGAACGTATACCGGTGCCGGGTACAACGCCTTTACATTTTATACTCGACGATCTTATTGGGATTGAGGAACTGCTCCCGCTGTGCAGCATCCAAATGGGCCACAGTACGGGTCAGTGCCGAGCCAGAGCCGGAACCGGAGCCGCCACCAGAACCGCCAACACCAATGCCACCGGCACCGGAACCGGAGCTCTTGTGCTTGCCAGAGCCATCGGCACCGCTGCCGCTAGCTCCAGCACCGCCTCCGCTGGTGCGTCCCGAATCTGTGCCAATTGGCTGATAGACGCCATCCGCACTGACCACGCCCACATTGACACCGGCCACCACGGGCTGCTGCAGATAGCCGGAATACTGTGGAGGCAGCTGGTAGCTGGCAGGCGGCTGCTGTGAAATTGGGCGCGGCTGCTCCGTATGCGCAATTGGATACTGCTGCTGATGCGCATAGTCCTGGCTGCTGCCGCCGCCGCCAACTACAGTAGCTGCACCACCAATACCACCGCCGCCTCCACCTCCACCTGCACCTCCACCAACACCACCACCGCCCATGCGGGAACCAGAGTCATCGTTGAGTCCCTCGCCCATCTCCCCATCCCGATTATGGCGTCCGCGGATGCACAGCTTGGTGAAGAGCCAGACGCGTCCACGGTAGAGCAGATAACAGCAGAAATGGACAAAGAACGTAAAGATGATGGCACATGCCGTCACAATGATGGCCTTGCCCGGCTTGGTCCAGTCCATCATCGGATAGATGGCAGTTTGATTTTTCCTAATTTCCCAAATACAATGGAATTTGATGGATAAGTATGAATATGCCTTAATGGGATTACTTACCTGTCTGTGCCACCGGCCAAGAAGTAAATTCCCGAGAAAATGGCATAGGCCAGTCCGATGCCTGTGGTAAAGTAGGCGTGGCTCATCTTAATCGGATGCCCCACAACGGCCAGATCGATAAGCATTATAATCGTGTTCAGCACGTGGACCATGATGTTCAGTGTGTCAATCTTGTGGATATCTGCAGTCGGAAATATGGAAAGTGAGATGGTAAAAAAGAGAAAATAGAGAGAGAGAAAGTAACTCGCCCGATTAACTTTAATGTTTGCTTCAAGTTTTCAATTGAGTTGAAAAATGAAAACTAAAAGTTTGTTCTTTTAGCACTATCCATTAAGTATGCTGTATATATTTTAGTTAATACTGCTGCAGCCCCAGCAGCTACAGCCAAGCCTATAAAAACACTTAAGACCAGTCGCCATTATGGTGTCCTTGTTAAATAAATTCATAAGCTTGGCATTTGTGACCACCGCTATTCGAATGGCCATCTAAACAAGAATACAAGCAGCTTATGCAACGATATATATTCTATGCTAATTAGGGCTTTGCCATTTAAAACTTTACTGTACAAAGTTTCGAATTATGCTTATTATTTATATTATTTTTTAACTTTTGTCATCCTATGTTTTAGTTCCTATGTTTGCAAGTTATATTTTAGCAGAATTGTAAGAATGTTTGAGGCGGTGCAGGTTCTTAAACAAGTTTACTAAGTTCTAAAAATTCAATTTTTTAATACAAAACAAATCATTATCAATCATAAATTTCATAGCAAATTTTAGCCATCTTAGTCGTTATTTAGCCTCTGCTTTGATTTTGCATTTAAGGCTTATGCACTTTTAAAAATATTTTTTTTAGGCTTAAAATTCCTATAAATGGCTTTATAAATGCCCTTTCTAGACTTCAAACTCACATAACTTGGTCAAAAGTGAACCGATTGTCAAGCTTGAGGCCATTTTGTTCATGGCTTGTCCTATATATCGATTCTACATTTCAAGTTTATGCATTATTTAAAGTTACATTTTTTGAAATATTTTTGAGAAAAAAGCATAAGGGGGGACCCTTACCAAAATTGACTTTTTCAAAAAATAGATTCTTGAAATTCTTTTTTTAATCGATTGTGGGTGTCAAAATTAGTATAAAAAACTTTAGAAAAATTCATTCTGAGGTGTTTCATTTTTCTGTCAAAAATCATGCCAAAATGACAAAAAAAATTGACTTGTAAACGACCTAATTTGAAACAAATGCCCTTCCTAGACTTCAAACTACCATAACTTGGTCAAAACTGAACCGATTGTCAAGCTTGAAGCCATTTTGTTAATGGCTTGTCCTACATATCGATTCTACATTTGATGTTTATGCATATTTGATAGTTAAATTTTTCCAAATATTTTTAAGAAAAAAGCATAAGCATATACCAAAATTGATTTTTCAAAAAATAGATTTTTGAAATTCTTTTTTTAATTGGTTGTGGGTGTCAAAATTAGTATAAAATACTATAGAAAAATGCAAGGGTATACTACCCTCGGAGCGCTGAAAGTAGCCTATCTTTCCCGTTCCCATTTTTAATGGATTCATATAGTCATATAGAAAAGAAAAAACCATAATACGATAATATACATGCATATTCAATTTACTTTTCTATCTATATTCTTTATCTTCTAAGCCCATACATTTGCACGTGTTACGAATTCTATAATATAAATATTAACTTGCTGATTTCGAAGAGATGAATCTGTGCGGGACCTGATCTTTCAGTAGAATTTCTCGTCCGCCATATTGGCGACTCCACTGCGAATAAGTTGTCTGTTGGAATAGGAGAACAGTTCCACGGCTATGGCTATATCAATGGCGGCATCAGCGAATGCATAGCAGGCGAGATAGTCGATCAGCAATAGCAGGGAACAAAGTGGAATGTCCAGGATTGGCAAGACGTTGCCCAGATGGCCATTGATAACTTGGGACTGAAAGACGAGCATGGGACACATGCAGGACCACATTACGCCATGGACAATGTAAACGGGCACATCAGTGTAATATTCGCAATGATGCGATGTTATGAGTAGGATTATGTACACAAGGACGATGACAACGATCCAAGTGAGACCAATATAGAGTAAAGGCGGACATTGCGGTGGCAGCCAGTAGCCGAGCAGGAGAAAGAGGCACATCAAGGAAAGGACCTCCAGTGTCAGCCAAAGGCTCTCCACGTCCTGCTGGGTGAGCAGAAAGGCATTGCCCAAAGCAAGCATCAGAGCAATCGAGCAGCACATAATCCAGTTAACTGGAAACCTGTGACGCAACCGGAGAAAATTCACATAGATGCAGAAAGTGATTAATCCCACGACGAACAGACCCATGGAGGCGTAGCAGTTGCGGACGCCAGGATCATCGTGCAGCAGGCTAATAAGATGCAGCAGCGCCACAGAGATTAGTATATAAACGAGGGCAGCTCCAATCAACTGCAAATAGAAATCACGCACGCTTTGCGGCAGTCCTCGAGGTGGCGAAGGTTCGCTCATCAGTTGATCAATTTGATTTTGTTGCTTTTTTTTTAAAAACAAAAAAAAAAGGGTTACGTGTACTTGTCACTCACTGTCTGTGTGTGTGTGTGTCAGTTAGTCACTGTGTCGAAATAAAAAGGGAACTACTGTATTTGACAAGCAAACATGTTTAACAAATCAGCGTCAGCACCGGAACTCTATACACGGACAGCGGAAACGCAAACGATCCGCATCAGCAGACATCAGCCCGTGCAGGACGAAAGCTCAACGTATGAGACGAGCATGTATTCTCAGTTCACGACGCAGCCGCAGGACACAACGACTCCTCAGGAGCCGAGAAGGACTCGCGATCGCAACAGCGAACAAGAACGCCAGACCTCGCGGACAAGCTTCCTGGTCAACGTGTATGTGCTGCTGGGCATCCAGGTGTTTCTATCGACGCTACAGTGGCTGGGAGCCACATATCGCTGGCGACCGCTGCTCAATGGATCGGAGCGCAGTTTCTATGTGCTGCTGCTGCTGTTGACCTGGCTACATCTGACGCTGGCATTTGTCGGCTTCCGGCGACTGCAGAACACCTATCCGCTCAACTGGATCGTCTTTGCCTGCATGTTCGAGAGCCTCACACTGCTCGTCATGTGCCTGTGCATACGGGAACTGGATCTCAGCTGGTATCTCATTGCCTGCAGCATGGCGGTGCTGTTTATCTACACGCCCCTGGGCCTCTGGATGCCGTCCCAGCTGACACCGAATCTCTGGATCTTGGTATTCCTAAGCCTCACCGTGGTAATCACTTCCTTTGTGGCCCTGGTCACCAGCCTGGCCATGCATTGGTATGTGCCGCTGACGGTTGCCCTCATATTCTTCGGACCCTGGACCATGTACAATACGCAAAGGCTGCACGCGATCTCCCGGGAGCACTTCTCGAAGTACAGCTACCTGCAGCTGGCCGCCAAGATGTACGTGGCATATGGATGCACTGTGGGTGGTCTGGCGGTTGCGAGTCGCATTACCATTCAGGCCATCGAGTCTGAGGAGTGCAAGGACGTGGTGTTTTGCCCAAGGCATGCCATGAGCGACACAGGAGCCAAATAATTAAACTTATAGAACAAACAGCAACATCTTTATATATCAATGTTTCACAATATCTAATGAGAATTTAAATAATATTTGTGGCCATTTGACTTACCCGGATTGTGGACCAGCAGCCAGTAGCACATTGTAACAATAAAGGCATAGACTGTCGCACAGGTGTAGAGCACCCAGTACAGGTGATGCAGACGACTCTTCTTCGCCTGCCGCACAATCTCAAAATCCTCGCGCTCCACCATCATCCCCTGGGTGACTATCCAGGCGGCTAGCCAAGCCTGCACCGTGCAAAAGAGCAGACCCCAGTGGGTCAGATAGATCCACCACTTGGCATAGTGGTGCTCAAAGTGCTCATCAGTGCGTCCAATGTCCAGCAGCGAGCAGACCAATGCCGCCAAGCAGGTTATCGCCGTTATCCAGCGATAGAACAAATACACAATACGCACCTGCGTATTCCGCTGCCACTGTAAATATTCATTTGAGAGATTCACAATAATTATCAGAGAAATAATACCAAACTATATTCAATTTGTGGGTGAGGAATGAAACGAATTGCATTCCAATTTGCATGCATCTTCTACAGTCTGTATATTTATTCTTATAGTTTAATATTTGCCGACTACATATTGAAAACGGAAAGTTAGCATTGAATGATCTGTCAAATAAAACTGATATCGCTGACTACCTTTTATTGGTTTGATAAAGTTTTGTAAATTTACTATAAGTACAAGAAAGAAGGCCAGAATAGGTCCGAGCATGAATGCACTAGGTAAAAGTCTAAGCGGTGCTGGAGTCCTGCCTGAATATTAGTTTCCTGAAAAAATTATATAGATTTGTCGTCAGCTATCAGCGATGTAAATCTTTGCCTCCCAATACATAATTTAAGGCTGGTCCCGCTGGGTCTTGATTGAAGCTGCTGCAGCGGAGCTGAACTTTGGTCTTGTTAAACATCTGGGTATTAACTTCAAGCCAGTCAAGCAGTTAGTAAAGAGAGCTGAAATTTGGTATTTCTGATTTCAAGAACAAAGATCATAACTCAATATTTTCAGAGTTTGTTCCTACGGTTTCAGATTCTAGTTCTAGCTCTGATTTCTGGAAATTAATTAATTTTATATAAAACATGTAAAATTAAAGCTTTAATTATACCTTTCTTTAGACTATTTTCTAGGGTTTCAAAAATTTGTTACCCAAGAAACTGAAGAGTTGCAAGTTGCCTAATTGTTTTTTGCCTAAAAGTTTTACTTTAAACCTTATCTAAACGTATATGTCTATGTGGATGTGTGTTATTCTTTGGAATACAAAAATTCTCCGATTGATTTAATTTCACTCACCTGGCACAGATAGAAGTTGTGCCGATGCACGTGGTCCGGTGTGAACTCCGGAAAGCAGCTGTTCCACAATTTGCTAACCATCATTCTCTGATTGCCCAGGCAGCTGCTGGTGTCGTTGGAGAATTGATTGAAGCCCTCGCAGCTGTCGTGCGAAGGGTATTGATAGGACTGATAGGCCTGTTGCTGTTGCGATTGCTGCCCTGGCAGAAGATGGTGCTGCTGCTGCTGCTGGTGTTGGTGTTGGTGTTGATGTTGGTGTTGGTGGTGTTGGTGTTGATGCTGCTGGTGTTGCTGGTGTTGTTGTTGCTGCTGCGGCTGCTGCTGCTGCTGCTGCTGGTAGTGATGATAGCGATGTTGTTCCGTTTCACGATGTGGCTGATTGCCACTGCCCGCTCCGCCACTGGCGCTGCCACCTCCTCCGCCCCCGCCCCCGCCTCCTCCTCCTGCACCCGATCCCGATCCCGTTCCGGCTGCGGCGCCGTGCTCCGTTTGGAATTCGTGTTGCGGCGGCGTTTTGTGGCTGTGTCTGCTCCCGCCGCCGCCGCTGCTGCTGCTGTAAGGGCGTAGAAAATCGGGCAGATCAATGTCGAGTATGTGCGCCAGCTGCGCCTCCTCGTCGTCGTCGTCGTTGAACTCCGGGTAGTGGTTGCTGTTGTATTGCAGGAAGCGTACGTCCTCGAGACTCTCGCAGTCCGTGGATAGCAGTGCCGCTGGCAGACACTCTTCAAGCAGATCGTCCTCGTCCTCGGTGGTGCTGGCAAGGCCTGGCAGATAGCCGTAGTTGTCGTAGGCGTCGTAGCGCCGGCGTGGCGTTGCCTTGTAGCGATAGCCGCCAGCTTGCAGATCCTCTTCCGCTGCCGCCGCTGCAACTGCCGCCGCTGAGTACTCCTGAAACGGCTCGGCAGCAACTATTGCAGGCGTCCGGCTGCTGCTGCTGCTGCTGAAGTAATAGTCGGTGGCTACGCTGGGCGCTGGTGGCGGTGGTGGCAATGCCGGTGTTGACAGTGGTGGCAGATAACCTGGTGAGCTGCTGGCCGATCCCAACAATGGTGTGGGTGAGGCGTCAAAGTTAATCAGCGCTGCTGCAGGATAGCCCCCGCCAGTGTATCCTAACCGATAAGGATACGGAGCGCCGCCAGTGCTGCTGCTGCCAATGTAGATGTGCGCCGATGTGGAGGGCAGATGGTACCAGCTGGCTAAATTGCTGCTGCCCAGACCGAAACCCAAGCCCAAACCCAGACCTAAACCCAGCCCGCTGCTGCTGCTGCTGCTGCCGCGACTGTAATAATAGCTGTACTGTTGCTGCTGCTGTTGTTGCTGCTGCTGCTGCTGTTGTCGATGTTGCTGGTGTTGCTGCTGCTGCTGCTGCTGTTGTCGATGTTGCTGGTGTTGCTGCTGCTGGCGGTGGTGCTGCTGATGCAGTGGCCTATAATCGTAGTGATTCCTGCCAGTTAGCCAGCGATGTCGTGCTGGAGTACTCAGGCGCTCGTAGTATTGTCGCTGATGGTAGAGGAATTGCTGCTGCTGTTGGGCTAGCTGCTGTTGGTGCTGTTGCTGCTGCAACTCACGCTCCAGCCGTTGCAGCAGCAGTTGTTGTTGCAGCTGTTGTATCTGCAGTTGCTGCTGCTGTTGAGCGAGCAATTGCTGCTGCACTTGCTGCTGTTGCTGTCGCTGCAGCTGCAGCTGTTCTTTCGTCGGTGGCGCCTGTTGTTGTTGCGCTACTTGCTGCTGTTGTCGCTGTTGTTGCTGTTGGCCACTAATTGGCTCCGGTCTAAAGTAAAACTGCGCGTAATCCAATGTGAAGGCGTTGCTGTTTACTTTGCCTCGCGCCTTAACCACTTAACAAGTGTTGTTGCGGTTTCTTCTTCTGCTGCGGTTGCTGCGGTTGCTCTTACAATTGCTGTTGTCGTCGTTGTTGTTATTGCTGAAAGTAGAGCAAGTGAAAATGCGCTTTGAGTCGAGTACTTCTCACATGTGACGTGTCGCTCCGTATGCCTAATTCCAGCCCATTAGGACACTAATTAGACGGGCATTAAGTATACGCCGCGTGGCTTTCAATTGCCGCTTGAGGGAAGAAGATTCCGCGAGTCAGCTTGCTACCACAAACAGTCAACGTTACACGACTCTAATTGAATTTTCGCTGTGCAGCATTTCAATGAGTTCACAAGTGGAGACTATGAATGGCATCAAAGGACCTCAGACATAACTCAGAATCTGTGAATCAGAATTGTATTGACAGCCCAAATAGCCCAGTCCCAATTAAGCTGAATAGAAATACGAAGAAGCGTGCAGACAGTAAGCAGGTATTAAAAGTCCTACATAACCACTTGTATTTGTTTTCATATTCAATATTGTTTCATCTCTGAAGCCATCAAAGTCTAACACTTTTCCAAACATGCGACTTAATTTACCAATTCTTCAACTGAGATTCAAGTAATGATTTAAGTCTTATCCCTTTAATATAAAATGTGAATTGATTAGCAAGTTAATTTTAAATGTTTATTTAGTATAACTTCTAGTTCAGTTGCTTGCTCACCCAAACAAGCAACACCCAAATTTGTTTACGTTGCGTTTAACCTTGCAGTCTAGTTGTGAATATATGTATATTGATTAATATTATATTATTAAATTATGCATTTGTCATAAAAGCATTTTCGTTATAACATATATGTATATTTCCCCGATGGCAGGTATTATGTACTCGGTTTGAATTGCAATACTTGTGTGTTGTAATATCTGGAGGGGATTGCACGGAAATTTATTTAATTTTGTCTACTTAAATATTACTAAAATAATTTCGTGCAAGTAAATGAATGAAACGAAGCAACTAGAATAAACTGAAAATGGCTTATGCAAATGCTTGGCTCATTCGCTTGTCTAATGGAGCACCTAATGATTTGTGTGCAAAGTTTCGCAGCGACAAACAAACAAACAAACTTAAATGGTGAAACAACAGCAACAGCAAATACAACCGACAATGACACCGACCGACAATGCGACTACAGCAACAGCAACAGCAATAACAGCAGCAGCAGCAATAAAATCAGATCAAAATGAAACGCGCGTGCGGCAGCAGAAACGCAAATGGCGGCCAGCGACTTCCGTTGCGGCCATTTTGGTTAGTTGGGCGCTTGAATTGAGTTCGGTTCAGTTGAGCTGAGTTGAGTTGAGTAGAGTTGAGTTGTCTGCATAAACCAGACGAGGCAGTGCCAAAGGGAGGAAGTTGCCGTGAATTGAAGAGACGCGAGCTAAATGCATTTTGTGGGCTCTGTGTTTTTGTGTGTGTGTTATTTGTGTGCTGCTCGTGTCTGTGTGTGTATTAGCTTGTGTGCGTGTCTTTTGACGTCAGCAATATCGGTTTGTTGTTGTTATTGCCGCTGTTTACACAGCTGCGACAAGGGTCGCATTTGTTGTTATTGCTGGCTGCCTCTGCTGCTGCTGCTGCTGTTGCTGCCACTGGCTGTTGCAATATTTACATTGGCAATTTGCTTGAATAACACTCACACCGACTACAGCTCGAAGTTTGAAGCAACGTTAAGACAGCAAAGCTCCTTCGTACAGCCTCAAACACGCATACATACCACACACCGCGCCCCACCATGCCACACTATACACACACATACGCCGCACACAGACATACACATACATGTTACTTATACACTTCCTGCCACAAAGTCTGTGCTGGTCTCTCACCCAACACTTTCGTTTTTCCCGTCATTATTACGTACTCTTTCCAACAGCTGGCACATAAAATAACTATGTCATAAGGCTTGTCATAAATTCGACAATGTGTTCCCTTTTTTCGGATATGATATTTGCAAATATTTATGAGCTAACTTCGGCACTATTTTCTTGTTATAAAAAGACTGTAATTTTGTACAAGATAGAGTTTGATGCTTCAAAGCGAATAGTTTTGGTTTGTTATTTTCATTATTTTATTTTAATAAATATTGTATTAGACTCAATTTTCTTGTGGATTATTATAATATCACACAAATTAAGGAAAGATACAATTTACTTGGAAAGAGTGTTTGAAATTCAGCCTGTTTATATGTAAAATATGTGCAAAAGTTTTCGCATACTTGATTCAACTTTTTTTTCTTTAGCATTGCATTGGTTTTATTTTTCCTTCCTTTGGGTTTAAAAACTTCGTTTAACTTTGAGCTCCCAACTTTTCGCTTCAATCATTTTTACTCTTTTTTGTTTGAGCTGAAAAAAAAAACGTAAAACTAAAAAAAATAAAACAGGAACTTTGCAGCGCATTTGAACAAAAGTTTGTTGGCTGCTGCTGCGGCCGTTGTTTGCTTACTTCTGCTGTGCCGGGTGTTTATTTATAGCCACTTGGCAGGCATGCAAAAATTTTGGATAATTGTTTGTGCAGCGGCAATTAGGTTCACACTGAATTTGCAGCTCATAAAACCCAATAATAATTTTACTGCAGCGTTGCTGCTATTCATATTGAAATAGAGGTTTTATGGCAGCGCAAAGAGCTGCGCAGGAAAATCAAAAGGAAGGAAAGTGCGAGCATAAAGTGTGTCATAAATTCACTCAAGTAGACTTCAAGCGACGCACACGCATACGTACATACGTATATGCAGGCAGACACACATACGCACACACACGTGGCGTATGAGCGATGTTTAATGAAGTCGCACAAGGAGGAAAGACGATGATGACGACAATGGTAACGAGAGCGCTGGCTGATCCCGGCGACAGCATTAATGCTAATTTAATTACAAAAGCATGTCTCAACATGTCCACCAAGCAGCACTGCCTGCCCCTTAGCCCTCTCCTCATGCCACATATGGGCGCAACTGTACTTTTTGGTTACATACATATATCCTTAATGTGCACAAACTGAATTTTTTCAAGGCTCTGTTCCGCAAGAGAGATTGCACATTCTTCACGATTATATATAATTGTTATATAGTATATTTTGAATAGGTCTTCAGAGTCATTCATTTAAATCTTCACCTGTCAGAAATATTGCATAATTGAGTTAATACTTTTAATTGTTTGGTTATGTCTTGCGGAAATTGGACCACAATATTACATTACCACATTCGGCTGTGCTTATTCCTTGTTGTATTCGAGCTTTACGCGCGCACACAAACACACACACACACACACACATGTCCTTCGGCCACTGCCTGTCACATGCAGGCCGCATTGCCGCGCGTCGCATTAATTATCCTTTGAAACTGAATCCCGCATTGATTTATCAATAGCGAGCGCGTGAATTAATTGCCAAAGACTTTTGTATCGAGTGCCAAATGAATTATGGCAGCTGCAGACGCTGACAAAGACATAGACTCCAGCTACGTCTAGAGATGGGCGCGTGACACGAATATATTACGTGTCATCATTACGAGCCAAAAAGATATTCGAATGACAATTATGCAACCAGAGATAAACTAATACTACATATACTATATATAGTTAAACAATACTTTCACATATTTTCGTGTTCGTGTTGTGAAACCCAAAATCCGACAGGCGCTCATCTCCAGCTTGAATGTCGACAACTCAACTCAAAGCAAAGTTATGTAATAATACAATTAAGCATGTTCATGCAGAAAGCTGCGTTTGATTAACTGAAATTCCAAGTTAGTGGGTTGCTAGCCTCCGGGACAGACGTCGAGTTGAGCTCAGATGAGACTAGCAACAGCCAGAAAACAGCCAGAGAGCAGCCAGGGAATGCAATTTAATTAAAATGAAAAATATTTTTGTGCCAATAATGTTGCCAAGAGTTGAAAGCAGTGCGCGAGTCGCAAAGGCAGCAAACTATGTGACGTGGCACAAGCGAAATGTTGAAAATTTCTCGAACGTTTGCAACAACAGTAAATGTTTTATAAGTTTGCAATCATTAGCTTCAGCTTAGCTTTAGTTTGGCTAAATTTATGCTTAAGCATGTTGCTCGGCTTATGAACTTTTATTGATATCAAAGAAAACTAACTAATCCCAACTTCTCGGGCTACTTAAATATTTAATATCAAAGTTTACAATTTTCACAGAAAGTAGTAACCTAACTAAATGCTTTTATCGATCTGAAAAGGAACGCTTCAACGATCCTAAAATAAACGAAAAGTTCTATATTGAATATATCATAATTGCAATCGAGAAAGTTTCCGCTCCATGAATCGTTAAAAATATCAATATGAAAATATTGTGAAATGTATTTAGCTGCCTGCAGACAAAGTTAACTTTTTCAATGCATCATTTAACATGCAAGAGCAACCAAAAACAAAACAACGACGTTGTCCTCCACATGATGTTGTAATATTGAAAACAAAATCCTTGTTGAGCTAATGCAGAATTTTTATGCACGTGAAGGCAGCGACGCCCACACAGGCTGTAGCGGTGTAGAAGAAGACAGACAGAGCAATATAGATAGAGAGAGAGAGAGAGGGTGGGAGAGGGGGGTAGGTGGGGTGAGGAGGTAAACTGCACGTCAGACACATTGACGTGTTTGTTTATGTAAACAGGAAGTGTTGCGCTGCAGGCACAGTACAAAAACTAACACACACAGACTGACAAAGAAGGAGAAAGAGTGAGAGAGAGAGAGGGAGGCGGAAGTCGACAGTGCATGTTATGCCATGTATGTTCTGCCAGCACTATACATATAGCATATATAGTATAACACGCCTCCATGCGCTCTCCCTCCGCCTGCCTTGTGACATTTTTTTTTGTCTACTTGTCTGCGCTGCTCGTTTGTTTTATAGCAAAATGTTTGCCCACATGAAATTATAGTAAAGCTAACATTTAATAAATGGCCCCAGCGAGTGTGTGTCTCTGTGTGTCTGTGTGTGTGAAACTTTTAATGAGCTATTTACATGTCAGAGATGTATGCATGCTGTAAGCTCTGAATCACAAGCGGCGTATGAGTAATGTGGTTGAGCATTGCTTATGAAAATTTATGCTTGGCATGTGGCGCATTAAAGGCTTAAGCTCTACTTTTGGCCACCTCTCGATAGTCGCACACACACACACACACACACACAGACCGGGTTAAAAGACAAAGTTCAACTGGCTGTACTCAGCAGCTGTTTGTTATCCTGGCAATTGCATAAATTGTCTTCAAAAGTGCAATGTATCCGTGTGGAAGCATCACAAACCGATTCAATGACTACCACAAGCTGTTTTGTTGTTTGTTACGTTTGCATTATGCAAATGCTGTCATTGTCAGTTGCATGTTCTCATATGGCAGTCAGTCAGCTGGTCAGGACTAGTCAGGACGAGGTCGTGTCAGTTATTGTCGCATGACCACCCTACCGCCCGACCGCCCGCCCGCCCACTTCCCACAGAATTGGCTGCCTTTATAAAGCAGACAAGGACGCTTTAATTGACTGCGCTGCTCTCGAATTTAATGTTATTCATTTCACATGGCAATACATTTACATATCCTATGCACTTGTATTTATCGCTTGTGCATATATCTAACAGGAAAGCAAAACAGTTTGCAGTGTGCCGAACATCGAATACCCTTGAATTAAGTTTTATTATTATACGATCATCGAATGATATCCTAAGTATAAGTAAAGCAATCTTAAGCATAGAGTTATTAATATAAAGAGAAAGACTTGCTCAAGTACTTCAAGTCACAAAGTAGCGCGTAAAAATATGCAATGATATTTAAATATTTGAAGGAAAAGAGAGTGATGAAAATTAGACTAAGAGAAGAGTTTGATCTGATACGAAAACCCAGTTTACAAGGATTATTTTGAAAACTTTCAAGTATTGAGTTTATGAAAATAGCATAGAAAGCTATTTTTATTATCTTATATTTATTTGTCATATATGAATAAATTCTGGTGCCACTCACACCTGTAATTGCCAATAGTTCCACGACTGTTTTGGAAATAAATGTTCAATAGCTAAACTATTAGTTTTCTATAGCCTTGATATCCACAAAATGTCTAATCGTAAATTTGAGAACACCAAAACGATAGATTAATATCCGTTGACTAAGCCTTTGGCAAAAGCGCACGTGAATTTATTGTCAATTTAACGTCAGACACTTTAAAGCCTGTAGCGATAATTGACAATTGAGTGTAACTTGGCACATTGTCAATTATCGCTAAAGGCCTTAATGTGTCTATTAGTGGCACGATTTACTCGCTTATACTGCATATGTATATGTATGTGTATATGTGTGTAGGCCATTTCCTGTTTTTAATGAATAAAGTCACGAGCTTGCGGTTTGAGACAGGATGGGTCGAAGGCTCATCGAAAGTTATGAGCATTGATAAATGGTCATCTTAAATTGCAATTTATATGCAAAATTGTTGGCAGCAGTTGCACGTGGCTCGTCGCTCGGCTTCGCTTGCCAGATTAATTTCATTAAAAGGTTGTCACAAAATCCTTGAAAAGGAAAACCGACTAAAAAAAAATGCCGAGAGCCGAGTGTGCAAAAATGCCCGGGCTGCATATTTAATGGCTGCTTAAAAAAAAAAAAAAAACAAATTACAAATGGCAAAAAAAAAACCTTCTGAAATGAATGTAAAATGCACGCCAACAATTTTTCACGCCTGCAACATCAAGCGCACAGCAGCAACAACAACGACTACAACAACGACAACGACAATGATGGCAAAATTTATTATCAGTGTTTGCGCAGTTAAACAATAAATAAGGAAAGCCACGGAGCCGAGGACTCGGCGTCCACTGGTTGAGATTATGAATTTCCCCCCACCGATAAGCGCATAAAAATTAATTTATGCCTCGGCGCAAAGAAGATGCCTGTCCTGGCCAATTGGCCACGCAGCAGCGCAACTAGGGACTTTAAGGCCATTCAAGGTGCGCCTGAAGGATGGCCTCCGATTTAAGGTCGTACCCAGCCTCTCTCTCTCTCACTCTTGCTCTCTCTCTGTCTGTGTATGTGTGTCAGTTTGTCAGTGTGTCCATCTGTCTATCTGTCAGTTTGGTGCCTCTGCCTCTGCCTCTCATTTTGTTTCTGCTATCTGGCATTTCGTTTCGTATCGCTTCGCTTCGAATGTTTTGACAACTTCCGCGACACTTTTTGCATTTTGCCTGATTGTCGCTGGCGGAAATATATATTTTCTTCATCGCCAGCGTCGAGTGCTTTTCATATTCAATTTTGCCCTGAGGCATCTTGAGGACATACCCGTATACCCGCATACCCCAATATCTCGCTTGCAGCAGTTTATCAAGTTTTTCTTTATGCTGCTGCGGCAATATTTTGCGCCGGATCATGTGCACATTTGATTTACGGCACTTTTTACCCCGTATTTGGCAAACTATTTGGACTCCTAGCTTATATGTGTGTGTGTGTGTGTGTGTGTCATATGCTTATGGCTATGCCACAAACAAAATTACTCACGTACAGTTTAGCGAAAGGGCTGAGATTTAACTGCCACTCATAAATCTCATGTTCATATATATCTTCGTTTCTGTGGAGAACAGCATTTAAATTGTGAGAATCTCTCTGAATAATCGCTATGAAATTGTAATACCTAGCACATCAAATAGCCATTACGTAGGAATCTAGTTATCCCAGTCACAATAGAAACGAATGGATGATTTTAACAATAAAAGGTTTCTTCTTCATCCGACTACACCCACACAGTTTCCAACTGAAGCTTTGTCAATTTAATTTATATAAATAAAAGCTGTACACCAAGCCAACAACAACAATATACAGTTGCATTATCAATTCATTCAAAACATGCAGACGACAATCCATCAACTAAAGTCAATTCAAATAAGCTCCACAAACACGGCAACCAACAGACCCCAATCCCAACCCAATCCCAATCCCAACCCTCACCCCTACCCCTACCCCACGTGTCTGAGGGGAATTAACTGTGCACATGACGTGCAAAAATGCAACAGAAAATAAAAAACAAGAATTCACCACAAACTGTTGCTCGACTGTGACATACCCTAGATTTTACTTTACAGATTACACCTTCAAATATTTAACTAAAATTACCACAGGAAAAAACTATGAGGAAATAATTTGATTAACTACTATAAGCAAAAATAACATTGGGTATAAATACTAATAGTTAATAGTCAATAAACAATAAAATTGTTGACCGACTATTAAATACCCTGAGCAGGAATTTTGCCATTTTATATATATGTAAATACAGCAGAAATATTACGAATAAATAAAAAGATTTTTTTATGCAAGTACTGTAATACATTGTAACCTACAACATATCTTTAGTGCGGGGATTAATACTCATAGTAAGTACAAAAAGCGCTAAAGAGAGAGAGAGAGAGAGAGAGAGAGCAGGAGGAAAGGCATACAATAAGCATTCGTTGGTTTCATGAAACCATACATGTATGTAAGGTATGTCTATGGCATTTTCTGATGACTGCATGAGAGCGCAGCCTAGAGATGAGGAGGCGAACAGAAGAAGAAGAACAAGAAGAATCAGCAGGACGACCATGATGGCGTTGACGATGTCACCGCTGGCATTGCCTTGGGCGGCTCAAGGGGGATGCTCGAAGCGAGGGCGCGTTGATCTTCGTGAACCGCATTGACGTTGATTGCGTACAGCATCGAATGAAGCAGTCGTGAGGGGTGAGGTGTGTGCGGAGTGGGGAGAGGTGTGGTTGGCGAGGTTGTGGGCATCTGTCAGGGTTTTGTCGTGTGAGTTGGCTTAATTAAATGTGTTGCTCTTACTTTTTCCATTTTCATTCACATTGCGAACTGCGCTTTCATTTGCCGCTGACAATTGTAACGATTGCGAAACTTTTTGCCCCACTTGACATTTTCCATGTGACTAATCAAAGATAAAATATTGCCCGCTAACTGGGCAGACAGCTGTTTAGCTTGACTAAGTAATCGATGGGAGTTTGATCATCCTGCTAATAACAGAACAAATATTTACAATAATGCTTCAATTAAAGTCAACAAATAAATGTATATTAGTCTAATGATGGATTGATATTTAATGGACAAGGCATATATGTTTTTTGTGTAATATTTAATAAACTTAATTCTACAGGAGACAACGTTTTTTTTAGTTTTAATGCCAGCACAAAATAATCTGTGTAGCTACAACAAATTTGGCTGCAATATTTATTCAGCTGTCGAGCACTTTAATTTTGTTATAAAAGGATTTAGTCGACTTAACTTTAAATTGTAAATTTTATTTAACGCATCGAATAGTTCTCTTTATTATACCCAGTAATCATAATATGGTTGAAAAAACGAGTACATACATTAAATTTGTATGTATTTGCTTTAAAGGAATAGTCGATAATTGTTTTCGTCCTTGTAAAATTCTGAGTACTAAGCGACGGTGCGCAAGCATTCACTTTTCCCACAAACTGCAATCAAATATTTTTATACTGAGAATATTGTAATTTTCGTATCACAGCCACAAAAGTTATTCATGCGGTTATTTTCCGTATTTTCGATCAGAGCAAAGCAGGTGGATGCTGTAGAGTTCTCTGCCTGTATTGCCGTAGAAAATTCCGCTCATATTTATCAACAAATTATGATGTTCGCTGAATTCCCATCAATATTTACGGCGAAACATATATAAGGCTAGTTTCTTTCCATTTCCATCTCAATTCCTACCATATATGTACATACATATATATATATATATATATATATATATACAGGATGGCAACACTTATTTATTGCAAGTCAATACAAATTCATCATTATATTCTGTCTGTATTTAAGGGACTTTATCGTATACACTAGTTGTCAGCTGTTGACATTCTTGAAAAATCATATACATGCATGCGAAATGTGTGTACACACACATATGTATCTTGTATATGGGCAAAGCGAAACATGAACGCGATTTCTGTGTGTGTGTGTGTGTGAGTTTGTGACCCTCATAAATCACATAAATGTTGCGGCAGTTGCTGCAACAGCAACAGCAGCGTTCCCATCATCATCATCATCATCGGCATCAGAATCAGAATCATCATCAAAATCATCATTAGCATCAGAAGCAGTTGCTTTTAGTTCAATTAAGCGGTTACCCCCTCAACCGGCCAGCATCTGAGCATATGCTAATTTATAGGTAATGTGCACATTCACATGAGCCTGTGTATGCATGTGTGTGTGTGTGTGTATCTGAGGTCCATGATTTATGCGCATTTCGGTTGGAAATTGGATACTTAATTCGAGTTTCATATAGCGTAGGGCACGCATAATGAGCTGCAAATGCAACAAATTGCGCATACGCAACGTGCGCCATCTCAATGTTCAGCATTGTCCAATTATGGTTCATTTTCGCAAAATCATATAATGGCAACTGACCGAACAGCTACAGCTACAGATACAGCAATGAATGCCGTTTAAAATGGCAAAAGGCCATGCTGCAGCACGCAGCTGTTCGTGCTCAGTTATTAAAAGCTAAAAATCATCAATGCATATGGAAATCGGTTTTAATTGAAAGTCACAAAGTATAGTTGGCGCACAGTGGAGCCGCAGCTGCCAGCGAAACGATGAAAATTCTTAAACATAAAAAAAAAAAAACAATAAAAAGGTAATTCGTATAATTTACTTATTCCTGCCAACTGTTTATTAGCCGCTTATCCTAGAATTCCTGATACAATACAGATTTTTTTAAAAGAACATTAAAAAAACCTGTGCTGAAATGCAAAAGATCATTGATGCAATATCCTATTTACTGAAAAATCACATATTGAATCATGTAATTTTGGGTGAGAGTGAAAAAATATGCAATTTTTTGTCATTATTTACCCATGAATTTTATCGCAGCACATTGTAAATTCAGATCAATGCTACATAAGCCAGAAATGAAAAAAAAAAGAACACGACAACAGAAGCTGGAAAAACATAAGGACAATCGACGGACGGACATGTGAACAGGGGCCGACAAATGGGAAAAATGCGTTGATGCTGCAGTCGCTGCCAGCGTCGACATCGACGTCGACGTCGACATCGACATCGCAGTGGCAGCGAATCAATATGCTGCTAGTTGTAAATGCAAACACAGTGAAGCAGAAAAAATAACGTAATAGAAGGAAGAACAACACACGACACAGCGTGCAGAACAACAGCGCAAAACGAGACCACAAAACAAAACAAAACATAGCGAAACGAAACGAAAATATAAAGAGAATACCTGAACACAACTCTGGCAACTACCTGCATTGAAATTCATGGCGAAAATATTTGCCAAGCGCGTTGCAAGCGCCTAAAAGTTTGCAACGAAATTTGTTTGCCGAGTTTTTAGATTTTTCCTTTTGCCATTTAGATGGAGACAAAGACGTAACCACGCTGACCGCAATTAAAGTGGAATGTGCAGGTGAGTGCGAGCGGACGGGCTGTTGGTTCAGTGGCGGGGCGGGGGTAGGTGCGGATATGGGAATTGGTATGAGAATAGTTTTTGCTGCCTTGGTGAGCAGCCACAAAGGCAACACTCGAGCTAACCGGAAGCTTGGGCGCCACTCCTCTCCTCCCCACACACTTCTCATCTTCATTCTACTCTCTCTGACAGTTCAACGAAAATTTAGCACAAGAAATTTACTGTCAACAAAAAACGTAGCTGCATTTTTTGCGTGGCAGCAACTAACAAAAAATTTTAAAAGGAAGCCTGAGGGAAAGTTAGAGAGAGAGAGAGAGAGGGGGAGAGGGAGACAGGATGATAGTATTGTCACTGCGCGGTAGAAAACTTTGTGCAGTTTTCGCAGTATGACATATGTCAAACTCTCTTACGACTTAATCCTAAGAACAAGAATGACATGCACAAAAACAGCTCAAGAAGAAATGCACAATACACAAATAGTATCCATATCCCTAACATATCGATAGTTACATAACAAACATACAATTTGCATGTGCTTGATGCTATTTTATTAAGTTTATTAAGATAAATACTATAAAAGTTTAAAACTAAAATGAAAACATATTTTTTTAGGAATGTTACTTTTAAATAATAAACTGAGTATTAATCATATCCTCTGAAATATTTGATGGTTTTTATGTATAGATATATTTATTTACATAATTAATATAATACATAAATAATAAACGAAAACTCATCAGTTTATTAATTAATTAATTTTAATAATATTCTCATACGTTCTTATTTAGATTTTGAAATGATTTGTTTAACTTTAATCATGATTATAATGAATAATTATCATCTGTGGATGATGATAAATTGTAGTTGGGTGTTTTTAAAAAGTGGCAACAACAGTTAAAACCAATATCGATCCTTTAATCTTAACTTAGAGAATATTGTCTGATAGTGCTCGTCGTCTTTACTTGTCTGTAATCGAAACTGAAATATCGCATGGGAACATTAAACATTTATATATTTGTATATTTGGGCCACCCTCTAAAGAAGCATTATTTAATGGAAACTCAACATCCGTCGTCTAAAATAACACAATGATACATAATACTTTGACGACAAAAATGCTCATGTGCTTATATAAATATGCAATGAGTGTGTAAATATATATTTATGTATGTATATATGTATATTAATCCATGTAAATATATACACAAGTATATCGAGTATCGAGTATCGGCTGAGGTGCAGAGAAATCTTCCCCTACACAATTATTTGTGGCCTGGGATATGGTGCGAGCCCTGTCAGCTGTTGGCCTGATTTGCATTTTCTTGCTGCCTATCATTAAGGTGCAATTAAAATTGCGAACTCTGCCGGAAAATCGCATTGGCTGTCGTCTAAGGCAGGCATTAATAATTCGGCTGTCAATTTTG
This sequence comes from Drosophila maculinotata, assembly GCA_035045305.1. Taxonomy (NCBI): domain Eukaryota; kingdom Metazoa; phylum Arthropoda; class Insecta; order Diptera; family Drosophilidae; genus Drosophila; species Drosophila maculinotata. Next base: position 307,380 of record JAWNPD010000134.1, on the reverse strand, counting down.
TGGTTCACAGCTATGAAATGAGGCTATCGAACGGGGTTATTGACATGTCCGTACTGTAAGTATTTGATGCATTGATGCGTTGATGCCTTGATTCTTGTTAAAGTTTTGCCAGAGGATTTAAGGCGGCTGTCCTTCAGCTTTTGCCCTCGCTCAAGTGCTGCTCAAGTGTCTTTGCTGCATTTAATGGCCAACATCAATTTCGGTGCGGCTATTAAAGCTTAACTTGCCATATCCATATCGAGGCGGACAGGACAAACGGTCCGGCAGCCAGACGATAGCTCGTCCTTGCCCACTGAGCGGAAGCTGAAAATCATGGATGGATGAAAGTCATGGATGGATAGTTTTGCAAAAAAAGAAAAGACAAGCTCAAGCTGACAACCAGCAGACACACCAGAGACTGAAGCAAATCGCTGAACAATTTTATATGTTTACCTCATTCAAACTCCCCCTCTGTATCTCTATCTCGCTCCATCTTTCATCTCTCTATCTCACTCGCTGTTCGTTTTGTTGGTCTACGTTGGTTTAAGTTTTCGTGCGCTGCAAATTGTTGCGACAACAAATATGATGACAACAACAACAAGTTGGCAATATATATTTGTTGGAATGTCCTGTAAATAATACGAGTACATATAAACTAAGCTCCACTCAGACTTGATGGCATCTACCCTATATTTCAACAAGTGCAGGGTACCAAGCTGCCAGACTGGGGCAACATATGTCGCACTTTTAGTTTTATGCATTTTTCGGGGCCATTCGAATTTGAAGAGGCGCCTAAAAGCATGCAAATGAGCCTTCCGCTTGAGCCTGTGGTCCTAAGCGAAACGAAGAAAGAGCGAGAGAGAGAGCGAATGAGAGTGAGAGTGAGAGAGTGAGTTTGTGAATTCTTTTTCTTCGCTTGTCATGTCAAATGCCAGGGCCAGCGAACAGGATCTGATGACAACTGTCAACGGCTTGTTGCCGCCTCTGATTCATCAGACCCCAAAATGTATGCAACGTTGAGCCCACATATTTGCATGATGGCCCAGTAATTTGTGCTTGTCTCTCGGGAGCCAGCACTTGGGGGCGAACCAGTTTACAGTGACCTTGCATTCAAAACTTTTACCAGCAGTGCCATAAAAAACCATAAAAAACCTAATGGCACACAATTGGCAAATATTTATACTCTAATTGTGGGTGCAATTTAGATCGCATCAGACGTATATATCCATATATTTTGCCAATGCCATCGACTACATTTCGGAGCAATACAAAGAAACCTTCAATTATGACATACACAAAATGGATACGGCCTGCCGGGGGTGTGTACGGGGAGGAGGTGGATGCTGTGTCACCGTCACCAACCTACGATTCGGGGTCATGTGTAGAGACAAGCAACAGTACTCCCATATCATGGCGTGTCTTTTGTGCTGATGACACTTGTCAAAGCTATAGGAATTTTCAAATAATCTGTATAGAGATACATATGTGTGTGGCTTTGGAGTGCACAGTGTGGCAAGTGTGATTTCAAATGCAGAATTGTAGTCAGCTGTGATTCACATATTAACCCATCTAAACTTATAGTTTCATAAATTTTCCAAAATAAAAAAAAATCTTAAATGTTAATATTTTTTTTTTGTTTTTACTTTAATATAATTTTAAAATTTTATTAACATATAATTTAATTTCCTGCATTGACTTTTTCTAGTCGACATTAAATAAATATACAAAAAATTAGCAGCGCTCCTTCGATTTTGTAACAGCACATAACATTAATTTATAGACTAAAATGACATATAAATTGATTAAGAAAATGTTGGTTTAGCCAAATTACACCACTGGGGCATCTGACATATTCGATCCACTGTCTTGTGGGTCTCTCTATGAAGTACGAGTGGGTATACTTGTATACGTGTGTGTGGGTGTGCTGTTGGTGTGTTTGTAAAGTTGGTTGAGCAGCTGCTGGTTTCAAAAGGGCAGAAGAACTCGCACACACACAAGGCTAGGCCCCCAACTGTCATAAACTAGGATTATGTTGCATAAGCTCAGGCGTTCCATTGTTGTTGCTGCTGTTATTGTTGGTACTTCTATTGCTGTCTGTGAGTGTAAGTATGCGCGTATGTGTGTGTGTGTGTGTGTGTGTGCATGCCTATTGAATTTTAAAACATTTTGTTGCTTGGGTGTTTGGAGCTCCGTTGGCACAAGTTGTTGATAATTACTTTTTGGTTTGGCCTTTGTGGGTGGTGGTGCGGGGGATACTCGTAATTGATGCGTGTGCGACATTTCTGTGTGAGCCAATTGGCTGTTGCTGATTCTGATGCTGATATCTTGTTATTGTTATTGCATAATATCAGTCATATGTTTTTAAATGGCTATATCTGACAAATGTCAATAATCATAAGAGAGGCCAATTTAATCTGCAGTCGTTTATTCAGCCAGGCCAATCTGATGTAAAGTTTTCTCAAATTTCTCACACACAGGACATGTGTGGGTGCATAGTGGAAATTCGTTGGCGCATAATCAATGCACAGAACAATGGGGAAAGTCGATAGTCAAAAGTACTGGGTAATAGTTTGACTTGCTGCTTCATTAAATTTAATATATAAACTTGCCACAAGCACTAAATCACCGCGTTCTTGGAAGACTCGGGGCACAACAGCTGCGGCTGCGGCAGCTGCGGTGGCGACTTGGATGCGACAAAAGAAATTGCATTAAATGACGACCAGTGGCCGAAATGGTTGGCCATAAACATTATTGCCATGACGCTAGCTGTTCTTGGCCATAATTTGCAAAATAAAAGGCACAATTGCGCCAAAGCCTCGGCCACATACAGCGAATGCCCAAACATGACTATAAAAACCGAAATTATAAACAAAAACCATAAGAAAAAGCAGAGGAAAATAACTTTCGGCCTGCCGATAATGGAATACCCTTTTAGAGTACTCGCAAACTACTATTTAATATTTATGAGCTACATTTTACTGGGTTTCTTTCAGCCCTGAAAATATTTCTTGTAAAAATTACTGTGAGGTCGAAAAGTTTGACAGATGCTTTTTAAGTGCTAGTGACTTTCGCTGCATATACCCTGATCCCATTGAAAATGGGAAAAAAATGGTATAATGGTTTTGTGCATAAGTATGTAACAGGCATAAGGAACCATCTCCAACCCCATAGAGTATAAATATTATTGATCACTATCAATAACCGAGTCGGTTTAGCCATGTCAGTCTGTTCGTCCGACCCCCATAATGCTTTTTTCGGAAAAATATTTGAAAAAATTTAACTTTTAATAATGCATAAACTTGAAATGTAGAATTGATATATAGGACAAATCATGAACAAAATGGCCTCAAGCTTGACAATCGGTTCAGTTTTGACCAAGTTTGAAGTCTAGGAAGGGCGTTTGTTACCAATTAGGTCGTTTACAAGTCAATTTTTTTTGTCATTTTGGCATGATTTTTGACAGAAAAATGAAACACCTCAGAATGAATTTTTCTAAAGTTTTTTATACTAATTTTGACACCCACAATCGATTAAAAAAAGAATTTCAAGAATCTATTTTTTGAAAAATCAATTTTGGTAAGGGTCCCCCCTTATGCTTTTTTCTCAAAAATATTTCAAAAAATGTAACTTTAAATAATTCATAAATTTGAAATGTAGAATTGATATATAGGACAAGCCATGAACAAAATGGCCTCAAGCTTGACAATCGGTTCAGTTTTGACCAAGTTATGGGAGTTTGAAGTCTAGGAAGGGCGTTTGTTACCAATTAGGTCGTTTACAAGTCAATTTTTTTTGTCATTTTGGCATGATTTTTGACAGAAAAATGAAACACCTCAGAATGAATTTTTCTAAAGTTTTTTATACTAATTTTGACACCCACAATCGATTAAAAAAAGAATTTCAAGAATCTATTTTTTGAAAAATCAATTTTGGTAAGGGTCCCCCCTTATGCTTTTTTCTCAAAAATATTTCAAAAAATGCAACTTTAAATAATTCATAAATTTGAAATGTAGAATTGATATATAGGACAAGCCATGAACAAAATGGCCTCAAGCTTGACAATCGGTTCAGTTTTGACCAAGTTATGGGAGTTTGAAGTCTAGGAAGCCAATTTTTATTGATTTTGGCATTATTTGGACAGAAAATGAAACACCTCACCCAGAATCGATAAAAAAATAATTTCAAGAATCTTTTTACTACACCACATCAAAATGTTAAAGCGAACTTCACACGAAATAAATTTGGGTCTTTTTCCAAAATTTATTGCAGTGCATTGCTGACGGTGCACAAAATTTTCGCAAAAATGAATTAGTCTGAAGAAGACTTAAATAAATAGCTAACATAGCTTTAAAGAGAGCTTCTCTCGACCCAACAATAATTTGACTATATAAAAGATATTGTGACTGCAATATAAATTAGCATCTGTATTAAGTTTACTAAGAATACTTAGAGACTAGAAACAGATGCTGTGACAGACAGACAGGTTAGTCGTATATGTTTATTGTTTCAGAGTCGCAGAAATCGTCTTCAATGTTTTACACATGTCGCAATAAATTTATATGCGATGCCAGGGTACACAAAATAAAATGAAACTGTAGCGAAAATCAGCTCGGCGTTTGACATACGCATACACACAAAAAGGCTGTTGTTGTTGTAGCTGTCGGTCGCCATGTTGTTAGTTGCCTTTTTGTGAAAGCATTTCCGTTTTGGCCCTCAAATGTATGCCACACTTTTTGCGTCTACGCTGTATGTATTTGTGACAGTAGGCTGCCTGCCTGCCTGCCTGCCTGCTTGCCTGTTTGTGTCAGTGCGTCTTGAAGTCATGACAATTTATAAGGACCACGCCCATTTCGCCCCTACCCCCGCATTCGCACACGCACCCTCACCCGCACCTGCGAAATTAAACGTTTGGTCTGCGCGTTGTGCTTTTTGACGCGCGCGTGTCGAGTGATTTTTATGCGTGTTGACTTTTGACTCACTTCTCAGTTTTACACAGCACTTAACTAAGTCTGTCTGAGTGTAAGCTAGTTTGTGTGTGTCTGTGTCTGTGTGTGTGTCAACTTGGCCTTTTTAATTAAGTTGCTGCAATGCGGCTTTGCTGGCGACGACTTGGCTGCCAAGATAAAGTTGCAAGTTTTCTATTTAAGCGGCGCAGCCAAAATCTGACGCAAAACTTGGCACTCACACGCATACGAAGCATACACACACACACACACACACATACATATTTGTTCATGCTGTGAGTTGCAAGCCAGCAACGTGTTTGCCACTGCATACTTTTGTGCGCTTGCCAAAATGCAACGCGACCATCGCAACTGCAAATAATATGCTCTGGCATAACTTTTATCGCATGTGTGTTGTCGCTTGTATGTGCTTGTGTGTATTCGTGTGGGTGTGTGTGTGTGTGTGAGTGTGGCCTGTGTGTGGGTAGCTGCGCTTTTGCATGTTAATGTAAACATTTCTCAATGCGGCAAGCGCTCAAAGTGTAGGTGTCCTATCTATGGGACCCGCTACCTCTCTCTCTCTCTTTATCTCTCTCTCTCTGTCTGCCTCTCTCTTTATCTTGTACAAGTTCGCCTTTCATGCTGGCCCCAGCAGTGTTGGGCCAATCATTTGAACTGTGCTTAAACTTTTGCCTCGTAAGCGAGTTGAGAATATGAGCACCGAAAATTTTCGGGTGTAGCCAAAAAAGTGCATGGGCTTAAATACTTATGTATATGGCCATAACTAATGATTAAAGGCTACGGTACAGCTATGCGAAACGTAACTAGCTTAAAAATGAGGGCAATTGTGTTGCCAAATAATTGAGATTCCATTAGAGTCAGCAAAATGTGTATAAAATGCCAGGGCGGTTCATAAGTTCCCTATAACAATTATATATATATATTGTGGCTGCGATTTGTGGTAAATATATATATAAATATATTCCTATTGCAGATATCTATGTCCCAGTAAGGAAAAGTCATACTCTTAACATTAACACCTAATTCTAGCAGCAGTTGTTGCATAATTATAATTCCAATATAATCACATACTAAGGTAGTCCTATTGTGTAAAAAGCCTTCATTTGGCACCTTAACGGACGTTTAATGTTATCGCCTAATATAACATATTAGAATGTTAACTTATGTGAGTAAAGTTACGTATACTTAATATCAGTTCCATCGGTGAGAGTGAAAATTACACATACGTAGTTTTTTTTTCCTTTTTACCATTACTGCTATTTATTTTTTTATTTTCTAAATAAAATCAATACCAATTAAATTTAAGTATCTTTTCAACTAATTTAAATTCAGGTCAAATAAATGCTTGCTTCTAAAATCCTTCATTAATTTGAACATCAAAATTCTATCAACAGTTTCCTGTCAACACAGATAGTCTAGCGCAACCAAGCGGTACATATACATTTTATACCAGTCACCAGGACATCGTTGTTAACGAAACGGCGGACTCTAAAAATAAGTCGCCCAACTTCGCTTAATACGAACAAAAAGCACACTGCCGGCGCTGAAACTTGTGAAAGGTAAACAAACACAACCGGAAGCTCGAGCTCAAGAGGTGTAGGAGTGAGAAGGGAAAAACAAGTTAATAGTTTAGAGGTACTGGCAGCATTTCTGGCTAAGCAGCATCATTAGAAGAAGCTAAACTAATCACATGGGATCTCTAGGAATTATAAGGATAATTATGGCAAAGGTGAAGTCACATGTTGGGAAGCCTAATTTAAAGTAAATTCCAAGAAAATGCAGTTACTTTAGAATAAGGATGCCAGTTCAGAACAGGAGTTCTCAATAGACATTCATCACAGTTATACGTATTAATATTATCCGTTGCTTATTGGCCCAAGTAGAACAGAAGTGGATAGCCTGAACTAGATGGATGCCATTTAAAGTACCAATATAAAATAGTAACGGCAAATGCAATAACAATAACCATAACCGTAACCGTAACCGTAACCATTATAGTCGCTAAAACTTATTTGCTTATTTGGTTGCATTCGAAAGAAGGCAACTGGAAAACTATCAACATCCATTTGGGGCAAATGTTGCAAGTGCGGCAAGTGCACACCGGAGCTGCTGGCACACCAAGATGGTATAGATGGTACTTTGACAGTCGTAGAACTAAGCAGCTTGGCTTGGGTGCATTTTGCGACTGGCGCCATCTAACGACAGGCGCTTGAATTATGTTAAGTGGCTGGGCCGTCGCCTGCAGGCGCTACAAAATAGTGTCTCTGTGTGTGTGTGTGTGTGTGTCTGAAATTTATTTATTTGCGAGAAATAGCGGCGTAAAATGCGCCTGAAAGTAGGCAATGGCAGATGACAAAGACGCTTGACCTTAGGCACGAGAAAGCGATGAGGGCCTCGAGACACTTGTGTCGCCCCAAACAGTAGTAAGGGGGTTACTTTTTTGTTGTTGCAAAAAAATTCGTTAAAGTGACACACTGACACGCCTCCCACTCGTGTCGGGGGCTGGGGTTGGGGCTGCTGGCTCGTGTTCATAATGATGCGCCGTTTGTGCTAGGCAGGCAGCCTACGTCTCTTTGGTCCTTTGGTCCTGTGTCCTTTTTCGCAACAGCAGCAATTTTCAATGTTGTGCGCGGAATTGTTGACAAAGTTCGCCTCAAGGCAAACAACTGTCGGATGGTTTTGCAGTGGCACAGTGGCAGAGAGGGCGGAGGGGAAAGCGTCTCAGTTTCAAGGCAGTCGCCGTAAGTTGACTACATAAAAATGAAATTACACAAGAAATTAAATTAGCGCAAGTAAGTGCGCAAAAAATTTGGCAATAAAAACTGTGACTGCGACTGCGACGGCGACGGCGACATTGTTGTGACACTTAAGCGGACAAACAGGCACTGCGCCAAATACACTCACATATATTGGGAGGGGTGAGAGAGACAAGGGCGGGTCAGAGAAGGGGATAAAATGCAAACAGTTGTTCAAGCAAAACAATAAATTAAATTCAAACAAGCGGCGCACGTCAAAGGCGAAAGCAAAAGCAAAAGCAAAGGCAAATGCTTAAGTGAAAGCGAAGGCAACTCTCAGTGGGCTCAGAAGTGAGGCTCATGCTCGGACTCAAGCCCGGACTACTCAAGTGGCCGCACTCAGACCCCAAAGGCCCCGAAGAGCACTCATGATAAACAGACAGCAGACACAAGACAGCAAGTGCAGGAGCACGTCACGAGTCAAATGCATGCAGCTGTGACGCATTGCAAAATCCCAACACTGAGAACAATTTTACAGTCGTTACAGTCCTTGCGCTTGGATATGCCCCGAGTGGTCAACTTCAAGGAAGCAAAATGCCTAAGGACACATTCGACTGTTGGGCAAACCACTCATACAGTTTAATTAGGTTCAAAGATCAATTGAAAAAAATACTTAGCACTAAGTATGCTAAATTTAAAAATAAATTAACAAATTAAAAAAAAAATAAATCGTGGATCAGTTCCAAAAAGCTTTAGGAGGATCAGGGAATTAGTATGACAATTTGAGAAACTTAGAAAATCAACACTTTTTTTAAATAAAAAATACCTTTTTTTTTCATTAAGATTTAGCAGCAATGGAGAGTTCCATTATGTATATTAATCTTGTGAAACGTTACAATAATAATGCAAAGTTGAACAATCTTCCAGCTAAATGGATTTTTTCTATGTTTAAGAACAGGTTTTGGATTATTGGGTTTACGTTACTTTAGAATTACTAATCGGCCCACTTGGGCATCAGAGATTGTCCATATAAATGGGTGCTAGTACTGAGAGCATCAAAAGCTCGCTTCGCATCCGCCTTGTGGGCAAAGTCCACAGAAGCTAAGCCACGATGCTCAACCTGTCCAGTCAGCTCATTCCGCATCCTTGGAATATCTATAGATTTCAATTTGCCAAATGCCTTGAATAAATTGCGCACCTCGCGATCATTCGCCTGGAACGGAATGTTGCGCACCAGAATCTTGGTGCCAGACTGCTTCTTCCGAGTCTGCTTCTCCTGGCAACGACTTGCTCCTTCGTCCTGGGAATCGCGCACATATTCGCTGCGCGCCAGCTTCACCAGTTTGCCATCGATTTTGGTTAGCCGCATGACCTTGAGCGCCAGAGAGGCGACCGCTGCCTTTTTGAACTGTATGTAGCCATAGCCAAGGGATTTCGACTGACCCGGATTCTGTGGATCCTTCCGCGTGACTATCTTCACGCTGTGCAAGGTGCCCAGGTGCTCAAAATGTGCTCGCACCGTTTCCACCACAGTCTTGGGATTGAGATTGCGTACAAATATGGTCGAATTCGGTTCGGCTTCGTCGTCCTCATCATTGGTCTGTATTTCCGGTTCAACCGGAAACGCCTCGTCGCTGAGAGTCTGATTAAATGTGTGCTCCGGCGCCCACTCGAGATGGCGCCACACATTCCTGCATTTACCGTGAGTGAGCCATTGGAATGCCCGTTGCGCCACCGAAGGTTCACAGAACTCAATGATCGCTGTGACGCCGCCGGGCGGCAGTACGAAACGTCTAATTTTACCGAATTGGCCAAAGATGGGCGCGATATTGGTAACGACGGTGCCCGATTTTAGATGCCTGGCCAGCAGCACCGTGTTGGAACGCTTCTGGTTGCCCTCACCGAAGGCGCTGAGACGGACATCCTGCTGCTCAAGGAATCGTTTCATTTCGATGACAGTCGGGTTTTGGCCAAGCAGCTTCGCCACAGCATTGCCTCCTAGGAACAACATGTTCCAGCTAATGGGCTTCTGGGTGTCCTGCTGCAGCTTAAGCATCTTCGGCGGCTTAAGGAACTGACCCGCAGCCGGCTTATACCGCACCTTGGGTACCTTCATCTTCTTGGAATTGGAGAGGAACACATGCTTGCCCTTTAGAAATGTCCTGAACATGTCCATTCCCTTAGCCATATCCCGTTTCGTTTTGAATTTCACGTAGCAGAAGCCATCTTCCTTTCTGGCCAAACGCACCGAACAGGGCTTAAGCGGCCTGAAGAACTTGATGATATCGATACGCTTTGTTGTCTTCATAATATTTCGTAACTTAAAAGTAAACAATTTCGGATTTCCTTCTTCCGACGCTGTTGGCATTATTTTTACCATCGGATTGGACTTTGCTTTGCCTACAATCAATGATTTCACGCTTTCAATGTCGCTGATGGTCTGATCCACCTTCTTTTCATCTTCGTTATCCTTTTTAAGAAGCGACTCTGGGGCCTCCTCTAGCACTTCTTCAAAGAGCTCCGTAGGCATCTCATTAGGAAGCTCAGGACGATCCTCAGCCAGCTCATTATGCCAATCCTGCAGTAGGTTTTCATAAAGCGATTTAGACCACTCCTCTGGCACTTCTCCGGGCAGCTCCTCTGGCCTTTTCCCATTCCTGTCCTCTGGCAATTGTCCGTGCAGCTCATTTGGCTCAGGCCTCTCCTCAAGAATATTTTCAGGAAGTAGTTTAGACCACTCCTCTCGCCCTTCTTCAGGCAGTTGTGAAGCCTTTTCCTGCATAGCGTCATTTCTCTTCTCAGTGCACTCTTCAGGGCAATCCCCAGTCAAATCTTCGGGTAGACCCTCAGTGCGCACCTTAGGAAGCTTCTTCACCTCTTCCGGCTCCACATTTCCCTTGTCTGCCTTAGTCTCCTCATTGGAGTTGACTCGCTCGTAGTCCTGCGCGTTGCCCTCTTGAAAGGACTCCTGAAAACCCGAATCATCATCCATCTGCTTGCATAGACTCTCATCAACTTTCGGCTTGTTAACGTCCTGTTTGTCCGGCTCTGTCTCAGCTTCAGCCTTCGGCTTGTCCAGATTATTTTTGCTATCCTTAGGGTCTTTCTTGCAGTATTGCGGCCTATCCACGATGCCCAGCGCCGCACAGGATTCAACTATCAAGCGGCTCCTGTCTATGATGGCATTGTTAAAGTGGACGATGGCAGAATCCGCCTCCTTTTTGCAGCTGTAGCTAATGAAACAAAAATAACGAAACTTCTGAATATCCATAACACGTCCTTGGCTGCCGAATATATTGCGCAGCTTATCCTCACTGATATCCTTGGGCAGCAGTTTGACTCTAATGCGCGACATTTTTTTTATTATTAAATTTAGTTTTCTTTAAATTAATGAGCAAAGCAAATATTGTACAAAAACTTTTCGATACAAATTTTATTGTGATCCCAACTAAACTCCAGCGACAATGAAAATGTTTTATCTTTTAGTTGACTTCAATAACTTTTTTAGCCTCATTCAAATGACAGCAAAATTAATGGTTGCTTTATAATGTTAATAAGGTTCGGTTCAAGATTCGGTTCTGAGAACCGAAAACACCTAATTCCGATGTGATTTTCCGACTTGATTTGAATTGTTGTTGCAAATCAAATTGTATGCATAAATACAATTATCTTTATTTACCTGACCCACAAAACAATAAATGTCACCCAAAAACAGTTGCAGCTGCCAAAGTAGTATCATCTCACTCTCTCTCTGTCTCTCTCTGTCTCTATCTCTCCCTTAGTTCATTTCATATTTATAAGCTGACAATTGATTATTTTTTTGCTCTTTTGCCCTGGGCAATTATTTGCAGTGCCAAAAACAGCATTTTTCCACCACAACTAAAAATAAGTGATTGTTTGTTTCGGTATGTTTGTGAGATAAAATGATATCAGAAGAGGGGAAATGTGTGGGAGATTAGTTGTGTTGGCTGAAACATATATATCATATATATATATATATATGTATGGATTATTTTTCTCTTATTTGGTTTTGCATTTGTCTTGTTTGCAATTGATCAAAACTAACCAAAGCTACTAATGAGTACGAATAACAATTAATTTTGTGTGGTTGACGTTTTTATTTGTATTATTTGTCGATTCGAGTTTTGTGCAATCATTTTGCAACCTATTTGTCACTATATCATTATATAACTATTCGCAATTTATTGCTGCCAGAGAGACATTTGATTTTTCGAATATTGTGCTGTCCTATGGGAAATGACGACAATAAAATTTGCCAAATGGATTTTAGTGGCTATTTTCGGTAGATGCTGCATACCTCAGGGATATTGAGGCATACACCCATACCCATACCCATACACTCTCATAGAACTGCTGGCAGATTGCGGATGTCTGTGTGTTGGTCTAAAAGTTTTTGCGTTTTGCCAGTCAATTTAAAATGCAATTTAAATACGCCAGCAAATGCAACTGACGCTGACAACGGCAGCGGGTTTTGGTAATGGTTGCGTGAAAGCGAATCGAAGGATACACGCAGACCCTCATACCATCATAGAATATATACTGTACTTTATGCAGAAGTATATACATTGCTATCCGCCCACACGCAATTCAATTGTTAGAGACTGTAGCAGCTGCATCTGCTTACGCACATAAATTCTGCACATTGAGGATTGAGGATTTGCAGCATGGAGCAGCACAGCACTTGCACAGTGCCAGCATATCCTTGACCCCCCCCCCCCTAACCCCATTTTTAGAACTTTGGCACTGTTGAACATTCTGTCGCATGTTTGCGAAACAATTTAACAAAAATTGACACAACTCGTCCGTTGAGCAGACAACGCCGCTGGCTTCCTTCCAGTTTGACTCGAGTGCCTTGGAGGCGGCTTGGTCACGCCCACATTTCTCAGTCACGCCAATGCTGTGGCAAATTTCATTTGCCTGCAAATTGTTGTACATGGCTCGTTGTAAAAAACATGGTAAAATATCACCCCGAAATTTTAGCACTTAAAAAGATTTGTAGCCAGGACCAGAAAAAATAAAAACGATCACAGACACAAACTATTAAATTAAATGCTTAAAAATAATTGTGCGTGAGAATTTATATGCAAAAGCGAACGAAAAACTTCTGTGACACTTTTAATGCCACAAAAAAAATATGTAAAATGCAATGCACATAGTTTCGCCAAACTCTGCAGAGGACAAATAAATAAAATAAAATGCAATCGAATAAAATAAAACAATATATGTTCAAGCGATACATAAAAACGAGAATGCTTAAAATTTAAATAGTTGCATGGTATGTGAAGTCCAACAAAATTGCCGTCTTTTAAGGGTTAACCTTGAGAATATCATAAATATATATGTTTGTTAATATTCTTGATTATTTCGCTTTCATCGAATTGTCTTTAAATAAATAAAATTGCTGCCTACGCAATTTATTTATAGTCCTAACATTTACGATATCACATGACTTCAAGGGAATTCTTGTATTTATATATCATTGTAACATTTTCAAATGTTCAAATTGAAATTCTTGGATTTATTTGCGCTTTATTTAATCACAACAATGCCAATGCTAAGAATTTACACAATTCCTTTCACCGTTTCGAATAACAGCCAAATTCTCTTTAGCTACATATCGAATTAATTAAATTAACAAAAGCAACAGGCAACTGGCAAACTGGCAACAGTGCAAGCGTCTAATGCTAAAGCTCGTCTAAAATTCAATATCGTTTGTCAGCTCGTCAGCTCGTCAGTCAGAAGTCGATATCAGAGCAACGCTTCAACACGCACACAATGCAAACAGAATTAAGCAAAATTCAAGACAAAATGCCACATAACATAAACATAATTCAATGAAAGTTCAATACTCCCCCAGGATGTCTTGTGGAAACCCACCCACGCCCTCCTCTCCCCCCTCATTTTCCACTTATTCCACTCTCAATAAATATGCGACGGCACCCACAAAAATATATATAAATTTGTGTACACATTTTGAGAAAGGTGAGAAAACTCAAATAAATTGAAATTGAAACAAAATGAAAGCGAATTGTGTTGAATTGAATGCGGGTAGCAAAAGTCGAATACCAACAGTACACAACAAAAAAAGTGTTGCCTACATTGCGGCGCACAGGCAAACGGACCAAGAATCTGTGTGGGCAAACGGGGACACGGGCGAATGGGAGGACGTGGCGTATGCGCAATCAATCATGAACGAATTCAATTTCGACAAAACGCAGAGGCCTTCCTGCATAGTTGAATAAGTATTTATGTGTGTGTGTGTGTGTGTGTGTGTGTGTGTATGTATGTGTGTGTGTGGCTGGACGGGGGCGTAGCAGGGACTTGCTCAACGCATGGCAATTGCGTAGTTCGCCCTTGGCTTTATACCATTTGCTTGGGTAGCCTGACAAGTCCCGGCATCGGCATCGGCATCTTGTCTATTGGCATCTGCTGCGCACTAATAACGCTCATTAAAATTGACAAATCATGCAGAAAATGTGTAAATAGCAATTATAAACAGAGTACGCACTCACACGGCGTATACGTAATGATAATGACGATAACCACAGATGTAATTACTGTAAAGTACCTAATGCATATCTGAATAATGAGATGAGCCGAATAAGCCGATGGAACCCTTTACAGAAAGTACCGTAATTTTCAGTCATTAAGTTATTATATATAGATTATATAAATATAAATTACAATAATATAATATCAATGTAAATAACATAGTAATTAGAGAGCTCTTTCTAACAAACAAACATCTATAGAACTAAAATGCTTTGTTAACTGCACTTATTACAGGGTATTAAATAATCATCTATCTCAATTTTGTTATGCAAATATTCTTTATCTTTTTTCTACATCTTCCTCTTAACTTTCCTGGCCGTTTGAGGTAGGCCCACAGTTTGCTTCATTTTATTTTGCCCGTGGACAGCTTCTTAAATTATTGGCACCCATTTGCTTGCCCCAACGAGCCTATTTTTCTTCGTCGTTTTCATCTTCGTCTTCATCGGCTTCTTGCTGCCCATTTAACCTAATAGCTTTTCATTGTATTACTTTTGCTTTGCTGCCTTTCCTACGTTTCTGCCACTCATGACAGCTCGAATTTAAATTCCATACGCTGTCCGATTTTTCTAGAGGTACACACACACACACACACACACACACACACACACACTCGAATACACACAGATGCGAACGCCTCACTTGATACGATTTGGTTTTAATTACTTGCGTTTTGAATAAAATAAAACTGAGCCCCATGATTGATTGCCGCCACGTGAGAGTATTATGCGGTTTTTGTTTGTTTATGGTCGATAACGAAAAAAACAAGCAGAGCGGCCTTAAATTATAGGCAATTATATAACGGCACATTTGCCCCAAAATATATATGAGCTAAGAGCCATTTAGCCGCATGACTGCAACATTTAATGACCCGAATCTAAACACTGCCACAGTCAACAAAATTATCCGTTAAATTACTATTTGACATTGCATTGCATTATAAACAGAGTTTAAGGTGTTGTTCAAATGTTGCTTATGTGGAAATTCCAAATGGTTAAACAATTTTATGAATTATTGCTTACAATTTCAAATATTATTAAATTGGTTATTCTCTGAGCGTAGTTCTTAATTTGTGTATTCCAAATCGGTTAGTTATTATTATGTATTTTTAATAAATCAAAAAATTATTATAGCTACTTATTTATTTAATTTCGGCAATTTGTATGGTTAATCTGCAAGTCCTTAACCACTCTATTCTCACTCTAAATTTATATATTTTGTACTTTATTTGAGCTCTTCACTTAAAAAGGCACGCAGCCGAAATGCGTTTTAGCCCATTTCGTGGCATCCTTTGGCAGCCTTTTTCACACCTATCCGGCAATTAATTTGGGGCAACACTTGAGCGGCTAAGCGCTTCAGGCAGCCAACTGGCTGAGGCTATAAAATCAATGCCACATGTTAAATATCATGGGAAATGTACAAATATGTATAGTCAACGACACGCACAAATATACGCACAGAACCGAGAGGCTGGCAAATTTGCACAGCGCGATACATAATGAAGATTGTTGTTGCTTTTGTTGTTGGGTCATAAAAGGGCGAAAATACTTGGGGCACACACAAAAGCCAACGGCGATGACGAAAAGTCGACATTGTTGTTGCTGCCGTCGCCTGTGCCATAAAGTATGCAATATTTATTTTGTATAAAACGTGTGCAAGGCATAACAAAAACTAAAACAACAGGACGACTGAGAGATACCCTATAACTAATGGTTTATACCTGCATAATGTTCTAAACCAACTTTTATGTCTAAGAAATATATAGTAATAATATAAAGGTTTCAAATATTCTTTAATTTAGCTTTACAAATTGCGGGAATATTGACAAACATCTGATTTTATAAACAGAAAAATAAAATATATGTATACTTTAATTTACCTTTATAAATTGTAAATAAAAAATGTAAATCTGTTTTGATATGCAGTAAATTATGTGTATACTTTACAAGACCTGTTATACATACATGTGCATAGCTTTGTGATGCTCTCTTTACCTGATTTCAGGTACAAGGTATGGCAAGAATGACGACAACAGAAGGGGCTGCCATTAAAAGCGGAAAAGCAAATGAGCGGCGAAAAGAGTGCGCCTGAAGGATAAGTGCACATAAATACAACCATTTGCCAGGGTTTCAGGCAGACTCTGGGCTCGCAGGCTCTCAGGCTCTCAGGCTTCTGACTCCTGACTCCTGACATCTGGCTCCTGACTGTTGGCACGGTCGAAACATTAATTGAAATATTTATGACATACCCAGCTTCATTCGCAACTGAACAATATCATCAGCTATGTAAGGACCTGCGACAGATGTGAGTGGCAATTTGCAGGTCGGCATTCGGCTTTCGTTACACTTTCCAAACTGTCAACGGTTTGAAAACTGTCAAAGTCTTAACTGGTTTCAGTACCGAGTAGTTGGTCTTCGGCGAAATGCATTGACCCATTTGATATGCGAATTGTCAAGCCCCATTTGCGGATGCTGTTTAATGAAGTCGCGTCGCGTCACTCAATTTTAATGTTAATTTACTCGGACGAAAGGCACGTGCAGTATTTACTAAAAATTCATCATAATAATTTTGAAATTATGCGGTGGCTATTTATTTTATTATTATTTCAGCTTGCTGTGTAAATATTTCATAATTTCAACCATACTGGCTCTTGTTGTTGTTGTTGTTGTTGTTAGTCGACATCACAGGTGAATGGATCTGCGATGTCTTTTCACGCGAATCGATGTTTCAAGTTCATTAATACGCGACAACAACAACAGCAACAACAACAACAATGACACCACCTCTATTATCTGACAGCAAACAGAGTGAGGGCGGCGGGAAGGGTATTCCGGCAATGAGGCGTATAAGTTTCAAAATATGTGCGATTTTAAACTATACCAGGCAATCGACTATTTACCGTAATATTCATGACCTTGGCAATGCAAAATCTGTTGAAATTATTCAAAAAGACTTGAAGATATTTTATTTAAAGATACTTTATTGGCGTTCTATTCAAAATATGAATATCAATTCAAAGAAGACTTTCAATTGTAAGTGGCAAATAATGTAAAGCAATATAACTAAACAGCTATTTATTGTTTCTGAGAATGCAAGTTAATGCCTCAGCTATCTATGGTTTAAGAAACAATCGATTATAATGCCATTTGCAACGAGAGCGTATCATAAGCTAGTTGCGGAAGGATGGAATATTAAGTTACAATCTTATATTTGTAACTGTGTATTGCATAAGTATACACCTGGCAAGGATGGGGCGGACTATCTCTTACTTAGCCCCAACCAGGGCTTAAGCTGTAACAAGCAACTGCAGTGCCAGCGAAACAAAAAACTATCTTAATTCCGAAGAGGGATTGCAGACTAATGGTAGGAAGCGGCTCATGCTAAAAAGCTTGGCATAACCACCGAGAAAATCTGCTGAATTAGCAAAAAACCAGAAGTTACGGAAAGTCTAGCACACTTGTATAATCCACATTGAATTATTTCAGCACCCAGCAAATAAAATGCAAAACACTGATTACCAGGCATATAATTATGTATTCAAAAAAAATATTCGGTTCTGCGGACTTCGTCTTAGAGGCAAATTATACAAAATTCAAAGTTGTGGAGATTTGCAGTCTAAGTTATAAATGCTTTTGCCACTTGATTTGGTTGGAGCTTAAACTAGTTCAAGTTCACTTGTATATATGTTATTCGAAAGAAATACGATTTGACGCTTGGTAAACAACTTGTTTATGTAACAGAATTCTTGGAAATTTATCAGTTTGCAGATTCAAAACTGCTCCCCCGCATTTAATAAATTCACAAAACAAGTCTCACTAAAAATACAGAAAGGGTGTCAAAACTCTAGTGACTTTCATCGGTTGAAGTGTAAACATGTGCAATTATTTTAAAAATTTCCAAATATTCGTTGTTTTTTTGTAAATGATTTTTTCAAGAATTATGTGGAAATTAATTCAAGTTGGCGAAATGAATTTTCAAAAAATTCAAAGCTAAAGTGTAACAATTATAATGAAATAATTTTTAAAATGTTGAGTTATATAGCTATAATTGTTATAATAAAATATAAATATTATAAATAAAATATATATAAATATTTTATCCATAAAATAATATATATATTATCAATCTGTCAATCAAAAAGTTGATATTATTCCTTTACTCTTTAATAAAACTCGTTCTTTTTATTTATGCGTTAATTGTCTTGCAATCAAATAAAGCTGAGTCAGTTGGGAGTGCTTGAATAAAAATATATTTCCACTCATAAATCTAAATTTAGTATTATTAAACATTTATTGATGTCAATTAAAATCGCTTGCTGTGCAACATTCACGCACTTTTTATGGGTCTCCCGATATGTGGTTCTCATCATTCGATTGAAATATTGCCATTTATCAATATCAACAGAGGCACATAATTCAATTTGCAGAGTGGGGTGATCGGGGCTGCAGACAGGTTAAATGTAATTGAATCAATTGAATCACTGGCCGCCCAGTCATAAATTAAAATCAGCCCAATTATGCAGAGCGGAACAAAAATTCATGCTGCTGCAATCGTATGCATGACGTCGAATTTGACATTGCCACAATTGAGCCGAAGATCGCCAGCCGTGTGACTGTTTGTGGCGAAGGTGCACGCCACATGTGAGTGACCCTGCCAGTCTGACTCCGTCTCTGTGGTGGCACAGCAACCAAACCGCTGATCGATCGCTTGATATATGTATATATACTACTGCTACTACTATTGCTGGCACGGGTGGCGCTGGATCAATTAAATTGACCGTGCTTACGTCGCCAGAAGAGGCACGCAGATCACACACGTTTGTCGTCCAATAACAAAACCCGCTGATGCTTAACGTGGGAGTCACCTCCATCTCTGGCCTGACTCTCTCTCGCTCTCTCAAAGAAAGTGCCGCGTAATTGATGCGTGTGTCGCGTGTCTCGTCTGTTCCATGTGTGTGTCTGTTCCATGTGTGTGCTGTGTCCGAAGGTCAGCGCTGTGTCAATTGAGTGGTCAGTGGCCATCTGGTACGTGGCGTATAGGCATAGGTAAGTTTAGCGGCATTAACCGCACATAAAAGCTGACGTGTGCAGCGGGCGCTGTGAAGCCTGCATTCAATTTATGTTGACGCAGTTTTTTGTCCCACCAAGGAATACGGTAAAGGCGAACGCAGGCGCACAGCGAGGTTGCCAGATTCAAGGACATGGACACGGACATGGACGTGCTGCTGCTGCTGATGCACACAGCCAAAAATAGCGTCAGCGACAAACGCACTAAAGTATGCAATAGAAAACAGTTGCACCCATACCCCACCACCACCCCCCACCATCAGCACCATCTGCACCATCAACACCACCGGCTCCGAAATGAAATGCAATTTTAATTTCATTACATTTGCAATTCTACATTCCACGAATTTGTTTTGGTTTCTGTTTTTAGTCCTGCCTCTTTGCCATGCACGTGTGCCAGTGTGAGTGTTATTGTGGGTGTGAGTGTGAGTGTCAGTGTGAGTGTGTGTCTGAGTGTGAGTGGTTGAGATTTTTAACACTCACATTCATATAGTTATTTCAGTGTTTGGCTGTCGTAATCTCTGAGCCATTAAAATGCATTAGGCGTGGCAAGTGTTGCATGAATGCTAACAGCAGCTGCAACAGAATGTTTGCCAATAAGCGTGGCAGCATAAAAATTGCATGAAACAATAAGTTTTAATTAATTTTTCTAAGAATTCTTAGGTTGTTTTTAAAAAGTGAGTGCACTGGAAATATAACAGACTGAATCATGGAATATAGAATGAGAGATAGAACAGAAATCTCAAACTGTAGGATGGATAAAAGTTGCATTTTCCGAAAGGTATTCTATTCTACAATTATAAAGAAAAAGTAAATATTTCTTTCTTATCACTCTTCCTCATTTAAGAATTCACTATTGTGTAACAAATCGAAAACCAATGTTAAACAAATTTGAAAAAATTATATATTAATTAAATATTATAATAAATTTAAGGAATTCAATATTACAGATACAAAATTTTATATACATACCATATAACTTAGATTTTTAAATCTTAAATTTATTAAGTATTTTTTCTGGGAATTTAAAGTAATACAGAGCTACCATACTATTAATTAATTTGGATAACTAAATAGATAAGAGATAAGGATACACATTATAGTTTAGGGTTGAATCGGTTGCTACAGAAACTATCCCCAGTTGATCCCATAAGCGCAGACATAGTAATCTCAAAGCAAGCGTGGCAATTTAATTTAACTACGTCAGCTCTGAGCTGCTCATTGCCGGAACTCTCTAATAGTGGGCATTAATTTTTAATTTTATTGCACGCAACGTGCGGTGCAGGAAAGTGGACGATTTCCTGGCGCCTTGCGGCTGCTCAGGTGCTGGCCTGCAGAGAAGTGCAAAACTTGCGATACGCAACGCAAACGGGAGCAAAAATGAAGAAAGGAAAACAGGAGAAAACAAAAAATAAAAAAATGAAACGGAAAAACAGCCCGAGAAAACTCGTGAAACTCGCACTTGGTAATTATGCGCTTATCTTTGTTGCCCCATTACCGAATGGCTGTTCCATACCCATTGCCATATCCACTCTCCTTATTCCTCTTCCGCCCGAACTCCTCCATTTTCTTCCTTGCAGGGCTAATTTCATTTTACATGCAAATCGCACAGTTTTCGCCAGCTGCGAGTTTTAAAATGCGTTCGATTGTTTTGCCCCGAAAGCGAAACAACAAAACGAAAATAAAACGAATACGAAACTTGAAGCAAAAATCTCATTAAAACTTTTTGACGCTTGGCATTTCTTGGCCGGAATTTGACTGCGCCGCGCAATCATTCGGGCCCATAATCAGCCTTATACAGTAAGTCACCGAATTGGCCCTGCTTGCCATGCAGGTGCCTGCATATTCTGAATCCTGAATCCTGAACCCATCTCGGCTCCGGGGGTTGCTCAACCTATTCATGCGTGTCGCAGATCAAAAAAACATGAAATTACCCAGAGGAACAAGCCAATTATCCTGCCTGCCTGCAATTTGGTTATATGTTTTTTTTTTTCTTTTTTCTCGTTTTTGGTGGTCAGCAGCCGGCGTACGAATCTCGTGCCACACGCGATTGCCGATAATGTGGCAACAACGGGGAATGGAAAGTGAAACTGAAAGTCCTAGACTCCGACTTCATCTAACGATGGCAACGAATGTCGATAGTGGAAAGTGAGGAATGCACATGCTGGGTTCAGTTGGGCCGTTGGGTTGCTAAGTTGTTTGGGTTGTTGGGGCGCACGTGCCCCTGACATTTAGCGACAATAGCTGCAACAACAAGCACAACAAGAAGGGCCCAATGCCAAAGCTGTGACTGTGGCTGTACCGTTCGATGATTGGCTGCTGCACAGTTTCAGCTCCAGCTTCAGCTCCCGCTCCAGCTTCAGCTTCAGGGTAAATGTGTGAGTTGACTCTTGTTGTTTTAAGGACACACACACAATTTTTCTATATTATTCAAAGCATTTCTGCACTCACCTTTGATGCTACATTTGTAATTGTTGTCGCTGTTGTTGCTGTTGTTGTTGTTGTTGTTATTGTTGTTGTTGTAGCAGAGAGCTCTTTTAACTTAATCTGAACATAAACAAAAACACTTTTCCTTGCATATTTTGATTGCTGCCTCGATTGTTGTTGCTGTTGCTGTAGTTGCTGTTGTTGTTGTTGTTGCTGTTGTTGTTGCACATAGTTTGTATTACTATGCAAAATACGAAAAACTGAGCGTTTAACAGAAAATTTTCTCACGCACTTTTCTTTGGAAAACACAGCGCACACAAATTGTTTGGCTTGACTGCGAAAATATCCTTTCAACTTTGCAGCTGACTAAATTTAATTTTCACCAATTTCTTTCCAATAACATTTCTCAGTTGCAGCGCATTTGGCGTTCGGTGCGTTTCAGCTCGTCGCTTTAGCGTCTAGCGTTTGCAGAGTCTGTCGCCCAACTGAGCTCTCACTTTGCGCTGTCAAGCGCTCAAAGCCTAAATTTGCAAAAAAGCCAAACGTTCTGCGCGCGTATCTGTGTGTGTGTGTGCGTGTGTGTGCGTGTGTGTGTGTGTGTGTGTGCTCGTGTGTTGCCAGGACTGCACATGGCCTAAAGCAATAGCAGCAAAAACGAATGGAAACCACGTGAACAGCAAACCGAAGGCGGCAACAACAACGCATCAGCTGAGCCAGACAGAGAGAGAGAGAGTGACAGAGTGAGAGAGAGAGAGAGAGACACTGTCTCTCTTAATGCCGCTCTCAAAGCTTCAAGTCGCGCTCTCTCTCTCTCTCTCTACCGCTGTATGACGGCGTTTGTCTCCGTGAGTCACCATCACCTGATGTAACTGTGTGTGTGTGTGTGTGTGTGTTTGTATCTTTGTGTATTATGTATGTTAGGCGTCGCTTATGTTTGTTGTGCACTTTTTGTTGTTGTTGTTGTTGTTGTTGTCTTGCAAAAAGCCGGTTTGAAGTTGCTACAATTTGTTGTGGCAGCATTTTGCAGCACAGCTCCCATAGGGAGAGTGAGAGAGAGCGAGCACTAAATAAGAACAAAAAGAAAGATGACGGGAGAAAGGAAAGGAAAGGAAAAGAAAGAGCGATGGGTCGCTCGCCTGAGCCTTTGTGCATGAAAGGAAGCAAGGGTTTTGTAATCGAAAGAATTGACGCTTAGGCAGGTGGGCTTATAAATGATAGATGGAGGGATAGACAGATGATGGCTTAATGTATCCGACTAGGGTATGAAACAAAGGGTTTAATGAGCAGGAAATACTTTTCTGGCACAACATATATACTATGTAGAGATACTTATCATAAATTATTGTCAAATATTGAGTAATCTAGCATGGGAAGAGTTACTATGTTGAAAGCAATGAGTAAAATTGCAGAATTGCACCTTTTATTCCACTTAATTCCAATTCCAAGTGACGCAAAAAATCAAATCATTTGTTTCCCATCTCCGAATCTATTCAAGTTATTACAAGTTTTGTCATCTTTGGTCCATGGTCTTCCCAAGGCATCCCAAGAAACCGTAAGCCAACAGACACCGCGGCGTCTGTGCTCTCAGAGAGGACCGAACCTATCCCACTCTCTGTATACTAAATATGTACCTCACACGAAAATAAATACGAGATACGGTAGCCAAAAGGACGCCGTCGATGTCCTTAAACACACACACAGACTCACAATCCTGTGACACCCGACAGCCGACGGGTTGCCTGCCCCAATGTTCGTGCTCAATGAAAAGCTCGCAAAACTGCCGCTCACAGCTTTCTGCTAAAGTTCAGCGAGAATACTTTTGGGCAAAGCTTGGGCTTGGCGGCCGTTTCTATTAGCACGGTACAATGGTCAAAAAAAAAAACAAATAACTAATAAGTTTTTTAAATAAATAAAAAAAATGTATAATTGTGAATTATTTATTAATAATTAATGGTTGACAATGATTTAAGCTTTGACTAAAAAATCTGTACCACAAGTTATAATTCGCAAATTTATATTATATCCGAAAGTTCTGTTTTCATTACAAGAAAATAGCAAATTTATGATTTTAATAGAGCTGTCAATTTTTTATTTTTTTTTTATTAAATTTGAAGTTTCAGGTTCGCTTTAATTAATTTATTTTTATTTAAGCTTCATTAAAAAATGTTGCAATTTTGTAAATACATTAAAAACTATTATTTTAATGGCACGATGTTCTGATTTGCTACCACTGTATTTCCACCTAATTTGTGTCTGAAAATATTGACTTCTGTTCCACAATGCGGCGCCCAAAAGTTGCCTATGCAACATGCAGGCGTTTCCTGTGTGGCAATGGGACTGAGAACGGGATTGAGAATGGGAATAGGAATGGGAGAGGGCGTGGTGGGCTGGCGTCACCCGTTGGGCTGAAGGACGTTGTAATAATTTTGTATTAGGAAAGAATAGTTGTGGCTGTTTCTGCTGCTGGTTTAGCTGATGGTGTTGGTGCTGTGTCGCTGTGTGGCTGTGTGGCTGTGCGATGGGTGCTGGCTGCTGGGCGGATGCTGCAGCATGAAAGTTGTAGCAGGCAAAAGCTGCGTTGTGCTTTTCGCGAGTTGCGGGCGCAAGCGGCGCCACAGACCTTGACAGCAGCGCAGCCCGAGTTGCGAACGGTTGCAACAGTCAAGAAAAATACAAATGAAGCCGACTTACTTTTGTTGTCTGCTCACCTGTCGCGGCAGCAGCTCGGTGGCAAGTGTCGGGCAGGAGATTTGGGTTGGAAGGTTGTCAAAGTGAAAGCAGGCGTCCTTCTGCCGCGCCAACTTTCACTTTCGCCGTGCGTCGTAATTGCCGCCTCTTGAGCGTCCTTTTTTGATTGTTGTCTTAGGCTGCAGCTCGCGCAGTTGCATTAAAAATTGATTAGTAGACACTTGCAGTTTAGATTCTCGAGTTTTCAGCGTAATTGAGAAAGTTCTCGGTTTGTTGCCTGTGATTCAAACAAACAACAACAGAAGCAACAGCAGCAGCAATTCTGTAAATCTTTTATGCACTTGGCCAAAGAAAATGTTTTACATTTTTGGAAACGTTGTATTTAAATTACAAGCAAGGTTGTTTTAATTATAATCAAAAGCAGCTAACGGCTTGGGAATGTTGGTTAGCTATTGCAAGAATAAGAGTACATACTGATTGCAAATCAATTATTAATTATTATGCCTCCTTGTTATTTTTAGCAGATTCATTTTTATTTTCATTACTATTCTTATATAATTATCATAATTATTAATATTTTTTAGTATTGACAATTAAATTTTGTCGATGATGTATGTGGATGATGGAGAGAGAGTATGGATTAAGCTTTGTTTTTAATTATGTTATTATATTTTTTAATATTTCAATAAAAACTCGTAACTAGCAAATTGTACACGCTATACTTTCTAATAATGATTATTATTATATTTATTATTTGTTTGATTTTTATTTAAACGAACGCAGCAAATGGGTCAAGTTCATTATTTTAGTGCTGGGAGCTAAATTAAATATACCGATATCAATTACAACAACATCAAAAGTGACGTTGCCCGGAAAAATTACAAATTTACGAATGTTTAAGTATCTTTTGAAATCCGAAATTCAAAAATTGCCCGTTATTATCAAAAAAGAATTATTCAAAAAAATAACGAAACCAAAAAACTGTTACTCCACTTTTTTCCAATTCCTGAACCAGTAGCATGTTGTGTGTGTGTCCTTGCTACATTTCCATTGCTGGTTTGTGCAACCAAGCAGTAATGGTTGGTGTATTAACTAAATATACTATCAACTTCTTGTACTGTAATGCAAGCAGTTTGCAAAGCGGCTAAAAGCAGTGCATGCTTCTTTTCTTAGTTTCAAAAATTTCTCAATTTCCAGCGTAAGCACGAAAATGAATTTCATAATGTTTTAGTGAGGCTCAACACTCCACAGATTGCCACAAACGATCCTTTGTGTTATAAAATGTTGTCTCCCTGTCTCATCATATCCCATCCGTTGTATAAATAAATATGGTGTCTGCATCCATCTTTTTGAACGTTGTCATCAAGGTGTCTGGTGTTGTCGTTCTACAGGATTTAAATTATCGTACAATTCTGGAAACAAATATTCCAGGTGATAAATTAATTGTACTTTAAGAATACCAAAGGGCACTATCAAGTTCGCTGATAAAAAACGTTGCAATTGTTTCAATAGTACTAAGAAATTAAATTATTTCAGTGAAAATAGTGAATAAATGTATTTCTATTAATCGAAAGTATTACCTTAATTAAGTTTCCCTTTCGAAAACTTGCCTAGAATAAAGAATCTTGATTCTGTTTATTGCCCCTTTATAAAGTGTCATTTCTGTAAATGACGTTGTCAGAAATAAAATTCACACACTCCCATTGAGAGGGTGGGTGGCAGGGGGAGACAACCCGAAAAATGCATGCGAAATAAATTGGAAACAGAAAGAAGAACAGACAGAAAACTAAAATGCACTCATTTATCATCATTTTGGGGCATGCAATTGCGATATTTTGCTGCCAATTGGCAATTGTTGTGATTGGAGGCAAACAGGCGACCAACACACACACACACACACACACATACTGATTGCCACACACACACACATATACTACTATTCATATGTAAGTGTAATGAGTGCTCATGCAGAAAGCAAATGGCGCAGTTGTCGAAAATGTTCATTGGCAATTGTGCAAACAGTCAAAAGGATGCAACAAGTGGCTGCCAATTTGCAAGTAGGTTGTGCGGGCTGCGGGGGCAGCAGTGTGGTGCGGTGGCGGCAACGGGGGCGGAGAGTTGCCAACCTGCAGGCAGGCAACAGTTTTTGAAGCAGAAAATTGCAAAAGTAAAGTGCAAAATTAGATAGAGCCGCCGACGACGACTTCGACTCAAAGAAAATATACTGAGCACACACACATTCACACACACACACACACATCCGTATACATATATGCCTGACAGACGTTTGTAATTTACTTTTGTTTGTTAATTGTGAAAGGTCGGAGCGGGATGCATGGGGGCAACAGTTTTGATCAAATTGCAGCTATGAAACTGATAGAGAAAGCGCCTGCAGTTAATTAGTTCAAATAGCTTTTTAGTTGTACAGGGTTCAAATTGTAGCTAAGGTTGAATGAATATATTAAAAAATAATAATTATACTAAAAGTAACTATAATAGTCCGAAATACAATACATCTAAATTTCAAAGTTGTAAAACAATGAATAATTAAAAAAATAAAATTTTTCATTTTATATATTTAATTTAAATTTTTAATTTATTTTATGTTATAAATATACTTGATTAATTTTTAAAATATAATAATACTATGCATCGCTTTAAGTATATTTCTAGATATAATAAATTAATTATTTTATAACAGATTAATTATTAGTTTATTTTTACGATTTTATAAAGCCGTTTTAAATGAGAAACCAATTCCGAATCGGTAAACTCATCCAACAAGCTGAAAGAAAACCTTCTCCTTCATTTCAGTATTTGGTGGGATAACTCAATGAAAATGCTGCTCAAAAGCCACAGGTTTTTCTTTGTTACACCTGCAACAATGCCATTTACAATTACAATTACAATTACAGTATTTCTTCTGTTGAGTCTCTTTAGACTGCAAGTTGCCTTCCACTAGCTATAGAATCATTTGTAAATGGACTCAGATTCCTTAAGTACTGTTGCTTCATTTCGTGATTCTATTAGGTGTAGCTTCAAGTACTTAACTGTTTTCTTGCAACTTATTTTGTCGATTATTTTATATTTATTCCCTAATTATATTCTGATACTGAAGGGATTAAAGCCAAATTCGTTAAGCTAATAAAACTGATATAAGGAAAGTGTTTATTTATTGTTAATATACAAAATCATAAGGGTAGCGAAAATTATTATTTGAAGCAAATTTTTTAATGGTCAAATATTAACTGAGCACTGCTGTAAATGCGAAAATTCTGTGTGATGGTTTCTGTAATTTTTCGCTTGACTAAATAAGTTCAGAATGTGTATTAAAGTTGTTAATTATAATGCTGCCCTGTTGACTCTGAGCTCAACTGGCAGTTGATAACTTTGGCTTTCCGTTATTCATATTATTATCAGGATTCATTAAATATTTGCAAATTGAAATGTGAAATAAATGAGAGTTGCGCGTCTGTGTGTGTGTGTACCTGTCAAATGGATTTATCAGTTAATCCTGTAAATCGAAATCTGTCAGGTCCTCTTGGTCTATATCATTTGCACAAATTTTTTCGCAACTACATTAAATGCATTTAATGCGCTTACGGCACGACGCAAGCCAAACCAAACATTTATGTAAAGCTCGGTGATACTCAATTAATTGATATAAATATGGCCAACGATAAGTATGAGTACCCCTACCCCATACTTGTTAATATTGCGCGACTAACGGTACACATTAATGCAATTAATTTTTGCATTTGTCGCAAGTGAAAAAACAAAAGCAGAAAATAGCCATAATTAAATGCGTTGCATTTGGCGCATATTCAAGAAAGATGTTTATTTGGTTTTTCATATATTTAAAATATTTGTATTATTTAATAAATGTTTTTTACTATTGTTAATTTGCATTTAAATCGTGTTTGTGGCAGTTAATTATTTTTCACAGCTAATGGCAAAATGTCAAAATAATTAAAATACACATAACACGGCGCAAAGGTTATCGGCCCTTGGGTGGGAGTGGGGGTAGAGGCGTGAATCAACCAGCAAATTTCAGTTTATAATTGACAAGTGGTTGCCAACTGTCAGCGCCGATTAAGGTGTAAATCCGCTGAATTATACATTAAATATAAATCCAATTTCTCAATGAACTGCTCGCGTTTACAACCCTTATAATCATTAGGTCCAGTTACATTGCCGTCATTCTGGCGTTTTCCAACTGCAATCGTATTACATTACATTTGAATTGCTGCATTGAGAGTTGCTTTGCAATGCATGAACAAATATATATCAATCGCTTTAAATCACATCATTAAATACGGCTCAATATTATGCGCAATCGTATTTTTTTTGTTCACCTGACTGAAAGCCCATCGGCGATTAATCTGCGCATTTGCAAAGGCCATTAAATATGTGAGCTGCAATTTAATTTTCACAAA
Organism: Drosophila maculinotata; assembly: GCA_035045305.1. Taxonomy (NCBI): domain Eukaryota; kingdom Metazoa; phylum Arthropoda; class Insecta; order Diptera; family Drosophilidae; genus Drosophila; species Drosophila maculinotata. The sequence continues at coordinate 278,515 of JAWNPD010000134.1, read as the reverse complement.
AACAATCATTTAAGCTCTCTAATTACGCGACGAGTCGATGCTGCATCGAAAGCGTTGCAATGTCAATGAAGCGCCTAAAGTTATGCAACATAATACGAACACCATTTGTTATTCACAGCAATCCGCATAAGGGGCGCAGGGGGGCAGCAGGGCGGCAGGCATCATTCAAAACATTTTGTAATTAGCCGCTTGGAATGTTGAAAAATAAGGTAAAAGCAACTACAGTTGCTGTACTTTAGTTACCCTATAGGATGGCCAAATTGGCTTGTTCTCCTAAATCCTGATTATTAAATCTACCACTTGCTCCTAGTCTCCTAATTTAATCACAGTATGCAAGTCTATATCTTGTCTGTCGATACCTATAGATAGAAGGGTTGACCAGTGTCAGTATTTCATGGCAAGCATTTTGTTTGTGTACTGTGACTGACTAAATGGAATAAAATATAGTATACCGTTAAAAATATATTCAAATATTTCGAAATGCTTTACAGGAATTCTTTGTACTTCTTTTTTTATAAAATACATATATTTTCTGCCTTAATCATTAATTAAAATATTCATATAAATATGTGCTATCCTCAGTTAATAATATGTAATTGAATTTGTAAATTCCTCCAGCTAGTTCTAGCCATTACTAATTGCCCGATTAATACTGGGTATAATTTTGAACGCATGCACTAAAATAAGTATAATTATAAATGCAAATCTAATTAAATTAGCAGCATGCCAGACAATTGACAAACCGGACACATGGTTAAATGAGTGAGTGCATGAATGAATAGATGCATCATGCGTGCCAAACAGCAAAAGCCAAGGGGGAGCAGTGTGTGCAGGGGGGTATGTAAGGCAAATACATGCTCAATTGGGCAGAGGGCAAAGGGCAAAGGGCAGCAGCGATAAATGTGTCACGCATCAATGGCACCACATAAACAATTTAATAATTGCATACGCATTCAATACAATAATATTATAAACTGCACTCTTTAATATTTAGTTGCAGCTCAGCATTAGAGCTATATACATATAGTTCATTACCAACGACTCCAAGTATCTTTTGGTTGCGATTCAAGGACTCGCAGGACCTGCTCGTACATCCATGCTAGTCTCATTAGCATAGCGATATTGATTTTCTGGTTAACCATCAATCAACAAAACGCCATACACAAAATGAGATTGCAATGCAATTGAGGCTTCAAACCGCAGCACACGCCATGCTCGGATGCCTTAAAGCGTCTGCTTGGTATGCTACAATTTATGTATGTGTGCACACACAAGACACACACACAAACACACCTACCTACGTTGCATAGCAGCCAGCACACATTCCTTCATGCAGAAGCATATTCTGCATCCTCTGCATCCGAATCCTGTGTTCAGTAAAAGCTCTCTGTGTTTTGTGTTCTGTGTTCCGTTCCAGGGGTGGCAGGGCGGCACTGACTGGGGGCGTTGTCTTTGCGCGGTCATTTGGCATCGATAAACAATTATGACCACAGAGCCAAGTGAGTTTGCCAGACGACAGGAACAATTAACAATTGCGCAAATGGCACTAATTAACTATTAAATAGGAAATATGCATTTCAACGACATTGAACTTATGAACACTGAACACTGAACGCCCACCACAAGTGACAGCAAATGTTTTACCCCCACTCCTCCCCTCCCCACCCATCCGTTTAATAGATGACAAATGGGCTGCTATGAAAGTTAAATGGCTCAAATTATAGTATTTTATTTATGAGCATATATGTCGGCGACACAATAGACTTTCTCCAGATAAATCAAACTAAGCTCTTCTGTTTGTGGTGTGTGCTCAGCATTCAATTGTTGTTTCTGCTTAGTAGAGTGGTTTTCTTTAGTAATAGTGGCTTTCAACTGCATACGAGCAGTATGAAGACTCCACTTGAAAGGTTTTCCTATACAAAATTAGCGCAGACTTTTTGACTTCAGACTTATGATTTGTAGCTAATTAAAAATGAAAATGTTATGTTAAATACAAAATATTAATATAATTATATCACTCATGTAAAACACAATTAATATAATATATTAATATAATAAATAATAAAGTATTACATATAATATGCTAATCCATTTGTAAAAAAACAGGAATTTTTAACTAGTGAATAGTTTTGAAAGCACCTTAATATAAATAATTATCTTACGACAATATTCCACAAAACGAAGTTTAAAAATTCAAATTGAATAAACTATTAATTTCGTTGGTTATATATTTTATTTTTAACTATATTAAAAAAGTTGTCAACAAGCTGGAGATAAGTATGATCAAATAACGCTAAGTATATTATTAAATTTATAAATCTTGTCAACGGCAAATTTCCACTGATAAAAATCAGCTCGTCCCCAGCAGGACAAGCACCTGCTCAGGCAGCCTGTTGCCAGTTGCCACCAGCTTATTTCGTAGCTGTTGCATACTTTTGGGCGCCACACAGTCAATGGCGAAAAGGAACGTTCACACATTGCTTTTGCCAAAGCCAATAACAAATTGAACTAGTCACAGTGCATTCTTTGGTGCCACGCCCACTCCGGCCGCACCCGCCCACTCCCGCGCGCCTCTTGCCTCGAAGGCGAACGCCCACAGACATGGCACAATCAAGTGGCAGTCTGCGCTGCATTCGTTGACTGACTTCCGCTCTATTTGGAGCGACAAAGTAATAGGAAAATTTCATACTTCCGCAAATCTTTGTTAAAGCCCCACAATGCGCTACTCAAGTTGCCCGCCCGCCCTACTGCCTGCCTGCCTGCACTATATCAATGCCACGCCCATACGCCCTCACGCCCAGACGCCCCAGCAGTTGTCGCTTGCCGCATATTTTGTGCGCGCTCAATTATACGCTGAAATGAAGCTGCTCATCCAGTTGCGCTCCCGGCCAGACCGTTGCCCAACTCTGCTCCAGCCATCCTCCTGCAAGCCCGGCGAATTCCCATTCCAGGCAACCGATTTAACTGTTTTGTTTGTTGTTGGCATTTCATTTAAGTGCATCCAGGCCCCGAGTGCAGCATATTTTGTTGTCTTTTTTTGTTGCACTGTCTCCGTGCTGTTTTGTTCCATCTCGAAGCCCCATCTCCCTCTCTTCCTCTCTCTCTCTCTGTCTCTGGGATGACCCTGCCATCGCTTGCGAGACTTTTGTGCAGCTTCAGCACAAATGTAAATCAGTTATTGATAGGCAAAATAATGAACGATTTGCATCACATCGGAGCAGTAAATGGCATTCGCTTTGCTCCTTCTCCTCCTCCTCTTCTTCCTTACATGGGTGCCCAGGGTAACTGATCTCTGGCAATCGAAATCGAAATTAACCAAAACAACTTACAGATTGAAAAAGCAGTTTAACGATTTTTTAAGATTTGTATGCACAAAAGGAAGACTCAAGAGAATTCGTCCAAAAGGTGATATAGAAAGGATAATCACATGATAAAACTTGTGTAATAACCATTAGAGAACCTAGCAAATACTAATAATACTTATAATAATAATAATAATATGCTAAAAAACTTAACGAATATAAACTTTGTATTACAAAGTTAATAAATAATAATAATAAAAATAATAATGGGATTGGCTCATATGCAATAATATACATCTTTGTGGAGTGTCCTCAGCCGGAGGTAATCTTCATGCCCATAACGGCATCTTTTTAATAGGCAAAGGCATATGCGACAACAGGAACAGCAGCTGCAGCTGCTCAAAGTGGTAAGCAAATGTGTCAACTCATAGTTGACAGGTGGACACGTGCACACCTGGGCACCTGGGCACCTGCACAGGTGAGCACGTGAACTTCATGTCCACAAAAAGCTAAGCAACCGCAGCCGGCGAAAGCAGCGAAAGTGTGCAAAATGTGCAAAATGTAGTGCTAAAAAGTACGAGAAACTAGCAAAAAACCTTGACAAACTGTGCAAGGGTGGCTAGTGGGGCGGGAAAGGGGGATGGGGAGTGGGTGGCTTCTCCTGTGGCATTGACTGTGACTGTAATATGCCAAACAGCCAAACAGAAGTTCCAGCCAACAAACTCCAACTATGGCGATTTGCTGTGAGCCATTGCATATGCACAGTTTGCACAAAAAAAAAAGGATATACGATGTATCTGTGTGAGTGTGTGAGTGTGTGATAAAGTGAAAGCAGCGCCAGCATGAAAAACTTTAACTACTTTTTCAATTGTTTGTAAAATGCAAATGCAAATGCGGAGCCGTCGCTCGTTCGCTCATGTCCTGTTGCCTGTCCGTTTTGTTGCTGCTCCTGCCGGGCCCTGCCAACTGTCTGCCATTTCGCTTGTTGGCCACATATATACGTTATGCATACAATATTTTGTTGCACCCCATCCTCGCCATCCTCGCATATGGCTTTGTTCTCTCTGTCTCTCGAACGCCCGCGCTTCGACTGCCGCTTAGCAATAAGGAAAAACATAAAGAAATGATAACGCTTTTAAGCCATTCGAATGACATAATAAGTTATGTGTGGCCATCTCTCTCTCTCTCCCCCTTTCTCTCTGTTTTTGTCTGTATGTTTGCTTTGTGTGGGCGGCGCATTTGCTTATGGCTTATTCAATTAGAAATTTATTAGCATACGCTGCATACGGCCAACCCTTTTAGCGTTTATGAATTGTGCCGGCTACTCGAGTTTAGTGATGTGTGAAAAGCGCATAAAAGTATGCAACAACTTGTTTCGAGCAGCCCTCGACAGGAATATCTGAAGCATGCATGCAGACAGCACATTTGGCATAAGAACATTGCTGAGCAAACAGCTTAATAATCAGATTACTTTGATTGTGCACATGCCACATGTAAAAATTTAACTAAACTACTGCTGACCTTTATTAACGGTAAAGGACTGTCAACATAATGTTGGATAATTGTCAAAATAAATTGCATGCTAATTTTCACTTTGCGGTTAATTCGACAGCTTTAAGTGTTAGCAGTGCTGTCGAACGCATCACAAAAATTAATAATAATTGCAACAACTCGCTGAAGCGCAAAAAAGCCAATGTTAACATTATATAACGCTTGTACCGCAAATGGTTAGTGTGGTTTTACAGCACTAACAAAATGCATCACTTCACAGCACTACTCGCAAAATTGCAATTTAATCGAACTCTAAATAGAATCGTAGCTATCTCTTAATGCCACAAATATTTTTGTGGTCAGTTAGTGCCACAAGTTGTGCAACGTTGCACGTAAAAGTGAGAACGTAAATAAAATAATGCTGTTTTAAAAGGGCCTCGGGATTGACAATCGGTTCGGTTCTTTTTTTTTTAAAAAACATTAAAATAAAATTTAGGATATTTTTGGCGAAAAAAGCATAAGGGGGGACCCTTACCAAGTTTTATTTTTCAAAATATAGAATCTTGAAATTTTACGTTTAATTGATTGTGGGTGTCTCAACTAGTATTAAAAACTATACGAAAAGTGGTGTTTCATTTTTCTGTCAAAAAGCACGCCAAAAGTGACAAAAAAATTGGCTTGTAAACTGCCAAAACAACGAAAAGTTCCTTATAAATGAACTTCCCAGACTTAAAACTGCCACAACTTTGCCAAATCTAAACCGATTTTCGATCCCGAGGCCATTTTGATCATTATTTGTCATCAAGTTTAATTCTACATCACAAGTTTATGAATTTTTGAAAAAAAAAAATTTTGGATTTTTTTGGCGAAAAAACGTAAGGGGGGACCCTTACCAATTTTGATTTTTCAAAAAATTGAATCTTGAAATTTTACGTTTTATCGATCGTGGGTGTCTCAATTAGTATAAAAAACTATACGAAAAGTGATTTTGTGGTAGTTCATTTTTCTGTCAAAAATCACGCCAAAAGTGACAAAAAAATTGACTTGTAACGATCCCAAACAACGAAAAGTTCCTTATAAATAACCTTCCCAGACTTCAAACTGCCACAACTTTGTCAAATCTGAACCGATTTTCGATCCCGAGGCCATTTTGATCATAATTTGTCATCAAGTTTAATTATACATCACAAGTTTATGAATTTTTGAAATTTTACGTTTAATTGATTGAAATATTGGATATTGGTACAATAAATTGAAGACTATGGGAACACTTTACATTATACAGGATAATTCGACCACTTGCTTGCCAACATATTGCCAAGGCCAATTTTCGTCATAGTTAATGAGTGTTTGCCTAATTTATTTGAACTTATCCAGCGGGCATTGTTCAATGTGTCGCTTTGGGCAGCTGACCTGACCTGACCTGACCTGACAGGACCGCTGACCACTGACCGCAGACCGCTGACCACTTTACGCTCGACATTGGACAAACACCTTTTGCATGCAAGTGCAACAGAGCAGAGAGTGTTGCAATGTTGCAGCGATTGTTGCCACCACGTGTGTAATTAGTTTTTGGCATGTTGTGTAGTAATTTCGAAAATTTCTTATTTAATGCGCTCACAAGTGGTCGAGGGCTGCCCAAAGCGTTGCACCTAATTGCTGGCAATAATATTTTGTTTACCCAAAAAGCAGACGATGCGTGGGTGGAATTGGCGGGAGGGTGCTGGGGATGGGCGTGGGCATGCAATCAAGCCATTGGCTGTCAGTGCCAGTTCTCAAAATCCCCCATATATATATGTATATATATATACATACATATACAAATATGCCGCTGAGCGCTTGGGCTAAGCAAATCAATCAATTTGAAAGCAATTGCCGTTAATGTGCAACGGCTGTTTGGCAGCTGTCAAAAGTATGCCCACACACAAACACACACATACAAAAATACACACACACTCACACCTCTACATACAACTGACACTTGGGTCCATGTCTTGGTTTATTAGCCAAAGTTGAGGCTTGAAGTTTGAATTTGTGTTTCAGTTCGAGTTCGAGGCTCTAGGTCAATGGCTGGCCACAGTCTAGCCTGTTGATTGATGTTTTCAGATCGTGATTGCTCCTTGAGGCAACACGAATATCATAGCATACATAAGCGGGCAGCGCTACAGCAAATGATTGCCTACTCTCAATGGAGGTGTCTGATTGATGTTGGTTGTCAGTGCTCATAATTAGTATTGGTAGACTACTTATGATGGCGTTAACCAACACTTCCTTCTCCGAGTGCTACCCATCCAAATATTTGTAAGAGCAGACAAGTGTTGAAGCAAGTTTTTCAGCTGCCAGTGAGTGGTGATTAAGGCGAATGATATAATAACTTGGTATTATATGTATATATCTGCTAATAAGATATATCATGTCTTTATCCTTTCTATCAATTCAACAGAAATTCTAACAAACATCAATGTTTTCCTTGACTGTAGCTATTAAGATATCAGTTAATAAAAACTTAAATATGCATTGATTGCTAAAATACTGAATTTAAAAATATATTCAATTCTCTTCAATAGAAAATAATAAATAATTCAAAAATGTTTACTATTTTTTGTCAGTCCAAACAGTTTTATTTAATATATATATTTATTTTAAACAAACTATTCATACTAATATTTAACAACCAAAAACATAGCAAGCTCAATTATACTTACAAACATACAATCATAAACAAGATATATGTATATATTTTGGTTTTTTATCTCACATACATTTATCTACACATTTGATAACAATAGAATAACAAATAAAGTAGTTATTCACCTAAGTACAACAACTAAACTGTTCAATTGTAAGTATTGACATATACATATACATAATACAAGTATTTGCAAAATTGGAATTTGTAAAAAGTCCCTTTGATCTGAGAATGTTTGTTTTTGCTGTAGCTGTTTGTCTTCTTTGATTGTTTTTCGTTTTCTCGCATGAAAACAATGCTAAATAGTTGCCAGCAATTATTTCAATTTTGAGTTAAATTTTCGCAATAATATTTGAAAACTTTTTGGCTCGTTTTTGTGCAATTTTTTATTCCAGTTTATGAAACATTTTTGCCAGTCGAAGTTGAAAACAAACGCAAAAGCAAAGTTGCGTAAATGCAAAAAAAAAAAACAAAAAAAAAACGAAACAAACAGAAAAGTCGACAGGGGCAAACAAAAAACAATAGCAACAAGAACAACAAGTGGCACAATCATTGCAGATCGTCGGTTGCCTCTTCCTGCCGCATGGCTGGCTATTAAAAGTGTTAATTTGCGAGTTTTAAACGTTTTCGCTGAACTCACACAGTGGAATTGTTGTTGCTGCAGAAACTCAAGTGGCATTAAACTTAAACCAACGCGCTCTCAATTTTAGTTAAGCAGCCTTTTAATCAACAAACTGTTGAGGCAGCAACGCTTCAGCAGCTGCCGTTGCCTGCCACCTTCGCCAACGAGCGCCGCACACCAAATTGCCAATTTTGCCATATCGGCAATTTTGTGAGCAATCAATTTCGATGCAAATGCACTCGTACTTGACGACTAAATGAATGGAGCCAGCCAGGCTGCGGCCGGTGCAACGTGTCGTATGAGTAATGTTGCAGCCACCAAACAGCAGACAGCAGGCAGCAGATAGCAGGCAGCAGGCAGCTGGCGGTTGACGCTGCCAATGCCAATGCCGACAAAGGCAGACAACACGCATCATCATCATTTACAACAGGGCACAGCATCAGCAACAGCAACAACAACAAAAATAACAGTGTGCATTCTGTTAGAGACTTTCCCATAGCCAAGACTAGGCGCATATCACAGCAGGCAGCTTCTGTGCGTATCCATCCTTGTGCTTGACCTTACTATGTAATTTAATAGATATACTAAATTTGGTGCAAGCTATGCAAACTTAAAATTAACTAAATGAAATAAATTAGTTTACGTTATAAAGAATTTAAGTATTGTTTTTAAGAAAATAAAGATTCAATCTATATTATAAATATAATGTCAAAAAACCAGAATTAATAATAAACCTACGACAATAAATGTATTTAAATGAATTTTTGATCTGCTCTCATCCCAGCCAATTGCCACAAAAGCGAATTAAATGTATCATTGTTATGGAACATGGAAGACTTTTGCGTATTTTCAGCTCGTTACGCATTTTATTTAAATGGAGAGCAAAATAAATGAAAAGTAAAAAAGAGCCAGTAAGTTGAACAGGCGGCCAAATAAATGAGTTAACCGCATGCGTTCCGTAAATTGATTTTTAACAATTAATTGTCAGTTGTTATTGTTGTTCTTGTTGTTTTTGTTGTTGCCGTTTAAACACGCTCGAAATGATTGCAAAAAAATGCGAAATATTTGAACAAATTTTCAGAAGCATTTTTCATATTTTTATGGCCCTTCAAAGTTAACCACACACCAATGTCAGCCAGCGCCACACAAAAAACCCCGCACCACCAACCCCACCCCCAATCCTGCTCTCTATAGACTGAACCATTAAATGTAAGCCATTCGCGTTTAATTATTTTATAAGCCTATTATTTAAAAACAAAAATTAATTTTCAACCTTTGTGTGAACAATTGTTTATTACGATTGTTGCTTTGTCAGAGGCCTATATATGTATGTATGTGTGTGTGTGTGTGTGTGTGTGTGGAGGGGCTGTGTGTATGTGTGTGTGTGAGTTTGTGTTAAGTTAAGTGTTTTTGTGTGTGAATTGCATTAAACTCACGCACATTGATTTCATGCCTTGTCCGCTGAGTGTTGGCATTTTAAATGCGCTTTAACTTAATTTTTATTGTTGTCGTGATTCACCCGCACTCATCATCATTATATTATACCCATTTCCCTTGCCAATCCCAATCCCAATCCCGAACTCCAACTCGAACCCGAACTGCCTCATTGCTCGCTATGTGCGTGTGAGTGTTGCATTTTTATTTTAATTAAAAAGTCGCGGCTCAAAGCGAACCAAAACGATGCAGCAGCAGGTGAAGGACGGCACAAGACGGGGGCAGGATGGGGCGCAGGAGGATGATGAGGATGATGGGGTGCGGCGGCGGCGGCGGCGACGGCGGCCATTGAAGTGGCCATCGCCCGATGCCAAATGTATTTATGGCTTCATTTTGTTGTTGTTTGTTCGCTTGTCGGTCTGTTGATTTGCCGTTCCTTTGAGACCGCGTTAGTCGGCTGCAAAAGTTGCCAGTGCATTTTTATGCCATCGAGTGGCTTTGGCTTGCAGCTGTTGATTATTGGCGATTATTTCTCTTCATTGCTGATCGATTAAATTTGTAATTAAAAATACTTCAGGTACATATTCACCTCATAAGCTATACTTAAATATGTGCGTCGAGTGGCCTGTGAATAATGAAATATGTCTAATCAGTCGCAATTGGATAAAGTGTTCTGTGTCAGGTGCATATGTTGGAAATATTTATTTGTACTTAAATAAGAGTTTACTCAAAGCACCTATAATTACCAGCACAGCAGATAACAGCAACTTGAAATGTTTGAAATGAAAAGTGCTTTCTACTCACATATCCACAGATGTTTACTGCTGCACATTAAAACATTTGAAATAGACCACTACTCAATAAAATTATTATTATTATTAGAGCTGGTGAGTTATCCTTTAAACTCTTTTTTATTACGTTTGGTTTAAAAATAGTAACATAAAAGTGTTTTAATTATATTATATACCTTTGTCCATTCTTCTTTCGGTTGCAGCTTACATTTGTTAAGCTTCATTTTTATTCACACAGGACAAATGATTTATGTGCAAATTAAAGCTATTGTCAATTCAAAAAAAATACATATAAATGCTATTTCTGCTTTCAATTTGTTTACCCTTTAGCCTATATCTCTAACCAGAACTTTAATTTGACGTAGGCCTCAAAGCAGCTCAAATGCAAATTCAACTCATTAAACAACTCTTTCATTTGAGTAACAACACTTTTCTCTTACGTTAGTAAAGAGAACTCAGTTTGAGTGATTTCATTACATGATATTCTCACTGAGAATACAATAAAAATGGGAAATGCCATTCTCTTATGCAAACCATAAAAGTACTCAGTTTAATTACAATTCTGCTACGAAGAGTCATAAGCAAAGGACTCAAACTCAATATTACACTTATTACACTTTTAAGCCGAGTGGATTTTCTTAATTTAAATTTATATAATTTATTTTAGAAAAGTTATATATATATATTTATTAATTACAAGCATAAAATCTGGATTGAGAATTGGTAAGTATTGCATATTGAGTTTCTAAATTAATTTTCATATTTTATTTAAGATATTTTAATCAATGCCTTAACATTTTGTATCATCCTTATAAAATGTGTTTTTTACCTTATGCATGAATTACATCTTAATACCCAACGATTTTAAAATAGGCCTTTCAATAAATAACGAAACAAATGCAAATACAACTCATTCAGTCAAGAGTCAGTAAAGAGAAAACGTAAAGAGAAAACTTAGTTAACAATAACACTCAAACTACAAGGAGTAGCGCATAAAACTCTCTTGGGCAAGCAGGAAAATGTACTCAATTCGAAAAAAAGAGCAACAGCAAAGAGATATACTAAATATACTCAACTCAACTCTCAGCTAAGAGTCACACGCTCACATTCGCACTCAAAAGCACACTCACTCAGGTCAGCAGTTATGTATCATTAGCAGCACTCAGTTCTCAGGCTCCATCTCAGCGACAATATATTCCATTGCATACATTTCAGCGTCAGCTTGCAAATATATCAGACTCCGCCACATGCATGTATTGAGAAATTATTGCATACATACGCAAGCACATGGCACTTACACACACACACAGACGCAAGAAAAAAAAATTGTAGCAATTTGCAATGATTTATGATTTTGATAAATTTTCTTCAGGTGACTTTATTATTTTTCCTAATAATGATCTATGACTGCGCGCTGCCAGCATAAAGCATATCAATGATGTAAATGGCGCATTGTGGTGCGTTTCCTTTGTCCTGAAGGATACAAAACTGAAAGCTTTTTCATTTGCTGAATAAATGACGAACTTTGTTTTTAAATATGAATATAAGCAAAACTATTGACAATCGATTTTAACTACTAATCGTAGACATCTCTTAAAAAATGTATATACTTGATTTTATAATAATGGGAATCACAAATAAATTACATAAATTATATATATATATATATTTGAAATATAAAAGTTAGGAAATACGTAATATTTTCAATAAAAATTAAATTTTTTTATATTTTATACAACATTAAAAAGAAAAAAGTTACAAATATTATAATATTATAACAAGGGATAATTTTATCCAGAGACCGATCTGTACTTATTATAAATATGAAGAATTAATACATATATACATATATGATAGTAATGATAGCACAACTTAATTTACTCAATAAAATAAACAATGTTGTTATACCTGTATTTTTATCTAACTACCATTATGCCAAGGATAATTTTAGAATACTCCATCATGTCGCAATTTGTATCTTTTTCATGCAAGAGAATTATTATTTTAATTTCCGACGTCGATTCATTTAAATATAGCACTTTCCTTACACCACTCATTGTTTGAACGATCTATCAATAGATTAACGCAAATTTACTGGCATATCCTGCAATGGACTTAAATGCGGCTTGTGTTTGTCGCCACTTGTCAATGGAGCGCAAATTGAACGCGAATTTAATTTCATTTAGCAAGGCTCATTTCATATTAAAAGCCATCACAATTTATTAAAATGCAGCAAACATTCAATGCCCGTCGTGGGCATAAACAATTTACAACGAATTTACAAATTTATGGCAAGGCCACATACAAAAACCAAACCCGCCACATAAAATAAAAAAAAAAAAACAAACAAAAAAATTACTCACTCCCTGACAAAACAAACTTGCAATTTTAATGCAGCTTTTGGCAGGCGTTTCACACTTTACGGCTAGAGCTACAAAAATGAAAGCAACAAATTTAGCAACAATAATAAATGCATTTTCATGTAATTGCCTTGCCGCACTTCATTCTGGCCGTCTTTGCCGGATGGAAATCCAAACCCGAAAACTCGCCCAAAATCAAAACTTCATTGGGGCAAAAAGTTTTGGCATGTCAGCTGAAAATGTTTTGGGGGGCAGCAACAACAAAAACCGAGTGCCAGCTACTAAAGCGCATAAATAATAAAGCATTTAAGCTACATACATATATACTAATACAAACATACGCACACACATGCACACATACATACATACTATACATATAGTAAAAGAACAACGAAATTTGCCTAGTCAGAGCGACAAATTACTGGCGAAAATAACAAACAATGCGACAAAAAACCGCAGACAAAAACAACACCAAATGCCAAGTGCACAACAAAAGAGGGGGCGTTTGGCGCTAGTATGCGTGGGCGTGGGCGTGGCGGTGTTGTTGCTGTATTGGTAGCATAGCAGAAACATGTTGAAATCAAATTCTCTTATTTTAAATCAAATTGTGCAGTTGAACACCATACAAAAACCAAAATCCAAATCCAAAAGTCAAATTCAAAATCGAATCTAGTCGTAAATTAGCCTCAAACCGTGTAGGCGTCAAACAGGTTTAGTGTGTCCTTTTTCCCGTGAGCCCGAAATGCTTTGAGCCAAAATCAGTCACGGAAATAATTCAAAAACGCACAAATTGCAACTGATAACAATACACGGCAGTGGGTGGAGGGGAGAGGCGATGGGGGGGGAAGGTAAGGAAGGAAGACATGGATGCTATAAATCCTACTATGTGGCAATGGCATGTTGCCAGGACTCGGACCAGAACCAGAAACAGGACCTGGTCCAGCACCAGGGCATCTGAACATTTGGCATGTCAACATAATTGCCTCGAATTAACTTTTAGTTTTTCGTCCAACAATGCCAAACAATAACAACATCAACTGCAACAATCTGCGTGCGTACTCAATGTATGTGTGTACGTGTGTGTATGTGTGTGTGTGAATATCAGCCAACAAATTTTACATGCAGCAAATAATTTGGCAATGCCAAAAGCTTGTACACATTTTTTGGCCAATGCGTTTTTCGTATGTTTTGCAGCTCGAGTTTTATTTGTTTGCACCCATTTCTGCTGCACAATTAAATTGCAAATGTGAACAGAAGCACACAGATTGCAAATTTAATTAACATTTTACAAATACACAATTTTCAGTTTTTTATGGCGTACGACATTGGAATTTGCATGCAGCTCAAAAAAAAACATTAACTTTAAATGGTAATATGAGCATAAAAGCAATTTTAAAATGATTAAAAGAAAGTGATATTTTCCATAAAAATATATTAAAATTACTGTGCGTATTGGGTACAACCAATAAAAATTACTAAAAATATATGAATTTAGTTTTGATATGTATTTATTAGACCAAAGCTGACATAAATTCAGCAGTAGCAAAGTCAATCATTTGATCAAAGAGTAAATGAGAGGCAAAATATACACATGAATATTAAACACCAATATTAAATTAAAATAAAGATTAATTCTTACTTAAAACTTAATATGTTTTAAAATAACACATCTATAGCATTCTTGTATACAAAATGAAGCACATATTGCAGGTCATACGAGAAAAATATTTTTAATGCCACAATCAAACACCTTATTTGCAATAAATTACATCGAGAGATCCTATTGCTATATATATAAAATGTAAAATGAGGAATGCCTCATGTCTTCTATAGCCTGCTAGAAACAAAAAGCAGCCGTAGTTGGAGTCAAAACCTTGTCAAATATAAAAAAGCCGCATTGAAAATGTATTAATATATATATATATAAAAAAAATTGTAAATAAATGATTATGCAGTTTGTCCAAGTTTTAATGCTGCAGATGTTAAAAATAAATGAAATTTGTATACTGAAAGCGGTCCATTATGGAACAATCGATTGGCGGCCGCTCACTTTGTGCACAACTTTCCATTTTGTGAAGTTTAATGAACGGATTTCAATAATATCCACCGCACACAAACTATTTAATGAAGCGACGTCCATACGGAGTGCGTTTGCTTATTTCACCTGCGTCACAGATCCAGCGAAACAATGAAGCCAACGAACCACCCAACCACCCACTGACGCATGTTCATTTACATATATGCATGTGTGTGTTTGTGAGAGAGTCTGTATATTTATAAAGAGGCCTATCATGAGTGGAACAGACGCAGTCGCTGTCCGGCAGGGCTCAGCTGCGTGGACTGTGGCCTGATTAAAACTGATTTATTGCTTTAAATGCAATTTACATGCACAAAAATCGGACAGAAAGAAGAAAAGCCGAGAAGAATAACGCCGTTTGCTTTTGGAGTCGTAAATATTAAACATTATGCGAATATACTACTTATACATACATATGCATATATAATTGTGAATGCAGGCAGCGAGTGGGTGGAAATAAAATGTCAAGCATACGCCGTGTGCAACAAGGGCACTATCATAATGAACATAACCGGCGTTAGCAACTTAATATTGGTGTATGTTGCTTTTTATTCAATTAATTACTTTGGCTTTAATGGCCAGCAATTCAATTTAGTGTTGCATTTTAATGGATTTTCAATGCAAGCCGCAAAAAACTTCGATTTGCGAATACGAAAACGGGAATATGAAAAAAGCAACGGCAGCTTTTGCGGCTGGCCGCATATGTGGGCCAACTTAGTGGCAATAAGTTAAATTAGCATAAACTTAATTACCATAAAAGTGCTGGGCCGCAGTGCCAACCGGGAGTGTAGCCAGATACGGGCACATTCTCTGCACTCCTTCAGTTTATGCATATGTATGCATGTGTGTGTGTGTGTCTCTCTGTGTGCTGGCATATTTCACAGCAAATCCGCAGCGCATTAAAGCAAAATACGTGGCAAAAAAATAAATAAAAAACAACAAAAAAAACAACAAAAAACATAAAAGCACAGCAAAACAATGAAACGAACCGAACAGTGAAGCAGCAGTCGAGCTGCCTGAGTCTGGGGATTGTGCCAATGAAGTAACGACCACATGGAGCATGGAGCATGGAGCATGGAGGAGCCAGCGGCTAGAGAGGTGGGCGAGCGAGCAGGAAGGAGTGCGCTAAGTGACTGCTGTTACACATTTAGCAGCAGTAGCAGCAGTAGCAGCAGCAGACACTGAGACGGAGATGGAGACGGAGACCAAGGTAGTTGTAGATGGGATTGCCAGGCAATACAGTTAGTGAGCGCGTCAGGCATTTTCATATGAACAAATGTTGCTGCCACTCGTACCTGCTGCTTGATCCCCAGAGCGACCAAAGCAGCACATAGCGCGACAAGATACAAAAAAAAGTCCTGGCACACTAAATCTGCCTCATGTGCGCCAAGGGGCCACAGAATGCACTGGCACTGGTACTGGCACTGGCCCCGGCCAACGCAGCGTATGAGCAACGCTGCTGCTTCTGCTGTTTCTACTGTTGTTGCCTGGCAAAGGTTTTGGTTTTGGGCTCGGCTCGCGTTTGGGTTTGAGTTGAGGCTTGCCACCTGCCACACATATACATATGCAAAATAATGCACACACATTTTTACTGCTCGCTGAATTCACTTAGACAAATGTACATTTCAGTGCAATCTGTGTACGCATTTTACTCTGATTTTTATGATGGGCTTTTAAATTAGTGTTTATGGCAGCAGCAGTGCATAAGTAGCAGCAAAAGAAGAAAAACACAAGCACAAACAAACTATAAACCTAGTGGGCATTATAATCCGTGTGCAACCTGATCCGGCTGCAGCTGTTGGGCCACTTAAGTGATTGAGTATGCGCAAATGCAGTTGTCAGTCAGTTGGGAATAGACAAAGTCCTCGCACTCATTTTCTGATGTGTAACATATTTGTTAGTTGTCTTGATATATCTACACTCGCTTGTCATATTCAATAAGTTCGAGTGGCAAAGCTTCTTATCCGATTAAAAAGATCTAGTTTTTGACAGCATGTTAAAGTATAGATATTGCAGAACTTGTATGCTTGATTTGGCTGTAAAGTGTAGGTTTTTATAATTATTGTTGTTTAAGTTCAAGTTAAGATTGTATGAAATTAAAAAACATTTACATAAAAATTGGTGGATGCAACGTAATTCGGGTAATCAATAACACAAAATCGAGCATTATTTTCCAACATTAATTATAATAAAATATATATTTCGATAAAATAGTCGATTAAAATGCATGATTATATAAATTTACGAACTACTATGTGTTTGGCCTTTAATTTTAAACATTTAACAGCTTGGCATATCATTATTGTAAAGTTGTTCAACAATTTTATCTGTGCTGGGCATAAAAACTGCAAGTTAATTTCAGACAACACTTTATGTGTTGCAGTTTGAAAGGCAGTTGCATTTGGCCAACGAGGATAGTGCAACAGCAACAACAATACATTTGGTGAGCAATAAATTGAACAAGCAGCCACCTACTTTAAAAGCATTTACAGACCTCCCCACCCAGTCGGAGAGTCCAGGCAGCCCAACAGCACCACTCAGGCCACCATGTTGCTAAAAAGATACCGGAAATGTTACAGGAAACAAAATGACTTAATGGCCGCGATTGCCACGCCATGGCAGCATCACCGTTCACCGCTCCAGGGTCCTGGCGCCTGCCGCCGGACTCCGGACTCCATGGCCGGCCATTCATTGCTAGGACTGAGGTCAGCGTAAAAACATAAAAAGAATAACCGACATCAGAGCGCCGAAGCTGAGGTGCACTTACAAAGGAGCCATGGATTCATAGATGGGCCAAGGTGGAAAGGGGTCCACGACTCACGTGATCTTAACGTTTTGGCCACGTTTGATAAAAAAGCCAATTGTGATTAAATTTGGCCAATGTGTGGAAACGTTTATTAATGCATAATACATAAGTATGTAGTTTCAGTTTTGATGAAACATTAATATTGTGTATAAGAAAAAAATTTAAGAATGGTAATAAGCAAACGGGGTTGTAAAATTTAAAAAAAAAAAAAATATTCAGTAAAAAACTAACAGAGATAAAAAATGATTAATTTGGGAATTGGTCAGTCGTTGAAAAAATATATATAATATGTAAGTAATTTTAAATACTGTACAAACATTTTCAAAAAGAATCCTGTATATTATGCATATCAACAAATTGACTTATAAATCACAGATCCTCAACATTGACAGCAATCAAGGAGTATCTCTATAGTTTTAAAGAATCTCTAGCAACGAATTAACGAACTTTGAATGAGCTTAATGATAAGACCCCAAAGGCGTTACATAATTATAATTATCATAAGCTTGGTCAGTGTTGCCTTCGCATACACACATACAAGCATCCAAGACCACAGATAGAGAAATGGAGAGAGAGATAGAGAGAGAAAGAGAAAGAAACAATTTGAAATGGCTGGGACTTTCTTTGTGCCAAAACATATTTCTAATTAAATTAATTAAGCGAAGCGAGAATGTAGCGTATGCAAGCCAATTAGTGGAAAATGCAAATTAAATGTCTGGCTGAGAGTGGCCAACAGACCACGACTTGTCGCAGGACGAGGCGGGTGCAAGGACAAAGCGACAAACAGGATAGCTCGCCCACACATACCCAGCAATCCAACCACATTTAGAGTATATAGTATAAGTACTGTTACTGTTACTACTGCTACTACTACTATCATATAGAGCATTGTCCCTGTCTAATGTCCTTTGCTCTTTGTTCGGCACTCAGCAATAATTGCGCTTAGACATGTAAGCTTTTGTTTTACAGTTGTCCTTGTCTTTGCGTGCATTCCCATCCTTCTCTCTGTGTGTACGTGTGTACGTGTGAGTCATGTGCGTGTGTTTTCCATGTGTGTGTGTGTGTGACAAAGTTAATGACAGCATAATTAAACAAAACAAACAGCAGACTAATAAAATGCTTATGCTGCATGTCACTCACGGCTACCTTGAAAAGTAACTGCCCCCGTTTGCACCCCTCCACCCACAACCCTTACACCCAGCCACCCTACCTTTTCCTACATATGTCAGCCGACATGTAAAGTCTTAATAAAAGCAGGCAAAATACAAGCATATTAAATACTATATATATATATGCAAATATATATGATTCCTTGTATACCTTACATGCCAACTTATATATTTATGCACAAAGTTTAGCTCAAAGGGTAAGTCCATGATACGGCTGGAGGTGGCCACCTCTTTGTGGACCTATAAATTAAAGTTTGGTATTTGTCTTTCGCATTGGGCATTCAATCCGCATTTTGTTGATTCTCAAATTGGCCAAATTAAATCAATCCGGGCAACACAAATTCGAAACTTTGTCATGACACGATGACATATCAAATGTTGTATGTATGTTAAGTTGATGGTCAATGTTATCTTCAACTATTATAGCTTACTTGCAGCACACTTAAGTCTTTGATTAAAGTAAAATGACCACAATCATTGTCTAGTATAACTGATGCAATTATTGAAACTAAAATATATAAATGAATGTTGTTTTATTTAATAATAACGTATTGCAAAACTGCAAAATATTTAACTAGAGGCTTACATTTAAGGGTAAGTAAAAGTGTGTATTTACCTTTAATCTGTAGAATAATTGAATCAAGCGAATTAATTGTGCAGCATTTTTGTATCTCCATTGCAACAATGTGTACAAATTGTATGGAATTCCGAATTTATAATTAATAAATTAAACATTAATAAAGTGGCACTATTGTAAAATATTATATTGCATTTTTTGGGGAAATAGTCTTCTACTCCCCCTTTATCATTATAAGACAACTTTTTTTTTCGAAAAATAGAAAAAAATTCAAAGTCGAATTATTAATAAATAATAGATTTAAGACAATTACAATTTCAAGTTAAAGCTTTTGAATTTAGTAAAACTATCTTTTAATCAGATTTGAAGGCAGCAAGAATCAAAATGTTATATATGTGTTATATATTATTCTTGCAGATTTGTCGCATTGATGCGTAGGTTTTTATTGACGCGGCATTTGCCCGCATATATACATTGTATGTAAATACAGTTAGTTAGACGTCCGCAGTCCCGCATTATTTCGCTTGCAGTTCCAGTCCGAGTCGGACAATGGCTGGCAAATAAAAGCGTCGAGTGTATCAGCTGCTTAAATATTTGACATTAAATTGAAAGCAAATAACGTGCAAACATATTTGCACAATAGACCCGTCCGATGCTCGATATAAAAGCCGCTGCAATTTGCGAGCCGTGGACGCATTAGAAGCACTCAGCTAAGACGATGCAGTCGATCAAGAGAACTCTCCTGCTGATCACGCTGTGCTTAAGTGCTGGCGACATCTGGGCCAAGCCCAGTCTGGAAGTATTTGAGGGTGTATGGAACGATCTGGCGGATGGAGGCAAGAGTATCGTCGAGGGACTACGCAATGCAACGAAGGATGGCGCAGCAACAAGGAACTACGACAATTCAAAAGCTAATGACTTACTACAAAATTTGGATGGCAAGTTTTTGGAAGATGCGGGTCAATTAGGCGACGATCTGGCCAATGCCATCACGGAGGCGTTGACCTCAGGTATCCTAGACTTATCGCAATCCCTGAAGGGTAATATATTAGCTCTGAGGGGTAAGGTGAGTGCAGAAAAGAACCGCATAAGGAAACAGAGTCTAAGCATCGGACTAGAAGTACTGGAACAACTCAGCTCGGCGGCTGACCAGTTGCAATCCGGACTCGCCGAGATAAACCAGAAGCTGGCTGAGAAAGTAAACAGCCAGCTAAATGATACAATTATCGAATTGCTGAAATGGGGCGAGGAGCAACTGAAACGCGTGGAAAAAGGAACCGATGGAGTCGGACTGCCACAAGCGACCGATATCGTTAACTTGCTAATCGAACGATATACCCAGAATTTGCTCAGTGCTCTCGATGAGCTCGAATATCATAAGTCGCTGTTGGAGCAGCATTTGAACGATAAAATCGATGAATACAGCGGTTATGCCAAGGCTCTAATTGATGTTATGAACCGTTGCGGACTTGTCAGCATTCTTCGCTGCCAGGATAGCATTAACGAAATGGAGGAGAATCTACGCACAGCACAGAATGAGCTGCACGGACTGCTTAGAAAGGGACACGACTTGGTCAAGGAAGGTGTGTATGCCAGTCAATCCATTGTGAACCTTTTGAAGATGTTGGCCCTTGATAAGTTCAAATGCGAAAATGACCTGGACGATATCATTGATGAGAACCCCAGCAAAACTGAGGAAGCAGATGAATCAACGACTCCCTTGGGAAGTTCATCGACACCGGACGAAGGATCGTCTGATGACGGCTCATTGGCATCCGACGAAGGTTCGTCATTGCCATCGTCATCTTTTGATCTATCCGCCTCCTTTGGGGATATGTTGGCAAAACTGAGCGATGCAAGCAGGAGGCTTCTCCAAGCACTTTGGAATGGCACTGCATTTGGCGGAGGTTTACTAGGGAGTCTGGATGAAGCCAAGGGCAACTTTTTGGTTGAGGTGGCCCAATTGAGTAAGGATCTTTCCAATGCAATATCCGAGTCACTGACCACAAAGCTAGGAGAATTATCGGATAATCTGAAGGGTAATATTACAGCTCTAGAGGGTCAGATAAAAGGAGTAAATAATCTCCTTTTGAAAAGGGCACTGAACAATGGCCTTACAGCGCTCAAGGACCTTAATTCGACGGCTCTCGAACTGCAAAGCGCACTTACCGATATAAGTCAAAAGCTCGGTGATAAACTTAATGACCAGGTTGACTATGCTATTGCTCAGTTGGCGGAATGGGGACTTAAGAAATTAGCCGAAGTGACCAAAGCAACCGATGGAGTCGGTTCGTCACAAGCCAAAGATATAGTTCAGTTGCTAATCGAACGCTACACCCGGAGTCTGACAGAAGCCGTGACGGAATTCGAGAGCCAAAAAGCGTACTTTGAGCAGCAGTTGGAGGATAAAATCAGTGAATATAGCGGATACGCCAGGGCGCTGACTCTTAAACTGAATCGTTGTGTGACCCAATCCAGCGCCTTCCTTTGCCAAGCCAACACTGGGGAGCTGATAGTGCAGATACTTAATTCTCAAAATGAGCTGCAGAGTGTTCTGAGGAGGAGCAAAGCGTTGATCAGAGCCGGTACGTATGCCAGTGACTCCCTTGCCTCCCTGTTGACCCAGTTGGAAAAAGAAAAGGACAAGTGCGAAAGAATTCTGCAAGGAATCATTGATGACAACCGTAGCAAGACAGAGTCCCCAGAAGAAGCAACGGAATCCGATGCAGCAACGACGGTTTCCGATGACAATACAGCAGATAGCACTGCATCTTAAGGAACCAAAGTTAAATCACTGATGCGTACATTTAAATCAAAGCACTTTAGCATTATCCTGGTGGTGGGTCATTAAGAGCAGCATAATAAAAAATCCCTTTTTTTTCAATGCAAAAATCAATCGATTAACTGTGAATTGTGTGAATTCAGCGCTGCATTTTCTTTGCGGTTCACTCGCCTCATGTGCCACGCATTCATTTTCATTTTGATTTTCGTTTTCATTGCAATTATGACGCCATTCACCGTTTGCCGCTTTACCGTTCAGCATTTTCCGCTGACCCAAGCGCAACGTGCGCCGCCTGCTTAAGTGCATCGCCATTCCGAAACCGGAACGTTGCCAGTGTCCAGAGCCTGGCCATTGCAATGGCAATCGCGGAGCATTAAGTCATTTTGCTTCCTGTTACATTTCCGGTATCTTCCTTTTAGTGCCATTCATGACTCTGCCATCCCACGGGTGCCATCGATGGAAAATGCTTGGGTTTTGAGTTTGGATTGGGTTTGGTTTGGTTTGGTTGGGTTGGGTTGTGTGTTCTGTTATGTTGTGTTGAGAGCAAGGTTGATTTTAGTCTGGTTTGACTGCACCCTGGAAAATTTATTGGCTATAGAATGTTTTTCCTCTCGTTATCGTGGTGAGAAAGTAAATTCTACTGGTTCATAATTATTGTATATATATTTATTTATTGATTTAATAATTTAATATTGATCACTTAAACGGGAGGGTTACATTATAGAGACTTCAACTTAACTTCAAAGTTACATAAATGCGTATTTTATTGCAATATTTATTATACAGAATAGGTTATTGGCTCATCTCATCTTAAATGAGATATTTGTACGTACATTTATTTATTATCATCATTATTATTATTATTATTATTATTATTAATTTTTTTTTGACATGCTAGTTTTAGTCACTTCTATTTATAATACATTAGGTTTTAAACCATGATGATTAAGACTCAAAAAATAAAACAAATGTTTTCACAATCAAATCCATAAACGAGCGACAATATTCTGATCGTTTTCCATATTACTACATTATTTTATTTTTTATTAAATTTAGTTGATTTATTTATATTTGTATTTTGTTAGTCTCCTAGTTATTTATTAAGATTTATTCTAAATTGTGGCGCACTCTTAATGGCATTGATATAATACGGATACGATTCCAATCTCAAACAGACGCAATGAAAAATAGTTTGTATTATCTATCATGCTTTCTCTATTGCATGTTATATATATATATATATACTTTGTATATTATTAGAAAACAAATAGTAATCCCCTCTTTGTCAACCTACAGGAAACAAGTAGCTCCTCACAAGAGAAACTGAAATTTGGAATATGTTGAATATGGGGGAGATAAACAAAATTAACAACATGAAAATAACACTAAATCCTCTTCCAATAATAAATAATTCTTAATAAATAATTCTAAAAAAAAAAAATTACAGCAAGCCAAAGACGAAATTACAACAACACCAAGATCAAGTAAACTAAGAAAATGGAAGCTAATAGCAGCAAGCTTTCTTCCAACGAAAAATATGGTACAATCCACGTTAGTATAAAATGGGTTCAGAGTATATTTGAAAAAAAAAACATGAGATGATATATTATTGTCGCTTGGACCACTATGACCTAGAACATTTATTTATAACACGCAATTCTTTCTGCACTGTGATGTCAATGAAAAAGAAATACTTATATGATTTGGAAGCAATTCCAACATCGAACAGCTGCAATGGAAAGTGTTTGTAACCCTACTGGAAGCCTTTTGTCAGTATGAAAAGTTCAGATAAAAACTGAATATGGCAGATAAGAAAATTCCAGATGAAGTAAATAAAGAAAATTGAAGCTAATGGCAGCAAGCTTTCTTCCAACGAAAAATATGGTACAATCCACGTTAGTATAAAATGGGTTCAGAGTATATTTGAAAAAAAAACATGAGATGATATATTATTGTCGCTTGGACCACTATGACCTAGAACCACCCTAAATCCGAGAACATTTATTTATAAAACGCAATTCTTTCAGCACTGTGATCTCAATGAAAAAGAAATACATATTTAGTTTGGAAGCAATTCTGACGTCGTACAGCTGCAATGGAAAAAGTTCGTTATGCTACTGGAAAATTGTCGCTAGCATGAAAAGTTCAGAAAGGTGCTGCAAATTTAAGGAGATGAACAAAATAAATGAAAAAAAAACCAGATGAAGTAAACTACGAAAATCTAAGCTAATAGCGGCCAGCTTTCTTCCTACTGGAAGCTTTTTGTCAGTATGAAAAGTTCAGATAAAAATTGATTATGGCGGGAGATAATAAAATTCCAGATGAAGTAAATTAAGAAAATTTAAGCTAATGGCAGCAAGCTTTCTTCCAACGAAAAATATGGTGCAGACCACATTATTATTGTCACCTGGCCACTATGACCTAGAACCACCCTAAATCCGAGAACATTTATTTATAAAACGCAATTCTTTCAGCACTGTGATCTCAATGAAAAAGAAATACATATTTAGTTTGGAAGCAATTCTGACGTCGTACAGCTGCAATGGAAAGTGTTCGTTATGCTACTGGAAAATTGTCGCTAGCATGAAAAGTTCAGAAAGGTGCTGAAAACTGGAGATGAAAAAATAAATAAAAAAAAAACCAGATGAAGTGAACTACGAAAATTGAAGCTAATGACAGCCAGCTTTCTTCCATCGAAAAATATGGTGCAGTCCACATTATAAAATGGGTTGAGTATATTTAAAAAAAAACATGAGATTATCTATTATTGTCACCTGGCCACTATGACCTAAAACCACCCTAAATCCGAGAACATTTATTTATAAAACGCAATTCTTTCAGCACTGTGATCTCAATGAAAAAGAACTCAATTTTTAATTTGGAAGCAATTCTGACGTCGTACAGCTGCAATGGAAAAAGTTCGTTATGCTACTGGAAAATTGTCGCTAGCATGAAAAGTTCAGAAAGGTGCTGAAAATTTAAGAAGATGAACAAAATAAATAAAAAAAAAAAACCAGATGAAATAAAATACGAAAATTGAAGCTAATGGCAGCCAGCTTTCTTCCAACGAAAAATATGGTGCAGTCCTCATTAGTATAAAATGGGTTGAGCGTATATTTAAAAAAAAAAACATGATCTATTATTGTCACCTGGGCCACTATGACCTAAAACCACCCTAAATCCGAGAACATTTATAAAACGCAATTCTTTCTGCACTTGATGTCAATGAAAAGAAATATAGGATTTGGAAGCAATTCTGACGTCGTACAGCTGCAATGGAAAGTGTTCGTTATGCTACTGAAAAATTGTCGCTCGCATGAAAAGTTCAAAAAGGTGCTGAAAACTGGAGATGAACAAAATTAATAAAAACAAAACCAGACGAAGTAAACTACGAAAATTTAAGCTAATGGCAGCCAGCTTTCTTCCAACGAAAAATATGGTGCAGTCCTCATTACTATAACATGGGTTGAGCGTATATTTAAAAAAAAAAACCTGAGATGATATATTATTGTCACCTGGGCCACTATGACCTAAAACCACCCTAAATCCGAGAACATTTATTTATAAGACCCAATTCTTTCTGCACTGTGATGTCAATGAAAAAGAAATACTTATGATTTCGAAGCAATTCTGACGTCGTACAGCTGCAATGGAAAAAGTTCGTTATGCTACTGGAAAATTGTCGCTAGCATGAAAAGTTCAGAAAGGTGCTGAAAATTTAAGGAGATGAACAAAATAAATGAAAAAAAAAACCAGATGAAGTAAACTACGAAAATTTAAGCTAATGCAGCCAGCTTTCTTCCTACTGTAAGCTTTTTGTCAGTATGAAAAGTTCAGATAAAAATTGATTATGGCGGGAGATAATAAAATTCCAGATGAAGTAAATTAAGAAAATTGAAGCTAATGGCAGCAAGCTTTCTTCCAACGAAAAATATGGTACAATCCACGTTAGTATAAAATGGGTTCAGAGTATATTTGAAAAAAAAACATGAGATGATATATTATTGTCGCTTGGACCACTATGACCTAGAACATTTATTTATAACACGCAATTCTTTCTGCACTGTGATGTCAATGAAAAAGAAATACTTATGATTTGGAAGCAATTCTGACGTCGTACAGCTGCAATGGAAAATGTTCGTTATGCTACTGGAAAATTGTCGCTAGCATGAAAAGTTCAAAAAGGTGCTGAAAACTGGAGATGAACAAAATAAATAAAAAAAAAAAAACCAGAGGAAGTAAACTACGAAAATTGAAGCTAATGGCAGCCAGCTTTCTTCCAACGAAAAATATGGTACAATCCACGTTAGTATAAAATGGGTTCAGAGTATATTTGAAAAAAACATGAGATGATCTATTATTGTCACCTGGGCCACTATGATCAAAACCACCCTAAATCCGAGAACATTAATTAATAAGACGCAATTCTTTCTGCACTGTGATGTCTATGAAAAAGAAATACATATATGATTTCGAAGCAATTCTGACGTCGTACAGCTGCAATGGAAAGTGTTCGTTATGCTACTGGAAAATTGTCGCTAGCACGAAAAGTTCAGAAAGGTGCTGAAAATGGAAGGAGATGAACAAAATGAATAAAAAAAAAAACCAACTATGTCCGCTTCCAATGGCTCGGAAGGAAACAGCAGCGAACTTTCTTCCAAAGATCGTCATCGCTCAACAACACAAGAAAAATTACAAAAAAAAACTTACAGCTTAGTCTTAGTACCAAAAGCTGAGCAAGAGTGAGACAGCGATAGTAACACAAAGAAAATATTGCTGCACATTATCGGAGTAAAATCACAAAGATGCAAGTCTCGTTCAATTTGATTAATTAGGAACAATTCGGAATTCAAAAGAAAAAAATTAAAGCGAGACAAAGACTACATTGAAACAACAACAAGATCAAGTAAATTAAGAGCTAGCGTTCTTCCAACGAAGACGATGATCGAGTCCACAATAGTATGAAACAGGTTCAGAGTATACTTTAAAAAAATATGAAAAATATGAGTCCCGATTGCCGGGCCACAACAAAGTAGATATTAGTCGAAATTCTTTTTGCACTGGGGTTTCAATTAAAAATAAAATATGATGAAAAAGATGTTGTTGAATTATGATCATTATGATGAGTGGAAGAACTAAGTTTATATAGAAGTGACTAGAATATTAATTTAAAAGAAGTAACTCTTGTCAACGAAAATGAATAATAATAATAATAATAATAATAATATAATGATAGATAATACGCCACCGAATATATTGTGATTTGCGCCGCATTATGATGAGATTAAGGATTTCGTTGTGCAGTTGGAGGGACTCCAAAGTCCAGCAATGTCTTGGCGCTCACCTCATTCGGTAACTATCAGCAGGATCAGCTGTCGGAGGCCATTTGCGATGTCGTCCTGGAGCTAGGCGATGTCGTCCTGGAGCTAGGCGATTTACTCCAGTTTCCGCGTGTTCGATCAACAATAACTGATTACCAAATAAGTACATAAATGAGAAAAATATAAATAAATTGGAAAAATTATAATTTTATGTAATGTAAATGGAAAATAAATAATATGTAATGTAAATGGAAAATAAATAATATGTAATATATTTGAAAGCAATGTACTAATTTTTAATATTTATATTTTCAATATTAGTATTTAATTTAGTTGAAAAACTGTTCATAGGAGACTAGTGTGTTAAATACTAAGCTTAAGCTGGTAGCACTAAGATAATATGAAATATCGAAGATTAATTTATAGATAAATGTAAATCTAAATTGTATTGGGCGCATTGACAGCCGGAACTTTTTTAATTATCGTAATATTTATCTAAATTAAATTGTTTCCTGTTGCTGTAATCAATTTCGGTTTCTAACAACTGATTAAATATTGCATGTTGACAAATATTTGAAAACAGTTATCGGACGCATTTATAGTAATTACAAAACCTATATTGACACAACTTTATTGATACCCTGTACCCATAAAAGTCATAGTAATACAGAATTCTGATGTGAATATTAAATCCTATAAAGTACAGTAGCTGTTCAATCTGTTCAAATCTAAAGACGAGCTTAGTTTAGCTTCTGGTAAAATATACGCTGAATAATTTACTTTTAGATTTATAATCAATTATTAAAAATTAATTCTTGGTTTATTTATACTTTACGAGGTATCTCATCGTCAAGTACTATCGACTTCTGCACTATTATTTGTTTTACCCACATTTCCACTCATTCTATACGAGTGTTTCTCATTTCCCCTTAATATGCTACTATTAACTTAGCTTTTCTACCTAATAATTCATCCCTTTCTATCTTATAAGATATCCATAATATATTTTCTTATGCCATAATATAATTTATGCTTGTGCTTTTCGAGTACACAAAATGTTTCTGATATTATAACATTTTGTACTACTAATATAAGAGGAAGCTTTTATTACGGTTCAAAACCACAAAGTGTCATATTATGCATGCGAAGTGTTATACCAGGACCTGGTGTTATACGAGCTTAAAAAATATTTCGCAAATTATAACTTTCATTCGGACAAATAGCTATATATAGATTATAAGATGCAAAGTTTTAGGACAGTTTACAGAAACCAAGTGCTATATTCCGCATTCTAATTGTGTTATACCAGGCATTTATAAGAGCTTTAGCTATACACTTCGTTAAAAGCTTACTTCTTTTATATAAAGTTTAAATATCTAAAAGCGTTTATGGTTAAAAAATAAACTCTACAAAATGAGGGGTACCCATAAAAAACTAAAAAATAACAACCCCAACTGGCATGAAAATAGAGTGAACATTTTTACCATTTGCACACATGCATTTTATATTGACTGTTATGTAATTTTGAAACAATTTCCCATATAATCGGGTATGTTTTGTCACTTATCGACTACTGAGCACTATTACTAGATACTGTTTCGTACATATATATATATATAAATATCGATTTAATTGTTTAGTAGATGCTTCAATTTGCTGTTGCTGTTGCTGTTCAAGCCAAAAAATATACTAATATGTGCGATACTTTGAAGCATTTTAAAATTCGTATTTGTTTATTGTTAAATAACTTGGTATATCTGTCATTTGATAGCGTTACGAGTTGATTAAGGGGACTAGCTAAGTGCCTAAATGTAGTTCCTATCAGTTGGTTTTTTTTGTTGTGGTTTTTTGTTGGTGCTTGGCTCGAAT
The DNA here is from genome assembly GCA_035045305.1 of Drosophila maculinotata. Lineage (NCBI taxonomy): Eukaryota > Metazoa > Arthropoda > Insecta > Diptera > Drosophilidae > Drosophila > Drosophila maculinotata. The sequence continues at coordinate 249,225 of JAWNPD010000134.1, read as the reverse complement.
GTGTTGTGAAAAAAATGGCAAACACTTTGCAATTGAAAAATGCATATAGATACAGAGTACATACAACTAACAGTACTTGGGCTTTGTATATTAACTCTGGGCGCTTACACTAAGCTTAGGCTAACAGTTTGACTTTATTATTAGGAATTTTTCAGAATTTTGTTTAGGAATAATTTTGTATGTATACCATTTTGAGATATACATATGTGTATTTGTATGTTTAGGATGACCAAAACTGACCAATGAGCTAAATTATTTGAAATGCCTTTCAATAATTATAAATAATTACTTATGCCTGTCATACAAAAATTAAAGAGATTTTGCATTCATTTAATTTACTTTTTAAATGTTTCTCGCGATTTCTCTCTCTCTCTCTCTCTCTCTCTCTCTCTCTCTCTCTCTGTCTCTTTATATTTCTTTGATATTACATTGAGCAAAATGTAGTGCAACAACCGCTCTGAAGCACAACCGAAATACTAAAATCTATTCAAAATATTTAAGCTCTGCTTTGTTCGCTGCTAATTCAATTCAATTCAATCATATCTAATTGGCACAAAACGCAAAAGATTGCCGAGGGCTTTATGCACTTACGATATCGCCAATCAAATCCATCTCTCAGTGGTATTCCACTCGTGCCACAGGAGCACCCATATCATTCAGCTCGAATACTATCAGTTTCCGTTTCTTGCGCACATTCGCCGGAGGCGGAAGCTGCTTGGTATCCTTCGCTGTTGTCCTGGCTGCCAATGTTGTTGCTGTGGTTGTTGCTTGGAGTGGGTTCTGTACTTCGCTATGGCCATTGATCCGTTGCTTGGACGGTGTCCTCGTTGTCATCTTTCTAGTCGTTGCCTTTGCCTGCTGTGGCTGTTTCTGTTTCTGTTCCTGTTCCTGTGGCTGTTCCTGTTGCTTCGTTGTGGCACTCGTTTGAGCTTTGTCCTGCTCCTTCGATTTTAGAGCATTCAATTCACGCATTTGCTGTAGTAACTTTGGTTTCTCGTTCTGCTGCTGCTCGGCTTGGGCATTCCTTGAACGTTTGGGCATTGCCGGCAATGCGGGCAGATCGCATCGTTGTCGCAAGTGTCGATAAACTGCGTCCACCCGCTGCACCAGGCGATTCACGTACTTTGTGGTGGTGCGATCCAGAATTGAGGGCGCCTTAATGCAATCATTGCCACCAAATTCGCAAACCTGCAAAGCACAAGCAAATTTGTATTAAGTACTAGTGATGTATAGAAACACAGAATAACCGATGTATCAATTTTCATACCAGCGACAAATATTAATAAATCAATCAGAAATTGCAAAAGTCTAATTGGTATTAATTTAAGCATCCGACGTTATTAATTGAATAAATGAACTGCTGTTCTTTCTAGTTATATTTTAAGTTGAACTCGGATTTTTTTACATTTTGTTAACTCACAAAACAATGGAAATGAGTTTCTAAAAACTATATTTTTCGTTTTAAAATTATGTATTATAGACTATAATAATAATTTATAGTAAGTGAGACAGAATTCGCTTTAAGACCAAATGTTTATACACTTAAAGAAATTATCCTAATTCGATGTTTTTTTTATAACTAAATGTTCCTATTCTTCCTAACATATCTTCAGAAACTTTCCTCTTTCGATGTATACTCAGTTTTGGAAAATTGCTTAGAAATAACTAATATATAATATGTACATATATAAAAACTCACCCGATAATGCTGCAAAATGGCCTCCTTTGGTGGCACATTCAACGATCCCATTCCTGGTGAAAACTCCCAGACAAAATGATTGCCCGCCTCAACCACTGCCTCCGGTTTGCAAATGTATTTGGATCGTTGCTTTTGTGGATGCAACTTGTAGCGTCTGCGAGTCTTGCGCTGTGTTACCAAGGAGGCACGCACACTGCCCAGCTGATCGTTGCCACCCGATATTCCAGAACTGGCCAGAGGATCATCGGCAAATTGCAGATAATAGAAGGCATTCTGAAACGAATAGGCGCCAGTATTCCGATTGCGAAAGCGCTGGTTGAGGGAGCTGTGGAAGGAAAGAAATTAAAGATTAGGTTAATCATATTGTATGTAATATTGTACTGCGACCTCAAATTTTTTTATTAATTTAATTGTTAAATTAGAGTTTCCGTTATTATGGTAAAAAATGAGACTGATTTTAATTTAATTATGATGTTAAAGATTGGGTTATTATTATTGTAAGTATGTATGCAACTTAAAATGTACTTAATTAAAAATTTTAAAAATTTATAAAAAACAAATCCTAAATATTTACATTTTAGAGTGATTTAATTGTATTACTCACCTTAACAAATCGTTGAGCGTATCCGTGTAGCGCGGCACAATGAACTCATCGAGATCGACCAGAGCTAGATATTTGTAGCGATACATTGTCCGATAGAGGCAGTCGTTGAGAGCCGCAAAGAGTCCTTCGGTTCGTATCTCCTTCTGCGAGCGCATCCGTAAATTCCAGGGTAATATGCTGACTGTGGGTCGCTGGTAGTGCAACGACTTGAGCACACGGGGAGTGGCATTGTTGGCCGCCTCGGCAGGCTGAAGTGGCTCCCAATCGAAGGCCGTCAGGTTGCCCGGAACTTGTCCACGTTGGTAGCTGTCGAGGACACAGGAGGCGTGCGGGCCCAGCGTGTGATTGTAGAAGGTGAAGTGCGAGACGCCCAGCAATGCATAGAACTCCAGATACTCCATCAGATACAGAGCCTGGTCGTAGCTGAAGTGAAACGGTTTCACACAAACGGCCAAGCGATCCGGTATTCGGTCACCGCTCGGTGGTGCATGAGGCATCGGTCGCCGAGTCGGCCCACTGGCACCAGGGATACCAGAGGCACTAGCATTGTTCAACGGCGGCGGCGGCGGAAAGTCAGCATCCTGATCCGTGTTGCGCAGCGTAATCAAATTGCCAGGCGGTGCCCGAAGTCTCGAGACCACGCTGACATATTGGGGCACATCCAATGGTGGCGCACGCACCGGACACAGTACAAAGCAGGCGCTGTACTTCAGATTCCAGTTCTCGCGTATGATCTGCAGAGCCGTTATAAAAACACAACGATACAACTCATGGTATAAAAACTCGTAGCTCAGAAAAAAAAAAGTTTGCCAGGTAGTGGCAATGTCTCAAAAATAATTAAGATCGTTAAGTTATTTAAAAAAAAAATACAAAAAAAAAACAAATCGTATTCAGAATAAAAAAAAACTGCTCCCAATACAGATGTCAAAAGACCAGAAGCAATAGACATGAAACCGGGATATAAGCCAAATTTCAATTCAAGACAGGTTAAAAAAAAAATAAATAAGAAAAAACCGTTCGTATTCAGAATAAAAAAAAAACTGCTCCCATTACAGATTTCAAAAGACCAGAAGCAATAGACATGAACCGGGATATAAGCCGAATTTCAATTCAAGACAGGTTAAAAAAAAAATAAATAAGAAAAAACCGTTCGTATTCAGAATAAAAAAAAACTGCTCCCAATACAGGTGTCAAAAGACCAGAAGCAATAGACATGAACCGGGTTATAAGCCGAATTTCAATTCAAGACAGGTTCATGATAGTATATAGAAAAAAAATTGTATAGTCAGAAAAAAAAATTTGGTTTTAAAGCAATATAGGCACAGCAAGTAGAGTCGAGCTGTGCCAATATTGGAAAGCTAAAAGAAGGCATACCAATAAATTTTCGCTTGAACCACTAGAGAATTATAAGTCAGAAAAGGGACAACAACTTTAGTTTCACATCTTGCTTGTGTTTGTTGTTTGTGTTTGTTGCTTGTTATAAAGTAGGCCCTGACTGCATTTAGAAATTGCATACTTTTATAGTTTGAAGGAATCAAGAAAGGAGTGACTATTCCAGATCTCACTCAGCTAGATCAAGCAATATAATTATCCTTAAAGTGGCTGGTCGAGGGGGGGGGCTTGTTAACTCACCTTGACGCGGGCCATTACCGTGGCTGAGGTGTACTTGGCACGGGCTGCCGATGAGGATGCCTCGCTGCTGTTGTGAGTTGTCGGACCGTACCAGAATCGGCACCAGACGCGCTCTGGTCCGCGTGTTTTGGTTGCGCCAATGACGCGTACAAGGCGTGCTCCGTCACGGCGATCAAAGTAGGCGGAGTAGACAAAGAACTTGAAGCGGGTGCCATTGACAACCTGCCAGGCGCCGTCGCTGGGCGCTGTGCCAAATGGGAAATGTGGCAGCGTCTCCTCCACCTTGGCGGGCAGCAGCTGGCCCCAGGGTATCAATGGCATGTTGAGGCCGTTGCCACCGCCAGGAACACCCACGCCAAAGGCGCCAGCACCGGTTCCTGCTCCAGCCGCAGCTCCCACTCCAGCTGCGCCATTGAGCAGCATGCCCGGATAGCGTGGACGTTGACCATCGACGCCTGCGGCTTCTGTGGAATGGCATAAAATGCATGAGATACATGGCTTTTGTTATATAAGCAATGACTGTCTTTGATTGCATTATGGTCAATGACTGAATGAATGAATGGATTGATGATTGAATGAATGAATGAATGAATGAATGGTGATGCCATTGTGTGGCGCTGATTGCCACTCGCTACTCACCTTGAATTTTAAGTTTATTGTCACGAAACTGTATAAAACCTAATTTATTATCACCCAGAATGCTGTCATCCAGTTCGTAGTCGTCCTGCGAACACAATTTTATTGTCAATCAAAGAATAAATTCAATAAATGGTCAGCATAAATGGAAATAACAAACACTTTTAAACTTTCAATGACAATAGCTAAGATTATTCTCTAGAGTCTAGAGTCTAGACTAATATGGTAACAGCAGAGGAACGCTTTCAAGAAAATCATTCAAATTCAGCCTAAATTAAAGAGGGGTTTCAAAATCTAGTATTTTATCCTGCAAGCCAAAAATCTTAACGAAAATATTGCATGTTTACTTTTACCATAACTATGATTCAGTTAAGTAAAGTATTTTTTAGAAATGCAAATATTATTGTTCTTAGAGCAAAAATTTAAAAAAGTTGAATTGGTTTCTTCCTTTTTCTTATGTTTATTGAAGATGTAACATAAACTTTAAAATAACAAATAGGAAAACCAGCTTTTAATTTATATAATAATCTAAAATTTTATAATATTCGCTTTAATCAATTCATTCACAATGAAAATAAGAATTCAGCACTTAAAGTAATTGAGCTATGAATTCCGGAATCCTTTACTTTTTAACTGTTAGTTCAATGAGATACAATTAAAATAGAAACATATACATACGACTATGTTTATTAGCGCAAGATGCAAATAAAAGAACTGTCAGCTTATCGGTTATGGGACTCTTATGTTTTCATAAGCTAACTAAGTGCATTGCGGTGCGCTTGGTTGCAAATAAATCAGCTTTTTGTTAGCGAAAAAACACATAAAAAAAGAAAGTAAATCATATGCATTATGCGCTGTGCTGCTTGCTTAAATATGCAAATCTCTTTGCCTCTCGCAAGCCGAAAAGTATGCAACGAAATATGGCAAGCGGCAACATCTTTTGTTTTCCCACGGCACCCGCGGAGCGTTGGGACTATAAAAATGGGCGCAATAGTTAAGCTGTCACGCCCTCTTTTCGAGCTGATGCTGATACTGCTGCAGCTCCTGCTGCTATATAGATAGTTGAGCCACTGCGTTATGGCAGGTGGAACAACAAAAACAATTGTTGACCATTTTGGTTGGCAAACGCGCTGGCATCGCATATTATACATTTGCATAACAAAACTTACCTTAACATTATCATAATCCGGCATCGAGTCGCCCATGCGGCCGCCCAGGCTGACACCGCCCCCGCCGCCCGCCCTCATCGCCATCAAACCGGTGTGGGAGCGTTCGTCGATCATAAAAACCTGCAACACCAGAGAATGGGATGAAATAGATTGGGTTGGAGGACCATAGAAGGACCCTCGGTTGAATTTTAAGCTAATTTCTAGCTGCGCTTTTAGCATTTTAATTAGCGTCTCTTCTTGTAATTAATTGCACGCTGAATTTTTAATGCAACCTAATTGCAATCATAAATCCACGCCCAACCAAATCGCGAGCAGAAACCATTTTGTAATTTCTTTCTATGCATATTTTGTGCATAAGGACTTTTGCATGAAATTTAACATTTTCTTAAAACATTAGCTACGATTTTAGTTAACTTTTAGTTTAATTTGCAATACAAACTTTAAATAAGAACTAAATTAAAAGTGAAAATGTTTACTGACTTTCAAGACTGCTCGAATTAGATTTGTTGTAATTCATAAATAGAGATGTATGTATGTGTAAATCCAATCACATTCCCCTATTATTTAAACAAAATTTATAGGGTATACTTTTTATTTATAGTTATAGTCATCAGTTATAGTAGCAAGGGTTTTTCTTAATAATTTAGGTTTAATTAATTAATTGCTTATAACTTTCCAAGTTTCTTAACTAATCAATAAATATCGATAGGAACTTGAGACTTTTCATAGAAGATGTTCGTATTTTTTTATGGTTCACATACAGCTTTACTTAATATTCAGAAAAATTTATGTTTTTTATAATATTTTTATATTAAGCAATCTGTACTTATTTAATTAGTATTTTTAAGACTTTTTAACAACTCAAATGCAACTTGCAAAAAATCCTTCAAAGGATAGTTTCTTCCCTTAGACTTACCTCTGTCAGTATGATAAGGCCGAAGACAGCGAAAAAGAGAATGACAATCAGAAAACTCATGCTAGATCTCTCCCGACTACCCCAGTTCTTTTTGCCCCGCTTCATGGTGGGCGTCAGTGAGGTGCGACTCCCGTGGGAGTGACTCTGAGGATGATGGGACGACTGCTGCTGCTGCTGCTGTTGCTGTTGTTGCTGATGGTGGTAACAGGCGTGGGAATGTCCCACGTAGGCCTGCTGGTAGTGATGGCCGCTGAGGGAGCTACTGCTGCAGGATTTCGTCGTGGAACTGGAACTGGAGGCGCTGGCGCTGATGGAGCCCCCCGTTCCCGCTGCTAGTTGCTTGTACGCTGGGGGGCTCCTGCTGCCTAACATGACGGCGTGCAGAAGGGTGGGTGAGGTGGTACGTGGTTAGTTTTGGACACTTGTCGATGTTGTGGATGGCTTGGCTTGGTATGGGTTTGTTTGCACTTGATTCTAGGCATTTGGCATGGCTTTTTCTATTTGTGGCAACTGAAAAGGCAAGACCAATTTGTCAGCTGATTAGCAACGAAATTGCGTAGCAAAACAAAACGCAAAAAGCGGCAAAAACACACAAACAGACTCCAAATCCGGCAAGGGGCAATCAAAATATAGACAGCGAGAGATACAAACAGAGAGAGAGAGAGAGAGATATGGTAAAAGAGAGCGAGAGAGCGTAAACGCTGCTATCTGACAGTTTTCCTTGTTGGCCAATTAAATAGGAAAAATCAATAAAAATCCGTGCTGCGCTTTTCCGCTTTTTGTGATTTTTACTTTGATTAGCAAAATGCAAGCGACTTTTAAACTTTCGATATTTTTGTAGATATTAAAGGCAATGGCGAACTTTTGGCCTAGACAGAAGCAAATTGGCAACAATGTTGGCTAAGCTGTGGTCTCTGCCTTTAACTTGTTACACCTAACACTTCTTTCACCTTTTTAATACATTTTGGTAAACACTGCTGTACGCTGAACTACAACTTGAAATATTATAGAAACTTTACACTCGTAGCTTTTATAAAGAATTTTCCAGCTTCTTTTCGCTTTCGTTATTTCGACTGGTTGGTTATGCCAACTGTCAAAACAGTCTCCCTCTCTTGTACTCTCTCTCTCTCTCTCAATCTCTCAGTAACAGGAAAACAACACGGCGCAGCTGAGCCTGTACCAAGGACATGCGCACTTCCCTGCCAGCCACAGGAGCAGCTGTTGCTATTATATCCTGCATATTAACAGCTGGCAGAAATAAACAAAAAAGCGCGCCAAGCCGTAAAATAAATATTAAAGCTTTTATAGAAACAGCTAAATTAAAAAACAGTTATAAATTTTAAAATTGTAATAAAAATTGTTAAGTAAATTAAAAAATTAATATATACCTTTTCAAATTAAAAAATAGTTAAAAAATAACTAATTAATTTCTGTTAATTTTTTTTTTTTTAGTATTTGTTTGTTTATCTCAGAAACATAATTGTTAAATCAATTTTTGAGATATAAAACAGATATAAAATATAATTGAATATAAGCTAAGAACCTTTAGGTACACAGTTAAGAACTGTATAAATTATTTCAGTGGATAAAAATCCTACAGAATGGAGTTAGCATTCATCCAGTAAATGTTTCTGTAAGCGCTTGAATTACATTTTACAATGGGATCAGAACTTTCTAGTGGGAAATGATCAAGAATGTGTGTACTTTAATTTGTTTAAATATGCGCAGCACTGTTCATATACTTATTTTGTTCATTTGTAATTAATGTATGGCTAAAAAAATAAATATACTTATATGTTCTTAAATCTATATTCATAAAAATATACATGAGTTGAGTATTTAATATTTAAAATTAAAATAATATAATATGGACTGTAGACAAGAAAGTACGAATTGAATAAGAAAATCTAAAAGAAATTAAAGCAACTCCAATGAGTAAAACTAATTTTCTATAAATTTGGATGCACTTAGAAGTGCATACGAAATGAGTATGACTTTAAGCGAAGCCATATATATATATGCATATTTACACATATATATACATATAGTATATATATATATTAGTTTATTAAAGTGAAACCCATACACTTGCCATATGCATTTCGCAAAGTGCGCACACTTTAAAAAACAAATGCTACATAAAACCCAATCCTAAGTATCTAAAGTGCTTCATTTCAATGACTTTCATATCCGGCCCAACTTTGCTGCATATATCTTTTGGCCATTTTCATAGCTGAAAGGATGCACATATCCTTGTCTCCCACCCACCAATACCCCTCTACCTACTGCCTGCTAGGGGGCACTATCCGCCTGGTTTTCTTTTTGGGACTGACTGTTGAATGTTTGGCTGTTTGTCTCTGACCGGCTGCGTCTGCTGAGCTGGACAAAAGAATTAGCGGAAACAATAAAATTCGTAAAGTTTTTGAAAACCAATAAATTTGAAGTGTTTGAAATCAATTGGGAACAAATTGCAAAAGGCAAAAACGAACGAAACCAAATGGAAAGAGAAAAGGACAGCAAATACAACAAAAATTTATATATATATTTGCGATGACAATTGTTTGTGCGAGAGTATCTCCAAACTTTCTCCATCTCTCGTTATCGCGCTGCACCTCTCTCTCTCTCTCCATATCTCTCACACACTTTCTAGCTTTTCGCATTGTGTGTGTGTGTGTGTGTGTGTGGGTGTGCATCTTTATTTGTGTGAAAATTCAGCAAGCAATTGAAAAGTTTGCAAAACAAATATGCAAAGAAAAAGGTGCTCGAGTCGACAACTCCAACGCCTTCTAAGTGGCGCTTGAGGTGGCGAGCAGGAAGCGGAAAAGGAAACGAAGCCCAGGACATCGTCATCGCCATCGTCATCGTCATAGTCATAGACATCGACCCACAGCCCCTGGGTGCTGGGAATAACAGTTTTGTTTGCTAAACTTTTGTCATTGGCGTTGGCAACAATGGCAAAGTAATAGCCAAAGTTCCTGGCCAGAGTTGCTAGCAATGATCTCAGTCCATAACTGCAGTCAGACTCAGCACTGCTCCTCCACTTCTCCAATTAATTTGCATCGAAAATAGCACACAAATACTGCCACAAACTGCACGAATTAACTAATGTAAATGCAGTATAAGCCACAACAACAACAACCACAAAAAAAGAAAAACAAAGTCATATGTATCAAAAGTGAATACAGTTGCAAGGAGTAAGTGGTAGTTAAGCCACATACATTTAACGAAATTCAACCCAACAGTGTAAACATGCTACGTTTTACAGCAACACCCCCCCCCCCCCCCTGAAATCCCCGCCATGCGGCAAACTACACCACTCCGACAAAGTAAACACTCGAACGCATTCGTTGCACCTGAAGTGAGATTAAATAAAACTGCAGCAAGAAAATTGAAATGAAAATTCAGCAAGGCAAACAAATTCGAGACAACTTATAGTATTTCTCAAGTTCTCTATTTCTCTATCCGGCTGCCAAAAAATATATATTTCATTTATATGTATGTATAGATAGAGACATATACCAACTACCACCTGCCCCCCGCTGCTGCCACTACTGCCTGCCTGCCTATAGGCAACTCAACTTTGATGAGTTTGCAAAGTAAAGCATTTTTGGTTCTCAAACCCGCCACAGCAGAAAACTTACCTATGCTACTTGACAGCAGGAGCAGCCGAAGCCGAAACCGAAGCCGCAGCCGCAGCTTCCTTCGCGGTGCAGTTGACTGTATTTGAAATTATGATTAAAATAACCAAAATGATAAGCCGGATAACGAGTAAGCCGTGCAGAGGCTGAAAGGAGTCTTATCTCCGAGATAAGTTAGCTATACTTATTTATGTTTGAGCAGTTGAAACCAACTTGACTTGTTCTCTTTTTTGGTAAATCTTTGAATCACGCTTGTGTGTATTAGCCACAATTGATGTTTATTTAGACAAGAATTATACATTTATAACTTTTGTAATTATCAGTTATTTATATACTTTGTCTGTAACTCTAGAGTTTTATTCGCTGCGACAATTGTTTAAGCTGCAACTTTTCAACTGAACACTCAAGTACTTAAGTTCCACCTAAATAAAAAAAAGTTATGCACTAAAAGCTCGGCTCGTGCGTAAGAATCATATTTCGGATCAGTACTTTTCCATTTTGTACTATTTATAATTTGCGGGCTGAGGTTTGCATGGTGTTTATTCCTAAATCCATTGTTTACTTGAAAAAGTTCCTATTGTTGACTTTATATATATCAATGTGGAATAAATTATAATAATGCAGCCAAAGTCAATAAAACCATTAATACATAACTTACTTGTGGGTCTAGTCATGTGTGTGATGATTTTTTTAGTTAAATTGAATTTAAATATTTTTGTGAGTAGAAATTTAACAAATTACAAAAATTGATTTATTATCTATAAATCCACTTATGCGTATTTAATTTTTAAAATCATTTTTAAAATTGATGAGTGTATCTGGTTGTTGATTTTATATATTATAGCTACTTTGCAGTTATTGCTGCTAATTAAGATTATATGTAAATAAAATATAATTTCTACAATGTCCTTTCGTATAATGTGACTTGAATTATTTTATAAATAAAATAAAATATTTCATATATTTTTAGTAACTTACGCTGTAGATATATGATGTGACTTAATTATTTATAATTAATATAGTGCCAAAACTAAAATATTTAGTCTAACTGTTCCAATCAAAGATTACAGTTTTCTCCGACCCCACCCAATCCACGCAGCTATTTAATTGTGTCCTTTCGTCCTTTGGGCAACAATTAAAAATATACCTAATTTGGGTTAACATCTCGAGCATTGCAATCATAGCACAGAGCTCCATTGCGAATCCCCAGTGAACATCAAATGAACACGCAACAAAGGCAACAGCAACAGCAACAGAAGCAGCAGCAGTGGGAGCAAAATATAAGAACATGGCATGCTTCTAGGCATTTCATTAATTTCACTTCATTTTTATGCTCTTGTAATCCAGAGGACGGCGACGACGTCTGCACAAGGACGAGGAGGGGGAGGCGGAGGAGCACGAGGGGGAGAAACTGTGCAGGAAGAAGAGGAGACAGCAGCTCCGCAGGCGGCGCCGCATATCAGCCGGATGCGCGCGTTGTTTGGTAATTTCCTTAACGGAAGCGCATGCAGTTGCAGGCCAGGATCGAGACGAGCAAAGGGAATAGCCATGAGGCTGGCCAGCAACTTGGCGTCTGCTGTTCTGGTTGTTGGCCTGCTATCTGCTGGTCAGACCGTCTACGTATGAGAAATTTGCTCACAAATTTGTTTGCAGAATTTCCGCAGCTAATAAAACACGGACTTAGTGTGCGGGCAGAGCCTTTAAGGGCGTCGCATTGCCCGCAGGAGCTGCCCACATACATTTCCAATTGATTAAGCACTTTGGCCAAACAAAACCGCAAAAGCACAGCTAAGCTTAACTATGGAGCACCTCTCACCCGACCACCACCCGGTCAGATCTTGGCTACCACACACAAAAAAACAGCACTCCTGGAACCAAATCGAATCAAAGTGAATCGAAACGAATCCAAACGAATCGATTCGAGTCTGGTAACCAAATGCAGCGAAATGTGAAACAAACCCATCGCTGGCTGTTCCCTGGTGGCTGTGTTGACGCCATGCCTCGACGCTTTAACTGCATTGGCCAGATCGGACCAAAACCAGACCAGACCAGACTGGACTGGACCGGACCGGACGGGAGTCCACTCGAAATCGCAACTTAAAATGCACTTTGGGGGCTTTTTCATTTAGTGCGCCATAAATTAGGCAGTCGAGTTTTTACAGCTCAGGCAAAGGGCAAAACGCACAGCGGCGACATTTTGCACCACCCCCTCCGCCCACTTTTAGCAGACGGCCAAATCCAAATCCTGGCGAGGCAATTAATCTAGCCGGGTCACGTCGGCGCCAGCTAAGTTACAAATGCAAAAGTCACAGGACAGCGTTTTGTACAATGAACTGAAAATTGGATAACTCTGCAATTTACTTTATAATCGATGTGGTTAGTAATTTTGTAATATTTTGGAATATAAACAGTTAAGGATAGACTCCTAATATATATTTTTATAAATATTTGAGATACTTAAACGTGCTTCTCTGAAAAGAAAACGTGGTCGAAAACAAAATTTTACTTACAGAGAATTTATCTTTATCTAACATATAATCAGTAAACGTTAGTAATTGTATAAAAAAAAAAACGTTTTCCTGTTCCAAAATATCTTAAACATAGTCATCAAATTGTTTTAAATTCCATTTTTAAACTATGCTTAAAGTAATTTTAAGTACACACAATAAAAAAGGTTTAGTTAAAAGTTCAACTTTTGGCATAAACATAAAATTGCTGTTCCTATTACAGCGAAATTCAAGCTTTGGAGATATGGAGACAAAATTTTATAGAATTATGGCTACTACCACTCATTTTGGTTCGAGTTACAGAAAAGTTGACTCAGAGAAATTCCAGTTCGAGAAGTTCGACTGTATATTGGTTTTACTCAGGTCTATACACAAACAAATACCACGAAAAATGCTGCTGTAAACTTTAACACTAGTTGGGCTGTAAAAGAAACAAAAATACGAGTATCATAAATAAAAGAGTATGATAAATAAATACAACAGGCAATGGTTTCGAATTCCAGCAGAATGAAATAAATTTATGATTAAGTAAAGTAAATAATTTGTAGCTGCAGCTAAAACGGTAATAATAACAATAACAAAGTAGGCTAAAAGTTTGAATTAGATTAAAATTAAAATAGAATAAAAGTAATTGATTAATAAGGTAAAAGTAAAATACTCTAAGAAATAGCAATCATTATTAATATCTGGTTTTGAGCTTAATTATAAGTTTAACTTGCACCACTAGGATAACAAGATGATTGAAATAAAAAACTTGTATATTTATTATACATTGCAATTAGTTTTTATTTTTTGTATACTGATTAACTTTATCTACATTCTGTCTAAGAAGACAAACGGCAAATGTTATGGGTAAGGAAAACAATGAACAATTTATATGCGGAGAGGTGAAGGGGAAAAGGTGTGTTATTGCCTGTGGTCATACGGATGAAGCATTTGAGTCTTCTTGTAGTGGTGCTGTTGTCGAGCAGGTTGATGGCGGGGGGGTTGGGGTGCCTGTTTAGCCGATCCTGGTAGGTGTGGCCAAGTCTAGTAATTTTCTGGTGTACCCAAAGCATCCCGAGATCCTTGTGGATTAAGTTATAGGTAATAATAATAATAATAAGTCATAACTATAAATACGATTACTATAAGAAATTATATACAATGTCTGTTTTTGTAGTAAAGTGTGTTAAATTATATGTTTTACTAGGCTCAAAATGAATAAGTTTTTTATTTATTATACATTGCAAAAAGTGCGAAGTTTAAATGTGGCACCGGAAACACAATTAAGCTGAGTGCTGGACACATGTCCAACATAAGCCACAAAACTTGTTCTAAACTGCTGCACAGGCAAGTAGAAGACCACAATTCTACGAGACGAGACCAACGACTAGCAAATACCAAATACCAAGTCCTAGTCGGAGTCGGAGTCGCAGTCGGAGACGGAGACGGAGTCCGAGACGTTTGCCATATAAATTCAATAGCCATGGCAATAAGTGCATTAGCAGCATATTTCACAGATTGGCAGACACGTCGCTCGATGGGCTCCATGGTAACCATCCAGGCAGGCAGGCAGGCAGGCAACTAGGCAGGAACGTCCGGCAGAGGCAGTGAAGGAGGAGAGGGAGAGGCAAAGCCCAAGTCAGTCGGTCGACCAAAAGTAAGCCACAAATTGCATGAGATCATAAATATTTCAAGCATAAAGTACAAAATATGCAAAAGTTTTCTTTCCATTTTCCTTTGCGCTCTACGCTTTTCAGTTGCAGTTGCAGCTGCCTCAGATAGTGGCACGAGCGACGTCAAACGAAATAAGAAAAATATATTGCTAAATTCTCGCACAGGAAACAGCAACCAACAGCAGCCGGCGGGTGGTGGACACCGAACAGCGACCAGGACCAGCAGGACCTGATGCTGCCAGGACCTGGTCCCTTTTCACTGCCCCGGACTTTGGCGGCACGTGCACGCCAAATGCCAAACGGAAGTTCAAAAGCGCAAAGAGCATGTAACGATACCGACTACGGCCAAACGCGAACGGTTACGGACTACGGACTACGGTCTACGGTATTGGGCTAGATGCGCTTCTGTGTATGGTCGGTCGGTCAGCCGATTGTGGCAACAAATTGCAATAAGCAATTTTTCAATTTTCAATTTAGACGCCATCGACGACACCAGCGAATGGCGAATGGCGAATGGCGGATGGACACCAGAGACATGCAAAGCAGCAAAAACTGGTCATAATTCAAGAAGACTCCACTCCACTCCACTCCACTCCACTCCTCCGTTTCCACTTCCGGCTCCAAAAATGGCAGATTCCAGTCACAGGCAGACCAAGCAGCCCAGGCAGACAGTCAAAACGGGGTGCAACAAACGACAAACGGTGCAACAAGACAAATGTGTGCCCCAAAAAGGGTTCCGGCAGTTGACACACAGTGTTGCTCCATGCGCACAATTAATAAGTAATCTACAGGATTTACGTACCTATATATTCCATGCAGATTGCATGTGGTCGACCAGCAGCAAAGACTTCCAAAACGTGACTCCTGGGAGCTGTTTGTAAAAGTATTGTTGATAAATACTGAGCGTATTTTTAAGTTTTACAAGAATTTTGCGTTATCATCCACAACACGATGGAAACTCTAAAACAACAACAACATCACTCAATCGAACGGAGTACCCGACTATTTTCATCAACCCAAATTGATGGGTAACAAGTTAGAATTAGAATGCCTGCGTCCATTTGCGTATGTTTCAGTGTATGTAAAATGGTAAAGTACGCTTTGAAAAGTATTTCAAAATATTTGCCCACTTTTGTAACCCCAAGTCGACAGTAGAGAAAATCTTTAGTTCCTTCTCAGTTGTTGAGTCGAACAGACATAGAAAACTGAAATATTTACTACTTTTTCAAATCATTTGTAAATTTAAACAACATATAATATTAATTTACAATATTTATACATAGTATTAAATTTTTTTCAAATCTTCTAGTAACATTAGGGAGATCATTTTTGTTTTCGTTATTTTTGTCGGTGTACGTGAAATTCGTGTGAAATGAGCGATACGGAGGACTCCTTTTCCGACATTTCCCTGTCGCAGGCCAGCTTCAGCCTCAGCTATGCTGAAATACCGGCAGCCAGTCCATTCGGGGTAAGTGCGTCTTTCCAGGTCTAATACAATTGCTAACAATGCAATTCCCTCCCTTAGCCTACCTTGATGGTCTGTTCTTATGATGATGCTGTGCCCAGACGCAGCATGGTATGCCTGGAATGCGCTGCATGCGGCTTTGACAAATGCAACGGGCGCCAAGGCACCGAGGATCACGATGAAGAATCCTGCAAGCGCAAAAAGAAGCGCAAGTCCTGCGCCAAGCCGCGACGCGTCTGTAAGCGGAAGCCCGCATGCAAGCGCAAGCGGAAGGCGTGCAAGCCGAGGAGGAAGCCGTGCAAGCCACGCTGCCCCAAGCGTAAGCCGAGCTGCCCCAAACGTAAGCCGAGCTGCCCCAAGCGTAAGCCACGCTGCCCCGCATGCTAGAAGCCACCGAACGAACCGAACCCGATTCGATTGCTTCCGAATCCTGTAGGTGTGTGATAGGAGCAAAAAAAAATAATCATAGATCGTTTTGGCGTGGTTCTGTGAATAATAGTTACAAAATTAGCAAATAAAAGTCAATTTTAATTGCTTAAAAAATGCGTCTTTATGGATTTAGAGGGAATAGTGGTAGGTTTGGGTGCCCAGAAATGAGCTCCCACAAGTAAATGTGATTACAGTTTACAAACATATTCAATTTATTGATTGAAGCCAACGTAGCTGCTTCTACGGTTTATGGTATGCTCCCATTTTCATTTTGGCCCAACGTTGTAGAATCACTAAAAAGCCCAGAAAGAGCCACATGATCAGCACCACAATGGAGTACACGGACATGGAAGCTTGTTCGTTGTCATCCGGTCGTTTCAGCAGGAACACCATATTGCGATAGTTCTGCTCGCACTTCTTGCAGTCATTGAACTCCACGTCCACAAAGTCATCCTCATACGGAGCACCAAAGAAGGAGAAATGCCCACGCACAATCAACACAAAGTCAAGCAACAGAATCCACAGACACCAGCGAAACATTTCCAATTAATTGATGCCGCCTACGTTTTAATTGAACAGTTGATAGCCAAGTGCACATTGGGCCTTAATGCTGCCTCGCTTTTATAGCCAAGCTGAGCTGCCTGCCTCATCGGGTGTCGGCTGGAGGCGATCGAGTCGATTCGTAGAACTGGCACTGTCGCTGGTCTCTTACCAGAGAAATTCAGTGCATTGAAATTGTTTATTCTCCAATACAGGCTAGAAAGTTACAGTTGTTGTACATTTAATAATGTTCATGTTTGGAAAGTGTTATAATTTCACATTTTAACAAGAATAAATGTTTTATTATTACTTTTAAAATTTTTGTTTTGTAATTTTAGCTTTTTTATGTGGGTCGGTTTTTTAGTTAAAATGAATATAGTTAAATACATGTCTAATAAGTAATAAGCATTTGAGTTATTTATAATATAGATTCTGCATTGTATATTAGAGGCTGATGTAGACGACTATAAGATACCCTATAGAGTGTTTAATGGATCTTGAAACTGATGACGTAAGCGCGTCTTTAGTACAATGTATATCCCGGCTTCGCATGGGCTCAAGGCTTTTACGCACCTGCACTAAACTTTCAATAATCCCATCAAAAAAAAAGCACATTTCCACCAGAGGTGTGAGTTTTCCAAAACAAAATGTATGCAGTATTTAATAAATTTTCTTTCATATTTTCATAGTTGTAATAATATTTGCATAAAAAATTCTTTGTTTAGAATTAATTTAAAAGATAGACAATGAATAAAATGGCCTTCGATTTCAATTTTATTCATATTATTATTCACAGAACACCGATTCGAATTTATCAACGGTACATCATTTTTAACAAGATCCTTTATAAGCGCAAGGGCATTTAATATTCGGCACACTAAAAGATGTTTGCATTCCATAGTTTTTGTTTACTTTTTTGCGACAACATCAACACGTATCCGTATCCGTAGTTGTAGACGTAGACGTATCTATTACGGAGCATTAGATGGAGATGATGGTGCGTCATATCTTAATGCACAATCGTCGCTTAAGTGCACGTAAATTGAATAAAATTTCGACAAGTTTTAATACACAAGATGTGCATAGAAAACATGCCAGACAGTTGGGCACAAACAGAAACCCAGATGACGGTTGGGGCCTCCGGGTGCAAGCGAATGGTGAATGTGAATACGAATGTGAATGCGAATGTGGATGCGAAGGTGAATGCGGATGAGGATGAGGATGCGGATGCGGATAGTTCATACAGTTCGATAGACACACAACTCAAGTGAGTGGTTTGGTTTATAAGACTTGTTTGCTGCACTCTCGAGTGCTGGCTGCTTGTTTGGCTGAGATTTACGCAACTTAAACAGATTGTCAACAGGAATTGTTGCCGGCGAAAGGACAACATCGGGTGTGCCAGGCACGCGCCTGGCCCTAGGAGTCGTCAGCGTGTCCTTGCTGTCCTGATAGTCATCGTGCTATTTTCTATTATGCTGCGCCTGCTGTTGTTATGTAAAACTTAATTTGTTAAATCGTGTTCAAACACTTTTAACAGATGTTATCCTCAAGGAAATTAAATGTTATTGCATCTAGTATACCGAAAATGACCAACTAAATGGTGATTTATATGCTATATCATATATATGTATGCACATGTACAGTATGTACAGTACGCCCATCAGCCACGCCCACTCTTACAACAGTGTGCTTTGTTTTGATTATTTGTTTGCGGTCAACATTTCCAATTAATATGAAAATTTATTATGTGCTTTTGTTGAATGAATCGGAAGTTCATTTTCCATGATACAAACAATATATTTTTCTCGAATTGAGAGGTGATTGCCGATTTTGACCTTTGGCAAAAAACAAATGGCAAATGGCCACAACATAAAAATTAAAACCCAATCGCATTTAGCTATAAACGTAAAATATGCAAATGCCGTAAAACGAAAATATTTAAATACATTTAAAATGTGCAGTGAAGTGTTAAGAACAAGTCCGCAAATAAAAAATCAGAAATTATGGTTCGTAAATGGGAAGTTTGTAAAGTGTGAAATTTTAACATTATTGTAGCCGATACTTTTTTGAATAAAAAACAATGTGATACTGGTCAAATATTTGTAAATCTCCAACTTGGTGCTCACTTAGTTTACAGAAAGTTCTAGCCTATTTACCAGTAAAAATATAACTCAGTATAAATACATCTATTAATGAAGTCAATCAAATAATTTATATATTTTTAGAATACTATATGAAGTTTTATTTTAGGCAGTATTGGAATTTTGTATATATATATTTAATTGCTGTGATCCTAAACAGCTCTCTTGGGTAAAGATTGCATTTATTTATTTAATTTATTTAATTTCTTTTTTCGTTGTTGTAATGTTTCCATCCTTTTGAGTCTCTCTGGTTTTTTAGCTATTTTATTACAGTATGATTTGTCCAGGGTACCAGCTTCTTGTATTGATGGAAGAACCAAACAAACAAATATGTTTTGCTTCTGGTTGACTCCATAGCTAAAGAATTTATTTGAAATAAATTCAATTAGCAATATTTAACGTAAGACAATAAAATTGGAAGGTGTCTCGTTGATTATAAAAAAAAAATCGTTTTAAAATAATTATACATTTTAGAAAAGGTAAATAATTATGATTTAGAGTGAAACTAAGCTGAAGAGAAACATGTACATAGTACAAATATTTGCACAGAGTTTAACTTGCAAACTTTCGAGCAAGTTTTATATTGAGTTACATCTTGTGAGGTACACTCAAATACACTCTCTTAACATAATATTACTCAAATGCATTCGCTCTGCGCCCTCTTAGTCGCAACTGAGCGCATTTATACTCAACATAGTTGCGAGTGGAGTCAAATGTTGCAGGTACTCTGAGTACTCAATACTCTTAACTGCAAGCCACTCACTGAAATGTATTAAAGAGAAACGAGTGCAGTTGCAATGAGCACAATTTGAGGAACTTATTTGATTGAGTGCACCTTTTTGACATGCTCAAAACGGAACAGAAGCTTAATCGGAATGCAACTATGTCATTTTCTGTACTTAAATCAATTTTCATCAAGTTATCAAATTATTATTACAAAAAAAGAACTTATAAAAAATAACTGTTTTAAATTTTTGATAAGAAAGATTAGATCGGTCAAAACTTAACCGATTGTCAACCTCGAGAACTTCAAACTCCCATAACTTGGTCAAAACTGAACCGATTGTCAAGCTTGATGCCATTTTGTTCATGGCTTGTCCTATATATCAATTCTACATTTCAAGTTTATGCATTATTTAAAGTTACATTTTTTGGAATATTTTTGAGAAAAAAGCATAAGGGGGGACCCTTACAAAAATTGATTTTTCAAAAAATAGATTCTTGAAATTCTTTTTTTAATCGATTGTGGGTGTCAAAATTAGTATAAAAAACTTTACAAAAAGTGATTTTGAGGTGTTTCATTTTTCTGTCAAAAATCATGCCAAAATGACAAAAAAAATTGACTTGTAATTGGTAATAAATGCCCTTCCTAGACTTCAAACTCCCATAACTTGGTCAAAACTGAACCGATTGTCAAGCTTGAGGCCATTTTGTTCATGGCTTGTCCTATATATCAATTCTACATTTCAAGTTTATGCATTATTTAAAGTTACATTTTTTTGAATATTTTTGAGAAAAAAGCATAAGGGGGGACCCTTACCAAAATTGATTTTTCAAAAAATAGATTCTTGAAATTCTTTTTTTAATCGATTGTGGGTGTCAAAATTAGTATAAAAAACTTTACAAAAAGTGATTCTGAGGTGTTTCATTTTTCTGTCGAAAATCATGCCAAAATGACAAAAAAAATTGACTTGATTGGTCCACAAATGCCCTTCCTAGACTTCAAACTCCCATAACTTGGTCAAAACTGAACCGATTGTCAAGCTTGATGCCATTTTGTTCATGGCTTGTCCTATATATCAATTCTACATTTCAAGTTTATGCATTATTTAAAGTTACATTTTTTGGAATATTTTTGAGAAAAAAGCATAAGGGGGGACCCTTACCAAAATTGATTTTTCAAAAAATAGATTCTTGAAATTCTTTTTTTAATCGATTGTGGGTGTCAAAATTAGTATAAAAAACTTTAGAAAAAGTGATTCTGAGGTGTTTCATTTTTCTGTCAAAAATCATGCCAAAATGACAAAAAAAATTGACTTGTAATTGGTAATAAATGCCCTTCCTAGACTTCAAACTCCCATAACTTGGTCAAAACTGAACCGATTGTCAAGCTTGAGGCCATTTTGTTCATGGCTTGTCCTATATATCAATTCTACATTTCAAGTTTATGCATTATTTAAAGTTAAATTTTTTTGAATATTTTTGAGAAAAAAGCATAAGGGGGGACCCTTACAAAAATAGATTTTTCAAAAAATAGATTCTTGAAATTCTTTTTTTAATCGATTGTGGGTGTCAAAATTAGTATAAAAAACTTTAGAAAAAGTGATTCTGAGGTGTTTCATTTTTCTGTCAAAAATCATGCCAAAATGACAAAAAAAATTGACTTGTAAACGACCTAATTGGTAATAAATGCCCTTCCTAGACTTCAAACTCCCATAACTTGGTCAAAACTGAACCGATTGTCAAGCTTGAGGCCATTTTGTTCATGGCTTGTCCTATATATCAATTCTACATTTCAAGTTTATGCATTATTTAAAGTTACATTTTTTGGAATATTTTTGAGATAAAAGCATAAGGGGGGACCCTTACAAAAATAGATTTTTCAAAAAATAGATTCTTGAAATTCTTTTTTTAATCGATTGTGGGTGTCAAAATTAGTATAAAAAACTTTAGAAAAAGTGATTCTGAGGTGTTTCATTTTTCTGTCAAAAATCATGCCAAAATGACAAAAAAAATTGACTTGATTGGTCCACAAATGCCCTTCCTAGACTTCAAACTCCCATAACTTGGTCAAAACTAAACCGATTGTCAAGCATGATGCCATTTTGTTCATGGCTTGTCCTATATATCAATTCTACATTTCAAGTTTATGCATTATTAAAAGTTAAATTTTTTGGAATATTTTTGAGAAAAAAGCATAAGGGGGGACCCTTACAAAAATTGATTTTTCAAAAAATAGATTCTTGAAATTCTTTTTTTAATCGATTGTGGGTGTCAAAATTCGTATAAAAAACTTTAGAAAAAGTGATTCTGAGGTGTTTCATTTTTCTGTCAAAAATCATGCCGAAATGACAAAAAAAATTGACTTGATTGGTCCACAAATGCCCTTCCTAGACTTCAAACTCCCATAACTTGGTCAAAACTAAACCGATTGTCAAGCATGATGCCATTTTGTTCATGGCTTGTCCTATATATCAATTCTACATTTCAAGTTTATGCATTATTAAAAGTTAAATTTTTTGGAATATTTTTGAGAAAAAAGCATAAGGGGGGACCCTTACAAAAATTGATTTTTCAAAAAATAGATTCTTGAAATTCTTTTTTTAATCGATTGTGGGTGTCAAAATTCGTATAAAAAACTTTAGAAAAAGTGATTCTGAGGTGTTTCATTTTTCTGTCAAAAATCATGCCGAAATGACAAAAAAAATTGACTTGATTGGTCCACAAATGCCCTTCCTAGACTTCAAACTCCCATAACTTGGTCAAAACTGAACCGATTGTCAAGCTTGAGGCCATTTTGTTCATGGCTTGTCCTATATATCAATTCTACATTTCAAGTTTATGCATTATTTAAAGTTACATTTTTTGGAATATTTTTGAGAAAAAAGCATAAGGGGGGACCCTTACCAAAATTAATTTTTCAAAAAATAGATTCTTGAAATTCTTTTTTTAATCGATTGTGGGTGTCAAAATTAGTATAAAAAACTTTAGAAAAAGTGATTCTGAGGTGTTTCATTTTTCTGTCAAAAATCATGCCAAAATGACAAAAAAAATTGAATTGTAATTGGTAATAAATGCCCTTCCTAGACTTTAAACTCCCATAACTTGGTCAAAACTGAACCGATTGTCAGGCTTGAGGCCATTTTGTTCATGGCTTGTCCTATATATCAATTCTACATTTCAAGTTTATGCATTATTTAAAGTTACATTTTTTGAAATATTTTTGAGAAAAAAGCATAAGGGGGGACCCTTACCAAAATTAAATTTTTTAAAAATAGATTCTTGAAATTCTTTTTTTAATCGATTGTGGGTGTCAAAATTAGTATAAAAAACTTTAGAAAAAGTGATTCTGAGGTGTTTCATTTTTCTGTCAAAAATCATGCCAAAATGACAAAAAAAATTGACTTGATTGGTCCACAAATGCCCTTCCTAGACTTCAAACTCCCATAACTTGGTCAAAACTGAACCGATTGTCAAGCTTGATGCCATTTTGTTCATGGCTTGTCCTATATATCAATTCTACATTTCAAGTTTATGCATTATTTAAAGTTAAATTTTTTGGAATATTTTTGAGAAAAAAGCATAAGGGGGGACCCTTACAAAAATAGATTTTTCAAAAAATAGATTCTTGAAATTCTTTTTTTAATCGATTGTGGGTGTCAAAATTAGTATAAAAAACTTTAGAAAAAGTGATTCTGAGGTGTTTCATTTTTCTGTCAAAAATCATGCCAAAATGACAAAAAAAATTGACTTGTAATTGGTAATAAATGCCCTTCCTAGACTTCAAACTCCCATAACTTGGTCAAAACTGAACCGATTGTCAAGCTTGAGGCCATTTTGTTCATGGCTTGTCCTATATATCAATTCTACATTTCAAGTTTATGCATTATTTAAAGTTAAATTTTTTTGAATATTTTTGAGAAAAAAGCATAAGGGGGGACCCTTACCAAAATTGATTTTTCAAAAAATAGATTCTTGAAATTCTTTTTTTAATCGATTGTGGGTGTCAAAATTAGTATAAAAAACTTTAGAAAAAGTGATTCTGAGGTGTTTCATTTTTCTGTCAAAAATCATGCCAAAATGACAAAAAAATTGACTTGTAATTGGTAATAAATGCCCTTCCTAGACTTCAAACTCCCATAACTTGGTCAAAACTGAACCGATTGTCAAGCTTGAGGCCATTTTGTTCATGGCTTGTCCTATATATCAATTCTACATTTCAAGTTTATGCATTATTTAAAGTTAAATTTTTTTGAATATTTTTGAGAAAAAAGCATAAGGGGGGACCCTTACCAAAATTAAAAAAAAAAAGCATAAGCATACCAAAATAATAATTTATTTCTTCAACTGTTAAGACTGAATGCCTTCTTTTATTTTCATAATGTGCTTGTTAAAGTAATCAAATAAAGAATGACAAATGCAATTAAAATATATTTGCTCTAGCAATTTAGCTTGGCTTTCTTTTCTTTCACTTCCAACTCCAACAGCTCGATGCGAAGTTTTCTCTGCTGCGCCTCGTCATCAACCTTAGATTTTCTGTCAAGCATTTCACTATCGTGCTTTTCCTGAGCTCGCTGATTTTCGCATACAAAAAAATGCTGTTGGATTTGAACCAGCTTAACTTTTTCCACCTCCAGGGTTCCTGCTGGAGGGACTTCTGTCATTAATTTTGTGGTGGTCATCGGCAGGCGCAGGACTGTTGAACAGCGAGAACTTGTGCTTGGAATGTCGTCATCCAAAAAAAAATTATATGCGTCCTTTTTAAAAATTGTTCATATTAATTCGCATTTAAATCATTAATTTGTAGGCGCTTACATCAAGGTCATCTTGTATGTGTGTTTCTGTCATTGGGATTGGTTCATTTTTAACGATACCTGTTGGATGAATATTAGTTAACTTAAGTATATACAATTTGAAAAATAAAGGCTGCAAGCCGGTTCGAACCTAGTCCGGTTCGGCTCGGTTTTTCGGGTCTTCTCTAACCATTACGGGAACGCAAATCCTTTTGAAAATAAATGGTTCGGCTCGAATAAGAAGTACAATTTCAACCAAAATTTTAATATAGCTAAAAATCATTATAAAATTTAAGTATATAAGCTTTTGTTCACATAAGTATACAAAATAGGAGTCCCAAGATTAAGTAAAACCCAAAAAAACCGAAAATCATATAAAATTTTAGATATTTGCAGCCTTGTGATAATACTTATTATATCAATTAATAATACCTACATGCATCCCTGTCAACTGGAATCCTTTGGTCAATTGCTGCATCACCCATCGTAGTATTCATTTTTTCCGACAGACTTGAACATTTTGCTTTAGTCGGCCGTCCAGTTCCTCTGTGATATCGCTGATCCTTCCTCGACTTGTACTTCAAGTGCATATACTTGTCTCGAAGATGTTTCCATTCGCGACGAACCCCTGTTTTTGAATAGTACTTATCTGCCAATTTTTCCCAGGCCTGCTCCTTTTGCTTCCACGTTGCAGCGTCTGATTTTTTGTTCTCAAAAACATCCTTTTTCTTCTGAACAAGCTCAAGGAGAGCAAACTCTTCAATCTCCGTGAAATTCTTACTTCTTCTACTACCTTTTATTTCCTCACTCATTCTGCTATTTTTTTTTTAATTTACGAATGTTCCAGGTTCAATGTTAATTTGGTTGCCCTGAACATGAAAATAAACAAAATGCATTTTATTTATTAATTATTGCGGGTGGATTTTCCATAAAAAGTTGTGTTCGGTCGCTGATGAAATTTGAAGTCTGTCAAAGGGAATTTTCATGAGTACTGAAGTCTTAGCAAATAAATTCTGGGGACTTGGACATCTTACAGACAACCTTGTTAGAATTATTCCCACGAAATCCATAATGACTCATATTAGGCAATTAAAATTCGTTTTTTATTCGCTAATTTTCTAATTATTATTCACAGAACACACGACCAACCGATCCATGATTTTTTATTTTTTCTTTAATCACACACGGGTACAGGAACGAATATTGTTCGGTGGCTTCTAGCAAGGGGAGGGGGAGCGTGGCTTACGCCTGGGGCAGCGTGGCCTGCATGGCTTCCTCCTCGGCTTGCACGCCTTCCGCTTGCGCTTGCATGCGGGCTTCCGCTTACAGATGCGTCGGACCTTGGCGCAAGATTTGCGCTTCCTTTTGCGTTTGCCGCATTCTTCGAGATTCTCGGAGCCTTGGCGCCCGTTGAATTTGTCAAAGCCGCATATGGCACATTCCAGGCATACCTCGCGGCATATGGGCAAATAATCGTTGTAAGTGTAGAATACCAAGGTGGGCTAAGGAAGGGATGATTTAGCAATTGTATTAGACCTTGAAAGAGTCACTTACCAAGAATTGATTGGCTGACGGTACCGCACTATACCTGAGGCAGCAGCTGTCCTGCGAAACAGAACTATCGGTAAAGGTGTTCTCAGAATCGCTCATTTCACACGAATTTTACGCACACGTAAAAAATAACGAGAACAAAATTGTATCTACGGTTACCACAAAATTTTAAAAACAAATTTCAAATATTGTAAACTATTATTATTTAATGTTACAAATGATTTGAAAAAGTAATAAACATTACAGTCTTTTTATGTCTGTTCGATTCAAAAACTGAGAAGGGAACTGAAGAATTTCTCTATATATTTCTGTGGAAAAAAAATAAGGGCTTACAAAATTGGGTTTACATTTCGAAAAACATTTCATGGCATACTTTTTACCTTTAATGTTCCATAATCAGTAAAAAACGTTCCGCTGAAAATGAGTAAAAATAAATTTTTCGCCCATAAAAAATTTACATGCAGTTTTTAATGAATTTTCACATATGTATGTATGTATGTATAATAAAACAGACATGTACCCGATCAGCTGAAAAACAAAAAAAGGTGCATAAAACGGGAATTCCCCTTTATACGACCTCACTTTCGGCATGAGAGGAAACTAGTGTAAAGATTTCAATCTTCTAGCTTTAGCCATTTGGTCTCTCATTGGTCACCAGTCAGTGAATAAGGTTGAACTATATATACATATATATATATATATATATATGTATATAGATATGAATATAAATATTATATATGTATGCATATTCCGTAATATGTTAGCTTTGAAGAAACATACTTTGTTGATATACATACATACATATTTGTATGTTTTATAGACATTGTCAATCATCATTTTACAAATTCTCCATTAAAAACCGCTAAACATCATATTAATTTTACTTTTATTAGACTTTTAATATGAATATGAAATGTGTCGCATATTGAACATGAAAAATAGTCTACAAGCAAAAAAATATGGAAACATAATAAGCATACTATATGTGTAAGTATGTAAAAAATATCTGGTACATTATATATCGTAATAACTATGCCAAGTTATGCCATAATTGCATCCGCTAGACTGCCCACATTAACAGGAATTTAACCTGTGGTGAATAATGAGGGGGAAGGGGTCTGGTAACTAGTCAATCTCTCAGTCCATTCAATCCTGCATCCAGTCCAGTCCCAGCCAGTTTACACAACGTCACAGCGTATCGTTAAACAGTCGCTTGGGTTTCTTGAAATTGGGATTAATCGGTCCGGGGAGCACGTGCGGCTTTAGGGCACTCTTGCCGGGCTGGCGATTCGCATCGTACGGCACCTGCGGCGATAGCTTCAGCTGTTTATAGTAGTCGCTTTTGGGATATGCGCTGTTGCACTTGGTCATAATGCGCACCTTTTTGTTGCCGCTGCCCGTTTGCGGGGTTGCAAACCTAAATCGCTGTGCTGGATTCTTGGGCGTGGCCGAGGGAGTCACTGAATCACCGACGAGTTTTTTGTTGGCCTGTTTCGTTTGCACCTTGCGCGAGGGCACAAAGTAATCTCGTTCACCCGCCTCCAGTGGCTCATTCCAGCCGTTGCTCCGCTTCGGTGTAGCTTCTTTAGAAGCAGCTGCCGGGGCAGTTGCAGAAGCAGCTGCCGGGGCAGTTGCAGGTGCAGCTGCTGGAGCAGGTGCAGCTTGTGCTGGTGCTGCTTTTACTTGTGCTTGCGTTGTGGACTTGTGCTCGGTCGTCTTTTCCTTCGACTCAGCTGCTTTCGGTTTTGGCTGCTTTCTTGGCTTCTTCACTTTCGGTTCAACTGTCTTGGTCTTGGGTTGCGGCTCCTCGGCTTTTGCATCCACCTCCTCCACCACCCAGGCATCGTTTATGCTGGAACGCATCTTCTCATTGCGTTGTACTTGCTTCTGCAGCTTGGGCGGCAGAGCTTTGCTGATGACGTCATCAAAGTTGTCCTCATCGACCTCCTCAAAGTTGATGGACTTGAGCAGACGCTTACGCTTTGATTTGCTCAGCTTTTTGAGGTTCCGACCAGTGGCAAAGCTAGCCTCCTCAAACTCATCCGCCTCGGTAATCTTCTGTTCCACCAGCTCGGACAGTGTGACACCGTCAGGCTTGGGCATGTTGCGCACGCCCAGCGGAAACTCGCCGCCCGCAAATGTCTCAAAGATGTGTAGGATCTTGCGCAGTCCCTTGCGCCGCTTGCTGTTGTATTCCTGGGTGCGCAGCAGTGTCTGCAGCTCGTCCAGAACGCAGTCAGCATTGAGCGGCAGTTCGGGCATCACCACATCCACATTTCCCGCCCGTGGATCAAGGGATGGGACCTCGGGCTGTGACTCCTCATCCTCCTCCTCTTCTTCCTCATCGAAGCCAGAGTCCAGCTTCTCAACATCATCTATAGAGGCACTGGGAAATCCCATTTCCTTCCATGCCTTATACTTCTCGCTATACTCGCGTCCCAGTTCGCTCTGATACAGCAAGTGATAAAGAACGCGCGTCCGGCACTGGGCCACCAGTTTGGCATCCCGCTGTGTGCCCATATAGTGTACAAAAGGGCGCAGAAACAGATTAACCTGGGCGGCAGTAATCTCCTCATTGGCAGCCTTGGCCAACTCCTCAAAGAACACGTCCATATAGTGCATGGTGAGTCCACGGGATTTGGGCTGCTCCGCCAGCACTGACTGCTGCATGCTGGCATTAAAAGACTGTATCAGATCCGGCGACCAGTTGCTCTTCTTCATCAGACGCAGCATGTGGCGCAGCATGCGACGCACCAGCATCAGAAACTTATCCATTCGCCACTGATCAATACCAAACCACTCCTGGCACATGGTCCTCATGAAGGCGCTGAAGTAAGCAACGCTGCAGGCGGTGTTTCCACCAAAGCAGTCCACCAGCTGAGCCAGCTGCTCGGCCAGCTCCTCCTGCACCAGCGGCTTATCCGACATCCAAACATTGTAGTAGAGACCCTTCCAAATCCTCAAGAAATCGTCCTCGGTAAAGGGAAAGGAGCTAACAGCGCGCAGCTGGAACCATTTGCGCAGCTTACGAATCTGACGATTCCGCTTGGTTAAATCATTCCCAGCGAGAGCTCGCACTATTTTCACTTCCTGGGCAATTACGAGCACCTCCTTTGGCACTTTGGGCTGTGAGGCGCCATCTTCTTGAATTTCACTTTCCTTGTCGTCTATGGCAGCCAGTTGCGCTGTGCGCTTAATTGGCCTTTTTCTTGTTACCATAATTTTGCAAAATTCCTTTGGTGTGTGTATTGAATGCGGTTTACTGCGTTGAGAGAGGAGGGCGCACGTGTTGTGCGGCCTCGTATAAATCGATTAATATTTCATGGGTACGCTCGCAACGTTTTGCAACACTTGTTTGAGTTGCATGCGGTCAATGCTCAACATGTTAGAAGATAACGTCACGCGCAGCGCTTGGCTTCTATTCGATAGTTAGTGATGTCATCAACGAAAGATATACTCTCATATTTTTTTCACATTTTTTGCATATATTGGGAAAAAACCCAGCTAAAACCATGGTTTTGTAATTATTATTATTATTTTTCTAATTATTGTTATTATTATTATTATAAGTTTTAAGAGCAATAAGGCGATATATGTGCGTTTGTTTTCAAAATCAATATTTTGAAATTCAGCTTCAGATTTGTAATATTTTTGAAATATACCTACATTCAACAAAATTTTCAGTATTCTGTTAGCGTACACTGCAGCTTATTCAAAACAATCATTTGTGACGTAGACACGCAGCACGTAACGATAGTCCGAAACGATAGTCCACTTGTCGTGGTGTAATCTTATCAGTTCGATTATTATTTTCCTTATATTAGTAAATACAAATTTTAGCAAGCAAACAAATTTAAATGCACTTTAGATAAAATACATAGTTTTTTTTATATTTTGAGATATTTCGATTTTACGATTTATTTTGCGGCTTTCAACACTGAATATAAATCAGCGCTGGACAGCACTTAACGCCAGCTGACATTCTAAATTGCAATTTCAACTAAATTGGCTTAAAAAAGTTAACAAAATGCCTGTGGTAATTGTCGAAAATTCAGAAGAGTATCAAAAATATATATGCGACGATAAAACAACCGTGGCGCTCTTCGCCGCTGACTGGGCCGAGCAATGTGCTCAGGTAACCGATGTACTCGAGGAGCTTTCCAAAATTCTGGATAATAAACTGCAATTCATTAAACTAAATGCTGAAAAGTTCCCTGAAATATCAATGAAACATCAGGTGAGAATGTGTACATGACCTTTATATATAAATTACAAATCGTACCACTTTTGGGTGAATACTATTTACCCCCCGGGTCAAAGATTTCCCACTATCTTTTCTTTTCTCTTTGTTTTTGTTTCTGTTTCTCTTTTTTTCATTTTCCCCTCTTCTAATTTGTACTCCACTCTTGCTTTTAATGTTGTCCTCTAACTGGATTTGTATTTAATATATAAATATTTGCTAACGTTGTTTGGTTTGATTGGGTTTTTTCCAATCCTTGCAACAAATATTGGACCAATGTTCATTTTAAATACCCCCAAAAACTTTAAATAGCAAATTAAACTAATCTTAATATATTTGCCAGATCGAGGCTGTGCCAACAGTTATATTCTTCAAGAATGGATCTGCTGTGGATCGTGTGGACGGTGTTGATATTGCCGCCATTAGCAGCAAGTCCAGGAAACTAGCCGAGAGCGCAAGCAGCGCTGCATCAACGGGACAATCACTGGAGGATCGCCTGAAAGCAATTATCAATAAGGCACCACTAATGATATTCATGAAGGGCGATCGAAATGCTCCGCGTTGTGGCTTCTCCAAACAGTTAATTGCGATTGTTAACGACACAAAGTATATTTTA
Source organism: Drosophila maculinotata (assembly GCA_035045305.1). Classification (NCBI taxonomy): domain Eukaryota; kingdom Metazoa; phylum Arthropoda; class Insecta; order Diptera; family Drosophilidae; genus Drosophila; species Drosophila maculinotata. The sequence goes on along the minus strand of JAWNPD010000134.1, from coordinate 218,271 downwards.
CTAATCAAAATGTGTATAACAAGTTAATGTTATTAATTTGCTTGCAGTTTACCATATGAGACTTTCGACATTCTTTCCGATGAAGAAGTGCGCCAGGGCTTGAAGACCTACTCAGACTGGCCCACATATCCACAAGTATATGTTAAAGGCGAGCTTATTGGTGGCCTGGACATTGTCAAGGAACTCTTGGCCAGCAAGGAGCTGGAATCATCGCTCAAGGGCTAACCTTAAAAATGCCAGCCTTGAAATTAGACAATTGAAATCAGGAACAAACATGCTTCTCACAAATTTACTATGTCCAATGACTTTTATATACAAAAATAAAAGAAATATTTAAATGGAACGTTCCTAATTAAATAGACTTTTGAGTAACTATTTTTGCATGATATATTCTATATATAAACCAATTTTCTTTGACGGTTTTTAGTCGACATTAAATACATAAATACAAAAATATTTAGGAGTAGGTATACAATATTGTAAGCTATTCTGTCTGTTCACAAATTGGGATTACTACGGAACCACTTAAAATTATAAGCTACATTTGGCGAATTATAAAAACTGAAAGGCATTAGTTTAATTCTAATACAAAAATTATATCACGCGAGCTCACTTTTATTTTGTTCAGAGTTTAGATATAAAAGTATGTTTGAAGACTTTAAAATATCCAAGAGCTGAATAGTAATAGTTTAAATAATTATGAATATAAACTGGCTTCAAAAATTATTGCACTTCAGTTCATTTATATTTTGAGCTGCATGCCAAGCAACTGCATTTATCTGTGTATCGTTATGCAACACTGTTTCTCATTGTTTGCTTTGCAGTACTGCCAGACTTGTCAAATCAGCTGTGACAAGCGGCTTGCGAACTTTAGAAATTGTTTTAATTTCACAAATTACTGAATATGGCAGAAGGCAACATAACAGCCGCATCTGATGGCGAGGAAATTAAACTAACTGATATATTTTTAAGTGGTTGGAATCTGCTAGATAAACTCGAAGTCACCGAGCTGCCTTTCAATGGCACCGAATTTCAGGTGAGAAAAAAATCAAACAATTATTATTAATGATTAAAAAGAGTATTATGAAGTTGTGGAAATGTATGCAACAGGCATAAGGCAGCATCTCCGAACGTATATATATACTATATATATTCTACGAATTGTATTTGGGGTATCTACTAGTCGGGCACTCCCGACTAGACCACAATAACTTGTTATTAATATGCTTACAATATTTTTAATTTAGAATAAAGTAAAAACTGCAATGAGGTACTTGGAGCAGGCCACCGTTATTGTCAATCAAGTGAGCATGTTCAGCCCCAATGAGCTCATTGATGAGGTCTCCACAGACTCACTGCCCTTTATGCTGCTGCCATATTTCCTGGGCAAGCTCACCACCAAGATTAACAATCTGAATAGCATAGAAGCACTGGAGTTGGGTGAAGTGTACTTCAAGGATCACCTGCAACGCTGCCAGGAATACGAGCTCTGTGAGGCGCCAAAGAGCAAAGCGCAGCAGGACAACAAAACGGATGCAATGCAGGAGAAGAGCGAGCAGCGCGAATTGGTGGAAGCGGCATATAATCGCAATGATAAAATCGCACAGTATCGCAAGATGAAGGAAATTGACGAGTATATGTCCCGGATGCGCGATGCCGTCAAGAACAAGACTGTGGATGATGAAGTGCGTCGCGAATTCTTTTTGAAATATTTGGAAAAGAGCATCATGGATGCCAAGCAGGAGTTGGAAAGTCTGCACATGATGAAGCAGATGGCCAAAATCCGTTTGGCACAAAAGTCTGGCGAAAAGGAGCTGTTTGCTTCTTCTGTCGCAGAGCAGCAGCCGAAAGCTACTGGACGTGGACATGGCCACAGCCATGGACCTCACCATCATCATGTGGACCCGAGGCCAAAGCCGCTACAACCATTTATAATAACACGAAATGCCGCACAGAAGGCGGTCTTTGGCTTGGGTTATCCCAGTGTGCCCATCATGACCGTGGATGAGTTTTACCAGCAACGTGTCGACGAGGGCATCTTTCCAGACGAGCAAAAAATGGCCAAGATAAATCAGGAAAAGGCTATTGCCGCCGCAGTGGATCCCAACGAGCAGGAGGACGAGGAAAAGGCAGTTGTGGAACTGCAGGTGGAGGATGATGATCCCGAGTATTTGGACCGTATGCGTCGTATGGATGAATACAAGGATGTGGTGCGTCGTGGTGATGGAAACCGTCATAATCGCAGTTAAACTGCATACTCAACAATTTTTATATAAATCATGAATAAAGTATTTCGTATTTTTAAAAACAAAGGATGAAGCTCAACTTTATCAAAAAATATAATAAAATATAAAACATTTGGCCAAATAAATCTGCATGTATAATTAAAATTATATTACAGGCATTCACAGCTGCATTTCTATTATTATTAATTTTATTATTATCAGGTATACATGTAGGTCTTATCATAGGTCTTCAGATCTCAGCTCCATAATATAATAGGAACATTTTTATTAGAACCCAAATCAAAAACTACTCCACTCAAAAACACAAATAATAAATTTACTTATGTATTTAAATATTTAATATTTACCTACCTACAAATATAACATTTCCACACACGTTTTACTCACTATCATGAGGATTCTTATCATGCACTTTAAAATTCTGGTTTGTTTGCAAGCAGAATCTACTTGGTATAAGTTGCCAATAACATAATCTGATTGGCAAATACAATCAGCCTAGCAGTGCTGCCACCTTGTATTTAACTTATGTACATGTGCAGATGTGGCAGCATCTAACAATGTTTGTAACAAATTGGGCAAGTCTAGCAGTAGAATATAAAGTGGCAGCATGTGCTCCTATTTAATTTGAAATTTGGCGCACAATATATAACCAATAAATCTAGACATGCTTTGCTAAAACTATTATTGAGATGGCAATCTAATTTTAGGGAAGTGTCGGGTGTAGTTTGCTCAATATTCCCCAAACGCTTTTTATGGTAATAATTCATGTGAATTGATGAATATACAGAAATTGACATCACCCATGATATAACCCAACTATCTTTTTTGTAAATTAAAAGAAAAGGGAATGCCTCGAATATTCTCTGCCAGAGCACCCTACTAAGCTGTAATGTTTTTACTCTTTCTTATACTTATTTGGTATTGATGTATTGATTTTGATCAATTGTTTGAACTTGAACAGCAGGGAATACCTCTACTATATTTGCTGCAAGAGCACCTTATTGAGTTCAATTATTAATCTTATTGACTGTTTTGTATAAAAAGAAATGAGCTAATTATTTTGTATTGATTTTTATGAAATGTTTGTAAAAATAATTAGAAGGGACTATCGTGAATATTTGCTGCAGTATTTTGAGTATTTTCACTCATGTTGGTATAAAGAGAGTATTAGTATTGCGGTCACACTATATTTCAACACCAATCAAAAACGACAACAACAACAGCAGCAACAAAAAGGCAAGGCACATATTACAAACTTACATTTTTGCCATCTGAGTCGCAGTTTAAGAGTATTTACAAAATACATAAGATAAAATAGGAAAGCTTGCAGCACACAACGCACAAGTAGCGCCAGCGAGAAAATTCAATTGGAAACATCGATACCGTTATAGTGTGCTAAAAAGGGGGGGAGGGCTAACCAATAAACAACAACAACCACAAGAAGCAAGCTACAAAATGTCTGTAAGTGATTTTATTAAAGGTTTACCCATCCACGATTCCAACAATTTCACACACCTGAGCAATGATCATGGAATCAGAACATCCCAAAAGCGAGCCTCCGTCTATTTGCCCACGGAGGATGTCTCAGAGCAGGCCCAGCTGATAGTGATGGATAAGAGATGTGTGCTTTTGCGGTATCTCACACAGCAGTGGGATAAGAAGACGCTGCAACGGAAGCGCGAACATGGTAACGATGGCAGCAGCAACAACAACAATGCCAACAACAGCAACAACACCAATGGCAACAACAGTAACAGCAAAAAGCGCCAACGCTTAGACACCAATGAGCACAACTGAGTCTGCAGGCGAGAGTCGGAGGAAGAGCCAGAAGCAGAAGAAAGAAGGCACAAACACCACACACACACACACACACACACACAACAAACGAGTAAACACACACACACACACACACACACACGTTATCATAGAACTCACAACCAAGCAACTCTACCATAAATCATTCGGATTTATTCCCATTTATGTTTAAAATAAATACGCTAGAAAGTAATTAAATCAAAAGCTTGTTTGGTTTACAAATTGCAATGAAACATCCCTTGCTATACTCTGTTCATAAAAGATATACGTGTATTTTGATACAAGACTTTCAAACTTGTACTATTTTAGACTCGTATTTTCTCGTTTTCTACAGCTTAAGAGTCCATTTACTTTCTCGATCTTGTGGAGTCCCTAAATATTATCTATTAAACTGAAAGCTTAGAAATTCTAAGGGCAACATTCTAAATTCCACTTTAATTTCCGTAGTAGAAAATCGACTTCACAATTATCAATTGATAGTAAAACAAAGCAACGTTTTCGGTTTTCAATCAATACGGTCCAAGTTTGTCCAATGGTTTTAATTCAGAAACAGCAAACAGCTATTGGATTTGACTACATTATTTGTAAGGCTTTGTTTAGTGATGACCCAAATCCTTGGGATCTGGTTTGCCATACTGCTTCTCCCACCAGACCACATACTCCTTCTTGCGCTGTTCCCGCTTGGCGAAATATTCTGGAAACTGGGCCTTCTCCAGCGGATGCCAGTAGTCCAGCAGCCAATCGGGCGGCAGGACCTCACGCTCAAAAGCACAGCCGCCAGCACTATTAGCAACTATAAATAAACATTAATATGGTTAAATTGCTAAACAAATTGGGAGGATTTTCCATTACAGTTTCTGGGCTGGGAATGCTTTGTCTCGAAAAGCTCCTGTTGTCCGCAGGCTAGCAGACGAATGCCTTCGCCCAGATCCTTGCTGCGGTTCTCATCGAAGCGGGCACGCATCTGCACCGCCTGATAACGGAATGCATCGCTGACAGCAGGAATTTGACATTTTATTATATAATCAAAAATGGTTTTTAAAGGTTTTTGCAGAACTTACCGGCGATCGTACCAGGCCTCCAGATTGCGCAAAGCTCGCTTGTACAAGCTGCACACCTGGCGCTTGTGCGACACAATTGCCAACGGAACTTGGGCCATGTTTCGTTTGTGGAATTAGTCTATAAATATTTGTAATTTGCTGCTCTCAAACAACAACACCTGCGGAGAGCTGTCAAAAGTTGTGTGCTGTAAAACGACATAGTTCCTATGTTGCTCAACACTAAGGTACAGTGCTGCCAGACCGCACGTAAAACGAACGTTACGACTTAGTAACAGTGTTGCCACACAGCGTGCAAAACGTACGTTAAATTCAAACCATTTATAATTTACATATTAATGTATATAATGTGGTACTAAAACTATTAAATTGTGTCCATTACATTAGGGAAATATTCATATGCGACCTAGCTCATAACATTTAATATACACTGAACAATATGCTCAGGTATTTTTAGCGGATGTTCGCACAGCTCGGAGGTCTCTTTGTCGTACATGTAAATCTCATTGACAACGCGATCCTCTTGCTCCGCGTCCAACGAGGACACCAGTACCATTGAGCCCTCCGACAGCTCCGCCAGTATTTGTTCGATATCGTGCTCGCTCACCGCGTCCATGGGACTTTCTAACGGTTGTGTTTCCGGAATGAAGTCAACTATATATGCATCCGTTCCGGAATTATAAGCTGTCTCCCCATCCGTGACCATATGCACCTCGCTAACATAGTTTGGCGTACCATTAGTGTCCAGATCATTGACAACTTTTTTGCGCAGCGGCTTTTTCTCAATATTCTCAGTCTGTCCCTCGTCCAGCAGCGAATTTAGCTCCTGCTGCAGTTGATCACCCTTCCTTGCAGCCAAGGATCGACTGCTCATTTGTTCTGTTTTGACGCCATTCTCTCGTTTAATGGCTGGATACGCCCGCGATATTTGCACGGGAACTGGTTCTTGCAGTTCCAACTGTTCCTCCGACTCCTTCTGCACCTTTTGTAGCAATATTAGCCCTTGCTCCTGCTCTTTCTGCTGCTGCTGTTGCTTCAGGGGCCGACGCTTGCGCTTTGGTGCAGCTGCTACACCATTCTGCTCATCCAGCGCCGCCCGACGCTTCGCCAGCGCATGCTTGCCCAGCTTTTGCTTGGTCACATGCTCGTTCTCGTACACCAGATCGCCATCGCTGAGGGTACGTGCCGCTCTGCTCTGTTGCGACTTGGATCGCTGCAATACAAAACGTTAGAAATTTTAAAAGTTCCTTTGGAGAATTTCAGAAGTATTTCAAATTGTTTCAATAGCAAACTAAAAGGTCAAGTTAACTGAAAGAGTTTTCAACAATTTGCAGAGTTTTAAAATCAATGAAAAATCGTAAAAGATTCGATTTAAGAATTTGCAAACCTTTTTGGAATTTTCGGCTTGAGTGGCAACGATTTCCTGCCACTGGCGATCAGCCTCAGCGCGCTCTCGATCCTCCTGCTCGAGCTGATCCTTGAGCTCCTGAATGTTGAATGCCTTCGGGTAGAGCAGCGCCTTATTGATAAGCTGCCCATTGATGCGCTCCTCCCGCTTGTACTTAAGCTTGAGGTCGCGCCTGGTGCGCTTGGGAAACATTTGGCACATGAGAGAGAAGTCGGTGCCAATGATTTGCAGGCTGCGATAGAAACGGACGGTATCATCCGCTGACCAGGTGGGCGTGCGCTTGTGCCTCTTATAGAACCCATTATCACCCGTTGTTTCGTCCATGAGAATCAGCGATGAGTTGGCCAAAACTTTACGAGCCTCCACCTCGGCTGTGGTTTCAATTTCTAGTGTTTTCTCATCGATGATCAACTCCCCGTTGGCGTCCAACTTTAGCTGGGGCACCGGCATGGCTGCAGTGCCAGCCGCCGGTTCCGATTTGGCCTCCAGCAGGTCAGAGGATGTGGGCTTGGAGTCATCGGTACTGGCGGCACTTGACTCCGCCTTGATGGTGGTCACCAATGGCTTTTGCTCCATGGGATTGCTCTCGGGATTGTAAAAGATCATGTCAAACATTTTGAACGTAGACTTGTCCGGAATGCCTTTGTTAAAGCGTGTTTCAAAATCACGCTTGGCATTTATACGCTGCTGTGCCAGCGACTGGGATTTGTCTCCATCCCCTTTGCGCTGCTTTCCCCCACCACCACTGTCGGAGTAGACGGAGCAACTGGATTCGGTGCGTATGCGTCCCATGCCGGGACTCATAACCCCACCAGGGAAATACTTCGGAGAAGCCTGTGCTTGCTGCGGCGTTCCACCTGTCCCGCTCATGGAGGAGCCACTCAAGTAGCGTTCCCGGCGTGTGGGCGTGCCCGGCGACTGGTAATCCCCGTCGTAATCAGCCGCCAGCGGCGAGCCCACAAAACTGTTGCGGCGTTGGCCAAAAACTGGCGTGGGACGTACTCGCTGTCGGGCTTGCGCCTTGCTGGGCGACATGGGAAATCCACTGGTCGTTTTCTGTAAATCCATTTGTATGACACTATCCTCCAGATCTGAGTGAAACACATCATCCAGCTGATTGGCGCTGCTGGCAGCCGGCATTTTAAATGAAACATCCTCCTCGGGACGCTCCTGCTTGGGATGCGGAATGGAAAGGGGGTGCGGCGATAGGGGTGCTGACTCTGGTTCAACGTCGGCGTCTTCTTTACGTGGCTTTCGCTTGATCTGGCTGAGATTGGCAGTTGCCTTGATACGTTGCCGTCGCGAGGACATCGCGATACTTTTTTTTATTATTATTCACTCATTTAATTGGCGAAACAAGAACAAAACAGCAACAAATATGCAGCAGCACGAGTCTTTGCATGTACAGTGTTGCACAACGGGCCAATCAAATATCTTATGCGCAGTACGCAGTACGCAGCTCATCCAAAGGCGAATGATATACCAAAAAGTTGCTGGAATGACACTTTATTTTATTTATTTTGATTGTAAATCTAGTTAAAGCACGTACTTGACTTGGCATCTGCCTAAATTTGTGTTGCTTAGACCATTTAAGAGTTTAATACCAATACGGTCAATTTTTTGTAATAAAAACAAAGCGTTAATAGCTTTTTAATATTATGTGGTAATTATTTGCAAATAAAATCTATATCTTATAACTTCAGTGTTAAATAGTAATACAGGAATATATGTATACTTTTTTTTGTAATATTTATGCTTATATTGTCCATTAATATACAATACTCTATAATACAGTTTCGTGGAAAACCAGGGCCTTGGGGAATATATAGAGTTCAGAAACTAAGAGTAATATGCAAAATGTATACTAAATATAATACTTATATATAATACGCATGCAGTACTATCTAATTTATTTTTGCAGATAATATACAACATTGAACATAAAATATTTCTGTTCAGACTTTACATAAAATTAGTATTTAGTAAGCAAGATCTTTTTTATTGAAAGTTTAAATTTTATTATAATACTAAGCAATAGAAGCTATTTAATACTATATGTTAAGTTTTTGCAGATAAAATTGTACCACAAGGAGATAAGATATTAGGTAAATAAATATCTCGTAGAGTCAAAATGCCGCAAGTAACGATACACTTTGTAATCGCTGTCTGATCCAATCACACTGACCATGACGTAGATTTCATATAAATAATAATTGCTCTGAAAATATTACTTTTTTGTTTGATCTATTTTGATAGCACAATTTGTAAGCTGTGTACGCAGCTTAAAACCGGTGCTGCACAAATTTCAGACTTTTCCAACACCGATACGGACAACAACAACAGTAAAACAAATTGCAGGTTGCACGTTTTGAACAAAAAAATGTGATAACAACAACAACGACATCAACGTGAGACTATAACGAAATTGTCAACAATCTGAAAAAAAGAAAAATAACAAAATTAAACAAGTTGAAAAAGGCAAGGGGCAACAAATGTGACAGGGAGGTGTAAGTGTGTGTGTGCGTCAAAATTCGTAGCGGAGGAACAGGCAACAACAACAATTAATAACAGCTGTACCCGATTGTTATGCAACCCCCCCTCTCAGCACACCACTGACCGGTCGCCATGCTGCTAAATCGTCTAGTATCGGCAATCAAAAATCAATCAAGGGAAACCCTTCGCGCCTGGTCCTATCAATGTGAATCGATAGTTGCCCAGCGTTCGCGGCGCCTCCAGCAGCTGCTGAGCTTTTATCAAACGGTGTATGGCACCCAGGGATTGAAGCAATTGTGGAGGGCCTATTACCGCCGGGAACTGCAACCCCCTCTGAGGGGATTCATGCTGAGTGCGGTGGGCATCATGGGCTTGAATATGAAGCGGCTGGGCAGCGATGGATTCGATTGGAACAAGGAGCGTTTAGCGCTGGCGAACTTTGATATGTGCCAGCGGGATATCGATTTCATCAATACACTACCCGTTAATCAGCTATGCGAGCAATGTCAGTTGAAGAAGATGAAGTACTGCTACTGCATGCTGGGCAATCAGCGCTGTAAGAAGGGCGGCGTTGCCGTGCCGCCCTCTAAGCCCGATCAGTCACCAATAAAGGAGGAGCAGGCGGCTAGCATTAGCAACTGTCAGAGGACACTGAATCTGGATGGACGTGCGCCAGCGGGCCAGATACGCATACAGGCGCAGGAGGATCGCAACTGGGAGCCATATTTCAGCAAGAACGAGTTCAGCATTTGGCGGCGGGAGGAGCGATCGTCGCTCTACTCGTATAAAGTGTATGCACGGTTCGATGACATTACGGCTGATGATTTTCTGCATGTGCAAACGGATCTGGACTATCGCCGGCAGTGGGATGATACGGCGCTGAGGCTGGAGCTGATAAGCGAGGATCCGGTGCCTAGCAGCAATTCACATCTCATCTACTGGGAGATGCAGTGGCCGCGTCTGTTCGCCAATCGGGACTATGTCTATTGCCGGCGCTATCACAAGGACGAGGGCAAGAAGATGATATTCATATGTAGTCGCGCTGCAAAGCATACGACATATCCGGCCATTTCGGGCAAGGTGCGCGTCACCGACTACTGGAGCCTGATGGTCATCAAGCCATTCCGTGGCTTCCACGAGCCGGGACTGCACTTTGTGCTCACATACTACGATGACCCGGGCATACCCATACCGCAGAACATCAAGTCCTGGGTCACACAGAAGCAAATGCCCGAATTTCTTACCAAAATGTACGTTGCCACCAAGAACTATGCCTGCTCGCGCGCCATCAAGATGAAGGACATGTTCAATAGCTTTACCATAATCAACGATGAGTACACGGCCAATGATCAACGCGGCAGCTGGCTGGGCAGCCTCAGTCGCCACCGGCGTAAGCTCGACAATGACTCAGAGCCCGAGCGCTGATGGAGATGCTGTTCCTCCTGACAGAAGTGCAGACAAAACAACTACAGCAAGAAATACCAACAGCAATACAGAGCCCTCTTATCATCTTATGTTGTAATTCATTTTTAAGTATACAAACAGATATATAAAATTTAATGCATTATTAGGGATTACAAAGTTTAAAGAACTAAACCAAAAATTGATTCAACAACTGTGCAAAAATTGTGCAATAAAACCGCATTCGCAACTTGGAGGCATTTAAAATGTTCAATCTTGTGTGCCACACTGAAGAAATCGATTAGATCTACATACGAACAAACATGTACAAGACACCTATACATACATACACTTATTATTCTAGCAAAACATACGGTTTAAGTTCAAAAGCTTGTTTTGAAAGCTTGAAACTTGATAGAAATTATTCAAATTATACACACATGTGAAAATAAATACGAACCCCCACTCTGAAACAATCTACATTTGAACTTAAAGCACACTAAACAACAGATTGCAATTCAAGTTTTTAAGAAAAATCTATTTTTATATTTTAAATAAGCCTATTAGAGAAATTTACGAGCTACGCCAATTTGAATCTAGAATTAAGAACATTAAGTTGAAATTTGCTTCATAAACACAATTTATTAAGATTTTGCATTCGGTTCTCCGAAGCTTGGATACCCTTGCAAATATATGGAAAAAATCAGCATTAGTGTTAGTCAAAGTCATTAACTAAGTCAAATTAATGTCCAATAGTCTTATAGCCATCAAAAAGCAATTAGCAAAATATTAGAATAAGTTGCAAGGGTTGATAAGGACAAAAGATAATTGTAAATACAATATTAATACAGATTATATTAGAGATTCTATCAGTGATTGTTCAGGCTAGATCACAGCTCGCTGTGTTCCTTTGCGCTAGGCGGATTGCTCATATAGGCTATGAAGTCTTTGCTGGTACGTCCGCCGCTGTAGTCCAGCTTGCTTTTGAGGTAGGAGAAGTATACTAAGGTGGGGTAACCGCGTACATTGTATTTGGCGCATAGTGCCGCATACTTGGTGCAATCAACGGCAACAAAGGCGACGCGAGGATCATCCTGCATCGCATCAGCGGCCGCCGTAAACTCCGGCTTTGTGTGCTTACAGTGACCACACCCTAGAAGACCAACAAAATAAGGATTAAACGGTTTTCGTAGCAATTTCATTTGGATACTTACATGGAGCATAAAACATGACCAGAGCATGCTTCTTGCGCTTAAGTGTCGAGGTAAAGGTTTCATCGTTGGGGAATAGCACCTCAGTGCTCTCCGCCTCCTCCTCCCAGCTCTTCTCTGGCGGCGGCGGTGGTGGCGGCTCCTTGGGATCGCGCATAAATTCAACGATTTTGGACGCCTCACGCACGCTGACATCGAATTTGAAGACACCATTGGCAAAGTATTTCACCGTTGGGTAGCCTTTGACCTTATATTTCTCGCCGATAGAGGGCTCCTTGGTGGCATCCAGGGCGGCGAGCATGCCGGGCACATTGCTCTGCTTCATCTCGAGAGCGGCTTTTTCGTACTCCGGTTTCATGCGTTTGCAATGACCACACCAGGGAGCATAGAACATAATCAGCACAGAACTCTCATCCCTTAGCGCCGGCTCGAAGCCCTGCGTAGTCAGATGAACAATTTCCGAGTTCGTATCGGCCGACCAATCGGGTTCTTTCGGTTTGGGCGTTGGCTTCACATTCGGATTAAGCATAAAAGCAACCAAAGCGTCTTTAGTATTCTCGCCCTCGTAGGTGAAGCGCATTTTTCCATTCTCAAAGTAAATTAATGTTGGAAAACCTGAAAAGGAGTAATTAAGATGTAAATAATTAAATATTTTTGTTTTTTTTTATGGATTCTCAAATATTACCAGTTAAATTGAACAGCTTGCGCACGGGTGCGTTTTCCTGGCGCTCCACATTCATGGCGGCCAACAGATATCCCCCTTGTGCCTTCAGCTCGGCAGCTGCTTTGCTGTAATCCGGTTTCATGCGCTTGCAGAATCCGCACCAGGGCACATGGAACATGACCAGCATGCGGCGTATATCCTTGCGCAGATGCTTGCTAAATGCGGCGGCATCATTAAAATGCAGCACATCCGAACCGGCGGGATCCTCTTCCCAGGGCAAATCACCCACCGGATCCCGCATAAATGTTATCATGGAGGCAACGGTAAGCTGACGATCATAATCCTTGTGATAGTCACCATCCTTGTAGTGGCGCAGTGCGTATGGTTTCGGTGTTACCTTCAGCTTCTTGCACAGTTTCTTCCGCTCCTGATTGCCACAGTCCATGTACAACATGGTTCCCGTGCCCCTCACAGCCTCCGCCGCCTCCCGGAACACCTTCAGCTCGGAAGCTGCCTCCTTGGCGCTCGATACGTACAAGGCTAAAACATTGTTCTTGGTGCGCAGCAGTTTCTTAAAGTCCTTGTATTCCGTTATTTCCTCCTGCACCGCGGATGTTTTTGTTTTGGCGGCAACAAGTGACAGAAACACCAACAAAATTTGCAGCACCAGCAGATTGCCTCTCATTTTGATTGCTTTTCACTTTATGCTTAATACGAGTAACTAGCTAAATTTAACAATATGAGTAACTAATTGTTTCAACTAATGTAACAAATGCATTTTTCAACAAATGCAAAACTTAAAATGCCGATGAAGACGTCAGCGTTTAGCCGCAGCGTTGCCACATCGCATGCAGAAGTGTTGGTTCAATCGCTTATCGTGTTTACACGTCAATGTAACAAAATCGATATTTACATGTTACTAATCTTTCTAAACTGGGTGTTAATAGTACATTTTACATTTTGCATTAAGTTAATTTTTTATTTATATACCTAAATAAAAAAAAAATGTCTTATTTTTGTACACTTGTTTTGAATTTGAATAGGACCAATACGTTTTTAAAATTTTGTATATATTTTTCGATTTGCCTCTTTATCTAGTAAAGTGTTGCGCATAAGCGCTTCGTGCAGCGATTCGTGTACAAAATACAGCGCTGTCAAATATACGTGGCAGTTGGCAACACTAGCCGCCCCACAACTCTGACACATTAACAAGAGGCAGAAGAAGAAGCAGCAGCAAGTTTTTTTTTACAATTTCGCCGCAGTTTTGATTTTGATTTAGCTGTAGTGGGATATTATTGTAAATTATAAAGATGCCCCTCAAATTGGACATCAAGCGTCGCCTGACATCCCGCTCAGACCGTGTCAAGTGCGTCGATCTGCATCCAGCAGAACCCTGGATGTTATGTGCTCTATACAATGGCCACGTACACATCATGAACTATGAGAACCAGCAATTGGTCAAAGATTTCGAGGTATGCGATGTACCTGTGCGCTCCGCTCGCTTTGTAGCTCGCAAGAATTGGATCATCACCGGATCGGATGATATGCTTATACGCATCTTCAACTACAACACACTGGAAAAGGTGCATTCCTATGAGGCACACTCCGATTACCTTCGCTGCATTGCCGTGCATCCCACACAGCCTCTGGTCCTGACTAGCAGTGGTACGTATAACAGCTAACTAGAGTGTATTGTGATGTATATATATCACACTTTAAACTTTGATCCTAAACAAACAGTGGGCTGACCTTAATCTAATTAGAATTTAAACAAAAACATTATTTATTTTTGAAATTACATCAGAGTTGGTATTAATGATTAATCATGTCAGGTACAGCAAATATTTCAGACTTAACAAAATATATATATTTCTGAAGATGAGCAGTTTCGATATAAGTATTTCGTTCAGGGAAGAAAACAGCCGCTATGCATGCTTAAGAGCTGTTATCTTAACAGTGTTCGAATTTCTGGTCTGTAACATTGTAGCTTAATGTATTTATGATGTAATGAGAAAAATACGTTACTTTCAACACTTCTGACAAATAGTAGTAAAACGGGTAACAGTCTGGACTAGCGCACTCTTACTTGTTTAGCTTCATAGCTATAATACAATAAATATGATGAATCAATTTATGGATTATAATTACATTTAATAAACAAATTCATAATTCTAAAAGTTATTACTTTAGAGCTACCATATAGATAATAACATTAAATGAATTATATCAATTAACACGTAGCACATTTCACAAATACAAATTTCCCTTAAATTTTCTTTAATATTAATATGATTTCATCATTTATTTTTTCTGTAGATGATATGCTAATCAAATTGTGGAACTGGGAAAAATTGTGGGCCTGTCAGCGGGTCTTTGAGGGCCACACACATTATGTGATGCAGATTGTATTTAATCCAAAGGACAACAACACCTTTGCCTCCGCATCCTTGGATCGCACCGTTAAAGTATGGCAGCTGGGTTCGGTGTTTGCCAACTTTACGCTGGAGGGGCACGAGAAGGGTGTCAATTGTGTGGACTACTATCACGGCGGTGACAAGCCGTATCTGATTTCTGGCGCCGACGATCGCTTGGTCAAGATCTGGGACTATCAAAACAAGACCTGTGTGCAAACCCTCGAGGGACATGCACAGAACATTTCGGCCGTTTGCTTCCATCCGGAGTTGCCCATTGTGCTGACCGGCTCCGAAGATGGAACCGTGCGCATTTGGCATTCGGGCACCTACCGGCTAGAGACCTGTCTAAACTATGGCTTCGAACGCGTCTGGACCATTTCCAGCATGCGTGGCACCAACAACGTAGCCCTGGGCTACGACGAGGGCTCCATCATCATCAAGGTGGGCCGCGAGGAACCGGCAATGTCCATGGATGTGGTGGGCGGCAAAATCGTTTGGGCCAAACACTCTGAAATGCAACAGGTAAGCAAGCTATGCTCCAAGGATTAAGCCCAAATTAATTTTCCTCTTTCTATAGGTCAATCTGAAAACCATTGCCGACGGAACCGAAATTAAGGACGGCGAACGTCTGCCCGTTGCCGTTAAGGATATGGGCGCCTGCGAGATTTATCCGCAGACCATTGCACACAATCCCAATGGCCGTTTTGTGGTCGTCTGTGGTGATGGTGAATACATAATATATACATCGATGGCATTGCGCAACAAGGCCTTTGGCTCTGCTCAAGAGTTCGTCTGGGCGCTGGAGAGCAATGAGTACGCGATTCGCGAGAATAATGGCACCGTGCGCCTATTCCGTAACTTTAAGGAGCGCAAGAGTTTCACGCCCGAATACGGCGCCGAGAGCATCTATGGTGGCAACTACTTTGGTGTGAAGACCTCGACCGGTCTGGCTTTCTACGACTGGGAGACACTGCAGCTGGTGCGACGCATCGAAGTGCAGCCGCGCAATGTGTTCTGGAATGAGAGCGGCAGTCTCGTTTGCCTGGCCACTGATGAATCCTACTTCATATTGGGCGTGGATGCGGCACAAATTGCCAATGCGCTGGAGACCAAGGAGGGAGTCGAGGACGATGGCGTCGAAAGCGCTTTCAATGTGCTCGGTGAGTTATAATTTTTATTATCATTATAACTAATTAATTTTATAATTTAATTTAATTTTCTTGCAGGCGAAGTCTCGGAGTCTGTAAAAACTGGATTGTGGGTGGGCGATTGCTTCATTTACACCAATTCGGTGAATCGCATCAACTACTATGTGGGTGGAGAGATTGTGACTATTTCGCATCTGGATCGCACTATGTATTTGCTGGGCTATGTGCCCAAGGACAATCGCTTGTATTTGGGCGACAAGGAGCTGAATGTGATTAGCTTCTGCCTGCACTTGTCCGTGTTGGAGTACCAGACGGCCGTGATGAGACGTGACTTTGAACGGGCTGACGTTGTACTGCCCACCATACCGAAGGAGCATCGCACGCGTGTGGCACACTTCCTGGAGAAGCAGGGCTTCAAGGAGCAGGCGCTACAGGTGTCCACCGATGCTGACCACAAATTCGATCTGGCGCTGCAAATTGGTGAGCTGGATATTGCCGCAAAGCTGGCCCGCGAGGCGGAGAACTCACAGAAATGGACACAGCTGGCGGATGTGGCGGCGCGCAAGAATAACATGGCTTTGGTGAAGGAGTGCATGCAGAAAGCAAACGATTTCAGCGGCTTGCTGCTGCTATCCACGTCTTCGGGCGATGCCCAGATGCTGGAGGAGGTCGGTACGGTCAGTTCAGCCCTAGGACGCCATAATGTTGCATTCCTCTCCGCCTTTCTCCGTTCCGACGTCGACCGTTGCCTGGAGATTCTCATCGAGTCAAATCGCCTGCCCGAGGCGGCCTTCTTTGCACGCACCTACTTGCCCAGCCAAATGTCACGTGTGGTGGAACTCTGGCGCGAGGAACTTGGCAAGGTGAACGAGAAGGCTGGCCAGTCGCTGGCCGATCCCACACAGTACACAAATCTCTTTCCGTGTTTGGCCGATGCGCTGCGCGTCGAGCAGCATCTGCTGGAGGAGCGAGCACGCAAAGCACCAGCCCGCGTCGCCGCACAGCTGCCATTGAATAGCGAGCGCAATCCACTCCAGGAGCTGAATGCGGTCGAGCAGCTTAATCAGCCGGAGGAGAAGGAGAAGACGGCATTTGTGCCAGCGATGTTGGCATCGGCAACAAGCAGCATAAGGGCCGCTGCTGCTGCCGCCGCTGTTGCAGCTGCCACGGTTATCGTTAGTGAGGATGATGATGATGATGATTTGGATCTGGAGATTGATGGCATAACGCTGGATGACAATATTGATACGACAGATGTTAATCTGGATGAAGACTTTCTGAGTGATGATTAGATGCAATAGCTATCCAAAGCGCACACGCTGTATTCGATAATATGCATAGTTATACCGTAAATTCTTTTGTTGATTCCGGAAAGAGCTCCAAACAACCACAATCGCAATTTAAAGATACAAATTCCAGATACACAGAAGCAAAACCACATGCATTCACTTTTGATTTGATTGAATGAATGTTTACCGTGCATCAATCATACAAATTATAAATATATATATATTATGTACAACAATTATTCAGCAACATCCAATTGCAATAAATACTATATTTAAAAATAATTTGAATCACGCGCTGCTTACATTTGTCATTCAGCACTTTGACAGAGCTGCCACAGGGCGTGCTGTCAATCCAAATAAATACGGCAACGCTGCAACATTACAAATAATACATACACACAGATATCGTGTATGCGTCTGGATTTAGAGGTCTTGTTTATTTAAGAATGACTTATTAATATTAATTTAAAAATTATTTTTAGATAAAAAATTTAAAATATTTTGAACGGCACGCTGCTTTTTATCGTTTGTGACATTCGGCAGTTACAAAAGTAAACGGGTTGCCACAGGGTGTGCTGTCAGTTTCAATAAATACGGCAACGCAGCAGCATCACAAATACATATACACGCCGATAACGTGTGTGCGTCTGGGTTTTGCTGTCTTTTTTTATTTAAGAATGAATTATTAATAAACCATTAATAAATTATTATTAAATAAAAAACAGTACAAAACCGTCGATCAACCGTAAGTACCGCTAGAGACACAAAATTACCGTTACTTGTTGCGATCACATTTCATGCTTTTCATTTTATTGATTTTTTCATATTTTTCAGGTACACAAAGTCTTTCTATATATCTATATATATATATTAATTACATTGAAATATGGAACCGACAAATTATCATGCCCACGAACAGCAGCAGCAGCAGCAACTACAACAACAACAACAAATGCATTTGCATGAGCAACAAATGCACTTGCATCTGCAACAACAGCAACAACTGCAGCTACAACAACACCATCATCAGCAGCAGCATCAGCAGCAGCATCCGCAGCAGCTCCCACAGCAGCAGCAACCCATGCAGGCAGGATTTGCACCACGTCGTCAGTATGATAATATGGGAAACTCGCCAGCTGCTTTGGCGGCTGCCAGCTTGGCCAATGGCGCCGTTGGCGTTGGCAGCTCCTCGTTGGGCAAACCGACAATGATGCAGCGTCCCAAGATGAAGAAGGAGAAGCAGCTCCAAGCAGTCCAACAACTGCAGCAACAACAGCTGCAGCAGCAGCAACAGCTGCAGCAGCAGCAACAGCTGTCGGACCTGCCCACCGGGGAGGATTCTGTCAAGTTTGTCAACGAAACGGATGCCAACGGTCTGACCATGAAGACGCCAGTCAGCATACTGCAGGAGTTGCTGAGCAGACGCGGCATTACGCCGGGCTACGAGCTGGTGCAGATTGAGGGCGCCATACACGAGCCAACGTTTCGGTTTCGTGTCTCGTTTAAGGACAAGGAGACGCCCTTTACCGCTATGGGCGCTGGGCGCTCCAAGAAAGAGGCTAAACATGCGGCTGCTCGTGCGCTGATTGATAAGCTAATTGGCGTACAGCTAGAGTCGCAGGGCAATGTGGCCGCAGCAGCGGCGGCTGTTGGCTCTGCCATGGCGTCGGGCAGCGGTGGCGATGGCAACGCCAATGCCTCCGGCAGTGGCGAGTAAATATTGACGTTAGCTGTTAACTGCTACAGTTATTAATCTCTTTTTTATTGTTATCTTGTTAGCGGTGGCGACAAGATTGTGGGCAATCCCATTGGCTGGCTGCAGGAGATGTGCATGCAGCGTCGCTGGCCGCCGCCATCGTACGAAACGGAGACAGAGGTCGGTCTGCCGCACGAGCGTCTATTTACGATTGCGTGCGCCATATTGAACTATCGCGAGGTGGGCAAGGGCAAGAGCAAGAAGATTGCCAAACGCTTGGCCGCCCACAAGATGTGGACACGGCTGCAGGAGACGCCCATTGATGCCGCTCAAATCAATGACAGCATCTGCAGCGAGATGGAGGGCGATGTGAGTAATTTACCGCTAGTAAAACCCGTGCAGCAGCTTATAAAACCTGTGCAGCAGCCGGTAGTATCAAAGATCTTAACTCCAAGTCGGTGTTACGAGCGCGTATCTCCCGTTATAAATATAATTGATATTTAGACATTTTCATTTATTTCTATACTATTTCTGTTCTTTATCCGTTTTTATTTTTGTCAAGTGTCTTATTTTGGTTTACAAACTGCAATCTTAGTTTTAGGCTGTTGCGATATAGAATTTTTATTAAATAATATTATTAATGATATGTCCTTTTATTTGTATTATTGTAAACCAAATTTAAAAATTGTCAACTGATAATTTATTTTTTTTTGCAATTAGATGTTAACAGCTATTGGTGTTTTGTATGGACTTCAAGTCTATTTATAAAGTGAAAATAAAATATTTATATATATATATATTAACATATGCATAACTGCACTTTAAACTTGTAAGTTATTTTTGTTAAACAAGTAGCATTCGTAACGCCGATTGTTATAATTTTTATATTCAATTCAATTGTGTACAATATATATATTCCCACTAAATGCACTTATCCCGGCATGTATCTAAGAGCTATTTAATACTTTTAATGCATAACTTAATAATCATTTGTTTGTACATAATATTCCGAGTGGTAATTTGCGGAAACTAAAGCTAAGCTCACACTTGGCCGAAAAGTAATGTATTATGTATTATATTCAATTGTTTATAAAATTTATTCAAGTGTGGTCAATAAGTTGCATGCGAATACTTTTTAGTCCACATTTTTGGCAAGTGTGAACTAAGTTTGTACTATATTTAGTTAATCTCATATTAAGCAGTTTTGTCGTGAATGTGTAATGTTCTCGAAAAATCGTGATATGTTTCAACTCACCATTGAGTGGCGATAGTTTGTGCGTATTAAAGAAAACGTTGCGCTCTTATTTACAGCCCCGCATTAACGATAATTATTATGGTGATTTGAAAGATATCACAGTGCCAACACTGACCACGCAGCACAGTAATAAAGTGTCGCAGTTCCATAAGACCTTGAAAAATGCGACGGGCAAAAAACTGCTTAAATTACAGGTAAATTAAGTTGCTACTAGAGATGCAGCTGTCGTCGCGCTTATTACAGGCCATAGTAACAGCCATGCAAACATCCACAACATTCCAATTATGTGAACTTATCCTTATTTTCGCTTCCAGAAGACATGCCTCAAGAACTCGAAAATTGACTACATCAAGCTGCTTTCAGAGATTGCTGTCGAGAATCAATTTGAGGTCACCTACGTGGATATTGAGGAGAGGACATTCACTGGCCAGTTTCAGTGTCTGGTGCAGTTATCCACGTTGCCAGTCGGCGTTTGCCATGGCACTGGGTCAACAACTGGTGAGGCACAGCGACATGCCGCTCAGAATGCCCTGGAGTATCTGAAGATAATGACCAAGAAGTAGACTGCAAACTGAATAGCTAAATGGAAACGCACATTACGATAACGAAGAAAATAGCAACGTCCTACTAAGCCCGCTGTAATCCGTGGTTCACAGCAACAACATTCAACACTATACTTAGGATTTATTATTGTTCAGCTTTTATTTTACTTTACCAATTTGACTTTACAGCTTTGTCGGTACCATTGGAAAATCGTAGATATTAAATACCTTAAGTAAAATCTAGTTGAGTTATATTGAGTTCAAGACCTAATTTTAAGTATATTGTCAAATGAATAAATGTTCAGGGATTGTAAGGAAACCCTACAAGATTATGGACAACTTTAACAATCATAAGTAAAATACATAGCTGTAAAATTTAACATAATTCAAAACTAATTTAAAATTGTTATATTTTGGGTATTTAAACCGTAATTTGTTTAACAACTGTTGTATAAATGAACTCTAAAACGTAAGATGTCTATGAAAGCTAATGGAATTAATATTCTATATTTTAATCATTATTTAATGTTGGCAAAAGACCGACAGAAACTTAAACAAAACTAGAAACATGAATTATGAGCTAATAAAATATATCACGGAATAGTTCTTAATGAAAACTTTTTCGGTGTGTGAAACAAAAAGTCGTTAAATTATTTATATTGTGACCTGTTGAACGGACTGAACTGAAATTTCTAATTATTGCAGCTCAAAACCAAGTAAGTTTATATGTATCAAAATAGCCTAAACAAACGGAATTTGAATGATTATTCTAATCAATAAAGCTGACATAAAAACGACTTAATTATGAATTAGAAAGTTATTTATTTAAAGTATGCAATACTTATGCTAAACTAAAAACTAAGTGACATTAAGGATTATTTACATTGACCGACAGTGGATGCAGCCATATATCAACGCAATTCGTTGTTACTGCCTGATTATCTACTTCTTCTTACGATCCTGCGTACACTTGGGACAAAACCATTTGCCCTTTGGCTTCGTGGTGAGACCAACACAGGCGAAGTGGAACCACTCAATGGGACACTAGCAAAGATCGAAAAGAGAAGATATTAATCTCAATATAAACAAATGAAAAATGTGATTAAACGCACATCTGGATTGTCGCAGCCAATCATCTCGCCATAGGAGACCTGGTGGCATAAGCAATATGTAGGCTCATTCGGATCCACAGGCATGTCCATGACATCGCTGGGATGTGTGGCGTTCGTGTGACAAGATTCCTTTTCAGAGTCGTCAATATCCACAGCTTTCTGTATGAGTTGAAAAAGAGAAATAGAGGGTAAATAAATGCTTGGAAATCGGTGGCATTTTATAGGGATCATGCAAGCAGGTGAAATGTAAAAATGAAAATTGCAAAACTAATTAAACGTCAAATGTCAAATGCACTGAATATGTGTATATACTTTTAATGGAATATTGGAGGGTACTACCGTATATGACATTCAGCGTTTTGCTACTGTGTACGCTACCAGGCAAACAAACTAAAAAGTTCTCGGTGGAAAGGAGGAACAAACGTAACAGGACGGATATACATATATTAGGATTAATGTGTGATGATGATGATTTACCTTTTGAGCGCCCCCCTTGCGTGTTTCTTTTTCTTGATTTACCTTGGACTTTTTCTTTTTGCTACCTTGACCAGCACTGCTGCTGGCATTAAGATTCGCCCCGCTGGCACTGGTCGAATGATTGCCACCGCGACCAGTTTCCTCATCTGAGGAAGCTGGTTTTTTCTTTTTACCCGTAGCCTTGCCATCTTTAGTCTTTTTACGGCCGCCCTCTGTGAAAAAAATATATAAATTAGATAGATATAATTATTTCGATTATTATTTTTATAAGAAAAGAAGTTTTACAAGTTGCTCAACTCAAGCGCTGGACATTTTAGAGAGCCTGCACTCTGCGTCGAAAGGTCAAACGCATTTTGCAGAGATGGTACCTGACCGTGCAGTGGCCCGTAAGATAGGCGACCAATCTGCAAAGTTGGGCGGATGATTTACTAAGGGAGGAGCAAGGAAGCGCTTTAGCTTGTGGTATAAGATCTCTAGACCGGGAATCAGACCTAAATGTTTCCCTAGACGTCCACGGGTCTTGAATAGGCGCTAATGAACCAGCCCTAGCTAGTGCATCAGCTCCTTCGCTACTTGCTACACCCAGCAGAGTTTTGGCCCGTTTCGTTAAGAGTGCTCTGGGAGGCTGTTCCAACAGTCGATGAGGAGAGTGCTCGTAGGACAGCATGGTTATCCAAAAAGATAATAATGTAAGATCCCACTTTTGATTAGTTGACGTACTTTTGGCCACCGCTTCCTCGGATTTGGCGCGCGTGGATGAAGCCTTCTCTTGAATCTCGCCCTCAAAGCGCGCCAAATCGTTGTCCAATCTACGGATTTGTTTATCCACCAGCTCATACGTTTGTATGGCCAGCTGCACTTTATCATCACTGTATTCCTTGGCCTTTCCGAAGAGCGCCTTTATATCCTCCAATCGTTCCTTGCGCTCCTCCTCGCTCATCGCCCCACTCTCAGCGGTCAGCTTGCGCATAAAATCCTTCGCATGGCTATCAATGCTCTTCATTGCAGTCTGTGCCCGATCATCCAGTTTCCTCATCAATTTAAAATTCCGCTCCAATTCGGTGGGCAACGATTCCAATCCTATCGGTAAATGGTTTATAATTATCTGCTGCTGCTTGCTTTCAGTTTTATTTACCATCGAGATAGTTTTCTAAATATATTGCTGATGACATTTTGTAGGCGGTTTTATACTGTTTTCTTTTGCGTTAATTTCAGTTTACCAACAAAAATCAAGCGTCTATTTACGATGTGCCAACAGCTGTTTTTGTGTGTGTGCAGCAATGTATCAATGTCTATCGACAAGGCTATCGACTATGTTGTAATCGGACATTATCGCCATCTCGCTCTTGAGCTGCATGAGGCTGTAAGGGGGATAAGTGTAGAGGTGGGGACTTTCGTGGGTGTAAGCGGAACATACTAATTATATCAGGTGAAACAACTTTAAGATGTACTAAAGCGAATTTTAGACAAAAGTCTATATTACATTTTGGTTATTTTTATGCACATAAAAGTCTTTGAATTACGTTTAACCGTTACTTAAAAGCTAACAAAATTTTAATCCAAAAAACCTATTATTTTTGAACATATATGTATACTGATTTGTATAAAACAAATCGAAAAAACCTGTTGAAAATGATGTTTATAAATAAAAATCATAGCCGTTACGGTGCTCGGTGTAAACAGAATATTACTCGATAACACATGGTCTTGCTCCTTTCTGCATAAGCTGTACAACACTGCTCGAGACAGCTGCTTTTTTTGCGCTGGTCAACATTGTGGCCAGCAGTCCACCCACAAGAAGAAAAAATACAAAAATGCAACAACAGAACAGCACGAAATTTGGCTAAAAGCAAACGCTGAAAATGAGCTGTGCCGCTGCAAAAGATTGAAGAACCCGTCAGCCAGCAGCATGTATAAGAAATTGCGCAAAATGTTGCCACTAATGCGTCCGATACACTGGCTAATAGTCGCCGTCTTCGTTATCGTCACCTGTTATTGGCTGCTCGAGCTGAGATTGGAACACGGTACGTTGAGGGATTCTTTATAATATAGTATTTCCCTGCCGGTTCAAAGATTTCATACTATCTTTTTTCTTTTCTCTCTCGTTTCTGTTTCTGTTTCTCTTTCATTTAACTTTCTCGTAATTCTAATTTTCACTCCACTCTCGCTCCTTATTTATTCATCTAATTTGATTTGTACTTTATAAATAAATATTTACTAACTTTTAACATTTATTTGTGTGCTTTTATTAGTGTTTTTCTGGGTTTTCCCCAAACCTTGCAACACACGTTGGCCCAATGTTTTAAAACTTTATATTTCAATTATCTTAAATCTATAATTTAAATTTTAAAATTTGTGTAT
Source organism: Drosophila maculinotata (assembly GCA_035045305.1). Taxonomy (NCBI): domain Eukaryota; kingdom Metazoa; phylum Arthropoda; class Insecta; order Diptera; family Drosophilidae; genus Drosophila; species Drosophila maculinotata. Next base: position 193,681 of record JAWNPD010000134.1, on the reverse strand, counting down.
AATTTGTAATAATTGTACTTTTAATTTGATTAATATTTAAGTCAATTTCCTCTAGACATTAAATAAGTTAATATATAAATTATATATTTTAATATTTCACAGCCTTTAAGCCACTGTCGAACCTGGCCGTCGGCAGCGGTGCCACGCAATCGGAGCAATCAACGCTTGCGAGGATTACACCCAAAGTGGATTACTTTGACTATGAGGAGCAATTGGTGGTGCTGTACAATCGTGTACCAAAGACGGGTTCAACCAGTTTCGTCAACATTGCCTACGATCTGTGCAAACAAAACAGATATCACGTCTTGCATATTAATGTTACGGCCAATATGCACGTTCTATCGCTGCCTAATCAGGTAAGTCTCTTATTTATCCATAAGAACTGTTTTTTAAACTTATTTACTGACTTGTTCCCTTAGATCGCTTTTGTGCGCAATGTGACCAAGTGGCATGAAATGAAGCCAGCTCTCTACCATGGACACATGGCATTTTTGGATTTCTCCAAGTAAGTGTATTCAGCAGATAAAATTGGCTTGAAAAGATCTTAAATAGTTTACAAATTATTGTTTTTTTTTATCAAAAAAAATGATTCTTGATATTATATATTAATCAATTGTGTTTGATTAATGGTCAAAACTCAACCGATTGTCAAGCTTGAGGCCATTTTGTTCATAGCTTGTAGTATATATCAATTCTACGTTTCAAGTTTATGCATTTTTGAAAATTAATTTTTTTCAAATATTTTTGCGAAAAAAGCATAAGGACCCTTACCAAAATTGATTTTTCAAAAAATAGATTCTTGAAATTCTTTTTTAAATCGATTGTGGGGGTCAACATTAGTATAAAAAACTATAGGAAAAGTGATTCTGAGGTGTTTCATTTTTCTGTCAAAAATCATGCCAAAATGACAAAAAAAATTGACTTGTAAACGCCCTGATTGGTCAACAAATGCCCTTCCTAGACTTCAAACTCCCATAACTTGGTCAAAACTGAACCGATTGTCAAGCTTGAGGCCATTTTGTTCATGGTTTGTCCTATATATCAATTCTACATTTCAAGATTATGCATTTTTGAAAATTAAATTTTTTCAAATATTTTTGGGAAAAAAGCATAAGGGGGGACCCTTACCAAAACTGATTTTTCAAAAAATAGATTCTTGAAATTCTTTTTTAAATCGATTGTGGGGGTCAACATTAGTATAAAAAACTATAGGAAAAGTGATTCTGAGGTGTTTCATTTTTCTGTCAAAAATCATGCCAAAATGACAAAAAAAATTGACTTGATTGGTCCACAAATGCCCTTCCTAGACTTCAAACTCCCATAACTTGGTCAAAACTGAACCGATTGTCAAGCTCGAGGCCATTTTGTTCATGGTTTGTCCTATATATCAATTCTACATTTCAAGTTTATGCATTTTTGAAAATTAAATTTTTTCAAATATTTTTGCGAAAAAAGCATAAGGGGGGACCCTTACAAAAATTGATTTTTCAAAAAATAGATTCTTGAAATTCTTTTTTAAATCGATTGTGGGGGTCAACATTAGTATAAAAAACTATAGGAAAAGTGATTCTGAGGTGTTTCATTTTTCTGTCAAAAATCATGCCAAAATGACAAAAAAAATTGACTTGATTGGTGCACAAATGCCCTTCCTAGACTTCAAACTCCCATAACTTGGTCAAAACTAAACCGATTGTCAAGCATGATGCCATTTTGTTCATGGCTTGTCCTATATATCAATTCTACATTTCAAGTTTATGCATTTTTGAAAATTAAATTTTTTCAAATATGTTTGAGAAAAAAGCATAAGGGGGGAATAACTTTAATATGTATTCATTTTTGAATATTCAATATTTTAATATTTATATCGCTCCTTGTAGATTCCAAATTGCGCACAAGCCAATCTATATAAATCTGGTGCGCAAGCCGCTGGATAGACTCGTTTCCTATTATTACTTTCTGCGGTATGGCGATAACTACCGCCCGAATTTGGTGCGCAAAAAAGCTGGCAACAAAATTGTAAGTAGAAAAATGTAAGATTTGTTAATTATACTATATGATGTAATTTTTCACTTCGCTTTGTGCAGACGTTCGATGAATGCGTGGTCCAGAAGCAACCCGACTGTGATCCCAGAAATATGTGGCTGCAAATTCCATTCTTTTGTGGCCACGCTGCCGAGTGCTGGGAACCCGGCAGCGATTGGGCCTTGAAGCAGGCAAAACGTAATTTGGTCAACGAGTATTTCTTAGTCGGCGTCACAGAGCAAATGAACGAATTTGTTGATCTGCTGGAGCGATCACTGCCCAGGTGAGTTTAAATCGTTAAAATCAACCAGAGTTAAGCTTAAACTGAATAAATCTTTTCTCTACAGAATCTTCCAAGGCTTTCGTGAGCACTATCAAAATTCCAATAAATCTCATTTACGTGTGACCTCTTCAAAGTTGCCGCCCAGTGAATCTACCGTACAGATCATACAGAGATCGAAGATTTGGCAAATGGAGAACGATCTGTACGAGTTTGCACTGGAACAGTTTGAATTTACCAAAAAGAAACTGATGCAACCCGACAATAAGCATTTGCAACAGTTTATGTATGAGAAGGTTCGGCCCAAATGATTGCTTGGGAAATGCAAGGGCAAGGCAAAAGGCAAACATCGGTTCAGAGATGGCAAAATGCAGCTCAAGTGCAGGCTTTAGTATAACAATTTCCATATTTTTTTATATATATTGTATATAGCTCCTCTAGATCTAATCTGTACTTAAAAATCAAGCAAACAACTCGTGAAAGACACTAAAGACTTTAGCATTGAATATCGTTGACATATTAATGATTCTTTTGTATGTACGCATATATAAATATAATTATAGAATAGCATAGTTTATAGTAAGTCATACTTTAAAACTCGATAACGCTTTCTTAGAGTTACGTAAGCAATATATCTAGCAACAATTGTAACAACTATACGAAGCACAATGTATCAAGCCATTCGTCTAGCAATTTGTATACTTATATTAGTATTTGACAATACCGTGTGAAGCGTACCCAAATACAAAATAATTTCTGGGTCTGCGCTTACAATTACCACTTAGTTAATTAGAGATTATATATATTGTGTAAGTGTAACGATATTATTGGACTCTCAACAACAACAAAAATGTATATCAGCTTTTAGCACTTGTAACTGAGAAACTCATCAAGTCAAATTGATTGTAAATACATATTTAACTACTTCTCGAAAAACTAGTAACTCTATCAACGGCTGTCTGTCGATAAGTTGCATGCAACTGGGCAAATTGATTAAACCTGTTCATTGACTATCTATATATTAATGCACATACACACATACATCTACAACTGTAGATAGTAAATATTTGTTGAATGCATTTGCGAACTTTGCTTAAGTTAATTGCCGTTGAAATTGCAACGAAGCTTGACTCGACATCGGCAGTCAACGGTGCGAAATTCCATTGAACTTTAAAAGCTGACGTATCACGATTGACAGACTGACTGACTGACTGATTGACAGTCAGACAGACTGACGCCTAGTTGCTGGGTTAAAGCTGAAGCAGCAACCGAAACAGAAACGGAAATCGAAATCGAAATTGAATTATATTTCGGGCACACAAGAGAAATACTTAATTAATTGCTTCGATTTCGAGTACAGACAATGAGTTTGCATTATTGTCAGTTGTACATTTGAACGTGGACACGCGAGTCGTCAATTCGTTCGACCTATACTCGTTTTCGTTTCTTATTTCTTTAAGCAGTTAATTATGAAGTAGTGAAGTAGTTTTTAAAGTGCCCAATACAAAGTGCGAACGCTTAGATTTCGAACCCCCAGCCGGCAGTTATTATTAATACGACGTGTGTGCTATTTCTAACGAGCTTTATATCATCATAATAGGTATATATAATATAAACACTGACTTTTGATTAGTCTAATACTGGCTATGTGATTAAGCGTTCAAAAGTTCAATCATAATTACATACGTGTAATACACTGTGCGAAAAAACCAGGTGAATTGCTGCACTACTTAACAGTGCGTATAACAGTTCGCTGTTAACATTCAAATGTTATGTGAAAGATACGTGTGTATATTAGCTAGCTTGAGTGTGTGTTAGTGTGTGTGTGTGACCTTAACCCTGATGCTGCATTTATTTTCTTCTTGGCACACCAGCTGACAACAACAAAGGGCTTGGAGACTTCAGAGTAAATCGCTGTATAACAGCTTTCCAGCGCGCTGAGACCAGTCATAATAAATCGGGTTGGGTTTTAGTTTTGTATGTGTGTACATACATGTGTATACATTACTAGTCAACTACCTCTCGTTATATATAACGCGTTACACATACGATGTGGGTATAAAACAGTTGAATAATCAGCATTATATTTCCAGTCTTTAAACGTGCTAAGACGTCGTTAGACCAAACTGAAAGCATACGCCTGAAATAATCGATTCAAAGGATACCATCATTGGAATAGCTGAACCTCTATTGCATTTTCGGTAAGTTTTCTATATTAAGTATGTATATGTTACAATTTTCTTCACGCGCTGATGCGTGCGCTCTTCCAGCATTGTGCTTTCGCTTCGTTACGCTTGCTTTTTGGCGCCTCACTTTTGTTTTCGTGTTTCTTTTGTGCTTGCCCTTTGCATAACAAAGAGTGCGAATTCAATGTCTACAGAAAGCAACAACAACAAATGCCATTCTCGCCACTTGTAGCCTTTTGCACGCTTGCCAGCACTGCCAAGCTCTCAGATACGCCGCTCACTGTTCCTCTTGCATTTACATTCGCCGTCAAAGCTGTTGTTGGTCAGCTTTGCAGTGAATTGCAGTCGTGTGTGAAAGAAACGCGCTTAACGAAAACTGAACGAAAATCGTTCAATTTGCCTGAAAAGTTCAATAAACGCTTGGCATTGACCCATTTGCGGGTTACACCTCGTGAGAGCAGTTCCGGTTCAAGTGCAGCGACATATGCACTTGAGCAAACATAATAATTATTAAAAGTTAAAAATCAATATCGCATCGAGTTGTGCGGCTTTCGTCATGGCGACTGCAACAACCTGCTTGCCTAGGACAACAGCCTCCATTGATTCAGGTGAGACAGACATACAGTGAGTCTGAAAAGTATTGGCACACGTACTTTTTTTTTGAAGAACTTTTTAACTATTACCTTTTATTATATCGAGCTTTTTGTTAATTAAATATATAATTTGTTCCTAAAAAAAATTTATTATTATTATTATCTTTTTTTTTGTTGAGTGGAATTTATTATGTATGAAAAACTTTTTAAAGATATATGTGCCAATACATTTTTTGACTCACTGTACATAAATACATACATATGTATGTATGTATTTTGTTCATATGTATTTACCTTTCATAATACGTTTTTGGCACGTAAGGTTAAAGCACTTTTTACATTGGACTTGGGCTTGCCCTTGTCATCAACACATAGTTCAATGTTTTTTACCTTTTTGTAAATTGTTTTTGCCAAGACTTCTTCTGACCTCACCTCAGCTGTTGCTTGACATTTATCTTTACGATCAACGTGGAGTTGTTCGTCATGGTCATTTCTCTCTAGCCCTTTTTCGCTATTTTCTCACATGTTTTCAATTGAAATTACTTTTTTTTTTTGCTCTTCCCAACCCGAAGATAATTGTAAGGGTCGAAGTACACTCAAAAAACTTTAGAAAAGATCTCAGACAAAAGGCATTAATCTAGCATTAAGTACATTTTTGTATAGTATTGCAAAATCAGCATTGTGATTAATTCAATCGTAGACAATTTTCTACTATCAGAATAAGATGTGCTAATATTTTGCAATGTGCTAATTAATATATAATAATAATAATATTCAATGCAATATTTTCTCAATTTGTGTAAATCTATTAATCAAGCTTTATTTTATTAAATAACAATCAAAGTTCAAGTTTACTTTTTGAGCTGAGATACTATTTTGTATGTTGCTTTGGGGCTAGACTTTATTTAATTAAATTCATCAAGATACACGCAAACGATTAAAGAGTAAATTATCTCTGCAAACTTGAGATATTTTCTACATCAACAATAAATACTTTACCCAAATGGCGTATATATTTCTATAAAAAGGAAAAGATTTCTGTAAAATAGAGGACACTTTTTCTTTTAAGAGTAGAATCCTTGTTTTCTACAAATTAATATATATATATATATATATTGTCCATCAAAATTGTCCATTTATTTATTTAACTCGTAGAATATTTTCTACAGATTGACACAATCAAGAAAAAGTTGCGCAAAGCATTGCAAATCCAGATTAATCTTTGTATTGCTTCCAATGTTATTTTATTTTCGTTGATTGACTGATTACAGTTTAAATATATATAATAATATATAATTTTAATTAATAAGCTTTAGCTTGTAGCACTAGGATGAAAGTTCAATAAATTCAAATTCTAATCATAAAGTAATATATTGTATACATATACATATACATATATAAAGAAAGCTTTAACAAACGACAGGCAGCTTTGGTCTTTAGCGTATTTTAGCCAAATCCCACAGTACGATAAACAAACAAACAAGCTAACAAAAAAAAAACGCTTAGTTGTACACTCAGAAAATAATGAATGGAAGAGGTGCGACTTGAAAAAAGCACGTGTTGTCGTCGATTAGCCGAAAAAGCAGCCGAAACCACTTGTCCCATGCCCATGGTTGGGTTGTGGCTTGAAACGTGAGGCAACATATATTGGGGCATTGTTGTCAAACAGGTGTAATTACAGGGTAATGACTAATTGACGTGTGTATCAGCCAGCACCCTAACATTGAACATTGAAAGTGCAAAGCTTGAGGGTCAAACTTGAGCATGGTTAATGAAAGATATATATGTCGATATATTGAAGATGTTGCTACCGTCACGCAGTTGCCATAGAAAACCCCAAAAACAGCTGTTGAAAACCAGCTTTCAGTGGCATAATTTCCCAGATGCATTCGCTGCTCTTGCATCCACACAGCTTGCTCTCTTTTATCTCTCTCTTGCTCTCTCGCTCTCTGAATGTCACGCTCAAGTTCAGCTTCAGCTTCAGCTTCAGCTTTAGCTTCAGCTTTTGTTGAATCTCCGTTTGTCATCACAGTGAATTTCCAGTTTTTTGATTCTTGGCCTGGTATAAAATCTTGGTAACGTGCTTTTGGCCAACACAGTTTCGTCGGCTCTTTCGACACCGTTACACGCGTCGTCTGTTGCTCTCCGTCTTCTACTTGATCACTGATCACTGGTCACTGATTTTTATGGTAGTGTTGTGGTAGCCCCCAAAACGAGTTTAACGCTTTCGGTTTCAATTTCAGTTAAAAGTTTACGTTTTTTATTGTTTCTTGCCGTGTGCTGCGCTTGTGTACTATATAAATTATACGATTATTATGTTGTTGTTTTGAAAACACATTAACTATTCATAAGTTTATGCTCAACACATTGTGCATACATATAAATTGTTGTTTGCACACATTTTGTGCATTTCGGGTTTTGCCAACAAAAATATTCGAAACTTCTCGTTAAAAGTTCGGGTTTTTTAATAGGCCTCCTACTCAGTTTTGTTATTATTTCATCTAATTAAAGTCCAGATTTTGTTTAAAAATAGATAATTTCTTTACTTTAATAAATAAATATACTTATTTTCTTCCTGGCATCGTATTTTAACGAATACATCAAATATTTGTATTCAAAATTAGCATACTTATTATTAAAATTGTAATTATGATAATTATCAGTTTCGCTTAAGGATTTCCAATTGAAGTCTACAGTGATTTGAAACTCAAAAAACTAGTTTTTATATAAAGTTAATTTCCTCTCAAGATCCAAATCGCCAATATCTTCATTGCAAATGCATTCAAATTCAACGGCAAAATTTAAATATCTGCGAACTAGAGTAAAATTATAAAAAAAAATATAACAAAAAACTGTTGTGTAGCTTCCGTTAATGATGTTAAATTTTTGCAAGTCAAGAGCGAATGTCAAGGTTAAGGTTAAGGCTAAAAAGAAGAAGAAATAACCGGATGAACGACGATGATATAAATCGGCCTGCATTGTATTCAATGCAGTTCCAATGATCCGATTACCAAGCCGGTTTATAAAATTTAAAAAAACTAAAAAAAACATACTAATGCACAATTTGTCATACAGCAAGCAAGACACTTGAAATCTTAAAGTCAATTATAAGACAAATACGAAAAAAATAGAAAAAAAAAACAATTAAGAATATTATACTTAATTTGAAAAGAGCTTAAAACAACAGCAACAAATACGGCTGCTGCAAAATGAGTAAGTAATAATTACTGTATTTACACAGAGGCCTTATATAAGTACACAGAAACAAATAATTGAGAATTGTTACCCAGCTTCCACATATTATATATACTACATATGTATATATAAACACGCTACTGACGTTACGTGCACTAATTGCATATTAATTATCATCGCTCTTACTATCTTTTGTCTTACAGGAGTACCCACCATGTTGTCGGACATCGATGCTCTGCCCTCGATCAAGCTGGGCGACTTTACGCTACAGTTCGAGCTGGGCGAAGCCACCGCTGCTGCCCAGGAGGTGGCCGTCCGGGAGCTACGCGAGTCTCCCGAGCGCCAAAAACAGGCGACACAGGAGCTGAAGCGATTGCTGGAGGGTAAGTTTGTATACAGTGTTTACTAAGCGGTTAAAAATTTTAGATATTTATCTATAGTAAAATTCAATATTTTTATGTTGAACTCAGAATTATGATGCAATTTTCATTTGAAGTCAATAGCAAATAATATTCAAATGAAATATTCCAAATTTCTAGCTTCTCATTATTACATTTTAAATCCTTTCATAATTAATTTGAAAATTAAATAATTCAATTAAATTAATCATTTAATTTTATTTTGCATTTGTTTTTCTGTGTGTAGAAAGAGGAAAAAGTTGAGATTAAATTATTGAATTATGGGGATTTCATAAAAAAACATATTTATAATTATGAAAGAGAGCTGTACGGGGAAACTAGCTAAAGGGAAACTTTCGCATTAAGATCGGTAATTTCTTGAAAAATTATAAATAATCTAACTACAAGTTATGATAATTCCAATCTTGGCTTAAGGGGAAAATAATATTAATAATCAAACTACAAACTAAGGGAATTCCAATAATATCAGTAGTTTGTGAAAAATTATAAATTGTAAGTAATCTGATTACTAGATCCAATTTAAATAGGGATAGGGGAAAAAGTTCAGACTCAAATCAATAACGAAAGTATTCTTTAAATAAAAATGCCTTCCAGAATTCCTTTCTTATTTCACCTAAGCTCAAAAACTCGTAAAACAAGTTCGAGCTTATAATAAATAAAAATTATTAAACATGACATAAGACTATTAACTGGAATCAGCACAATCCGATTTGACTCAAACCAAAAAATACGACGAAAATAATGACAATGTGAAAAATATTCACATGGAATATTAAGCGACCTTGACATCGGTCACAAACCTAATTTATTTATTTATTTCAAAAGTTGAGGTAGGACCATATTCGTATAGTTTTATTGAGTCTATCAATATTCAATATGCTCAACATTTCTTCGATATAGTAAAGATGTCGATTTATAGCATGTCGTTAATCATATAGCAGCCCCTTTACTTAACTTTCAAATTACGATGAGACTAAAGTCGACTTCCTAGACGACCCCTAAATTAGAGGTAGCTTACACGATAATCACTCAAGTAAACCCACAGCTAAATATAGATATATATATATAAATGTATATAATAAGGTGCATTGTGGGATCTAGCATTGATCAAGACTCTAGAGAGATATGCTTAATAAATATATAGTTACACATATGTACAATATACATATATATATAGTTATAGTAAAGTAGTCGGATAAGGTCAGCGAGATCAGCGTCATTAGCAACCAGTTGCTGGACTCTGTTCAGTTGTAATGCCAAGTATATATAATTAATATGAAACCTATTATTATATTTATATAGCGGAAACCGATTTGCACTATCCCAAGGACAATGAGGAGTGGCTGATACGCTTCCTGCGGCCCTGCAAGTATTATCCAGAGAGTGCGCGCGACTTGGTAACCTATATACATATATATATATTGAATAGTTGTCCATTAACTGAATGCTCCGTAAATTACAGATCAAGCGCTACTACTCCTTCAAGGTGAAGCACTCGGATGTTTACAACAATCTGAAACCCACGCGGGAGGCCAACATCTTTAAGAACGATATACTCACCGTGTTCCCCAATCGTGATCAGTGCGGACGCCGCATCTTGTTACTCGAGCTGGGCAGTAAGTGAATCACCTTCACCTTCAACTTCACCTTCACCTTCAGCTTGGGTGTTGTCAATGACAGCTTATGTAATCTCTGATTTTGCTTGCACTTAGAACGCTGGAAGCACAAGCAGGTCACGCTCGATGAGGTGTTCAAGGGCGCAGTCATATTCCTGGAGGCGGCCATGCTGGAGCCGGAGACGCAAATCAATGGCGCCGTGGTCATCTTCGACATGGACGGGCTCAGTCTGCAGCAGACCTGGCAATTTACGCCGCCATTCGCCAAGCGGATAGTGGACTGGCTGCAGGACTCGGTGCCGCTGCGCATCAAGGCCATACACATTATAAACCAACCAAAGATCTTCAATGTGGTCTTTGCGCTCTTCAAGCCCTTCCTGCGCGAGAAGCTGCGCACACGCATCATTTTCCATGGCACCGATCGCGAATCCCTGCACAAGTACATGTCACCCAAGTGCCTGCCATCCTGCTATGGCGGCATCCTGGAGCTGCCGCGCATCGACGGCGACCAGTGGTATCAGCTGCTGCTGATGTGCGATGGCGAATACGAGGCCATCAACTCGTATGGCTACAAGAAGAAGTGAGAGAAGTGGATGCAGTTGGTCCAGTTGGTCGTTGGTCCGCAATGTGTACAGCAAGTGATATTTCTCCCTCGTCTACCGCAAACTCGTTTAATATGCATTAAGCTCAACTATATCTAAATCTATATCTATATCTCTATCTCTATCTCTATCTCTATCTCTGTTATACGCTTGTCCAGCCAACGCTTGCGATAGTTGTATGCCAAGAAGTTTGCCTTAGTTTTAAGCTGGCAGTAAGTGTTATAGCTAACATAATCCAACTCTATATATGTATATTTAATTGGGGGTAAGCGTAATTATAGCCTGTTATTACATTTATTACTTACATAGTTGAGAAACAAAAACATACACATAAATATATATATATATACTATATCAAAAGTCAAACACATGAATATTTTGCACTCTTTTCACTTTATTTGAGTTTCTTCATTCGCAGAATTTACAGTTAGCTTTATATATAGACAAATCACGTACATATATATGCTCTTCATTGGCTGTATTTATAAGTAAGTAAGTTTTCCGTTATACAAAGCAGGTTGAACAAATATTTAACTAGTATTTCACTTAAAATTGTGAATCGTTTGGCTTGAGATTAACTGTTATAAGCTGCTCGAATATATACTTGTATAATAGTTAACACTGTTATACACTTTGCATGTATAAAAGCTAAATGTTATGGTCAAATCAATTGATCCAATCACAAGGCACAATTGTTATACACGGCTTGTAGTTGAGACCAGCAAACTGTTATACAACTTCACGTTACGCGTTACTCGCTACTCGTTACTCGTTACTCGTTACTTTCTTAAACTCAATCTCATAATGTTTCGACTACAGTTTGTTGGTTTGTGGTTTTTGGTCTATGCTGGAATACTCTGCCCTCAAATATCACCAAATCAACTGGAATGTTGTGAATGCCTCCTGGCTAAGCATATATGTATATACATATATATATACATATGTCTGCTCAGAGTCGGTAATTGGTGGCTGGCGCCTTTGGCGAGCGGGCGAAATGGCGTGACAGGGAGTTGGGTGCATGCATCGCTGCATCCGCAATTTGTCCATCATCATCAGCCGCATCGACGACATCAGCTGCCTGGCCCCCACCCCCACAACAATTGCGACGTTGCATTAAGCGTATGGGCTGCGTTAAATCGATAGTGTCGCCATTCTGTCGCTGCTCCGCTTCGGCGACTCGCTCCATTGTCTGCCACTGGCGCAGGGCTAGCACAAAGGCATCCGTCACATTTGTGGCCGTCTTCGACGAGGTCTCAATGTGTGAGCTAATCCCCTGCGCCGTGCACCACTGCTCCACATCCACGGAGCTCACTTGCCGCTTCTCCGCTCGTATGTCGTTCTGTATGCATGTGATATTAGTCTATATATCCATGCTATATGTGTATGTTTTGAGACTCACCTTGTTGCCCACCACAATGAATGGGAACCTTTCCGCCTGGACGTCCGCATAGTTGATGAACTCGTTGCGCCACAGTCGCAATCCTCGCAGACTGTCCCGATCATCCAGTGCATAGCAGAGCAGGCACATATCGGAGCCGCGATAAAACGGAGTTCGCAGCGCCCGAAATCGTTCCTGTCCAGCCGTGTCCCATATCTAAAACATTAATGAAAACTGGGTTTAATAGATTTATGCATTTATTTCTATTACAATAGGAGAATCTTGATTTGGAGAAGATAAAAAGTTTTTAAAAAGAAATATTAATAAAAAAAAAGTGAATTTGGTTTTTAGGAAAACAAAAAATCATAAAAATTAATAGAACTAGGGAAATACCCTGTACCCAGCTCATATATTCATTCATAGCTACTTATGTGTATTATATACGATTTTGTGATTTATATAAATTTTGTTAAAAAATGTTTTTTTCTAGATTTAAATGTAGTATTAATATAGAGGCTAATTCATGATCAAAAATGGTTTTGTTTTAAAAATCGGTTCAGTTTTGACAAACTTATAGCATTGTACAATTTTGATCCGATAGCTGCCAAGCTAAGAAACTAGTTGACATTGAAGCAGATAGGCAGACATAACCATATATATAGAATATATAGAATATATATATATACAGAATATATATACTTAAAAGAGTTGCCGATGTTTCCTTCTATTTGACATTTCATATCGAAATTATAATAACCGCTAGAAGAGTATAATAAATGTCGAAGAACATACATTATAATTAAACAATACACCTCTTGATTGGCATTCAATTAAAGGTCCATTGAAATTAGCATTTGCTGATTGGGGAACAAGGAAGAATTCACAGCACTAAATTGGAGCAAACATATGTACATACAAATACTAGGCAAAACTCAAGTTGTTAGATATCTAAAAAAAAATAGTAGATAGCAAAATGTTGCGTCATTTTTATGAATTTGTAAATAAAGCTACAGTCAGATATACCCTGAGATCCCCAAAAGCCTAGACCCAAAGAGAAACCAAGTGACTGATAACAATGGGCTGATAATGAATAGAAAACAAGTTTGCAACAGGAAAGCCTTAAAGTTAGTAAACAAATAAAGGTGCGATAGCGAATGGGAAATTGTTGTACCCTAAATTTGAACACAAATAGACAACAACTATTTAAATAGTAATAGTAGATTTAATAATAGTGAATATGTGGTATATATAGCTTCCAAATTATCGCAAGTTATGAATATTTGTATTTATAATTATATTAAATATTATGTGTCAAATACATAATAACTATTTTTACTGATATCTTTTGAATATTAAAGAGTTTGCTCTTTATTAGTTGTAGACATCTGTTTTATATAGTAAGTACTATTCAAATATAAATTATGCAAATAGTAATCAGCTTTAAACAAATATGTACAAAGAACAAAAATTCAGTTGATTTTTTAAATACATATAGTCACATATATTTATGCATACCGGGTTTTGCCCAAGCGAATTATCTCTGTCATAATATGAACCATCAACTTTCGAAACATTTTTCAAGGTCAATTGTTTATTTTTATAAAATTGCTAATGAGAACTGAGTACAATTTTGGGAAATTCTTGACTCGCATTTTTCACTCAGAAGGTGGATGATTTTTTTTTTATTTTTTTTTTGTTTATAATAATAATAATTTTTTACTCATACAACCATTGACTTAATTTTTCTACTCAGGTGTATGACCTTATTTAATTATTTTTTTTTGTCTTTAAATTTGTAAATTAGTTTTAGGGTGATAACTAAGAGGTTTCATATAACAGCTTTCCACCAAGTTTTCACCCTAGTGTGTGTATTTTCCAAAGCCCAGACTTTGTGCTCGACTATGTTATTAAAGGAAACTGATGTACAAAATGCAGTTTCACAGTTTTTACGTTGATTACCGAACAGTCACGCAGTCAACAAAAAAGTTTTATATATTTTAATAGTATATATGTAAGTAAAAAAGAAATTCCGGTTGAAGTTCGAAAAATGTACATACAATCTTAATACATATGTACATATATATATATATGTATGTATACATAAGAGATTGCCGCAACAATATTGGCTTGGGGTATTCCCAGAATCTACAATCGCTGTAGGGCATTTTAGAGTCAGTTAATATAAAAGTCATCCTGCTCAACAATTTGCACGCTTCTTGTTTAGTCCAAGTTCAGCGAAGCGTTAACAAAAATTCACAGTTTCTGCTTTTGTCGGGGTTTTTGCTGCAGAAAATTACAAAACATAGAATGACTAATAAAAATCATCATTAAAGGTACATATATATATATATGTATGTAAGGTCGGCAATTATTTATAAATATGTAGGCAAGATCTGATTGGAATTTTGTTCTATTGATTTGCGCAATTATCGCTAATTATTCGAATTATTTAAATGACATTTTGCACCAGTTTGCTTACTCATTGCACAGTGCACAATTCACAATTCACCCCCGTTGCATATTTATAAGCTCAGTTTGTCGGACTGTCGGAAAATGTGCATTAAAATGGGAAGCGACAGCATAAATAAAGTGCATCGTTAGGAAACAGCGGACGAGCGAAAGGTAGGGCGGGGGAGTAAGAGAAACGAGCGCACGAAATGGAATTGATATATGAAGGGAAGAGTTGCCTGGACTATTTACACATGTACATGTATATAGAGTACATATTGAAGACTAACGTATTTGTGTGTGTGTGTGGGGAGAGGAGCCATATAGCACTAGACTCTAGTGCGGAATCAGGTAGCTGTTGAAGTCATGAAAATATCTGATAATAGCAGGGACGGCTGCATGTGTTGCGGCTTTTTAGCATTCCAAAATAGGCAAAGCAACATGTGATTATTTATTATATTTATAATATTTACAATCTTATTATATTCAAAATATATATTCTCTTTTTACCTCTTTTAACTTGAGCTTCACTCTATTCCCTCTCTCTATTTAACTTTTTCTTAACAAAAAATTATTATTTACTAACTTTTAACATTTGTTTTTAAACTTTTTAAAAAAATTGTTTTTTTTTATCTATAGTTTTATGTTTTAATTCTTGTAATATTTAAATAAATCTCTAATTCGACAATAAATAAATATATAAATTACGTACATATGTATAACAGACAGGACATACATAGTTCCTTAAGAAACTCATTCCGCAAAGTTCGAATAGGGAAAAATAGACACACACACACACACACGTACATATGTAGGTAGAAATGCATACATATAACAAAGCTGAAACAAAGTCGCCGCATTGTTTGTTGTTGTTGTTGCTGTTGACGCTGTTGATTTGGATTCCGGCATGCTAAACTGTACGTTAATTGAGCTTTGAATTGATATGTGTGTGTGTGTGTGTGTGTGTGAGCGAGTGGGTGCAGATGTCGAAGATACCGAGACAGATAATTCACAGCTCAAAAAAAGTACAAAACCGTTGCTTGAGCGGTTCCAATTGGAATTGGAGTACGAACCGGAGCTGAGCTACGCTCACGAATTGTCCAATTGGTGATTCACCACATTAAATGAGATTCCGTTAAGTCAATTGCAGGACATTTGACACTCCTCCCCCCCCACCCACTGACCTGCAGTGTGTACTTTTCGCCGTCAACAGCAATATCTTTGTTCATGAACTCCACACCAATCGTATGGAAATTGTTCTCCTCGTAACGATTCGATACGAAGCGTGTGAGAAGCGCCGATTTGCCCACACCCCCGTCGCCCAGTATGACGACCTTGAGTAGTTTGGATTTCTGCGGTGGGCGCATGTTTGTCATTTTGTTACTGTTAATGTTACTGTTGTTCGTCTTTAGTAAGAAATAAATATTTTAATAAAAAACTGCGCAGATAAAATTGTTTGCTATACAAAAGTTAATAATTATATAAATTTCGTTATTATTTTGTCATCAATCACGATTCTTGTTGCACTAATGCATTTAGTTATGCATTTTTTTTTTTTAAATTATAAGTATCAACAATTAAACCATTAAAATTAAACACACGCGCCGCGCCGCTTCTGATTAGACCAACCGACAGCTGTCAAATGAATTGGTTGGCAAAAAAGAACATGTTCGCGGAACCAGCGCGCTGTTTAAAATGTAAACAAATGTTATGTTAAGCAGAGCCGAGCAGAGGAAACTACGTTAGGAATGCCGCACAAAGGCCCCCTTTGAAAGGGGTGATAAGATAGCAACTACATTGCACAAAATACACTGCCTTTTTAAAGTACTAGTACACATAGTATATACACTAGTATATAAACATTAAAAAAACAGCAATGCAATAAATATATTATTTTATTTTACTAAGCCCAAAAATAATTAAATATACTTTTTAAATAGCTATAAAAAATAAACTATTGTGTTTTGAATGTAGCCAAAAATTGTATATGATTTTATATTAGCTTAACTGCAGTTGGAGATTATTTTGGATTTGGAGATATTTAAAATATTAAATAAACGTTATCTGGCTAAGATATTTGGAACCCTTTTAGCAAATTTGGTATCTCTAGTTATATCTGGAGTCAAAGCGGTTATGAGTAATATATAATATATACATTTTATAAGTTTGGAGCTTACTGATTCCGTCTATTTTTTATAAGATACCCATGATAAGATAAGAAATAATCGCCAATCGATCTATTTAATTACAAAATTTCTGTGTTTCTATATTATAATAATAATAATTAGGTGAATTTGGGATTCAGCCTTTTATCACCGCAATGGGACGCATCTTGATGCACTTCTTGCTGATGCCAGCAGCGTGGCAAGTGTCCACGACATCGGTGACATCCTTGTAGGCCTCGGGTGCCTCCTCCATGACTAGCTTTGGACTGGCAACGCGTATGGCAATGCCCAATTGATCCAGCTTATCCAGGACTTCCTTGTAGTCCAGATTACGACGCGACTTCGCGCGCGACAGAGCGCGTCCCTAATGATGAGGATTAGTTGAATTAAAATGAGTTTGGGATTTGGGATTGATGAGTTGCTTACTGCGCCGTGGCAGGTGCTGCCAAAAGTCTCCTGCATGCCGCGCTCGGTGCCGGTGAGAACATAACTGCAGGTGCCCATTGTGCCGCCAACGAGGACAGGCTGTCCGGTTAGCTGATAGTCGACGGGGATGAGGGGATGGTGAGGTGGAAAGGCGCGAGTGGAGCCCTTGCGATGCACCAGCAGCTTGCGCTCCCTGCCATCCACAATGTGATTCTCCACTTTGGCAATGTTGTGGGAGACATCGTAGATGACATGCATGTCCAGATCATCGGGTGTTGTGTTGAACATCTTGGCAAACGCCTGACGCGTGAGGAACGTCATCGAGCTGCGATTGACCCAAGCGAAATTGGCAGCTGCAGCCATAGCCTTTAGGTAATCCTGACCCTCGACGGAGTTGATGCGGGCACAGGCCAATTGGCGATCATTGGTCTCGATCTTGTCGCGCTTCATGGCCTTCTCCATCTGGACGAGGGCATCGGTGGCCACCTGGTGGCCAAAGCCGCGGCTGCCCGAGTGTATCATGATAACGACCTGGCCCTTCTCCTCGATGCCCATCTTGGAGGCGCTCCACTTGTCATAGATCTCGTCTACCACCTGAATCTCGGCATAGTGATTGCCGGCACCCAAAGTGCCCAACTGGGGCAGTCCACGTTTCTTGGCGCGCATGCTCACCTTGGCCGGATCGGCGTTCAGCATGCGCCCGTACTCCTCGCAATGTTCCTTATCCTCCGCCCAGACATAACCCTCCCGCAGCGACCAATCCATGCCCATTTCGAGAGCCTCCTCCAGATCCCGGGCAGTCATCGGTATGATGCCCTTGGAACCCACACCAACGGGTATATGATCGAACAGAGACTGAGCCAGCTGCTCCTTCACCGGCTGCACATCCTTCTCATAGAGATTCGTGCGCAGCAGGCGCACCCCACAATTAATATCGAATCCCACTCCTCCCGGACTTACCACCGACAGCGGATCATCCATGTCAAAGGCAGCCATATTGCCAATGGCAAACCCATATCCAGAGTGGATATCCGGCAATCCTATCGAGCGACCCACGATACCCGGAAGAGCAGCCACATTAGCAATTTGCTTGACGCCCGGCAGAAAGCCACCAATGGCTCCAGGACGACACGAGTTCTTCAGCTCCTCCAGCATCAGCTGCTCCAGCCGGCTGTTCACATAGAAAATTCCCTCCACATTCATATTGGGCTGGAATCCCTTTTTAATCCTCCAGGAGTAATCATTGATCTTCTCCAGATATTTCAGCTCCTCGACATAGGGACGCACCACCATTTTAAGTAGCTATGTTTTGTCGATCTATTTCGCAACCTGCACTGTTTTTGCTTATAAATTGCAACTATTTCGCCACAATTGGTAAATTGCCGGCAAAATTCACAAATTAACAAAACTAACACATGTAAACATTAACAGCTGGTAATATTAACAGCACATGTAAACATTTGCTAGTGTGGTCATCCCAGAATGAATAGCATTTGCTTGAATGATTATAACAGCGCGCTTATTTAAAAAAAAAAACTGGTTAATATAGTACTTGTTTCAAGCAGTAAGCTGCGAAATAATTCAAGCAAGAGATTACACTCTAAATAAATCAAAGTTTGTTTAAAGCGGCTAAACGAATGTTTGAAATGGAATTTAACAGCAGCTGTTAACCACAAGACGACAGTCACAATAGATTCAGCTATCGATTGCAGAGCTGCTATGTCAATGCTATCGTCCAGCCACCACTATTTATTAAGCCTGCCATTTTATACAATCGATAGCCATTTTAAAAGCTGTGATTTTTAATTAAAATATCATAATTTCAGTTTAGTGAAAATATCCGATTTTTCCGACAACAGCTGGTCCGTAAACGTCCACTTGATTGGTCTGGTACACAACAATGCTCAAAAATGGATACTGTTGGCTAATGGCTTTGACATCAAACAATTCGGTGCCCACCAGCCAGTTAATTTTTAAAAGATGCAAGCGACTAAGTAACGATTGTTCTAGGCCACTTGCATCCCGGTTGTATAATGCTAGTGTTTTAAGCCTGATTGCCGATTCCAGTAGCAGCATTAATTGTCTTTGATCCTCCACATCGCAACGGCTGAGATCCAATTCCAGCAGGCTGGAAGCAACCAACAGGATCTCTTTCACATAGTCGCTTGTAAGGTTCGCATGCTGTATTTTCAGTGCTTTGAGTCGACCGCCTTCCTCGGCGCCCAGAAGCAGATGATGCAGCAGGCTGAGGACGTCATCGGAGCGAACGGAGTAGCCCACATTTATGTTGAGACTCTCCAGATGCCGACCAAGCGCCTGCAGTTGATTATTGTCGTATTCAGGTGGAAAACGCATGGAAAACTCAAAGTGACGAAATCTTCGCAGTTGCCGCTCAACGGCAGCATCAATTAGCGGATGAAGCTTTCCAAATAATAGCAACAGTTCGTCCAGTGTAAAATACAGGAATATATTGTCCAGACAATCGTCGTTTAGAATTAACAATGAAGTTGGTGTTGATTCCATGTTGAAAAGTGACTGAAACGAGAAATTTTAAACTATTCAGAGAGCGCGCGCAATCGACTATCGATAAATAGTTGTTTAAGTGTTTGCACAAGAGTCGTTTAACGAAGTCGCTGGTGTTGCCGTTGCCATGTTAAACGGTGACTGAAACGGGATATTTTGAAACTAACAAAAGAGCGCGCGTGGTTCGATAGTTATCGATAGTCGAACAGCTGTTTGAGCGCTTGCATGTGTATAAGTATTGTGGTGTATTGTGTGTTGTTTATGTCTGTGCTGTCTACGTGTGTGTCTGTGGACCGATGCCGCTCCAAAATTAAAGTGAATCATATAAAACTCGTCTCCAACTTACGCGACACTCGCGAGCAGCGTTCACTGCCATTTCAGCAAAAATATTTTCAATTCCAATCGGAGTCTAAATTGATGTGTTGTTGTTGGTGCGGTACAGGAAAAAACTGTTTGCGTGGATTAAAAATGTTCTCTCTTTAAAGTCCAATTAACTACGTTTGTGTATTCCAATTGAAATTATTACTTTTTAAGTCAAATTAAGCACGTTTGTATATTCTCATTTGAATCGGAATTTGCCATAAGTGTGTATGTGAGGCGTGGCATTCGTTGTTTTTTGTTAACCCAATTGGAGAATTCATCACACACACACACATTCACCGAGAGTCGTACCTGAACTAGAACAACTGCAAGGCAAAGGAAACAGCGCAATGGATGATTTAGGTGAGTGAACCAAACACACACACGCGTACACGAATACTTCCTGTGTCGCGTGGCACCCTGTAATTTGGCACAGGGTGCGTCAGCAATGCTCTTTTATGCTGTTGTCAACGGCTTCAAGGTCAACTGTTGTTAGCGGTTTGAGCATACATATCTAATTAGCATTCCAAGTGAGTGGCTGCAGACAATGGCCGGTAGATGGCGTTTGACTTATTCTTTGAATTTTGTCTTACAACTCTCTCTTATCTATATTGCTTGCCCGCTTAATCATGTTGTACGATTGTGCCTATCCAAATCCAGTACCCCATCTTATCGACATGTATATACAGTGCATCAAAAAAGGATTGGCACTAGTACTTTTTGTTTATAATGTGTTATTAAGCATACAAATTCAAATATATATTATTAAATAAATTTACTTTTTTATTTGAGTGGAATAAAGGTTGTCCTAACACAAACTTTTCAAAGGGAGGTGTGCCATTACTTTTTTGATTCGCTGTATATGTATGTATTTAGAAGTATGCGTGCTATTATTCACCACCCAAATCTTATCTCTGCTTTTGGATACTTTGCATCCTCGCCATTGCATTCTTGGCGATTTTATGATTTATACGCATTCCTGGAAATCAAAACGAAATCAACAGGAATCAGCAGCAGCAGCAGAGTTTCGCAGTCGACGTTGCAATCATTCACACGTATATTTTGAAATGTCTGGCGTTTAGGGTTGTCATTGTCATTCATATTATTTTTGGAATTTTAACTTGTTCATTGTGAAAGTATATTAATTTATACGAATCACGTTTTTATAATATTATGTATGAAAAAATAAAAAATAAAAGGAATTTTAAAATTTGTAGGGGTTTAAGTACTTTTTGAAATAGTTTTAGTATTTGTGATTTTTTGTTAATGATCTGTCACTGTAAGGCTGACCCAACTGATAACTGGGTTTGTCATTTATTTGTTTGCTTTTATTTCCACACACACACACACAAGCCCACTTTTAGTCATCATCAGCAGAACTTCGTATATCGTCATCTTATTCGCGTTCGCAGCTGCCCTTCTGCCTTTTTACTTTATTTTCTTTATGACACAATTTCGCGGCTGTTTACTGCCTGTTGCGCTTTTGATAAAAACATACAAACACACACACACACAAACACAAGCACAAGCACACACGAGTGGAGACATTCCTAAGAGTTGACTAAAGGCCACTCAAACTCACTGTGTAGAAGAGCGAGTAAGTTGACAGCTTCGCTAAAACTTTACGGTTCAAACGCAGCTGACTGCTGCACTCTCTGCTGCCCACGCACAGTGGCGCACACTTATGCGCAAAATGAAAGCACATAAACATACACACTTATGAATGAGCTCGTGTGTATTTTAAGTGGAGTAGTGTTGCCCACTTTATTGATTACTCTCTACCCACTCGGTGCACGCAACGTCCGGAGTCGACTCGGATTGCGTGTGCAGCAAACTTGTTGATATGTCTGATCGTGTTGCATTCAGTCGAAAGCACTGTCACTCATCACAGTGGAATAGAGAAATTTTTTTGATCAACACGTAAAATTAAAACAATACTGCATGTCTAAGAAAATGGAAGCCTTATAAAAATATAAGAGACAATGACAGTTCACATTATATTTGTATTTGTTATCATACAAATGCTCTTTAAACCACTGTGAGCGCGAAGCGCTTGACAATCTTTGTTTGTCTGCCTTTCTGCTAATTCCTCCTTTTTGCCTCCCACTTGCGGCTTTCGCTTTGCGGCTTTGTTGCTGTCGTCGTCACAACCTCATCATCACGACTTGCAGCAACCGCAGCCAGACGAACGCTGGCAGCGACGCTGACGCCTAAGCGAAGCGAAACAAATGAAATGAGCACACTTTTCGTTTGTTTATTCTCTCTCTCTCCTGCTAGCTCTCTCTCTCTCTCTCTCTCTCTCTCTCTCTCTAACTGCGCGGTGCGCTCATGAGAGCAGCGTTGCGTTTGTTTTTAATGAAGCTCCATTGACGCTGCGTTTCGTGGTTCCATTTCATGTTCCGTTAGTGTGCACAAACGCCAAGTTCTATTTCAGTCGTTTGCGACGCTTTTGCTTAGACACGACGCGTTGCGGTGCGGTGCGGAGCGATAATGAGGAATAAATAACAACAAAATATGAGACAAAGTGCAGTCAAAAGTTCAGAAAAACAAACCGTGTAATCGAGCAATCGATAATAGCAAAAAGTGCCGCCAACAAGTCAATCAATCGATCAAGTGCTCAATGTGAATTAAAAAAAACAACAGACAACAACTGCACAAAAAAGTCAATGAAAAATCGGTGGGGAACTCGATTACGGCAGGTGGTGTAGCGTGGGAAAATTGTTTACCTTTTGCTAAAGTCGCTCAAAGCAATAGTAGCTAAACTATATTGTTTGTAGGTAAATAAAAGATAATAAACCAGCGCAAAGATAAAACTTGAATTTCTGTGGCTAAACTGATAACAAAACAAAGCTAAAAGAGAGGCAACGATTTTTGTCGGTTAATAGATTAATGAGCTCAGTCACTGAAACAAATCCCGCTGAAATCTTTGCAACGCTTTCAGAATTTTAATTTAAACTAATTAAGCAGCTAATTCTTAAAAATTGAATAAACAACTAAGAAAATAACAAGATGAATAACGAGAAATATGCCTTAATGTGACAAGAGCTGTGAAATTTGGGTAGCGCCATTAATTTTCGACATCCCCGACAAGCGGATTATAAGCGATATTAAAAAATGAGACACAATTCGTGGGCGTTGAGGAGGGAAATTTGTTTGATCAGATATCAAACTGGAAAATGGGAACATAAAACATGACAAAAGAAAAACAAATCCAAACACAATTAAAATATAAATTAAGAGAGCATAACATTTTAAAGTTTAGTATTTTTTACAATATTTGTGGAATTTTTATATATTTATAAAATATTTAATTTTGATTTCGAACATATTAAACATAGATAGATTTTAATTTTCATCATACAGGAAAAACAAAATATTGAGTGATATTTATTATTGAGTTTTAATTGAAAAAATCAATTGTAAAATTGAATTTAAACTTTTTTGAATAAAAATCAGTTGTGAGTTTTATAATTGTCTTTTAAAACTAATTGCAACAATTGATTTTTAAAAATAAAAATTTGAATTAATTAGAACTGATTTTTATAATTTGAACTCATAACTGTTACGGTCCCTATTTTAAGCAAACACTCGCACATATTTCAATCACTTGAAGTAAAATGTAAACAAAGTATCTCGAGTTACGAAAGTGCTTGAAATACTGTTATATTTTGTTATATAGGATGTAAATGTTTATTGGAATTGTGGGCTCATCTAGCGTTGCAACCATTAAATGCACTCATTCCAATTGCTTTTTGAATTGCCGCCAAACGAATTTCAATTAGTCACAAAATGTATCTGTATCTGTATCTTTTGAGTGCCACAGCCTCTTTCTCTGTTTGTGTTTATGACGAAACAGCTGGGGCCCCCTCTGCTCAGCCTGCCCACCATCGAATCGAATTTCCCTTCAATTTTCCGCCCACACGCACGCTTCGAGGGCAACTCTAACGGGTTTGCACTTCACGATCCCAGAGCCGAATGTTTGTACAAAGCATTACTTCAAATACTGAAATACTCTGTGTGAAGAGAAGAAGTTAGCACCTCTTAGCTGGCATGGAAACATGCCACAAACCGCCCTTCCTCACCTCCTCCCCGCTGGATAGTGTAGTGAGTTCATCGTTCATTTCGAGTATGGCAAGTTCTTGTTTTCAATCAGCAAACAGATTCTTATCTCCAAGTGCCAACTCATAAAATTTCAATTAGTTGGCGTTGTTTTTGTGCACTACGAAGGGAGAACCTCCCTAGCTCTCTTTATATCTCTCTCGCTTTCTCGTTCATTCTCTGAATGAGGTAAGCTGTTGAGTAAGGCTTCCATCCCTCTTGGTTGGGTGTCTAGATTCTAGAATATACTCATTTTCAGACCTATTTAGTTGGTGATCAAAACACAATCCACAGTGTAAGATCTATAGCTTTCAACCCGGGAACTTTCGTTTATAATGCCTGCAATTTTCAATTGAGCTACGCCTTTAACTACGCTAAAACCAAAAAATATTTAGATACTCAGATATTTCAAATGTTTTTCTCAATATTTTCTAAATCTTTATTTAAGATTTTTCCAAACTATTTCATATTTTACAAGGCAAGTTTTTTTAAAATTCAAATCCCGAAGACTAAACGCTGTTTAATTAAACTCTTTTGCGCTGATCGACTTTGAATGAATCTTCAAAACTGGAACTGCATATTTCCATAACTCCAATTTGTTTAAAGTTCGAACAAAAATTCATTTACTTTTATTTCAGTACTAACGAATCTTGATTGAGAATATACAAAGTCAGTTTAAGTATCGTTTAAAATTTAAGTTATACTAATTATATTTCATAAAAAAATCAAAAGTTGTCATTTTATTAGATTAACTTCATACTCATGAAAAAAACTCTTTAATAAAGATGTAACAATGCATCTATAATCGACCTTGGCAAATCAACGCCCCCAGATGAAAAGTAGGTGAAAATTAGAAAATCTGTTAATTACTATCTAGCCACAATAGATCAAATAAATCGAGGTTTTAGACCTTTTTCTCGTGCCAAGTTTGGACAAAATATAAAAACGTTTTAATAGTGGCATAAACTAAACAAATTTATGGGCGAAAGGCCAGTGAATGTGTTAGTAAATACATACATACATATGTACATATGTATTGTAGCTCACCCACGTGAGTGTAAAATTTGGATACGTTTCGTTTCTCTGGGCCACCGATTGCGTTTTCACCTTTGGCGCCTGTGGCAAGGTCAGCCATACGCATTCACACGCACACGCACACAACTTTTATGTACTTACCGATAAAATATTCATATATTTATGTAGAGATCGCCGAGTGAGGCGTCGCGTCGGTCAACCAGAGTCCAAGTCCATCGAGCACTGGCCGCCAGTGTGCTTGGAATTTCCTGCGCCCAAAAAAAAAAAAATGAAAATAAAGTAAAAAAAAAATATATCGTGCCTTTGACTTTTAAATTTAGAACTGGCAAACACAATCGTTTGTTGCTTGTTGGTTTTGTTGCGGCTTCGACGTCATCCCCTGAAGCGTTGCCGAGACCTGGAAAAACTGTGCAGGGTTCCCAGCGAATCCCGGTGGTGATTCTTGGCTACCTTTTTGGCAATGCACTGCGGAAATGTTGGCGGCTTTTTTAATTAATTTTTGCCCCGTTTGCTGAATTAGCTTCGCTGTTTTTGGTCGAGACGAAAACGTCGCCTTTGATTTGCGAGAAATGTTTTTTTTTTATTTTTTTATTTTTAGTTCTTGATCATGGTGTTGACGTAATTTGGCAACCTTGATTCCCCGCTAGCATCCATTCCAACAAGAACAACAATATTTAAACCTGATGCTGCTGCGCTCAGCGTTTTTTTGTTGTTGTTTTTAGATCTCTAATTTATGTTTATTATTTGTTACCTTTTCCAATGTGTCGTTATTTGTTTAGACACATGTTGGCCAGTATTTTGTTTTGGTATCTTTATGGTTCATAAATCTGCCATCATAGCGCTCGGATCAGCTTGATCTCATGATCTGCACTTGTCGTCCGTGGGTGATAATAAATTTACAAAGTCTCATATATCAACTCTGGCTGATTTTTTATTGAGAATCCCACGCACTCATCTAGCGATTGACTTTTAATCGAGATATTCCTCAGATTTATTAATCCAGATTGATATACGATCTGTAATACGATCTGTAATCTGTAAATGTAAATATTTTAATGCTGATTTACTGATATTTACTGTCAACTTTTAGCCTGAAATGTGACTAAATATTAACAATAGACGAATTCGAAACTCAATTTTAAAGCTAAAAAAAAAGTTGCGACTCTACACTATAGAACTTATAATGATAATGCCCAGATTTCTCATAAGAGAAAGTGCTTTCGTTGATATATAAATATTTTTCTATGTCAAACATACAAACTCTACTTTATTGTTATAATACACTAGCAGAGTTACAAAATGTGAGACATACAATTTCGATCCAATAAAGTTTACATATATAAATGTATATATATATATATAGTATATATATATATAGTATATATATATCTTCTCTGCAGGCAGTAAACATCTCAGAGTTGGCATAAATTCAAATCAATATTCTATATCGTATATAATAATAAAATAGCTCAGTTTTGTGTTCACACATATGTTGATTTAGTTTGCAAATTTATAGTTTTATAATGCTTAAGCTTCTACGGTAAAAATTGATCAAAATATCAATCATATAGCTCCTAGCGATACTATTTAGTTTTAGTTTTTAGTTTTTGTACGGCTTTTTTTTATTATAAATATTTTAAACAAACTTATAAAATAAAAGTCGCAATTAAGTTGAGATATTATATTCAAATGTCATATGAAAGAGTTGTATAAACTAATTGATTGTTTATAAAGTTTATATTTTACACTTAACTTTGCTTATACTATTTGTCATGCATTTTATTTGGCTATGATAATTTATTTATTTATTTAATGTCAACTTAGAGCAGTCGACACAGTACTTCAAAATTATTGCTTTTTCATTTTGGATATTTATTGAAAACTTGTTTTTATAAATTCAATACTCAATAGGGCATTTAAAAAAAACGTTTTAAAAACATATGTTTTATAAACTATTGTGATTATATAAAATTAGTCATTTTTATTAAACGCACTTTGTTGTCGCAATATTTACCTAGTATAATAGTTTTTGTTGCTTTTCTTTAGTCCCAGACAAATAGAGTCAATTTCTAATGTGCGCTCCCCAGTCACAGATTTGTATCATTAAGGGGCGGCAGGGGGAGTTGTGGGACAACTATGACAGACAAGCGGATACCGACTGACAGGCAAACTCAGCACAAACAAAAAAAAATTAGAAAAAATACAAACAGCGACAAATCCGTCAACGCTACCCGAAAGACCAAAAATAAAAATGTGCTTATAAATAATTCATATAAAACATCGACTAGGGAGGCAGTAGGAAAATGGAAAATGCACTCGCCATAAAGCTTTTAAATAAATCAACAGAGTGCTTCGGATTTCCCTAGTGCTAGTATATAAAACTAGAAAACAGTTTACGAAATTTGATGATTGCAGATTTATGATTATTCGGTTTTTTCGGTTTTTTATTGACTTTTTAGTGCAGCTAAAGATCAAAGTGTTATACAAATATGGATAGAACAATGTATGGTAAAATCGATCCGGGAGCACGACAACCCTACCGCACGGTGCGCAGCAAGGGTATCCAGCCGGGCTGTAAGTATTACCAAAACTAACCCTATTCAATTCGCAACTCACAAATGAAATGCAATTTGGTCTCGCATTGCACATCGTTCATTTGAAAGGAGCTCGTGGATCTCCACAGTTCCACACAGTGCTCCAATCCACCGATATTATCCGGCTGTCCGGCGGACCAGTTCAAGTATGAAGCATTCCTGCCCGTCACCTGTGAGGCATATGTGCCCGGTACTCCCAGATCATAGAGCGCTATCCAGTAGCTCTTGGCTGGATGCAGATATGCGCTGAGTGTCTGCAGCTCCTCCTCACTCTCCAGATTGACGAGGAATCCTCCAGTCTGGTGGCACAAATTGCTGGCCTGAAACCAATTGACTCGCAACGATTCCTCAATGTAATACAACTTTTCTTCTATTTGAGTAAAGTTTTCCTTCGAAAGACCCTCGATAACTGTTGAAATTTTAATTCAATATTATTGATTATATTATATCACATAAATTCCAATTCACTTTCCTACCTGTCCTATAAATAGGCGTAGCTTTGCTCACCAGGGCGGAAAAAATTAGTATTAGCAAATATTTTACAAAAATTTCCGTGTCCATTTTGCAGTCCGAACTTTAGGAGTGTGATTTTCGGACTGATTCGACGCTCGCTTCCTGCTAGCTTAGTAAGTTGATAACTGATAGAAAATATAATGTCATAGATAATATAAACCGTCAGATAAGCTTAACTATCAACATTTTTACTTGCTTTGATAAGTTTTGCAATTTTCGTGTGCATGCCGTACTTCTATTGTGCATTTTGTTTACTTTTTAGAATAATAAATTACTCAATTATAGATAACATATGTAAAATAACTTAATTAATCAATACTTGCTTTCAACTTTGTTCTACGACCCGACGCAGTGTTAAACGCCATCTATCTGTCGTTTATAGAAGTTATCAACAGTTTGCTCATTAGTATTGCATACTTTTAGGCACATTTATTTTCAGTTTAAAATTTAAAAATACATAATTTATATTACTAAAATTCATTATTATTTACTTTATGTTACAGTTAAAAATTTTAGAAATATTCTAGGGAAACTTTACAGAAAGGGAAAATTATAATTTGTAACCATGATGACAGGGAAATTAGGGACTATTGAATTTTCGACTTGATTCGGAATCAGAATTCGACAATTAGTATTCGGAAAATATGTATATTTATATTTTGTATTTAATATCTTGTACAATCGATTCTTACGCAATATGGAGCAATACGTATAGACCTTTACTTTTTTTTGTATTTTTATTGCATACAATTTTAACAATTGTTCACCGCGTAAACAATTGAAATCCAAACAAAACACAAATATGACGTAACATGCGCACTTTTTTTGTTGCAACTGTGCCTCGAAATTCTGTAGCCCCAAATCG
The DNA here is from genome assembly GCA_035045305.1 of Drosophila maculinotata. Classification (NCBI taxonomy): domain Eukaryota; kingdom Metazoa; phylum Arthropoda; class Insecta; order Diptera; family Drosophilidae; genus Drosophila; species Drosophila maculinotata. Next base: position 164,363 of record JAWNPD010000134.1, on the reverse strand, counting down.
ATCGGAAGTCTTTAGACAAGAAGCTCAACAGAAAATTGCTTGTGCGCATTGTTAATACCCTGCATCCATGAAAATATACACAAAGGTTCACTTGAAAATTATAAAATTAGGAAATTAGAAATGTGACACTTTTCAAAATATATATTATGAGAAATTATTAAATTGAAAATATGTATAGCATATGATAAACATTATTTCTTTAGTATTGTACAAAAAAATAAACATCAAATAAATAAGAAGAAAACATATATATGTCCATATTTTTAACTGATATATCCACTAAGCAGGCATAGAAAATTATACTTTTATTTAACTTTTATATATACTGCAGCAATGTAAAACTGAGTAGAGAGTATCTTCTAGTCGTTAACTCTCGACTGTCGCACTGATATTTGTTTTAGTTGGATCTTCGTATTTACCCACACACACATACGAGCATATGCACAAAACAAACACCTAAACATTATTTCGAGATTGCATCAAAAGTGAAGTCTCAACTTGTCAGACATTGATTTGAATATTTTGGATTCAGTTTGTAATTAGACGTCGGACGGGTTTCATCGGCCGCTAACAAGTGCAATAGAATATACATACATACATACAGACATAAAGCAATGAAAATCGGTAAGCTGCAATCTGTGAATCGAAATTGGCGGGGTTACTACAACAGCGACCCTCACGACTCACGGTTCATTCATTAGATCATTTTTCCCATTCATTCAGCGCTCGCAGCGACAACTTAAAAGTGCTTTTCAAATGTGGGCGTCGCATAGTTTTGCGGTGCTGTTCTATTTATTTTCATATACTATCGATATATACATATATATATATATTGTATATTTGTACACCTGTATTGGTGCTTATGTAAGCGCTATTAATTGCTAAGGTAGCTGATTCAATGCTAAGTCAACAAGCCTTGATCAAAATGAAGTCGGCTGCCTGACAGCTGTTAATGCAACGCTTGGGATTATAATTAAAACCGGAAGTTGGCTGTGGGGCAACGGTTCTATAAAAACTGGTCAAAGTTTGTATTTCGGAACCAGTTCGCATGACTTATTGTTGACAGCTTATCTTTGCTTTTGTTTTTCTACAATAGGTTAGGTTACGATTCGAATCTTGACAATTAACATTTTTCTACTTGTTAACCTTTTTTGAACTGCCCGAGAGAACAAATAATCTAGGCAATCAATTGTGGATCTCAACTATAGAAAAGTCAGAGAGAGAAAAACAAAAAGAATAGCGCTGTCAAATTAATACGAAATAATCAACAGCAACACTTTTAATTTGTTGCCATTCGTTGTTGTTGTTGTTGTTTTTTGTTGTTGTTTGTTTCTGCTTTTGCGGCTGCATACTAATTTTAGTTTTTGGTCAAAGTCAAGTGACTCATCGGGGCCCCAAAACACTAAAAGTGCGCGGGCATTCTGTTTGACGATTCTGCTCGGCAGGTGGCGCCACTGCGACAAACGCCCACCCAAACGAAGCCTGTGGCAGGCAGACAGTCAGGCAGTCAGTCTGTCAGGCAGGCAGGCAACAAATGGCAACGTTTACTCAACACTTTTGTTGTACAAACGACTCATAAAAGTGTTGCAATCGACAGCAATAAAAGACACACAGAAACATACATACATACATGTTGAATTGAGTTTGAGCGAGTTTTCCCACCCTCTCTTGAGTGAGTTATGTGCTGCACACTGGTCTTAGACAAATTGCATGTTTGATGCACAAAATTGGAAAACATTAAAAGAAAATGTTACGATTGACAACATTTTTTCAGATTATTGCAGTACAGATATTTTGTAGGCTTTGATAAACTTTTTATTATTTTATATGTAACCCTTTACAAATGTTTAAATATTTGCTGACAAAAAAAATTGTTTCCCTTGCGATATTTATGAGGATTTAGTGTTTAAAGATTTATTATCAGATATTTGTTAAAATAATTTTAATCAATTTTTTTTCTGAAAATGATTGTGAAATTAATTATTCTATATGCAAGATTCTACATCCTTGAAAGTTTCTGCCTTTATATATGTTTGTTAAAATGACTGACTATAAAATATAAAAAAAATAGTTTTTAATGAATACATGCTATAGTGCATTTTTATTACCATTGTTTTTAACAATTTATAATCAGAATAGAAACCATTTAAAACTAAGTTACTTCAAAACTTTAAGGTTTTCTGCAAACTTAAAAGAAATGAATTATTTCATGTTGTAAGCCAAAGTTTCTGGCAAATAGTGCCAGCTGTTTTTCGAAAAGCAGATTTCGATTTATATTTTCGGTACCAGTGTGCGCTGCTGCTGTGAATCTCGCAGCAGCCTCAGCTTCAGCAACGGTTTTCGTCGGGCGTCTTGTTCAGTTGCTTTTAAGATTTTGCCGAGCGAAAAATACATTTTTGGTGCTCTATCTGCTGCCGTCTGTTTGTCGCCGTCGCTCTGTGCGTGAAAAATCATCGATCGATTGTTTGTTTGTGTATTTCTGTTAGTGTTAGTGCGAGCCATAATATAATATTTCTACTTATTTGTGGCAGTCGCTGAGTGTAGAATTGAATTGAATTGAATTTCGATTAAAGCAACCATAACAACAACAACAACAACAACAGCAGCAGCAAACAAAAGTGAATCACATGAAAATGAAAGTGACAGCCGCAAGCTGCAAAAATACATATGTAACAATGTCAACAGCAGAAGCTGAAGCAGCGCAGTCACGAGCATAACATTAACAGCAGCAGCCATAAACATTGCAAAAAGCAACAACAATTGAAATTGCGCGTGCTGCTTGACCTGCTCTCTCGCCCACGCTCTCCCTCTTTACTCTCTGTCTCAGTCTCAGCGCGCTGCTCTCGCTGCAAACCATCGGTCGCCGTTTTAACAGCTGTCATGTGCTCAACTCCGACTTCGGCACTGTGACTATTGTGACTGCAACTGCAGCTGTAGCCTCTCCCCCCCCCCCCATCACTCTCTCTCTCTGCCACTGTCCAGCTCTGTTGTTTTGATTAACTGCATCTTTACAACTTTGAAGTGATTGTTCACTCAATTGATGCTCTCTCTCTATCTCTCTCTGTCTTTCTCACTCGACGCTCCTATGTTGACTTTTAATTGATTTTAATTGCGTTTTAATGAACGCAACTTGACGAAAATGTTAACCAATAATTGGAAATTGTCATCTTGACTGCATTTTGTCGCTGTTATTTTGATGGCTTTTAAATGAATTTTTCTGCGTAACTTTTTAAAATATAAAACTCAATTCTGTCAAATTAATTTAAAAATGTAGGATATCTACATGCCATATCTGGGTTCGGAGAATTCTAGGAATTCTATTGTAGCATTGACATATTTTTCGTGATTATATATTATTTACCATTTTTGGCATCTATGAACAGATTAGACTAAATAATCTTTAGTTTTTTAATGATATGCTAATTATTAAGTTCCAGTAATTTTGATCAAATGATCAGCTGACTTGAATTTATATTTTCTGAACTTAACCCTCTTTAGCATTTTATATTTTCTTTGAAATTATTTAGCTGAAGACTCGTAATTCCTACAAAGGGTTGCTGTTTTATAGCCCATCAATCGAAAAGACTTTTTAATCTCTACGCATAATAAATATTAGGCACAAGATGATCTTAAATATTGAACTTAATACCGTTGCGCCACACACTCAGAAACAATCATTCACAGTCACAACATAAGGAATGAGGGGAAAAAGATTCATGTTACTTTCCGAGTCATTTGCTTTCCGCACAGTTCGCATCATAATTCTCAGAGCCCCACACAGTCTTGACGTTGACGTTGACCCACTGAAGCGCGACGCTCTGATAACCCCAACAGTTCTATATTTAGTCAGACAGTAAATTACCATATGGCATATATGTACATATGTGTGTATACATAAACAGACACTTCAGGAGACAACCACATGTTCAAAGCCCCATTTTCTTGGGATCGTTTCGATTCCTTTCGAATTGCTATTTTTGAGATTTGCCATTTGTCTGATATATTTGCCAAAAACACCGACAAAGCCTTTTAAATATAGATCAACGTTCAGCGATCCATCTATCGCCTCATAATGTATACCTCCCATATAATACGTACCTCCTCCTAACCGGACTCCCTTCCTTTTGGCGTTTTTATTATATTCACAATTAATGTTTCTGACTTATTTTGACTCATTTTCAGTCTTTACATAACTCAAGAATTGCACTCAATTTTTGAGTGATTTTATTTCGCTTTCCGTTTTCACTATATGTATGTATATATTGGCATTGGCCCAATTGCAGGTGGCTCTAACTTTTGAACCCATCCCATAGAATCAATGCCAACAAAAAAGACGCGTTGATTTGTTTGATTTATTTTTCTTGCTTGTTAAGTGATGTCTTAATCGGCTGGCTGTCATGTTTCATGTTGCACAGTGTTTTTTTCTTCTATACTCTTTCATTCTCTTGGGTTGGGTAGGTCAAATGGATGAGTGACAGCTTCGAGAGCTATCAAAATGCGCTTCATATGGGTTGTCTTACGTATATACACCAATAATATCAATAATCACTTGCGGGGCCCTGCCTTTGTTTTTGTTTGTTGCTTTTAGCCAAATTATAGTCAAATAAAAAAATGCAAACAAAGCTAATTTGATCAAATACATCTTCAACGACGCATACACACACTCACACACAGAAGCACACACTCACACTCACATTAATTCATTTATTCATTAATACTTATATATAATCATCATCATCACATATGCGATATTTCATGCCCTGGTGCGATTTTTAGCTCGTTCGACTAGTTCGTCCCACGAGCCAACATATCAAAAAAATGAAAAAAAAAAGTATATGTATAGACCTCGTCTATACTCTTGATGGTCGTCAAAGCCCCCCCTCGCCCACGCCCCTGTCTATCTCTCTCTGTTGATGGCTGTTTTTTGGGCCCAGTGTGGGAGTCAATAACTTTGGCTTTGCTTTCCGATTGAGTTTTCATGCAGCTTTTGGCTTTTGCTCAAATTCGGTCAGTTGGCAACTTAGTTTAAAATTGTCCATGTGCTGTTGCTGCTGTTGTTGTTGTTGTTGGCCAAGTTAACAACACATTTCTAATAAAGGAACTTTACGAATCGTTTGTACCTCATTCAGCGTCTTCATCGATTTTGGCCATATTTGTGTGTGTGTGTGTTGGGGCTAAGAAATGTCTTCGAAACTGATATCATCGTCGTTCCACAGCACGCCCCTCAACGACTGCTTCAAAGTGGGCGCGTTTGAGAGACGTTTGGGTAAGTCCATTAAGACGTGATGTGGGTGCAAACTACGACCATTGACTCCGATTCGGCGGGAGAGTGCTAATGCCAAGGTCAAGTTCAAATGCAATTTTGGGCAGCAACACGAAATTTCCTTTTAAGCTGGTTATTAAATCTATTATTACAAAGAAGGGAAAATTCGGATTTTTCCGACTTTGCGATACTCTATATATATATTACATATATGTAGATTTATATATGTATACCTTAGAATATTTTCCATCACTAAGAAAACAAACGAAATATGATAAGCCTAGCTTTGAAACTAGGGGAAATATTGATTTTTTGAATATGTCAAGTCGATTTTAGATTTCATCTCTCTGAACTCTATTTTTCTTGTTAGTTTAAGTCCTTTATATATGTAGGCTTTATTAAGTAATTTTTCAAATATAATATAAATCTACTGATAAACAATTATAAATATCGAGAGTAAGCAACAAGCTCCCAGAAAAAATGTAAAAGCTGATTGCCATTAAGTGCAACTTTCAATAAACGCATATGATTAACTCAAGGGGTTTATTGTTGCAATTTACTAACATTTATTGTAGAGTTCTTATTTATGTGAAAAGCTTTCGACTTTGGTGTAGCTAAGACACAAACCAGGTGAAACTATTAAAGCCACAAGTTGTTCTACTGATAACGCCAGCCGAAAAGGCAAACAAATGTTGACATACTCAGAGGTATTTTCTTATCAGTTACTTTAGTCAAGATATATTTGAAAAAAAAAATGTAGAGAAACTTGCGGCCGGACGGCAGTTATCACTTGACTATGCGTCAGAAGAGCTACATTGGGTGGATCGTCTGATCAGAGTCTATAGGCCATGGCTAACTATGGCGATTACGATAATCTGGGTAGCTGTCTGATGCGCTACAAAAGTCTTGCAATAGTAATCAAACTTGCCTCTTGCCGCTCTCTTTCTTCCAGATGCACTCCTTGCCGATTTGCAGAATAGCGTGCCGGGGCAGCCGCCTCAGTCGCAGTCGCAGCCGCAGTACGGAACTGTGCAGCCCAAGCAGCAGTTGCAACAACAGCAGCAGCAGCAGCAACAGTTTGTGGATAATACGCCCGGCTATGGCAGCTTGAGGGGCAAGGCGCAGCCGCAAGTGGTAAGTTTCCATGCAGCAGCTAAAATTGATTCCTATCTAATGACGTCCTCTCTTTCCCCAGTATCAGGAGCATTATAGCGTGGAGACGCGCTCCCCAACGGCAGCCGACTTCAATGGCAGCAGCCAGCAGAGCAATGGCTATCAGAACCATGGAAGCGGCTCCCTGCCACGCCCCGGCTACAAGAATGGACAGACTGTGGCGCAGAACAGCTCCGGTTTGTCTGAGCTCGACTCGCTGCTTAACGATTTGCAGAATGCGCATTATAATGGCGGTGGCACTCAGCAAAAGGGTGAGTAAGCCAAGATAGAAAAGCTATCTTCGTACCATTGTCCATACCGGAGTTCATTTAAAAATCCGACAGTTTGTTCCCATGATAGCTATATGATTAAGCAGTCCGTTGTTGATAATTCGTAGTCGTTAGCAGCATTTATGATGCTCCTTGTAACTGTTGAGTTTGGTCGGGATATTTTGGAAAACATAAAGTTTTTCGGCAAAAAGTCAGCAGCATAATAACACACGTAACTGTTGAGTTTTGACATATTATATTGGTAAACAAAAATGTTTTTCATACAAGAATTCATCTTTCGATCGATAGTGCCAATAGCAGCTATATAGTGGACCGATTCGACCAACTCCGACAAAAAGACTTCCTTCAGAAAAAAATAAGCATATAGGCAATGTTTTATCAAAATCGAGAGACAAGCTTGGAAAGAAGAGGCAGACTGATAGACAAACAAACGGACATGACAATATCAGCAAATATATCAAGTATAAAAAATGGAATATATAAATATGTATATATACTTTATAGGGCCGATGTTGTCTGCTTCAATAAATCTCTATATCAAATACAGAGAACATCGCCTAATTTTTCTCTTTCTCTTTTTATTTCAGCAGACGTTGATGTGCCAGTTAACTATAGTACGCCCGTCTCCAAGTACAACACCTACAACAGCTATGCAACTGTGGCGGAGCGGCCCACAATGGATAGCCTTCTCAACGAACTGGAAAATGCGCACATTTATGCGGTGCCCAATGGGTAGGTGCACATATTGGAATACATATATTTCAAACTGTAGCTGACCCTTTGTCTTTATTTTCTTGACTACCTCTAGAACTTCACACAAATCTCCGACGCCAGGACGCCATGTAACGATTACGGTGCGCGAAACGAAGACCGAGAAGCTCTCCGGACCCGATGGACCAGGTATGGTGAAAAATTAACCTCAATAACTATGCAATATACTCATTATGTTTATCTTCTGTCTATAGTTGGTTCCATTGAGGAGAAGATCGTGCAACAGAAAGATTCATATTCACCAAACCTTGCGGCGCCAGCGACGCAGCATCAAGGCTACACATCGCAGGCCACCAAGGAATTGGACGATTTAATGGCATCTCTGTCGGAATTTAAGGTGAGCCAACATAACATCAGACTTATCAAGAAGGAATTCAGATTTAGTTAAAGAAGAAACTAATAGTTCTATGTTTGTATAAGGACAGCAATCTACAGTCAGTTCCTAAAAGTATGCAATACAATTAGTTTGTATTAAAGTGTTTGAAGTTAGGATAGAGTGTTTATTGAATACGCATTCCCTTGCAGAGGGTATTGTAGTTTTGCCAATTAGATACATTATTAATTGGCAGATATCTGTTTGGTATTCAATCCTTGAAACTCCGATTATTTCTTGACTGATTTATAAGTGTAATCTTATACTCAAAAGAACTATACGTTTCTAATGATGTTTCACTATTACCTTGCAAAATTAAATATTTCTGGTTTATTTACTGGGTTTATATAGCTAATTTAATATTAACCGTTTTATCCATACAATGGAAGACAGTGGTGCTGTCGAGAAGATCTTACAGTCGAGACGATCTATCCATGTTTGTCAATATGACAGAATGAATCTGATTATATTATTCTATGATTTTGCAAAAAAACTCTAAAATTGTAAGCCAAACTTCACATATTAGTAGGGTTTTGAAACACGTGTATTACTTCACACCTGTGTACAGGGTATCTCCTAGTCACTCCAAATAACTTTCAGTTAAAGCACTTTTCAAATTGCTTACTTTGTTGCAAGACACCAAATGTTTTCACTTTTTCACCTGTCGCCTGAGCAAATTGGATATATTTATATGCATCTGTTTAATTATATATTTTCGGCTCCTTTGAGCTCTTTTAGCTGGCCATGTTGCTGAAAACAAACTGTCTGATATATTTGGCACAAACAAAACGGAACCCAAACTTGTGTTTATTGTGTGTGTTGCTTATTTGACTTGTTCGCAATGGTAATAAAAACTATAAAATCAACAAATTTATCATGTGAAATCGTGTGACGCATGTCGCTCAAGCAAAGCTAATGATGCTGCCTCGAACCATCTACTCAGTACCCGCTATAACGGTACCTGTGCCACAGCACGTATAGGAAATATTTCCCCTGGCGCCCTTAGTGGCTCGGCTCTATGGCCATATGGAAATGTCAGAGACCCGATGAGCTCTTGACTTTGACTTATGCAAACTAAAATTGAAGGTGGCTTCTTTTAATAGCTGCATAAATTCTCAAAGTTTATGGTACCGATTTAGTATACGATCTAAAATTATTGTCACATTCATGCGATTTATTGCACACGGCGCCATAAAACCAGAGGCCCATATATCTTCCCATAAATACTAAAAACCCAACTCAACTGGACGCGCATCTGTGGGTCCATAAAACAATCAATCAATGGACCATTAAGTAAACAAAACATTTGCCATATTTGCATTTCTAAACGATCCATAGGCGCTACCGTTTCCGCTTTTTGATTATGTATTTCATTTTCGGGGGATTAGAATATTTTCCTTGTGCTTTACCAATTGCCGCCAAGCGGCAGCATCTCGGACAGTTGTTTTTAGAACTTTCTGACATTGTACACAACGGATGGATGATGATGATGTATCTTAACAGATGTGCCTCTGCATTCTTGTTGTCATCTTTCTTCTTTCATTTTTTTTATAATTTTCGACTAGCACGCGTTTGTTTTATATACAAGAGCGATTTGTTCTTTTCCATATTGGGTCAAGGCTGCGAGTTTATGGAATTCCCTTGAAGTTCATTTGCATTTAAATGGTGTCCTTGGTGTCTGCAATGTGGCAGCCTTCGACTTGTCGAAGCAATTAACTCGAGTGCATAATAAAACTGAAAAAATCCATAAATGGAAAACTGAACGGAACGCGATATGGCAAATGTCTTATTGATTTTAGTTAAACTAGCTGTTAAATTATTCAATTATACGGTATATACAAATATTCTTCGGGATATGCTAGATATATATATATAGTCTATTCCTGACTTTGCTTATTTTTTGATTTTATAAAAACCTTGGAAGCTTTCATATTTATCCCTATTTAAACTATGGCCATACAATTTTTTTAGTAATTCAGATTGTATTATTGAAGCGTAATACATTTTTGGAGGTATGACCTTCGGATTTGGTATACTCGAATGTATAAGTGTCAACTTTATGTCCTACAAATTTCATTATGATTGTACAATAAACAAAGAAGTTACTTACTATTCAATGTAACATATGATAAAGAATTATGAATGTAAGAACTGGGTTCAGGGTATCTCTTACTTGTTCTTAACCTTCGCTTGTCAACTGTATTTTTATCCAATATTTAAACCGTTGAAATGTTTACGAAATGTGTCAAAATCTGATTACTATAATATTCAGCTTAATCTCAGTTTTTTTTTTTATAAATAAATTAGAAATAAACAAAATTGCTTAGTACGATAGGAAGGGTATTTAATCTACCACATTCCGAAGGTAAATGTTCTCTTAATTGTTTGTTTTTACAAATTAGATTGTTTCTCTGAATTTGATGGAATCTCTAGCACCTTTTGCCCAACATCTTGACCGGGTTCTGTTAAGATCAGTTTACTATATCGATCCAATTCAGTGTGAGCTATTTACTGAATATGTCTCAAGGGGTAATAAATCTTTCACATGCCGCAGATAAATATTGCAACTAATTATGGCCTTGCTGTTACAGCATATATAAATAAATATATTTATTGCCATATCAGTTTCTAGATATGAGGGGTGGGGGACGAGGGGGTTTTGGCGATAATCTTTCAAGTTGGCAAGCTAGTCAGAAATGCAATTAATTAGCCAAATTCAGGGGCTGTCACTTAGATTACTGCTTGCATATAATTAATTAATAATTAATTACTAAGTGCTGCATATTTTCTTGGCATTTGGCGATGGTCACAGAAGACAGACAGCGCTGGGGGGGTGGCGGAGGGGTGAGGAGCGGGTGGCGGAGTGGCGGTTGTATTGAAAATTGCAATTCAATGTCATTGACGAGTAATTATATAGAAAATGCGTAAGTGTGTGTGTGTGTGTGTGTGTGTATGTGTATGTTTGCGACCGTGTCTGTTAATTATTTAATATCATTTTCAATTTTTTGCCGTCATTTCTAGCCGTAGCGTGTCCGTGACTTTTGTTGATATGCCGCAAAGAGATGATAAATATGAAAATGAAATTGGCTGCTTGTGTGTATCTGTGTGTGTGTGTGTGTGTGTGTGTGTGTGGCAGGCGCAAAAAATAAAATACACGAAATGTATATAAACAATATTGCACACGGCACCTCAACAGAACTTAGAACTGATCGCTTTTGGGTGGGTTGCTTTTTGGGGCGCCCACACGACACTGGCAGTCAGATGTTGCCGCTGCCACTGCCGCCCCCGCATCATGCCAGCACCCCCAACCCTCCCGCTCGGGTCACCACTGTCAACACTTTTTTTTCACGGAGCTCTCGTTATAGTTTTTCTATTTTTTTCGATATGTTTTTTTTTCATCAGCTTTTTCATTGCAAATCATTTGCATGTCTATTTTTGAACACGTTTTTTAAGATTCGTTCATTTAAATATACATATGAATAAATATGTGTGTATCTATGTTTGCTTTGTATCTCTGCATTCAGATACATATACTTATTGCTCTGTGTGGAATATTATTCTATAATTTTATGCTCTTTTTCATTGCCGCCCCGAATTGGCAATCTGCTGTCTGTCTGTGGAGCAGCCCCTTCCTCGCCGCCCGCCCCTTTTCGCCCCATTCATAAAAACCGCTCATTGATCGAAATTTCCTCTTGGCCTCTTCCTGTGCCGCTTGCCACCGCCTGCCCCCGCTAGCTGCATCTTTATTGGCCAGCGTGTGCCAAAGTTTGAACAGCAGCGGTTCGGGAACGTGCCCCTGCGCTTTTTATGGGGAAATCCTGTTGGCCACCCGACAAACTTTCAGTTTTATAGCGCCCCAACGAGGTTCTGATCTTTTCATTATCTTGCTCTAGTATACACAGACGTAGTCGCATCTAAATTTGTTCTTTAAATAGCTCCAAAAAGCCGCCAACGCCAAAAACATATCCAAAGCGAAACGACTGCAGTAGCGGAGTGCGGGTTGCTTCAGCAATGGGCGCTTTAATTCATGGCACGCCCCTTAAATGTTTATATGATCGAGCTAAACTTAGAGTTTAATCACACTACGAAATATTGGCTACAAATATAATATATTAATTTAATATTTTAATTCATAAATTATTATATTTTAATTTTTAGAGTTTATTACACTCTTTTTTATAAGAACTCTACTACTACCCAGTGAAAAGGTCTTAAATTTGTTTGATTATTGCATTTAAAGGGATAATAGGAAATAGGAAAATAGAAAATACATACAGACACTGGCTTAATTAGCTACTTTAGTATGGGAAAAAAACAATTTGGACCATTCTCAAAGAATTACATCTTTAAAAAAACATTTTAAGGAAGGCATCTTGAATTTTGGTACTTCTATTCTTATGATATTAGCATTAAATGACAAACATCACATAATGCAGAAATACAATTTATAAAATTATAATTTTAACTCATATACTTGATAAGAATAGAGATTGTAGATATCTTCTGTTGCATAAATTTAGATAATGTTGTATTTTTAAATGGTTAGTTTTCTTTTGAAACATAACATTATAAATATTATAAAATAAAATAACTTTTTAAATATGGCAAAAAGCGTGCTTAGTTTTTGGCGCCCCCTTAAGACCCGCAAACGTAGATAGAACGTCTGCGTACTGCCCGGTAAATAGATAAATAGATGAATAGATAATCACACACTAAAAACATGTGTACATATGTATGTAGATAAGTACAGCACTCAATTAGGCGTCTAGGTTAGTTTGTTAGTTGGGAAGCAGCCGCAAAGAAATGAAAATGCAAAGTTTATGTATGAAAATTGTTGGAAAATGTTGAAATGGAAACTCGCACGACACGCAGCAGCAGCAGCAGCAGCAACAACAAAAAGCGAGGCAAAATCCGAATCTGAATCCGAATTCGAAATATAAAACAGCAGACAGAATCGGAATTATTGTTGCTGGTTGTTGTTGTTGCTGTTGTTGGTTCTTTTGGGGCTTTCGTATTTTTGGCAATGAACAAAAACTACGTCAACTAGAAAACGCTGCTCAGGCAGCGTATTAATGTGAAGAAGAGCGTCGTGCGCAACGAAGCACACACAAACACAGACAAAAGTCCACAGCAACAACAACAACAAGAGCAGCAACAGCAACAATTTGGTTGTAAGAACATTTTGATTTTGAGGCGTCTCGGGGCAAAAAGCAAAAAGCAAAAGTTATTCTGTTGGCGCGCACATAAAATTGAATTCAGTCGAGCCGAGCACATCGAGCAGCGACGTAAGGCGCCCGAGCACAGGATACGGTAGAGCATTAACTAATTTGTGGCACTGTCCATTCACAGGTCAGCAACAGCAGCAACAGCAACAGCAGCAGCAGCAACGGTTTGGCATACGAGCAGGCAACTGGAGCAGCAGCGGGAACAGCAACGGGAACAGCACATCAATTGCAACAGCATCAGCATCTGCAACTGCAACAGCAGCATCTGCATCAACAGCCGCAGGTGACGGACTACGCACAGCCAAGCAAGGGCACACAGCAGGCGCATCTGACGCAGACGATCGAGGAGACGACCATTGTCGAGGAGGAGGATAGTCGCGAGGATCAGTTGGATTCCATGCTCGGTAATCTACAGGCAAATATGAGTCGCCAGGGTGTCAACACAGTGCAGAAGGGCTGCTGCAATGCATGCGAGAAGCCGATTGTCGGCCAGGTGATTACGGCCCTGGGCAAGACCTGGCATCCGGAGCACTTCACGTGCAACCACTGCAGCCAGGAGCTGGGCACACGCAACTTCTTTGAGCGTGACGGCTTCCCCTATTGCGAACCGGATTACCATAATCTGTTCAGTCCCCGCTGCGCCTACTGCAACGGCGCCATTCTGGACAAGTGTGTGACGGCGCTGGACAAGACCTGGCACACGGAGCACTTCTTTTGCGCCCAGTGCGGCCAGCAGTTCGGCGAGGATGGCTTCCATGAGCGCGATGGCAAACCCTATTGCCGCAACGATTACTTTGAGATGTTTGCACCCAAATGCAATGGCTGCAATCGCGCCATCATGGAGAACTATATCTCCGCCCTGAACTCGCAGTGGCATCCCGATTGCTTTGTCTGCCGGGTAAGTCGCGGAGCAACTCTCCAAACTACTCTCGCTTCTACAACAATCCATCTATATATTTCTCCACATATATTGTATATATTGTAATAATCTAGGATTGCAAGAAGGCGGTGCGCGGCAAGTCCTTCTATGCCATGGAGGGCAAGCCCGTCTGTCCCGTCTGTGTGGGCGTCGATGAGGAGGAATAGAGCACCCTTCCCCCCGCCAGCCCCAGCAGTGACACCCAGCAACAACAACAACTTGTTGAAGTTCAGCAGCCCGAAAATAGCCCCGCGACCGACCGACCGACCGAACAGATACAACAACATTTTGTATCTACGTTTTTAGTTGTTTACCCAGCGCCAGCTGCGTGCCACTTTTTCATCTCACTCACATCTCGTCGCGGGGCTATTTTCGTTGAAAAATTTTGTAGATTTTGTATTTTGATTTGTCGCAACTTGTTGCCACCTGCCCCGCTCGACCCGGCACCATCCAGCAGCAGCAGCAGCCAGCAGCAACAACTACAACCACAACAACAACATCTTAAGGAGCAGCAGAGTCCTCTTTTTTTATAGCAGGCTTTCGGTTCACTTGGGAAACGGCCGACGGCTGACCACCAGGCAACTGGGCAGGTCGGCTGTTGGCTGCCCCCTGAACCGCACGCCTTTCCCACGCCCCAGCCCCCGCCACCTTGTTTATGATGGTCCTTGACCATGTCCTCTCACCTGCCCCTGTATCTGTCTCTGGCGCATCCCCCCACCACCACCACCACCCTTGGCCCCTTGGCTATTGAGATTCCCTCAAAAAATCTGTTGAACTTTTTTATATGCAAATTTAGTCTTAAGTTTTTAGGTATCTTTTAAATTTAAACATTTATGAAGCAATATTGTAATTTGTTTTTGTAAATAAAATTCAAATAATTAAATATATAAAAACAAAAAAAAAAAACTTAAACAAAAACACAAACAAAACCACAAACAAATTCAATTGTTGTCTGGAAATTGGCTGGCTTAAGTACTCCTACCACCCCCTGCCAGTTTCCAGGCCCAGTCCACGTCAGAGTTCAAGATCAGTGTCAAGATCTCTGACCTTGACATATGTCTGATATATCTGGGCTGTCGCTTTGTGCGACCTTCAATTGTTTTTGTTGTGTGTGTTTGCAAACAAATTACACTATTGCCACATAGATTTTGGGATTAGATTAGCACCCCTACCCCCACCCCCACCCTCCTGCTGTGGGGTGTGTTGAGTTATAACTAAGTGGAAACTATTTTCGTTGCTGACGTTTCTCTCATAAATAAAATACACATATTAGAAAATTATTTTATACACATATATGTATATATATATATATATATTTAGATCTAACGATCTGTTTGTACTCACGAGTACTTTTCTATAACACATTCTAAATAGCTGTCTATAAATGTAAATAATTCTTTGCACGATTTATATTGTGGGAAAAGCAGCTTCAACTCAAAGAGATATCTTTTCCAGTTTATATCGGTTAAGTATTCCGATCTGCACCAATCAGTTGTGCTTTTCTGATTTCACATGCATATTTGAAATATATGCATAACTATAGACTTTCATCCGATTTTTCTTTAATTTTATATAAATTCCAATGAAAGTATTTCTATATATCGTATATACATTTGAACGTCAAGTTTTGACGCTGGAATATGCCAAACATTTCGAATTGTGTTATTTGAATACTTTGGCCAAATACCTTTCAAAATCAATAATACATAAAGAATTTAAGAAAAGATGCAAATGATTTTATATATAGAGAGTAATGTTAATCAATTCTTCAGCTCATTATTGTCTTGAAAAATCTTGTGATGTATTGTAGAAGATAAAAGTATGAAGAATTAAAAATTAGTTTTTTTCTACTATATGAAAATATTTTTTTAAATTTGCATTTAAAAATCCATTTAAATGTTCGCCTTTTAAAACATGTCTGATACATTGTTCATTATTTGGTCTATACTTAAACTTCACATCTAAGCAATGAAAAAAAATAATTATTTTTTTTTAAAAAATACCATTAAAAAATGTTGCACATAACATTTTAAATGTCTTTAAAGTGACCAAACACTGAAAAATAAAATTAAAATTTTAATTTTTTTTTTTTTATAACTGAACAGATTTTAAATTTTTTTGTTATTTTTTTGCTTTTTGTTTAGTTCTCCATTAAAATTTCAAAATTTGTTTATTTTCTAACTATTTTTTTCGGCAAACAAATCTTGTACTCCTCTCTTATTTCTTTTAATTTATAGGATAGGATGAAAGTATTAAGTAAATATTTATTTCAGTTTAATTTTTTATTAAGTCTAGTCTAGTCTAGTCTAACTTCTATACAAAAACTAGGTATCTAGCTACGCCAAAGATATGGGCACACCCTGCAATTCATGCAGAAAATTTGCAAAGTAAAAGATTCGACTACTTTATCAAAGAATACAGAATTTAGACTTCTTGGAAACCACAAACACATATATCAATTTCAAATTGTAGATAGGCGACATTTGTGTCCATTTGGCCAGCTGTTTCTGTCTCTTCCAAGGCGATATTTAATTGTTGCCAGTTTCATATTTTATAATCTATATATTTATTTATCTTTCTATATATGATTCTACACCCGGTTACTCTTGTCGCGTCTTGGAGCAACGCCAAAAGCGTGCGCAAAATGTTATTGTTAAAGTTTGTTGTCATTATGGTTGTTGTTGTTGCTGCTGCTGCGGGCTTAAAATGTTTTTCCAAAACGTCCCAAAATGTGCCAAAATTTATCATATTAATTTTTGGCTTTTCTTTGTTTTTTTTTCGTATTTTTTTCAATTAGCCAAAAGCCAATTTCAAAATTGTTTTGCACAACAATTTATTGACTTTGTATGTGAGATTTTGTGTTCTTCAACCACTGTGCACAGTGGCACAAACGCCTGTCAATAACCATTTCAATATTTCGTTTGGCACATTTCAGTTTGACATTATTGTAATTGGACTGCTCATCAGACCAGGCGTAAAGTTTCTCACAAATTGCACAAATAATTTTATAGAATTCAAAATTCTTAAATAGTATTTCTCTAGAGGGAAGAGGATTCGCTTGTGCTATATACATATGCGTTCATGCTATATGGCTGCTAATTTATAGTTGCAATTAGCATTTGTGGCAACGAAAATATTGCAGAGTATTTCGCTCATAATAGATCTTGCTAAATTGCGTTTTCAGATATTTTTATTTAAAAACAGATATATTTTTATAAATATATTGTTATTATAATCGAATAATTGAACGAAATATGGCGCAGTAATATATTCCTACAGGTACTACAATTGAAAACTAATTGTTATTCCTTGGTTTTTTCCTATTTTTGCAGGACTGTCGACAACCGTTCCAGGGTGGTTCGTTCTTTGATCACGAGGGACTACCGTACTGTGAGACACATTATCATGCCAAGCGTGGCTCGTTGTGTGCCGGCTGCTCGAAACCGATAACGGGACGCTGCATTACGGCAATGTTCAAGAAATTCCATCCGGAACATTTCGTGTGCGCCTTCTGTCTCAAGCAGCTGAACAAGGGCACGTTCAAGGAGCAGAAGGATAAGCCCTACTGCCATGCCTGCTTTGACAAGATATTCGGTTGAACCGGTTCGGTTCGCTCCCGTCCGGTTCGGTCCGGATTGGAACTCTAGCCATGTTATTATCCAGCTCCAAAACTATAGTTTACGATATGATGCTGTTTTGTACGATTTACGTCTCTTTTACCATTACAATAATAATTCATCTGTGCTTTGTATAACCGAGTCAAATTAGTAATATAATTAACACAGACACACACACACACACGATATGATCATAATAATAATAATAATAATCAATTAGACGACACTAATACCCTACCAATATAATGGTCAAACGATATTTCTGCCCTTTGAAAATAAAATCATTACAATAATAAATAAAGTGTTTTTGAATTAATTGCATAGTACAATTTTGGACTTGTAGCTTGTTTTTCAAATTTAATTATAATAATTAATAATTAGAATAATTATTTAGGGCATGTTATTAAAACTCTTTCAAGGGGGACTAATTAATTAATTAATATGAATACTATAGTTAAAGTCATTACTAATAATTATTATTTGAATACTTAATTTTCGGACTGTAGTTTGTCTCCCACATAAATCATAAATATATACGAAAAATCCCAGATATGTATAAGGAGTAGCTTTATAATTTAAAATCGAGACAAAGGTTAAATTAGGTCAATTTAGCAAACATCGATAAAATTGAAATTTTAAACCTATAACCAACTCATCCTCTGAGTAGTCATACATATTTTTAGATAAATTCCACAGTTTTAATAATTTCCAATTATCAAAATGCGCCAAATTATCAAAATATTATTGAGCACTAAAAGTAAAGATTTTTCATTAAATCGTAATTTATCATTTTTACATCATTATATATGTATACATATATAATATTCTACTTTACATGGTTCCTTTTACTTAATTAACATTAACGTGCTATGTTAATGATTAATTACACTCACAGCTCTGTTAATTAACAGCATCGCTAAACTGACCATCAAAGCCAAGACACGAACCCACACAAACATCAGCTCTGTTTTTTCTATGCCCAGTGTCGTTGGTTCTGCTACAGTTTCAGCTGCATATGTATCTTATTTGCTCAACATCGCGCACCTAAATTCGAGCTCTCCACACTCTCTCTCACACACACACATATGCGATTATTTTATCTGGCAAAGATGCCGGCTGATGGTGGAATTATAATTCCACCATGTGCCGGCCGGCTGGTCGATTTGCCGGCTCGCTCGCACTTCCTTCCCACTTGACATTGAGCTCAGCCTGCGTGCTCACGCCAACTCATTAACGTAACGTTCTTGTGATTGTTGTTAACTGCCCGCGCTCCCACAATGCAGTGAGAAGAGTTCGGACTGTGTGTGTGTGTGTGTGTGTTTGCGTGGCTCCATATAAACGTTGTAGGGTTCGGAGCACGAACGTTTGTTATGAATTAGTCAGCGTCAGCGTCAGCGTCAACTTCGCTCACTCACTTTTCATCCGTTGGCTGTGTCGGTTAGTCGCTCCTGATGGTCGCGTGCCCCGTTCTTGCGTCATCTGCCTAATTTGATTGCTTAAAACGCCGGAATAGTTAGAGCAGTGTAAACAAAAAATTGTGTGTAAAAAGTAAAAAACCAAAAATTTGAAGAAAAAAAAGTTCCAAACATCAGGCGGAATCAGCAGGAGCGCTACAGGTTGGTTAACAGCAAACACACACCTACACACACTCACACATATATTATTGAAACATTTGACTCGCTGTATGGCATTCTGTAAACATGCCGAAGCAATGTTTACATGCTGTTAGTGTTGCGGTGATGTAATAGGAGCTTATGCTCAAGTCCTTAACAAAACAAACAGCGGTAAAAAGCGCGGCTGAGCGCTACGTCACAGGGTGCTCATTTTACAGAGTCAGAGTCACACCACCCGCATACGCAACAGTGCTCAGCTTGGGAGAGTAACAGAGAAAGAGAGCAAAAGCAGACCAAAACACAATTAAAGTTTATTTTTGCCCGCCATACTGTCAAACTGTGAATGTGTGTGTGTGTGTGTGCTGCAATTTGTCAATATAAGTGAAATTATTAACAATTGCAGCTATTATTATGGTCGCTTTTGTTGTTGTTGTCAATTGCGACACTTAAATTCATGCTTTAATTCCATTGTAAATTAATTTATCAGCAACAGCGTTCTTTAGTCACTTCAGACCAGTGCTCCCCAAACGGTGTCCAACTATTTTTTTAAGCAAATTCAAAGTTAACACAGTTGGCTAAATACTATCAACAAATTGGGTTTTATTGGGTTCTACACGCCATATTCGAGTACTGATTGTAGATAAAAGTACAACTATTATAGCTGTACACACATACAAACCGTTAATTATATTTAATGCTTAGCGATTTGTTTTAACATTCATGCATACAAAATGTGCGCTGATAAATTAAACTGGCCTTTAATCGAGGGGGGGGGGAGCTAAGCACGCATGCCACAGTTTCTGTTTGCAGTTTTAGAGGCGTACACGTAGCTCTGCGCAGTTTGACAAGCGCTGTGTTAACTGCACACTTTACCAGTAGCTTATCAGCCAAAGTCAACAAGGATTCATTCAATTTGCGCTTTTCGGATTTCGGTTTCTCCCCATGAATGCAAACATTCTTATACCCTATAATGGATATGATATATAAGTGGTTTACGCCTTTTGCTATATTAATTGTCGATAAGATTAAAAAAATCCTCCTGCAGATACATTTCTATATATTCTCTTATACCCTGCAACAAATATTAAATATACATATCCTATTTAGTTTCACATATTGTTGGCCAAGTATCTTTTTATTTTACACAACGTCAATCAAAATATAATGTTCTTTGATGCAAAACTATAAATATATGATTTATTTATTACAAATGTTTATAATTTATCTTTTTGTTTTTGTTTTATATATAGCAAATCCAATTATAAAATTCCTTGAAATTCCCTACCCTATATTAAATATTTTACAAATATAAATGGTAAACGCTTACCATATTAATAGTTTCACATATTATTGGCCTTTATCTTTATCTTTATATATATATATATATATATATATATTGTCAATTAAAACTAATTGTTCTTTAAAACTATTTATTTAAAAGAAACCTGTGACTCAATATTTATTTTAAGTTTGCGTACTTCACTTAGTTACTGGACCAAGGTTAAAAAAATTAAACCAAAAAATCAATATACCTACCCCAATAAAAACATATTAACTGATACGCTATTATCTTAACTGGAATTTAAGGCGCAATTACCCCAACCCTAGACAACAGACCAAAGGTCAAAATTGCACGACGACAATTCGAGTTGACGAAAATAACCAATTTAGTTGAGCCCCACAGGCTTAATCAAGAAAGTAGAATAGTATCTTTAACTGTGTATATTGAAATTAAATATACCCTTCGAGCATATTTATAAGCAAATATGCTGACATTAATAATGACATATATAAAAGACAGTCTGTTCTTTAATTTTGCAATTATTAATTTTAAATACCAATGGTTATCTGGCAATGGAAATTTTATTTTGAGCTTTACATGCGCTAGATTAGATAGTTTTAGTGTAATTGGAAATCAAGTTCGATAATTTCCACTTGACCAAATACCCTGTCAACGATAAGAGTACACCTGGTGTATTTGATTTCAGTGATTTAATCAGAACGTTATTAAAAATATAGCTAAATAGATAAAACGCTTTCTTTGTAATACTTTTAAAATACCATAATCATAATACAAGAAATGATAAGGAAACTTTACTAAAGCGTATCGAGGGAAGAGGCTCAACTATCACTGCCCAAAATAGATTTCTATGCCTTTTCAACTGACGCACGCCCCTTTTTCTATTCATATTCGAGTACCTTCTCCTATATCTATAAGTACTATTAACGGGGTACTAAACGACTTTGTTTTTTTTTGTGGTTTTCTATTGCTGAGCAATTGGCTTTATGTTGATTGTCTCATATTTTAATTTGCTCGTCTTTTTGCCGCTCAGTTGATGAGTGTAAGTAAACAAATTTATCGGGGTATCTACTGGTAAAAAAATATATGTACATATTTAGGCATGTGTGCTCAAATACCTCTTATGTATCCACATAAGCTCAAATTCAGTCGCTCTCTTCAACTGGAAAAGAAAAAAATGACAAATATTTTGGCTTAAATTACTTTTCCCAGACTTCATAACATTGCCAAAACTGAATCGAGAGGTCATTATTTGGGCTATACTTTAATTAAAATAAATATTTTTTGATCACCCTAAGATTATAACATAAATGCACTGTTGATTATATTATTGAAAAATTTTACAAAAATATCAACTCAGGTCTGTACACAGAGTATCTTATAGAGTATTTCCTATATAAAATATATATAGTATTATAACTTTAATTTAAGCCTGGACATAGGGTATCTCGCAGTGTCGTCTACACTACAGTAATTTGTTGCTGCTGGCAATAGTAAGAGAGCAGAGAGAGAGAAGAGCGAGAGAGAGAGAGAGTCGAGTGAGAGAAGCGCTAATTCATTCAATTGTAGTTTTGGGGTTATACTCTTGTATCTTCATACAAAGCGGTTAATTGTGGGCTGCCTTGTGATAGCGTTGCATAAAGATTTATCCAGTTACGTATGCTTATCACACACTGATATTGGGAGCTATGTGATAATTACCACTAAATTGCTTTGATATAAGCGGAATTCAACATGCTCTCTACAAATTCAAGTTGTGTGTCATTTGAGTACCTGTGCACAGTGGTATCAAACGATTTTTAAATGAATTTTAAAGTACTTTTTTTTTTTTTTTATTTATGTTTTATTTACAATCTGGCAATAAGCAGACATTTGGCGAGCACACTCTAATGGTGGTGCAGTCACTTAATGTGCTTCCTGCTATAGCGGATAACTGCCATAAATTTTATTGAAAATGCTTATTAATTAACGGTATTTTATGGTATTTCATAAAAAATGTCGAACCAAATTAAGAATGAACTTTGTCGATATTGCTGTTATAAATATGAGTGTAAATTCTTGTTTTTCCACTTAATTAATAATGATATTGAGCACTTGAAAGTTTTCGATACGTTAATAATATGTGTTCTTATCAATAATCTTGCACCCAAATTTTTTGGAGTCATCTCGACGTAATCAGTTGGTCAGCAGATTACGGTTTCTTAATAAAAAGAACTGCCCAATGTTGCACTGCGTTCATTTTGGCTGCTACTGTAGGACCTGTCATACTCTTCTCTGTTGGTAACCGACTTTGGTTTATTCACGTACTCAATTACTATTACTACTATGGCTTCTCACTTAGCTGAAGTGCTCCACTTAAGTGTAACGAAAGCCAGACACAGCCAAATTGAACACTGCATTCTGTCTGCGCATTTGAAACAGTTAACAAGTCAGCTGATCAAGTTCTTCTTATATCCCTATTGCAGTTATACATAGAAACATATACAGGATAAACAGAAGTACAGAGCACAGACAGCTAATGGATAACGTGGACACAAGCTTTATTCCCGAACTGCCATCGGGCGGAGGTCTTTCGGCTTACCGCAAACGGGCCAACTTTGACTGGAAGCGATTGCGTTTGATTTTGGAAAATGAGCAGGGATTGCGCATTAAGGTGAGTAATTGAAATAAAAATTATATGTAATGTGAGATGAACTAATACTTTGATATTAAGGTAAGACTAATAATATTTAAAAATTTGAGGTTTAAGTTATATGATCAAAATATAAAGCTCGAAATTAAACATAATAAATTTATGGAAATACACCTAGTCCGCGCAATGCTGCGTAACATATGAAAAAAGTTTTGAAATTAAATAAAAAAAGTCATTTAAACAAAAATAATTCTATATTCAGTGCTAGTGATTTAATATATTTAATATTTAATTTTGATTTATTTATTACCATAATCATTATTTTAAAAAAGTTTTAAAACCGGTTTTTACGATTTTTCATATTTTTTTTTTTTTTTTTAAATTTTTTTAAAATATAACGGTTTTGAGCAGCTGTGTGATGGTTTGTGACGCCGCTAACCAAACACAGCAAAGACACGCACCTGTGTTTGTACATGTGTGTGTGTGTTTCTATGTATGAATGCAGATAAAGAATTAAAAATGTAGAACTGGATTGAGGGTATCTCCTAGTCGGGCACGCTCGACTAGAGCACTCTACTTGATTTATGTAAAATTACTCTATCTCTCTCTAATTACTCTAATTGTTTAAAAAAAATGTATTTAGACAATTTAAACCATTTATTAAAGCATTTTACTCATTTACTACCCTTTTGCAGTACAAAGTATGGCGTCGTCTGGAGAGTGATCCTCTCTTTGCACACGCGTCGAGAACTCTGCCCATAGACGAACAGAAGCGTCTGGCTGCCATGCAGGTGAATCGCATGAAGCATCTGGATCTGGTGCCCAAGGAGATTGAGAGTCTGAGCTTCTCGGCAAAGACAAAGTGCTTGATGGTGATCAACGAGGCGCTGGCCAGCTACTCGCCCAGCCTGTCGGTGAAGATAGCCCTCGGCGTGGGCCTGTTCAACAATGCGATACGGGCGATGGGCACCGAGAAGCACACAAAGTATATTGAGGCTGCCTGGAATCGGGATTTGATCACCTGCTTGGCCGTCACGGAGGTCTCGCATGGCAGCAATACGAAGCGCATTCGCACCACGGCCACCTATGATCCCAGCACAGAGGAGTTTGTCATCAACACACCGGACTTTGAGGCGGCCAAGTGCTGGGTGGGTAATCTGGGCAAAATGGCCACGGTGGCGATGACCTTTGCCAATCTCATTACGGCCGACGGTGAGAATCACGGCCTGCATGGCTTTCTCATACCGATCCGGGATCCCAAGACACTGCTCTCCTATCCGGGCGTTCTCGTCGGCGACATTGGCGAGAAGAGCGGCCTTAACGGCATCGACAATGGCTTCGTGGTGTTCACCGACTATCGCATTCCCCGTGACAATCTGCTCAATCGCACCGGAAACGTCACGCCCGAGGGCGCCTACGAGAGCGTCTTCACTGAGCCGGGCAAAGCCCTGGGAGCCGCCCTCGAGAGCTTCTCGGCCGGTCGCATTGGCATCATGCAGGAATCGGCCAATACTCTATGCAGCGCCGCTGTTATCGCTGTACGCTATGCGGCTGTCCGTAAACAGTTTGGCCCAGAACGCCAGGGCGAGGAGATGGCCATTATCGAGTATCAGTTGCATGTAAGTGGAACACTATTATCTATAATCCACAATCAGCTAATCCTTGATTTACATTCACAGCAATACCGCATCTTTCCCTTCTTGGCTGCCGCATGTGTGCAAAAGATTACCGTCGAGGAGCTAACCAATACCTATCTCGACATCATTGCTCGCTCTCAGGATGACTCAAATGGATTTGATGTATTGGTAGGTGAACTGAAAGAGATGATGGGTACTGTAAAATTAATGCAAATTTCGAAAAGGAATCCCGTTACAGCTGCGCTTCAACACTTTGAGAATTATTAGGAAGCACAGAGCTTGATTGTGACAACTTAAGCTATCGCGTTAATTTCTTTTCATTATAATTTTCGCTATGAAATGTGTAACTTGTTGCAGGAAATTAATTCGACCCCATATGTACATACTGACTGACCTTTCCAAGACTTCAAACTCCCATAACTTGGTGAAAACTGAACCGATTGTCAAGCTTGAGGCCATTTTCTTAATGTCTTGTCCTATATATCAATTCTACATTTCAAGTTTATGCATTATTGAAAATTAAATTTTTTCAAATATTTTTGCGAAAAAAGCATAAGGGGGGACCCTTACCAAAATTGATTTTTCAAAAAATAGATTCTTGAAATTCTTTTTTTAATCGATTGTGGGTGTCAAAATTAGTATAAAAAACTTTAGAAAAAGTGATTCTGAGGTGTTTCATTTTTCTGTCAAAAATCATGCCAAAATGACAAAAAAAATTGACTTGTAAACGCCCTGATTGGTCCACAAATGCCCTTCCTAGACTTCAAACTCCCATAACTTGGTCAAAACTGAACCGATTGTCAAGCTTGAGGCCTTTTTGTTAATGGCTTGTCCTATATATCAATTCTACATTTCAATTTTATGCATTATTGAAAATTAAATTTTTTCAAATATTTTTGCGAGAAAAGCATAAGGGGGGACCCTTACCAAAATTGATTTTTCAAAAAATAGATTCTTGAAATTCTTTTTTTAATCGATTGTGGGTGTCAAAATTAGTATAAAAAACTTTAAAAAAAGTGATTCTGAGGTGTTTCATTTTTCTGTCAAAAATCATGCCAAAATGACAAAAAAAATTGACTTGTAAACGCCCTGATGCCTAATTCTAAGACTTCAAACACCCATAACTTTTTTAAAACTTATCCGATTGGCAACCCCAAAGCCATTTTGGTCATAATTAACCGTCTACTCTAATTTACATTTAAGGTTTATGCACTTTTATAAATATTTATTTTTCGAATTTTTTTAGTGAAAAGAATATTTATTCAAAATTGTATAAGTAGTATTGTAGTTTGCTCTTAACACATCTAGACTAATTTTTTTGCTAAGATCAGATTAGGATATCGTTCAAGTTCCATATTTTCAATGTTCGCTATTTTTCCAAGTTTAATTCATTCTTTGTACATTACAGACACAGAACGCTGCCGAAATTCATGCGATAATCTCGGCCTCAAAGCCGCGCATCACGTGGTCGGCACGGGATGCCATTCAGGAGGCACGCGAGGCATGTGGAGGCCATGGATATCTGCGCGCCTCCAAGCTGGGACAGATGCGCACCGATCACGATCCGCTGTGCACCTATGAGGGTGACAACAATGTGCTTGGCCAGCAGGCATCCAATTGGCTGCTGCGCCAGTGGAACGCCAAGGAGCTGGAGTCGCCAATTGGCAGCGTAAAGTTCTTGGAGCAGCGCCAGCGTTTGCTGCAGCTGAACTACGCACAGCTGGTGCAGCAGAGTCCACTGGACAGCTGGGAGTGTAAGCAACAGATTGGTCAATCTCTAGATATTTGAATAATCCTCTTGATTTTGTTGCAGTTGCGCTCAGCTGCTACGAGTGGCTGCTCTGCCATCTCATGTCCCACACGAGCGCCCACATCGAGGCCCAGTTGTCCTCGGGCGTCCATCGCTTTGAGGCACGCAACAACGCACAGGTGGCGGGTGCACGTCAACTGTCGCTGGCCTATGCCGAGTACTTTGCGCTCAGTCGCTTTGTGGATTACGTGCGTCAGTTGAATGTGGAGCAACCATACGCCGGGGTGCTGCGTCTGCTCTACGATGTGTATGCCATGTGGCTGCTGGAGCAGCACATGACCACCTTCTATGTGGGTGGCTTTGCCGTTGGCGGCGCCTTCGCTGCCGCTGTGCAGGAGCGTCTGCTCCAGAGCTGCGCCCAGCTCAAGGATGTGGCTGTGAGCGTTGCGGATGCCATCGCACCGCCGGACTTTGCCCTCAACTCGGTCATTGCCCGCGCCGATGGTCGGCTCTATGAGAATTTACAAAACGAATTTATGACCAATGAGGGAGCCTTCCAGCGGCCCGAGTGGTGGCGTGACGTCATCATACCACAGCCCCAGTCAAAGCTGTAAGTGAGCAGTGGACAGAGGAGCAAGGAGCGACAAGTGCCTGGGCTGGTCGATCAGTTGGTCACCCAAATCGATGTTGTTATATTGTAGTTTCATATTCGCATCAGGCATTACTGCTAATTGTAACGGAATGCATACATAAATACATATGTACCTATACATATAGATAAGCAGATCTGAAAAACAATCCAGAGTGTCATCGATAGTATACCGATTGTTTTTTAATAGCACTATCATAGGTCTCAGTTTCCTTGAAATCAAAAAACCAAAATTTTATAAAAATTATGTAAAATGAATGTTTGTCTAGTATAAGCATCGATTGTGGTTACTTTCAACTTATATGAGCCTTAAAAATATATATTTACAAAGTTGTTGATTTGTGGCTCAGCATAGTTGGTATATGTTTAATAATTTTGATCGTTAACAATACAATATTTTTCTTTTGTTATATAAATATTTTCAATAAATTATATTTATAGGTACTATAATACTTGAACTTCTGTACTTTCCGGTACCATGAAAATTACGTTAATCATAAAGAAATCCCATCGATGCTAATGATAAAATGATTCTATCGATAACGATATCCAGTTATACTAAACTATAAATTCGACTCTATTAGTATTTTAGTTATTTAATTAAGATTCAATCTGTTACGAGTTATGTGAATAAACATTCATAAAATAGGTTACAATTGTGCGAGTCTAATTTCAAAATGGATGAGAGATGCTGCTTAATTTTAATTAATTAATTTGTTGGATTTGTAACTGAATAATTTAAGAGTTCGAATTCGATAGTGAACCCGGCCTGTCGAAAACAAAACAAAAACTACCTTTTGTTATAATTAGTCAGCACATAATGAACTTTTTACATTCAAACACCCACCACATACTATGAATACACTCAGACAGTAACAAACTTATATAGATATATATGTATGTATGTATGGGCAAAGGTGCTCGTCACTGTCAATAAGTTTAGTAACGGGCTGGCTGGTCTCTGCTGTGGGGCCCGGTTTATAAGAGGACCTGTGTTCACCTGTTCCAGCTCAGACGTTGCTAAGTTGCCGCACAGTGAAGACGACCGGGCGTGCGATCAAAGTGAGTGAACCGCAGTGAGAGAGAGAGAGAGAGACAGAGAGAGTGAGAGCGCTAGCTGGGAACCTGGTCAAGAATCAAGAATCGTGTCTAGCTTGACAAAGCGTCAATCGAGTCGTCCAAGCCGAGCTCTGACAAAGAGTCATCATCATAATTCTAAAAATGAAAAACCGACACAAAACATTACGCTCCCAAGTAGAATTTGATGAGCAGAGAACTAAGAGATGTGAGAGATCTCAATAAAATAGACGCTTCGCTTGTTCCAAGTATAACTTTGTTGATTTTGCAAATTTGTGGCGCAGTTTCATTCCGCTTTTTGGGAAGGGCATTTGTGTGTGACATGTACTCGCATTATTTATTTAATTATTAGTTTTTAGTGTGCTTATCAGCAGAACAACTTGTTTCCACACAAAACATTGAACTCGACAAAGTTGTTGTTCCCACGAACCCAATCAAAAAAGGAAGACAACAATCTCCACTGTTGTAGATACATATCCATCTTTTACCACGTCTGGTAAACAAGTCAAAGGCAACAAACTCCAACAACTACTGCCAACCAGTGCAAATTAACGAATCATATGTTAATTTTATATGGCTGGTTTTTTTGTTCAGCTCTCGCGAAGAAAGCGCTGAGAGGGTAGACAATTTTTTGTTATTCGGTTATTTATGCGGCAGCCGAGACACAAACTTAATATTCACAGTCCAAATATGGTCAGCTAGCCATACTGGCTGGTAAATCCAAATTCATTAAATGAGATCAGTCCAAAAAAAAATCCCCAACAAAGAGTAGGCATTAAAGTGAAGTGCAATAATAAAATGCTGAAAGATCTTTCAAATACAAAGCGCATGACTGACAGAATTTCAAATACAAACAGCAAAAAATAATAATAAACAAATAAAAAAATTGGCTTTTGGGCTCATCTTCAAAGTGTTTGCACAAAATGCGCAACAAAATGTTAAATGCTTTAGAGAAGAACAAATTTTTATTAATTGCGTAAAAAGAAAACAAAAACAGGAAAAAGAGCAACCAATTAGCGAAACCGGTTTAGAAATCTCTGGACTAGCGAATTGAGCCGAAAAATATACAAAGTCATATAGAAATCCATTAATTTACATTTTGGGGATTTCCGCTTTGAATTTTGTTATTCTCGCCTTTTCTACGTTGCCCATCTATTATTATTATTCGCCATATAGTTAATGTATAGGAACACTCTGCTCTTCCCAATAATTTTTGCAATGCCATAATTGAAAAGTCGTGTAATAATAATTAAATGGGTTTCTGAAGCGCACAATTTATGTGTGGATTTTTATCAAATAATTGCCGGTTTCATTAAGCCTCGTGATGGGTTCACAAGTATCTCCGGTTTTGGGGGAGGCATCTTCTAAACGAGACTAATTACATGTCGTCTCTTACGTTATCAATTTATTAGTTTTTTCACGTTAGGTAAGCTCTGATTAATTGGCCTTTAATGATAATAAGTGAGAAAGCCGCGTAACAATGAAAAATCATCAAGCTAGTATTACTTAGAATTTGCATAGTACTTAGTTAGTGACTGCTGCAGTTAGCAAGCTTCTCATAGTATATGGATTTACATAAGCTCATCAACTGGGCATTAAGAGGAGATGAACACAAAATAAAAGGCTTGTAATTCACACAACCCATCGAACTCAAGACTAACATCTACAACTTCAAACCGGATCGCTTACACTTAATCTACCAGTTTCCAGTTTTTATGCTGAATCGTTTTAACTAATATTTTGTTTTTAAAAACGTTTTTGTGTTTTATTTTTTAGCAAAGAACCAAACGAATTTTAAACGCAAATGCAAATCAAATAATATGTGGAAATTTTTGCTAATTTGTGTCGTCATGAGCGCATTATACAGTGAGGGCGATGCCGCTGGTGAGTAAAAAAAGCTATAAATATATATAAATTTAAAATGTAGTCATTAGCACCTCTTAAATATTTATGAGAAGTTTTATACAAATTTTAAAAATTGTATTACGATTTTTTAGAACAGAAAGTGAACTTTCTGCAATCAGATTCTGAATCCGTAGAGCTAAATTAAAAACTTAAACCATATAATATATTTTATTAATGCATTTCCAAGGCAAATTTGCTTTCACATCTTTTATTAGATAATTCCTCTTGCCTTTATGTACCTTGATTATTATTTTTTGTTTCACTGCAAACCAGTTTGGTAATAATTTGCAAGTACCCAAAAACAACTACTTTGTTCTGTTAAATATTGTTTAAAATATCTCATTTAATGAATTTCACAGCAGGATTACAAAATATGCTTATACACTTTATATCCACAAGGCTGAAATAGCCCGTATTAGATCCATATTATTCGAATTCGAATGAATATAAATATTGTTCATACTTTTTCCTTAATATTATATATATAATCCATTATGATAGCTTACAACCTACAAAATTTGGGATATTTATACAAAACTACAGATTATAGATTTGCGGCTTTGGAGTATAATTAACTTCGATTCAAAAGGGATTTTATATCAAATATCATGCAATATATTTACCATATCCATCCCTAATTGCAGCTCGCAAGGTTTCCCGACGCCGTCGTGGCTATGCCGGCAGCTATGCGGGTGGCTATGCTAATGGCGGAGGAGCTGGTGGTTACACTGGCGGTGGTGCTGGTGGTTACACTGGCGGAGGAGCAGGTGGTTACACTGGCGGCTACAACGATTACGATGATTACGGCAGTGGCTATGCACCACACTTTGGCATTACGGATCCCTATCTGTTCCACCAGCAGCTGACCAATCAGATCCTGGCTCAGAACTATGCGACCCAACAGTGAGCATTGTCCGAGTTATACAGAGTTTGGGGTTGGGAGGGGTGGTTTCGTTGGGTAGTTTTATTGGGCAATGGTGATGCTAACAGCGCTTGTAATCTATTCTTGTAGAGCTATAACGGGACTGGCCACATCCGGCAATGCGTTCGCATCCGCGGATGCGACCATAAGCGACGATGACACGTAATTACACTGCTTACCAACTAATATGTATACTAATTGTACTTGATGATTTCTTGCCCTGCTCAGCTCTTATCCTAATCCCTGCACCCTACTCTTCTTCACAGTCGCATTCAGCAGCAGATCGCCTCCCAGCAGGCCTACCATGACAATGTGGTGCGCCAGAATAGTAACAGATATGGTTCCTCCGGTGGTGGCTACAACTCGCACCGCTATGCGCCCAGCTATGCCGCTGCCTCTGGCTCCATTGGACCCAGTGGACACAGACAGACCGCCTACATTAGTCCTGGCAATCCGGTAAATTATATACAATCCCCAGCTTAAATTCCCCACTCAACTCTTTGACTCTTTTTTGCAGTCCCAACCCAACATTGTTAATCGCTTTGGCTCCAGCAGCGGTGGAGGTAATGGTGGTGGTGGTGGCGGTGGTGGCTATAAGGGCGTCTCCGTTTCCTCGTTCAGCTCCAGCAATGGCGATGGCACCAGTCGACGTGGCGCCCAGACGACCGTCAATGATAATGGCAAGGTGACGTCATATTCCGTGCACTCGTAGATGCTTCTTTTTTTTGCAACTCTATTTTTGGTGTTTAGCATATTATATAAACCTTACGAAAGCTAACAATTCTCTATTTATATGTTTCAACACAATACAAATATAAAATATATATATACATATATTATATATATTTATATATCGTATATGCAATTTGTTAGACTTTCTTATTTAATGGGTTTTTACTGTGACAGCTTTCGTTTGTTAGAAAGTTTTTTTTTTTTGGATTTTTTTGTTGGCTTTCTACTGATAATTCTGCTCGTTTAAATGATAAGCGTATGCAAATTTTTGCTCACTTAAAGCTCATGACCTTGATATTGTCGCTTCTAAATGTTAGTGGTATGTGTGAGTGAGTATATATAATTGGTAAAAGTTTGCCGGATTATAACCTGAACAAAGTTTATCAGGCGCCACAGGAAATTGTCTATGTATAGTTAATTAATTTGACTCATTACGAATACAATTCATTATGTAAGCTCGTATAATACCACTGTATAAAAGGCAGCAAACACTTTAGACAAAGTTCCTTTTGGTCTAAACACTCTAAAAGAACACTTGAAAAAATCTAGGTAAGTAGAAGGAAGGTAGTTAAGTTAAGTTATGTTAAAGGTACCTATTAAAATTAATATCATGTAGTGTATACAAATATCGTATAGCTCAAGTTCAAGGCGGTTCTAATCAGTTAAAATTAGCTCATTAGCATTAAGCGGAAGTAATAAAACAGCAGCTTCTGTTTGTAAACAGCTTACATTAATTTTATTTACAAATCAAAAAAATCAGGCAAAATTGATTCCGGGAAACGGCACTCAAAACTCAAATTAAAACGAATGCGCAAAAATATCCCAAGCGTATTGAAACCGGTTTTGTGGATCCCCATCAGTTAACCCTTTACATGCTGTTAGTTGAAGGCTTATATGTGATAATGTAATAAACTGTATATATAATATTGGAAATATTTGAAATGAGTTTATATCTTTAGTGAATACTTTTTTTTATAATTTGAATGAATTTCAGATAATTAATATAAATAAATATAAATGTAATGGTCAGTAATATTTAAATTGACATTAAAATTGTACATGTTATTATTTTAATAACCAGTTTGAGTTTAAAAAGTAAGTCTTCCTAAATAACTCAGATACCAGACAGAGAGCTCATAACTGCTCGCTATACGCCAAAAGTATGCTTCTAAATATATTTTAGACAGTTAAAGATATTATTAAATAGTCGTAAAGTTAAAATGCAGAATTCGTCGTAGTAGTCGTAACTGTGGAAATCACGCCTATTAAAGATGCTGTCAGCTTGTCAATCCAAGCAGATTATTCTGCTGTTCAAAATATCTAAGAAAAGCATTTATTAAATAGTATTTTACCAACTCAAATTAACTCTAAATATACAATACCAAAGAACAAAACAACGGTTAATTTGCACCATCTATTAATCTAAATATAATATTTGAATGTATAAGCTTAGAAAATCGTAGATTTCTTCAGCTCATATGGAGAGCATAAGTATATGATGTGAATATAGAAATAGAATATTCATATATATATATATATATATGTATGTACCTTTTCCCAGCAGAACTGTACATGGCAACTATGTGTGAGTACTATGTAGATGCCAAGGTTTCGACACGAAAACAATTCCTATCAGCTGTCTATATAAAAGCTCATGCAAGGTAATAAACTTGTACATATTTATGTCGCAATTACTTTCATCATTGATTTAAATGAAATATATTATTGTCAAGAATTTCTGCACCAATTGCGAGTTCAATTTCATAGCATATAAATCTATAGGCGCCCATTATCTGCTGGCAAGCGCTCTCTAGGTCAAGCAGCGATCTGTTTCAAATCCGAGTAGAGCTTCAGTCTCTTATCAATAATCGTCTGGGCCATTCGTTTGGTTTTTAAAGCGCGTTCCAATCGTTCCTACCCATTAGTACAATTTCAGATGCGAGTCTCGCACGGTTTTCAACGCAGCAAAAGTCGAAATATATTTTAAATAAAACTCAATATGAGATCATTATTGGTGGTGGCCTTGTGCCTGGGTGTGGTCTGTGCAGGTAAAGAGCTCCTTTCAAAGTGCAATTCAAAAGTGTGAAAATAAACTACATAAACTCTGGATCCTTTTGACGTTTCACTATGACGTGACGTGACGTCTCATCTTCACCCCCTCCCCCCTTGGAATATTCGATTTAGCTGATAACATAATGACAGATTTCATCGGAATTTCCATGTCTCCTGAATGAACTTTTTACACAACACCAATTGTGCAACGCCTGAATGCAGGCATGTGTCGAGATAAGACGGAACACACACACTTTTTACAAATAATATAATATATATAATCACTAAAAAGTAGTATACTGAAATTAAATGCTAATCCTCTTTTCACGGTTTTCTTACAGATTTCCAAAACAGGTAAGTCATCAGGAAAATCGTATGACATTATATATATCTTATTTGATATATCTTATTTTTTACATCTTGGGTTATAAACATTTAGACACAAACGGGACGATTTCAACAGTCGGTAAGTGCCGTGCGGCAATATTGAAAAGAGATCATTTTGTATTTGACAAAATCGAAATTTCCAATTGGCAACATGGTACTAACCCTAACAAAAACACACAAAACTATTCAAAATTTTAATGATTCGGCTTTTGATATGCAAAAATATTTTTACCGACGAACTTCTCATTTGCCAAATAAAAATTTTAAACTATAGAGAATTTTTGGATAGAGAAAAATTAAAAAAAAAGAGTTAACAAAAATTGTTGTCAGATATAATTTAATATTATTAAAAAATGTATTACACCTTGTATTACACCTTGATATCCCCGAACCATAAACTATATAATGTATACTATACATATAATTGGTCGAAAAATGAGTTATTGTATGAGAAACTTTCCTTTTCTTAAATATTCAAAAATATATTTACCAAATTCTCCAAATTGAGATACGTTTATGATAAACGATAATGAATGTCCTTTTGTGAACACATAAATAAAAAAAAATACAAATATTAAACTTTTTTTTATAAAATTTGACTTTTGGAATTTAGGTTTGAGCTATAGAGAAATTTCACAGACAACATTGTATAGAATTTTATTTTTCTTTTCTAAGAGAAGTTCGACTGTATTAAAATTATTTTTTTTAACACTTCTAAACGGTTTAAACTTTAAACAGTGCTCTAATGAAAGCCCATCCATTGTAAATCCCAACTTCAGTCACTACAATGCCCATCAGCAAGCAATTGAAACAGCACGCAGGAATGCCTACGGATCGAGTGGTTACGGTTCCAGTGGATCAGGAAGCTTCGGCGGTGGGGCCAGCGCTGATCTTGCGGTCGCCGGAGGCGGCGGTGCTGCATTGGGCAACTTGGACAGCTCCTACGATTCGGTAGGTGCCGTTGAGGGTGCCGACAGCAGCAGCAGCAGCAGCGGTGCTGCCTTTGGTGCCAATAATGCAGCCAGCTTTGGTGCCAATAATGCAGCCAGCTTTGGTACCAATAATGCAGCTTCCTTTGGTGCAAATAATGCAGCTTCCTTTGGTGCAAATAATGCAGCTTCCTTCGGTGCAAATAATGCAGCTTCCTTCGGTGCAAATAATGCAGCTTCCTTCGGTGCCAATAATGCAGCTTCCTTCGGCTCGAACAGTGCCTTCGCCTCGAATGCTGCATTCCAGGCCAGCCATAGCGCCAACTTCAACAGCGCCAGCTCCCACAATGCGGGCAGCAATGTGGAGTTTGCGGATGCCAACAATGCCGGCACTGAGGTCAACTTTGGTGGCGCCGGAACTACCAATTCCGAGTCCGCTAATCTGCAGGCACCTTTGGCTCTGATCGCACCCGTCAACACCGGCGGCAATGTGGAGTATTTGCATCAGGAGCGTGTTGTTTCCAGCGCACCACAGCAGGTGACTTACACTGTGCCCGGTGGCTCCCAGAAGTTCGTGCAGCATTTGGAGCGCGTCGTCGAGCAGAAGCCGAGCGTGCAGTATATACCGGTTCCTCAGCCCTCCGGCTCCTCGGATTATTACTATCAGCGCAAGGTAACGACTACCGCCTCCGCACCACAGATCATTCAGCAGCCCTCGTCCAGCTTCACCAGCTATGGCGCCAACAGTGGCTCCACCTTCGGCACCAACTCCGCCTTCAAGGTCAACCAGAATGTCGGCTACGGCAGCAACTTTGGTCAGCGCTCGGGCTCTCTTTTGAACGCTGGTCAGACCGGTGGCATCAGCTTTGGCGCCGGCAGCTCCCAGCTGCATCAGCTGATCAACCAGGCACAACAGACGGCCAGGCAACAGGCATCCAGTGGCAGCTCCCTCAGCACCGGTGCCGGTCTGTCCAATGCCAACCAGGTGCATTTGGGCGGCGCCAATGCCTTCAACTCTAACTACGGCTACAATGCCGGCAGCTCCTTGAACGCCGCCAGCTCCTTGAACACGGCCAGCTCCCTGAACTCAGCCAGCTCCCTGAACTCCGCCAGCTCCCTGAACGCTGCCAACAGCGCCTCCCTCTTGAGTGGCTCGCTGCTGGGCGGTAGGCAAGGATCACTGCTGGGTGGCTCCCAGAACTTTGGCCTGGGTCTCTCAGGCGGTCTGACTGGTGGACAGCAGGTGGCAAGCTCCGGCAACTTTGGTGCTGGCGCCGGCGCTGGTGGCAACAATGGCTACCAGACCAAGCAGTGGGAGAAGCAATCCAAGTGGTCTTCCCAGTCTGAGGTGAGTTCTGCTTAATCCTCTCTCCCTTCTCTACCAAGGCTAACTGTTCCCTTAATGTCCTCAGTTCGACTCGGATGGTCATGTGAAGAACTACAAGGATCTGGCCACTGGCGAGAGCGAGAACTACAATCTCAATGGCAAGCAGTTTGGTTACAATGCAGCCACCGCCTCCGTTGATGACAATGGCAAAGTCAGCACCTACAGTGTGCACTCTTAAGATGGAACTGCCATAGCAAAAATATATACTGTAGTAATAACGAATTTCTTACCTACCGCGTTCACGTTGTAGACGGATCAACAACATGCCGAAAATAATAAAATCAATTTTAAAATATTATGTGAAAGGACTCTTTTCTTTGAGAGCGGGTTAAGGAAGCGGAAAGGACTTGGGTACAGGTCAGAAAAAATAAAGTTTTGAATTGACCATAGGTGAATAA
The DNA here is from genome assembly GCA_035045305.1 of Drosophila maculinotata. NCBI lineage: Eukaryota > Metazoa > Arthropoda > Insecta > Diptera > Drosophilidae > Drosophila > Drosophila maculinotata. The sequence continues at coordinate 127,383 of JAWNPD010000134.1, read as the reverse complement.
TCCATTTATAATCCAGCATATACATATCTACGAACTTCCAGGGCTCAACTTGTAACAGACATAATTATAGCTTCCTATAAGGCTTAATTAAATTACTTAAATTAAAAATATGAACTTCAATCGCACTTTTTTGGTTCTGAAAATAATTATTGGATTTTAATATCTATTAGAATTTGACTACAAATATAGTACTATTTAGAAGTAAGAATTTTTTGAGCAGTGTAATTGTTATGGATATAGTCTATCTATCAGGAGAACAGTTGCTCCAACTTTCAGGACTTCAACCTTAGACACCGCTTGGGAACATCCGAAGAAAAGGATTTACTTAGTGTATATTCTTTTCTTAATGAAAAGAATTAATGGATTTTAATGTCTATTACAATTTTGCAAAAAATCTAGCTTTAAAGACACAATTAATAATTCTATTTAGAAGTAAGAACTTTTCGAGCAGTGTAATTGTTAAGGTCCTGGTGAATCTATCAGGAGAAGGGCTGATCCAACTTGCCATCGATGTGAGTAACGTGACTTTTGACTACTCCCTTCCCTGCCGTATGGCCCCTCCTGGTGACCTTGCTATCCCGGCGACGTCTGTAGTCGGTGCCATAGGAGGACATGCAGTAGCAGGGCTTCCACGCGGGACGACGCTGAAGCTGACTCTGCTCATGGGGCGAACGCTCCGTGGTCCACACGGGCACATAATGGGTCCAGGTTTCGCCGTTGCGATAGATGCTGCCGGCATCTGCCGTGCTGGTGTAGACATGCTGGGGATAGTACTGTGGATAGTAGCCATCCGAGCCGGTCCTGGAGCCACCTCGACTGCCGGCATCGTAGCCGCGATGCTCGCTGGAGAAGTTGGGATTCCACTGTGACTTGGGATCGTGGGGAGTTCTCGACTTGTGCTTGGAGTCGCTGCTGCTGGAGGCGCGACCCTTGTAAATGGGCACGCTGGCATCCTCTGTCAGGAGAGTGAGAGTGTAAGTGAAAGTGAAAGTGAAAGTAATGCTGTAATCCGCCTACCCTTCTCCCCTTGCTGCTGTGCGGAGCTCGTCTCATTTGCGTCCCCCTCGGCCGTAATCTCGAACGTGATGTCCGTGTGGATGCCCACACGTTTCTTGTGTTTACCCAGGTCCGTAATTTCGACGCTCTCCTTGGACTCTGCTTTCAAGTTGTATCCTTTAGTATTAGTCTCTTTGAGCCAATTTAATTACCTTTCGTTTGCTGCTGCCCATCCCCCGTATCAACTGTTACACGCACGCCGTGTATCTTTGGCCGATTGCCACTGTTTCCTCCACCTCCGCCTCCGGATCCGGAGCCACTGCCACCGCTACCACTTCCACTTCCAGTTCGTCCTGTGCCCTGATCATAGCCACTACCTTGTTGCCCCTGCACCTGTCCCTGTCCCTGGCCCTGTCCCTGCCCCTGTCCGATGATAACTGGCACACCCGTTTGGTTGTTGCTGTTGTTGCTCTCCGTGTCATCGAAATCCAGCTTGGATGACACTTTATTCGCCTGACCTGGTTACCACGTACCATCGTCGCCATCAACGTTGTTTGTTTTCGGTTTTAGCATAGAAATTAGATTTAGCAGAGAAATTTTCATTTAAGTTATGCAAACACTTGGACATCCTTCCTCCTCCCTCCATCCTCCCCCACCATTCCACCCGCTCCGAAAAGAGCATCTGCCGCAACTGGAGCGTGTCTGGCGAGAGCTTCTATAAGTGGCGCAATTAGCTTACACTGACTTATTTATGGATACATCTCTCTCTCTCTCTCTCTCTCGTAACCACACACAGCTCACTGCCTCCCGGAGTGGACCATGCGCACTTTGACCAATTTAAATTGCACTTCAATATGCTAAGTTTGCATCGCTAACTAAGTAGATTATATATAGATGGGGTTTGTGCTTTTTGATTTTTAGATTTTGGTTTCTATGTTATTTGATTGAGTATATAAATTATTTACTTAATTGGGAAAATAAGAACAAGTAAGATAGTAATCAAACGTTATCTGGAAATTTCAATTGCCTTTGAAGAACTTAAATATTGATTTGGGAGGCAGCTTAGATATGTTTGGCTTTTTAGATCTTCGATAATAATAATACTTTATAAGTAGTTGTCTATTACTAAAATTTTCAAAATTTCTTTTCCTAAAAATATATTTTTCTTGCTATTAAAAATTTGTTGGCTACACAAATTCACCGAGTCGGCAAATAATTTATAAATTCAGTCAATGCCAATATGATATAATATAATCTTATGTTATTCACGAACATTTATCACATTGTTAGCTAAACTTTTCCATTACGAGTTCTTTCACCTCAATTGGGTAATTTTTGGAGAAATATTTTTGAGGTTAGTTTCACGAAAATTCCCTAAGTACTGGAAATGCCAGCACGCTGTCATTTGATTAGCGTGGGTGGCTAGCTGAGATTGAAATCTTTTCCCAAAATAATGACAGCACATGTGGCTAATTGATAAATATCCAATTAAGAACAACCTTGGGCACAATGATGAGTCAACAGAAAGCAGCATATTCCCAAGTAGGCTACAGAACCCAGGAACATTACGGCACAGACAAAAAAATTGTTTTCAAATTTATTTAGAACAAGTTAAGGTTTTTTTTCGTGGCTTTTTATTTTACACGGCTTGACTTATGGGGTTTTTTCGGTAAGAATTGTCGAGAACTTTGTTTGGATTGAAGCGCGTTTGATGTGCGCACTTGAAAACCGCCGAGAAACGACTAAAAAACGGCAACGTAAAGCGACAGCAAAGCGATTTCAAATATCTGCCGAGATTCATTAAAAAATTAACTAGCCAACTGTTCAGTTGTTCATTTGTGCAGTTGTTGAGTTGTTCAAGTTGCTTAGCTGCTGTTTCTGTTCGGTTTCAGTTCGGTTTCAGTTTCTGTTCTGATGTTGACGTTTGAGCATTTTAGATAACATCTTGACTGGGCCCCCTAAGTGAGTCGCTGAGCTTGTTACCGCACCGGACTGCAGTTGCACCCCTACCTATCTCCTACCCCCTCCTACCCATTCCCTCTGTAAATTGCCAGTAATCGGTTGGCTGGCATCTTGTGTTATTGTTTTTACTGAAGTTTCCGCTGTACATACGTACGAGTTTGAGTTTTGTATCTTCAAGATTCCATTGTGTCTGTTCAAGACTCATTTTTTGTTTTTATCTAAATTTATAGCTGAGTTTTTGTTGTTCATCGTTAATCATGGGACCGCGATTCGCTTAGCTATCACAATTATAATTTTGTGGCAATTTTGACAGCCCACAACGATTATCTTCATTAGCCGCCGCACCACCAAAATAACAACCAAAATCACATTTCAAGTTCAAGTTGAGCTTCAAGTTTATTGCGTTGCCACAGCTCCCCCTTTGGCCGTAATCCCCCCTAAGCCGATCTGCATTAATGAACTATAAGACATTTGTCAGACTTTTGTCTTGCGCCAAATTGCATTTGAGCCACACACATGTTGGAATAATAATGTGAGGGGCAAGCCAAACAAATGTGAGGACCATAAATTCTTTCATTCGATGCTTTAGTTTTGGCCCGGCTCCTGGGCAATTAATTAGCAATTGCATTTGCTGCTGTCATTACGTGTGATAATTAAAAGGGCGCACGAGTCGGCACAAAAGAAATTTGGGCAAATGTATGGCCATAAATTTGATGACCCGGCCCGGTTCGGGTGGTTTCGGCCTGGTCCTGCCCTCCGGCCCAACTGCAAATGCACTTTAATCTCGAATTTATCAAGTGTAATAGTTGGGCCAAGGGTTTGGCCCTTTCTAATGGGGATGGCATTATTGTTGCCCGGAGCCACAGCTCCAACTTTGCCGCACATTTTTGTAATCTGGCGGATTAGAAGCGCACACCCAACACCAACAATCCGGAACATGTGTGGGCGGGTGGGCTTCCTGTCTTGGCATTTGGCTGCACTGCGTGCAGACCCATTAAACAGATGGATTTCGTTGTCAGCGTTTTTAATATACTTTTACTCGTAATGCTCGAAATGCCAACGACTCGAATCTCATCCGTCCATCTGTCCGTTTGTCCTTCTCGCATTGCCTCTTTTTTATATTTATTTTTATTTGCATAATGTTGTTGCGCTGCTTGCTTGCAACAACTTAATTTTCATTGTTTCTATGCATTTATGTTGCACTTGCCGGACGGAGTGGAGTCACTCGAGTGTGGCTGGTAAGTTCAAGTGCGTCATCACCTCTCCATTCCCCATTCGCCATTCAACATTTTCATTATGCACTTGCTTTTGTGAGTGATAATAAAAAATATTTTTACGTGTTTTTTACGAAAAAAACAAAAATCTTTTTAAATCCGAAATTTGAAAAATGTCCGAATTGCACAAAACAAGTTTTTAAAAATTTTTAAAACGTTTTTAACGAGTTTTTAAAGAATTTTTTTAAAACTATTATCGAAAATCCGATTTTTTATGGTTTTTCTCGAACCAGCAAAGTTTGAGAGCAAAAATAATAAAATGTGGTGCATACTTTTACGTAAAAGCAGAAAAAAAATAAAAATTTGCATCTTTCGCGCGCAGAAATTATTATTTTTGGCCTGCATTTTTCGATGCCGTTATTTTTTTGAATTTTTTTTTAAAAATGATGTTAAATCGTTAAAAACCGTTTTAAAATGAAGTGTTGATATGATATTATATTATGAGAAATTAACATTAATCGAACCTTCTGTCCAAATTTCAGTTGTTAGAGTTAGCTTACTAGTGCTTTATAACTGTTTTTTTTGTTTTTATAAAGAATATATTTTGTCAGCTTACTTAGTTATTCATGTGGTCAAATACAGTAATTTTCCACTTTGATCATAAAACTAGCTAAAATCGTTCTCTCACGAATTATGTCAAAAAGTTTCCTAACAAAAGGCCATTTTGAAAAGTTGGTTTTATCGGAAGCAGCCACTTTTCTCCAGCATCAGATAGGTGGAACATCTCAAGTTGTTGGTCATAAATGTTAATTACATAAAACTACACACAAGCTCAAACGTACAAACGTTGTTGAAAGCCTGTTCAGATGCAGATACAAAGATACGACATGTTTGACAATATAGACAGAGGGACAGACAGAGGGACAGGCGGACAGCAGATAGAGTGTGGCAGACAGACAAAGGAGCAACTGGCTGACCATGTGGCCAGTTTACAAACAATTAAAATGGCAAAATCAAAATCGAAATACACAAATTTATGCGTCTAGCTGCCAAAGCCAAAGCCAAAGCCATTTTACAATACTTACTCTGTCGTATAATACTGGCAAATAAATTGCATAATTTTAGAGGGGTTGGTGGGGGGGAGGGGGGGGTAGGGGTGGTGCTGACGCTCAACTAATGAAATAATGGGCCAGCTGAATTAAATTATGGCTCAACAATTCCCTCGAGTGTCCCACCTCCGACTCCGACTCTGACCCCGACTCCAGAGTCTAGACAATAACTAAATTTGCACCAAGGTGAAGGAAAACGTATATTTTGATTGCATTGTTACCGTTTGATTTCCACCACCAACACCAACACCAACCACCCCCAGAGCAGAGCAGTCACCCACAGTGATCCGAAGTACCATCGCTTCATCCGCATCCGCAGCCGACCTGGTTACCCCCACCTCATTGACTATTCATACTCATGTTTTTCATATACAACTATTATTATAATATTTTATTCTCCTCGCCTTGTACCGCTTTGCTATATCAAATTTTTATTATTTGCTCGTTTACGGCTTTAGCTTTGCAATCGTTCCGTCGCTGGCTGTTTCGCTTTATCGTTTCTCGCTTCTCGTTTCTTGTGCGAAATTATCACAAAACGCATTGAATTTGCTTTTAGTGTTGTTGGGTGTCCGACACCCACCCTCGCCCTCGCTGGCTGCATTGCAGCGGAAGCAAAGAGCCGTCTGCTGCCCCGTCCCCGTCCCCGTTCCCAACTCCACTTTCCGCCACCGCCTCCTGCTCCGATTGCGATTCAGCGTCTGTCGTCTTATCGTTTCCCGTTTCGAGTGCACAACGGCGCTGTCGCTGCGGCTGTTGCGTAGCGGGTGGCACAGACGGTAACCGTGGTGCCACATCAATTGGCAAATTTGTAAAACATTTCAGAACAAGAAAGAAGGTTGGCAGATAATTTAAACAGCTGTGTAGCCTCAAGATAATTATACCATAACTCAGGGATTTGAATAACAACAATAAAAATCATTTGAAAAATTAAAAATTAATTGTAAAGCTCATAATTGATGAATAAAACTATTATTTCGATTGATGTTCAAAAATACAAACTTAAATTCATTAGTACAAACTATTTTTTTAATTATTATTCTATTTGATCAATGATCCTTGATTTATACTAAAATTTCATTAATTCACACAGCTGTTAAAAAAAACAATAACTAAAAACAAGTAAAAACGAAATAATAAAAAATCCAAATTTTTTTACTTTGCTCCACTGTGCATGCAGGGTTTCTTTTTGCCACCTTACCATCCGAACAAGCAGGTTGCGCTGAGAGCAAAAAATTTGGTTTAAGGCTCTTGAAAATGAAAATGGGTTCAGCCACTGCAGGCTGCTGCTGCTGCTTGTACAGCTTGTTGTCCGTCCGAGCAAAGTGCCCCTCCTCCTAGTCATCAGCATCTCCGCCCATTGCCCGGCACTTAGCTGACAATGAGCAGTGACAGCTACGAGGACAATGATGGCGGGGGTGGCGAGCCGCTTGTGGTTTCACCACAGACTCCGGCACGTCTGCTGCATCTGTCGCATGCCGGAACTAAACAACAACAGTGGCACCCGAGAGACGAGACCCAACAGCACCCACCCCCAGGACAAACCAGAAGCATACTCCGGTCCCGGTGCCGATCCTGATTCCGATAATGATGCGTACGCATTGGCGATTATGATGGGTTTGATAGAGACGACAACTACTCGACTTGACATGCATGATTTAGTGCCCTTTTACAAACTGCCCCTCATACCGCATACCGCACACCGCACCCCTGACCGCTCTACTTCCCCTTTGATGCCACTCGACTTTCGCCTCGTTTCCATTTCGCAAATTGCAAATAAGTCGCCGAAGCCGGAGCCGGAGCCGGAACAGTCCGCCGTGTGCCGTGTGACATTTCTCGCAAATTATGTTTTTGGCGATGCCAGCCAACCTAATCCGATTATTGTCTGCTCCTGGATTCAGCTCCGGCTCTGGGCTGCACTCGCGCTGCAGTTTTGTATCGCGCTGCCAGCAGCATATGGCATATGGCGAGAGGTGGCATTGTCCTGGACAGGGACTCGACTCGGGGTTACACACACACACACACACAGTCACACACACAGAAACACACACGCCCCGTAATTGGATTTCGATGACTGCAAATTGGTGATAATTTCGATTTGCTTCCGGGCAGCGAACGTGATTCGACGCAGTTCGCGAAATGTGAGCATCTGCGCCCAACTCGGATCCGGACTCTTTATGCCGGGTCGTGACTGGATAAACATCGATTCGAATCCGAATTCGTTGGCAAAGCCAGCCACAAAATATGCCAGGCTGTTAGCACTGTTAGGCGAAACACATTGTCAAGCTGCTATTATCAATATTCTTAAAGCTTAAATGGCCAAATAAAAGATATACAATAAATATTAAAGATACATACATTTAATAGTAAAATGCTACACTTATCCTTGACCACACATGAATATAACTTGCAATACTCAAAAGGTTAAATGGCTTCATAGATCTTCCAACTTAAGGCCAGTAGCTTTATCCGATTGATTGACAGGACATATACAGCTGTGTGCTATGAAATAGCAGTGCCCTTGCGCCCCCCCACCTGTCAAATGGCACTATAAGTCAAATGTTGGTTCATAAAGCTATTAAAATAGTAATTTGCAATCATTTTCCAATATTTTGTAATTCTTTTAAAAATAATCTGTTCAAACTTTGAGCAATTAAGAGACCTCATTTCATCTGGTTTTCTGGTTTTTGAAAAATATTAAACTCAAGTATTAGCACCTGAGTAATTTTAAAATGTAAATATTAAATATATCCTATAGGGACAAGCTTTAATATTTAAAATTTTATGAATAGTTTTTTGTTATCTCTCAGCTCGATCGGCTGAATGACCCACACATTTGCTCAACTTAATGAAACCCTTTTCCCCATTCATAAAGCATATTATTTGTAGCAGCTTAAATTGCAAAAATCCCACACACAAAATGTATACTCGATACTTTATTGCATATGAGATATTTGTTGCTTATGACACAAAGATGGAGAAATGGAAGGAAGAGCAGAATGTGTGCAACACTTTCGTTTTTCTAAGCAACCCACCGACTGGTGACTGGTGTTGTCTGGGGCTCATTACATTGGATTGTGCCCACGGGGCGTTTCGTGTCAATTTATGCAACTCTCCTGCAATTTCCGGTATATTAAAGCAATTTCCAGCCCACCGACCACCGCCGCAGTCGGGGTTGCCTGGACATGGACATGGACATGGTCATGACTTAATGCATATGAATATGTACTCTCGTATCTGCAAGTGTGAGTGTGTGTGTGACGGAAATGCTCTCCTGGGCATTGGAGTAACCAAACTGTGGGTCCTCCTCCTACTCCTCCTACTGCTCCTTCTCCTCCTCCTCTCGTCAGCAAAGCTGTTCAGATTCAATTGCAAGTGCTAAGAGTCTCGGCCAGGCTGGGATAAAACTGCTCACAGTTCACCGACAGCATTTCAATCTCTTTGCACAATTTGCCACCTAAATCAAAGTTTAGCGCCCCGCGGCGCAACCCTTTGCCCCCCCCTGCCAGGAAGACACATCCACCGATGAGACGCAATAAAAATTGTTCAAAAACTGCGTAAAAATGTCAAAACGTTTTAACAGCATTCGCAGCAGCAGCACAATGAAAACGAGAAACGTAAATGAAAATGAAAATGAAAATTCGCAAAGCAGCCAAATGCAATTTATCTGGCGGGTGGGTCGTCAAGTGACGCTGCACCCAGGGGGACTGTTTGATTTACCGTCAACAGGAGATTAAAAAAAAAAGAAGATGTATACCAACAAAATTCAACGTTATACCCAAAAAGTGAATTAAGAACTTGTGTGGTGGAACGAAGCCACCAATCGGAGGGTGGTTCACCAACACAAAATAAAAACAGTCTGGGGGGCAAATTGAGTTGCAACACTTGGCAGGTTTTTATCTACGCACCACAATCAACCAGCCAGGCAGCCAGCCAGGCAGCCAGGCAGTTAGCCAGCCGGGTGGGTGGTGGGTCGAGCAAACAGTCAGCAGTTCACAGGTCACCACCAAAACTGGCTGTGGCTTCTAGCTGGCTGACCAACCAGGACAACTGACTGTTTTGTGTTGCTGCACGTTGATAACAAGATTTGTTTTTCCAAATTATGCAGGGTCGTACTTAATTACGTTGAAAAGCGCAACAGAACCACAGAAGCCAAAGCCAAAAGGAAGCCACATTCCCAAACCCAAACCCAGCCACCCCCCTCCCCGCCCGCAATGCGGCAATTTAACTAAATTAATTTTAGAGTGTGCTCGTTCTTCGATTTGTGAAAAGTGCCGGCAGCAGTCAAAAGTTAAGAGTGTGGCCCAATGCTTGATTTTGGCCAGATACGGGACAGGCAGACAGGCTGTCAGACAGGGAGACAGGGAGATCGTACGCACAGTAGGGAGGATGTCTATTCCACCCCATCCTCTCTCTGGGTGGGTGCGGACGTATCCTTAGACAAATGTGGCAGACAGTCAGACAGTCAGCACTCTACATGGATATTCCATTAAAGCAGCCGGCGAATTGAACAATTTTCACTTTATGATTTATTGTAATGAGCTTTTTATTTACGGCCTGCTCGTTGCATTGTTGAAAAGTGTCTGGCACGCTAGAAGCTTGTTTTGAAAATTAAAAATTAATTAGGCATTTATCATTGGCTCCCCTCTCGAGAATCGAGCATCGAAAATCGCTAGCAGATGGCTCGACTTTTACGCATAACTGAGTGTTACAAATAAGCTACATCGATTGCCTGAAATATAAAACATTATTCAGTAACAGCACTAGAGTCTGTAGTATTTTAAAATGATTTTATGTGGCAAAAAGTAAAAGTGTCGAGAGTGCCCGACTGGTAGATACCCCGAACCCATCCCTTTCGTTAATTCATAATAATTTTTCTGCATTCATACATAGAAACACACATTCATATATTGTTTGACAAATCAAACGATACATACATCCACAAATACGTAATTTTCGATTTCATATATTCGGATATCACAAAAATACTTTGAAATGACCCATCTAAAACTTCACCAAAAAACACCCATAACTTTGTCAAAACTAAACCGATTGTCTGGGTTGAGGTCATTTTGTTCATGGTTTTTCCTATATATCAATTCTACATATCAAGTTTCTGCATTATTGAAAATTGAATTTTTTCAAATATTTTTGCGAAAAAAGCATAAGGGGGGACCCTTACCAAAATTGATTTTTCAAAAAATAAATTCTTGAAATTCTTTTTTTAATCGATTGTGGGTGTCAAAATTAGTATAAAAAACTTTAGAAAAAGTGATTCTGAGGTGTTTCATGTTTCTGTCAAAAATCATGCCAAAATGACAAAAAAAATTGACTTGTAAACGCCTTAATTGGTAACAAATGCCCTTCCTAGACTTCAAACTCCCATAACTTGGTCAAAACTGAACCGATTGTCAAGCTTGAGGCCATTTTGTTCATGGCTTGTCCTATATATCAATTCTACATTTCAAGTTTCTGCATTATTGAAAATTGAATTTTTTCAAATATTTTTGCGAAAAAAGCATAAGGGGGGACCCTTACCAAAATTGATTTTTCAAAAAATAGATTTTTGAATTTCTTATTTTAATCGATTGTGGGTGTCAAAATTAGTATAAAAAACTTTAGAAAAAGTAATTCTGAGGTGTTTCATTTTTCTGTCAAAAATCATGCCAAAATGACAAAAAAAATTGACTTGTAAACGCCTTAATTGGTAACAAATGCCCTTCCTAGACTTCAAACTCCCATAACTTGGTCAAAACTGAACCGATTGTCAAGCTTGAGGCCATTTTGTTCATGGCTTGTCCTATATATCAATTCTACATTTCAAGTTTATGCATTATTCAAAGCTAAATTTTTTCAAATATTTTTGCGAAAAAAGCATAAGGGGGGACCCTTACCAAAATTGATTTTTCAAAAAATAGATTCTTGAAATTCTTTTTTTAATCGATTGTGGGTGTCAAATATAGTATAAAAAACTTTACAAAAAGTGATTCTGAGGTGTTTCATTTTTCTGTCAAAAATCATGCCAAAATGACAAAAAAAATTGACTTGATTGGTCCACAAATGCCCTTCCTAGACTTCAAACTCCCATTACTTGGTCAAAACTGAACCGATTGTCAAGCTTGAGGCCATTTTGTTCATGGCTTGTCCTAAATATTAATTCTACATTTCAAGTTTCCGCATTATTGAAAATTTAATTTTTTCAAATATTTTTGAGAAAAAAGCATAAGGGGGGACCCTTACCAAAATTGATTTTTCAAAAAATAGATTCTTGAAATTCTTTTTTTAATCGATTGTGGGTGTCAAAATTAGTATAAAAAACTTTAGAAAAAGTGATTCTGAGGTGTTTCATTTTTCTGTCAAAAATCATGCCAAAATGACAAAAAAAATTGACTTGTAAACGCCCTGATTGGTCCACAAATGCCCTTCCTAGACTTCAAACTCCCATAACTTGGTCAAAACTGAACCGATTGTCAAGCTTGAGGCCATTTTGTTCATGGCTTGTCCTATATATCAATTCTACATTTCAAGTTTCTGCATTATTGAAAATTTAATTTTTTCAAATATTTTTGCGAAAAAAGCATAAGGGGGGACCCTTACCAAAATTGATTTTTCAAAAAATAGATTTTTGAATTTCTTATTTTAATCGATTGTGGGTGTCAAAATTAGTATAAAAAACTTTAGAAAAAGTGATTCTGAGGTGTTTCATTTTTCTGTCAAAAATCATGCCAAAATGACAAAAAAAATTGACTTGTAAACGCCCTGATTGGTCCACAAATGCCCTTCCTAGACTTCAAACTCCCATAACTTGGTCAAAACTGAACCGATTGTCAAGCTTGAGGCCATTTTGTTCATGGTTTGTCCTATATATCAATTCTACATTTTAAGTTTATGCATTATTGAAAATTAAATTTTTTCAAATATTTTTACGAAAAAAGCATAAGGATTTTAATAAAAATTCCAATCAAGGTTTTCAGGTTTTCAAACCATACTGATTTCTTTTATTGCATAAAATTTCGAACCTAACTGGTAGTAATTTTCATTGAATTATAACCTAAGCAAGCGAACCAAACAAGTTTGTCAAAAGTTGAAGGAATTTGGATCCGTCTTCAATGCTTGGCACCACCGACATCCTGTCCATCGGTAGGTTGGCAGCGGGGGAAGACGCTGCTCTCATAGGTCGGCACCATGTACTTAATGTTGATGAATGCATTGGGTCCACCACAGAACTCGAGTAGCTTCAATGTGTCCTCAATGACATCGCCAATACGCTTTCTGCGATCAGGATCGACGCCCTCGCCGAGATTCACATTGACATTCTTGTAGAGATTGCAAACAGCCAGCAGCTGGCGATAGAAGGGCACCAGGGCCTGACCCACGCATGGTCCTAAAAGGACACCAGTGTTAGAGAATAGTATTAGATTGATATGGGTGCAGACTGACCCAATCGCACCATCAGCTGCAGCACCTGGAGGGCAGAGATAATGATTCGCTTGTCGCGAGTCTGAAAGGCGCGCTTGAGCGGAAGGATTAGCTTGGGCAGCACGGGGAGCACCTTGTGCGGCTGCCTCATGATCAGATCAACGGCTGCATTGACCGCCAGCAGGCGCGTGTCGCTGTCTATGTCAGCCAGCCCATCCAGGAAGATGGGCAAATAGTAGCAGTAGTCGAGATCCTCCGGTGTGCAATGCCAGCGTAACGGACGATCCTTGGTGGGATCCTGCTTGTTGCTGCGACCGGTCAGAGCCACAGGAATATCACCACGCATGAAGTAGATCTTGAAGACGGTTTCCTTAACCGGTTGACGCTTAAATATATCGATTCTGCAAAGGGTTGACTTCCAGTAACATATCTTTTCTAGAGGGGTTCACTTACTTGGTGGGGGGCTTTACAACGGTGCCCTTCTGCAGCGCCTGATAGGTAAAAGCGGGCACCTCACGTTTAACCTGCAGCAAGTAGGAACTGCTAAGTCCTTGAACACTATGCCAGGTGGTTACTTACCCGCTTGGAACGCAAATAGAGCAGCTCGCGACATACTCTGCCTGGCTCGTGGATACGCTTGGCGCGCTCATGGAGATCCGGACACTTATTGGCGCTCATTATTAAATGTAAAAAAGTATGAGACGTATATATTTCACGGCAAAAGAGTTTTAAATAGAACGATATACTTTATGAGACTGCGACCAAAATGTTGTTGTTTGAATGGGCTGCTTTGTGGAAATGCCAAGGAAATACGTATTGAATATTGCCTCAAGGTCTACTTAGCAAATGGGTGACAGGGGGTACCTTAAGCTGAAAATTCCCCCCCAACAAAATGTATGTAAATAAATTACTCGTATAAATATAGAAATATAGAAATATTCATATTTATATTTATTTAGCATTTGCTTATCAAGACGTCGACACGCCAACAGCCAGAGCCGCCCCCAAAAACTGCCAACAGAGGATATAGCCAAGGTTGGGGTAGGGGGGTGTTGTGGTAAGGATATGGTGAAACTCAACACCTAAATGTCTCTAAAGAGTCATAAAGGGAAAGTGCAAACATTTGCGCACTTTATCATCTTTTTCCATTTCCATGTAACGGTAACTGTAAATATTTTGTAACGCCACCAATTACGGCGGCGTCTGTCTGACAACCCCCCCCTAACCCTCACCCTGTTTTTGCCAACTCCCCTCCCACGCACAAGTTTACATTCATGCCTCTAAGCGCATTAACCTACTTTAGTCTCTGGGTGCGAATGAGACACGTGACTTGCCTATCTATCTATTTCTATCTGACACCTCTCTCACTCTCTCACTCTCTCTCTGTGTCTCTGCCTTCTTAATTAATTAAAATTCAACATGCGAATTAGGTTTTCATCTGTTCGCCGCCTCCGCAACGTTGACTTTTTAATTACCCACGCACAGGTTTTTCACTTTCATTCACGTCGCGATTTATCCGTTTTAATAATGCGGCGGAGGCAGCTCGAAGGCCGTGCTCAATCCCCAAGTCCAGGACAACGCCACCCGGTATGTAAATTGAGTTAGCAGCGTTTAGGATAATGGCACATAAGCCCGAGGCATCCCAGATGCCAAACTGCCGATATGAGATGCTTGTTAATTGTCCAAATTGGCGCGAGAATATGACAAACACCGATAGCAAATGAATAAACCGACCACTCAGAGAAAATGTATATTATACATATATTCAATTCAATATAGTTTGAATTTGATTCATATAAAATAAATTAAATAAAAATAACTCAATTCGTTTTGTTTTAAGAATTGCAAATATAAACAAGTAAGACTGCTCTAGTCGAGAGTGTCCGACTAGGAGATACCCTTACGTTCATTCATAATTATTTATCTGCATTCATTCTGCTTCAAGCAATTGCTGTGCTTCTTCTTCTTCCATTGGCCCCATACTATGTTACATTGAATCTTAAATGACTTCTTGATTTATTGTCCGATTGTAATGTAATTTGTAGGACATAAAGTTGACACTTATACATTCGAAGGTCCTCTAAAAATATGTACTTTATATTTAACAAATATAGGTAGTACTACATTTTAATATTATTAAACTGACATGTTTTTATATTAACTACTGGATTTATTACCATAAAAGGCATTAACTAGCTGGATTCGGTGTCACATTTTATAGACATCAGGTACGAGATACACATATTTGTGGATTACCGTATAATAATCTGAACATTTTCCACATTATGTCAACCAATTTGGACACTGGTCCGAACGCAGAATAATCGCTACAGCCACAATCCTGTCCAGGACATTTTAATGACACGGCATACCACACGCTGGTTAGGGCCGTCGGCATACAAAAGGTCCTCGAAAAAGCAGCCTGATCATAATTTATTGGCCAAAATGGAAAGCATTTTATAGAAAAGGACGAAATCAAACAAAGCGCATGCCGGAGGCATGGAGGCCGGTTCGATGATGTCCTTTGGGTTTGGGTGCGTTTGTCTAGCTGACACTTTCATTAACAAAAAGTCAGAGCGATGACAATCAGCCTGCTGCTGGTGTGTGTGTGTGTGTGTAAGAGTGTGTGTTGTTGTTTTTGCATTGTTACAAAGTGCATGGGGAAGGAAGGTTTGGGGGTTGCGTGTCACACCTCTTGATGACCATACGTCCGTCTCCGTCCCTCTGTCCGTCTGTCTGTCCATCTGTCTGTCGACTGACATTGCTGCACTGCGGCACGTAAATCTAAACAGCCACTGACAGCTTTCAACTCGACTCCTGCTACTACTGCCACTCCCCCACTACCCCACTACCCTACTATCCACACCCTTGCCCTTCTCCATTGCGACCGCACCGTAAGCGCCTTTTTATGTAGCTCGAAATGTGCAATCGGAGGGCAGAGCCAAATCGGTGGGCGGCTGTCACATCTTGAGCGTCACACAAGCCATATATCCATATATCCTGCACATAAACCAATCTACACTCAGAAAACATCTCAAATACAAGCATAATCGTTATCCGAACAATTTCGAAAATCTTCAAGATCGTTTTTTATAATCCGGAAATTCCTAAAGCTGTGTCGGGCTAATTTAGAATCAATTGCCTATACTAACATACTTAACTTAATTAAAGTTATTTTAAATCTATACTTTACATTTTTTAATAAATAACAAAAGTGCTTGTTTACTTAAAATAAATGTTAAACATACTTTTTGTTAATTTAGAAAATTTAGTACAAGCTTATTAAATTTACAATCAGTCAATAATTTCTGTTTCTTGAATTATTTAAGAATACTCAAGATTGAAGTTGTTTTGCAATTTTAGGAACAAAACAGTATAGTTGCTTTTTTCTCTGAGTGTACTTATGCATCAATATATGTATATATATGTATGTATGTATGTATGTACATACATATGTGTATAAGCGAGTTTGCATATAGCCGGGCTGTTTGTCTAAAATTGACATCGCTTGTTGCTGCTCCTGGTCCTGGTCCTGCTAATGCTCCTGGTCAACACCATCCTGAGCCGGGCTGGGCATTGCCATCAGTTGCTATTGTTTTGTTTTGTTTTGTTTTGTCACCATCCTCGTTGTCTGGCCGAGATTTTATGTATGCTCGCATACATTTTGAGCGCTTCATTGTTGTTTGCCAGAATTCAGGCAGCCTCGCCCGCACTCAGCGAGTAATCGAGTATCCGGACTATCGACTATCCGCCTATTCGAGCATTCGAGCATCCGAGCATCCGAGTATCCGAGTGCTTGTAGGTGTTAATCTAATAACTGTCAAATGCAGCATGTTGATACTTCACTTGGAGCCAAGCGCTGGATACTGGATACTGGTCAGATGGCTTTTGTATTACGACTAAATTGCTCTGCAAATTGATGTGTGCGCCACCAATAACAAAAGAAAGAGTTCCAAAAAAGGACTAGAAGCATAAAACATGCATATTTAAAATGGATTATTACTTTGCCCTAACGGTTACGAGCAAATGCTTTTTTCAATTTATTTTTAGCTTTATATTTTCATTCAAACTAATATAATAAACAACAGGCAGCAGGAGAGATTCCTGATCTGACCAGTTAAATCTTGATAATATAGTTAATTAAAATGCAGTCCGTGCCGAAATAATAAATTGTCCCAAATAACTATAAAGGAAAAACATTTTATTCAAATATTTGCTGCTAACTGTTACATGTTTTAATTAAATATTAAATTTGAAAATATTCCAGCAGCTATTGCCTTTTAGCTATATTATTTTGTATTAATAATTTTAATACTTAATTCATGTAACTTTAGCTCAAATAAATAAATATATAAATATGTATATGTGTTGCTTACTACTTTCTATATACAGGCTATACTTTAGAGCACTCTTACTCTTATTTAAAAACAAATTTATTGATTAAGTGCCAAAACATCACTTTGCATATACAAACCTGTGTCTATTAAATTTGATGCTGAGCAGTTATGTTTATCCATTTTGATTTGACATTTTAATTGTTTCGATATATGTTTATTTATAGAATATTAATAACAAATTTGTGTAGCTGTCATAAATAAATCAGAGTTCAGCCTCTGCCTCATTTCAAACTCGACCTTTTAATAGTTTTAGTACGCTTTCTCTCTGTTTATTTATTTGGAGCAATTGCTGCTGCCTCCCGGCTGCAATTGAGGGCAAAATATACAAATATTTTCTGCATCACTAAATGCTCGCTCCATAAAAATCAACTATACTAGATACATGGAATATAGAAAAATGTACATATAGAGACATTCATGCAACAAACTGTCCTGCAGACAGCAACGGAGCCGGAGGCAGCAGGATGAGGCCAGTCAACCATAAAATCGGAAAAACAGCATTCTCAGAATTTCAGCATAGACACAAACCCCAAAACTCACTAACCAGTGGCTTGAGCTAGAGCGAGAGAGAGAGAGGGGGAGGCAGGGGATGCATATAAAGTCGCTAGCATTTTTATGAGTCGTAAATCGAAGCGATAAAATCACACGACCAAAACAGAGGCCAGCCATCATGGACGCCACACTCTTGGCCCTGGTCTTTGGTCTCTAGTCTCTGGTCTCTGGACTCTGGACTCTGGTCGGTCCAGCTGTTTTGTGCTGTGCTGCTGCTGTTGCTGCTGTTCGTCTCATAAGTCACACGATAAATTTTGCAACATTGCGCTAATGACAACAACACGAGATGGCGATGGAGATGTAGAGAGGAGCAGGAGCAGGAGCAGGATCAGGAGCGGGAGCAGGAGCAGCAGTTGCAATCGTGGCAAGTCCGAATCCAAAAGTCGGCGCCATTTTGCGACTACAAACGACGGAAGTTCATTATTGTCAGTGATTAATGACATCACAGACGAGGAGTAGGAAACAGCGTAGTGAGGGGAAAGGGGGGGTGCTTGCCTTTGTGGATGCCACATAAGTTAGCCAACCAAATGCGCTGACAACAAGCAACATTTGCCCGGTTGTTGCTGCTGCTCTTGGCAGTCGGGCCGTTGCTGCTCCCCTCTATGACATTTATGGGTTTACTACTTCCGGCAAAGCACACAAAAAAAATCCGTGTGCGAGTGCGTTGAATTGCCTATACAGAGAGAAAAAAGTCAGACTAAAGTTAAGTTCGAAGGAACTGTTGTCACTATTCTAAACTATAAGCCATACTTAATACTGAAACAATCCTAACAATAAATCCTAAAAATAAGAAAGTGGAACGGAAATACTTATTATGGGTTCAAATCGCACGAATGACATTTTCAGCTTTACATATTTTCAATATTCCTAAATTCTGTTTTTTAAATCGATGTTTCCATGTTGAAACGAACTTAATTGAAGCTATTATATTTGTTATCTGTTCGGCAGCAATATTTAATATAAAATAAATAATTCGAATATATTACAAAAAATTAAGTAAATACAACTCAAAATGCAACTATACTTAAAATACAAATTAAAGTCAAAAGCATAAAATTAGCGCATTGTTAAATATATTATTTGATGTGCTTTACCTACACATAAAAAAACTTAAATACTTAGAATCTTGAACAACTAGAGTTGTACTTAAAATAACATTTAAATGCTTGACTTTAGTGATTTCAAACTTAGTGGACCATTAAAATACTTGATATTTTCTCTGGGTGTAGTTGCATTGGAGTTAGAGAGAGACAAGCTGTTGACAATCCTGGAACGTGATTGAGTCAGTGCGTCTGCTGGCGAGTGAAATGCATTGCCCGTACGGTCTGAATGATTAGCGCGCTGATTTGGCAAGCGATTGACTGCAAATTGGGGATAAGGAACCAGGCGCAAAAGGAGGCAGCAGGAGGCGGCAGGAACACTGAACTCAACTGAAGTCGACTTGCTGCCAACTTTGTCCTTGGCTCTGGCGTTTCAGCTATGCAGCGCTAAGAGCCATTGACAACGGCACGCACGCACCGGCCAAGAGGATAAGGAAGCAGGAGGCAGGACATGGTGAGGTTGTGATGATGTCCTGGTACGACAAGTGAAATTAATTTCAAACAATGCAGCAAACAGAAGACAACAGCAAGCAGCAGCATACAACGACAGCCAAGCAAATTAAATAAAAATTCCAACACGAACTCAACACAACAGACATTGAGCAGGAGCAGGAGCAGGCAGCAGACCGGAGTGGGAGTGGGAGTGGGAGTGCTCACAAGTTTTCATCATATGGCGCACACTGGCAGACCGTCAGACTAACTGCCGTTACGTGCCACTGGAATGAAGGCGATGCAAATAGCTGCCGAAAAGCTGTTAAGAGCCAAAGCAGCCAACTTGTCGAAAATTATTTCATTTTAATTATGCCAAAGGGCACCAAGCAGTACCCAACCAAACCTAACCAAACTAAACTAAACTCAACTGAACAGAACTGAACTGAACCGAACTGAATAATGCTGTGGGACGTGTCGAAATGTGTCGCCATTTTGCATGCACAAATGAAATCACGTCACAGCCAGAAGGCAGCCATATTTACACACACTTACACACACTTATAAACTCGCTCCTTTCCACGCAGAGTTGCGCCTTCGCCACAGACTCCTCCACTCCTGCACTCACCGATTTCACCAGCCACCTACAACTTTAGTCGTCATTATCAATTTGACTTAATTGATGCCATCGTCGCCATCGTCTCCTTGCTTTCAAGTCGTGCCATAAAAGTTCTCGTGAGTAATCGTGAGCCATCGTGATTGCTCGTGATTCCTCGTGAGTCGTGAGCTGAGTATTGTGTGCGACTGCTTAAAAGCCTTTAGTCGCATTTTATTTGTCTTACATGAGGTGAGTAAGCAAGGTTGAATTATTAAATTAGGCACTTGCTGATTATGCCTGCAAATCTGGCAAAGCAATGCTTGTTAGATGTTGTCTGTGTGAACGACGATTCACATCTTGCAAAAATTCCCATGATATATTTTGCACAATGTGATTGGCCTATTACTTATTTATTTTTGGTTTATCTAAGCGCTTATTATGTTGCCCCTTCGGATAGTAAGTCAAATATTAGTTTTATCCTTTAGCAAGTTTTTAGTTGCATTTTTGGATACTACAAAAATGTTTACCATATATCAAGCACGGGTAAAATATTTATTTTTTGCACTTAAATAAAATACTCAATTGCCATACAGAATTTATAAAAAATAAAAGACAACTGTTCGTTTTAAAAATGTTTTTCCAGTCAAGTATAAATAAAAAATCAACATTTCAGATTTTATAACCATCATGAAAATATTTAAAACGGTCAATAGAATCGATTGTTTCAACTATCGATATAATTGATTACTGCATTCGCGACGATTGTTTGTACTACAGATATAACTGGGGGGATTTTCCATAAGGGCACTAAGCATACAACACATAGAGGCGTCAAATCGACTATTTGAATTGTGCTTCTCTTCGAAATGGAGGGTATTAGGGCATTATTAATATGTTTGCAACACTTACTGTCAATTAACATTAGAAATCCATATAGTGATAATTATTATTTATTGTTTTAATACATTTGATGTTATCAAAGAACTATTACCATTAATAAAAATATCTTTTCGTTTATATTATATGCTTAGTGATAAGGGTCAACTTTTATAAGTACTTGCTGCATATATTATCTGTATGGTTTTCAGCAAAGGCAGATGACTGAGTGCAAAGTACTTGGATTAAAGACTATATTAAAACAAATTGATAACAAGTACATATAAAAATGATGCACACAATGATGTCAGCTGACTCCGTTTACTTGGGCAGGGGTAATTACAAGCTGGGGATAGGCCCGAGGGCGTTTCTATGGAATCGTCACAGATGCATGGCTAAAGGACACATTTCTTCTCCATTTTTGGGGTTACACAGACGCTCATCAATATGCAAGGACAATTGAGTGGGGGACAATGCTTTTACATGCGGCATCTAAGGGTAATAGCTTGCGGTTATTCATTTCTACATCAAATATTGTATTATGTTAATCCTGCACTGAGTGCATTTGCTTTTATTTTGTAGGCCCTGAAAATTGGCCTTCCTGTAAGGAAGTAAGTTAACACTAAGAATCCGGGGAAAAAGAAGCAGACTTGGCTAGATCGAATTGCCTAATGATGCTGATCATAAACTTTATGGGGTCGAAGATGCTTCCTACTGCCTGTTACATACTCTTGCACAACTTCATAATACCCGCTTGTACCCATTTATAATGGGTCTTGGGTATAATACAAAAATTAGATTTGTGTTATCAACGTTAAGCGCAATTATAATTTAGAGACCTTCAACTAATGAATCAGTCGTATTTACGAGAATCTATTCTGAGTTCACAATTTATTTTATTTGCAAATGGGAATACCCCGAATATTCAATCAATATATATATAAATCAATCTAATGTTTGTATCTCACAGCCAAATGCCATTTTTTGTTTACAACTGGCTGTGACCATCGTCATTTCCAATCCGTCATACTCCAGATACACACAGAAACCAGGTGGGAAGCGTGTATAGTTCGATTGTTGTTCCACAAAGTTTGAGAAGTTCATGGGTTGGGGCTCCAAGTGCCAGTAGTATTTGTCCAGCGAGCTAATGTCCAGTTCACTATCCGCCAGACAGCCGCGATGTCCGCCGCTCCAGAAGACCGGGTGCATGCCGGAGTGCGCATCGCGTCGCATGTAATCTTCCAGGCGTCGCATTTCTACGGCGGAGTTGACGACCATCAGTCGGGAGTTGGGGTCGAGGGTCTCGCAGGCGAAGCTGGCCTGCAGCCAGTCAAGCTATGGTTGAAAATAGAGAATATATGCATTCCAAAAACCAAAAAACAAAATAAATATACATAAATTATTTGTACCACTGGGAATTGCAAATTAGTAAATGAAAAAATGAGAAACATAAAAATACGTTTTTGAATCAAATATTTGAACATTTAAAGCAAAATCTACAATCTCAAATCAAAAGTGTGATCTCAAAAATTTAAGAGAAAATTTATATTGCTGATTATGGGGTTAATTTAGAAGCTATGAGGCTATGAGTCTGCTGATAGCAAATTAGGTAAGTCATTTAAGTTCATGTAAATATTGATTTGTAGATTGCTGTCAAGTATTAAAAACTTACGTATGTATATAAATAATCGATCAATCCCTGAGGTAAATAACAAAAAAAAAGATTTAAGATCAAATACAAAAAAATAGCTTTACTCTCTTTTTGATTAAACATTGGTAAAAAGTGAGTTGAAAAGTGAAGGACCAAAGAAAGCTGATAGAGAGAAAGAGACAAAGACTAACCACGGCAGGTACACTGAAGACTTTTCCATTGTAGGACACCTTATAGTACTCATAGGTGGGCTGTAAAATACAAATATTGTTTTAATAAGCCTCAGGTAGAAGGCGGGAAGTGAATCTCAGCTTACTGCTTTGTTGGTGGAGAAGAAGTAGCACTTGTCGCCAATCTCCACAAAGGGCTTCATACAACGGGCTGTGAATGTGTGCCAAATGAGTTATGTAATCCGGTGCAATATACAGAGTGAACTTACGTCTCCAGTACTCCAAATAGATGCACACATAACTGGCCAGTAGGAGCAGAACGAATATCAGCATCTCCCATGATTTTGCCGTTGTCATCATCACCGCTCTAAATGAAGACTGCACTGCGAATCTAGGGGTTCTACGGCTTTTATGGAGCTGCAACTGAAACTCTAGCCACAAGCTGGAACAGATCTGAGCCAAAGTTGCTTACTTGCAATGTGCAATACAATAAAAGCTATCAGATATCCCAGAGCTTAGCTCGAACTCGGTTTATAGAAATACAATTCCTATTGCAATAGAGCGATCAGCTTCCTTAAAGTGTAAATATTCTTTGTATATATAGTCTCTGATATGTATCAAAAATGTTTACCTGTTATCAATATCATTACAGATTTTTACTTTAAATAAACTATAAAGTATTTATTAAAATAGGTATAAAAGTATACAAAATAAAATGTATTTGATTTTCAAATTTATATTTACAATAATATGTGATACTATGATCAATCAACTTCGTAAAAAAGAACGATTATTGGATTGGATTGGGACTCATGCTAGGGCCCGGTTCTGGTCTGGTTCTCATTTAGAGACTTTTCTCTATGTTTCATTAATTGTCTTTCTGCAATATGTATTAAAGATAAAAAAAATATTGCCAAAATGATTATCAGAAGCAGTGCGTAGAGATTGGGGAAAATGTTGCGCCATATGTGGATATGGATAGATATGTTTTCACATATATAAAACTGATCAAATCCACCCGAACTGATCATAAAAAGGTCCGAATTAACCAGCTGCAAACTCAAAAAACTATTTAATGGAGGACCCTCACCGGGCAGCCATTTGGTGTAAGTTAAAGGCTCTTTCAGTTCATCCCAACTATACAGATATTGACTGTTGAAACTGTGACCGGAGGTGGCAAATGTGCTCCCATTTGGGTATCCCTTCGATACTATATAATTCTGTAGCTCTATCATCTTTTCAGCCGTCTGCACCGATACAAGTTGTCCACTGTGATTCCAACAACTGCGACGCACTTCGAACCAATCAAGTAACTGGACATCCTAGAAATGTTGAATTTAGTCAATCCAACGCATATTCCGGACTTGATCTTAAATACCATGCTTCCGTTGCCTATGAAGTACTCCTCACTGCCGACCTGGTCATATGTGTATGTGATCATACATGCACATTGTCCAGCTAGTGCAGCAAAGATTAAATCCCGCAGTCCCATTTTGAAAAACAACGTCTGTACAGATGCGCTTTAAGTCGATTACTGGCATACAAAATGAGGCAAAATGAGACCAGCCTTATCGTTTATTGAATTGACCCCATGCAAAATGGAAAAAAGGGTATCATGAAGTTCTTTGTTGTTACAGCGAAAACAAAAAATTACATGATAATAAAAATGACTCAATATGATGAATTCAGTCGAAGGCCTATGCCTATTTGTTATTACATACTTGTTAAGATTGTACTTATATATATATATATAATTTAATATTTTTATTTTATTTATCATTTTTGGTAAATTTGGTGCTTTTTTCGCAAAAATATTTGATAAAATTTAACTTTCAATAATGCATAAACTTGAAATGTAGAATTGATATATAGGACAAGCCATGAACAAAATGGCCTCAAGCTTGACAATCGGTTCAGTTTTGACCAAGTTATGGGAGTTTGAAGTCTAGGAAGGGCATTTGTGGACCAATCAGGGCGTTTACAAGTCAATTTTTTTTGTCATTTTGGCGTGATTTTTGACAGAAAAATGAAACACCTCAGAATCACTTTTCTTTTAGTTTTTTATACTAATTTTGACACCCACAATCGATTAAAAAAAGAATTTCAAGAATCTATTTTTTGAAAAATCAATTTTGGTAAGGGTCCCCCCTTATGCTTTTTTCTCAAAAATATTTGAAAAAATTTAATTTTCAAAAATGCATAAACTTGAAATGTAGAATTAATATATAGGACAAGCCATGAACAAAATGGCCTCAAGCTTGACAATCGGTTAATTTTTGACCAAGTTATGGGAGTTTGAAGTCTAGGAAGGGCATTTATATGGACTTTTTGCGTTTACAAGTCAATTTTTTTTGTCATTTTGGCGTGATTTTTGACAGAAAAATTAAACACCTCAGAATCTTTTTTCTTATAGTTTTTTATACTATATTTGACACCCACAATCGATTAAAAAAAGAATTTCAAGAATCTATTTTTTGAAAAATCAATTTTTGTAAGGGTCCCCCCTTATGCTTTTTTCCCAAAAATATTTGAAAAAATTAAATTTTCAATAATGCAGAAACTTGAAATGTAGAATTGATATATAGGGCAAGCCATGAACAAAATGGCCTCAAGCTTGACAATCGGTTCAGTTTTGACTAAGTTATGGGTGTTTGAACTTTGAAAGGGTCATTTTAAAGTAGTTAACTAGGCCCTTGAAAGTGTTTTTTTTTTTTTTTTTTTCCAATTTTTGGATTATATAAAATCGAAAATTACGTATCAGTGCATGTCCATTTGATATTTGATCTGTTTTTTTTTTCGGTGCATAAACTGTGCATTATCATTATATTATTTATTATATTATATTTATATATATATTTAAATATATTTTCGATATCAGTTCTTGCTTTAGCTTTTGCTTCAGCTTTCGTTATCAGTGCATAACAGTTGGCTCATTGGTGGTGAGCAGCTGCTCACAAATGTCAACGGCTCTGGTGTAGCAGGATTCGGTGGTCATGAAGAGCTCACCCGCTTGCAACGTGAGCAGCATGCAGTTGCGTCCCATCTGTGGAGTCGGCTCCCCCGGCAGCCAGTTGGTGTAGTTGAGGCTGCGGGCGCGTCCAAAGTAGTTCCAATAGAACTGCAGATCCCCGGGCCAGCGATGGCCGGCGCTCCAGAACTGTGTGCCGTTCTGGTAGCCGCTCGCATACAGATAATTGGCCAGGATGCTCATCTCCTCCTTGCTGTCCAGGCAGACGCGCGACGTCCGCTTCTCCAGGTAGCAAAAGTTGCTAAACGAATTGGGCTGTTTTGTGTTTCCGAGTCTTGTGTCAGTTGCAATTAGGATAACGGCGTATATTTGTGGTACTCACCAGTGGCTCCTCCTCGGCTATGAAGTAACAGTAGTTCTCCTGCACCTTCTCATACGGCACCTTGCAACGCATCCCAGCTGCCACCGGGAGCAGCAGACCCAATCCGAGGCACAGGCAGAGGCAGAGACAGAGCAGCGCCAGGCGGCTCCTCAATTGGCAGCTGTTTGGCATTACGGCCAAAAACAAACTGCACATGAAGTAGAAATAGTTCCCTTATCGCTGGCAGCGTTGCCTCTCTGATAAGGAAGCTCTCTCCAATGTTTCCAGTGTTTCAAGGTTGTCTATACTTTACAAATGCCAAACGATAACCCTCACCTAAACTCTCTCTGTCTCTCTCTCTCTCTCTCTCTTAATGCCTTACGTACTTCCTATACCAGACGAAATATGAATCCGTTGGTATATGTTTATATACCATATATGCTCTGGGTTTCTGTGTCAGCTAGAATTCGTGATAGAGAACTCGATGCCCCACTATAAAGAATTTGAACTTAGGTCTAATTATCTTAGCCCGACTAGCAAATACCCCGCACTGCTCACTTACACAGTAAAACTTCTCTATATCGAAGTGCCCCCAAAAAAGAGACGATTAGAGATTATGTTCAAACAAGTTCCTAAAAATTGTATTTAAAATACATAATAGAGTTTCATTTTTATAAAAGTACACAGTTGTTGTTCCATTTATAGAGAAATTTGACAAATGGAGGGAAATATGTATGTAAACTCCGGAAATATAAAGATTTTAGCGATATAAATGTATGTTTAAATATATATTTATATTCAAAATACATTTTAAATGACATGCTCTGATCCACATATATTTTTAAAATGACCTCGGGCTTAATCACAGATCCATAAAT
Source organism: Drosophila maculinotata (assembly GCA_035045305.1). Classification (NCBI taxonomy): domain Eukaryota; kingdom Metazoa; phylum Arthropoda; class Insecta; order Diptera; family Drosophilidae; genus Drosophila; species Drosophila maculinotata. Next base: position 100,706 of record JAWNPD010000134.1, on the reverse strand, counting down.
ATTTTTAAAAAAAATCTAAGCGAGTTAAAATTGATTATCAAACATTATTCGAAACGTGTTGAAAAATTGAAAACATCAATCAAAATTTTTAAATAATACTGCCGATCCAATATTTTTAGCGAAATAAAATCCACAAACTCCTAATCATTATTTTTCCCCTACGCTTTAAAACTGTACTACGCTCTTTAGTGAGCGTTGAATATGTATTTTAAATTTTGCTCAGAAAACTATTTCCGCTAGATGGCGCATTTGTTACTTTTCTCGCATGCTCTTGTTCTCTGCTTCGCCCATTCTGTTAACTCAACAGACGGAGAGCGAAAGAGAAAATGCTGTAATACACTTAACAGAGGCATGATTCTGTGCTTGATATATATACAATATATACATTTATACACAAGCATTGGATTAATGTATAATTATTTAAATACCAATATAAGTGTTACACGAATATCAAAAAGTGTATATTAAATAAAAATAGTAAATATATAAAATCAGTGTTTGAAAACAGCCCGCCAAGTGCAAAAACAGCTGTTTTTACAGTCGCTGAGCAGAGCATTAACATTTTAGGTAACTATCGCTGTTAGCTAACTAATTCTGCGTTAACAGGCCTGTTATTCATGAATTCTCTGTTGAAGCGTGTGGTTGTTGCGGCCGGTAAATGCAAAGAAAAACGAGAAAAACAAAAAAACCTCGCGTATAAAATTGTGTTAAATATTTAGTAAATGCAAACCGTGAAAAGTGTGAAAATGTTTTAACTATCACAAGTGTTGACAATTTAGCGCTTATCGCGTTTCCGCTTTCCTTCGCGACGCCACTGTTATTTCACATTGTGCTCTCTTTTCGCTAACATTTCGATTGTTTACGAATTTGTGTGTGCTGCAAAACTAGTGAAAATTTACAATTTCTGAATGAAAAATGCCAATTAAAGGCAATAAAACAACAACAAGTATGGTTCAAAATGATAATAACAAAATGCTGCTAGCTTTACTTGCGTTAACTGCGCTGCTGCTGCGTGGTGGCAGCGGCGTAGCAGCGCATTTAAATGTGTTCCTAAATCCCGAGGAGGTGATGCGTTTACTTGGTGAGTTAACCCCCCACCCCCTACCCAACAATTCACACTCTTTCGATAAGTCGCGCTCTTTGTTATTGATTTCTCTCTAACAACCATAACAACAAGTCAAATTTTAAAGTTTATTTTTCGATTTTATTTATTTTAAATCTGTAATTGTCAATTTTTATTTTCTTAAAAAATTTTATTTCTAATTTTTATAATATTTTTTTCAATTTCCTATGTTGACTGTCTCTAGTCAACATTAAATAAATAAATAAAAATTTCCCCACTACTCTTTTTTATAAGTCGCGCCCTTTGTTATTGATTTCTCTCCACCTAATAACAACAACAACAACCATAACAACAATTAGCGACCTTTCATTTATGTCAACCAATTATTTAATTTTTCCAACATATTTTCATTCATTGAGAACTGAATTTGTTTTTTCAAAATTATGTTGATTTTGTTTGTTTTGGCTTAATTTTAGACTCCCTCTCTCTGTTTCTGTCTCTCTCACGCGAGCTGCTGCAGGTGTTGTTAAACAGTTAAACAAATAAACAAACAACAAGCAAAAGCAAATGCAAAAGCAACAACAACAAAACTGTTTCTTCTATGTGCATACATTACATACACACAATACACACATACATATATAACATAACTTTCGGTTGGTTCGTTAAGAAATTTTACGCTTCGTAAAAAGAAGCAACAACAATAACAACATCAAGACAAATTTACAAGCAGCATTAAATTTATTTCACTGCCAGGGAATATTTTTTGAATATTTCTTGGAATTGAAATTCCACTACCAAAAAAAAAAACATACACACATACACAAGAGACACGCAAACGAGATGACAACGCAAAGGAAACAACAACAACAAAGACAACAACAACAACAAGGCAAAGGCAAAACGTGACTTGGAGCAGCCGCAAACGCAAAAGCGTAGTTGCTGCAGGAGAGAAAGAGAGGGGTGAGCAGAGAGAGTCTGCCAGATAGCTAGCTGGTTTAGAGAGGGGGACATTAACAGCAGCAGCAGCAGCAAGAGAGCAGGCATCTTTTGTCAGCTGTGCGTGTGTGTGTGTGTGTGTGTGTATTTCTGTTGTTGTTGTCGGCGGTGCTTGTGTTTGTGTTAGTGGAGTCGCAACACTGTGCACAGTGGGCCTCAAAGGACATGCAACACAATTGTCGCAAACTATTATTTTTGGTCCTTCAGTAATAAAGTTTATACGGTGGATATTTAGCAATTTATAAACAATGTTTTTTTTCATCCCAAGTTTGCAGAAAAAACAAATTATTAGTTGATCAAGTCAGTAAAACACGAAGTGGCCTTTGTTTTATAAAAATATATTGTAGAATATAGATAGAGATAGATAGATAGAGTAACAGCGGTTTTTCATTAAAAATACATAATTCGAAATATTTACATATAATTATTTTGATACATAAATATTTTCATATATTCTGTGCTTATGTATTTTAATTGATATGCATAGGTAATATCAATCGTCCTTATTCCGGTGCGCTTTCAGCGCTTTTCATACCACTGTGCGACGCCTGTCGCTTGGATTTTGGCAAGTCAACAACAGCTGCCGCCCACTGCATGTGATTTTGTTGCTGCTGTTGCAGTTGTTGGTGTTGTTGTTTGGCATGCTGCCTGCTTGTTAAGTTTAGATAGAGTTTTTTTTGTTTTTTGCCCCATTGCCATGTGTGGGTGCTGCATTTTTTCTGCTGCCGGCGACGACGGCGACGGCGACGACGACGATGCGCATAATTTGCGTATGCATTTTGAATTTTGGGGCGTGAAATCAAATATGCAAAATATCGTATGTTTGGATTTGGATTTGGATTCCGTTGGCTGTTGAGAGTTGGGTGTTGGGTGTTGGGTATTGGGTATTGGGTGTCGGGCTTTGTGGGTCTGTGGGCGCTTTAGGCGCATTCCAGTTTCGCCCAACTGACGACTAATTAAGACTAAGTGGAAAACTTTACAGACCGGGCAAATGCTCTTTTTCTTCACTTTCAGACTTGATATATGCTTGCAATAAAGAGAAGCTATAAATCAATTAGGCAGCATAATTTGCATTTGATTTGTGTGTCTTTGCGGCCAAAGGGGTTGGCCAAGTTTGAAACTCATCCGCGGCTTGAATACTTATTTATTATATTTTTATTTGCATTGCATTTTTTATAAGCGACGGGAGAGCAGCAGCCGCCGCAGCGGCGACTCATCATCCCCCTCCACGGGGAGTCAGTTGCAAAGTTCAATGCCGCTCGGTTTTCATTTTTAAGCCTTTAGTCATAAAACTGGCATATGAAATATAATCAGCCCAGAGAGACCGACGGACGAACCGTCGGACGGACGGACTGACAGCTGGGCTGGGTATACACGATCGATCGGCCTGTTTGTCAGTTGAAAAATATTTCATTTTACCCCACCCCAAAATCCACCCACCCCCCTCACCACTCCAAAACCCCTGCCACAACCCGTTGCACAAGTTTTATGTGTGTGACACGCGCTACATTTTAAAAATGCCTTTTGGTCTGGGTAGACATTTTATTTAAATTGAATTTTAATGCCATTTTATTTTCAAACATTTTGGACAATTTTCGTAGTTTTTCTTTTCACAACTTTTTACGACTTTGACGCTTCGGAATTTTCACTTTGTCTTTACCATATTCCAAATGATTTTTATGGGCCCATTGTTCGCTGTTAATTTTGTTGGTGCTTTGCTTTAATTTGATTGCCCATTTGCTGAGCGTTAATGAAGCTGCATTCAAAAGTTCACTGCACCGTGCGAGCTTTGCAAGAGAGATAGAGTGAGGTAGATAGAGAGGGAGAGGGAGAGAGATGCAGATGCAGATGCTTTCTTCACAAAAAAGTATAATTGATATTTTTTATACCGAGCGCCAAGTTAAAGTTTGAAGAGTAGATTTCGATAGGTACGATGTTTTACTAAGTAAAAAAAAATATATAACAAAGCAATAAACATTTTAACCGTATCATCAATTTCTGCTGCGTGTTCGACCATCTCTAGAAAAGTCCAAGCTCTCGCTTTCTCTCTCTTTGTGTGTCTCTGTCTTTCTCTGTCTTTCTCTATCCTGCCTGAAAGCTGCTTACAGCAACCGGCTTGCAGTTCGAAAGCTTCTTGCACTTGTTCGGAATGCGCCGGCTGGTGCCAAAAGTGACACGCCCACTGAGCAACGCCCCCCGTTTAGTGATCGATTGAGGCAGCTGCTAAACAGGCATGACAACAACAATAACAACAACAATATCAACAATAGCAACAATAACAACAATAACAAATATTCAAGTCTTGGCGAAGCAGCAGCACAAAAGATAACAATAACACGATGGTGTTAAATTTACCACCAACTGTGTTAAATAAATTAAGCAAAGGCCCCCCCGAAACAAAACGTGGCTTGAACGAGGCTTGAAATATGTTTAGAGCCGTTCTTCTTGGCCAATTGCCAATTTCTATAAATATGTTTTGCATAAATATCAAAACTTTGCGGCGGGGCAGTTTGAAGTGTGGCTTAAATGTTGGCTTAGGCGAGTTGCTCACATGGCAAACAAGCTTAAGTTGTGTATCTGAAAGATACACAAAGACGGCAGCTGTTGCTATTGCTGCTGTTGCTGCTGCTACTGTAGCCACATTTAACACCTAGCAGCAAGCAGCAAGCAGCTAGTTGCCAGTAACCGTATCTGCTGCTTGGCCATATAACAAGCATGCAAGCACAATATTATCGTCTCGGGTTTATGGCTTGTTCTTCGCGCTGCTTTGCCAGAGATCATTGCATCTGATAGTTGGCCAACTCAACTTGGCTTCTACTTCTACTTCGCCTTCTTCAGCTCCGTCCCTCTCCTTCCCCTTCGACGGCCTCTTCGACTTGTCGTGCTAAATGCCTTCCACGAACTGCCTGCGATCTCTGGGGGCCAAAGTTGTGTTAACGGTTTGTGCAATGGCCGCGATATGATCAGCAGACGTTGCCTCGTTCTTGTGGCATGATCTATATTTTAATTGGTTTGTTGCTGCTGCGCTGCCAACCACCAGGCACAAGAATCCGTTGAGCTTCTTCTCTATGCTCCTCCCATAATGAAGCCAACCCATTAGCTAATGAAGCTATCTCTGCGATAAGGCAGGCACAGCGCATTCCACGCCGAGGATCTCGTGACACCCAATAACCATGTTTTCGCTTACAATGTGTCACAATTAACACAGTCTATGTGTTGCCCCGATCGTTGTAGGTTTCTTACCTCAACAGGTGTTGCCAAATATGTGCCGTAAATTCTCACCCAATTCCACACAAGGGAACAATGAAAATGAGAGAGTTTATTATAATTTAGATACGAGAAAGACATCCCATAAACTATTTATATATTCATGGTATTCATATAGTCGTAACTGTCTTTGCTTTTATTTTAAAACCGTCTTGAATTAAATTCTCCCATAACAAGTTTTTTATTAGAGCTATCTTCGCCAATCAATTATGCAAAGTTCAATTAACATGGCAAATTTAATTGATAATGTATGAGTTATATGAAAAATTATGTTACCAGATTATACTATCATAAGTTTTTTCAGTTCTGCAAAGTTATTTAATATCTATACTCTATTTATCCACAAACTGATTAAATAATATGTTTTCTTTATAGTTACATTTATAAAATTATTTGTTTAGGCATACTTGAAACTTCTTGATGATCCATTCGAAATATGAAAAATCAAATATAACTCTACACTTAGCTAGATTTACATTTATCATGCTTTCAATCTGTGTATTCAAGTAATGCCCATTTGTAATCACTTCCGCAGAAGCTGATTAAAGCTACAAAATAGTTCTTATAGATAAGCATACGGCTCACCCTACTAAACTTGGGTTCATTAATGCGACAATCGTTATCGGCTTCACTCTCGTTTTCAATGAACAATCACAAGATGTCAACCATTGGGGTATACAATTTGTATTTTGTTTTCATTCATTTCATATATTTTAATTTGATGCTCAATCTATCTATAATGCTCACCAATCGCTCGGTGGCCTCGAATACGTTATCGATTACAGCTCGATGGGCAGCTGACAGGTCATAAAGAGTCACAATGTTGAGTCTCAAATTACGTACATTTTGTGTCATTGAAGTCCCTCATTTTGTAATGAGGCGAGGGCCATTTACATAAGTTTTTATGTGGCTCCGTTGGCCATAAACCGCCATAAACTTGGACTAAGTCGCGGGTTTAAGCTGATTCAGTGCGTGCGTGGCGCTGACCGTAAAAACTATTAACAAAAAGCAGCATTTAAATAAATGAAAATCGCATAAACCGATTTGGGGCGTGGGGCACAAAACGACTGCAAAAGCATATCAAATCAAATAAACGCAAAAAGCTCGAATGGCAACATTTACGTCAAAGGCTTAAAAGTGCGCCCGTCTGTTCCATTGACTCTGTCATTTGCATGGCAGGCGCTGCAGCGGGGAGGGGCTATGTGGTTATCACTGCCACTGCAGCGAAAGGGAGGGAGGCAGCGGCAACTTACTACTGTCAACTGATAACCCCTCTGGGCTGCACGCGCGCAGCATGTCAATAATAAATAACTTGCATTGTTTGTCATTCGAGGCAACCTCTGTTCCATATACTTGTTCGCATATAAATACACTCAACGAAAAGCGCGAGCAATTTCCGCTTTGTCTTAAAATGTCTTCTTGAGTATGCTTCAATTTGTATAAATCATTCTTGATTTCAAAATCGAGCTTATGTGTTCTATAATCACAATCACAATAATCATTACTCAAATGTTGTGCTTAAAATATGTGTGAAATTTTGTAGTTCCCAATTTAAGAACTTAATTGTTACAGCTGATTTAATTTTATTTCAAGCTTAAAATAACAAAATATCTTACTTCAAGTAATAAAGTTCTAGATCTAAAATTCTATATATTTTTTTCCAAGTGTATCAAGTATGTATAAAGTACAAACATTTATAGCGCAAAAAGGAATAATCATATTTACATTAAACAACAACAGTGACGAGGCGCATTGAATGAAATTTCAAGCTCGTTCGCTGTCGATGTTTATTTTCATGCCACATTCGGTGGAGGCAGCGGAGTGCAGCTGACAACAGTGAATCCGCTCATAAGTAACAACTCTGCCACTCTGCAACGCTGCAACTGTGCAACGCTGCAACGCTGCAACTGCAACTGCAACTGTAGAGGGGGCATAAATGGCATGCAGTATCTTTTGTTATGTTTATTGAGCTGTTCGAGCATGTTTATTTGGGCCATGCACTGTGGGAATTTGCCACAGTGAACAATCCAATGGCAACTCGCAGCTACCGCAAGTTGCGACTGCATTTAAGCCATCTGAAACCCAGACGCTGAATATGAATATATAAGTGAATAAATTGTTGCGTTTCGCATTGTTTTCTTGCTGTCTTTCATTTGTGCGAAATATGTATGTATGTTAACCGGGCGTTAGTGTAATTTCCCTCAGAGACAATTTCCTCGCATATGTTGAAGATAACTATTCTATAGATTTCTGACAATACTTAAAAGCATTTCCTTCTGCTTTTACATTTGCATATTATGTATGAAATTATTAACAGAATGTTAACATTTAACATAAAATCTTGACTCGAGTTGAAGTTGATGATTTGGGTTTTCAACATGTATTGTGATATGCACAAGGTACTTCCTCCCGCATTTGGCCAAATGGCTAATGGCTAATGGTAAATGGTTAATGGTTAGCCTCAGTTGGCAGCTTCTACAAGTCAACACCGAGAAGAGGCGATTAAGGTTAATTACTATTGATTTTGGGCATTACAAGCGCGACTGGCCAGTCAGGCCGGCCATAAACTTTTGTCCGCTAGTCGACAAAATTTGAATGATTAATTTGAGCCAATTTGCAGGCATCGAGCCAAAAAGCAAAATCTGTGCCAAATGGTTGCCAAACAACTTGAAGACAAAGCTGGCGGGCCCTAAAAAAAACACGGCTAATTTAGCTGGCACAAATTTGTTACAATCAAAGGCCGTAAAACGAGTAACAAGAAACGAGAACGCTGCGCCCGCGGCTCCAAGAGTGGCGGTAGAAACCGTAAAAGCAAAGCGAAAATATTAGGCAACAATAACAACAGCAACAACTAGAAGAGCAAGAGGAAGAAAAGGCGCATCATTTATCATAACGGCGACGTGAGACAGCAAACGGCATACGGCAAAGATACAGATACGGATACAGCTACAGCTACAGCCCGAGATACAGATACATGCTGCAGATAGAGAGCGAGATACAGACGTGTCTTAAAGCTCAAAAGCATGTTAAATGTTGACATGTGGTAGGCGTTTTTGGCCAACAGGGGGCGGGGTTGTAAGCTCGTAAGCGAGATTGTTGTGCGTGATAAGCCCAAGTCACATTAGAAGCATAGCAAAATGGCCAAAAAGACTGAAACTGAGGGTGAACCTGGCAAACAGCTGCCGCTGTCGCAAGGGCAACAGATCATTTGTTTTATTTATTTTTCGATTTGGCCCAAATGCAGAAATGCAGCCGTGTGACATATAAGCCATCAGTTCGGCCAGCTTGCCAGCTTGCAAACTTCAATGCGGAACGTGCCCATCATTTATCATCTATTGCAATTCGTTGTGGTGTTGGTGTTGCTCACCGGCATCTTGATAATGAAGTGAGGGCTAAGCCCAGACAAAAGCTGTCCCCCATTCCCACTAAATTTGTTGCTAAATTGACTATTTTGCTAGCTTAGTCGCTCTGTTGACAAATGAATCAGTTCCTGAGCAACTTTAACCCCTGCAGAGCAACTCAACATTTTGCTGCACTCAGAAAAAATTTAGATAATTTGGTAGGCAAATTAAGCAAATGACAAAAGTTGTACAAATACGGAAAAAGTCGAAAACTTGATTATTTAGAGTCCGACATTTAGATATTTGAAGAACTGAAATTCTCAAATTAATTCTGTGTCATCTTGAAATACAACTTGTCAGCTTACAAATTAAGCTCTAGAAAGTTTTACACTTATTTTAAATACAACATTTAAGCAATGAAGTTTAGATTTTATATTATAAAGGAATATTCAATATTCAAAACTTTCTCAAGTCTATCCCATTTGTACCTCAAATTTAGTCCAGCGTGTTTCTCAGAGTGATGTTGCCCAAAAATCAGCATCGGGGAATCGGCGCTAAGCTAAAGAAGGAAAACAAAAACCAAACTTCACGAACTGCAACGCTAATTACAAGAAAATGGAAACCACATCCAAAGCCAGAGTAAAAACATTTTTGAGTGTCTAGCCCAGTTGGCAGTTGGAGTTGGCAGTTGTCTAGTTTCGATTTAGTTCCTTTTGCCTGGGAGTCCTCTAAGCAGTATGCTGCAGTATGCCTGCAACAATGGTCACGACTCTCTGTTCGGTAGCAAGCTATTAAAAAATACTGCCAAACAGCAACAACAATAACAATAGCTATAACAATAACATCAGCGACAACGACAACGACAACGTCATGACTGCACGCTCTGAAAATTCGACATACGATATGGATACGTATGGATACGTAGCCAAGGTGCTCCTGCACCTATGCTGCTCCTGCAACAACTGTAGCTCCAGGCACGCCCCACCAAAATGTACAAAAATTTCAGAAAAAATAAAGCCAGAAAAAAAATACAGCTAGTTATGAACATGGCGCACACAAAGGTTAAAAAAGTTCAAGAGCCGTCGAGCTGGGCACATGCGAGTGACATTTGCTCGTGACATGAAGGTAGACGACGACAACAACAACAACAACGACAACAACAGCGACAACAACAACAGCAACGACTACGACGACGCCACTTCAAGACAGCCTCGACGGGCGGCACTCGAGGAAGAGCCGCTACACTGAAAGAATTAGAGAAAATCTGTGCTTCAATGTTTACCTAGCTTTCTCAGCAGTACACTAAATTAAAATTCAATAATCCAATAATTATATATAATCCCTTTTTTTTTTCTATATTCAAAATGCTTCCAATCGTATAATCAAGATTCAAAAACATTTTTTTTAATTGGTTATTTTGATTATATACTTAAATGCAGCTGAGAAATTAAATTTCTATCTACTATTACCTTTTATTTTGCACTCATACAAAGTTCAAGTATTTTTTGATTTATTCGTTGTCTTGATTTTAGAGAAAAATGTTAGTAAATATAATATTTTCATTTATTTGAAGATTTTTATGAATTTTCATATATATAGCAATTCATTTTCTTTTGTGTAGCTATCCCTTTTCCCATTCCCCACCCCACGCCAAGTGCAATAAAGCGGCAACTTTCACATGAACCTGTGAACTGCGCCTCCTTCTGCTGCTGCTGCTGCTACTCAACGTTGCACGTTGCATGCCACTCGCTCACATGGCAATCGAATAGCTGGCTGCCTCTTCTAAGCCTCCGACTGTCAAAGGGTCAATGGAAGCGTGCGGCCTGCCCAGCTCCCCGCCTCCCCTCTCCCTTACCCATTCCGGTGCCTTGCCGTTTCGCGGAGCACTTGCATTTGATTAAGTCATGGACGCTATTTTTAAAACGCTAGCGAGGAATTTGTCGCAGCTACATACACAAACGTGCAACATGTTGCACATTCAAGAGGAAGTCGCCCCGACGCGACGAGGCTGTCTGCCACCAACTCAGCCAGCCTCCACTGTGGGCCAACAATGTGTCTATGCCTGACACAATTTATGCCCGCCAAGTTGAGACATTCGAGGGAGCAGCCCCCCCCCCCCCCCCCCCCCCCAACCTCCTTTCCCCTCCCCACCCACCAGAGTTCTCTGCACAACCTACATGCTCACTGATTTTTATTGTTATTGCCAGTTGTCAAAGGAAGTGTGCCCCGTTCTCCTCTCTTGGCTTTACCATTTTTCCTAAATTATTTCCTGTGCTTTTTTTTTGGCTCCCACAGACGACTGCAGTTCAAAGAGTTGAATGCCCCAAACTGCAGGCTTAGAGTTAGTTATGTGCATATGCATAGAGTATTGGGTGGGCTTTTCCAAAAGGTTTAGCATAATCAATCTGTGAGTGGAAACCGAGGCGTCTCTTACAAATGTACGGACTGGTTGACGTGTGTGGTCCCTTGGCTATCATATGAACTACTTGTAATCTGCTCAAAGACTACCTGCACTTTGTATAATCATTAACATAAACAAAAACATCCATAAGACACACTCGGAAAATGAGTTGGCAATCGTTGCCAGACATCTCTGGCTCATTAACTCGATTTTTTGGTCAAACCGCAAATAAACCCAACAGAAAGGAGAACAAGAATAATAACCCATCAGGCAGAGACGAGCGAAAGAACAAATCTCAGACATGGTCATGGCTCATTTCTGTTTGTCTTTTTACCTTTTTTTTTTGTTTTGGTTCTTTTTTTGCTGCTTCTCCTTTAAACTGAATCTGAATCGTGGCCTGGCGACACGAGTTGTTGTTGTTTTGCTGCTTCACTTAGATCTACATACAGATACAAATGCAGATACAGATACAAATGCAGATGCAGATACAGATACAGATACTGATAAACTCGAAAATAGTTTCGAGGAATTCCCTAAACTCGGTCGCGCATGTTTATTTATACAAAAACGAAGCCCTCTCTCTCTCTCTCTCTATCTCTATCTCTCTGAGCAAACAAATCTCAACTGGAGTGCATCTAGATAAATTTACATGTAAAGTGCATGAGTTTGTTTTTATAAATTTGTCGGGTGGTGCACGTGATTTGGATGGTTTGCAATAGATATGAACTAGTTCAGCGATGTTTGCGTTCTTGCGAATCGCTTGATTCCATTTTTTTTTTTAGCAACTTATGTTTTTATCAACTCACTGGGTGGTAAACGGAGTCTGTGGAATTTCGATATATCGGTGATAGAATTTGTTTTTGTTTATACATTACTAATAATATCCTAGTAATTTGCTCACTTTAAACAAATGTTTGTAATTCAATTCAATTCAATTCCTAAATTGTTTACATTTAATGCCACAAGGTATTGAATTTATTTCAACACATGTATTATTTATAAACCAAAGTAAGTTTACAAAATTCCATGCACCAATTTGTATTTTTTCTGATTTTATAATCATAACAAAACTGAATCACAATTTGGATTCGGGTTGATATTTAAGCAGTGAGTAATTGATTAAGTAATAATGGTAAAATGATAAATGGTTATTCAAAACCTTTTACTCACAATTTTGTTAAGTTTTATATTAATTTAATTGCAAGCAAAGCAAGCTCAAAGATTGTTTTAAATTTAACTTATTTTTTCGTATCCAATTTTTACTACAGATTTAACAGATAGCTAGATATAGTTTTATAAACATATCTTTATTTAAAAAAAAAAATAAATTTCACTACATATATGTTAATTCAATATTTTGGTTTTAATTTAATTTAAATTTTGGAATATTTATATGTAAACTACAAGATGTTATTTAATTTAAACAAAACTAGTTTTTGTTTATGAACTGTATCTATACTCAATTAAGTCTGGTACTTACTCTTGCTATTATTTAGCTTGTGAAATCTTTTTCTGATTCGAATTTAAAATATGTTGTTGCTCAAGTAAATAAATTAAATTAAATTTATGTTTTTGTTTCTTTTTCTTTTTTCCAGGCGTCTCTGCTGAGGTTTATTATGTGCGCGAGGGTCACATCAACAATTATGCACTGAATTTCATTGTGCCGGTGCCGGCGAATGTGCGGGATGTGAGCTTTACGTGGCAGTCGCTGTCGGGGCGCCCGCTGCCCTATAGCCTGAATGTGGTCAGCTCGGACCAGGAGGTGCTGCCGCGACCGGCGCTCAATGTGTCGCAGATTGGCGAGATTCCGACGCACATTCAGACGTGGGCGGTGGCGCTGAAGTGCAGCGGGTTGCGTGCCGCGGAGGTGGACATCACCATCAGCTTGGAGGTGATGCTGAATCGTGCTCTGAATAATGTCACCCATTTGGTGTTTCGCCGCAAGAAGATTTGCCTGCTCAGCGACAGCGACGAGGAGCAGCAGCAGACGGTGGGCAATGATCTCGATGATCCACAGCTGCTCGAAACGGTGCTGCCTCCGCCCACGGGTCTAATTACCCTGGTGGTGGGCATCACGGTGGCCATGAGTGCTGTCTGCATCCTCCTGGTGATTGCGTACTGTATACGTGGAGCTGCGGCCAAGCGGCAGCATCATCATCAGCATGGCGGACAGCCAATGCGCACCTCCAGCTTCCAGCGGCTCAACACGCAGCCGCCGTGCCAATCCTCAATGGGTTCCGCCGCCTACATGACGCCCTCGCTGCTTGGCCCGGTGCATGCGTCCAGTCTGCCCCGCAAGGTGGTTGTGCCCATGGAGCAGCAACAGCAGCCGGAGGAGCTGCATCGCCGCATCTCCGAGCTGACCGTGGAACGCTGCCGGGTGAGACTCTCCAGTCTGCTGCAGGAGGGCACATTTGGACGCGTCTATCGCGGCACCTACAACGACAGCCAGGATGTGCTGGTCAAGACGGTCGCTCAGCATGCCAGCCAGATGCAGGTGCTCCTTCTGCTGCAGGAGGGCATGCTCCTCTATGGTGCCTCCCATCCGGGCATTCTCTCCGTTCTGGGCGTATCCATCGAAGATCACACAACGCCCTTCGTGCTCTACCCTGCCCTGAACAGCACACGCAATCTGAAGCAGTTCCTGCTGGATCCCGCCTGCGCCCGCACTGTTACCACCATTCAGATTGTGATGATGGCCTCCCAGCTGTCCATGGCTCTCGATCATCTGCATAGTCATGGCGTCGTGCACAAGGACATTGCGGCCAGGAATTGCATGTGAGTAGAAATCATAAAATTAGGGGGATGTTTTAAATCTATATTTCGGTCTGAGGGGGGAATTAGAAAGGGGTAAAAATCGGTAGCTGAGTACAGGGTATCTTCCAGTTGGGCACTCTCCGTTGCTTGTCGCTTAGTTATTTCCGTTATGTGAATCGATCTTTATGTTTCCCGTTCTCCCCTTCTCAGCATTGACGATCAACTGCGCGTAAAACTCTCGGACAGCTCACTCTCGCGCGATCTTTTCCCCGCGGATTATAATTGCTTGGGAGACAGCGAGAATCGGCCCATCAAGTGGATGTCGCTGGAGGCGCTGCAGCATAAGCAATTCTCGGAGGCCAGTGATTCCTGGGCCTTCGGTGTGCTCATGTGGGAGCTGTGCACATCGGCCAAGCAGCCGTACGCTGAGGTGGATCCCTTTGAAATGGAGCACTACCTCAAGGATGGCTATCGTCTGGCGCAGCCCTTCAATTGCCCCGATGAGCTGTAAGTATAAACTATTAATGAATCCATATATATTTGAAACTTATGCAGCAAATTGCTCTCTCTCTCTCTCTCTCTTTCTTTTCTTTCTCGCTCTTTCAGCTTCACAATCATGGCTTACTGCTGGGCCCTGCTGCCTGGAGAGCGTCCGACCTTTGCTCAGCTGCAATCCTGCCTGGCTGACTTTTACTCACAGATCACGCGCTATGTCTAGACCCTAGACCCTAGATATAGGAAGTCAGATGGAGCTGGTTCGTTAGGGGCGCCCACTTGTAAAGTGTGTGTCTAGTCCATTATATATATATATATATATATATATATATATATATCATCGCATCGGCAGCAACGGTCCTCGAATTCCTCAACACTCAACAATCTTACCATAGTTAGCCGAAGGAAGTCCCATTAGTCTATATACGTTGTTATATTGCCAAATCTTATGTTTAGAGTCTCATTTAGCAGCTGGGCGGGTTTTTGTATATACCATAGTGTAGTTACTCGATTTATGTTCTAAGTTCTTGTTTAGTTCAACAACGAAAGACTCAAATACACACATACACATACACACACACACACATACATAATCAGAGATGTGCGACTTATAGAGATTGCACAGGTTTTATGCAATCTCCAAGCATTTTTATATCGTAATAACAAATTACTTAAGATACATCTAGCGAAAGAACCTTGAACCGAAATCAAATATAGTGATATTTATCTATACAATTATGTAGTTATATATGCAGTAATAAGTTTTAACAGTATACATCTATAAACATGATAATAACACACATATTTATAAAAATGCACAACTATATATATATATGGGATATAAATAAATATATATATATATATATATTGATTTTTTGAAGATTTAACATTTATGTGAGATAACAAAAAAAATACTTATTTAAAATAAATCAACAATTCCAAAAAATCGATAGAAAGAAACCGACTTTATTTTTGCTCTTAACTGGCGATTTAAATCGGATTTTATTGCCAGTAAACAAGGGTATTATTCCTGATAAGCCCATTAAAGCTGTAAAGTCACCTTCCAGTGAAAAAACTGCGGAAATTTATGACTCCTGACTGGAAACTGGGAATTGGAAAAGGCGGAACCTTGGCCCAGCCCAAAATACAAAACTACCAAGAGACACCCGATGTGGAAATAAAAGTAAAACGCACAAACGGTCACACAAATTAGCCATAAATTTTAATTTTACATGACAATGTTTTGGGTCAGGCAGACACTAAGACAGCGTAAGGACTGCGCAAGGATACTACGAGTATGAAAGCCGGCCGGCTCCGAAAGTGTTGGTTAGCGCCTACGCCAAGCAGCAAGACAAATCAATTTCGCTTGCGGCTCTCACCGCCTGTGGCTTGTGTCCTTGGCCGCACACACAAACACACACACGCACAGGATAATGGCACACACACACACACACAGACACACACATGTAGGAGGCCAAGATGAGCGTATCCTAGATATATATTATATGCGAAAACTGCGAAAAGTGCGCTAAGTAGGTGAGTGTGTGTGTGTGTGTGTCGACAGCACATGTCCTGTGTGGTCCTGTGTGTGCATGTGTGTGTGGGTGTGTCCTTACACTTTAACAGCTATTGCCAGAGCCATATCGTAAATATTTTGACAGAATCGCTTTTGCCATTACCTTTCGTGTTGGCCATTGTGTTGGCCATCTGCCTCTCTCGCTCTCGGTCTCGCTCTCTCTCTGGCTCATTCTAAGTGCTGCTACATCTCGCATACCTGCTATTGTTGTTGCTGTTGTTACTGGCAGGGAAGTGGGCGGTCGGGCGGCACCTGCTGTCTCAGTTGCCGCTGGCCTTGCCTTGCTGCCTTGCCGCCTGCCTTGCGGTAATCCTTGTGTTTGTGACTTGACCTGCTTCGTTTGCCATGGCATTTGGTTATAGCCTTAAGCGGCTTTAAACTTACGTTTACCGCTTCGTTGCCGTGTTGCCTGTTGCTTTTGAGTTAGCCCTCAAGCAGCCAAGGCAGCCAAGGCAGCCATGTGATATACGAGGCATTTACGGCCAGGACAACAGGCATTGTAAACAGTTTGCACATTTAAGCACATAGTTTGTTTATACTTATTACTTGATAATACTACCACTAAAATGTAGCCAGGTCAACATATCTTGGCTAAATCTGACAGCTGCACTCATTCGCATGTTAACTGTATATATTTATATATATATGTGTATTTATCTTATTTTAACACATGTGTCCTTCTCTTTGACTTGTGCACTAATGTAGACTTGTGCAGTTCTGGCCATATTTGCAAGTTGCTACATTTTCCCAAACATGCTCAATAAACAGTTCAATTCTAACAGCAAAATACTGTCTTGCATTTCCGGCTGCCTGGGCGCCAACAGTCAGACAGTCAGTCAGTCAGTCAGTCAGACAGTCTCACCGATTCCGTGGAACATGCACAGCTCGCTGACGAGCTGAGAGGGGGGTGGTGGCAGCAAGGCTAAGGGAGGGGGGGGGGGGACGGGTTAGCTGTGGCTCCATTTCCATTTCACATGGCCATGCGATTTCCACGTATGCCGCCTGCTGCTCAAGTGGCAGCCAGTTGAACGCGCCCCAATGGGCCTCCAGCCTGCCACACACCACCCCACCCCTCCCCCAGCACTACTCACGCCAGCACACTTGCAGTGCGCCTCGGTGATAATTTAAAAAGTTTATATGCCGTCGACTGAACACGCATCCAATGCCAGCCAAGCCAGCCGGGGAGATGGAGCTGCTGCTGCACAATTCTAATGACAACTTAAATAAACAACTGCACAATGGCAGGAAAGGAAGCGGAGCAGTTCAAGTTGTTTTCCCATCGTCGAGCGCATTGTGTGGAAATATTTATTTTCTATAAATTATTTTCGATTATCGCGAGCTGAGTGAAATGAAGTCAAGCTCCCCCACCCTTACTTCAGACCCAACAAACTAAATAAATACACTGCGCTGCAATTAAAGCCAAACGAAAGCATAATTTCTGGTCATTTGCTCGGTCCGGGCGATAAGGCCCCGTGTAGTTGCGAGATACGGCAAGTGGGAGCGAGATGGAGAGTCCAAATTTATGTACAATGCATCCGCTAATGGAATTTTAATGTTTCATTTCAAATAGTCACAGTCGACGCATAAATTTTGCTTTGCTCAAATATTGAATGGAACATTTTTTCTCTCTTCTCTTTTTTTTTGGGAATATTTTGTGTAGCATTGTTGTTAATAAGTGAAAATGTTTGATGATTTATATGGAAAAGGTATCGTTATGTGGCGCACTTGGCGCCTCAATTCCAAAGAAATGGAAAGAAATCAATTCCCGAGAAAAATACAACTTAAAGTTATGCATAGGACAGGCGGGGGGTAAATATAATTGAGACTGGGAGAAACTTAAATATAACACTACATGTAAACAAGAAATTAACGATGCATTCAAATTAAACATACTGATTAAAAAGTCATTCGAAAAATAAAAAAATAAATAATTATAATAAGAATAATGAATATGATACTATTGCTATTATGATGAAATACAAGACATTAATCTGCCATGTCTTTAATCCATGCCATGTGTTTAATCTTAATTCAATATATTTTTCATAGAAATTGTACGATTTTAAATTGGAATTACCTATGCACATACACATACAGAGAGAGAAATTGCTTTGGGAATTACTTGCAGGCCATAATCCATAATAAGAAAAGCTGGCAGCAAAACTAACTTCTTATTTAACCTAACAGACTTGGCCAACTCTATCAACTCTCTCAACTTGGCAACTATGCAGTGTAAGCCCCGAGTTTCTTATTCACGCAAATCCTTTAATGCCATTTATCATACAAGGTGCGCACATCTGAAATGCATGCAAAATATAACGCGTCCTGGCTGATCTCTGGCAAAACAACATTAAATTGAAACAAATTGAACATAAAAAGCATTCAAAATAAAGCAAACACCTCAACGATGACGACGAGGACGATGAAGGCGAAGGCGAAGCAGCGTCAGGGCCAACACCAGGACGAGAGCTGGAGCAACAACCAGAAGCGAAACTAGGATGAGCACGAGAACGAGGTGCTGCCAAAGTAAACACATAGTCCGACACCGACACACACACACACATACATACACACATACAATCAAAGAAACTGGTAGTAAAAGTTAGGTGGATAGGAGGGACGTGAAAGGAGAGAGGAGAAAGAAGAAAGGGGCGACTTGTTGGATGGGTTACTTTGGTAGTTTTGAAAATAGAACGCAAAATCAAGCAAAGGTACACAACAGACTAAATGGAAGAGCGAGGGAGACGAAAGATGGAAGACGAGACACTGACAGACTGGCAGGGAAGGAAACGGAAATATTTTCTGTTGATACTGAACTCAATTTAGACGAAATCAAGTCAAACATGGCAACAGCTACCGGGGCGAGAAGTGGTTTTAAGGAGGAGGCAAACGAAGAGCGGCAAATGTTGTAGTAAATCATGTGGGAGCCAAATGGAGGAACCAGGAGTCGGGAGCCGGCAGCCACGGCTATGCACTTGGCGTCTGTCCAAAAGAATGCTCAAGACGATGTCGTAGGTGTCCCACACCTGGTTGGAATACACCTCGACGCCAGCACCTAGCGAGTTCCTTGACAATGTCGAACGCAAAAAGAAAGAAAACCCCGAGGCTTGATTGATGTTTGTCCTCTTAGTTGTTGTTTGCAGACACACGACACAGAACACAGAACACAGGACACAGGCAAACCAATCCGAGACCAACAACATGGCATTCAATTTTCGATTAAAGTTTCGGTAGCTGGCAGCAAATTGGTTTGCCCGTTGGTCTCATTGGTTGCACTAATCAGTCGCATGTCCAAATATTTATGCCCAGCTCCGCTCCGCCCCGATCCGAGTGTCAAGCACTAGAAGGAAAGTGAAAGTCAGCGCAAAGGATAAGGCAAACAGGAAAAAATGGAGAAAAAGGCGAAAATAGTGCAAGACAAGCAAACAGGATGTTGTTTTGTATGTATATACCCAGCAATTAAGCTGTACAATGGGGAGTGATGATAAGGCAGGATGTTCCAAGGATGCTCGAAGGAAGTACATTTCTAAACCCCTTACAATAAATGCTCTTATACTTTGGATCATTATCCGACTTGCGGCCAGCTTAGGGTATCTTTAAGTTGAGCAAATTTGTATTAGAGCTCAGCACGCTTGTTTTTTGTTCGCTTTCTTTTGGCTCAGGCACATTTAATGGGTTTAGCAATGGCATTTTTTTTTATTCTCAAACAAAACGTTTTACTTTCGCGAGCAGGAGGGAAGGGAGGGGTGTTGAATTTCGATGGCCAGACAATAGATGCGGGTTTGAGAAAAACTCTGACACCGCTGCCAGGGCCCAGAATCCAGAGTCCAGAGTCCAGCAGCAACAGAGCAACAGACACACAAAGACAGACTCAGCATGTGGCGATGCTGCCAGGATTTGTGTCCTTTTGTGTCCTTTGGTGAGCCTGTTTTTCTCTCGCTCTCATTTGGGCTGTCCGCACTTTCACTGCCCGCTCTATTTACAGTTTAGGCCAGCAAGCAGCGCTGGATTTGCTGGGAATTGTGTTTGGTAAACATTTTCGACTCTGTTGTTTTTAATAAGAAAATTGGCCAAAGGCCACACACACACACAAGAGCAACAAAAAGAGAGTAGTAGTAGTAGTAGGAGTAGGAGTGGGAGTAGGCGGATTGTGCAGGACTAAGGGCGACTGGCCTGGCAGATTGCTTTTAAATTTAAGACCCGCTCGGTTTCAGTTTTTATTCCATTCTGCGTATGTGTGTATGTGTGTGTGTGTGTGTGTGAGTGAATTTTGCTGGTGATTTATGCTTGTTTGTTTTGGGCTTTGTGCAAAGGATTTGTGGGTCAAGCCGCGCCGAGCGAGGACGAGTGAAGCGTTTACGAGAATTAGTTGGTGCCGCACATTGATAGAGTTTCCAGCAGATGAGATGGAAACGAATGAATTTGGATTTTGGGATGCTTGCTGAATAAATAAATAAATAAGCTACAACCAAAACAAAAACCAAACTCAACCAAAGAATAAACAACAAAATATAGATGACATTTGCATTATAGATAAGAAATCTTCTAATAAACTGCGATAAAATCTGTGTATTTTCTCCCTTTTGTTTTTCGTTTGGAAAAACTAATTCCCAAATCAAATGCAAATATGCATTGAATATTTCCATATTTCCATATTTCCACATTAAAATGTAAATAAATAAAATATGAAAATAATCGATGTGCAGTGAAGAGAACATCAACGATGAGAACATCAAAAGCCAGCCAGCGATAAAAATCACAGTCACAATAATCACTGGGGAGCCAGTGCCTCAAAGGGGGAATTTTCCCCTCCTCAGACACGGCATGCAGAGAAGGGTACAGAACAGATTTCAGAAATGAACGTGATTTGCGTGTGGAAGATGGAGCCGAAGAGATGCTTCGGCTGCTGCGGATGCTGATGATGAGGATGATAAAGCTGGAGGCTCGCATATGGGGCGTAATCAATTAGGCGGCTCCAAAGGTAAACACGCAGTCTGGACTCGGAACACACGGAAGACACAGATGCCTGGCAACCCTGCTTGAGTGTTGTCTTAACGCACTTATCGATAATCTCTCGCTGATTAATGTCGATTATTATTTTGGGTTTTAAATTAATGAGCCCAAAAAATGTCCGCTGCTTTCGAGTTGAAATTTTCATTTGTTTACTGCTTTCAGTTTGATAAATGATGCATTTATGAGAAAGCACTTACCCTTTTGGCCAGATCGTGCGTTAATATGCAAGTTCATTATCTCGAGGTGTTGTTACTTGAAAGACAGTAGAAATGTCAATTAATGAAGGGTTTGCATGAACAGATAAAACCTCTTTTGGCTGACTGCATTCAAACAGCAGCCTGACAAAAAAAAAAACAAAAAATGATAAATGACATTTAGGAATCTTGATTTAAGCGATTAGATTGAAGCTTAAGATTCAAATGGCTTGCAACTAAATCATCACGTTTGTCAACCAAGTCACTTCAGCAACTCGACAACATTACTTCTACTTATATAATGGAAAAAAGAAACCCTCTTGAGCAGTACTCTGCTTAACCTCAAGGCAGTGGCGAGAGAAATAGCCAACTAAATATCTACGATACTAACTATATCTATATGTATATATACATATATATACAGCTGTCGAGCCATCAACGGGCAAAGTGTTGACAAAAGCAGCCGACAACATCAGACGTCAGCAGCTGCGGTCCAGGAGCAGTCAGGAGATGACTTTGACAACCCCTCCACCCTTCGCCTCCCTTGCAAGGATAACTCAGGCAACCCCGTCCCCGCCATCAACAACAAATCCAAGGTATTTGCAACGGAAATAAACTGCGCACATTGCAGAAACTTTCGAGTTTTTATGGCAGCGCGGAAAATTGTCTGTGCCAGCAGGGAATGATGGCAGGGAGAGGGTCGCAAGGGGGAGGGTGCGGGCACGGGGACGGGGGCTCATAGCATGAAGTTTACTAAACATATTAAAAAGAAGAGTAGCAAGAAGATATACTCGGGCGAAGAGGAACTGTAAAAATTGGTAGCTGTGCCGCCAACTGAAATAAAATAAATAGAGAAAAATAACCCAGCAAAAAAAAAGCAGTTGAAGTTGTCTTGCCCTGGCCCCCACCCCGCCTCGCCTCGCCCCTACCCGCTCCCCCTCACCCACTGTCGTACCGCTACGCAGTTGCTTTTATGGCCAGAAAGTTTTCAGCGCTTGCAGCTGCGTCTCTTAGCCAGAAATCACTACAACTGTGGGCGGCCATAGCAGTGTGGTGGGCTGTGGGCGTGGCATTGGCTTATTTAGCATAAACTTGGCTGCAACTGCAACAGCAACAACAGCAACAACAACAACAGCCATGCCAAACATGGTAAACTAATTCTGTATGCAAACTTGGCCCCCAAAAGCCATTGGAAATTGTGCAGAGAATATGCAGAAGGGGCTGAGGTGTGGAGTAGTGAAGTAGTGAGAATCGAGAATACAGTTGGCATCATGGATGGAGCAGCTCTCGAGAGAACTAACTGAATTTTATGGCAAAATAATCATTGGCACTCGTGTGGCCTATTGATTAGCATGCCGCTTAGAGAGCACTAGTCAGCCCCAATCTGCAAGCCACACCCTCCCCCCTTTGCATTTGACCAGCTGCTGATCTGCATACTCGTGTATATACTATATATGTATGTATTTGTCTAATCATCGATATCTATAGGTCTGCTTATGCTAATGCTGCAGGTGCAACGCGTTTTGGCATTTGCATGCAAATTAGTTTCGTCACTCGGCGCCGGGTTGCTGAACCTCAACTTCCACATATTTGGAACCCCTACATATACATATGGTATATATGTACGTCTGTCTGAAAAGTGTTCACAACACGGATTACAGTGAATAAAATCAAAGTCATGGCAGTAATCATGGCTCGGAATACATACATATGTACTACATGGCAATTATCGAAACTTAACTTAATCCACGCTTATGATTATATTGTTAAGCATTATAGGTAATCCCTAAATTAAATGTGCTTTAAAATTACTAATAAAATCAATCAATATTTACATATACCCTAAGGCGGATACTCTGTCAATCCATGTTCCTTTGTGACTTAATTTTGAAGTTTACATAAAGTTAGATTAAGCATCCAGTACTATATGAATTTACTTTAAAAATAAAACTGATTAAAATTAATCTTTTATTTTAGGTCATGTGCCTAAACTAAGCTTACATAGAATTCCAACCAAAAGGGGCAAATATCTTGAATGTCGTTAGTAATATATTTCCATGTCTTATTGAACCTAGTTCACGATATGGTCACGTTTGCCCCACGCGTCCATCTCGAATGGAAATCTTTGGGGCGATGCAAATGGCAACCCACGTAGCTTCATTTGCATTGGAAAAACCTTTTGCTGGAGCAAAATCTATGCATGTTGTATTCTTTTGGGCACATTTGTGGGGCCAGCCTACTACTAGCATTGTGCGACTTGTGGCTTGCAATGGTTTTTTAATCAATTTCTGTCAGTTGGCTGTCAGAGCAAATCAGGCAACTTCGTCGGCCTGCAACTGCAACAGTGCGGCAGTGTTGCAGTGTTGCAGCAACTGGCAAATTATGCGCATAGATTTGAAAGAGATTTGCAAGGTCCACAGAGAGAGCGAGAGAGAGAGAGAGAGAGAGACGAAGAGAGAGAGAGAGAAGAGGAAAGACGGAGAGCGCCTTGTGACACTGTCCAACATGAGGGCTTCAATTTTGCATTACACTGCGCAACATGAACTTGGCCATGCTTGCTGCTGTTCATGCTGATTTTTAATTATGATAAGTCGCAAGTGTAGCACAAAATTTCATGGCCCATTGACAAGGACGAAAAGCGGAGCGGGAAAAGCATTTCCGCCATCGCGATTACAATCTAAAGCAAATTGTTGTCAAAGTGGAAAATGTTTTCCGTATTTGTCTGGCAACATTGAAGAGCATTTGATGACTGGACAGATTGAGGGTCGGACAGGTTGCCCGGACTTGTTTCCCGGATGCCACTGACCCAATGAGTTAGTTTTCGGTTTGTTCAACAGTCTTTTGATTGGATTGAGAAGTAAAAAGGGGATTTTCATGCTGCGACATTTTATAAAGGACGTCGGTTTTACTCTTGTAACTCTTAATCTTATTTGTCATTGAAAATAAAATTATTTTAAATTCTTATTCAGAATTAAATTCAGTGTGCTTGAAAATCATGACCTACAAGAGGAAAAATACCATTCAGAAGCAAACACAAAACAATTGAAAACTAAATTTTTTGACTCAATTCTTATAACTATAGATAGAGATTAAAATTTCTCAGCCATATAATATATATAGCTGTCAAGATTAGTGGATAGAATATTTACATGGGAGCATAATATATCAAGGACATCACATACTGAAAGGTAAAGATTTGCATATATCATATATATGTTTGGCAGATTCTTATGCTAAACTGCTGTAGGAATATTATTCATTTCTGAGTTGGAAACATGTGAGTCATAAGTTGATTTCTAGCTAAAGTTTGGACCCCACAGACTGTACGTAATGAGCCTTTCGTAATGCCCAAAGTTACGACTTTTTGAGCGGACACGAAACTCAACTGGAGTGGGTTTCTACGGATCCGTCTTGTTTGCCATTTCATTGTGTGGGCAGCAAAGTCAACAGCTACTCCTCCTCCTACTCCTCCTACTAATCCCTGTCGCTGCCCCACCCACTGCTCCCACGCCTCCCTCGCCTGGGATGTCATGCTGCATGCTGCATGAGGCATGAGGCATGCTGTGCGTGCATGACGCATTGCCTCGTTGCCATAATGCCTATAATGGCTCAAGCGATCGTGTTTGGGAGGCATCATCATCATCATCATCCAACCGGCCAGGCGGGCAGGCAGGCAGTTGGCCAGCCTGGAGACTGTAGGCTCTTGGCTGTTGTTGTTGTTGTTGTCGTTGTAGCTGTTGTTGTTTGTTGCATTGCGTATCGCGTTACTTATGCAAATAATTTCAGTGGAAATGAGGAGACGAGAAATCTGTTGCTTCGCCCCATCCCCCCCCCCCCCCCTGCGCTACCCTCTTGTTTGCGTCTCTCGTTTTCGGAGTAATATAATTTTGTGTCTTTTTCGCTTTTGTGCGGCCGTTGTTGTAATTTAATAACCAAGCAAGTCATATTTTGCCTCCTGCTGCTAACCCAGAGGCTCCACTCCAGCGGAGCAGCCCGAGAGGAAGAAGTTGGAGTTGGAGTTGGAGCTGGGATCGAGAGTGGGTGTGTTGGTGGGGATGGGGGAGTAGGCTGCAGGTTGGCGTGGGTTGTTGTTGTTGTTGTTGTTGCTGTTGTTGCTGCTGTGGCTTTTAAAGCACTTGAGCAATAAATTAAAAAGGCGATTTCGTGTCGCCGTCGCTGTTGCTGTTTGTAGCTGTTGTTGCTGCTGTTGGTGGCAGTGGTGCTGGTGCTGGTGGTGGAGGTAGAGCAGCAAGTGGTGGCAGACATGCAGATTTTTGACATACTTGTTTGCATTTTGCTGCCGTGGCGGCTGCTGCTGCTGCATCAGCATCAGCTTGTCGCCGTCGTTCCAACCTCAAGCAGCAGCAACAACACCAACACCACCAACACCAACAACACCGACAACAACAACAACATCAGCAGCAAGTACTGAAAAAAATGTTGCAGTTTTGCTGTTGGCGTCTGAAATGTGCTACGTCATTTCGGTTGTGTTGAATGTGCACTGTGAGAAAATATGCACATATGTTTATCTCAAAGTAAGCATATGCAAATTGTCAGTCTCAGCATCTTAATATCAAAGCGATTTTCCAGCTTATGCTTATAGAAATCAGGTTATGCTCAAGGTTGCTGGGAAACTATTTAATTCACATTTCACCAAGCAATTTCTCTTTTGGCTTAATTCACTAGAATTGAAACTTAACTTGTAATTAATACTAACAAAAGGTTTGATAAATTATTTTTCAAGGTTAATGAAGATTATAATTAATAAGGTTATGCACAGTGTTATGATTAAATTACTAAAATATTGCTGGAAATAATCTTTTCACAAATTGCCATTTTTATTGCCTAAACCCAACCCATTTTTTGCGTAGTTTTAATAATTTGGGTATTCAGTTATGCTAAGATCTGAAGTATAATGAAAAAATGTTGTTTACACATTTTTAATATTATTATTATCGAATGTGACTGTCAAAATAGTATAAAAGGCAATAACCCTTAAATTTGTTTTCCAAAAATGTAATTTGTAATATATCATACATTTTAATTATACTTATCGGCTCTTAACTTTCTTGCAGTGTATTGAAGATGTGCCTCGCCCAAGTGGCATAGCAGCCGTGTCGTTGCTCCTTGTTTGGCTGAGTCGTCTCTGAATCTGGAATCTGGACAGTGCTTGTCTGGACTGGGACTTGTACTGGGACTGAGAATGAGGCAGATTCTGGGGATGGGGATGGGGATGGGTTTTGGGGAGCTTCAGCTTGGGTGTCGTTGTCAGCTTATGTCCCCAACGAGATGTTTAACATACCCGTGGAAAATTGTTTTTCAGCTGCAGCGTCAGGATTTATGTCCAGCCAGACTGCCGGCCGGCCAGACAGACAGAGGCCATGTTCATGCCCCGTGGCAATGGCTATTTAGTGAATGCTGCAGCTGCCACGCTATGATTTGACCCACATTTCAATGGGCTATCATGGGAAGCAGCAGAGAGAGGATTTACCGATGCGGCTTTAAGCTGGCACGTAATGGGCTCTGGCCAGGCTGCAAGTGGCCAGAGAGACACCTGCGTCCTCAGTGCCAAGCTCCCCAGTGGCTCCACACTGGCACCTGCGAGTTGCAAGCTCTAAACTGGTCGGCCCGTCACCCCAGCAACAACTGGCTTGCATTTCTGCATTTGCGCTGCGCCAAAAGCCAAACAACTTGGCACAAGTCACAGCAGGCGGCCGCTGGCCGTACAAATTGTCCCAGGCGAGATGCCACATCGGTGACCAGCAGCAGCAGCAGCAGGTCCCACAGAAATGCAAAATTATGACAACTGCATTTGTAGTAAGCCAACGCCAACGTAACGCTGCAAAAGCCTCGCCAGCAGCAGCAGCAGCAGCAACATCCTGCCTAGCAGGAGGTCCTGTTCAGTGCTGTCCTGTCCTGTCCTGTCCTATTCGGTTCTGTTGCCTGTTGCCTGCCCCGTTTTGCAAGTGTCAAAGTTAACTCGAAATTATTGTTGGCTAAACTTTTGTGGCGCTTAGGCCCCACCATCCTCCAGCTCGACTAGAGCCCAGAATTTATTGTTTGCGGTACACTCCGCACATTCAGTTGGCCTGGCCCGAACCGAGTACTCGGCCTCATCCTCAGCCTCAGCATCAACGTCGGCTTAATCAACTGCAATTGGTGCAATTTTGTGGCCAGCATTTTTGCATTCTCATTCAGCTGGTTTTTTGTTGCTGTTGTTGTTGTCCATAGTTTCTCGTTGCTGTCTGTTGCATTGTTTTGCCTTCAATTTCAAGCATGACTGCAGTTACATTAAAACTTTTGATTGCTGCTGTTGCGGTCTGCATGGGAATATGGCCAAGATTAGAGCAGAGGTCAGCAGAGAGCACACCTCTCCCGATTCCAAACAACATTATTTGAACAATTGCCCATTCCACTTAAACAAAAAAATTCATTCTAAAATGCAAAAATTTCATTTCAGTTTTTAAGTGTGAAATGCTGTTTTCCAAAATGCCACAATTTGCTGTTGTTTACCCTTCAAAGGCTTATTGAATCAATTAAATGCATAGCATTGAAATCATTGCATTTTCCGCCTCGTTCTCTTTCATTTTCCACACACGCTTGACCTCAATTAGACCTTATCTAATCCATTTTCCACACACTTTGTTTTGAACTAATCACCTTTTGCGGCTCATTGGCGTGGCATCTCCTCAACTACCTGAGCATCGGGTAAATATAAATATTTGAAATGCAAGAGGCAACCTTCATAAAGACAGCGTGACACTTTCTACGCAGTCATGCCCCTCAAATGTGGCATTTGTTTTAGAAACCAATTTCAACGTTCAGCTCATTCCGAAAGGCAATAATTGACTGGGTTACGCCCTGTAAAATATTATTATTGTTGTTGCTGTTGTGTTTTATGTTTGTAAAAGGTAGTCCTTGCGGCAATTTGTATACGCGGTTGTCCTGGCGAATTCCAGGAAACTCTATGTAATGAAATTAAGGAATTCCCTTTAGGATACATATAAATAATAGCATTCTCTGTTTCTATTAATTTTTAAACCACCTTAAAACTTTAGATTAGTTTAAAACTGGGTGTCAGTTCAATGAGATTTCTATATTTTAAAGATAATTTTTCTCGCAGCTGTCATATGTTATCAAAGGGTATTCTTTTTATGGTAAGGGTCCCCCCTTGCTTTTTTCTCAAAAATATTTGAAAAAATTTAATTTTCAAAAATGCATAAACTTGAAATGTAGAATTGATATATAGGACAAGCCATGAACAAAATGGCCTCAAGCTTGACAATCCGTTAAGTTTTGACCAAGTTATGGGAGTTTGAAGTCTAGGAAGGGCATTTGTGGACCAATCAGGGCGTTTACAAGTCAATTTTTTTTGTCAAAAAAAAAAGAATTTCAAGAATTTATTTTTTTAAAAATCTATTGTGGTAAGGGGGCCTCCTTATGCTTTTTTCGCAAAAATAGTTGAAAAAATTTAACTTTCAAAAATGCATAAACTTGAAATGTAGAATTGATATATAGGACAAGCCATGAACAAAATGGCCTCAAGCTTGACAATCCGTTAAGTTTTGACCAAGTTATGGGAGTTTGAAGTCTAGGAATCGCATTTGTGAACCAATCAGGGCGTTTACAAGTCAATTTTTTTTGTCATTTTGGCATGATTTTTGACAGAAAAATGAAACACCTCAGAATCACTTTTCCTATAGTTTTTTATACTAAAGTTGACACCCACAATCGATTAAAAAAAGAATTTCAAGAATCTGTTTTTTGAAAAATCAATTTTGGTAAGGGTCCCCCCTTATGCTTTTTTCGCAAAAATAGTTGAAAAAATTTAACTTTCAAAAATGCATAAACTTGAAATGTAGAATTGATATATAGGACAAGCCATGAACAAAATGGCCTCAAGCTTGACAATCCGTTAAGTTTTGACCAAGTTATGGGAGTTTGAAGTCTAGGAAGGGCATTTGTGGACCAATCAGGGCGTTTACAAGTCAATTTTTTTTGTCATTTTGGCATGATTTTTGACAGAAAAATGAAACACCTCAGAATCACTTTTCCTATAGTTTTTTATACTAATGTTGACACCCACAATCGATTAAAAAAAGAATTTCAAGAATCTATTTTTTGAAAAATCAATTTTGGTAAGGGTCCCCCCTTATGCTTTTTTCGCAAAAATAGTTGAAAAAATTTAACTTTCAAAAATGCATAAACTTGAAATGTAGAATTGATATATAGGACAAGCCATGAACAAAATGGCCTCAAGCTTGACAATCCGTTAAGTTTTGACCAAGTTATGGGAGTTTGAAGTCTAGGAATCGCATTTGTGAACCAATCAGGGCGTTTACAAGTCAATTTTTTTTGTCATTTTGGCATGATTTTTGACAGAAAAATGAAACACCTCAAAATCACTTTTCCTATAGTTTTTTATACTAAAGTTGACACCCACAATCGATTAAAAAAAGAATTTCAAGAATCTATTTTTTGAAAAATCAATTTTGGTAAGGGTCCCCCATTATGCTTTTTTCGCAAAAATAGTTGAAAAAATTTAACTTTCAAAAATGCATAAACTTGAAATGTAGAATTGATATATAGGACAAGCCGTGAACAAAATGGCCTCAAGCTTGACAATCCGTTAAGTTTTGACCAAGTTATGGGAGTTTGAAGTCTAGGAAGGGCATTTGTGGACCAATCAGGGCGTTTACAAGTCAATTTTTTTTGTCATTTTGGCATGATTTTTGACAGAAAAATGAAACACCTCAGAATCACTTTTCCTATAGTTTTTTATACTAATGTTGACACCCACAATCGATTAAAAAAAGAATTTCAAGAATCTATTTTTTGAAAAATCAATTTTGGTAAGGGTCCCCCCTTATGCTTTTTTCGCAAAAATAGTTGAAAAAATTTAACTTTCAAAAATGCATAAACTTGAAATGTAGAATTGATATATAGGACAAGCCATGAACAAAATGGCCTCAAGCTTGACAATCCGTTAAGTTTTGACCAAGTTATGGGAGTTTGAAGTCTAGGAATCGCATTTGTGAACCAATCAGGGCGTTTACAAGTCAATTTTTTTTGTCATTTTGGCATGATTTTTGACAGAAAAATGAAACACCTCAGAATCACTTTTCCTATAGTTTTTTATACTAAAGTTGACACCCACAATCGATTAAAAAAAGAATTTCAAGAATCTATTTTTTGAAAAATCAATTTTGGTAAGGGTCCCCCCTTATGCTTTTTTCGCAAAAATAGTTGAAAAAATTTAACTTTCAAAAATGCATAAACTTGAAATGTAGAATTGATATATAGGACAAGCCGTGAGCAAAATGGCCTCAAGCTTGACAATCCGTTAAGTTTTGACCAAGTTATGGGAGTTTGAAGTCTAGGAAGGGCATTTGTGGACCAATCAGGGCGTTTACAAGTCAATTTTTTTTGTCATTTTGGCATGATTTTTGACAGAAAAATGAAACACCTCAGAATCACTTTTCCTATAGTTTTTTATACTAATGTTGACACCCACAATCGATTAAAAAAAGAATTTCAAGAATTTATTTTTTTAAAAATCTATTGTGGTAAGGGTCCCCCCTTATGCTTTTTTCGCAAAAATAGTTGAAAAAATTTAATTTTCAAAAATGCATAAACTTGAAACGTAGAATTGATATATAGGACAAGCCATGAACAAAATGGCCTCAAGCTTGACAATCCGTTAAGTTTTGACCAAGTTATGGGAGTTTGAAGTCTAGGAATCGCATTTGTGAACCAATTAGGGCGTTTACAAGTCATTTTTTTTTTAAATTTTGGCATGATTTTTGACAGAAATAATAAAATTAAACATAAATAATAATTACACTTAAAGAATCAAGTCTCGATTTGAAAATCAATTCAAATCAGTGAATCTTAATTGACAACATTTTATAGTTTTTGTGTTCACAGCTCCAGAGACAATATGCCATAAAATGAAATGCAAGAGTCGTTAAAGTCAAATGTTAAACAATAACGAAGATCGATATATGCACACGCATCGAGGAAGCAATCTGCAGATGACAACCACTAAAAGCGCTGCATAAAAATGCACAAAGTTGCATGCCACAGGCACAGAATGAGGCAGAGACTTCAGGCAGAGCTTCGACGTCAACTTCAACTTCAGCTACAGCTTCAGCTTTGACTGCAACTCAATGGCGACTGATAATAATGACGCTGCATAAATTGCGTTTTAATGTCAACAAAGAGACAAATATTATAATATCCCCACCAGCGCGACACGAAGCCCTGGCTGGCAATCCCAGCCCCCTGGCCAGATGTCAAAGTGCGAGCGCAAACGTAAAGAATTATTTGCGGCTGCCGAAAGATATTTCCTGTGGCAGCTTTCCATGCCACATGCAACTTGCTGCTGCGGCTGTTGTTGTCGATTTTGTTGTCGATTTGTTGTTGTTGCTGTTGCCGCAATCTAATGGAAATTTATGTTGAAAGCATGCTCCGTCTTCGTTCATGCCATCAACTAAAAGTCCAGCACTCATCCACTCACTCCGCGCCACAACTGAACCTAGTTGACCAGCCGGCAACAATTTGTAGGCATTTTCATATTGAACTGCCCCAAACGTCGACCTTACAAATTACACTATGCTACAAATAACAGTATGCAAAGGTTTATCAATATTTGTATAAGTTAGTATATCCTATACAAAAATAAGCAAAGATTTGCTTTTCATAAGTTAGGATAGTTGAGACTGACCTTCATTCGACTTAAAGTACAAATCTCTTTCTTCTAAAAATGTAAACAGTTAATAGTAATAAAAACAAATATTAACGAACCTATTGTAAATAAAATGTGTGTTGACTAGTGTTATTGGTTTCCAATTGAAGGCGAAACAGAGTTTCAGTCCGAGTCGGAGTCTCAGTTAGACGAGGAGTAGTGAATGAGGAGGGGAGGGTAGAGAGGGTACCACAGTTGGGCTGTAATTTTGCAATTATTTGCTTGCCGTGGTCATAACTCACAGCGAACGTGGGTGCCATCACTCCACCCCTCACCGCCACTGCCCCCACAACGCCCCTCAGTTGGCCGTTTTTGCTTTCACGTTTTCGTATGGCTGAACTTTGACACACATTTTTGCATTGGACTCCCAGTTGCTCTCCCACAAAGCTGATAATCGCATGCCAGACAGAAATATGCTCCATGTTTGCGCCTCTGGGGCGTTGGCCCGGACCCCGGCCGGCTAGGAAAAGGCCAAGTTGCCGTGAAAGTTT
Source organism: Drosophila maculinotata (assembly GCA_035045305.1). NCBI lineage: Eukaryota > Metazoa > Arthropoda > Insecta > Diptera > Drosophilidae > Drosophila > Drosophila maculinotata. Next base: position 68,362 of record JAWNPD010000134.1, on the reverse strand, counting down.
TAGCGGTAAGCAAAAATGGCTCTATGGCTCTGAAAGGCTTTCCGCCATTTGTGATTGGAATTGGGAAATGGAAATGGGCATAAGGTAATAGGGTATGGGGTGTGGGGTACAGCGATGGTAGGGAGGGTAGGGGAGACGAGAGGCAGACTCTACCTGCGTTGCTGTTGGCTTATCCCTCGCCGAATCTGTTGCACCGCTCTCCCATGGCTATCGGTCCTGACAAGAGCACACACGATCTGGCTGCGCAGATAAGGATTATAAATCATTTTTATAATATTTTCCACACAAACCCAGACAATAAATCAACTGCGAAATGTCACTTGGCGCCAGGCAACAACCACCATAAAGTAAAGACAGAGGAGTTTTTGTTGTTGTTGTTGTTGTTGTCGGTTCTTTGTTTTTTGTTAAACAGATTCTTACATATGCATGACGTTGTAACCATCTAATAGATGATTAATGTAAGTGCTACGCGCTTTTGATAAACGCCTTAAGGTAATTTGCATAATTCGTGTCGCTTTGTTTCAGGAAATCAGATATGTACATATATATAGATATAGATATGCAGATAGACATCGACCTTGTCAGGGCTTTTCCTTTCCCACGGCTAGTTTGACATTTGGAAAACAGGCTGCTAACAAAATGACAGGCAACTGTACCACAAAAAGTAAGAGTGGGGGAAATAGTTTGTGAGGCTTGTAAATATTATCGATAAACGCATCGATAGCTGCACAATTGTTGCACTTGCCATAAATCACAGCCTGCTCAGTTGGCCCTTATCAGCTGGCCCAGCTGTGTACCATATACATATACATATATATATATATTTGCCCTACATGAGGCGATAAGACAAACGATTTATAAGAGTACAGAAACAGAACAAGAATCCGACATTTGTAATCGCTGCCTTGAAATCTCCCGTAGCAATTGCTTCATTACCTCTCGACTTCGACTCCGACTTCGGCTTCGGGATTCCAGGGAAGTATTCGCCAACGACCATAAAAAAAGGTGCTGCCTGGACTGCTGCTGCTGCTGCCTTTTTAATTGATTGCTCTCTCTCTCGTCCCGTGTGTATGTCTCGCATTATCACAACAAGGCAATCGCAGCTTGCAACACACACAAAAACACACACACACACACACACATGCACAATAAATAACAGCACGCAGCGGGCACTCGACTTGGGTCCAACTACGTGCGCTGCCTGTTTAAGGTTTAGGCCATAAAGGCCCATAATGAACCCTTTCTTTAGGCCGGTCTTCTTGCCACGGCGATAAACATCGCTGTGCCCATCGTTAGTCTTGCCCCTCTTGCCACGCTGCATCTTGTTGTTGTTTTGACTGCCGTTTTGCTTTGCTCTCGTATTTAGTTTCGGCTGCCCCTAACGAGCTTCTTCTTTCTACCTGTATCTGCCCCGCCAACCAAGTTACCTGCTGCAACTTATCGATTGAGCGATTCCAATCGGCCCATTGACCACTGACTTGTCCATTCGCTGCAATCTCGCTTATCTCTGGCTCATAGGAAGCATGTAATTAAGTGTTTTTGTAATTTGTTCGAGTCCCGGCCCAAGTTCATAGTTCACTGTGCCACAAATTGCTTGCGGCTTTTGTCTGCCACTAAACTGAAGCTGTAGCTCTGCCTTGCGGCTTAGTCAGCTGTCAACAGTTGATAGTTGCGCACCACAGATCCACACAGCCACAAAAAAAAAACATCCACAGAGCCACAGACGGATAGAATCCAAGCCGCACCCAGAAACGGAGACAGAACCTAGAGCTCAGAACTCAGAACTCAGCATCACATGTGTCGTCATTCGCGTCGTCACTTGCATTATTTTGACAGTTCATTTGTCACTTCTTCTGATTTGACTGTGGTCTGAGACTGGGTATATGCCACACATACATATACATATATGCATAAACATAAGTGGTATATGGGTATGCTTACATATGGTGGCCACCATGGGACGCACAATAGGAGCAGATGTGTTGAAAACTGAACCCACACAAAACACACAACACACAACATCCACATCCACATCCACATCAACTGACACTTGCAGAGGCAGTATTGCAACTTATGACTTTGAACAAGATCTTAATTGACTTTCATATGGAAATAAGACCAGTTGACTACCCAAACTATATATGCATATATTTATTAATAACTAGATTTGCTTCACTTCCGGTGCAGAGTACAACTAGCAGAAAATCATCACCAGGGCAAAGCTGGGTAGACTCTTCTAGTTTATTATATATATTAAATTCAAAAAAAAAAAACATAATTAATTATTAATAATGTGAAAGCAACAATTTATTTTTAAAGCGGGTATATGACCCAAGAACTTAGGTCTCATACTTAGATTTATATTTACCGGAGTAAAGATATTTATTTATTGATTTCAAAATATAACAATGTTCAGTTAAATATGGCAGACATTGCTAAATTTACATAATTTTCTCACTATAATACACTATAAATGAATAATTTAAAGTATCAAATGTATTTCAGCTTATCTTAATCCTTTCATCAAATCAATGTTCCTAAAAGTTTCTACTAAGCCAGCTTATCCAAGCTTTGCCATCTAAAGATCCCATAAGCCAAAGTCACATACAAGCACACATTTATTTATTATATACATTTATATGTATATATGGACGTATGCAGATGTATGCATTGCAATTTATTACCCCGTAATATTTGTTTTCTCTCTTTTGTGGCATCGTCATTCGGACCTCGACAATGACCCCATCGCATTTGTTAGCAAAATCACCTGCAGTGCGAGTCAAGCAGCCAAGCGGAGGTTTTAATAATACAGACAGACGGACGGATGGGCAGACGGACTGGTTGCTGGTAACGTTCTTCATGTTGCAACCTTCTAGCTCCTAGCTGGCTGGCTGCTCCCTGCGGCTCAATACGTCGAACTGATTTTGAATGATGCATTTGCTTTGTTACCTGAAGCTTTTTAGCTGTAGCCCGAGTGAGTTCATATGCATATGAAATATTTAACAAATGTCAGGTTTAAGTTAAGTTATTGATGCTACCACTTTTCAGCTGCAAAACAGTTAAGCTTTTGCTCTTTAAAGCATACGAGAAATAATTAAAAAACTGTCAAACAAATACCATTAACTACACGATTTGCAGTTCCTTCCCGTAGTTGTGAACTTTTACAGCTTCTGTACTTTACCAACTGCATTTCCATTTGACCACAACAAAAGTTATTTGACAGCAGCGTTCAATTTACTTTTTTTTAGAAACCAAGCAAATACTAATAGAAAATGCAAAAATAAATCAAACTGATACACATTTTCACTTGCTTAAAAATTGTTTGTGTATTAAGATTGTGGTATCAATTTGTTTAGCAGAGAAGTTTTCAATCAAAATATATCTTATAGGTTGACGAATTTCACCTGCAAAAAGATAAAACAGTAGCTTAAGATATACAAGAAAATATATAGAATTTTATAAAAATAGCTTCATTGAGATGCAGTACAACTCAATAAGCAGGCTCTAATTCCATAGAAAGAATCTTATTAAATGTTCCTAAACATAAGATCTTAACAGTTTGAAGCATTACAATTTTAAGGGTCAATTAAGCCAAACAGGGCAATACGTTTTTCGGCAGAATAGCCAGATTATTGATAAATCACTTATCGATCGTAAGTATTTTTCATTCTCTGAGTCAAAGTTCTTTTTCACAGCATTATCTCAAGTTTAGTAGTCCCAAGAATTGCTCATAAAGGGCATTGTTAAAGCCGAAAATGAAGAAGAACAAGTTCATTTTATGTCCACAATAAACACAACATGTGATTTTGATTCTGAATGCAAGACATGCCATGGAAAATTATGTAAATTTATGGGGCTAACAATGGGAAAAACTGTAAACATGTCGCATAAATTTAATTAATTACAATTTCTTTATCCAATCGACCCAGTTTGGAGCCCATTTTCCCCGTCTCCCTGGGCCACGCATGGTAATCGTTTTATGACCGCACAGCAGCCGCCTACAGATCTTCTCGAAGATTAGACGACGACACATAGCCAAAGGCCCAAATCACTTGATCACAGTTCGGCGGTGTAATCCAATCGAAGAGAGCTATTCGATTGGATTTTTACAACGAGCGGGACCATTTCTTATTCAAATTTGATTTAGTTTTTCGGCTGGACCCAACTGGAAGGGGCAAGGAGGGGGTTTGACAGCTCATTAAGAAAGTTGTTCCGCATTCATTTTTTATCGCCGTTGTCGCCCCGTTGCCGTTGCTGATTATCTGAACTTTTCTCCAGCTTGTCTCGCTTTTTATTGTCGGGCGTTTATTTTACCTAAATGTTTTGATAAGTTTTCGTAAAGCCCGCCTGTTGTTGCAACAATGTGTATAGGTATATTCTGCTTTGGTAGTTCCAAATTTATGTGGCATCGTTTGTCATTTGGTTTATGGCTTCTTTAGCGTACGGGTGAGGTGTGTGATGAACCCAACTCCGAGATATGGGTAGATTTTCTCTATGTGCTATAATGCATGCACTTAAGATTTAACAAACGAATGATCATACTAAATAACTCTTAGTATTCCCTTATCTGAACACGTATGCCTGCTTTATCAAGCAACCAGTACAAGTATCAGTATCATATCATCAACGGATTCACAGCTACTTGTGGACACACTCTTCACGCACTGGTCGTATAAAGCATAATTTTTTTATAGCCAACTTCCCCAACTGCCTGGCTTTATATTTATGTGAGCCATAATTTCAACATTAGGGCATCATAAAAACGTCATGATTATTTTAAAACTCATTTTCATTATATTTTTTTTCGTTTATTTTTTTTTTTATGCACAAATTACAAAAAACTTTCATTGAAAAGCAATGAAATGAGGCAGCGGCAAGAAAAATATTTTATTAACACTTCGTTCCATTGAAGATCAATATTATTTTTAAACGTGAGCGCCAGCAACTTCCTCGAACGGGTTGGGGTTGGGGTTGAGTTCTTTGGTGTGCTTAGCCCTCGGGGACTGCTGGCATGTTTCAGGCAACGAGACGGAAATTAATTTCAATTTCGTTGGTTTCCATTTCCACGCGCTTTAATTGTACTATAAAACCATCAGCGCCCTGTCGATGAGGCGATGAGCAGGCCCCCAACTATCTGCGGTAATTTGTTTATTTTAAATGATATTTGTTGAAGTTTTTATTTATTCCTTTTCCATCATAAAATTGGGCAAGTTACGAGTACTCAGTGCACCGGTTTATAAACAAATAAATCGCTCGTCGCAACCCAAGCCCAAAAACCCAATCTCCTCTCTGGGGGTGGGCCATTAGCTCCAGAAATCGGACTGCAATTGCAGCAGTGCCATTTCTCATAGCCCTTATTCTCTATCTCTCTCTCTCTTTCTCTGTTGCTCTCATTCTGTGCCTAGGTAATTACCGGTCATTAATAATATGCAGATGTGCCTCTCAAATTTCATTTTGCTGTTTTGTACATTTTTCGGTGATGTTGTGTTTATGTTTTTATGGGGCAACATTTTCGAATACCCAAGTGTTTTCAAGTGGCAGTTAAAATTATATAAAAATGAAAGAATATTTGCCGTTGCGCCCCCACACTTCCTTCCACTTCCCCTTTCTCCTCACCAATGACCCCAAGGGAGTTTTTTACGTAGTTGCCGCCGCAACATTTTTACGATGCGAAGATTCCCGGACAGCGTTTTACCAAAATATATATATGGCCACTTATTACCTGAGTAGGCTCTCGGGGCCAGCGAAGATGAGGAAGAGAGCAGGAGGCACCATCTGAGCCATAGAATTTGTTAAAGGGGGCAGGTCTGTAGCTGTAGCAATTGGGGATGTATTTAATGTACAGCAATGTACAGTGGCAATACTGAATACTCGACACAGTTCCCATAAAAGCCAAACTTTGTTACAATATAAAAAACGTTGCACACTCCATTCAATAACCATATAGAATGGACACTTTTAGCAGCTGTGCCGCGCGAGAGTTGCAATTTTTACTGTTCACTATCTCTTGGTTAATGAATTGTATGTCCGCATAATAAAATGAAATTTTATTACAGCTGCAGCTGTTGCATGTTGCAACTAATGAATAAGTGTAAATTCTAATGAAAAAGCGTTAAGGCAACAACAGCAAAAACAGCAACAATATCAACAACAGCAACAATAACAGCCACAACAAGAGCAAAAGAAGAGAGAGCGCTAAAGAATGCCAACTATGGCGAAAATTCAATTAAAAATGTAAAACAACTCTAAAGCGCGAGTTGTGTGGAGGAGGAGGATCAAGTGGTGCAGTGGTGCAGTGTCGCAGGCGGGGCAGCTGGCGGGAAATGGCCAAATGGGCACAAGTGGCAGCTGATGGAGCGCAAGAGTAGCGACAACGCAAACGAGCAACACAACATGCAATTAGAGAAGGAGGAGGAAAAGCGAGAATGAGGAAGAGTCGGAGGAGGAGTAGGACAGGGACAACGCGGCGGATGAGATGCGCTTGGACGCAGTTGGCTTTGATTGCTCAATATGCCTCATGCTTCCTCCCTGGTTGCCCACTTTACAGCCTCTCGACGCGGCGTATCGTTGTATTTATTGTATCGTGGCTTTAGTGCGAATAGTTGCCGTTCACATAACGCCTATGGAATGACCAACTATATATAACCAGCGGAATTGACAAAGAACTTGGTTAAGCCTTGCAACAGCATCTGTGGGCAGTGGCAGTGGCAGTGGCAGTGGCAGTTGCATTGTTGTGGCCCAACACGCAAATCACTAGAGTCGAGTGGTGATTGCTGAGGGGTGAGTGGTGAGTGGTGAGCGGTGAGGGGATAACAGCCTGTGGGGGATTTGCATTCAATGGCCATGGAATTAAACTAGGCTACATAAAAATAACATGTACCGTTGTGGGATTATGGCAAATAACGTATCTCTATGCGTACTAAAGTTTTTACGATTATTATATACGATTTTTTATTGGAATCCTATAGGAGTACAACCAACACTCAGTGAAAGGTTGTTTTTATACCCTGGAAACTGAACTAGAGGCATCAAATTTGGTATATATAATCTCGTAAAGCAGTTTCTTCCTCTCAAATGGCTAGATCGACTCGGCTGTTGATAGTAATCAAGAAAATATATACTTTATGAGGTCGGAGATGCTTCCCTATGCCAGTTACATACTTTTATACCCTTTTTAACTATTTTTAATATGTTCAAACAAAATACTTTTAGATATACTTTAGTGCTACTATATTTCAAGTTATAAAGTGTCTAAAATTAAAGCAGCAATAGACCCACTTTTAAGGCAAATATGGTCTAAGATAGTTAGGCTATAAAACACATATTCATTTAATTGTTTTGTGTACGCTTTGCTAACATTAACATTATCTATAATTTTCTAGCCAATACTTCTATTGTAAAGCCAATCTCTTTTCATCCCGTTTAAAGTAATTAAATTTGGCTTTATTTAGAGTAAATCCTTTTTCAGCTTCTTCTTTGCTTTAACAAATCGCAACACTTTTACCCAAGGCTATCATTTATACCGAAATAAAGAACTTTTTCGGTATCTTTATAAAGCGCTCTCTCTCTCTCTCTCTCTCTATCTGTCTCTCTATCTGTCTCTCTTGCACAGACTTACTACCCCAGTGTGTCTATTTTTGCTTTTTAAGCAGTTTGTTGCCAAGATTTATTTGCCGAGATTTTGAAAGAGTTGCTGCCGTTGCCAGCCGCGTGATTATCCAGTGCATTGAACGCGGCCAGCCCCATTAATTACCAGCAGCTGTTGCTGCGGGGAGCGGTGCAGATCAGAGGCAGATTCAGAGATTCCCAAATGCCTCCATGTTCCCCACAAGGGCTCGCCGCATATTTGCCTATTTATGAAATATTATTTCAGTGCAGCAACTAGAATGAGGTGAGCATTTTTCATTGTTGCAACCAAAAGAATTTCCGTGTCATATTTAATTTTTTGGTTTTCCCCCCCCAGGGGAAATGAAAAGGAAACGAAAAATATGAGCGTAGGTGTAGAGCGCCTCGGATTTCCATAATTGTCTTGTGGATTTTGTTGTTCGAGGCGTGTTCCACCCCGTTTATGGGGGGCTGCAGTTTTTATGGTGCTAAAGACATTAAAACTGTCATAGCAGCGGGCACTTAATTTGATATTCGAGTGCGGCATAATTGGAACAGACCCCGACAACATGTGTAGAAATGGGTATACACATCAAAACATCCAAACATCCAAACATGGGGTAAAAACTGTTTCGTTTGGCGACGAGTATTAATTCTGACGTGTCTGGGGTTCCATGGGTGGCCCACACAGCAACACACTAATACACCAACACACACTCACTCACACACACACATACTGAGGAGGGGTTGGCGTGGGAGTGACTTTCACTGTGGATGGAGCTACTCGACATTGAAGTGGGGATTCTCTATTTTTGTTCGGTGCCTTGTCTTTGGTTTTAGGATGCTGATACCTGAATAAACATTTGACATGTTTATATATCTAATGGCTGTGTACTGACAACAAAATGTCAAAGGAGCGCCCCAAATATTACGCCCAGATTGTCAATGTTAATTTGTGGTTTCTCTTCTTTATAATAACTTGTAATATTTCAAAGGAAATGACAATCTTAAAGCGGTCTTCAACCCGGGCCGCAGTTAATGTATATAGTAGATATTTACAACTGCTGACTGACTGAATACCCAGCTGTAATTACTGCTTGCTTACAGTCATTTAATAGCTTTTTATGGATTTTGTTAGTATATCCGTCATTCAACCAGAAACTCGTCAGCAAATTGATGAAGTTCATTGTTGGCTTGTCATAAACTTATTTAATTGTTAATACACAATATGTTTCACAGCATAAAATGATAAAGTTCTGCTCTGGATTTAATAACTTAAAAACGGAAGATATAAAAAAAATTATTATGTATAGTCTGTATTGTTCAGCCAATATATATATATATATATATACATATAGATATATAAAAAAACTGTATATAAATTCAAATTAGCAACTTATTTGCATTTAAATATGTGAATATCGTAGCTGATTAATCGTATGGTTATTTTAATGTCTTTTGCCAACTGCCACTGCTGAAAATATGTTTTCATTGCAAATGTAAGAATACAAAAAGATATTATCATTAATTATTATTATAATTATTATTACTGGTAGAGCACATATACAAATTTAATTTGAAATGTGGCGATCTTTCACTTGTTTAATTTAAAAATTGTATGTATAATACGGCTAATTGTATCTATATTTGGATAGGGTTTAATTCTAGATTAGTCCAGTAAACTCAGCAGCAACCATAACCACAAACATACAGTCGGTTAATTAGGCTTTAAACTTTTCATTCATATATGTATGCAAGCCTGGTAATTACGCATACAAAGGAAAAAAAAATTATCATTAAATGAAAATGTATTCTTGATTCAAGCACAAAAAGTTTCTTAAGTGAAAACAGCTACAAAAATCTCAGCAAGAATATATTCGTATAAGAATCTATAGATTCAGTCTTTTTATTCTGGAATCAACAAACTTATTTCAACTTGCTTGTCTTCATAATTGAAGATAAGATCGAAGAATACTTTTATTATTTAACATTTTGTAACACTAATAATATAAGATAACAATTTAGCATTTTTTATTTATTCTCATATTTCAGACACGATTTTTGGCTGTAAGTCTTGTGTTGGCATTAAAATATTTATTTCTTAAATCAGGATTTGCCATTTTTTGTTTTTCTTCTCTCTGTGTACAGCCATAATTTTCCCAACTCTCTCTTTTTCTCTCTCTCTCTCTCTCTCCTTCTCTGTTCTCTCTCGTTGGCAGTGCAGATTGTTTTCGAGCCTTGGCACATTCTTATCGAAATCTGTCGCATAAATCAGAATCTCAATCCTCACTAGCTGGTGTGGCATGAGCAATTGCCATGGACAGCGTGCCTCACATGACCATGGGCCACAGCGGCGACTATTCCCACGCTTTGGCACACACAGTCATAAAGTTTGCCACCCAAATGGTTTGCGTGGATGGGCTGGGAGGTGGGGCGGTGGGGAGGGGAGGAGCAAACATGTCGCGTTGGTCATAAAGCAAGCGACGCCCGTCGCAATGTCCTCGATGAGTGGAGTGCACATAAAAAGTTCTTCTTCTGCAATATAATAAACAATTTCCTGATAAATCGTCAAAGGCTGGCATGCAAGTCAACCTCCCATCTCCCATCTCCCCCCCATCTGCTGCTGTTGCTGCTGTCCTCCTCTGTCTTCAGCACATCCTCATTGGCATGCCGAGTGACGAGTGCCAGTTTCAACTCAATTTATGGGGCACACAAATTTATGCATTTTAAAATGTAAGCGAAATATTTAAATGCCAAATACGAGGCGTATGTGTCTAATGTGCAAATGGGCCTCTGACTCTAATGAGTGCCCCTCCCCTTGCCACACTCAGGCGTTCTCAGGCCAATTCATTGGCCGATTGGTTTGCTTGCCATGGCTGCATTGTTGCACAAATAACTCAAGTTGCAACTAATTACGACGCATTTCGTACTTTACAACTGCGGCAATAAATTTCAAGCGTGTCCCCTGACAAGACATCGCCCATGAAGCAACTCTCGGCTCTCCACTGCCACTGCCACAGGCGACTTACAACTTGCGACTTGCAACTTGCCACTGGCGACTGGGGTCTGCTGCCTGGCAAATTTCAGATTCTCTTCTACACTTTTTTTTTGTTACAGCATTTAACACGCCTCGTCATCATATTCGGAAGCAATGCATCATTCCGCGAGGCAGGCCAGCAGCATCCACAACGCAGAGGCCGTGGCATGTGTCATGGCAACCGAGGCACTTGCCGCAAATTGGTTTGCATTTGCACTGAGGATCGTTCCGAGGCACTCAGCTGCAGCAAGCGACTGGGAGGTGGCGAGGGAGGAAGGGAGAGGGAGGGAGAAACCTCCCGTTCAGTGCGTTAGTTTCGTTGCATGTGCAAATTTTGCGCATGTTGCGCCGTTTGCATGACGACCAAGGGCTGTCAGGCGAAGGAACGGGGATGGGGTGAGGGAGTGAGGGAGTGAGTGCGTCAGGTAGCTTCCAAGTTGTAAATGAGTTTAATGCTGATGACGAAGCTGGCGACACGACACGACATCCAAGACGGAAGCCTGGCCAAGATGTCGTTGTCAACCTGACAGCGCACATATTCAACCATAATTGGGGGCAATGCCAGGCAGCGACGGAGGAGGGGGGATTGAGCAGGGGAGGACACGTCGTTACCAGAGAGATAATATAGCATAATTAAAGAGACACAACACTCTCTGCAACGTATTAATATCCATTTATAATTATGGTTATTGTATTATCCGATTTGCCACTCACCTCCCACTTCACTCCCAGTCCAATCCCACTCCCACTCCACATCCAAATCTGCGCAGTTCAATCAAAATGCATCGCAGCTGTAAAACAACATTTTTCGCACCTGACCACTTTCAAAGCACTTCCACCATTTCTAGCTCCCAGCCACGCCCTCTATCATATATGTTACCCAACATGCTGTACAAATTTGCGACAAATTTGATAATGAGTTGTATGTTTGTTGTACATATACATACACACACACACACACATATACATACATATACATATGTACGTATATATATTCGCTTTTAATTGTGAGTCAAACATCGCAACAACTGCCGGTCACGCACACCAAACTCCACCAATCCCCAGACCCCCACAGACCCAGTCCCTGTCCCAGTCCCAGTCCGGGAGCTGGAGCTGCATACAAATGGGGAGCAGTGACTGCTGCCACGCCCACCTATCGCCTAATCAGGCAAACACATGTGCGCCCCATAATTACATTGGAGCTGAATACGTGCCCGCCACCGAAACCCGAAATTAAGAGCACTGCACCAACAGTGACAACAACAACAACAACATCACCAACAACATCACCAACAACAACAACAACAATAAATGCAGCAGAAAATCGCGCGCATTATTTTATCCAAAATGAGCTTTTCCGGAATACAGTGAAAACCAGCAACGGTAAAGGTGTTGCATAGTTGAGTAGTAGTCGCGTGTCCCTTTCAGCTCAGGGATGGCCATAGAATAACTGAACTTGCTCTCAGTTGGGAAAGGATCGCAATAGTAATACTCAAAAATCACTGGGTTTTAGACCTACCAGAGGTAACATTGTATGATTTTCAGCACTTCAATATTATTCATTCAACTTAAACAAATTAAGCTCACTTTTACATTGATTCAGAAAAGTGTAAATATTTTATGTAATCATTCAAAACATTTATAGTTGTATATCATTAATATTAACTGTGAAATTTGTATAATTTAAAAAGCTTTTACAGTGTACCAATTATATTCAATTATTTAAAAAAGTGTAAATATTTCCAGCAAAAAAAAACTTCCACTTATTTAATTTCATTAAAATCATTAATATCAAATATCAATATTTGATGTAATTGAATTATGAAATTTCGCTTCTATCTTAATTTGACTCCATTGTTGGTTTATTCTTCATTCTTCATTCTCTCATTTATTTTTCATTCAATCGTTATTCTCTGAGCAAATGACTTTATTTGCAAAATCACTGTTTCCAGAATCTTTCATCCCTGTCGCCCATTGCACTCATCACGTGCAACAACAGCAGCAACAACAGCGACAACAGCAGCAATAACAATGACAACAATTGTAACAACAACCGCACAATCAGTTGGCACCCGTTCGACCCCTCTGCAACCTCCAACCCCCGCCCCTGATGGTAGCACTTCCTATAATTCGGCTGCGTAAAAATCACTCAGTGTGGAGAACATCGGGTCGCCGAGGCTATTGAAGTTTTATTGGGCACCGCCGGCGCTGCTGCCGTCGCCGAGTTTCCGTTTGACATTTTGTTAACAATTTCGACCACAATGCGTTTTCATTGCAACAAAAATGGGCAAGGGGTATGGTAAGGGCGGGGGCGGGGTGTGTGCGTGTGAATGCGAATGAATGCATGAATGAGTGCGACGCTGCAATGGGACACAGGTCGTCTGCGGAGGAGCGGGCTGAGAGGGAGCACAGTCAAAGGGCCGTTGGTCGTTGGCGAAGAGGTGTGGGTGGGGGCTGCGGGGTAAAGTTATTGCCCGAGTGAAATCAAACGACAAATGTCACGAAGCTAATGAATTGAAACGTGCCAAAGATTTGTTCGCATGTGACTGCAACAGCGACTCCGCTGATGTTGATGATGTTGATGATGATGATGATGATGATGATTATGTGGATGTGGATGTGGCATGGTGGATGTGGCATGGGTGGGCGTGCGGAATGGTAGAGGGAGTAAAGCGCAAAGTGTCAATAGAATTGTTGTTGATTAGAAGAGTGAAAAGTTGTTAAGAATGGTTCTGAATGGTTTTAGAAAACTCCTCCCATTGAATCAGAGTGCAATTCTTATTAAAGTGTGGCAGCTGCCAACTGGACGCCAACTCATTGAAATTTAAAAACTCATTAACATGTAAAAAGTCAGTGTTTGGAAAGGGCTAAGAATGCAAAGGCCAAAGGCCACAGGATGGAGTATATAGTATAGAGAATGGAGACTGGAGACTGGAGTATTGTGGATAGAAGGGGGTTGGGGGAATATCTAAGTGCGGAAGCCGCGAAAGTGGCCTCGGCTAAATAAATGTTGAACGCAACGAAGAAGTGTTAAAATATTCACTAACTTTGTAACTCTTTTTAACATGGAATCCGTTAGGCGATAGGCGATAGGCGGCCGTGGGCGTGGCAACTAAAATAAACACATTTAAAGCGAAACTTTATGCAGAGCCAAACTCATTTGCATGTTAAATATTTTACCAGCGGCTGCTAGGAGGTGTGGGCCAAGGGATGGCAGAGATTCTATAGAGGGGTGGGTGGGGGAGGTAAGCTTCCATCTAGGAGCTGGAAATGTGTCTTGGAACTTCACACTTTAAAGCTCGAACGAAAACGAGGAAAAAACGACAAAGCGCTGCGAATATTTTAATTAAAATTTGTGCTCAAGACGAGAGCGAGCGTTGTGCGTAGAGAGGGGGAAGGGGAGGGTGGGCGAGGAGGGGTGTGAACGGTGGGCGTGTTGGGAAATTTCAATTAAATGTGCACATGCCAAAAAAGGAGGAACCAACAGACAACAAGCGACTACCGACTAACGACTAACGAAAACCGACCGCCAGCAACCGAAAACCAAAACCAAAACCAAAACAACAACAAATTGAGTGCAGGAACTCGAAAAGGATTCGAGGGAGTCGAACATCGAGTTTGCGGTAAGCGATATAGATAAACACTTCAAATGACTAAAGGATTTGCCATTTAAGCTGCTTGGGGCGTGGCTCCAAATGGAAATTAAGCAAAGCTTTAAAGCCAAGCGAAAGTCGAATCGAGCTGAGTTGAGTTGAGTTGAGTTGAGTCAGGGAAGCGTTCATGTTAAAGACCTCAAGCTTAAGCCAAGACAAGGCTGCACCCACTCAGGAGATCTCGTGGAGCTGGCTGCTGGCTGCAGTCAAACGCTAGTCAGTTGTCTGCTTTGCGTGCGCGGGACAACTGTCGCCTGGTTGGGTAGGATAGGATAGAATGGGATGGTATGGATAGGATGGATGGTGGGATGGAAGGTGGGAGGACGACCTGGCAGCTGGCAGTTGGCAGCTGGCAGCCACTTGACAATGCTCAAGTGTTCCGCTGGCATGTTTAAGATTAAAGCACTGCGCCTTGCAACAAAAGTTGCACTGACAATGGGCGGCCAGGCATGCGACGCTTACAAGTGGGTCCCGGCCTGGAAAGGACCCACAATGAAAGTGCTTCAAGCATTTGCAAAAGAATGGCAGCGGAATTGCAATGGCATTCTAGAGTGCGGCAGAGGCAAGCGACAGCCGGGGCAGCATCAGGGGCTGCATTGTTGCCACTGATGGGTGCCCATGGGGCACGATGAGGGTTGTGGGGTTCAGCTGGGCTGGGCTGGGGGATGTTGATGCGTGTCCTTGTCCTTGCTCAACCAGCTGGCAGAGCCGATGGGTGCCAAGCCAAGCAGAGCTGACGTCACTCACTTTGAAGATATGCTCGCAGATAAGTAGAAAACTGAAAGGTTTCCACGGATCAGCACTTGTACACTGTACAGACAATATACATACATATCTATATTTATATACATATCTATATATATATATATATATATATATATATATATAATCTTGCTACCACAAGGGTCGTCTCAACCGATTGCTACATAAGTCCTTACATACTTTTCACACTAATGACATTGAGTTTTTAAAAACTTTTTTAACCTTAGCTTAGGGGATATTCCCCAAGTCAAGTAATAAAATCAAATCAAACCAAGAATAAAATCAAATTATAATAAATATATAGAAAAAGGTTATTCATATCAAATCTAAATAGAGTTGAACTTTTCTATAGTGAACTTCTATTAGGAATAAGTTCTTTCGTTCCACTTTTGGTGTATTTTCTTTTTATATTGAATTTCGTACATATCTTAAAGTTTATCAAATTTAACTCTGTTGCGTTTATCTCTCCATGCATCAAATATTGCACTGTGTACATATAAATAATTAAAACAGAATGATAGTAAAATTTGATATTAACAACAGAAAAGGCAAATGAAAGATCCTGTGAATCAAGTCAAAATGTCCAACAAAAAGGAAGATTAGAATGCAAACTAATTTTAAGGATTATTTTAAATAAGGGTAGAAAACACATAATAATTTCTGTATAAATAATTTTCCATATAATTTATATAAAACGATCAAGCTAAGAGTAAAGTGACTGTTATATTAAAGCCATTATTGGTCACTTAAGAATAAAGTGTATAACAGTTGGTCTGCATCAGTTTGTTGACTTCATAATTTAAATCATTTCTTGTTGTGAAGCGATTTGCACAATTGATTAATCGACGACACCCAGACACATGCCACATGCCACTTGCCACATGCCCCGAACCCACCACCGCTGTGAAGCCACCACAACTAGGCGTCAACATTCCGCTTAGCTAAGGCCAAAAACTTTTTGCATTAGCAGCTGCTTGCTGCATGCAACTTGGCCAACTCAGCAGCGTCTGGCCCAAGCTCTTACCTCTTTGTCTCTCCATCTCTCCATCTCTCTCTCCCTCGCTGCCTCTCTCTCTTTATCCTAGTTATACTCTGAATGCTACTGCACAGCAGCTTTGCTCCCTTGGACCTGATTGCAACTGGTGTCTGTAGCATAATTGATTCACCAGCCACTCCTTGGCAATATCTATCTATGTATGTGTGCGTGTGTGTTTTTAGTTAAAGTTACTCGTCCTGTGTGTGTGTGTGTGTGTGTTTTGCCACTAAACGTTTTGCTGACAAGCAGTCACTACTGCTTCTGTCCATGTATGCAACTCGAACTCCAACTCCGACTCCAAAGCTGCTGGCTGGTCTGCTGGCAACTTTGCCTCAATGCCGTCCTGTTAGTCAATCAGTGACTTTTCTTTAGCAACAAATTTTCGCAATGAAAATGCAACATCATTTATCAAAATCTAACGGCAAACGGCAGCACATTGGCCACATCAAGTGGATGCCAGCTGGACGCCTGTGAAGTGGCTAAGCCAAAGCCAAAGCTGAAGCTATAGCTAAAGTTTAACTGCAGGCTGAATGACTCTGCCTGGCATTGCATAATGGAGTTGAGAGACTGCAGTGAAAGTTGGACCATCTTTGAGCACTTTGAGGCCACACCTTCGGCCACAGCTCGAACTTATTAGAAGCGAAGCCAGCTGAAAATCAAAGGCAAGCCAAACCCAAAACCTCATCTCTTACCAGAGGATTTGCATGCACTTCATTAGCCACAGCATTCAACGCCCACAGGACGAGGAGAGTCCAGGAGTCGCAGGAGTCGCCACATCAATGCCAAAATTGCAAGTTGTCTTGGCCGTCTGCCTGTTTGCCTTTGTCTCGCCGGGCTAAGTCAACATGCCAACAGGCAACAGCTAACAGCCAACAGGCAACAGTCAACAGTTAACAGCTAACAGGCAAAGGAAATAAATTACAGACGACTTTGTCATGTTGTTCACTCGACTCAACTCGACTCACACTTGGCCTGGACAAAGGAGAAGGAGAAGAACAAGAAGAAACTGCCGCCTACTTCATCGTATCGCACATTTTGGCTAAATAATTGCGAATTTTTATCAGTGAGCACAATAAATGCCAGGCAGACGACCAGTCACTTAGGAGTAGTCTCTCCACCATCTCCACCATCTCATCGCATCTCATCTGCCATCATCGTCCCGTCCCCTTTGTCAGCTGGTTATTATCCTCATAGACATCGATGATGTTGTCGGCGAAAGTTGTCGTTGTGGTTTAGTGCTGAAGAAAGTGTTTGGGAGCTGTGGAACTGTGGAACTGTGTTGACTGCTGGCTGCCCATCTGGCGTCGGGCATTTAATTGGATTTCTGCCCAAATTGCGTTTATTATTGCGGTCCTTATGAGGTGTGAAGGGGCCAATCATGAACAAATTTTGCCCAGTTGAGCACAAGCACCGCTGACCAGAGAGTAATTAAGTTTTTGCCACGCTGTCCATTGGTGTATGGATGGTCTGTGGTTTGTGGTTTGTGCATAATGCTCTTAATGAACCACTTCTTAAAGGCAATGCTCAATTGTAAGGTTCTCTTAAAGTACACATCCTTTGCTTCTGCCTCGAAGGTAAACTTTCAGTTCATCAATTTGACAGCCGAAAAAAATGTCATGTCAATTGCAGGGCATAAATCAGCAGCAGCAGCAGCAGCAGAATCAGCTAGCTAAGCAATGTAAATGTAAACGCTTTGAAAGCCACCCAGCCATGGCCTCCATCTATCTCACATGTTTATCCAAGAGCGGGTGGGTCGGTGTGGTGCTCCAAGTGGGGCCACTGCGGCTCATCGCCTTGTCGAGCGCAGCAAATGGTGACAATTTGTGAAAAGAGTCGAGTGAAAAAAAAATAATATATAAAATATATAGAAGAGAAGAGGAGCTTCAATGGAAACTGCGTTGGATTGCAAATACTTTCATGTTCGTGCCACATGTTCGTGCTCGCATGTGGAAGATGTAGCGATCCACTCCCCTACCCCCGCTGTCTAAGCCAACCAAACACTCTCCCCCGTCACCCATCACTTTTATTTGCCTGACCCACTTTGTGGAGGCAACGACTTGATTACAGTTTTCAATGCATGCGACTTGAATGGCGTTTTGATAGCTTCTAATGCAGCTATCTAGCATCGCGATGCAGTCCACTTAGTGCCAGTTAAGCTTGTACCTCCCCCTGCCCCCTGTCCCCTGTCCCTCTCCACCCACAAGTACCCCTTAGGCACTTTCACTGCCAGTTGAATTACATTTCACTTATCTTTGGCAACAAATTCAGTTGCTGCTCTTGCATGCAAATCCGTGCAGGCCGCTTAGTCCTTGAGCTGGAGAGCAGCTGTGGACACGACTAGATGTGCCGCTCCCTGCCCCCCCCCCCCTGCCTACTGCTTGCCACAGCACACCCCTCTTTGCCACAGTGCGAGGCGACACTCAGCTGCCATAATGTACTTGAAATATTTTTGCATCTTCTCAGACGTTGTTTCATTTGTGACAAAGTGTCCAGATCCGCATCCGTACAGCTGTCATTCTAGCATATCTCTGAGTTATATATTAAAAACTGCCGCCTCTTGTTTAGCTTCCTCAGCTTGTTTATGGCAGAGAAGCACTTGGAATTTATGGCCCTGTGATTATTGCTTCACTTGTCTGCAGATATCGCAGCCTGGCTGCACATAAATCCTTGGCTCTGTCGCATTTGGAGCATCGCTGGGCTTCCAGGCATTACAGTTGTTTAAATTTAAGCTGACAACTTCCGCTCTCGCTCTCGCTCTCCCTCTTTCACTCACTCTCACTCTCTTTCTCTGTCTTTTTACTCATTCACCACGTGGCCGTGCATTCATCCAATTAGACGCTTAATTGTCTGACAAGCAAATTGCTTTGTCAATATTTTCACCAAGTCATCTATCTCTCTTTCGCCCCAGATTCCCCACCCTCACCTACTCACCACCCCCTCTCCTGTGACTGTCTGCCGCACGCACTTAGCCCTGACATTCTCAAGTAGCGGACTTTATTACCCAACCCACCCAGCTGGCAATCGGCAGCCCGGAAGCGGGTCTGTTGCTCCGTCCGTCAGTCATGAGGTAACCATCAGACAGGCTTTCAAGTTTGACCACAAGTGTTGTTGTTGTTGTTGCTGTTGCTGTTATTATTATTATTGCTGTTGTCTTGCCTAAAAAGCTTCCTTTTTTGAGGGGGGGTTGGGTTGGGTTGGGTCTAGAGTGAGCCAGACTCGTGTCACTTATAAACTTCACTTTAAGTTGTCAATATTTATAAATGTTTACACGCCCAACAGGCAGCCGCTGGATGGGATGAAGGCTTGTCATATTATGAAGATGTCTTCTCTCTGGTTTATATCAGTCAACAACAGAAGCTTTTTCACAACAGCTGGCAAAGCGAACGAAAGTTTGAAGCTCTAATCCAAGTAGTGACACTAGCTTGACTACTTCATCGAGTAGATCATCCTCAAAAGGAAGGAAAGGGTCAATTTGCATACCTGCTGCGCAATTGTTGGATATCATAAATATTCCTTGACATCTATGCTAAACCATTAGAGCTCGAGTTTTTCATAGTATATAGTCCCAAACAACCCATTTGGAATTACAAAGGAAATACATAAACAGCAACATTTCACTTCCTTTAAAGCCGGCTCAATAGCCGTAAAACCCGAACATAATTTCCAGACCTCAACGATGATTTTATGCAAATCGCAATCAAGAGAGAAAACGGGCACACATATGCCCTGCAATTCGGCTCAATAAAAGCCAACAAATGCCGCTTGATAAGTGTAAAATTTACAATTCCGATTTTTACAACAGTTGTGCGGAGTCTTTAAACTGTCCGCTCTAACCCCAACCCCTAAATAGGACTTAACAATGATATGAAAAAATTGCATAGGCTTACAAAATGCCCCCGTTAAATACTTCGTTCGAGGCCCAACAAAGGGCCCGCAATTCAATTGAAAAATCTGTTGGAAAAAAGGGGTTGGGCCGTGGAAACTCTGGCACAGCTGTTATATAAGAGCACACGTACATAATTCTCAATTGTCTGAGCTGTTGCCTTTGACGCCTGGCAATCAAATTAAAAATTGAGATACATTTTTCAGCTCGCCCCGCATAGAAAGGGGCGGATCAGCGGACTTAAGATAGTCGACTTGATTGCTGGCATTGTCGAAGGGGTTGCTCAGTTCCTCTAATGAAGTCATTAAGGGTGGCTCTCTCTATGCATATCTACATCTCAACAACACATGTGTGTGTGTGTGGTTGTGTGCGTGCGGTTAACTTT
The DNA here is from genome assembly GCA_035045305.1 of Drosophila maculinotata. Lineage (NCBI taxonomy): Eukaryota > Metazoa > Arthropoda > Insecta > Diptera > Drosophilidae > Drosophila > Drosophila maculinotata. Next base: position 48,001 of record JAWNPD010000134.1, on the reverse strand, counting down.
GAGTAACTGAGTTCTGAGTCCTGAGTCCTGAGTCCTTAGGTCCACAAATGTTGTTGCTGCTGTTGCTGCTGTTGCTGATGATGTCGACGTCGCCAGCAAATGAATAAATTATCAACTATGTGAAGGTACTTACCGAGTAGAATGAGTGCTCATGTAGTTGCTGTTGCTGTTGTTGTTGGTATTGCTGTTGGTGTTGGTGTTGGTGCTGCCGATGTTAGCTTTTGGAGGGCAGTAATTGCAGCGCCTTGTCGTCTAGGCCATTAGAACCCGGCACTAATGGGCCTCTAGCTGCTCGACACTCAACTGGTGGGAGGTAGAAGGTGGCCAACTTGAAGTTGCTACCCAAAAGCCACAGCAATATTACGCGCATAAAAAAGGCATTTGTAAGACATGAAAGGCACTCAGTCAATGGCGGGCAGGTGGCTTTGAGAGGAGCGGTGTGGGCACAAGAAGGAAGACAAATCAATGCAGGTGTCACAAATGTCAGACGACAGCTTTGGCCCGCCCGTGAGGATATTAATGTCGCTGACTGAATTGATGATGACGATTGTTGTTTGCTTGTTGTCTGTCGGGAATGGGGGCAAGGGAGGCAGCAGGAGCAGGAGCTGAAGCCGAAGAGGGGATGCAGCAGGCGGCCCTGAGCTTAAGCCGATTTGCCATCTTATCGGAGGCGCACGGCAAAGCGATTCCGATACCAATCTCCGCCTGAAGCGCCTCAGTCAGCTTTCATAATGTGCTTTTCCTGCCTGCCTGCCTGCCTGACTGCCTTCCTGACTGCCTGCCTGACTGCCTGTCAATTGACAGGCATAATAAATCATGTGTTATAGTATTAATCAAGTTGAAGCCTTCATGTTGCTCCCGACTTTGTAGATGTTCAGTATGTTGCTGCTGTTGCTGCTGTTGTTGCGGTAATCGCATGACATTTATTGCAGTTACCGTTCTGCCTGCCACTCAAAGAGTCTTCCTTCACTGTAAACTGACTTAAAGTTTACTTTGACTTCAAGTAGGCATTTAATTGCGCCTCGTTTCTTTTTGCTCATTGTCCTGCTGCTCTCACTTAAGCTCTTGCCTTGAATTGTTTCTCTAATTGCCATTTGTCGCATCGCCTTCTTGGATTTACTTCTCCACCGCCCCACATTCCCACCTTCCCCCCTACCACACCTCCACTGTCTGGCCGGCGCATTAAGAACTTGTAAAGTTAAATTAAGAGTTTCGTCTACTAGGCAAAAAATTCAAAAGGCGTGTGTGGCCAGAAAAGTTTTAGCAACTATTATTCTGTGGAGGAGGAAAAGACCATTTCATTTGATAGTAATTTCAGAGTTAGGAATTCCTACAATTCTTCAAATATTTAATACTAGTGAAGAAAAGAACAGGGTTTTGCTAGGAATTCTTGAAAAATTTAATACCAGTGAAGAAAGGACCAGGCCATTTTAAAGTAAGGGTAAGGGGTTAGCTAGGAATTCCTACAGTTTCTTATATATTTAATACTAGTGAATTTACCCTCTTGTTTTCACAACTTTACAGTCAGCCCACGCTAATTACTGGCCCATTCGTCGTGTTGCCAACTGCAATTGAATGTAGCTTATTATTTAATTTGCAGACTGTAAAATGTAATGCAATTAAAGGATTAAATGGGAATGCCATTAGGCTTTATTATCATCAACATACTTAGCGCCAGCGACAGGTTGGACAACCAGCGAATAATTCACAGGGAACCCAAATGGATGTGGCAACCAGAAGGATAGTTCCAGCTAAAGATCCTGTTGCACTTCAATCCGGTTTTTGGTATTGCTGACAATTGATATATTTTCAATTACATAAATGACAGGCAACAAATCTTAAGTGCTTACACAATTTGTCCAAATGCGGCGGCACGACACAAAAAAAAGGGGCGAAACTGAAACTATCTCAGCCTTAATGTAATTGCTGCCCCTCGCCTTGCCACTTGCCGCATGGGGAGACGACACGCAGTAGGACAACAAGCCGAAACGAACCGCTCCCCGGGAGGGAACTGAGGGCGGTCAGATGGCGACATTTAAATAAACCAACGTTGACTTTACCAACTACAAAAATAAACATTTTTCTGTAGGAAAATAAATTTCTTTGCATTTTATTTTGTAGCAAGCAAATTTGATTTGATTTTTAGGCGAGAGCTGCTTCTACCCTTATTTGGAACTTAGTTCGCCAGCTATCTAGATATCGGCAAAAGTCGCAAATCAAATAAAGTAAATTGAATAAAGACAAACGACACGCCCCATACAAATGCATCCCAGGCAAAGAGGCAAAACTTCTATGAAAATGGGCGTGGCAATGGCGGCATGAAATTAGTTGCTAGTTCTCTGTGCCTCGTGCCTTGTGTCTCGTTCCTTGAGCTGCGAGTTGTAAATGCGAGGACAGAAATCGAAATCAAAATGTTCGCATAAAAGAATTATCTGTGCTTAAGTTGGATTATCTCCGGCCATAGAATCCAATTGCCAATTGAATGGAAAGATGCACGAGATTCGATTTGTCGAGTTGCCGCCGAACGTAAAATTTATTTGCCGAGGCTTTCTCCCATCTGAAGTCCTGTCCCACAATCGACAGCCACTTGACAAGTTTTCCAAATTCTTTCCATGTGTGTGCGTCTCTGTTATTTTTATCTTTTTTTTTTTATCGAATTTCACTTGATTTGCTTGGGTCTAAGCACAAATTTATGAGACACAAGCATATGTTTTGGGAATGGGGGGGGGGGGGAGTTAAGGGTTAGACTAATATCAAATAAAAACTGTACTCCTTAAAGCCAAGACAGCCCGAGATGACGTAAGCCAGTTTTGTTGCTTCCGATATTTCAGAAAGCTTAATACTTTATTCATTATTCACATAACTCAACAAACTCCTTATTTTTGTATTCCTCATTAGCTGCAGAGGGCGCTTTCCTGATGGGCGGACTTGCCGCCTTTGTGTGTGTCCTTTTCTAGTTCATGCAACACAAGCGTCAGAAGCTCGAATTCACGCTTGATAAAATCTACAGATTTCTCCACATCGCGCCGATTGTAATTTGCGTCGAGATCTATACAAATGTACATATATAGAGGATTTGTAAATCCTACAGTTGTTAGATACTATATAGAGAAACTCACTGCGTCGCTTGCACAGCATGCGATAGATTATTTGAATGCCATCGAGTGCACGATCCTTGTCCAGATCATTGTTGCTTATGATGTCCTTGCAGAGGCTCAGCGTCTTCTCCCACTTGAGGCCCAGAGCACGCGATTGATTGTAGGATCGTTCCAGCTTGGCCAGATCGTTCTTTAGACCCAAGACGGTCAAAGCCGCCTCACTGGTGATCTTCACCATGCGCTGTCGCATCACCTCGATCTCCTGCAGCTTTTTGTTTTCCAGCTCATTGATCTCCACCTGGGCAAGCACTGTGCAGAGAGATTTTAAGCTTAATATCAGGATTTGTAAAGGCTTCGCTTATACTCACTCAATGCATCACAACGATCCATGCAATCTTTGGACGAAACATAAATATCGGAAGCCTCTACCACATCGTCCAGGACTCGCTCATATGGCTCGAATTCATGTACAGTTTCTTTGAGAGCACGTCGAAAGGTCATCAGCTCACTGAGCGATCTCTTGAACTCATCAATGCCCTTGGTCAGCTCGTCATGCAGTGACTCCTGCTGTCGGATGATCGTCTCGGCAGTACGCTTCTTGTCCGCACAGTCCTTAATAAAGCCATTAACCTCAATGAAGCGCTTCCTCAGCCGTTCCTGCATCCTGTACATCTGAGCGATGCGCTGGTGATTCATTTCCGTCTGTCGCTGTGCATCCTCCAACAGCTGACGCTGCAGCACCAGCATCGCATCATGCTCCCGAGCATTGGCTATGTAGAGCATCTCAATGGAGTCACCCGCCGAGTCCCAGTTGGGTGGTTTCCTAAGATTAGACAATGAGTCAAATGAGTGGGTCGGGCTGAGTATTTCAACTTACACGAAGAAACGCTCCTGCTGGCGCGAGATTAGGTACTCCCCCACCGCCTCCTCGGGATTAAGATCCAGATTGCCGATGACATCGGTCTTCTGAGTGGGCTTATGGCGCGGCATTTTTACTAGATTTTAATCGCACTTTGCTTGAAAAATATAATATTAACTTTTTTATGCTCAACGTTTTGTTGTCGAATGGACGTGTAGTGTAAATAATGTGAGCTGATTGAGACTATTTGACGACAAATACAAAGAGAGAGAGAGAGAGAGAGAAAAGGACAAAGTAATATGTGAGTCTGCATTGTAGAAGGATAGCAGATAAACTATGATATTGTGGATCTCTGCCAAGTATTATCCTATTGCTTGAGACCGATTGCGTTATCAACACGCTCAGAATCAATAATATATATTATGTCCAGTTTTAAAACGTACACGGTATCTATATATATTTAAAAATGTAACTATTTGTAACTATTTTTATAAAATATATATATATATATATATATATATATATATATATATATATATATATAATAAAATATTGCAACCAAATTTGCACACTCTTACTAAAACTTGCATGTCATTGTATTTATTTATTTTGTTTTTATAACACTGATAAAAAGAGAAACACAGTTAATATATAAAATTGAAAAAAAAACTTAGAAACCCTCAATCCAACTTAGCAAAAAAATGTTAAAGTTTAGTAAATATTTATTTATTAAGTGAAAATCATGTTTATCAAATATAATTACTTTAATAAGACATTAATATGATATGTCTGAAAACCATGAATATTCGCAATGCTTTTAACAGATGTCAATTGTTCCCTTGTAGTTTTAAGAGCAGCTCTGTTACTAAGAAATATTATGCAGATTGTAATTAAAGGTGTTACATATACCATACAAATAGCCACAATCTGCATTAACTACATAAACATGTGTTTAATATCCAAATGATAGCCCTGATATCATTTAAATTCAGTATGGAATATTGATTACTTGCTAAAGCTGATTTTTGTGGTTTTCCTGGTTGCCCAGTTACAATCTACCCATGGATATTTTACAAACATATGTTGCTATAAGCCACATCATTGCCCAGGCAACCAAAGTTGTTGATTTCCTGCGATTCACTTTAAATGTGAATCTCAGTTTAGTTGGCAGTGTTCAAAATGTTCATTATTCATTATATTATATTATTACAACACTTACAGAGTTGAAGGAGTTTTTCTTTTTTGTTCTTGTTATTGATTTGAGTTGCGTTAATATTGACACGATTTATTGATAACTTTCGCAATGCCACGCACTAAGCCGACAAAGACTCTCGATGTCCTGGGCAATCTGGACCTGCGGCCCGAGGAGGCGGTGGGCAGCTACTTCATGTCAAAGACACAGGAGAAGTACTTTGTGTAAGTAGAATCTTCGGAAGCCACCACGAATTGTAGTGGTTATTAAGTGAAGTCTCTTCACAGCAAACCGCCAACTGCGGATACCGCTGGGGACTCCATCGAACTCCTCTACATACACAATACTCGGGAGCATGACAATATGCTGAGGCTGCAACAGGAGATGCTGGTGAATTCCAAGCGCCAGTCGGAGTTAAATGAGGAGCGAGTGACACAGATGTACAAGACTCAGGAGGGACTGCGACAGCGCTTTATTGATGTGAACAGCTTCATCAAGGACTGTGCGGACAAGAAGCGAATCGCCGAGAAGGCCATCAACGATGAGACGGTGCTGCACAAGGAGCTCAGTGAGGACATCAAGAAATTCCAGACCTCCATTAGCGAGCTAACGACCTTTCGCGAGGCACTCAAAGGCACCGTGGAGGAGTTTAAACCCTATGAGAAGGTACTCGACGATGTGGTGAAGGTATCGGATATTTTCGTCTCGCCCAAGGATTGCATGGATCGCTGCGATGCACTGAGTAGGCATATAAATATATTGATATATATGTATATTGAGACAACATTGTCATTTTAGTGCTCGCCCAGGTGGAGATCAATGAGCTGGAGAACAAAAAGCTGCAGGAGATCGAGGATATGCGTCAGCATATGGTTAAGATCACAAACGAGGCGGCTCTCACCGTTTTGGGCCTAAAGAACGATCTGTCTAAGCTGGAACGATCCTACAATGAATCCCGTGCCTTGTGCTTCAGGTGGGAGAAAATCCTTGCTGCCACTAAGGATGTTATAGCCGCCAATTATTTGGACAAGCAGCGAAATATTGGAGCAATTCATGCCTTATACTTGATGTTATGTCGACGACGCGGTAAGTTTAAGTTTTCAATGAAACTTTGTCACACTTTTAATTGACTCGCTCAAACCACAAAGGATGGGGTGCTGGTCTACGACTGAAAAATTTCGAGGCCATATTGGATTTCATAAAGATCGAGCTGGAGCTATTGCAAGAGATGATGCGGGAGCTGGAAGAGGAAAATGAGTCGAAAAGCAGACTGGTCAAGGGCATCGAGGCTTACTGCTAACAGGGCAATCAAAATTTACTGTGTTGCTTTAAATAAATATTTGTATCAACGACTAAGAACTAAGCGTGTTTATTCTGTGGAATTTAGCTAGCTTAACAACCTCCCAATTATTTATTTTCTCTCTCTATCTCTCTCTCCTTGTCGCCTTTGCCCTTGCTGCAACTCTTAAACGTTATTAATAGTTCCCCGCTGCAATCGCTTGTTGATGCCACTTTCTAATTGCTTTTACCTCATAAATCTTGCCCCACTCGGACACTGGCTTTTCTTTCCCCAGCCTCTGTTCCCGCCGTTCCGCCGTTCCACCGTTAGTTCGGGTTCGGGTTCGGGTCCGAGTCCAAGTTTTGTCGCGCTCTCTCTGCATCTGCAGTCGTCATAAGTCACAAAATTGTCGGACACTCAAGACAAATGTGTCGCTGCATTGGCCGTTGGCTCATTTAATTAGAAAACTGGAGACGAGCGGAAACGTAGATGGAGATGGAGATAGAGATGGCTGGAGTACTCTCGCTTCCATCCGGAATGACCCGGGAGTGCAGTTAACGGCCTGTCGCATCAATTGCACATTACCAACACTGCAAACACAAACTCCGCTTGACGGCATTTTAATTACGTCAGCCAAGGAATTCCTCCAGACTGCTCCCTTCCTCCAACTTGCTCCCAATTAGCGGAACGGCTGACAATAGCTAAAAAAAAGAGTGTTGTCAATTGCACGACTTGACACTCGTCGGAGGCATATTGAAAAAGTTTTTTAATTACCTCCGAAAAAAAGGACGGTCGCTGGTTTTTCAATTATTCATTGACAGGCCTTAGTTCCGCCATTTAACCTGTCGACCACTTGACATTGTGGCCCGAAAAAGTTAACAAAAGTTACAAGTTAAATGTTCTCACTAAAAGTCGTCGGCTTAACACTTTTGCAAAGACCGCAATGCACTTTTGACTTTAATTAAATCACAGCTTTTTACATTGCTTAGCAATTGAACATCGTATTTTATAATTATATTGACTGTCAGTTTGATTGCATTTTAATTATGCGCAAAATGTCAAATAAACCGCTTAAAGCTGCCAACAATTAAATTAAAAATTTAAATCTAAAAACTTTAATCACACGTTTTCCATTCAGCCGAGCAGAAATTGAAAAATTGGCCCAATGCAACGCGACGACAAATTCAATGCCCAAAATAAATTTTAAATCTCCAACTCTTTTGGCTGTCGGAGTGGCGGAATGGTGGAAAGGAGGGGAAACTTGTGACATTTTTATGCCATGTCGTTTTCTGTTCGTGTTTTGATTCCCATTGCTGAAGACATTTCCGTCCCGTTTTAGCTTGAAAGGTGTTAGAACTCAGCCGTTGTTGTTGCTGTTGCTGTTGCCATTGCCGTTGCCGTTGATATATAGACGAGTATCGAGCATATGAAAACATTTTAATTAATGCTGACAGCTGAAAAAGTCGCGGTCGCTTTTGTTGTGTAAATTTCTCGACAACTTGAATGCCCGGGCTCGATAATTATTATTGGATTTCCTTCTGCATTCACTACTGGTTTTCTTTTCGCTGCGGCTTGTGTTTTTCTTTGCTGTTCACTGTTCGCTTTTCGCCTTTTCTATTGAGCAACACGTCAACAAATTAATCCGCTTAGCCTCGCATTTTTACCTTATTGAGTGGGTGCTCCCGCTGGGGTTGCCAGACTAGACAACTGTCAGACCCAGGCCATGATTCAGACCCAATACACCGAACCCAGAGAACCCAGACGCATAGCCAGACAGTTAAGCTTTAATCCTTAATAGTTGGCTCTGGCTCTGGCTCTGGTTGAAGCTGGAAGGGGTTAGACCACGTTAGTGTTCGACTCGAGTTTTCTAGGGTTTCCCTTTGTTGTTGCCGGGTGTCAAGGTGAATGATTGAGCCACTGGGGAATGTCCCAGGCAGCTACTTTTAGCTAATTAATGGTTTCAATTGTTAAAGCATTTCACATAAATTGGGTGCGATAAGCAGGATTTCTTGCTTATATTTGTTTATCATATGACTAGGCATGTGGCAGACGTGTGTGCTCCCAAAACCAACCGCATCACTCAATAGAGCAGAAATAAATCATGTTTTATATGTGGTATCCAAAGGTGTTGAAAAAGCAATTAATATTGAATATTGAACGACTTAATATTAAATATGAACTAGATATCAAACAGATTGGAAATAATGCAAAACTTATAATCTTAGCCCCAAATTTAATCTCATATGAAACAAAATTTTTAGGACAACTTAATATAAATAAAAAGAATATTTAATATTTTTTAAATAAATAGTTAATAATACGACTTAGCATTCAGATCTTTGCCATACAAAGGTAATTTTTAAACAATTGTTTACGTTATAAATGACCGCTATTAATAAAATGTTGCCAAAGTACTGAAAGTATTATATAAACAAAAACATTTCTTATTTATAAACTTAATTCTCGGCCTAACACACTTTTAGAATTTTCAATACTGGTAAAATCTGTTTAACTTTTTATCAGTAAAGCAAACAAAAAAAAACGTATCGATCCCCCAAATTTATTTTGTTTTGTAAGACATAATTTTTGTAAGAATTTAAGTCGATACATATGTACAAATTCTAATCTATAAATCTGTGCTACACTTAAACTCTCGTATGGTAATAAACAGACATATACTAGCATATTCCAATTTGCTGGTTTCCTGCAACAATTATGCAAATTATAAAGCCACACATTTTAAGTGCCGAAGTTAAAATACCCTCAATTATATTTCTTTAAGTTTTAAGCAATCAAATATTACCAAAATATAATTGGTATTTGTATTTGAAATCTAGTTGAGCACACTTAAATGCTGAATCGGAATCGAAACATATAAATATTGAGAGATAATTATAGAGCAGCAACACCACAAACATAATTTCTAATTGCACAATTTTCTGAACAAAAGCCAATAATAATAATAATATATTACCGTCGGTTCAAGTAATTTTAAGATATTAAACTATCAAAGCATTCTTGGAATATTTTGCAATACAATGGCAGCCTAGGAAATCGCCTTGTCATGTCATTTGGTTGCCAGCAACAACAACGTTTCCCTGTCGGCCAATGCACTCCCTGGGTGCAGCAACAGCAACAGCAATAGCAACAACAATTTTCACTGTAATAACAATATATAACACACAAATTTGAATAACAAATTAACTCGCACACACACATACACACATACACAGTTACTCTGTGACATCTCAGGCTGTGTGTGGCGTGAGCCTCGAAATTGCCATTCAGTCGGCTTTCTGGTTAGTTAGTCAGTCAGTCAGTCAGCCAGTCAGTCAGTCAGTCAGTCAGTCAGTCAGTCGGTTGGGGGCTTCGACTTGCTGGCAGAACATAATTGAATGCCTGCAGGACACACAACAAAAAGGCAGCAGCGCAGGAGCACTGGAGAAATACGTAGCAGCAGCAGCCATAGAGCAATAGCCACAAAATATTTGCTTATGTCGCTGGCTGGCAAAAGGCAGCCACAGCCACAGCAACGGCCACAGGCCAACCACGAAACCAGCAACCACCAACCACCCAACCGCCCGATTACACCGTCCGACGTCCGACGTCCAACGTCCATCAAGCATCGACCCATCGACCAATGCTACTTGCAGCAACGTCAACGTCAACGTCAACGTTGCATAAATCAACACAACGACAACGACAGCGACTACTTGCAACAACAGCAACAGCAATGTTGCAAAGGCAACTGCGCTGCCAATTTCGAAGCCAGTCAGTTGCTGGCCCCAAAGTTGATTGAATATTTCAAACTATGCATCTTTAATAAAGCGCAACAGCAACAGCGACGCCTGCGGATATTTGTGGGCGCAAATGCAAATGCAAATGCACAACAGCAACAGCAACAGCAGCAGTGACAACAGCAACAGCAGCCACAGCGACCCTTAGTCGTTGTAATTTGGAATTTTGACTAACTGACCGATGGCCTAAGCAGGCCCATTCCTTAGACAGCCTTAGACTGTCTGGGTTTCTAATCAAATGCTTGACTCGAAGATTTCTGAGGTTCTTTTTTTGCTTGCCGCATAAAAGTTGAGGCCATGTCTGGGTTTTGGCCACTGAGCAGCATCTAATTGAATCCGACCGCATCACGATGAAGTTTGTCGTCTTTTGCGACAGTTTTGTTTGGGGTTTGGCTTAGCAGGCAGCAATGGATTGGGGATTTGGCTAGCACTTTGTGTTTGTTTAGTTGACCGCAGTCAAAAATAGCTTTGAAAAAGTTTCGACTACAAAACTCTCGACTTGCTTGACGCTGATGATGCGTTCCGTCCAAAAAGATTCCTTCGCATCTTTGTCAAAGTCTGAAGTTTGCCATAGTTCAAGTTAATGTTGTGTGACTTTTGTACTTTTGGCCAATGGCTGTCAGGCAATGAACCATGTTTGATGCCCTAACATAGTATTGGCAAAAAGTTTTAATAACTTGGCCAATTGCCTGCATTCTGCATTCTGTGTTGGCTAATACAAAGTTTTGAATAGCATTGGCTAACTGAATGCAACCAACTACATTTATGTATCCTGTAGCCATTAACGGGTTAAAAGAGAGTGTAATCAGGCAGCTAATAGATTTTCCAACTGCCGGCTAATAGAAAATGATGAGCGGCGTTTGCTGCAAAGAAAATTTGTGATGCTATAAAGTAAACATAAATAAACAGTATTGTAAAAATATTAAGAAATTTTATTAAATTACTTTTGATCGCATTAGCTCTACTTTAAGGTAAGAGCAGTGTCCACTGATCAAATCTTGAATAAACATTATTAAAAAATAATAATTTATATATATATATATATATATATATATATATATTCTAGAACAGAATCAAGGAAACCTCAAAATGTAAATTTGAATATATATTTTCAACTTAAGCTTATATATTATATTATCAATACAGATTATTCGAAAACCAATAGAGCAGGGTATTTCTGAGTCGATAGCTCTAACTGTACAGCTTTATTATTAGCTGTGGTTGCTTTTATTTTTAGGTGTGCCAGGGGAGCGATGAGAGCCATTTTATGCATTTTATGGCCATAGACAACATCCGCTTAATTAAAATTCTGTATTAAAATTAACTACTGCGGCGGCTAATGCTAAATAATTTCGAGCGTTGCACGCGTCGTATACGCAATGTGGCAACGGTCTGGCCAAAAGTTGCACTGCGGCAATACAAACCCATGCCCGTACTCGAGAGCCAAGCAAATCGGCTTAATGCGGCTCAGCTTAGCCAACCTGGCTGGCAGTCCGTCTCAGCCTCATCCTCGGGCCATTTTACTCGCAATTGAAAGGCACAACACAACAGAAAAAAAAGAAAACTAAACCTGCTCACAATGCGAAAATTTAATTTAGCTTTTGCTTTTTTTGCTGTTAGCCCCCATGAATAGGTGGCTGCAGCAGCAACAACAACAGCAATTCACTAGCAACATGAGACGCATTACACATACGCAGTGTTATCCGTTTTGTTTCTTTTTCACCTCGCCTTTCTCGCCTCTCTTCTCTAAATGAGTGCTTGCAACTGTGTGCCAAACCACAGGAGATTAATTTCGTGTCTGTGCATTCTTTTCACAACATGGCGCAGACAGACAACAATAGGGCAAACGACACAACACGCCCTAATCCCTCAACTGGGCAGGGTCAAAGGCGATGAATTAAAGTCAATAGTTGCCCATGAATGCCACGCCCATTAGATAATTTGACCAAACATTTGTCCATTTGCTCTCAATTATTGAATAATTCCAAGAAAATTACAAACTTCCCTAGAACTTAGCCGGCTGTCAATTGAACTGTCAACTGTCAGCTGCAATTCAAATTTCTTTACAGGCTGCTGCAGACAATTTGCCACCGCAGATACCTCCTCCTGATTGTGTTGAAGGACTCGTGATAAGCCTGTCAGATATCACACTCTCAGGCACAGCAGGTGTCCATTAAGTAGCAATTAGTCGCACGTCTGTTTAGTGGCTGCCTTGATTACTGCTGGTGTGTGGAAGGACCGAAGGACCCAAGGGGCGTATAGGCGTGTGAGCGCGCCCAGTAGGCTCAATCAAATTTACACGCTTTCCAATATTATAAACACGCATAAGCTGCCTCCACCCCCCTCCAAAAGGGGGCTGAACTCCTGCTGTGGCTATGGCTGTTGCTGATGTTGATGACATCCTGCTGACACTTTAGTGCGCCGCAACCTCAGGCTCCCTCCTGGCTTTGATGTGGCCAACTGTTCGAAGCTGGAGCCAAGGGCCGAGGGCCAAGAGGTGTGTCCAGTGCACTGGAAGCTGTGCATAATTGGGAAATAGTTGACCAGCAAGCATCTCAGGCCGGCTGCCTGCTGGTAGGAGGCCGTTAAGTGGCTTATTGCCCAGCAGCCAATGCATGGCTGACAGATCCTGTGGCTTGTGGCCACATAATTAGAAAAATACTCATTAAGTATTTGCTGCCTGTGGGGTAGTAACAGCAACAGGAAGCAACTGGCAGCAGCGGATTGCACTCATCCGACTGTTTTGTTAATTATGTAATTAATAATAGTCTGCGATTGCCAAAAAAATGTTGATGTTAAGCAAATTTGCACTAGCTGAAATTTGTATATTTTTTTACCATATGCGTACTTGCAATACGATCAAACTAACACTGTCATTTGAACAGCTATATAAAATATAAGACATGACACTGAACAGAGTATCATTTAAATATATATACGAGCTTCAAGCTTTTTTCTGACAACATACATAATTTGTACGGCAACACTATATCTAGTTAATAGTGGTTAGGACTTGTAAAAGCTTGGTCACAACTAACAGTCCATTTAATATACATAAATAAGTCAGTCTATCAGCCAGCCTCTGTGTTTATATACTATATACTAAGATTTTCAGTTTTGAAGCTGAATATGGATGCAACTTGGAAAATATTATAATTTTTATACAATCAGTATTGGCGATGGATCTGTTCATACCATATATATATCATATCACTTATGTTGTTTTAAAAAAATTTATTATTTTTTAAGACCTCTGACAATATCTTTTTAATTTTGTTAAAAATGTATAAATGTCTTTATGCTTTGTTATTTATTTATTTCATATATTTTTTATTATTTGTATTGTTTTATTATTGACTTAAACTCATTTCACAGTTCCACTTAAGAGCTGTGATCTATTGTGAATGATGTCTTCCATTAAGAATTTAGTTTCACGCCTTTTTCACTCATACTTTGATTTTGTGGAAGCCACCTTTCAGCTAATTGCCGTAGAGAACATCAAATATTATGATTGCCAAACTTTCGCTTCACTTTCAACCAAATACAGTAAAGTTATAGCCCCAGTTTCCCCTTGCAGTTTTTGGCAAAATTTATCTAAAAAAGTTTGCGGCGTTGGCTCATAAATTTCAGATTTTTGGGCATAAACATAAGTTCTCAATTTCCAAGTTGGGCATCGTTTAAAGCCCCCCAACAAAGCACAAATCCAAAAACTCATTACGGTAATTAGGCATTGTCCGGATGGTGGGGGGGGGGGGGGGGGGTAACAAATGTAAAGAGGCAATAGACAACGGCAATGGCGCCTGTGGTACCAGGACATTCAAAATACCAAATATGGAAATTGTTTTTTGGCCAAAAATCCACCAAATGTCTAAAGCCTAATGAGGTCGACTATGATTTAGGCCGATTGGCTAGACCCGCAAAGGGTTGTTGCAACGGGTTGAGGGGGGATGCAGTATATCGAGTGGATAACTGTGCTATATATATGTACTGTATATAGTACGATTACCATAGAGTATATCAAATGTCAGTTGTATTTGAATAGTGTGGGGCAGCCAAGCACTTTATGAATAATTTGTTATTGTAGTTGTTGTAAATGACAATTGGATTATAATTATGAGTTGACATCGATAAAAATTGTATTTAAATCCGTTCGCTCACTTTTATGCATGTTAATAAAAATGTCGCATTTATTGTGCATTATCGCTGTAGTAGTTGGCTGGCTGTGTCCTTAATTCATGTTTAAACTAAAGTGACATTTACAGGCAATTATTTAACGGTTTAATTGCATGACAGGCCATTGAACTGTCAATGTGGGAATTCGATACTGGTGCATACAGATGTGCTTACTATAGAAGCACTCTTTGGAGGCAACCGCAGAGTTGCTCTTGAAGTTGCACTTCTTCTCATAGCTGGCAGCTATGGTCGCTCGCAGCTTTTGTTTGCCTTCGCATCCTCAATGGCCGCCATTATATTGTTAATATCTGTGCATGCAACAGACAGAGAAGGACCACAGCCCCAGAGCCCACAGCCCCGCCCACAGTGGCGCCCAGCGCTTTATAGAGTTGCCTTTTGTTCACAGTGCTGTTGCGGCAACCGCATTGAAATTAACTTTAGTGCCATTTAAAGTTATGCGCTTCATAAATTGCAAAAACAGTTTCAATTAAAATGCGGCCATCATAAAAAGGAAATGCTGTCGACTCTCGCAGCTCCTGCAAATGTGTTGTTCGCCTTGTTGTTGCTGCTGCTGCTGCAGATAGAAACAAAAGGCAACAGCATCAGCCGCCGCTCAACGCTCTGGCCAATAATGCAAAAAGACAGTGGCGTCGTCAGCTCACATTCCTGGGGGGGTTCACTTTACCTGCCTTAGCTGCTTTCAGTTCACTTTGACTATTTTGAAAGATCTCAGATATTAAGTTGACTCAACCCCCTCTTTGCCACGCCTCTGGCAGCTGGTCTTTACCCTGCGCACAGTTGGCTCGTTTGCTTGCGTCCGTCATGGTCATCATCATAATTTGAATGCAACGCATTTAATTGCAAACTTGCATTAATTATTATTGAACAATTTTTTAAATGTGAAAACCTCACAAAGGCTACCCGAGGCGTAAACTTTTTGCGGCACCTGTTTGTTATCTGACGCCTTCCTTAACCAGCCCGCTCCTCTCCCTACCTACCTCACTCCCTCCCATTACTGCCGCTTTCCATTGTCTGCTTATCGGCGTTTCACAAGTAATTCAAAGCGCCTGCGGCGACGCGTGCAATTTTTGATTTCCGCTTTTCGTATTTTGGGGCACATTTCCCGCTTATCGGCCATGAAATTGTGTAGGCTTTCCATAGCCTTGTCGAGCTCCCGTTCTTCCTGCTGTTGTTGTTGTTGTCGTTCACTTTGGCATTGCTCCCGGCACTTGTGTCGATAAAACACGAGCAAGTTCACTGGGTAAATTCGGGTAACTTGTCCCAGTTAAGAGTCGAGCAAATTTATTGAATTTTACAATGTGGCAGCCAAACTTTTGGAGTTGGGTGAGAGACGTGCCAGGATATTAAAAACTTTACACAGCTTACTAAAGAGTTTATCGCAAAAGCTAGTTACTATGATATATAAGCCAAATTGAAGCCGGTTGAGGCGATTACAGCATATTCATTACCCCAAACATGTTTCAATAGTATTCAATTTACTTTGATAAAAAGCTCTTCATATTCATGGATTTTCATGCTAATGAAATTATATATATGTGCACTCACCGCATAGCCCCACACACAACTTGCAACTGGCAACTTGCAACTGCAACAGACGCAACCTGTTCAGAGTTGGTGCAGGTCAAATCTGCCCACATATCAGCTGCATTCATCGTAAGCAGCAGCTGAAAAACTTTATTTTTGGGGTGTATTCACTTTGATAAACATTCAAAAATATTTGTTAAAATTTTACGTATTTAAATCACAATATTTAAGCAAGTAAATTACGTAAAGACGATTTAAATGCTCGACTCTAGCTTCGATTCTTGGTTTCTTTCGAAAATTCCCTTATATTTGAAATATTTAATTCTCTTCAAAAGAATAGCAAAATTGATCAAAACTATAGCTGAAACTAGGGTATTTGTTTGTCGCCACTATCTTTTTGCATACGCACTTCTTTCTGCACTTGTAAAAATAATGGTAAAAATTAAATTTACAGTTAATCAGACATGGCCACAAATGCGCTATAAACAAACAGCAAAAAAAGAAATAAAATGAATAAAAAGCTGGCTAACGATGTGGACATTCACTCGGCATCCATGTTCCCATTCAAGGATTGGGTTGGGAGGCTATCGATAGGAGAAGCATTGCGCACTTTTTGCAACGCAGCTGCCATCAGCTTCAATGGCTTCTGTATCCAGTTGCTACCCACTGCCCTGCTCCCGCCTGCCTGGAGGACACCCTCCATCCGACTGCACATTCACAAGCACATTGAAAGTCATAATTGTTGAATTTGCCATGGAGGCTGCCTATAAAATAAATCAAGGATAATGCTGCGCGGAATTAAAAATTAAACGAAGTGCGCCATTTACTTTTGCACACGGCATCGATCCTGGATCGACTGCCTCCTTCCGCCGTCTCAACTGGATGAGGATGCGGGCATTCTCATATTCCATATAGCTGCTGTACGTGTGTGTGCATTGCCGACTTTTATAGACGCTTTTTATTGCGCATTTCCATTGATGTTGAAATTTTCGCCAATCTTTCGTATATTTTGTTTTGTGCCTGCCTTTCTCTGAAATTTTTTCCATTGCGCGCTGATTTTATTTGAATGAAAATTGGCGAATTGTATGATAGACGTTGGGTGTGGGCGTGCCGATATGGGCGTGGCGCAGCGTATGCGTAATATTTTACTGACTGATAGGAGATAGCAGGGGGAGAGGGTTGGGGCTTGGGGTTGCACGCCAAATGCTGGTGCCCTTTCAATGTGTGCATTCAATTGGGTGGCAAGCAGCGAGAAACGCAGTGTGGCAGGAGGAGGAGGCTGGGTGGCTGGGTGGCTGGGGGGAGGGTGAACATTTGCTTCGATGCGCATCTGTTCAAGTGGCTGATTATATTTAAACTGGTGGATTGGCGAGCTCATACAGCGTTGCAGGATGAAGGATGAAGGATGCACTGGAATGGACAGGAAGCGTAAGCACAACCAAGTTGTTGATACATATATACATATATTCAGAAAGAATTCGCATCAATTTTATATGCGAATCGATATCAAATCTGGCAAAACGCTTACGCAGCTCAAATAAATACAAACCGATGCTGGGACTCTTTTGGGACCCACGTGCCACTCAAAAGTTGCCAATGGCCATTTGCAACGCGTTGCCCGCATCTCAATTTATAACGCAGCAAATTTGTGGCAAAGACAAATTTGTCAAAGCGAGCGCACAAATGTGAACAAACAAATAACTTAAAGGACACACGCAACACCCGAAACCCACCCATCCACATTGCTCCCCATGGCATCAGCCGCCCCACCCGTACGACGCCCCTGCTCGCCTGTATAGCCTGTATCATTTATGCCAAATGACCCTCATTATTTTGTCTTATTACCAAAATAAATTGAGTTTGTCTTAAAAATTGGGAGGGGAATAGTACGAGGGGGGGTCATATGTAGAGTCAAAATGGATGGGATCTTAAGGGAACCTCTGCAGATTGAAGGCAAGTTTTGTGGGCCAAAATTAAATATTAAATTTCTTGGAAAATTGCTGCGAAATTGAAATGAAATTGAATTTACCTGAGTGCGGAGCGCCCCGCAGAGGCCCATTGTAAATCCATCAGGGCAGCTGTCAAAGCGGCGCTCCCTCTACCAACCAACACCCCTCATAGCCTCCTCCAACCCACCAACCAAATAGCACGCACTTTAATTGCTGTTGCCATTGGCTTTCTTTGCTGGGCTGCCAACAAAGTGGCAGAAATGCTAAATCAAATATTGACAAAAGTAAGTAATATTTTAGACTCGTGGAGAGAGGAGACTAGAGTTCCTCTTCTAAGTAAATTCGATTAGGCGCCACGCCCCGAGGCCATTAGAAAAGCCTTGTGCGAAATTGAATTAAAAATGCATCATGAAAAGGCCGAAGATTTGATTAATGGCGCCTACAACTGCGGACAGCAAAAATGAAATGAAAAGTGTCAGGGAAAAAGGTCCTCGAAATAAATGGCACAGCAAGCCATTTCAGTCCGACAGGACAACTAATCATAAAATGGGCGCCAACATCCCGACAAATAGCATCCCGAGCAAAAAACAGCAGCAGCCCCATCAGTTAGTTGGCTAATGAAGCCATTCCAGGGCCTTTTCAGTCTAAACTTTCTTAGAAACTTGAGCTTCGTGCACATCTTTTATGTCTGTGTGTGTTTGTGTGTGTGTGTGTGTGTGTGTGAGGGGGGAGGTAAGGCTGCATCGTAAAAATCAACAGCCATATGGCAAGGTAACAAAAAATAACAAGCCCTCGTAACGGGTTCTCTGAATTGCCAGCTACCCCTAGCGACACATTACCGTTACTATTACCAGTTCCTGTCCTCCTGTCCTGGTTAGCTGGAGGCGTGCTGCTCAGCCGTAAAAATATAAAAAATATATATGTATATACATATATATTTCAATTAGCTGCGTTTATTTCTGTGTGTGTTTGTTTGACTCAAATGCGACCATAAAATGTCTCTGGAGTGGTTTCTAGTTCATTTGCTGGAGTCCCTCGTAAATTATTGCGAGGCGATCGTAAATAATTTTGACTTGTAATAGCCTTCTCTTTTTCACAAGCGGACAAGCAGATGTTCCCCTTAATAAAAAGAGTATGTCGCAAGAGTTCGGAAAAAGCGGAATGGAATAATGAGTTAGAGAGTTGCTTGCCACATCGCAAAAAGATATTCGATAGATAACAGACTATTCAAATCACATTCCATATCAAATTTGCCAGCACATTAAGCGCATCATAAGCCTATCTTTTTGCCCCGCCTACCCCATAACGCAGCCCCCTGCCCCATCCACTGGTAAACCGCTTAAACCCATCAAAGCAATGCAAATAAAATCAAATCGAATTATTTTTCGGGCATCTATCGGACAAACTAATGCAGATATGTCCTCTCAACACACACACACACACACACACATATACATACATATATAACCTAGCAACTATCAACCGACAACTGACAACTGGCAACTGGCAACTGGTGCAGGTTGAAATTTTATTTTGTGTGCATTGAAAATTCGCAGCAAATAAATTCAATTTGTGCGTTTTGAGAAGAAAAAAATACTTTTCCCAAACCCAATCAATCGAGCGACTGACAACATTTTGATATGCCCAAAACAAATTGAATTTGTTGCAACCGAAAAGCGTCATAGTTGTGTATCACATCCAAACCCATTGCCCTCCCCACACCAACCATCTCCTCCTATAAAAACTCCCTTCAGGTCGGGTTCTCGTTCAGTAATCACGGCAGTTCCATGTCTGGACAGCGTCTAGGCCACAAAGTTCCGTTAGGCAGCCATTGGCTAAGCCAATTTTATGCAAAATTGCCTGAGAAATTGAAAAGCGAAATAAAATCGGATTTTTTTTTATTATTTTATCATTTTGTGCTGTTTTGTTTTCGGGTTTTACGCCACTTATGTCATTATTTTCATGATGTTGACTGCGGTTCGGTGATGAAAGTAAATAGAAAACACGGCAATAGATATAAAAACACAGAGCCACATAAACTTGGGCGTGTGCGGATGATGATAAACCTGGAGTGTCGGCACAATTGGGGTTGTTCTAGCTCTAAGCACTGAGTGGAATTGACTACCCAGTGGTGAATTGTAACTAAAATAAATAAAACCATTGCATTCATCTACTTTGTTTCAATGCAAACATGTTAGCATGAATTACTGAATTCCATTTCAAAATATTTGCCAAGGTGTGGCAAAAAAATAACGACCGGAGTGAATTAAAAATTCTACAAATTGCCAAATATTGTGTTATGTGCATATGAAAAAATGTTTTAAGCAAATTGTTTAAATAGTGTTACACTGTGTCTATAAAATCAGTTCTTGTAATTTTCGTTGGAAGCTAGTTAGCTTAAATTCTCATCATAGATTAATTACAATAAAATTATACAATCGATATGTCACCAAATACAAGAAATTTAATAATGATATAGATACGTTTTTTAAGTAATTATATAAGAAGTTCATCACTTATTCCTTGCCCATCTCAACATTCTTCACATCTCTTTGCAGCTTCTTTAATTTCCTACTGGGTATTTTGTCTTTGCTTTGCTCTGCTCTGGTGAATTCTGCTGCTGGCTTTCGCTGCAGTAGGCAGTAGGCAATTTCAGTAACGACAGTCAGCAAAATAAAATGATTTCTCTTGGAGGCTGCTAAAGGAGAAATATCATAAAATACGTAACGACGATTCGCCTGCCATCTACACGGCAGTTTTTTCTTGCTATCTTTCTAGCAGTAGTAGGCCCACATGCGTATGTCCTGTGGCTGGTCGTAGTCCTAGTTCCCGTTCTGGTTCTAGTTCCGTTTGATTTTATTCTCTTTTTTTTTTTGCTTTCTGTTTGCCGTTTTTGCATGCTCAGGCAGTCGACAGATAGAATTTTAGCTTTGTGTAAAAGTTTTTTTCCCAGCCGCCCCCTACTCATGCCCAGCGAAGCGCATAAATGGCGCTGACAATGGACGCGGGCTGGAGGAGGGCGATGGCGGTGGGGCAGGGCGGTGAATGCGGTGGAGCAACATCAGCGACAGTGGGAAAATTCCATCTATCAACAAATCAGCTGCCAAATTCTTGTTGACGCGTGTAGCCGTTGACAATGGAGTTTCCCGCTTTCCGTTTCCCAGTTTACCAGTTTCCCATTTCCCAGTTCTCCAGCTTCCGATTCCTGCTGGTTATGCAATATCATCGCTTCGTCTATCCCGCTCCCTCTCCCGCTTAGCTGTCTCTTGTCTCACACAAACTGCTGACGCATGCGGCTGGCAAAAAAGAAGCGCTGAAACAAAGGCAAAATGACGATTGGCGAAATCAAATAAAATTGTTAAATTGAATAAAAATCGTGAGCTGAAAAACGGAAAATATTTGCGCATTTAATGCAATTGACGGCCAGTGGCGAGCAGCAAGCAGCCGGCGATTTTGTAGCGCTCTCGGGGCACTCAGCTGGAGACCAGATGCTACATTGTTGCCAAAGGAAACAGCGAAATAAAAAAACTTGCGTAATTAATGACGTCCCTCAGTCTCTTTGGTAACTACATTAATGCCCACATTAACTAAATGACCAGGTCGCATTGTAGCCCAAAAGCTGTGGCCGCTAGACAATGAAGAAAAACTCAAGTACACAACAGTACAAGTGGTGGGCAGGAATCATAAGGCACTTTCAGGAGTTTTGCAGACTAAAGATTAAAACGATCAAAGACGTCTTCAACTTAAATTAGGCAACACAAACTTTTCTGACAGCTGCGCTCAGCATAATCACTACTTCTATGCAGAACATTTTAATTGGTTTTTAATGTGTGCAAGCAATTAGGTTGTAAAGAAAAATAAAAGGCTATAGGTGTTTTTGATTTTTTTTTGGCAAAATAATAAAAATAGAATTTTGAAATTTTACTTTTAATTGATTGTGGCTGTCTCAACTAGTACAAAGAGGTAAGAGTGCTCTATTCGAGAGTGACCGACTAGGAAATCTCTGAGATCAGCGCATTCATACAGACGGACAGACAGACTTTGGCACAAAACCATGATACCCTTTTTCCCATTTTTAATGGGTTCAGGGTATAAAAATGTAACTTTCTCAAGTGTGAAATATTGTCGGCAATTAATTGGTCTTACCGCTTACCCCGAGAACAATTAGGAATTGGGCAGGTAAGCAAATTCCGCAAGAATTTATTTGCTTGGAAGTACATTAAACGGCCACTACTCAAATGAAGTGTCAATTTACAATTAGATAAATCAATTTTAATTATTTGTATGGGTCTCTTTAATTTGATTTTTAGTATGAAGTATTATTGCCAGCTCGATTTGTACAATTATATAAAGGACTTTTAATTCAAAGCTTTACGTTTGCTTTGATTAATTAAACTCAAGCAGATGTGGTCAAAGCTCTTTCCTGATTAAGCACATTCAAAGGCAAGTTTACTTTTTCTTTTTCCTTTTCCAGGCTACTACAAATTGTATTTACAATTGCAATTGCCGGAGCTTAGAGCAACTTTGGTTACTCGAAAAGAGCTCAAGTCCAGAACTTGCTCGCTTCAAGTTCAAGTCATTAAAGTTGCGGTGAAAACAAAAACAAAAAAAAAAAACAAAAAAAAAGGAGCAAACTCTGTCGTAAAGTTGAACGCTTGCCGAATGCAGCTCAATCTGAGCCAAGTCAAGTCTCAAGCGGCGTTGTACACACTTTTTGCCGCGGTCTCAAGGACTTCGCACAATAAATGCCACAAAAAGGCGATGCGGCGTTGAAGACGAATCCAAAAAGTGAAGTTTCTTCTATCTGCGGCCTTCATCAACGCAGCAAAATCGTCAAAAATCGCACTTATCGCCGCCCAGTGGAAGACTCTTTGGTGGAGGAGGGCCATAAAAAGGATGAGATTGCTCCCTTGAAACTTAATTTCCGCCTTGGCTGTGGGGCCTGGGTAAAGTTTATGGTGCAGCCGAGTCCTTGGAACAACAAAATGAAACTTAAAATAACAACAACTATTTGCTCGTAAACAAGAAATTTCGCTCAACGCCAGACACTCGAAGATGAAAGAAGTCTGGAGTCTCGGTTTGGAGTCTAGATTGCTTCGAGTTTTATAGACGAAAACTTTGTAGAAAAAACGGCAACAACAACAACAACAATAAGAGCAATGACAGCAACAACAACAACAGCCAAACCAGACTAAGAGCAACACCAAAACCAAACTCTGAATTTGTTTGCCGGAAATCCGCAGGAAATCGCTGGATTTTGTCTCGTGTCCCGAGACAAGAGACACGACACAGAAAACTGAAGGGTTGTCCACGTCTGACAAATCGACTGCACTTTCCCTTGGTCCCTGGTAAATTGTCTGGTATTTAGTTGAATTTCTTGGCCTTTCCTCACGTTCGCCTCGTAATTATGCGCCCAACAATTGCCGATTGTTGCTTGGATTGCGGCCAATTCAGTTAATGTGGCTAACATCAGCATTAGCATCCAGTCCAACAGTCAAACAGTCAAACAGCCAAACAGACAAACACACAAACAGACAAACAGCCAAACGAACAAACAGTTGGCCCTTTAATCGTTTGACGTACAAATAATTTCCAATGAGTTTTCGGCTCATTGAGTTCTGGACGTGAGCACTGAATTCGGCCGGGAGCTGCTTTGTCCAGCATTGAGAAAATACGACTGAGTATTTCTGCTGCTTGCAGAGGAGCTTCACTGAAGCACAAAGGGTAGAATTGCTTAATTCCTTAAAGGGAGTTCTTCTTTTTTCGCAG
The DNA here is from genome assembly GCA_035045305.1 of Drosophila maculinotata. Lineage (NCBI taxonomy): Eukaryota > Metazoa > Arthropoda > Insecta > Diptera > Drosophilidae > Drosophila > Drosophila maculinotata. The sequence continues at coordinate 24,340 of JAWNPD010000134.1, read as the reverse complement.
TAGCAATCAATGCAGATGAATGTCTTCATTTGTGCCAATCTTTGGTTTTGCTGGAAGACAATCTTTTGTCAGTGGCATTTGGAAATGCACATCATGATGATTATTCTCAGATGCAGAGTCTAGATTGTAGAACTAGTACTATACTTAAATTTTAAGCAGTCAACTTCGGGTATTCCCTAGCATCATGCTAGGACCCGAATATAACTCATTATTAATGGTTGTTTCTAGACATATATGACTTAAATAATGTTTAAGTCATAGACTAAGAGGAATGCATATATATTATGCAATTTTATATCACTCAGCTTGCAGTCAGCTGCTAAGTTTCACAGCAATAAAAGTTGTCAAGTTAAATAATATTCGTTTAACTTATCATATTCAGCACTTGTAGTCATTATTCGACAATGTCTTAGTTACTTCACACCTTCTCAAAAGAAGCTGCCGGCGCAACACCACACCCGCCTCTGTCCTCCTCCTCGTTCTCGTCCTCGTTCTCGTCCGCCCCTTGAGTGTTATGGAAAACTGGCACTTTTGAAGTGTCGCGACACAAAGGAGCATGAGAAGCAGCATCAGCAGCAGCCGCAGCTCTGCGAGTTTTGCATTTTCATAAATGCCATAACATAAAGTAAAGTTGCTGAAGCTGTTATTAAGTACATAATTTTCGCCGGCATGCCACGCCCACCTGCTCACACACTCGCACACACATTGGCAGCCTTTTTTCCCATGCATTTTGTTGTTTCTTCTATTTAATTTTTATGAAATTGCAACGCGACCAAAAGCTGCCAAAGGAGGCGAAACTTTTGCCATGGAGGTCGTTAACACGTTTACCCCCCTTCTTTTGCCCTTTCCTTGTGCTTCTCCTCAATCCCGCCAAATGGCTGCGGACTGCCACGTTTTTCACGAAGCAGCAACAGTTAACGTGGCGTATGCGCAACGTATGCATTTAATTTAATTTCATTATATTTATGCGCATCTATAGAATTGTGGGATGCTACCGTTGCATATAGGTGTGGGCTGGCGTGTGTGGCTGTAGGCGTGGCATGCAAAATGCAAAACTTTTGAACACTTTGTTAAATAATTGATGCGGCAGTTTACGGGCAACGTTTATGAATTTAAGATTAAAGTGTCATTTAATTGCAATTTCGATATACAAATTTATTGCCTTGATGTTTCTTTTTTTTATTATGCGCAATATGCAAAATTTAAATACCTGCAAACGAGCATAAAGTATAATTAAATTAACTAGCAACAAGTATTTGCTTTAAAGAGCCACGAACATCACTTATTTTGTACCACAATTTCCATTATTTTCCATTTTAACAAAATTTGAATTGTGAATTCGAATTCAATTAGGCGCCTAAAAGACCCAACCCATTGCAGGGCATCTGCAACTGCATCTGCTATTTAAACAGTTTGTTAATTTCCATTCAGTTTTAACACTCACCGAATGCATTATTTGAATATGCATTAGTCACGCCTCCCCCACCCCCCACCACCTACCGTTAATTGCCAAAATGGCCGATTTGCGCTGCCATCAAAGTTGGGGCTCATCTTTTTTGGGGCAGGCGACACTTTCATAAATAAACATTCAACGCGGCAAATTATGCAGTGGAATCGCGAATGCATTTGGCTTTTATAGCTAAGCACCCACTCCGCTCCATGCATTAATGTTATTGCAATTTAAATTTTGAATTATGCCTTTGGAATGCTAAAAAGGCGGCTGCCAAAGAGCTGCACTCATTGCATGGGGCAGGGGTGTATTGTGGAAAGGGGGGAGGAGGCTGAAAATGCTTGGTTGAGTTTGATTAAAGTATAGGACGCTTAAGAGATTGCGACAAGTTCGACTTGCGACAAACTTGAGTGAAAAGTAATTCGAGCTCTTTTTTGTCTCACTCTCGTCTCGTGTCGTCGCTTTCACTCTCTGCCCCGCAGTCTTTGTGCGCTGTTTGACCAACTTATTTACAAGCGAATTAACTTATTATCCATAAAGTAAACCTCATTTGGAAGCTCTTAATGCAACAAGCAAAAGCTTTGGGCTTTGACTCGCTGCGCTCGACTCTGCCTCACTTTTCTTTACCTCATTGTTTGAGTTTGCTTGCAATTGCAGTTTTGGGGCCACAATAGAGCAGCCCCACCGACTAGACCGACCACACCGAGCAGCCCAGGCAGCCCTTAGAGGCAGTCACTCTGATGTCGACGTTGGATGTTGGATGTTGCAAGAGTCGTGGAAGTCAAGCCAAGCGGAAATGCAGCTTTTAGCTAGTTTTTAGCTCGTTTCCACCAGTTGTTGCATTGTTTTTGCTAAGAGATTTCACTCCGCGACTAACACAGTTTCTCTGCCTTCAGTTATATAGCTTTTCTTTTTGTTGTTTTATATTACAACTCCTTTTGTTGCTGCTGCTGCTGTTGCTGTATAGATTCATTAGTTGGCAACAAAGTAGCCAACGGATTGCATTAAGGGGCGTGGCAGTCGGGGTCTAATGCAAATGTGAATGATTTAATGCGAAATGTGGAAGCGCTAAGCGCGCTTTTAGCAAAATTAAGCATACGCCACGTTCGCCACAGATGCGCTAGCTAATTAAACATGCTAACAAAGGACACAACCCTTTTTTGCTTTCTCACTATAGATATACTTACACATATATATATATATATAGATATATCTGCATTATTATCTTTATTATATGTACTGACATGTAATTTCAGTAAACATGCTAAAAAACTCATTTGATTACTTAACCCCAAGAACATTTCCCTTAGTAATTGAATTTCGACTGACTCGCTTTGTCCTTTAGCTTTGATTTGTTTCTCTCCCTCACTCTCTCTTTCCTTCTCTCCCTCCCTTTATGTTGTGTTTTGTTTTTGGCCCAAAACAAAAGCCATAAATGCGTGGCAAACTTTTTAATTACTTTATGTGCAAACACATTTTTTTTTCTTGATTTAAATAAATTTTCAATTGTATTTTTTTGTTTTTATTGTCTTTCTTGTTTATGAAATATTATCATAAATTTGTGTAGCTCGACTTTTCCATTCGCCTCCCCTCTTGTTGACGTCCTATTTTATTTTTTTGTTTTTTTTTTGTTCTACTAATTATAAGTGTTATTCTGTATGGGCGTGGCACTATGCCACCCTCATGAACCCCGTGTACGTGGCCGGATGTTTTTCCAGAAACTTTTTCCACATTTCTCTGTTGATTGCTTTGACACTTTTGAGTAAGTTGTTGTTTGTTTTTTGTTGTTGTTTTTCGAAATTCAATTGAATTGCTTAATAAAACATGGATATGATTGCCAGGCATTGTTTTCTGCATCCTTGAATGACAGTAAGAGAAAACTTTTTCAAGTAAATGGGATGGGATGGAAATTAAATAAAAAGACCATCCTAAAGCACTGCTCTTTTATATGTATCATTTGTGAGGAGAATTAAAAGTTAGTAACTAAATAAAATGTCGCTGATTTCGCAGCCAAGTTCATTTGCGAGTAGTGCTCATTTTCAATTCAGACAAGGAGCAACAGTTAGAAAACATTGAAAAACTTTGCATTTCCAGCTCATTAACTGGGACAAACTGCAAACAAAGGAATGCTCAACTTAAGCGCTCCCTAACCGCACATGCTTGACCTTCTAACAACAACAACAACAACAACAGTAACAACGATGGCACTAACTGGCAACTAACTGTAAAACTAAACACATATATTAGAAGCAGGGCTGCCAACTCGCTTGAAACCTCACATACCTCAAAGACCTGCACATGGCAGGGAGTGATGTTTAGAGTGTGTGTGTGTGTGTGTGTGTGTGCGTGTGGAGGAGGGTGAAGAGACTTTGCAAACTTTCTAAGCTGCACAAACTTGCTCAGAAATTGATAAAATATCTTTAAGTTGTCCCGGGCCGCATTCCGAAGGATCAGAGGAACCTGAATTGCTCGCACTGGGTTTAAAGACTTATGCAAGCAAAGCGCATAATCATTTGCAAGTCTCATTTGTGCTAAGTGAGGAGAGTGTGGGAAGGGGAAGTGGAAGGGGAAGGGGGAGGGGGAGGTGTTGGCTCGGAGATTGCAACCGCACGCAGTTGCAGCAGCTGAAAATTTGCATTTAAAACTGTTGACGGCATTTTATTAAGTTGAAGATAAAACCAGGAAAGCCACAAACTAAAAGTAAAACACGAAACTTTGCCAAAACCTCCCGAGCGAAGCTGTGAAACAACAACAACAACAGCGACGACCAGAGAAACTCAAAGAGAAACTGTGCAAGGCAGGGGGAGGCAGCTGGAGGGTAGCAGGGGATCAGGAGCAGCTGGAAAGCCGCAGAGGCAACGTCGCGCTTAGGTCCTTCAGCGACCGGCTCAGCGGTCGGCTGTGTGTAAAAGGATATGTAACTTGTGGGCTGCCTTACACAACCACCTCGTCCCTGCCGCCCCCGCCAGCACCCTACTCCTTTAGTCCCTCATTGGTTGCTGTATTTTTTTTTGGGTTTTTTTGGGTGCACAAAAAGTTGCATGTAAACGAAAGTGTTTACAAAATGAAGTTGCCACTTGAGCGAGTAAACAAATGAATGAATTCATTGCTTCCTGCGGCCGGGGTAGCGGGGTGGTGGGGTGGTGGGGGGATGGGGTTGGCAACACCATCTCGTGTTGTATTTGCCCCAACTCGTAGGTGTCAAAAGTTAAAGCATCGGAGCGCAAAAGTTGCGCAAATTTAAATGCTTTCGCATTTATACATTTGGCAACGTCCAACTTTTAGGTCGGCTCCGGGGCGGAAGTAGGACTAAGCACCGGCTCGCCGCAGGATGTACCATGTGCGAGGGTGTGCGCGGGGGGTAAGCTTGGGGGGTACGGTTGTTGCGTGTGTGCCAAAGCAATTATTTCAGCTGCCAGCAATTTGCATTTGTCTTCCAGATATGTTAATAGATGAAAAGAGAGACCTACTTCTGCCATATGTTAAAAGCTGTCAGGATCGAGCTTTTAGTAACCCTTGCTTAATAAATGTCTTGAAGGATATGCTTCAATCCCTATTACAAGCTTTTACTTAATCCTTTCTTATACAAGAACAAATCACTAAACAAGCTAAAAAGCTAAAAAGCCAAGTCTTATTTAGGTATGATTAAATTTAATTATTAATGTTGCCATTTTTTCAGCTGATTTTCTTTCAGTTGTATTCGCATTACGCAACTGTTGAGCTAAGAAACTTTTCGAGAACTTTTCCAGCTTAAGCACTCTACCCACAGATTAGCTTAAAGTCTTTTTTTGATTAGTTCAGAAAATGTTTGAAACAAATTTAAAACTGATGCCATATACAAGATAAAAACTGTTTCATATTTTCCACTTTCGCACTTCATGACCATAAAGCATTTGCTGTATGCCAGACTAACGAATTAGACCAAACCCATCAAGCCAACAACAAGCCAACAACTACAACCCAAACAAGACCCCAGAACAGAACAGAACTGAGCTGAAAAGAACAGAGCTGAATACGGAACCAACTTGAACTTTCGGCCCGAAATTGCGCAACAAAATGCAAAAGTCAAAATTCTGCGGTGCCTCTGGAGGAAGTGGGTGGCTGGGTAGTGCGGCGGAGGGGGGCAGGGGGCGTGGCTATGAAATGAGCGTTGCCAAAAATGCTGTGCTGTTGAAACCAAATGCATGCATAATCAACTTTGTTTAAACTTGGGCACCATTTTCATAGTTGTTGTTGTTGTTGTTACTGGTGTTCATATTGCTGTTGCTGTTGTTGCTGCTGCTGCTGCTGCTTATGCTCCCATTGCCAGTTGCTTTATTGTTGTTGCTGTCGTGGTTGCTGTTTCTGTTGCTGTTGCTGCTGGCGCCTTATCTCTGGCAAAAGGCGCCAAGTTAAACTCAAGTTAAAGGTTCATTTCATTAATTTGCAAGTCGCATTTAGTGCGTCGATGTCGACAGAAATTTGCATTTAAATCCCGTGGCAAAACGAGCAGAAAAAGCAACGACGACGACAACGACAACAACAACAACAACAGCAACGACAACGATAACAACAACGTTGCCTGGTTGCTTGGCTGATGCTTCTCAATGGATGATTGCCCGGGAGTTACACTTGGCCTTCGACTTTAGCGGGCTGAGGCAGAATGGAATGGAATGGTGTGGTATGGAATGGGTAATCATATGATGAACTGAGTGCTGCTTAGCAACTTGAGCCGTCGGCAACATTTTGATACTCTAGCCAATATCAAAATCAAACAAAATGATAGCTTTATCAGTGTGTGTTAATCATATTCTATATGAGAAGTCACGAGTGGTCTACTTGGAATTTCTTACTTTGGGAGAATTTCCGTAAAAGAATTTTTGTTTACTCATGTAGTGGATAAATATTTAATATATCAGTTACTGCTAAATATTACTCTCATCATTCATATACATTTCTGTTATTGCAATTTCTTTGTCAATATTTGCATTTAAAATGCTACATTCATAAAAATACACAATTTTTTACTGAGATCTTTTATAATACTAGTATAAATAGAGTGCTCTCAAAAATGTAAAAAAAAATATATACTTGTTTAATATTGTACAAAAAAGCTTCAATAAATTTGAATAAAAGTGGCCATTGTTATCGAATATTTTAACGGGCGGATACAGTTTTCTTAATAGAATAATTTTGCATATAGAGCATCCCAGCTTCGTCGTACTTCAAATAGTTTTCGGCTCACTCTCGCTTGCTTATGTAAAGGCAAATTGTTTACCAAATTAAGTTGCCACTTGAGTGGTTGGCCACATTTTTACTCTATCTCTCTCTCGCTCTCTATATCTCTCTCGTCCTGTCTCTTTCTGTGTTTATTAGCCATTAATAACTTGATATCGATGAGCACGCCAAGCCGTGGGGTAGATTTGGGGTCAGTCCAGCAACCGCAGCCCGCAAGTGTGTGTGTGGTAGGAAGGGGGGAGGGTAGGGGTGGGGGTAAGGGTAGCCGTTGCTCGGACAGCGGCTGCCTGCGGTAAAACACAAAATTCTGTTTGCTACTCGAAGCGCGTAGTGGCCGGCGCTCCTAATTGGCTGCCATTTAAGGCTTTAAGCTGGACATCACGCATACGCCTCGTGCAACATTACAGCACGAGCTCGACACACTTGCCAGTTGATGCGCGCGACGTTGCTTTGCATAATCAGTGGAGGTCCAGTTGCCGACAGTGTTCAGTGCTGCAACGCTTGAGTCCTTCGACTGGAGGCCATTAAGTGCCGCGTGGGAAGCGACGCAGCTGCCGGAGCCTTGGGATATTAAGTAGCGTCACAGTAGCTGTTAAAATAAACACAAATTATTTGTGTGAACTTTGCACAGATCTCTGACTGCCTCCCCCAACCCTCCCCCACCACAGCTCCCAGTTGAATGAATAAAGGTTTATAGAGATGCCTAAGTGCCTGCTTCTGATCCAGATGGAGGGGGCATGACTTTGATATGGGGCTAGCCCGGCACTCATCCAGCAGTTGATTGATTGAAATTGATCGTCTAGCTGTAGTTGGGGGCTGGAGGAGGAGACGTCCAACCCTTTTTGGCACTTGCTTAGCTGTCTTGACAGGAGTTGAAGCTGGCATGCGCCTGTTCCGAGTTCCGAGTTCCGAGCTCCGGTCTCAGTTACCCCGCTTTATTATTTTCCTTTGTCTGGCTATGCGAAACATGCAAATCGATACGTCAATTTGTCACGCTATTGGCAAGTATGTCGAATGTCCGCTGCTGCAATGGACAGGCAACGGAACTGAACTACTTTTGAATAGTTCTTCTCCTGGAGCTGCTGCTCGCTCAACTTAATTGACTTCTCCTCCACTTTGTGTTGCATTCGGTTTTGGATTACAAAAAACACCCACGCAGTGGCAAATGAAAATTCACTCGTAACTCATTCACATTATAAACGATGACAGGAACGGTGCGTAACAGCCAAGCACCTAAGCCATTTGCACACAAATCTCTAACAAATGTCAAATTCTACACCAATTTTCCGACTCCCCAGCCCCTACGACTGCTCCAGCCCCCATACGAGTGTCGGTTCGCTTCTTGCTCTTTAAACAATGCCGCATATTGTTGTCATTAATTAAAACGTTTTATGGATTACATGGCTAGGCGAGCGTGGAGCAGCGGGGTGGACGTGTGTGTGTGTGTGTGTGTGTGTGTGTGTGTGTGGGTGGGTGTGTGTGTGTGTGTGTCTCATGTGCTCTCCACCTAGCCAACGATTTTTCACAATTTTTCAACTTGGCGCACGGCAAACACTAAATCACTTTAATATTCAAAAATTTCAGCAGTCGAACACACAACGAACAAACAAAAAACGACCAGACAAAATTCAAACAATAAAACATAAAAATGTCAGACAAGACATGGGCGGGGGACAGGAAATCACCAAATGCAGCCCGCAACTTTGCCCCGGCAATTCTCGATGTGTGTTCAATGCGGGCGACTGGAGGGAGGGAGGTAGATATGGGAGTGTGAGCAGCTATGGAGATCTCGTGTCAGAGTGCGCGCAATGCTCGCTATAAAAATGTCACAATAAATACCCAAATGCCAAGACAAACTCTCGTCCAGGGCTTGAAGTTTTCGGCTATTGGCTGTGACCCACTTTTGTTGTGGCATTGGGTTGGGGCATGGCGCAGGAATTTCAATTTAGCCCGGCGGGATGTCTGGATGTTTGGATATCTCAGAGCTGCCTCGTTGCCTCGTTGCCTCGCTGCCTTGATGCCTCGATGCCATTACCAGCGGTAGCGGAAATTAAACGCAATGACAGACAGACCACGTGGTGAGCCCAAGGCAGGATGTTAACCCATATGAGCATTTTAACCCTTTGTTGACGCCCCAGCCACTTGGCGCACTCTCGCCTCGAATGTCAGTGCCTGCCAGAGAACTCCTTCACCTGTCGCCTGTCGCCTGTAGCCTGTCTATCGTGTTATGTTTATGAAAAATGCGGAGCCCGCAAAACGCTGGACTACTTTTTGCCTACTCCATTAAGCAGCGTACATCAAAGGTAGTTCCCGGCAGAAGTCGCTGGGTGACAAAGGCAACCACTTCGCTAGAGTCAAAAACAACGGGTGGAGGCACCAGTCTCACCAGTCACCAGTCACCAGTCTAAGGTCTGGAGCTGCTTTTCGGTGGCCTGAGCCTGAGAAGTGACACGACAAAGGCAAAATGCAAATGCAAAGTGTTTTCCATAAAGCAGTTTTTAATTTATTTTATGCAACTTGCGAAAATGTCAAAGGCATCTCCCTTCTCCTTCTCCCAAGCCCAGCCAGCACAAAGCACTTTCACCGACTACAATTTTCAGTTAGAATTTGCCAAGCTTCTGAAGTTGTGCAGGCAATTGACACGCCCCCTTTTGTAGCTCTTTCAAGTCAAAGCAGACAATGAGTGGATCAAATAAAGGTAATGGACAATATTTAAGGACAAAGTTTAAGGTCGTAATGAGAACGACAATATTGTTTTTATGTTATCTACACCCATAAAATAAAATGTCAACTAGTTTTTGAGCTATCTTAAATACTTACCTTTAAAAAGTAGGAACAGACATAATGATACTTAATCTAAATAGCAGAAATGTGTAATTCAATTCTTTGATATTCATGTTAATATAATTACAAGTAAAATGTATAAGATATGATAGCTCTGAAGTAACTTATGTTAGACTAATCACTTATTATACAAATAAAATATATATATGTAGACTAATTAAAAGTTAGATTGTAAAAATTTAATTTTAACCAGCAGTTGAGAATGCAACATTCCTCGCAGAACGAAAAGTATTGAGATCAGTTGTTATAAATGTGTTTGAATAGTAAATGTTTTGACAGCGAAATTATTGTTGTTTTGAACATGTTAAAAATCAACAGCAGTTGCTGACGGCGCAAGGCATATTGTTTTTAAAAAGTTATCGTTATCGTTATCGGCATTCGCCATTGCGAACTGTGCTTCTGATCTAAGCACTTTTCATGTAAGTTTCAGACGCGGACTGCAAGTGTCAAAAACTTAATTAAAAACGCATTGGCTGAGCTGCTGCTGCTGCTTCTTCTTCTGCCTCTTCTGCTTCTTCTGCAACTTCAACTTCGACTAGTTTGCCCACTTGAAAGTGGTGGGAAAACAAACTTGTAGATACTTCTACACCAGGCACTTAATTAGACGTTAAACACTTGTAAAACGCTCAAGGATAATGGATGCGAGTGAGCTAAGGAGCCAGGAGCAAGGAGCCAGGAGAGCCAGTACCAGGACCAGGCCGTTGGCTTAAGTAATGCGAATGCAATTGAGTCGAGTGAATTGGCATGGAACACTATCTGCTATCTGCTATCTGCTATCTGCCATCTGCCATCTGCCATCTGATACTGTTAGTGCCTGAGAACTGGGAACTGTGATGTGTGCTTTAAGGCCAGATTTAATGGGCTGACCAATTAGCAATTTGCATTTTCAGTGATGTACAATAATTTTTAAACATAACCTATGTGGAAACTAAGTAAATTAATTAAATATATGCATGGCCGTGTTGTACACGCTCGAGTGATTACGCTACCAGGACAGGTTAACCCCTCAGCCACCACAATCCCCACCCCCACCTCCAACTCTAACTCGTTATATATATATATGTATATATGTATGCATATATCGTGTGTGTTATGCGTGTGTGCGAAGTTGGTCATTAGTTAATTCACTGCACAGACAACTAGCTAACCAACTAACCATAAATGCGAGTAGTTTGTGAGGCTGCGATGAGAAGTGCAAGGAGTGGCAGGGGGGGGGGGAGTATTAGTAGCAGCTATCAGCTACCAGTTAGCAGTAGCAGCTACAAGCAAATGCTGGCAAAGTGAAATCGTGTAAATTGGACCACACAGACACGAAAACAAGCCAACATGACGACCAGACACAGCTGACAAAATCAGGCAGCACCACCTCCAAAACTGGGAAACTTCTGCATTCTGCATGCATTGAAAGTTGCATGGGGAGACGCCCTGAGACCGAGTGGCTCATATGCACCACGATTGCGGGAAGTCGGGTCTGTCCCGGCCCGGACCGGGCCATATATATATTTTGCATAAATTATCATCAGAGACCTGGCCACAGAGGAGTGCGGCACAGCAAACAAGATAATGCTACAGCGGCGCAACATCATTAAGGAAATTACTTGTAATACACCAAACCAGCAACATCAGGTACTTACCCAGAGCTCTACCACACTCTGGACGTGGATGTGGACTTGGACCTGAACCTGGACATGGCCATCAAAGAGCTCGCTCGCTCGCTCGCTCCGTCAGCCAAGCTGGGTAACCAGTGCAGTCAGGCCATGGAAAATTATCATAACTGCGGCGCAGGCAAACTCCGTACTCAATATTTTAGATGCGAAAATAATTAATGTGAGAAGCTTTGCTCCGCTGACTCTTCCAGCTCCCAGGTTGAGCAAAACTCCCTCGACTTAGCCGTGTTACCGTCGTCTTAGCTTGGGTAGCCTAATTAGTTCACTGCACGTACTCACTCTGTGTTCTGTGCAGCTGGGTCTGGGGCAGGGGCAGGGGCAGGCAATGTGGCAATGTGGCAAAAGGCTTACAAATTAAGCTATTTGCCATCGTTGTTACGTTGATTAGCACGAGCAGATAACGGCTGCCTGCAAGTGGGAAGAGGAGGGGAGGTGCCACTTGGTTGAGGCAGCACGATTAACAAACTAACTTCTGATTAGCGCTGAAAGTAGTTTGGTATCTGCAATTGAGAACATTTTAGTTTTAATCTCCAGATCATATCTTGAGTATTTCATTTGATTTTTCGATTTTTAGTCAAAGTATAAATATAGTTCATTTTACTAAAAGGGCACATATTAAACAAAAATATAGTTAATCATAATTAAATATAAAATTATGTTTTAATTATGGTGCTTAAATGTTAACATTCTTACAGAAACAACATTTTTGTAAATATTATATTATTTGCCTGCAATGCGGCCTATACAGAAATGTGTAATACATGCAGCATACATACGGAAATACTTTTAGATTTAATATCAACCTAGCTGTCTCCTTCAAGCCCACTGCTAAAAGAATACATACAAAATAAAAAGGCAAATACTACCCGCATAACAAATGAAAAGCTTAATGAAAAATTGAAAATTGATCATCTCAATAGTGAAGAGAGAGGCAGCAGCTGCAAATGAGTTTAGTTCAATCAGAAACCGAAACCGAAACCTCTGTCAATATCAAAAGACCTTTTTGACGCTCTCTAACCGATGTGTCACCACATATCCAGCATCCGAGCAACCCAGCATCCCAGCATCCATCACTTTCGCTAACCCACAAAACCACGACACAGATTCCCAATCACAAAGATGCTGAAATAACAACACGAACAACAACAACAAAAACAGCAGTAACAACAACAGCAGTAACAACAACAGCAACATATTCACTCACAGTGCAGCAATAACAACTAAGCAAATGATTCTGAAGGAACGTCGAACATTTGGTTTGTTGCTCGGTTGCCCTCGAGTTTAGCTCGGTATACGAAACTTGTGCTGCAAATTACACGAGCATTAAATGCATGAATAATTCGAATGGTTGCTGTGGTCTCAACCGTCCAGAATGGCTCACAGCACCGATGCTGTGGGCCCCAGCTAATCAGGGGTGGGGCCAAATTGGTCGAAGGGTAGGGCGGGGAGTGTGCTCCTGCTTTGTATTTACACTGCATTTTATCGCTTTAACACTCTGACACAATGAATATAAATATTTAGACAGCAAAAACAGCAACTGCAGCAGCAGCAGGAGGAGCAGCGGCAGAAGTGTGTCCTGACAGCAGGACTCGACCAGCAGATATGCAATCCTGCCAGAGTGTGTGTGCGTCCGAGTGTGCATGTGTGTGTGTGTGTGTGTGGACTTGACCTGCGCATAAATTTCAATATAAATGAAAGGTTGTCTGCCCTTTTGAAAATATTGTGCATTTCTCGCCAATTTCTATTTTATTTTTATTTGTCATGTTCATTTTCCAAATATTTCATTTCAATGCGTTACGTTATGTTACGTTTCGTTACGTTATTAAAGATGGCCATCGATCGATGGAATGGTTCTCAAACGGAATGCGGTATTCGGTATTCAGTATACGGAATACGGAATACGGAAACCGGAAACCGGCTGCCACTACAAATTTATTGTTTACCATTAAAATTGACGCAAAAAGTCTTGTTTATGTGCACTTTTAGTTAACAAACTCATAGACCCATAAATTGAGTGGCAAACATGAAGTCAAAGTTCGCTTAAAAGGCACAGGCTCCCAACAGTTTGTCCACTTGTGCCCTTACCCACTTCCCCTCCCTCGATTGGCAAATTTGTCGCAGGAACTGTGCGTATATTGCTGGCACAACTGCGGATAGGAATGTGGTTGGGAAGGGGGGATAGGGATGCCCAGTCCTTACTATGTGCCACTTCTTTGGCTCGGTTGCCTTCTTGCACTGCCGCCTCAAAGCGAAATCAATTTCCGTTATAGAACTGGTTTCGTCCTCTTCCTTGGGCGCAAGTTTCTTCCTGTTGCACAAATAAATATTTTGCACCGGATGTTTGGGTCACAATCGCGTTTTGCAACCAACAGATGTGTGCTCGCTTGGGGATCTTAAATTTAAAGTCCTGCCCCTCCACATACACAACAATTGCAGTTCAGGGAAATCGAATTAAATTTGGATTCGATTTTTTATTTTATGTTGGGTCAACCTGGGAATACAATAGATATTTATTTATTATATTTCATTTCGTTTGTTGCATTATGAATTATTTATTAAAAAATGCCTTGATTAAATTTGCAAAGAAAAAAACCCGTAACCGTGTGATAGAATAAATTTTTTATATTGTGTGTTTTTACTATGATAAAAACAAATTGCAAGGACTTCATTTACATTGTGAATATAACCAGAAGAATTGGATCAACCCAATTAAGTAAACAATAATATTTGTAATAAGAATTCAGTTATAAAATCGAGTTTAGCTGTACTGCATTATTCAAGAATAAATGTGCCCTTAAATTCCAAATAAAATTCGTATCAATGTTCGTGACAGCAGATTTTGTTGATGTGATTGTTGTCACATCCCTTTTTTCCACTTTAGGCTAGCAATAACCAAAGCTGATTATTTACACAATTCAAAGGGCGTTAAAAAAGTCATCAATGTGTGTCACGTACTTTTTTCAAAGAATATTTAATTTTTTGAATTAGTCAACCATGTTTTCACAAATATTTATATTTACTTATGTCCTTCATTTTTAATTAATGCCATGAATCAAATCAAAATAATGCCAATATAAATATTTTTGATGATAATTCGGTTAACTGCTGGTCACAACCAGAGGCTACATGCCACATAGAGGTCATGACAAAGGGTCAGTATTTTAGTGAAACAGCTTCATTAGTTTTCCTGCACGCAGCTTTCGAGGTCAGCAGAAAAACCACAAAACTTTAAGGGACGCAGCAAGCAACCACACCGCATCCAAATCCAAATCCAGTCTTAACGAATCCTGATTCTGCTGAGTCTTGGCAGCCTCAACGTTCAACTCTCAGTTTTCACTGCTCAAAGCACAGCGCCTTAAGTCACAAAAAGTGGCAAACTTTTTCACGTCAATTTTGTTTTTTTACAGTTTGTTCTTGTTTTGTTTTTGTTTGTCGCAGTCCTTGGAATGTTACTAAAAGTTTTATTATGATTTTGTGCTGCTGCCGTTTTTTTCCTCATTGTGTCCCTTTTTTCCTGTTTGTGACTTTGTGTTGACAATTGAAATTGATTTTGCGGTTCCTGACGCTGCCCCGACTGCTGCCTCCTGCCTGTGGTCACAATGGGCTCTGTTGATTTTTGCGAATATTCAATGTGATATAATCACAGATTGCAGTTGAGGTTGCTCTTGATTGCCGTATCGCGAGCATTTTCATAACAATTCAAATGAGTTTTAAATTGCAATCGCAACAACAACATCTACATCAGCTAACTGCAGCTGGGCCATAGATAAATATATTCATACCGCTATGCACATGTTTCACAAGTTTAATATAATTCGTTGTTTGCCCGATATAAACAGAGCAATCGCGAATGCACGAAAAATAAATCACAAAATTGTATGCATTAATTCAGCTTAATTTAAAGGGTGTCCGTGGACAAAAGGGTGTGCGGGTGAGAGGAGTGGGCAAAAGCAAAAAGATTATGCTCAACATAATTGACATTTTAATGCGCTGATAGTTGGCAAACGATAAAAACAGATTTAATATTCTGATAATTTGCACAACAATTATGCAACTTAATCGAATTGTCAACGCGCTGCATTACGCATGTGGCACTCAAAATGCAGTGCAACTACAACAACTACAACGTGGCGTATGCGCAATATTAACGCTAAAGCGATATTAGCAACTCGCATAAATTGACATCAAATTGAACGCTCGATCGATCCTGACAATATTAAAATGTGGCATGAGTTAGACACCAAATGAAGGGTAATGAAAACAATAGACAGCAAACACAATCAACCAAGTGGCCATATTTAGATAATAATCGATTGGACAATATTCGATTGTCTAAATTGACGGCAACATTTTGATAAATCGAATTAAATGCTGATAGCTCTTATAGCGCTTAGCGTTTAAATATGGAATGCATAAAATAAATGTTTGGCTTTCGAAGTAGATTTGTTATCTAGTCAAACATTTAATGAAGTTTCTATAAAGGGGAACCCCCCGCTAGTAGCGTCCCAATGCAGCGCCTCATTTAACGAGGCAATTTCGACAACGGCTTCTCTTCCATTCTTGGACGCGACTCTAACAGCATGGGATCGTTTTTAGATGCGATCTTTGTACAACCTTTATTTCTAGTATTCGGGGGCCCCCTGCGGCTGTCATCGCTTCGCTGCCCCCTCAAAAACTGTTGTGACATTTATCTTAAAGGCGGCGCAGCAAAAGTTTAATGAAAATTCGGTTTTCAATGCATGCAACTTTAAGGAATGTGTTTACTTTAAAATATGACTTTTCAGATATGCAACATTTGTTTATGAAAAACATATTGTAGGCAAAATAAAAATGACAAACAAGTCTTTCGAAAATATCTTTACTAAAATAATACAAATAATCAATATTTTGCTTTTGCTTTAAAGCTTGTTAGAGAGTTTATGTTCTTGAAAACTATTTCAATTTGGAAAATAAATGCAGCCAGCAGTACTTTTACAATCAACAAGCATCTCAAAATTCACCTGGACAGTTCGTCAGCTCAAGCGTCAGGCTGAGGCTATCTTTGTGTAAATATTTCCTTGATTCTTTGCTCATATTCATATGACGCGTACATGCATTTTATTTGTTTATTTGTCGCTTGCATTAAATTGAAATTGAAATGCCGCAGACCGCACGACAGAAATGACACTCAAACGGACAGAGAGACAGACACGCAGACAGACAGGCAGACAGATGGACAGATGGACACACAGACGGACAGGGCAGTGGAAAGGAGAAGCGGATACGCGCAGGGACAGACAGTTGTCTGATGTCTCTGCTCTGATGATGACAGTCGCCGTCAGTCGCTGAAAAACAAGTACAGTGAACCCTGTGCACAAACGGATCGAGCGCTGCTCAAGCGGCGAGTCCGCTACACTGTGGTGCGCACTGTGCCCAATGAAATCGCTCATACGCCACCGCAACAATCTATACGCGATGTGTTGTTCGGGGCGAGGGGCGCATAGTTTCATTATCCTTGGGCTGGTAGACGGAGCAAGGATGTGGCACAGACCTGTCACTACATGCGGCGCATTACAAATTGTCGAAATGAAACTGAAATCAAATAAAGGACAACGGGACACACCTGAGATAGACACCCATACTTACATACAGACACACATACTGGCACACGTACGAGAACAAAAGCAACAACAATGCAATGCAATTAAAATTGGCTGTATAAAAAAAAGAGGGAAGACAAAAAGGTAAACAAAAAACCAAATGTGGAATGACAAACATGCTGCGAATTTGTAATTTGTAATCTGTAATATGAATGAGAATTCGAATTTTAAAGATACACATTTCGTGGCAGGTATGCCAGGTAAAAATACGGCAAATAGCGTGAAAAAGCTACAGCTACAACTACAGCTATGGAATATGATTGCAGCTCGATTTAATTGAGTTGCTGGAATATTTTGGCCAGCTATGCGCATCAATCTGATGCGGCAACTCGCACAAAATGGCAACAATCCAATCAGCGATATTGTAATTGGCAAAATGTAAAATTGCGAATGAACGAATAATCGAATGTATGAATACTTTTTGCGGCGATTGATTGAAACCGGAAATTGGCAAAATAATGCAATGATATATGTAAATGTGGTTTAGCTACATATATGCATGTGTACACACATACATACATACACCGATACACGGTTGCTGAAGTGCAACACATGCAAATTGAGCAATTTTGCCAGTCAAATTGAGTGGAATGGTCAGCAAAAGTATGAAATATCTTTAATTAAATTAATAGTTTTTTCCTTTTGTGGCTGGTGAATGTTTAATTAGTTCTGCTATTGTTAATATATATAGTAGCTATTTACATAATTAGGCAAACAACTAACTGACATGAAAGTTCAAAGCTTAACAATATTAGTATTTGCTGAAACAAGTCCGTTCCATTTGCCAACTGTACAAATATACCTGAACAAAAATAAAATAATTTTAAATGGGTTCAGGGTATAATTATATATTCAACAAAGTCCAACACATCAAAAAAAAATATAAGAAACCAATATATTTACATCACATTTAAAAAATCCACAAAAAATGGTTCAGTTGGATAAAAAAGCTAACAGAATTACTTTGAAATGCGACTGTCATCAATTCTGATTGCAATTAATCGAATCGATCTTGCTCAGCCTATAAATGTTCCAACTGGCAATTATAAGAGCCTGTCCTGGAGAGTCCTGTTCCGGCAAACATTTCTGCTATTGCCTGCAGCCTGCAGCCTGTTGCCTGTTGCCAGCTGCCATTAGTTGGTTGGTTGACTGACTGATTGCTTTGTCTTATCATGTGGCACAGCCCCATTCCGAATGTCGAATACAATTCAATTTGCTCTGTTGCCACAAATACCGAATACGCCCCCGTCCCTTCCCGTTCCCCTTTTGGGATTTTTTACTTCTGGCTGTTTGCTGTTGCTTGTTGGTGCTTCTAATCAGAATTTGTAACCAATTTTGGGTGCTGCGTGCATTTGTTTCCGTTTCCTTTGACGCTCTCGCAATCAGCCAGAGAGGCAGCCAGCCAGCAAGGACATCAATCCAAATGCTGCAGAGAGGCTGAGCTTCCGAGAGCAGCATTTGATTTTGCATTTGAATCAAACAATCAATTATCTTGTCTTCTGTCATTGCTGCCTCTTCTTGTTTTGCCAGTCAGATGCAATTTTTATTGGCCACATTTTTCTCTAAATGACAAAATGGCAGTGTGAAAGGCACAAGGTAATGACAACAAAAGAAAGTCAGTAAAAATACAAAAAAGCATTCCAGATGACTGATTAATTAGCAGAGTGAGTTTTCCGTGAGTAATTTTCAAGTAAGTAATTTGCTGGGAAATTCCAGTTGTATTAAAAGCAAATCCTATAACTACATTAAAAGGATAACAATGAATAATAATTGAAAAGAAATGTTGTGAATATCAAAAAACCTTTTTGAAAAGTAACAATAAAGCTCAAGTTTCCGTATTGCAAATTAGAATGCTCAGATATTAAAAGTGGATAACTTAAAACAAATTGTGAGATACAATATTTCGCTCTTGAACAATAACTTTTATCGCATCCACTTTGCGTGTTGTTTCAAATTGCATTTGTCAGGTTTACTTTTCTATCGCTTGGCTCTATTCGCGTTTTTCGCACACACACTTAACTATGTCAACAGGAAGTCAAATGGCTTGCGAATGCAAACACACACACACACACACTCAGAAATATATATATATAGATACACCAACATGGCGATGGCAAAATGGCGTGCATAAATTTCCGGTCCGCCAACCGAGAGCGTTTTATGAGCGTGCGACTGAGCCGAAGATTGTTTATGGTGGCCAGCAGTTGATTCATCGTATTTAATGGATAATGCTCGCATATTCGCATATTCAGCATAAAGCGGAAGAGATACGTCACAAACAGAAAAAATGACAGAGAGAGAGAGAGAGAGAGAGAGAGAGGGGAAAAAGAGTTGCTGCTAAGCATATGAAAAGTGTTTTTCTTTCCCACAATTTATACATTTCTTTAAGGTTGAGCGCATATAAAATATGACTTTGTTGGAAGAAATTTACTCCGTTCCAAGAACTTTGCTCGCTTGGCTTCATTGTTTTTGGCAACAGGCGCAAATTGTCTGGTAAGACCAGCTCCATTCAATGCCAATCCCCAATTGTCAAGCAATGCCGATGGCTTATCATTTAATGAACTGAACTGAACTGAACAGAACTGCACAACAACAATAACACCCCAGCAATATGCGATATATGTTGTATGTATAAAACATCTAGTATAAAGTGAGTTGGGCCTTACTTCATATAAGATCTTATTTAGGTCAACTTTATTATATGCACATAATTACAAAAGCCAACAAACTGCTAGCTGTGGCGTGTGTTGGCCTGAGATAAAGCATTTATGAAGACAGACATGTGGGAATTGCTGGCTGTTTGGGGCTGGGTGGGTGGGGAGGTAAACAATGTAGTCGGATCTACCCAGTCCAAATTCTTAGAATTTTCCCGGCCTGGTTGCTTCACACACTTCCGTCCGTCTCTCATTGTCGACTCTCATTTATTTGCGCTGCTCTAATAATAAGAAATAATGTCATTTTCTCTGTACTTCGTATTCCTTTTGCCGTTTGCCGTTTGCCTATTGTCTATGTCCTCATGGACATCCTGGAGGGCAACGACTCGGCCTTCAGTTCACTTTACTTTTCAGCCACAGGCTAAAATATTTATGCGACAAACGGCAATTTTGGATTTATGTTTGTGTTTTTTCGTCGGCACAGGACCTATAAAAGTAGCTGAGTTTCGTTTTTCTTTCATATATTTCTTTTTTGGCTTTTCGTTTTTTTTTTTTTTGTGTGTATGTGTTGAACAGGAACTGGTCCATAAATAGCACCGCTTGGCAGCAGCTCTTGTGTGCGAATTTATGTGGCAATGGGCAGGAAATTGTGTGGGTTTGTCCCTCTTCATGACGAGGGAATTGAAGTACCAGCGGAGCCAGGGCCAGGAACTGGGACAGGGACTGTAGGCTTGCATGTACGCTCAGAAACTGGAACAGCAAATGAAAGTGTTTTTTATTAATTGAAGTACATTTTTGATAAATGCGTTTTTGCAAGTGTCGGAGCAATTGCTTAACTTTAATTCCCACTTGGAACATTTTAATTTATTTAAGTCCAAGTTGCAAAATACATACATACATATTTCACCTAATGCTTTCCCATGATCCCCAACTGTTTTCTGTGCCAAGCTTCTTATTTGCTCTGTTTTCATCTTGGCTGTGCCTCCTAATCGCCTCCTTGCGCAATCCTGCACTTAGAGAACTTCTCTACTAACAATCTTGTGCCGCATTATGCCACTCAGCAAACAGCACTCCAACCTCGCAACCACGCACATTAGAGACTTGCAACATCAACATTGGAGCCACTTCATTTTCAATATCAAATTTCTGGAAAAATTTGCCAAACAGCAGCCGCAAACACTTGAAAATGTTCCCAGAGCTCAATTAAAGGCCATTAGCTGGAAATCGAAAAATGTTACCCAGCACCCACTTCTCCACTTCGCCACCAGCCCCCCACTCCAACCCTCTCTTGTTGGCTGTGCTGTGTATGGCCAAAGGATATACACGCATTGAATTACGCAGACAAAAGGCCAAGGCATTTAAAATTTCCATATGCAAGAATTCACATACTTCAATTCATGCTCCCTTCAACCACCAACAAACCTCCCCTCCCCCCCCCCCCCCCCTAACCATCTTACTGGCTCTATACCCCGTTTGGCCCGGGGCGTATTACTAGACGAAAAATCCTCGCCTCGCCTCGTCGAGTAATTAAAGTTTTGCACAAGTGTCGATAAATTATGCGGAAGATAGAAGATGGAAGATGGAAGATGCCATGCAAATGGCTTACAACTTACAACTTGCAACTTACAACATACAGCTGGGAGCGAGCCGAGAGCACAGAAACGAGAGCCGAGAGTGGAGAGAAGTGAGCGACAGATGGACATTCTTTTGGCTTTCGAATGACAGGCACTTCATCATCATGTCCTTCGGCGAGTGTGTAATTCATCACGCGAACAACCGCAGCCTCCACTGCTCCCCCCCTGTCGCCCATCTTCACAGTGACATGACATGTTGAGCCTGCATTTGAGTGGGCCAGGGGTAGGTGGGAAAGGGGAGGTGACTGTCCTTGCAAGCGCGTTGAGTGCGCTTTAAGTTTTTGGGAACAGAACCTGGAATGCCATTAACCAAGTTGACATTAATCGCTTTGACTTTTAGCAAGAGCTGAAGAGGGAGAAGAGCAGCAGCTAAAAGGGGCAAGCGACACGTGTGTATTGTGGATATTACGAAGAGGCCAAAGCCGGCTTGCGGCAAGCTTGTAATGTGAAAACAATTAAGTATGTAATATGTAAATGGGCTCGGGGCCTGAAAGCTAGTCAGGCAAAGCAGCTGAAAGGCTGAACAGCCACCAGAAATAAACGCTATAAAATGTGGCAAAGTTGCAGAGCTGTAGCTCCTGACTTGCCTGACTTGTGCCTTTTAGCAGGAGAATGTGCTGAATGACATTGATTCCTACATACTAAATTCACAGTGAACTGACACAACGTGTCCTTCGAAGCAAGTATGATGACAGCGTATAAGTATATAATTATTATTTTTAATAAATTAATATACCATTAACATAACAACATTCACATTCCCCCTAGCCCTAGGATACAAACCTGAATCTAACAGAAAATAATTTAATATTTTCCATATTGATTTTTTGTGAGTGATGTATTTCAGAAAAAATCAGCTTGCTTTGAGTGACAGCCAAATTAACACAGTCGAATGCACATCGTTCAAATGGATGACTAAATTCAGTCATAATTTTGGATTATTTCCATATAAAAACTGTTACTTTTGATATCAAGCGGCTGTAGAAATATATAACTAAATCGGATTTCAATAAATGATGCTGAGAATGAAGTGTATTTATTCTACTGACCAACTGAGATGATAGTATGTATATATATATATTATATGATATGATATATAATATGATGTATAGATATGTATATATCAAGAGCTCTTTATTTCTCTATTGATTTCTAGTAGAACTATTAAAACCCAGCTGCTCTCGAATGACGTTCAAGTTACTGAAATGCACATAATTCAATTTAGTAGAATTTCTTGAGTTTTTCTGCATGCTCTTTCGATTGGACTTCATTCCAAGCAGCTAATAAATTCAACTTAACATATACACACACAGACACACACACATAAATATGCATAACATTTAGCTGCTGTCAGTTTTATGAATTGGATTTGTATGCTTAGCTAACTGACCAATCCAACGACCCGGCTCCAGTCTCCCCCTACTCTTCACATACACATAAATAGGAAGTTAAACCCTATTAATTTATGTTGCGGATAGGAAAATAGTTAACACAGCCAGAGGGCCAGAGACTAAGCTGCCCGGCAATGAATACTGTTGATCCATTAAACAAGATTAAGCATACGCCATGTGCCCAGTCCCAGTTCCAGTCACAGTTGCAGTCTTAATTATTATTACGGTTGTTGTTGTTGTTCTCATTATACAGTAACAAATTTCCATAGTTTACTGCGCTATTAATGAACAACTAATGCTCTTGTTGCTCAAAGCAATCACCTACCCCCCAAGCCCCCAATCCAGAGACACTCTAATTTCCTGTTTTGCTATTTCCCTGGCTGTGATTCCGCCTGGGGGCGACTTTGAACTGACCTGCCGCATGCCACCTGCTGTTGCATTCAAGTTAATTCGAAGACAATACAAGGGGCCATAATGAACATGCATAGATTTATCATTTATTGTACTTAAACTCAAGACCCCCCCCCACCACCCCCTCCCAATGTTCATTAATGCTAATGTAATTATGAAATTCGCAACTGTCTATTTGAATACCTATATACCAATAAAAGCGAAGTATGCTAATATTATTGCTGGCAATTTGATGTTTCGATGTTGCAAATGCCAAATGGCAAATGCCACAAAGCATAAACTTGAACATTCTGCATTGCTGGCAACATTCTACCAATGCGTGGCATTCGTCTTCTGAAGTATGTGTAATTAACAAATTAAAGAGTCAATAGCTGCAGGCAGATGTAAAGAGAACAGAAGGCCGGGGCTGACTTTGTGTAGAAGGACGAATCGATATGATACTTTAAGAAATCATTACTTTATATATTATATTCGAATATTTCCCACTTATTTCCAGGGACCATCAAATTTTATACCATAATGCCTGGCGGCTTCCTGTCCTCCTTATCGGCATCGTAGCCCACTCCCCGATATTTGATGTGCACCTCATCCGCAAAGCATTATCAAAAATCGCTTACAACCAATTTGATTTTATTAAAACGAGCGCCCTTAAGCGTATCTTCCTTCCTCTCACTCTCACTCTCGCTATATCCCTCTCTCATTCTCTCTTTAAGTTACGCTAATCATGAGCACAGCATTTGGACAGTTTATGTTGCTATAAGACTCTGACGATGACGATGGGATGGCGATGGCGATGGCGATGACGATTAGCATTAAAGTTAGCTGAGAGCGTTGGGGCGCCACATAAAACCGTTTTATGGACGCCCATAAACAGGTGAGAGGCGGTTACCCACCTGGCTACCGAATTTCGCACGAATCTTTTGGTCGTTCGGTGGCGCCCACTCTGCCAGCTGCCACTGATGGCAAGTGGGAGACGCCTCAAAGCGCCTTTGACTCATCTCAAAATGGCCGCACATAAAAGTTATATTAAGTCATAAAACTGTGACGGGACACACACACATATACACACATTTCAACATTTATAACGGCAGCATAAAGTACTTATTTTATTTGCGGTCAACGCAATTCAATTCACATTTGACAACACTGAAGTTTAGTACGCAAAATGCTTTATGGCGTTTGTCACGCCCGAAAGCATAAACTTAAGACTTGACTACTTTAATAGATGTGGTCCTGTTAAAGTTAGGACTTGTTAAATCTAATTAGATACTTATATAAGATTTAACTGTTAGTGTAATCGTGCGTTTGGTCTATAAGGGCTCTAAGCTTTAAGTCGCTTTGGGAAACCAGAAACAGTTGTTGTTTTTCAGAAGTAATTTATTATCTTACCATAAACATCTGTGATGATGATAATTAAGGCTGTCAAAGCTAGA